>CM036593.1:13604673-14860673 GCA_020745705.1 Hemiprocne comata | reverse complement strand
TGAAGTCATACGCTAACCCTCAGATTTCTTTATTTGGAATCAGAAAATAAATTCTTACACCTAATGTTAATGGTGCAACTGTGTACATAAATACTAAAGGCAATAATGATATCTGTGAGCACTGAGAATGCTTCCTCTGCAGTTAGCTTTCCAAGATCAAGCTGAACAAAATAATTTACTTTCCTGGAATGGTCATTCCAGAAAATGGTGTCACAGGGATGGTCAGGTCAGTTCACAACTCTGAACAGAAGAACCAGCAGTCTGACGCATGGCTTTCTAAAGGAGGAAATTTGCACTATTTCCTCAGAAATGTGCAAATGTTTTCATTTACATATCATTCTTCTACTATGAGTATTCTGTCTTATAAAAGCAGTATTTTGAAACTGTGGGAAGTCTTCAGTTTCAGAACATCACCAGGTTCAAAAAGCAACTTACAATCTAAAGTCATAGATGGTTCTTTTCCCGTATAATAATAACTAATAATGAACTAATTTCATGTTAATTCCATTCTCTTCAGCAGTTACACAACTTCACATGAACTGAAAATTTAATCCAGTATGTTAAATTTAAAATGGCTCTAAAACTTAAAATTTGCTATGTAGTTGTGTAGTCCTTTGACGTTGTTAAACTCTTCATGTTTTGGCCTTTCTTTCTCTTCAGTGCTTTCAGACACAACTGAAAC
Organism: Hemiprocne comata; assembly: GCA_020745705.1. Taxonomy (NCBI): domain Eukaryota; kingdom Metazoa; phylum Chordata; class Aves; order Apodiformes; family Apodidae; genus Hemiprocne; species Hemiprocne comata. The sequence goes on along the minus strand of CM036593.1, from coordinate 14,859,991 downwards.
ACTTGTAATTAGCGATGCTAATATGAGGTAAGAGTAGAATGAAAAATACTGAAGAATATTTAAATCCAAAAGCACTAGGCATTTTAGTAAAATAAGTAAATTTTAGAATTGAAAAATATCTTCCTTAGTTCAATATTAAATTGATTTAACTTGTTTACTTGTTGATGCAAAGACCAAGGAACAACTGCTAAACTAAAAGAAACTGCCTGCAGAAGAGCTGGTTCTTTTAAGTCTACAGGGGCAATCATAATGCCAGCTAGTGCTTGGAAAATGAAGCCAGACAACTTTAATGTCAGTAATAAGATGCAAATTTTAACAGTCATTGCAATACAGAACATTATATGTAAATATTATGATAGGTTTTATAACACTCAAGATTATTCACAAAGGAAAAATGAATTTGAGGCAGGCACTTCTTAAAGCTGCAAGTTTAAAACATCTAGGACTGGTCTGGGCTATTTCCTCTGCAGAACAATAATGAGTAAAATGGATGGAATTCTGCTCTACTCCTTAGCCTAGTTTTAGTGACACTTAAGTTAATCTCAGATGAAAGGCCAGATGTTGGCCAAGAAGGCCAACAGCATCCTGGCCTGCATCAGGAATAGCGTGGCCAGCCTGAGTAGAGAGATGATTTGCCTCTGTACTTAGCATTGGTGAGGCCACACCTTGAATACTGTGTTCAGTTCTGGGCCTCGCACTACAAGAAGGATGTCGAGTTGCTGGAGCGTGTCCAGAGAAGAGCTACCAGGCTGGTGAAAGGCCTGGAGGACAAGTCCTACAAGGAGAGGCTGAGGGAACTGGGGTTGTTTAGTTTGAAGAAGAGGAGGCTGAGGGGTGACCTCACTGCTCTCTACAACTACCTGAAAGGAGGTTGTAGGAGGTGGGAGTTGGTCTTTTCTCTCCAGTGAATAATGACGGGATGAGAGGAAATGGCCTGAAGTTGCGCCAGGGGAGGATTAGGCTAGATATTAGAAAGAATTTATTTACTGAAAGAGTGGTTGGACAGTGGAATGGACTGGCCAGGGAGGTAGTGGAGTCACCATCCCTGGAAGTGTTTAAAAGAAATACAGATGTGGTGCTTAGGGACATGATTTAAGCATTGAACAGGTAGATAAAGGTTATGGTGGGTGGATTTAGGTCATGGTTGGACTTAATGATCTTTGAGGTCTTTTCCAACCAGGATGATTCTGTGAAAGAAAAAATTTCTGGCCATGCATCTTTGCATCTTATCTACGCATCTAATGAAACCTGTGTCATTTTGGCAAAGGTGCTATATACAAATAATGCCTCCACAATTTGTGCGCAAATGAAAATGTTGTAAAAGGGCAGATTGTAAAAACAACTTTGGGTGTTCAGCACTTCATGATAAATACTGAAATCCTGGAAATATAATTTAGCAGTAGTCTACTTGACTCAGCAAGACTAATCATGAAAGGCTTAGTCCTGAGCTAGTAAGGCTCAACAAGTTAGTGAATTACAGTTGTAATGCTCTCCAGCATCCCAGCTGTCTACTGTGGAAAACAATGTTGGCCTAGGCTTTATCAATACCTCTTTTTCCTCATAGTTTATTGTCACTCTTTTCTAAATGACAGTAACTGGTTCAGTCTCGGGCAGCCTGCATTCCACCAACCAAAGAGGAAGGACAAGTTATTAGGAATCTTTTGTTTTTCCCAACTGAAAGAGATACATTAAGGCCTGGTTATGCTTTGCCATCTTCCTTCTGCTTCATTTTCCCCTACACTTCAGAAAATGTCCCAGAGTGTGCTATTGTGCCTATTCATAGTTGGGTACAGTTTGTTCCTTTTGCATAACTGCTTCTGTTAAACACTCCTTGACCTCTAATGGGTTTAGTTTACCCAGACAGATGAGCTTATACCAGTTTACTCTTTGAGGGATTATATGGTTCAGTTGCATTTGAAGTTGTTTGCAGTATATCAGGTTCCTATAGCAATGACTGATTTGTGTATTGACATAGTAAATGTCATTCTTCTTGGCATAGTCAAGTTTCATTCAAATTTATTTTTTGTGTAACTCTGCTTTTGAAAATCTCCAGAGTGAGTGTATAATAACATGCCCTATTCACAATGAACTCTTTCAATGATGTAATTTCTACTCAAATTACTTATTCTGGCAGTGACTGTTAATAATGCTAGTATTTCTCTGCTAAGATGAAGAGTGCTTCATTAGAGTAAGCAGAAACAGATCTAATTAATTTCTTCTTTTTGTAGCCACAGCACAAGGAAATAGTTGGGGTGAGAGGGTGGAACAAACCAAAAAACATCAACCTATCAATATATCATCAGCAAGTTTTCCCGCATCTGTTGAGATGATCAAATAGCAGCACAAAGTAAGAATTATGTGCAGGAGTCTGAAAGGTCACAAAGCTACACATCTGCAGCCTAATATTATGATTGAAGGGTTAACTGGTCAGGCAAATAAAAGGGATGTTCTTTAAATTTTCAGAAAATTAATTTTACTACACAGCTTATTATGCATTTGTCAAGTCTTTGTTACAACAAGGTTTTGTTAAAGAAATATATTTAACTGCTAAAGGGTAGTTACATGAAAAATATGTAGTTCTCTATGAAGCAGAAACTTGGTGCATGTCCTGTTTTGTTTAATAGTCATGGCATTTTGATTTTCTGCTCTCTGTCAGAAGTACATTTTTTTTTCCTTTTTTTCCCCAAGTATCTAAAAGCAAGAGCTGGATACTCCTGTCTTGTGCTTTACCAGAAACAAGCTTTACTAATTCTAGTTACTTAATTTGTGGCAGTATAAGAATTAACAGAAATAGCTGATAATTTAATTTTGTCTGTAGCATTATTGGTTATTAACTCCTTGCTCAAGAACTAGTAAATTAAGCAAATACATTGCAGAAACCACTGAGCAGGAGATCTCACAAGCCATCCCTATAGGGACTCTTAAAATATTCTCAGGTTAAATCTGTATGTGGAATATGGAAAATCCTTACTCATTAATTTAATGGGAAATAGGTATTTGTATCCTTTGGGAAAACTGAAGAATTCCAGCTTGTGTATTTAAGTATCCTCTCAGCATTTTTTATTTTTTTTGCTGAACGTTGTATGGGTTGAGACACCATTCTATTTCTATAAATTCGTACCAAAATATACATTTTCCTGTGCAGTTAAATCACAAGGGACTTGATAATTTGAAATTAATTTTTGGGTAGCTAGTTAATATGCTAACCTAATTTAAGCCCAGCCAATCAACACAGTTTCTTCCAAAAGTAATTTGCATAAGAAGAAAAAATACCTGACTCTTAAATTACCTATATGATTTAAGTGCCTAAGAAAGCATTGCTGTAAAAATGGATCGAGATAAACACCTATTTATTTAAAAATTTTTACAAAATGCAGTTGCATCTTTCTAATTAAACAAATTACTTCATATCTTGTACTATTTAAGGAGTAAGATGAAAACTCTTAACTTTAGATAAGAATCCACAGAGAAAATTTTTGACACTGTTTTTTGGGACAAACTCTTAGTTGGGAAGTAAAGATACTTTCCTCACATTCTGATTTTAGCTTGCATTTTAGTGCCAGAATTTCCATTTCTCATTTCCTCCTTATATCATCACATTACAGAATGGATGGTGAGAGGCTAACTGCACAAAACCAGTCAGGAATTAATTATTATATTATTATATATATTGTTAATAATAATTTGTTATTAATACCAAAACCACTCATGTTTGTGACTTAAGAAATGCAGTGGAATAGATATTGAATATAGTTACATATGCAGCAGCTTGGAATTACTGGGGTACTGGTTCATTAAGGGAAGGACAAGATGGCTATTTTCCAGGTGACTGACAAATTCACTTGCTTTGATTGTTACAGACTGCAGTGCTATTTTCTCAGTAAATCATGCCATGTCCTCATGGTTACAGAATTAGCAATGCAAGAGCTGTGACAGCCAGAGATGTGAGGAGGAACTGAAGCCCAAACCTCCAGCGTATGCTTTTTCCTTGAAGATGGGTTGTATATAATTATAAATGTATATCATTAGAATACATAGATAATAAACCAGAAAAATGTAATTCTGTAGTAATAGAAACCACCACTCTGCTGGGCATAGAAGACTAAAAGAAGACTTGTAAACAAAGCTAGTTCTCACTGTATTGTTGCAGGTGACTTTTTCTTTTCTAATTATTTCCCAACAGTTCTCTCTGGATTCTTAGGAAAACATTTGGTTGCACCTACTTCAGCATTTTAAAAATTTTTTATCAAGAATGTGCTTTTGAAGTGAATCTCCAGTGTTCCCATTTGTTATGCTTTGGTTAATATTTTCTAGCAATCTCAGAGCACACAAACTGGACTCCTTTCAGTTGGAACTACAGTGAAAGATTTGTCCCTGAACACTCCATGTCTTCCAACTACTGTTGGGTTTTATGGCCATAGGACTAGGCTGGAACTGGTCTGTGGTTAAACCACTGGATCACTTAAACTGCAGATAGTTGGTCTGCAGGACCAACTGTACAGGTCTGCTCCTGCCTCGCTTGTTGCAGTCAAACCTACCTTCTCTCCACCACCAGTCATACTGGCACTAGAGCTGTTCCCTGCAGCCACGGGATCCTCTTCTCACTGGAGTCTCCCAGATTGTATAGTCTCTCACTTACTTTCTCCCCCTGACTGCCTCAGGGTGTACCCTAGGAGCTTTTCCAGTCTGAGCATGTTCAGTTGCTCTCAGAATGAAGTGTGCTCCTTTCCCAGGCAAATAGGGAACCTTCCTTTGCCTAGCCCCAGGACTTGTTTAATGGAAGGTACAGCATGCCTCTTAGAGAATACACAAACTTCAAATGTAGACTGATGATTCTTCAGGGACATTGGGCATTACACTGGAGAACTAAACAACTGGACAATAAACATCGGTGGACCATGTGGTTTCTGAGAAACTTAAAGAAATAAAATAGTTTTACTGCTGGTTACACATGTGGTTTCCTGTAGGATTAAAAGGTGAGCTTGCAGTGCTCAGGTTTTACTGCCCTGGAAGCATTGGTAGCTTTTTGGCAGTGGATGAAGTTCATGAGCTTGGTCAGTAGATGTTCCTGTGTGGGAAAGGGCTTAGGGGCTTCTGCAGTGGACTTCCAAAATCTGGCATTACTGCAAACTAGCTAGGCAACACCTCTGAGCAGAAAAGTGGGAAGCAATGACTAATAATCCTGCCTGAAAAGAAAGTGACTGGAAGTCTGAAACATTAGAAGCCACTAGCTTCCCTTATACAAACTTTCATAAAATAACATTATATCAGAGGAACCTATTAGGCAACCTAGGTATTTCACTGCACCCAAGGAAATGAGGGAGCAGTTGAGTAGAAAAACATGTCTGAAAGAACAGAGGAACACAGTCCTCTAACACAAGGAGCCAAACTATTGCTTTTAAGTTATATGCCTCTTCTGTAAACTTCAGCTCTGATGCTGCTGTGAACTCACTGATCACAAGTGGAACAGGTATAGGATCTCTTATTCTATCTGGATTGCTAGCAAGAAAATAAATTGTCAGGAGGTTTTAAAACTGACCTCACTGGGTCCTTTGGGCTCATTTGCATCCTTGTCCTTATTGACTTCAGTCTCAGATGCTATAATAACAAGTTCATTATCTTGTTTCCTCAAAGAAAGGGAATAATTTATGAGGATGTAGTTTTCATTTCTAACTTAGTGTTTAAAATATCAAGATCAAAATGTTTTAAAGCCAATAGAAGAGGACAGGAAGTAGTAGCATGGCGCTATAAAAACCATGCTGACAATGGCAAAGTGCTGAACTGTTATGAAAGTCACAGATACTTTTTTCCACTCTAAAGTGCTGTCAAATGAAGGGTAATTTCCTGCTTTTCAAATTCCCGGTCAGGGATTGTCTCCTTTACTAGTGGGTGTGTCTACTAGGTGTAGAGATTTAACAGCTTTTTGTCTGTAAATTATAGTCCTGTGCAACTACATTCAAAACTGATCCTGAAAATCACATGGTCCAGACATTTTCCCCATTGTCTGGCTGCCAGTACCCCTGAAGAATATTGGTGAACATTGTAAGAACCGTAGCAAGTTCTGCTGGCAACGGAAGTGGGGTAGAAAAATGTAATAGGATTTTTCTTCAATATATAGTAAAAAGTATTATAAATACTTCCCACTGAATTTGTATATAACCAAATACTTTGATGGAAGTTGGCTAGGCATGTTCTCAGCCTGTAGTGTTGTAGGTAACTGAAAACCAGATATGAGTATTAAATCAGAAAGCATTTGAAGTACAAGCTTTTCTAGTACTTAAACTTAGTTCTGCTATAACCTTTTTTTTCTGGAAGCTACTTTGTGAAAAAAAACGTTCCTATTAAGAGAAAAACTGAACATGGGAGAAATCAAAGACTGTCATATGTGCACCCATTCAACTCAGTAGTTACATTTCAGCTCTTCAAGTAATTATTTGTGTGTGCATTTGTAGAGGGGTTTATACAGGGATCTTATTGTTCTATAGCTACTATAAAAACTGTAAATAAAATAGTGTCTGCCCAGCAGAACTTCGTGTCTGTGCAGGCAAGCTAGAGATAGCTTGGGCAAGGACTATGGATAAAGCATGCAGGAGAGGGAACAGCGGGGCAGCTCATGAATGCTTAGGAGCAGGGATGAAATTCTATGAGGAGGGGAATCTACCAAAAAGGGAAGACAGTAAGGGAGAAGAAACACTGAATGGAATGGAGGAGACTGGAGGGCAGAGGGAATGATCCTAGAACATGGAGACTAGTCTAAAACAAATTCAACCCAACAGCCCTAATCAACAAAAGGGCAAGAATATTCAGAGTATAAACTGTGATAACTGATTATACATTGAAGAGGATTTGTGGACTCTTGGATATTTCTGTGCTCCACATAAACTACACCCAAGTGCAAAAACCAAGGCCACATCATCTTGCATCTCATTTTCCTATACGTTGCTGCGGGAATAGTATCTCCTTTATCCACAGTGTCATCTGTTCAGCTCTTTGCAACTCAGGTGTCTTATTACCAGTATGAAGGAACCATGCAGAGGTCTTAGTGTTCACTAGAATACTTAGGCATTATGGTAAAGCAAATAATGTGGAAATTATAGGTAGAGGGATAGCATAGGAACAAATGAACATGTATATAGAGAGTAATTTTTAGCTATCCACCAGTTATTTCCAATGAAATATTACCATAATCTTTCAGTATATTTCACACCTTAGAACTGGATAAAACAGCACTTCAGAAAAACTGAAAAATATATAGGAGTATAGCAAAAGTATCCTAAAGCAACACGGTTGGTATGAAATACCGTAGTAAGTGCAGGCACCAATAAGGCAGATATTTTGCTTTCTGTATTGTATTCATAGTTATTAATTAATACACACAGATCAGGTCTACAAGCCATGTGTCCATGCTTCTTTGAATAGGGCTTGTTCCCCCAGTTTTGAAGGTCACATTTATTCACATAATGCAGTTCTAGTATTTGACTAGAATATGAAGTGGAATTAAGCTTTCTCCTTTTTAGGAACCCGTGACTGAGTTCTCACTCTGTTTATTCTCTAAAATCTGTACTATTTTAATTAATTGAACAGGTAAGGACTCAAGAATGTTTCACAATAAGCAGACTAAGCTGCTAGCTATTATTGTGTAGTATATCTGTTTAAAACCCCACATTATTTAATTCCTGAAAGGCTTTTCCTCATTGTGCATCTGCAGGTTTTGGTTTACTTAACTTTTTGTTTCTTACAAATCATGCAAAAAAAATCTCAGAATATGCTGAAGGCCAAAGCAGAGCAATACCATATAAGGTATTACATACTAGTTCTGACATGTGCCACAGAAAACATCTGTGAGTACACAGAGTGCTTTCTGCTGATCATCATGGTATGTGAGTCAAGTCTGCGATGCCTAGGGAGAGGAGTTACTACTTGAAAAGCATGTGAAATTAAAATTTATTTGAGAGAAACTGTCTTCTGAAAACTGAATTATTTCTCTGTCATTGTGAAGATAATTTAACTGGTATCTCATTATTTCATTTGTAGCAAAAAACCCCTTAAAACACAGAAAATTCAAGCTGATATTTAAACATTGGTAAAATGTATTCAAACGTTTTATTATGTCACCTGCTCAGGAAAATATTTTCTCTTATTTAAAAAAGGAAAGAAGACATGTCTGAATTTGTCTAAAATAGAGGGTTTCATTTAAACAAATTGAAGCCCCAATAGTGTTTTGTTCTATCCTGAAAACATTTCATTTAAGCAACCAAAACTTCAACATGTCTGACTTGGATTTTCTGCTTTTAATTGCAGACAAACCATTTGTTAAATTTTATAGTTTAGAGGTGAGCTCTCCCCTCCATGCACCATGGGGTGGGAGGTGAGGAAGCTATTATATACATGATGATCAGGTTTATTTTTAAAACAGGTACAGCTAACCTACACCTTTAAGGTGCTTGTCACTGAGACTTGATTCAGCCATTAGTGTGGGGTCAGCTACACAATTCAGACCTTAATGAATACTTCTTCAAAATATGAAGAGCATTTGGGACTGGAATTGAAGTTTGGGTCCCTTCAAATTCACCCTTTTTCAGTGTGAGAGACAGACTCTATAATGGCCTTTAAGCCAGTGACATTCAGAAAAGAAATAAAGGATTAATGCATTTCAGGGTGAAAAGAGTCCTTTGGTATTAAAATTCTTTGAAGTTAACATTAGTCTTTTTCCAGTTATTTCTTCAATGAGTTTTAGACCAGGCCAGTTCATAGTCTTTTGAGTTTCTTTATGCCTTTCTGGTAAAAGCTCAGTATAACAGAAACATGATCTCATCAGTGACATACTGAGAATAAATAATTAAGCACAGGGTTAAAAGTCTCCTTTCTGCAGTTTTAAGAACCATGCCCAGCAGAAGCCTTGGGAAGCTGCCATCACGACCAGGGTGCTTTCTGTATAACTGAGTAATCACTGCTAACTGATTTTTTCAATAAAGAAATATTTCGCAAGTCCCAGAAGAAGACAGACTACACAAAGGGCAGAAGCTTTGACTAGTAATTGTTACCAGCTTCTTCCTACCATCTCTTCCCACTAAAAGCTAAATTTCTTTGTGGGAGCTCAAGGCAGCAATTCCAGGTTGGTTTGTGTTTGGTTTTGGTTTTGGTTGTTTTGTTTTGTGAACTACCTTATATACTTGTTTTTGTAAAGCTTGATAAATGCAATTTCAACCAGCCATGTGTTCAAGCTGTTGCTATTCCCTTGAGAGAGATTTTCCTGTGAAAAGGGCTGATGAATGCTGTTGGTATAATAAAAGTAGGAATTAAACTATTTATAGCTCTAGTGACTAAACGCATAGACAACAACACTCATACAAGAGAGAGACCTCATAATGTGAGACCATCTGGTACTCTAGGAAGGAGACAAGAGCAGTTTTCAGTGCACATCTGTAGGCCATCAGATCCTGCATATCCTTTCCAGAAAGAGCTGCTTTTACAATAGTCATATGTTGCTGCTTCTCAAAACTGAACCTTATGATATTAGAATGCTATGCACATAGGATGTTTTGGCTATTCAGCAGCACGGAGTTTAAGGATGGAACTTAGTACTTTGAAAAAAGATTTAGAACTCAGAGAATTTGCATATATTCTTAAATGAGAGCACAGACCAATATTAGAGCTTTACTCCTTGCAAAATTTATTTCAAGTCAATAGATGTTGCAGCTTTTAATGTGTTTGTTAAAGATGATCTATTAAAGATTAATAGAGTCTAAAAAATAAATTATTTTGGTTTCATAACATTGGAGGAGGACATGGAATGTGAGATTCCCATTCCTTTCCCTTCATTTGGCTAGGTTATATTGTTTTAGCTTTTTAGCTTTAGTTGGATCTGCTAGATCTTATTTTGAATAGCACAGGGGAACAAATCATGTAAGAAATAGATTGTTTCTTTCATTTGTGAATGGGGTCTTGTAGAAAGGTTGTAAGTAGGAATTGTCACCAATTTTCTATTAAACTGTGATTTGTTTAAATGAATGGCAAAGAATATATGTATTTAAGGGGCTTCTGATACTATGAGTGCCTTGTTACAGAGTCTTGTCTACTTCCTTTCTAAATCATTTGGCTTGCTGCTATAGAGCCTGGTCTTCAGGGCATCACATCTGGGGAACATCTGCAATATAATCTGTTTCAGGGTTGGAGATGCTAAACTGCCAAGAAAGGTTTTTAATGGTTTTAATTTCCAAGCATGAGTTTCTTCCTTCGGGTGTGGTTCTAAGGATGTTCTGGTCCCTGAGACTCAAAACTTCCCAGTGGGTCACTCCTTCATAGGAGTGAAACAGCTAACCCTCTTAAAAGCATCATGCACTTCCCAGTATTTCTTCTGGGTGTTCTGTTTTTCTTTGGTTCTTTTAGCAATGTAATAGAAGCAGCAGAAATGTCCATCAAATGGCAGTGTGGTGCTTAGTCCTCTCAAAATTAGGAGGGAAAGATAGTTATCTTTTCACTTGTTTTTTTTTTTTTTTCTTTTAATTTTTTAATTCTAATCCTGTAGATGAAGTTCAAATCCTACTTATAGTCAGACAAAAAATGTATCATACAGTAATACCTATGGGCAAAAGAAGATGTGCTTTCATTCCACTCCTTTTAAATAGCTCCATTAAAACAGTTAGACAGTCTGTGGCACGTGTATATAGAATCATAGAATGTATTGGGTTGGTTGTATATGTGTATTTGTGTACACATTAATCACATCTGGGTAGTCTTCCCATATCTTGACTCTAAATTAGTTGGAGATGAGAATCCTGTTATTCTGAAGGATTAAGAACTTCAAAGAGGACAAAACATACAACTGACTTCCTAAAGATATAATATTGCAACTTTGGTAATATTTGCCTTTGGTATGAGAAAAACACCAGTGCACACACACAGAAAAATAACTATTAGTAATAAACATGTCACTAATAATTGAAAATTCACTGTTCTCCTACGCTTTCATTTGATTAAATAAACATGCTGAATTCCTCAGGGTTCTATGTGGTACCTCAAAATGAACAAAAGTCAGTCTGAGCAGAAATTACATTTTTCTAGTTTTACAAAACAAATTATTTCTCCATTCAATTTAGTATTTCTTTCTTTGATTTCCTAGTTTTTAATGGTTCTTTTTCCATTGGTTGTCTTAGTTACTTGAAACGGGATTTATTTTTACTAGGAGTACATGGTGAGGTTTTTATTAGTCTAATAATCAACATTTAGCAGTTTGCAAGGTATATACTGAACAAAAGTGCACAACCCTAAGCAAAAGAATACCAATGCTGTTTCTAGCCTTCAAGCACTATTCCAAGTAAATAAAATCAGAGAACCTGATTCTATTATGTATTCACTAGAGTAAGTTATCAGTAGAGCACTGAACTCCATAGCCTGTTTAACAACTTTAACTAATAAATTGAAAAGCAATAGAATGCTTAGAAAAACACAGTAAATTTTGTAATTTTTACCTGTAGCAAAGAAATTGCATGTGTCTCTTGAAAGATCTATGTACAAGTTTATCCGTGAGTTCATACTGACTGCATTACACACACATGGTAAAGTAGTAACTAATTATGTCAGCTACTGAGCAGCAACCAAAATCCCACAGCAGCAATAACACCATTCAGAAGCGCTCACCTACAGAGTAAAATCTAGGGTATTTGGCTTTGTATCTTTCCAAGTGCATCTACACAGGTCTTCTCTGTGCTGTAGTGTACTCTCTACTTCTCTGTTTCTAGCAAATTTTCTAATGGCTTTGTGATCATTGAAACAATCCCCAAAACTTTCCTGTTCATAGAATGGTTTGGGTTGGAAGGGACCTTAGAGATCATCTAGATCCAACCGCCCTGCCCAGGCAGGGCCACCTCCCACTAGATCAGGTTTCTTAGAGCCATATCCAACCTGGCCTTGAATACTGTCAGGGATGGGCCTTCCATGACCTCCCTGGGCCAGTTGCAGTGCCGTACCACCCTCACAGTAAAGCATTTCCTCCTAATATCTAATCTAAATCTCCTCTCTTCAGGTTTTAAACCATTGCCCCTTGTCCTCTTGCTACATGTCCGTGCAAAAAGCCCTGCCCCAGCTATCTTGTAGGCCCCCTTCAGGTATTGGAAAGCTGCTATAAGGTCACCTCAGAGCCTCCTCTTTCCAATGAAAATCTTACTTTACCTAAAGAGGGCTTATCTTAATTATTGATGAAAAACAGTTTAATTCTTCAAGCTTCACTTCATGTGTTTTGTCTATTCGTACCTGACTTGACATTTAGCCAAGTTGACATGGAGACTCCTAGGTAGTCTAGCACAGTCTGCAAGAGCTCTGTCCATTAAGTAGTTGGTAGGGATTGCCAAGGTACATCTATTGCCTGCCTGGAAATCAGAGCAGCTTCTAAAATATTTTTTGGGTATCTGTGTAGTATAAACAGGACACACTGAACCTGTCAGGGCCCAGAACATGCAGCGAGGTGCTCTGAATTCTGGCATTCACACTGTTTGCTATTGTCAAATCAGGTGGGGTTATACAGTATTACGCCTTCCTGGAGCCTTCTAATGTTTTGTCAATCTGGGACACTGAACAAACATTAGATTTGGATGCTGCATTTACTACCAAAGACAAAAGAACAAATAGACCCTCTGATCATATTCCCGGAAGACCTCTGGTGTTGGGCTGCCTTCCATGTAACCATTCAAATGGTGAAAAGCCCAAAGAACATAGTCTTTTTTTCGGGTGCTTTCAATCCCTTTGTCCTGCCACTTTCCTAGGGATTATCAACCCCAGGAAACCTCAGAATAAAGGAAGCTGATCAACCATCTGCTGAACAGCATGTACAAAACACAAGGTTCTCTGATCTTGGACAAAATCTATCCTGTTACTGGAGAATGTCAGCCAGTTGCAGAGGGTTTGTGGGAGCAATCTTCTTCCCAAGATTTTTCCCCAGAGCTTCTGTACTGCACTGCACTCCAAGGCTTTTTTTTTTTTTCCTCAAGTTTCTTTGGGCTACAGACATCTCCCTGCTGTCTCAGCACTGTTTTCAGCAGGATAGTAGCTAATGATCAAGAAGTGAGGGTTAGGACAAGGACAATATTTTTCCATTAAACATTATAATACTGTTTTCAGGTGCCAGGCCCATGCACCCCAGTTTTAGGCCTATATTACCAGGTACCACAGTTGCTTAGTAACAGTTAATGTTACTTGTCCTCCTGTGCATATTCTAGAAACATACCTTGTCACAGAGGCAGCCCACAAACATACATGACAAACAGCATTGTCTGGTGGATATTCCCTAGTATCTGTAGTACAGAATGAGATGCCACACAAAGGGGCAATCTCTGCTCTTGTCACTCCCTGAGCACAAAACAAGGAAAGACCTATTTTTCTTCATCTGTATGCCTCCTACAACTTCAAAGTCCTCATGTTGTTTGACAACACATAGGATAACCTAAGCCGAGCTGTGCCAAAAAGAGCTCAATATTTGGGTTTATCCCTTCCAAGATGCATCCTGTTCTGTTTTCAAGTAATTTTTCATCAGATATATTGCCTCTTGTAGCTGAAATACAAGCCACAAGTAGGAGCAACTACTGTCTCAAAGATACAGAAAAGTTTTTGGTTGTGTGTGTGGGGTTGGTTGGTTTGTTTGTTTTTAATTTGGCTTGCTCAGTATCACCTTTGCAGTATGCCTCAGTTTTCAGTCTCCACATACATAGAAACCTCTGAACTATCAGGCTATTACTCAAGGCTGAATTTCTGGTGTGTTTTCTGCCAAATTCACCACCATGAAGTTTTCTTACTTGGGCCAATGTTATCTATCTAGACTGGCTGCACAAAGAAACCAAACAACCACAACCTCAGCCACTAGAGCATGCCCTGAAGTGCCACATCTGCATGTTTCTTGAATACACCTCCAAGGATGGTGACTAAACCACCTCCCTGGGCAGGCTGTTCTAGTGTCTGACCACTCTTTCAGTATAGAAATTCTTCCTAATATCCAATCTAAACCTCCCCTGCCACAACTTCAGGCCATTTCCTTGATACAACCCACCTTGATACAACCTCCTTTCAGGTAATTTTAAAGGGCGATGAGGTTCAAGTCATGTAGATAACAGCAGTCTACTATGACTTCCAAAAACCAGAAAGGTTGTTCATCTTTTCCAAAACAGAGTTATCTTTGAGTACATACTTTTAATTAAAAACAATTGATTGCATCACTTTTGAGCATAAAAATGGATTTTTAGTCAAAAGAGAACTTCAGATTTACTTAATACAATTACCAGTCTTAACATTATGTGGACACGGGAAAATATTTATAATATGCAAATATCCAAACTATTCTTTCAAAAGCAGAGAGGCTTTAGTAAGTTTGCAGTTACTTTAATTGGTTTCATTAATTCAGTTGCTACTTGTGTCAATTTCTGTCACATTAATTCTAAATGTGTAGCTGAGTATGTTTAGAGCAATACACCAAATACACAGATTCACAAAGCTCTTTCTAATAGCTAGTTTTCAGTTTTCTCAAGACATTCTACCTCCTCTTTGCATAGTGGTTTGGCCATGATTTTCAATTGTGTGAGTCAGATGTTCTTCCTTTTCCACAGCCTCCCACTTCGATATCAATCTTTTCCAGATTCATGGAGCAGAAAAATATAAAGTATTTGAGAACTGAGAGAGATGATGAAAGATACTAGATTTAAAAACTAATAATATTTTAATCTCTGAAAATGAACTGGCCAGTCTGTGACTTGAAAGTGTACAAAATTACCATAAAGCAAACACCAGAAACATTTTGATAGCAAGGGATTTTCTTTCTGTAGAATATAACTCTTAATTTAAGAAAATTTCTAGTCATCTTCTTGGCTTAGATTTTAAGCCACAGATGACACATGTAATTAATTTTTTCTATTCCCTAGTACACAAAATTCCAGTCTAAAAAAAAAAGTAACTCTAATGACTCCCTTACATCAGACAGACTTGAGGGGCCAGGAGTGAAGCCAGCTTAATGTGTTTCTTTTCCCACACTGGTAAAAGGAGAAACTTAATGAGAAACAAATTATTATGGTACAGTGTGTTTCCACTAATATGTGCAGTAATCCTCTCTTACGAGGAAAGGCTGAGAGAGCTGGGACTCTTTAACCTGGAGAAGAGAAGGCTGAGGGGAGACCTTATTAATGCCTATAAGAATCTAAAGGGTGGGTGCAAGGAGGATGGAGCCAGACTCCTTTCAGTAGTTCCCAGTGACAGGATGAGGGGCGATGAACACAGGCTGGAACACAGGAAGTTCCATTTAAATATGAAGAAAAACTTCTTTACTGTGAGGGTGACAGAGCACTGGAACAGGCTGCCCAGGGAGGTTGTGGAGTCTCCTCTGGAGATATTAAAAATCTGCCTGGATGCAGTCCTGGGTAATGTGCTCTAGGCAATCCTGCTTTAGTGGGGAAGACTAGATGATCTCTTGAGGTCCCTTCCAACTCTGACAATTCTGTGATTCTGTGAAGTGTCTGATTACACTAGTTCTTCTACTACCTATAGGGCTACTAGGACTTCTTATTTTCTTAGCAACCCAGCTTCACCGAGTTTTCTTAACCCAAACACAATTGTAAGTAGACACTGTCAATAGCAGGAGTGTTGTGGTGATTTATTGCAGCTTTATCGCAAACAGAAGCCAGGCAAGTAATAAGTAATGTGTACTAGTAAAAACTATTTTGAAAAATGGTGGTTTTGTCATCCAATTATATTTTTTTCAGCTTCTTAAAATATGCCATCCAAATACAGACTTGGAAATAGGTAGGTGGACTGATAAACTACTGCAGAAAAAAGGAAGGGCAGGCTTCTGTCTTTTTATGCTTGTGTCTGTTCTGATGAGCCTTCATTGACTTTTACTAACATTTATCATCAATGTGGTCTACAACAAGTTTTTTCTTAGCATTTGAGTTTTGGCATTGGCACAATTTCTTTCTTTCTCTTGCTCTGTCTACTTCTGACCTACCATACTGGTTACTGCTGAGAAAAAAAACAAAAATTAGTTTGTCAGAATGTGTTGAAAGCACCATACCTGTAATAAGAATGCAGGAAGACAGACAGTCTTGTGTACTGGACAAAGAAGTCTGCACAGCTTTTGCTGTCCTTACAAGATACTGAATCTTGATATCTCTTGATTTTTGTTACCTGATTAACTACTTTTTTGAATTTTTTTTCCACTTCTTGAAAAATACTGAAGGGTTTATGCATGCCAATTAAATGAATTAAAATTATTGAGACTGCAATTTTTTGGCTGTGGAGTAGTGGAGTCATATGATCATGTGTAGAAGTAAAGTAACAAGTAGCATTTGCATGGTAGTGGAGGAACTCCTAATGCTCTTAATTCAGAAACCGAAAAAGTACTAGCTGACAGTGGAGAGCATGACACTGCTTCAGGAAGAAAAGCCCCACCAACAGGCTAATGACAGTCGTCTGTCTCAAAATAAATAAATATGCTGGTAATGAACAAAACCAGATGTTTTTTAAGTCAAGTGTATGGCTGAAATCTTTCCAAACTCAAAGGAGCTTTGTCCTTAATGTCTGATTTCTGCGTACTTGGAACTCTTCCAGCAGTCTTATCCAAGACTGTACAGGAAGATATTAAATACTGAATTTCTAGGTCTTCCTGAGTATTTAGAAATAATAAATTTGGGAACAAAAGCTATTTAAAATCTTGTAAAGTTTTTATACAGAAAGAGCTATTCTTTCTGGTTATTTCTGTGGAAACATGTGTGAAGTAACTCTCTAACACTCTTTCACATCTTTATGCTGCTAAATGAAATACAAGTCCTAAGACCAAGGAAGCTAAGAGCGTGATGTGTTCTAGATATCCACATCCTAAGATAGGCGTGCTAACCTGTCTTTCTGATAAGGTACCTCTCCATAAAACATTGTACTGGAACAGTATAGCAAACTGGCCATGATCTGATATTGCTGCAAGGTACTACAGGATGTTCAGTGGCAGACTTGGACTGAGCAGGCATAGCTTTGTCCATGGTTAGCTTACCCACACCACTAGTAAGCCTACGTGGCAGGGTAGAAAGCCCGCAAGTTGTGCTCTCTTCCCAATGCTAGCAAATCGACCCAGAGCCCATGTGTGAGCACAGACTCGTGTTCAGAGAGTCTGATACACAGTTTAGTTATAAACACATGCTTATGTTTGAAACACTATATAAGCAGAGCTATCAAAATGTAGGCTGAATGCGTGGATAAATGTTTATAAACAACAGATGCCACTTCAGAAGTCAATATCATTCCTGCAAACAAACTCTATGCAAAAAGTCCATGAAAACAGATTCATGCATTCAAAGTCAACAAGACTTTCTTGGAATGAACATCAGACTTCAGAATTCTCTGAGTCCATAAGATTTGCTTTAGCAAAAATATGCTGAATGATTCTGAGTGTCACAACACTGCATAAAGACAGACATCCTACAAGCAGTCAGGGTCCAGAATATCTTGTGTGTAGGTAACCTCAAAGACTACCTGAAATAATGCTCAGAAATTAACAAAAATAATAAATGCCAGGCATTCTTTATGGTTTGCATCATCAAGCAAACACGTGAACCTTACACTATCATTACTAAATCGCATAGCTTAAAAATTATTCAGTAGCTTAAAAGAAAAGTACATGAAAATTACAATTTCAATATGCAGAGACCATGACTATGCAAAATGTCTGTCTGTATTTGTGGTGGTGGTGTTCAAACTGAGTGCATGGTAGTTGCTCTCTCATTTAGTATACTGTATCTTGTTCCTGACATACTGCATAGTTAACAAATGTCCTTACTGTGTTTAAACTTAAAAATGCTTGTGTATGTGATCCAAGCCAGCTTGTAGTCTTGTTCCCAAAGGTGAAAATCTTATCACCATTATTTTAGATGTACCATCTCACACCAAAGTTGCGTATGCCACAATAAGGAATTAACTTCCTAAACCAGAGACTTCTGACCAGCAGCAAAACCAAAAGCATTGAAATTCATTGAGAAACCCTGTGCTTGTGTTATTTCCAACATAGGTATAGACAAATATGATGGTCAGAAATGCTTGTGAGAGGATGATCACTTTTCATGAAGTCACCATCACAATTTTGAAATCTTAGTAGCTTCAGAGAGTTCAAAGATACAGTTAAATGCCTATTGTGCATTTAAAATCAAACACAAATTTTAACTTTTTGAGCTTTGTCTGCCTCTGAGCCCAAACTAATTACCTTCAAGTATTTAAGCACTGTAATACTCACTGATCATATTCCATAATGTATTCTTTACTACGTTGTTAGACTCGTTAACAAAGAACATGTGTTTGTTTGTTCTTGTTTTTCTATTAACAACAATATTTTTTTTTTTCATCTGAGAAATGCTATAAAAGGAAGGTGGAGGTTTAGATTATACTGTCTTTCATTCTTGGATAAGCAAACTGAGTCACAGAGCATCAAACGCCTTGGCTAAAGCCACCTGCAAACTTTATCTGTCAGTTCTGCTGACAGCGACTGGTGCATCTGTATATATTTATAAAGATATCTTTATGTTTGCTGTGAGGATAAGGCATATCTTTTGCGTATTTTCTCTGCTCAAATGTAGTTGTGACCATGATCTTTTCTCATTGTTTTGTAAAATTAATATTCCATGAAATAGTAACAGTATTTGATTGGCTGTAGAAAACCATCAAAGGAAGTGGCCTAAAATAATGTGCATATTAAGGACAAATTCTGGATCAGTGGAAAAGAGCCTTGGGCAAATGGATTGAAATCAACAAATACAGGTTGATGTAGAGTTTAGACAAAGTTTCTCTTGCACATATTCTATTTATATAAGAGACAGTGGCTTAAGGTTACATGGCTTCAAAAGGTACTCTAGTAAAATTGAAAAGCTTATTCTCTTAACATATCCCAGCTTTGGCTGCTGTTTAATATTCAAGTAATGCAGATTTCACTGGAGTTTCTGATAAATGTTAGATAATTAATTTCATAGTTTTATATACCCATCTCTGGGGTATTTAAAAGTTAGGTACTCAGTAGCATACCATTTTTCTTCCACATCTTACTGTATGGTTCTGGACACCATTGAATTGTGGAAATGTTTAACCAGCAAAAAGAAATAAGACCTGAAAGATCACCTGAATATACAGTTTCTTATTGTTACACTAAGATCTGTTTCTGAGGTAACCAAACTTTCATCTCTCCATTCTAGTATTCTAAAGATAACTGTTGTGTTAATGTCAATATTCATTCACAAACCTGTGTGAATAGGTTTTTGGAACTGCAACATTCACTTTACTGTGCTTTATCGACTTAAATGGGAACTTAGGATTCTAAAGGAATGCAGAATTAAGACATGGAATCACAGAATGTTAGGAGTTGGAAGGGACCTCTGGAGATCATCAAGTCCAACCCCCCTGCCAGAGCAGGACCACCTAGGGCAGGTCACACAAAAACACATCCAGATGGGTCTTGAAAGTCTCTAGAGAAGGAGACTCCACAACTTCTCTGGGCAGCCTGTTCCAGTGCTCCTTAACCCTTACAGTAAAGAAGTTTTTCCTCATGTTGAGGTGGAACTTCCTGTCTTCTAGTTTGCATCCATTGCCCCTTGTGCTATCACAGGGCATGACTGAAAAGATTGGTGCCTCCTTCTTGACACCCACCCTTCAGATATCTATATACATTAAAAAGCTCCCCTCTCAGTCTTCCTTTCTCTCGACTAAACAGCCCCAGGTTTCTCAGTCTTTCCTCGTAAGGCAGATGTTCCAGTCCCTTAATCATCCTCATAACCCTCTGTTGGACTCTCTCAAGTAAATTAATGTCCCTCTTGAACTGGGGAGCCCAGAACTGGACACAATACCCTAGGTGGGGTCTCACCAGGGCAGAGTAGAGGGGGAGGAGAACCCTGGACACATGTGCTGGACACATTCTTCTTAATGCACCCCAGGATTCCATTGGCCTTCTTGGCCACAAGGGCACATTGCTGTCCCATGGATAACTTGTTGTCCACCAGGACTCCAAGGTCCTTCTCCACAGAGCTGCTTTCTAGCGGGTCAGCTCCTAATCTGTACTAGTCCATGTTGTTACTTCTCCCCAGGTGAAGGACTCCACACTTATTCTTGTTGAACCTCATTAGGTTCCTCTTTGCCCAGCTCTCCAGTCTGTCCAAATCTTGCTGAATGGCTGCACAGCCTCTGGTAAATCAGCCAATTCTCCCAGTTTGGCATCATCAGCAAACTTGCTGAGGATACACTCTGTCCCCTCATCCAGGTTGTTGATGAAGATGTTGAACTGGACTGGACCCAGCACTGTTCCCTGGGGGACTCCATGAGTTACAGTTCTTCAGCTGGACTCTGCACCATTGATCACCACCCTCTAGGGTCTATTGTTTAGCCAGTTCTCAATCCATCTCACTGTCCACTCTTCTACACCACACTTCCTGAGCTTGCTCACGAGGATCTTATGAGAGACAGTGTCCTTGCTAAGGTCAAGGTAGACTACATCCACCACTCTCCCTGCATCTACCCATCCAGTCACACCATCATAGGAGGCTATCAGATTAGTCAAACATGATTTCCCCTTAGTGAATCCATGTTGGCTACTCTGATCTCTAACCCAATTCTCATTGATCAGTGGAGAGTCTTCCCTCCTCCAGGATTTCTCTCTTACATCCGTGGTCTGGGATTCATGGGGGTTGGTCTTAGGAGTAAAGACTGAAGCAAAGAAGGCATTCAGTGCCTTCTCTGTATCCTCTGTTACTAGGGCTTCCACCTCATTCAGCACCAGGCCCACATTTTCCCCATTCTTCCTTTTACCGCTGATGTATTTGAGGAAGTACTTCTTGTTCTCTTTTACTTCCTTTGCCAGGCTTAGTTCTAAGAGGGCTTTGGCCTTCCTTCTTGCCTTCCTACATACCCTGACAACGTGCCTGTAGTTCTGCCAAGTGACAAGTCCATTCTTCCACAAACTCTGAACTTCTTTCTTCTACATTACTATTTTTTTCAGAGCTTTTTGCTCATCCATGCAGGTCTCCTTCCTCCTCTACCCTATTTTTCACTCCAAGAAATGCACCTATCTTGAGCTTGGAGGAAGTGACATTTGAATATTAACCAGCTCTCTTGGGCTCTCCTACCTTCTAGAGTCTTAGCCCACAGGATTCCTGCAAGTAGAGTACAAAGTTAGCCCTCCAGAAGTCCAGGGTTGCAATCCTACTTATTGCCCTGCTTCTTCCTTGTAAAATACGAAGCTCTACCATGTCATGATCATTGTCACCACGGCTGTCCCCAACCTTAACGTCCCCAACTACACCTTGTATTTGTTAATACATGTCCTCTGTTAATACAGAGGTCCAGCAGTGCACCTCTCCTTGTTGGCTCTTCAACTACCTGCATCAGGAAGTTATCATCAGTGCACTGCAAGAGCCTTCTGGACTGAATATGCCTAGCTGGGTGAGCCTTCCAACAAGTATCAGGGTGAGTGAAGTCACCCAGGAGCTCTAAGGCATGTGCTCTAGAGGCTACTTCCAGTTGACTGTAAAAGGCCCATCAACATAATCTTCCTGGTTTGGTGATACATAGTAGACACCCACATTTGCCCACATTTGTGTGTCCCTTAATTCTCACCCACAAGCTTTCAACACAGTCTTCCTCCCCCCTGGGTAGAGCTCAATGCATTCCAGTTGTTCTTGCAGCACATAAAGAGCAAGGTAGCTAGAAAGCAGTTCACCCCTTTTGATTTCATAGTTATTTTTCTTGATTTGGTTTTCTTTTCTATGACACAAAATTAAATATTTTGGTCTTTATTTCTGTCTTGTACCCAGTAGGCATTAAACTCTAAAATGTGTCTGTAGTACAGGTTGCTTTTACAATCATTTATGTTTAAGATATTTAAAATATAGGACATATGAACAGTAACATTCAGAAATGCATTATTTTGTGTCATGTATATAGCAGTATGTATATGTATTGCTGTATGTCACATGCATATACATCTCTGTAAATCTATTTGTACATGCATAGTTAGCACCACACAGGAAAAAAACTCAATTTCAAGTTATACCTCTTCTTTCTAAGGAATGAGTACTGCTCAGTGCTAAGGAATGTTACGGTGTCCTACTCACAGGAATTCCTGATGCAGCATTTAGTGTAACCATAGAAAGACATAACAAGGAAAAAGAGCTGGAAAATATTTGTATGCTTATTAAGGGCCGATAAAGCTGATAAAAAGCACGACTGCCACAGACATTATGCAACAAGGAGTAGTAAGATCTGTTTCTAGAGGATGTGGTCTGAAAGAATAGCAAATAGTTTGCAAGAGTCAGAGCTGACTTTTTTTTAAGGAGTAGCATTACTCAGCAAGTTTCATATATAGGAAGTCAACTCTTTGATTTGTTTGGGGATTTTAGACGTTCAGTTTAGGTCATGTTCAGATGTTTAGTTGGCTACAGAGGCATATTCATGGTTCATTTTTAAACTGTGGAAAGGACACTTTGGATTAAAAAGCAAAATAATAGCAATAATAACAAGAATAATGATACCATGAATTATTTCACCTCTGAAGTTTAAAATAATTTAGAAATGTGATTTGTCTCATGGCAGAGCAGACATTAAATGTAACCCTTCTGCTAAGTAGATGGAAAAGGGGAATGGCAATCGGTTAATCAACTTTGCCACAAAGAAAAATAGAGCACCAGGCTATAGTCTTGCCTTATACAATGGCTCATGCAAGACAGTTTCTGGCCCCTCAGAAATGTTGTTGCCACTTGACACAAATCACTTAAGACAGCAACCCATTTTTTTCCAAGAGTTTCCAGGGAGGATCATGGGACAAAGCATGTTGTCACTTGTGCTATGTGATTTCTTTCTCCTTCCTCTTAATCATTGTCTGGGCACAGAGCCAAGGTCTGGGCATTTCAACATTTCATAGCCTCAGCTTTGCTGCTCCTTATTCCCACTGCACCCTGGTCCCCATGCCTGTGCCTGTCCTGGCCTCGCTCATTAGCATCTGCTGGGCCTGGCAGTTCTCTCCCAAGACCCTGAGCCTCAGGGTGTGCCGTTGCTTCAGAAGCACTGCTGGGTACCGTCTTCTCTGTAGCTGTGCCAGGGACTTGCTACACTTCTGGTCCATCCTGGTGGCCCTCCTCAGCCCCAAGCCCCACACCTCTGTGCCAGTCACACATCTGAAGTAGTGCCATGAGCTGCACCTCCTCATTATGCTCAAGGTTAATTCTCATGGTCCTCCCTCGCCTCAGGTCTCACTCCTCCATGCCTGCCTTGCCTCTGGAACCCTGCCTTGATATCTGCCTTATTACCACACCTGGTTCCCATCATCCTCCCAGCCCCTAAGCTTTACTCCACCATGTCTGCTTTGCCCCCAAAACACTGCTGGGGCCACAGTTTCTCAGTGTTGCCCTGCCTGTCCTACCACCTCTCTCAGCCTACGGCCTGAACCTCTGTGCTGCACCAGTACTCCAGTACTCCAGACTTTGTGTTTTCTGTCTTCTCCCTCTCCACAAACTTTCAGTTCAGTCCTGTTGTTCCATGTCATAGCTGCTTGGTGGCATATATAAAATTGAACATGGACACTGCCCACACCTCACAAATTTGTGTTTTATTCTCTTCAGATGAACTTTATTAGGTGAAGTAATCTAAATGTTGGTTTGCCAGATAGGTATGAAATGAACTACAAGACAAGGTTTCAAGTATCAAGACTCTCAGATGGTTCCCAGCATAGCAGGTCTCTCACTGACCTGTTGTGGCTCAATTTTAACTTCTGTAACTGACTTCTGGAATAGCATGTGCTATAGCAGTGGCAGGGCATGCTGCCTCTGACCCGAGAGAAATGCTTACACAGGGCTGAGAACATGGTGAGTAAGCCCTTTATAGCCCTAAGGAAGGGTTGCAGTCTGTTCAGATAGGCAGAAACTACTAATACCTCCATTTTCCTGCCTAAGGTGTATTGGCACCTTTGGCTTGGGCCGAATCTGGGACATGGTTACGCTGCCAGGGTGGCAGTTGCATCCCACAGCCAAGAGGAAAGGTAACTGACAGTGACAAAATTGTGGGAACAGGAAAAAGACAACAGGCACATTGAGAAGGATGTGCAGAAGTGGAGTATATTATAGAGAGATTGTCATAAATGCATAGTTACTCATCCCTTTGCGTCATCACAATACCTGGAATCCCGAACTATGCACAGCCAGCTCCTTCAGGAAGCATTCCATGTGCTCCTTAACAAATGCTCAACCTGTGTCCTGGCATCACAGGAGAGGCCAAGGTGGAGTCAACAGTGGGTTGCTGTGTGGGCTTCAGTAAGGCTCTAGTTGCACCAGGTCTAGTTGGACTGGACCCATTGTCTCTCTGCTTCTACCGCCACAGCTTCTTTGTACCCCAGCTGGGTACAATCTGTTCAGATGGGAGTTCCCTTGATTCAGATATTTTCTTTTTAAGCTAAACTTCCAACAGAGTTCAGAAAGAAGAACAAGGCTGTGAGCTGCTACAGCTGTTAGATTTATCAAAAAATACTGCAAAAAGTAACAGAGAAAAAGAGTTAGGAAAGAGCAATGGAAAACAGAGCTGAGGGTATGACATAGGATACTTGCTTTCCTGACACACTACTAACTGAAACCAAGTGAAAATTACAAAAGCACATTATTAAATATTTTCTATATTCTACTCTTTATGGCCCAACCTTAGACCTAGACTTGTTAGACCTAGACTGAGTCCACTGATAACTGTGGTTATAATTATTGTAAACTATAAGTACTCTTGTCATTACGGCATTAAGTAAATTTTGCATATTTCTACCTTATTTTCTTTTTTTTCTGTCTGCTGAAGTAAATGAAAGTAAGAAATCCCTTCTAGTTTCAGATTTGACATCAAAACCAAAAGCATTCTCAAATGCTATCTAAGCACATGCATTTTGGATCATCAGAAGAAAACGAAAATACCTTTATTTCTGGCAATAGGATCCCTGACCTTGACATACATCAGAAAAACAAACCCTGTCTTCTCATCTTTTTGTGACATGTCCCCATGCTACTTTAAATTACTTTTGGGGGTTGTCAAATCAATTATTAGGGCCGGAAATTAATTTCCAGTGGTGTCTGGATCCTTCTTAATAAATAGCTACAGTTAGAGTCTTAAATGTCAAATGCAAATCCACAGTTTCTTCAAACTCTCAAACTCACTTGGCAGAGAGGAGTGTCAGTTAAGTTTTAACTTCACAGATTTAGAGTAACATATTTTTATTTTAAAGAAATATGTCAAGTTAAAATTTCAATTTTACTTATTTCATTAGCGCATAGAGAACATTTTTGTATTGATAGAAGTATTTAATGAGTATTTAACTCAAAATACTTTGGCTGCAGTCTTATTAAAACAAAGTAATGCAAAAATCAGAGTGGAAATGCCATAATTAAAACATATATTACATTTTTATCACAAGTGAAATATTGACATTTTCACGGAGTTCTGAAAAACATAAGTGTCAGAATGTCAAAATACCATATTTTGTCATTTTCAGTCAGGAAAAAAACACATTGAAATATTCATAAATCAAAATATTTAATATCCATTTGCTCGCATTTCAAGTCGATTCAGAATGAAACAGTATTCCATTCATTGTCTTTAGGGAAGTGGAGTTCAAGGAGTGTCATGTCCCCATTCTCTGCATTATCTAGTAAAACTGTAGTTCTTAAAATGCATCACAGAAGTATGTCAAAGGGAATCACCCACTGCAAGGTTCATCAGTTGCATCCTGTAGATAATAGCACTGGTTCTGTTCCCAGGGATGCATTTGGCATTGCATCTTCTACAGTGTCTGCAGTGAATCAAGGACAATTGTGACTGACTTAAGAAAATGTCATCTTGGTTTGTAAAGATGCTTTTGTGCTTCGTGGAGAAATGCAACATTTCAGAAGCCAGAATTACTTATGTATGGTTTCTGAAGCCTCAATTCTCATAGTGTGTTCAAATTACAATGTTCTGTTAATGGCAAAGCAGATAATAATGATTGTGATCATCCTTAGCGTATATATGAAAAAGGATGCATCTTATATCTGTTATTCCGTCTTTTCCACCACACCACCTCCTCTGTCTGAGACATCTTCTAGGTTTGACTAAGGTAGTCGTGTCAATGACTCAATTTTGTTATGACTTTTTAAGGGCTACATGCACAATATAAACATGTTGTATTTACTACTAGTCATCATTCATCAAGTTGTTATTTTTGGCAGTCATTATTTTTCCAGAGGCATAAACACTTGGTTTAAGTTGAACAAGGCTGGACTCTGTACAGTATAAGTGAAGGAGAGTTAATGATCTCTCTTGTTTCCAGTTTTTATGGTTTTACTTTGTTTTGTTTTAATTTTAAGGCATGAACAGGGAAGAATGCTTGGAGAATGTTTCCAAAAGAATACACTTTAGAGATGATTGTTAAGTAAATATTTGTATTGTGTTTAAAAGCCCCAAAGATACTACATAGCTCCTTACTGCATTATTTAGTCTTTCAGCCCAATTAAGACATTTTTACACTGTTTCCTAAACCAGTCAACAACATACAGAGGGAATAAGATGATTACTGAGAATTCTGGGAATGAAAGAGTATCAGTACATAGTAGAATGGGAAAGAAAAAGATTACTAGGGTAGTTCTAGGGACCAGGAATAATCTGCAGGATAATGACAGAACAATATTCTGGCTATCATATAGATACCCTGGGTAAGTGCCGAAAACCTGGTCAGATCACCTCAGTCTAAACTGGTCCACAATTAACTTTAGAGAAAGTGATGGCTTCTTGGTAAAGAAGGGACCATTTCACCAATTAAAATTTTTGCTTCCGTGATTTCTGTGACATCGTTGATTCCAGGCATGGACCATATTATATGTCTGTCTACAAGATACAGGGTTTGCTCCTAGCTGTTCATTTTTACATCCTTTTAAAATAGAACAAGTAGCATGGCAAATTCACCTCATATAGTTTGTGAAAGGCATGATCAGCTGGAGTACCCAAGGTTACCAGACTTTGGACCAGACCCTATGTTTTCAAAGCACTATGGCTTGAGGGAGATGGAGCATGAGGAATGGTTATCGGCTCCCCTCCAGAGAGGCAAGGTCAAGCCCTGGAATATATTCTGGGGTCCCTTCTCTGCCTCAGAAGGACCCCTGCAGCAGGGAAAACACTTATCTTTGTCCTGTGCCCCATCATTGCACAGATGAGCATAGAATGTAGTCTAGATTGGTGTTTGCAGCCTTTTCTGGTGAGGTGACAGCTTGACTGGATTGAGGAAAAGCTGTTACACAACCCACTATAATTTGGTATTTCAAGGGAAGGTAAGTAAAGTATTTATTGTTTGGTAAGCACACTGTTACTGCTTTACAGTATTACAGCTTAGCTGTTCTACAATATTAATGGAAAGTAAAGAGGATATAGCTGTACTGTGACTTTTGGGCCTGTCAGAGCTGTGGACAGTCTGTTTGCTAGGGAGTGGTGACACAACTCTGCCAACTGTGTGTACTGCTGTGGCCATGGACAAAGGAATAATCTTTTTGCAGTAATTTTCATATTACTTTCTGATGAGTTGCTGAGCTGCAGTGTCCCTGGGTCAGCCTGGTCACTGCCAGCCTAGAGTTCAACTCGAAATACAGGTGTACACACACAGCTTACTTTCATTAGACTTTACTAAGTATATTTGTCCACTTCATTTCTTAGTACAACTGGTTTCAGTCAATTGTAACTCGTGTAGGCCCCTGTCGAGTACTGGAAGGCCGCTATAAGATCCAACAGGTCCATATCTTTCTTGTGCTGAGGGCACCAGGACTGTACACAGTACTGCAGGTGTGGTCTCACCAGAGCAGAGCAGAGGGGCAGAATCACCTCCCTGGCTCTGCTGGCCACACTTCTTTTGATGCAGCCCAGGATGTGTTTGGCTCTCTGGGCTGCGAGCGCACACTGGTGCTCATGTCGAGCTTCTCATCTACTACCACCCCCAAGTCCTTCTCAACAGGACTGCTCTCTAGCCATTCTGCCCCCAGCCTGTATTTGTGCCTGGGATTGTGCCGACCCAGGTGCAGGACTTTGCACTTGGCCTCATTGAACTTCATAAGGTTGGCACTGGCCCACCCCTCCAGCCTGTCAAGATCCCTCTGAATGGCGTCACTTCCCTCTAGGGTGTCAAACACACCACACAGTTTGGTATCATCAGCAAACTTGCTGAGGATACACTCAATCCCACTATCCATGTCTCCAACAATGCTAAACAGCACTGGTCCCAATACTGACTCCTGAGGAACACCACTCGTCACCTGCCTCCATTTGGACACTGAGCCATTGACCACATCTCTCTGGGTGTGGCCATCCAGCCAATACAGTTTTATGTAACAGGGTCTGATATTATTTTGTCCTTACTGTTTAAACATAGACAATTCAGGCAATTACCTCCTCAGTGCTACAATCTATATGCAGTATATTGGCAATTACATACTAATTTGTGCTGCTACCCTTATACCAATCAAATTTTTTAAAAAGCACAAGGTAAATAATGCATATGCTTTTTATTATCTACAACTTAGGTATATAAATTAATCAACTTATCTTATTCACATTTGCATTCATTTGACAACCAAGAACATGTGAGCATTTCAATTTACCAGTGCAGAATGTGTATTATGAAACTGTTCTGTATTTGTTTCATAAAAGTTTTCAGACTCTTACAATCAAAAAATAACAGTAACATACACTTTTGTTCAGCCAGTCACAGTTGAAGAGTTTAGAACTGGTCATGAACTAAGTAAAAAAGAAAAAAAAAGTATTGGTTGAATAGGTCAACATAAAAAATGTCACTGCATTTCATAAGGAGAAGAAAAGGCTGAACCAGTCAAAGAAATAATTATTCAATCAGCTTCATTTTAGAAGGAAAATTTGTACACAGTATCTACTGTTATGGATGGTGAGTATCTCAAAAGCTATTACTATATGGTCTGTACTCCGAGGCCATCAAAGACTGATGGCACTGGTAAATAACAGTATGAATAACTCAAGGTCCCTGAATCAATATGCACAAACCCCAGAAAACTGCAACAGTCTGACAAAGATACCTCCATCCTTGGTGAGGTTCAGGCATGAGATATGACAGCCACAGAACTAATTTGTCGAGACATCAGGAAGGACAGCAAATGGTAGCAACCAGTGTGTCTTCTTCCCGATGAGCAATGACAGATGAGAATCATTTTTAATACCTGCTTTTGGCTTTGTCCCTAAACCTTGTTGTTCTTTCATCTAATATTTTGCAGTCTTCCGGAACATTTCTGAACAGACAGACAGGATTTGTTCTGTTTCTATATTTTGCCATAGAAATAATGACTAGAATGAGACTTGTGAGATTTCTGTCTGTATTATAGGTAAGAACAAACTAAAAAATAGCAAGAGATTGTCTGAGAAAGTTTACTGTCTACACTCACAATTCTTGTCTTCTCCTTGATGATCAAAGTGCTTACGATCATTGTCCTGAGGTACATTTCTCTCTCTCCCTCTCCTTTGCAGAAGCTTTTGCTTTTGACCTTGGAGCTTTTGAGACATCAGTTGTTTTGTTTTTTATATCCCACCTGAAATTTTCTGTATTACACCTGGCACTGTTTGTCACATAGTATATATAACTGAATCGAAGGAAGAATAGGCAACTGCATGAAAAATAAAACTCTTCAGCTACTATCAAAAAGGTACTTCACTGATCACTAGTAGGAAGGAAGTGAGATTTGCACATAAGGATTTCTAAATTGTAAGCAAACTTGAGTATGAGCAATAAGTAACTTCCAGTTACCAAAATTACAGCTACTTCCAGATTTCTGAAATACTCTAGAATACTACAGTAGCAGCATTGTGTTCTCACGGAATAGCATGAAAAGTAAGCTGCAGCATGAAAAACTAACTAGTGTCTTGATTTACAAACTTATTAACAGAAGAACTTTCAAAATAAGGTACAGGGAAATGCACTGCTTTGTCCAAGCTGGCAGCTTACCATGCTTGGAAAATAAGTATCTTTATGCTTTTAGTTTTAAGCAAAAGCTTTCTGGTATTCCACAGTAACAAGAGCTGAAACATGGAGTACAGCTGGTTAATATGCATTTAAAAAAACTGCAGCTACTATTTCTCACAGATCTGATCAGGTGCCATTTAACAGGCTACATCCATGACATGGATTGTTAAATAATGGCTGAAACACTATTTACTTTGGACTCCAATATTTTTTGCATAACCCTCTTAGATGAAGAGTGATAAGTAAAGCAGACCACACTTGTTAAAATTCCTTGGATTATAGTTATTGTCCTTTTCAAAGCATCAGTTACTCATACAATTTATACTTCTCTGGGACTGTGTCTTAGTGAGAATGGAAATTCTCTGGGGAGATGGTACACAAAACCATTGGTTTTATTAATTATTTTAAAAAAAAATTCTAGGAAGTTTGGCTCCAACTGTGACTCCCAGTGATGTGAATGTTGAAGCTTCTATGCAGATAGCTGAATCCTGGGGGAAACATATCACAGTTGAATGTTTTAATTCAGATTACATTATCTAAAATAAATATATTTGGTTTTGATGCCTATTTTCCTAGTAAAAAAATGGAGTATTTGAATTTTTTTTAACCTATCAGCTGGAAATAATAAAACTGATGTACACTGGCCACTAGTTTTAGAACTTGAACGCTCTTATTACATGAGTACTATCAAAGTTATAACTTACATGCAATATACATATTTTTCTCCTTACACTGAGTACGGTCCATAGCAGACCATACTCAGATTTAAATAATGAACAAAGCCATTTGTGGAAAAGAAACCTTGCTTTTTATATATAGTTCTGAGAGTGCTTTATGAGAGTAGATAAACATAGCTGCTGCCAGTTTACCAAGCAAGAGGCATGACTAAGACATGGAAGATACATGCTTGACTACAGTGAATGAGACACAGAAGGGAGAAACTATCTGAAGGCCAGATCCCTATATATAACCCAAATCATATGCTATATTTTCCTGCAAGAACAAGCACATTAATTACTACAAACAAATAAACGTATGGGGGGGGCACTCTGTGAGAGCAAGTTGCTGGTATGTCCTGGTGTGCCTCAAAATACTCCTCTTTCAGCAATAGCTGAGAGACTACTACCTGACCTACAGATTTCTATGGGTTCAAAGAAAAGCCAGAAACAGAGTAGAAGAATTTTTTGCCTCCGACTCTCATAGAAAAGTTAGATACACAAAACAATATAATTTTAAATAATTTTTATTATGGCATGTTATTTTTTTTTTGAGCCAAGTGTTGCCAGAAAGCTGGGTTGTGACTAGCTGCATAATTGACTATTTAAATACAGAAATTTGAAGCATAAAGTTCACAGGTCATCAGGGTGAAGAGAGGTAAACTATGAATAAAGGTTTGCATGACTAGCCCATAGATGTTAGTTTTTTCCTATAACTAGAAATACCCTTCACTGGTAGACAGGAAGGACCACGGGAATTTCCAGACATATGTACATCATTTGGCTGTTCTACACTTTACTAGTTAAGTTTTATCAGCCACATTATGTTGTGCAAACATGTTACGTGAACAGGAAATTGTTATACTGCCATTGCTCAAACTACTTCAAATTTTAGTCACTAGAAAGAGGGTCAACATCCTCATTTCAAAACATCTTTCCATTATTAAACACACAGTGATTGCTGCAAAATGTTTCCTCAAATAGCTGTTCAGAGAGGTATTTTTACCTTCCATCAACTGTTTTTGTAGGAACAGCTAGTAGAATAACTCTTTACTGCATTAATATTTTCAAAGTACACTAGCTATCCCACAACTTTATGGAGAATGTGATGGACTAGGAATACAGTGGTTCTGTTATTTAACCACAACAGATGAGTAACACTCTTCGGTTTATGAGCAAAGATTAAAATAAATCAATACTGCAACAATATCTAGACATTTATGTACACTTTTCTTTATGTAGGTCTCAATGTCTACTACAGCAGTAATACTGTATCATTTTACCTAACACCACAAAAATATTTTACAAAACAACATTGCTTATAAGCTGCATTAGGATTGTGTAATAAGCATTCTGACCAGAGTGATGGGTTGTCATTACAGAAGAAGTGTTAATACTTTAAGTCCCAGAAGAATGCAGTTCTTATATCTAATCTTAGAAATGGAACAAAATTAACTTTAGTGACATACTACAAATAGTGAATATTGATCATTTTGCTATCAGAGGAAAACTGTTCTTTCACTTTAAATGATCAATGGAAACATTGACACAAAATGAATAAAAATTGTATTAAGCTATAAATTGATACCTGAAATACTAGGAGGCAAATGAATGGAACCCTGAAACAGAGTAGGGCAGGACAATGACATGGAGCTGTGAGGCTTCTGTTTTTAGAACTCAGATGCTCTAAATAGCTGAACTTCATGCTTATGTGCAGGATAAGATATTATGAGAGAGTCTGACATATAACATGTAACAATATTCTATATCTTTTTGGATAACAGGGGAAATTAAAATATCATGGAAAAGATTTCAGGGTTCCTCTCTCTGAAACAGTAGCATATAATGTTGGATCCCAGGAGTGCTTAATAGAGTTGCAATTATTTCTCTAGCTAGTCAACATTTAATTAGTGTTTGCAGAATTGGACCACTGTTCTTTGCAAATATTTCAGCTATTGGACATTTATCCTGTACATAGCTGTGCTTCTAAGGATGCCTGCAGAGGTCCTATGAGTTAGAGCTACTCATCTGGGAGAGTTTCTCATATGTAACCTTGGTGCTGATTCAGTATAAATGTAATGAAGATGAATAAACTGTTTACGTAACTCATGCCATCACATGTTCTGTAACGCTGCCACTGACTGCTGGTTCCATGGCTGCATTCCACTCCCTGTTGGTTTTCCTCTCATGAGTAATTAAGGTGAAACTTTAATTGGGCAGGTAATTTATGAGAAGTCTCTGTAAAAACAAGAATGTAAACCAAAGATAGTATAAAGCATAGGTCAGATAAATAACAGACATCTTACAGGCCATTATCTGACTCAACATGACTAGCCACATACAGATTTTTTAAACTTGCTGTTTAAACATCAGTGCTATTTATAGAGCAGATTGTCGATTCTTTGGCAGGGAAGCCCTATTGGCCCTAGCCAAATAGATAGTCAGCCTTCCTCCTGCTAACAACATACTGACCAAAGCTGGATGTTCAGTTTTCTCTTTTCAAGCAATGAAGATGCCATGTTTTTGTGTCTTATTAATGTGCATTGCTGCGGAACGTTGGCTCTTGTCCAGTTTTATAAAATTAAACAGAAACACATTATTCCACATGAAGAGCCTCATCCTGGAACCCCTGACTAACGTAATTATTTTTTGTATGCAGAGTAATTGCAGTAATAGGCCACACTGTGCAGTTAATACAATGAAGTCTACTAATACCCTACTAACTTGAGCAGATTCTCAGCTGGCTGCCTGTGGTTGTGGTTGGGAGCATTAGGTTTGAATAGACTAGATGGTCTAAGGCCTTCTCTATATAAAATCAGTGTTTTATTAATAAGAGGGGAAAATTTGAAAATATATGCTGCTGTCCAAGTGTCACTATACAGTAACAGGTTTTGTTTTAAAAATACAACTATAAAATACAGATAGAATTGTGCATGCTTTTAAACCTCCATACAATAAACATATAGACACAATAAACCCATGAAATTAGTCTTAAGCAGTCAGTAGAGGAACCAGTAAAAAGCAGTTCCCACAAAGTCCAAAACTAAAAGCAACACCAAAATTACACTTAAGTCACTTAGAAGATACTGTAAACAAAGTGATGCTTTATCCATGGGCTTTCCATCTGGAGTTCATAACCCCTCTGCTGTAGGCAAGACCGGGGCTGACAAAAGTGCCCGAGAGTGACATCAGGCGGGGAAATCTGCGACGGCAGCAGCAGCAGTTCCTTGTGTAGACACAGCACTTCTAGAAGGTCAACCCTGCAGTCTAAGCTGTCTGTCTAGATTCAACGTTGTCGTGAGCCGATATCAAAAGCCACTGGCTATCAGGATGCTCTCGCGACTTTCCCCCGGCTCCAATGGAGAGGTTTGTAAATGAGACCGCACACATAGCCACTGTGGGACCCTATCTTAGAGTGTAGGTTGGAATGCCCCTCACCACGCTCACAAATCGGTACCAAGACCAATGTTTAACTAACAGGTTTAATAAGGGTTAACACAAACTGAGGGACCGAGGTTCTGGGAAGGTAGTCTAGGTATATATCAGGAAGGAAATCGGGGCTCTATGGTATTAGTATGTGCACTCCCCATGGAAGAGGTGTAGGAAGGATTATTTTTCATTGGCAAATATTCAGTAGCTGAATCCATTAATATTAATTGTCCTTACAAGGCCTAATTTATCAATGAAGGATCTTGTGCTAACACAAAAGACTTCCCTCCCTTATAATGAAACTTGCTTATCTCAGTGTTGATAAAAACCACATTGGTCTGGTCTCCACCCAATTGATGAAAACCTCTCATCCTTTTCATTCACTTTACTGTGTAGATGACAGATATTTCTACTGACTCCATGTGGTCCAGCTTGATGCCTTTCATTAGATGCCTATCAGATTTGGGGTTATACTAGGTTATTCTGTTTTCTTTGCAATTTTCAACACTGCCTTCCATCCTTCCATTTGCATAATTTACAGAACAAGCCACCCTTCTCCAACCTTACAAATTAACATCTTTCACTTTTCAATTTCTCTGTAACTCAAGCAATTCCCTTCCATGGCTCTTTGGAGTGTTGTGAAGAGCAATACAATTACTTTTCTGTTCCCTGGATTGATGCACTCAGATGTACTGGCATGTCTACTCTTTGGACTGGAAAGGGACAGTAACAGTCCAAAGCAACAGTAGTTCCAGTTCAAGCTCTTTTTTTTTTAATCTTATGCTACCCATACCATTTACCAGTCAGAATGCATTGTAGTTCTGATGTTCCACAAAGCTACAGCTCTAGTGCTGCTTCTTGTCTGGGTTGGTATATGAAGTACTAAATCCTGAAACACTGATCCTGTTGATTCATTCTAAAACCTTGAAATGAGTCAGCTCTAAAGTTTATTATCAGATTCAGTTCAGCAAACACTGAAAACACTTTCCTAAGGTCAGACTGTACTCTAGCTTGTGTATTGAGAGGGATGAAAGGGCTCTTTGTGCTGATCTCTGCTCATGTGAAAAGTGTGTGGCATTATACTCCTTCCTTGAATGATTTATATGATTGGTAAATCACAGCAGTGGTGGTTGTAGCAGTAGTAAGCTAAAGCTATATAGCTGGGCTATAAGGTATGCACACTCTGTTCTTCTAGACTCCTAGATAATCTACTCAGTAATCACTATTCTGAAATAAAAAAAGAGCTCCTGAATGCATTGGAGATACCCAGAAGAAGATGAGATTGTTGTTCATTGGAAGCTGGAAATAAGTGGCTTATTACTATGTTATTAATTTGCTAAATTCAGGTTTCTTTTAAGGCTAATATATTATCAGGTGGGATTTTCTAGATGAGGAAACAAAATCTAACATGGAACACTCATAAAGACACTAAGTCAAGTAATCAGAAGGATTGGATATCCCTAGGTAGGATCAACCTCCGGCAGCTGATCCAGTGGAGTAGCTGACAGCACCAGCAGGTTGATCAGAAACCTGGTAGGGTGATTTGAGTTATTAGGCCAGACTGGGACAAAGCACTATCTGGATGTTTACTGTTAGCAGAGGAAAGGTGATACTCTGACTGTGAAAGGGAGTGGCAGCAGACCTGGATTCCATTGCTCATTTCCCACAGTCTTAATCTTTTATGTACCTTCAGGACTTGCACTATTGCTTATTTAATCCCCACACAGCTTTCATGCTTCTCTGATCTACCCTCTTCTTCCCTAGCCAGTTGTATACCTCTGTCTAACAATCCTGACCTCTCTTAACTCTCCAATTCCTTCTTTGTTCAACTTCCACCTTCCTTTTCCAGCCATTTTCTCCTGGCTCTCAGCCCCATTCACATGCAGTCCTACCTTTCTCTCAAATCCTATATGCTGTCCCTCACCAGCCTCTCCTCTGTCCACCTCCTCTTTCTGGGTGCCATTCCCCTATTGTCATAGTCTGGCTTTCAGTCAGTCACAGATACTGTGGCTTAACAGAGGCATAATGGCTCACTATGTACAGCATTAAGATAAATGTTTTAATGATCCCTCCTGATACTGACCATTTTGAATCTCCTAATCCTGCTGACAGCTCCTAGGCCCTGCTTTCCTTACTAACCAAGATATTCCTTATCAACTCTAAGAAGCTATTTAACAGTAATAGCCATTTCTCTTTTAGGTTTTTTCTCTACATTTATCTCAGGGTCCTTCTTTGTCAGTCGTGCCTGGCCACCATCAGGACAATCACTGAGGCACAGGCAAAGCAGTGAAAGTATGTGGCATGTCAGCAACACATTTCAGGGTAGTCCAAACTGTCTCAGGCAGGCTCAGGAGTACACAATACAGACACAGTCTTCAGATTCCTCAGTTATGAAGCTCAGCATGTTGACTGAATATACACTGTGATTTATCAAAGTGATTAGGGCAAATGTGGGTGAAAAAAGAAAAAGCAGAAAGCACTTCTTTCTCCTTGTCCATTAAAAATCTCTGATCTGAGTCGTGTAAAAGTATTTCTTTACTACTACCTGAAAAGGGAATACCATAATTACTGCTGCTCTAATTTTATTCTTAGAAATGACTGAATAATTTGTGCTGAAGTTGTCCAGAAGTCTTCAGCACCTGCCATGAGAAATTTCAGACTGATTCAAGTGAAGCAAGGTCATAAACACCAGGTCTTCGAGTGGAAATTGTCAGAAAACCTGACTTGAACATAATGAATTGGTGGCATTATGCTCAGTCTCTGGGTGTTTCAGTTGAGGATATTCCAACATAGCTTGATATGGAGAATAGTGCCTACTGGCTAAGCTGCTGTATAAAAGCAAGATCGCTTGAGAGTAATGGAAATTATGCTTAGCTGCACCATCTCTAATTAGGCAGAAAATGTTTGCTTTTAGGTTGAATTTCTCAGTTGCTTTGTCCTGCCATTAA
Source organism: Hemiprocne comata (assembly GCA_020745705.1). Taxonomy (NCBI): domain Eukaryota; kingdom Metazoa; phylum Chordata; class Aves; order Apodiformes; family Apodidae; genus Hemiprocne; species Hemiprocne comata. The sequence goes on along the minus strand of CM036593.1, from coordinate 14,822,879 downwards.
AGTAATTGGTCTCTGTTCCCTGTCTGACCCAGAAGAGGATACAGGTAGGGGTAGTCATCTCCCCTAACCTGTCTAGCAAGGAACTGTCATGCTTTTATTTAAGAGCTTCCTCTCTCAACCCACATTCCTGCCCCAGTTATAACCAGGTACATTTCTTGGTAAGAAAGTTGAGCCTTAAGTGTAGGCAGTACCAGGATTCATTCTCAGTGAATAAAAACCACACTCTTTAAAATGTTAAGAACCTTGTGATTAAAGCAAAGGCTTGGAGTCAGGAAGCTTGAATTTATGTCTGGTTTTCTTCTATGTACTCTGGTTGACTTTGTGAAAAATGGTTGAATCAAAACCAGAGAAAAATGCCCATAAGTTTTCATTGCTGCAATACTTCTGTTGCTGATACTGATAAACATGTCTAAAGATGGATAATGTAGAAAAAGCCCTTAAAAAACACAAGTAGTCTTGAAAATGTGAATGTTAATATCCCTTCTCGAAGTTGCCCCACCACAACACACCAAGCAGGTTGAATGGTTACTCTTAATTCACAATTAAATCACTGTGAGTTCCTGGGTACTCCAGTGTTTTAAATAATTTTTCCCTATACAAGAAACATTACATACGAGAGAGAGCAGTGAAGACTCATAAGTGAATGTGGACCCTCATACAAATCTCCCAGGAAAGTGGCTGTAATTGGATACAAGCTTTAGATGAAGCATATAATAAAGCAGCAGCATCTTGTGCAGGTAGAATAGGGCATTTGAGACCAAAGGCTCCAACCTGGGATTCTCACCAGAGAGAGAGCATGCACAAACCAGTGTACACATCTCTAGCCAAGTCATTAGTGTTCTCATAAAAGGAACAGTTCATAGAATCATAGAATTGTCAGGGTTGGAAGGGACCTTTAAGATCATCTAGTTCCAACCCCCCTGCCATGGGCAGGGACACCACTCACTAGATCAGGTTGCTCAGAGCCCAGTCCAGCCTGGCCTTAAATACCTCTATGGATGGGGCTTCCACCATCTCTCTGAGCAACCTGTTCCAGTGTCTCACCACCCTCATGGTGAAGAACTTCTTCCTAACATCCAATCTAAATCTACCCTCCTCTAGCTTGGAGCCATTTCCCCTAGTCCTATCACTACCCGACGTCTTAAAAAGTCCCTCCCCAGCTTTCTTGTAGGCCCCCTTCAGATACTGAAAGGCCACAATTAAGGTCTCCTCAGAGCCTTCTCTTCTTCAGACTGAATAACCCCAACTCTCTCAGTCTGTCTTCATAGGAGAGGTGCTCCAGCCCTTTCTGATCATCCTTGTGGCCCTTCTCTGGAATCCAGTTCTGTAATCCAATTATTTTTCCAGAACTCTTTTAAAATCTCATTTCTATTTCAGGTTAAACTAGACCAAACCTGCAAAATGTCAATTCTAAAACTCCCTGCTCCTCACTGAGTGCTTGAACTACTCAGCTGCAGAACCAGGCTCCTTCCTGTGAAAGTGGTAGGATAGGAAGTTTAAACTTGATCTTGGCAATTTGGACACTTGCAGGATTGCACAAATAACCAGCGAAAGTTTTTGATATTACATTTTGAATGTGAATGTTTAAATCCCTTATCCGATCTGAGCCTTGCTTCCTGGTATTTTCTTCAACTGTAACATGAAAATTTTCATTTATGAATACTAGCTAACCGTAGCATAAGCCTCTTCCCGGCGATCCTAACCGCTGGGTTGGAACTCTAAACGAGGAGCAGAGCACCACCTAGTGACACGCGATAAAATTACTCGTACTAAAGTACGTTTATTTATGTTTGAAATCCAGAAAAAAAACAAACCAACTACTACAATTAAAATATTTAATTTAAAATTTAAAAATTATCATATTCTAATACTGAGGTATTTGCTTTCAAGCAGAAGATACCTTTTACTAGGCTGATAAAAATAATACAAGGATTATGATTGATACTGCTCACTAAAAGGAGGCCTTATTCCTGTTTCCAAAGCTTTTGCATGAACTTCAGTTGCTTCGAATGTGGATTTTATAAGAAGCATTTGATCCACTTGCTGTTCTCCTTTACTCTCAAAAAGAATGTAACACAAAGGTTATGGAGAATCATTCAAAAAGGACCAGATCAACTATCAAAACTACTAAGAGCATGTGATGGCAGCAAGCCATCAAATTCTAGTATCAGCCTTGGCATTGATCTTTTAGAATTATTTTTCTTGCACAGATAATGATGGTACTCCTTGTGTCTAGGTTTAAAATTACTCATAATTTTGGTTATTTTTCTTGATATAATCGAAACACTAAACTTCTCTTAGGGAAAAATTAAGTTTCACATTAAATTTCATATTTGTATTTCAAGGGAAGACTCCTTAAATGTATTTTTTAAGTGCAATAGAGCAAAGTGAAGGAAAATTTATTTTCTCTATGTAGGTTCTATAGACACAAAATTACTTACGCAACATGTATTAAATTTTAGAGTTCTATTCTAAATTTCACACAAATTATGAAAACCCTTAACAAATTGATGAATAAAAACCATTAAAAGGTGATAGAGCCAAGAACTTTGAGTTGGCTGGAAACTAAAAGGTGTTTACTAAGTCCTTCGTAAGACAGTTTTTAGAAATCTTTCCTGTCATGTTATCTCAGAACAACTTCTTGGGGCAGGGGGAGGTAATTTTAAATTAAAATTGTTCCAAGGTCTGTTAAAACAGTTAAGAAAAGTCAATTTCAATAATATTGCACAAGTTAATTTTTTGAAAAATTAATTTATTTCCAGTTACCATATAAGGACTCTGAAATGTTCTGAGGCAGAAGTTGGTTCTTTTTAAAAAAATCTCAGTTTCTGGTATTACCAATTTACTTCCATTTACATTAGTTTGTCACTGAAGTTAAATTCTACACTTTTACTCGGGAACTGGAAAAAGTGATTTTTTGTAAGCAAAACCAGCCTAACACTCTGTCTCCTGTACAGGATGAACTGATTCTTAAATAGTTTTCCAAAACACCTTCAATTTAATTCAATTTTATTGCAGTTTCACATGTTGTATTACTTCCTAAAGAGGACATTTTTTTCACTGATTATCAGGAAGGGAAGAAAAACCTACTTTAATATCCTTTTAATCTGTAACACTAACTTTCTGCAGATTATTGACCTGAACTTAGTGAACATATAAATAAAAAGACAACAGGGACAGCACTGAGAAAACAGGTTATTAAAAGGGGCTGATGATTTCCGCATTTGTCATTGAAGCTACTAGCCCTGATCTAATTAAGTGTGTTTTTTCCTGTGCATGCAAAATTCATATGGACATCCATGAGAGGTAATTATGGTCTAACAGAACATGTCAGTGTAATGTAATTGTACAAACAATAAGCAATCAGAAACTGAAAAGGATGCATGACTGACTGTTGATAATGTCACCAGAACAGCCAAACGGTATCGGTATAATTGGCTTTACACAAATAAACAGCCCACATTTTGTACTAGCAGTAACAAATCTACAGTTATTCCACTAAATAAACTAAATGACGGTGAAAAAGAAACCTTCCACTCTGGCCAGTGCCCGTTTGTAACCTTGCTGCTATGAACGAACCGCAGGCTCGCCCCGTCCTCCTCTCCGGGCCGCGCTGCTGGGAGCAGCGGTCCCCGAGCGCTGCCCGCCCCAGCCAAAGCAGCACATCCGGCTGCCCGGCGGCCGTTATTGCTCGAGTGCAGGACGGGCGAGCTCCGCCCGCCCTCCCTCACACCGCCTGCCGTCCCCTGGCCTGAGCGGCAGCCGGTGTCTGAGCTTCGGGGACAGAAATGCGTATCCCCCCGCAAGGGCGGCTGCCCGGCGGGATCGCGGCCGGCCCGCCCGCCCTGCGGCTCCGGGAGGCGCGGTGGAGACGGGGCTGGCAGTGCCCGGCCGCAGCGCCAGGAGGAGCTGCCGGAGGTGCCCCCGCCTGGCCGGGACGTTCCTCCCGGGCAGGCCCGGCCCCGCGGCGGGCACAGCGGGCTCTGGTGCAGTCCCCCTGCGAGCGTCGCCCCACCACGGCCGCTGAACCGGCTCCGCCCCAGGCCCACTGGCCACCCCCGCGCAGCCCGGCGGCGCGGCCCGCCCCGGCCCTGCCCGGCGGGCGGGAGCATGGAGCGGTGCGGGGACCGGCAGCAGGTGAGCGCCGGGCGGAGCGGGCCTCGGGGCAGCAGCTGGGGGCAGGCAGAGAAAGTTGGGCCCCTGGCGGTAAAGAGGGCTGTGTGCGGCGGGGGCCAGGCCTGGCCCGGCGGTGCGGGGCTGCAGAGGGTGCGGTGGCAGCGGACCTTGCTATGGGCGAGCTGCGCAGCTGTGGCGGGCAGAGAGCTGTCAGGTGCTTGGCATTTTAAGTGCAAGGTTACGCTCTTGCAGAAATCTCAGACGCTTGAAATTTGTTTTTCATTTCACGGGAAGTTTGTTTTTTGCTTTTCTTTCTTTGTTTAATTTTAGGATGCTGGACATACTGTGTCTGAGCTAAGAGAATGGAGACCAGTGATTTACAGAAAGTGCACAGACAGTCTGTGGTTGCTCCTCTTCTTTCTTTTTTGGGCTGGTTTGGTAAGCATGCTTTTTTTGCTGAAGGAAAAGTCCAAGGTTAATGGCATTCTGAACAGTGGGATACTAAATCTAAACTGAAATTGTCATGGTCACAGGATTGCACTGGAACAGAACTGACCTTTGTGGCGCCCCAGTGCTTTATTGCTCGGTCTGTTACGCAAACCTTTGAAGTTCTGACCACATACTTTAGATGCCGTGTATACACAGATCTGGGTTATTTAGAATTAGCCTTTTTGTAAATTAGTCCAGGGCTAATTTACAGAATAATAACTTTTAAAATAAATAACTAATTTAAATAAGACCTTTTATTTCTACTTACCTCATCTCTTGTAGTCTTGTTATCTTGCAACATGACTGATGGATATTTTATCAAGTTACTGTCTGTCCTGTGCTTAGAACAGCATTCAAGCTTTGGGGAACAGGGCTGCTTAGGTATGAATGTTTTTTTCATGATATGTCTGAGGCTACTCAGCATTCTCATTAATACACTATTAATAATTTTTTAATTAAATTCCTAATAACTCTTTTAATGGAAGCTAACACAGAAGAATACATACACATTTTGAACACTGCATAAACCGAAGCTGAACTTTGTGAACAGGATAGGGTTTTTTATGTGCTCTCTTATGCTTAGTGCTTTGGTCAGTGGAGGGAAAACCAAAAATTAAAACTGTCAAATGGTGAGGATTTCTGATGTTTGTTTTCTCTGTTTTTATTGCTCAGCTTCTGTGGAATAGCTTAGTGCATACATGTACTTATTTTCTTTTGTTTGATCTTATTTTTAGAAGATTAAAAAATTTTTGCAACAGTGATTTGTTCACATAGTGAAAAAGAATTGCAACCAACTCTGTGGAAATGCACAACACTGGCATGTATGGACACACCCCTCCAGCAGTCATGCAGCCATCTGTTACTTAACAATACTTATGGCTTGTATCCAGCATACTGTACTTTAAAAAAATCACATGGACACAGTATTTGCTGTACTGATGATGGCAGTGGACCTGTAACATCCATCTTTAGAAGCAATGCCAGAATTTTTCTGGCATATTTCAGGTTGAGTTACAATGCCAGCTCATTTCTCCATTTTCTTCCGAGTACAATTCCGTTATTAACAAATATTTGCTATATAAATAAACTGGATCTGAAAATACTCTGTTATTGTAACAAATATCACATACACAAGTAGCATGTCAGCTTTAATTGTGAAGTTTTCTGTATTGAGGTGGCATTAACATGCAGTCATAATTTAAAAAAAAGAATTAACTAGTTAGACTGCAAACATATAAGGAAAAATGGGACTACACTGAGGACAAAGGATGCATGTACTTATACATTTGTGTATGAGACAGTTTTTTTCCTAAGATCCCATCTTTAGTCGTGTTAAAAGCAGAATAACAAATAAAGGCTCTAAACCCTTTAACAAAGCAGTTGTGCTAGATCTGGTATGTACAATCTGCCTCCAGCACAGCTGGTATTCAGCAAAGTAGTAGTGGTTAATGTGGGACTGAGAAGACTTGCTGCTGCCAGCAGTTGGCCTGTAGCCGCAGAGCTCAGTGTATTGTCCTTGGTGTGTGTGAAATGTGGTTTACACCCCACGGGACAGAGGAGACAATTGAATCACTGAGTTCTGCAATAGCTGGAGTGCTGTAAGTAAGCCTTTGGTTAAAGTCGTGCCCAGGATTTCACTGACTTCCTAGAAGAAGAATTACTGCTTCTTGGCACTTGGAAAGGTTCTAGTCAAGGAGCATTTTGGCCCTCATGAGGTACATCAGCAAGGTTTAAACTATATTCCTAGGCAAGGTGTCTTATACTGACTGAGGGTTGCTGCTCCTCAGCCAGCAGAGGTGTTTAGCTGCTCCTGAGGTTTACAGGGAGCTGATCTGCTGGGGTTTTGATCTTACAGCTGAGCATCTAAAAGATCAGATCGGTGCAGTGTCACCTAAGTCTACAGTGTGGCACTCTTCTGGTTTTTCACGTATTAAGGAAGTGTCTTCCTGAAATTTCAGGTAACCTGAATTTTAATCCTCCTTTATTTGTTTAAAATGTACCTCTGATTAAATTTACTAGCAGCTGCAAGGGCTCAACATTTCAGCAGATATGTTTCCCAGGTGTGTCTTGAAGGGCACCCTGAAAAATGAGAAGCAGGGAGCACATGTGGAAAATTAGCCTTTGAGTGACCTTGCCTAGTGACACACACAAACTTGGGTAGAGGCAGTGTTTAGAACCTTACTACTGCTTTCCTGTTATTTTAATCAGGACACCTATCTTTCTTCTCCTGTCATACTGTGCTTAATTTATATATTTTTAGCAATAGACAAGGGAAAGCTCTAAGGAGGGAAAAGGGCTAAACTTGTCCATGTGACTTGCTCTGACCTTCTGCAGACGGGTGAATTTTAGATTTAACTGTTTGCCTCCACGAGACCAAAATGCATGGGTTTAAAAAGAGTATTTATTGAATGGGAAGGAAAAGCAATTGTAGCATGATTTCACATTAAAAAATATTTTAACAGATGTTTATAACCGGCTATGCTGTGATGGCTGGTGCTGCAGAAAGGCTCGTGCTTGGGTATGACAGCTTCGGGAATATATGTGGTAGGAAGAATACTCCTGTAAAAGGGGCACCCCTTTCTGGACAGGACATGAGTAATAAAAAGTGAGTACATCAGATGGTGTCTAAATAAATAAATTTTTTTATAATCAGATAGATCTTTTAGCTGTCAGTCATATAGATATGTATATGTACATGCTTATATTGGTGCAAAATGCTGAGTGAAAGTAAAAAGTTAAGATAGAATTTGAAACTGTGCTACATTGTTATGCTTTATGCTAGCCAAACCAGCAGTCATTCTGTATGGCAAATCCTTGTACTTAAGTTGCATGTTGCGGTTTCCAGTAATTCTGATGACTCCTATGAACTAGTCCTTGTAGAATGGCATCCACCTTGGCAGCTTCTGATCCCATTTAAGAATATAAAAATGAATTGTAAAAATGTAGCATATTCTCAAATTGCTTCTTAACTTCCGACTTCAAACTCCGTTTTTTTTCAATGTGGAAAAAGAGTTTCATTTGCTTTGTAGCGCTTTAAAAAGATGGAAAAAAGGCTCAGAATTTAAACATATGAAAAACAGAAATATTGTTTTTTGAAAAGAGGATCTTTTTTTCTTTTTAGGTATGTGTTCTTTCTGAATTCATGCAGCCTGGAAATGCAAAGCCTCAAAATCAGTTCAGTTTCCTTGTGCGTGTCTAGTTGTCCACAAGAGCAACTCAACTCTTTGGAAGACCTCCAGAGTTTTGCAAGGAATAATGGTGTGCAACAGGGAATATGAATATCTTAGTATATCTGTAGAACAGTTGAGCAGCTTTCACTTTGTTATTCTTATGTTTGCTACACAAGGGAGTAATTTCTTACCATTAATTTCCTGAGCAGTCCATGGCAACAGAAAATAAAATGTCTTCTGTCTGCTTTATTTCAAAGCCTTAGTTTCCAGAAATGTTACAGCTCTCTTATGCAAATTCAAAGGTGTTGGTTAATGCCTGCACAATGCTGAGATTATCTAGCAGAAAACTGGCTGATGAGAATTAGCTAGTGTAGTTTGGTGGGGATGCCAGTGGGTGAAGAGAACTTGCATGCTATTTGAGAAACTTACCCAACTAGTTCTTTTAAATTTAATTAGAACTATGGTGGAATTATCCATTCCAGAGATACATAAGTGCTTTTGTCCCTTTAGACATTGAATCCCCAGATTTTCTAGTCCACTGACAATTTTTTTTATTTTATTCTGGTGTTCAAGATTGATACAAAGTCAGAAGTAGCTGCTCTGTAAAAGAGGCAGCTCCAGTTCATTTGCATCCATCATTTAAATAAAATAACCTTTAGCCTAACCCTTATTCCCTAGGGTATGCATAAACTGCAGACCATATTAGGATTGGTGGCTATTTTTATTGGAGCTCCATTGTTTGGTTGGGTTTTTTTTGTTTTGTTTTGTTTGGCAAGGATTGCTATTTAAATTGACTACATTTGTTTTAATTTCATTTTGGGGTATTTTACCATCATTTGGTATGTACAGAAAGCTGTCAACACCTATGATATTATGTAAGTATCTTCAGTGTAACTGAATATAATTGCATGAAGTTCCATCCACATGCTAAAACTACTTCCGTGTTTATCTCAAGGAAGAGGGCAGTATTGCATTTTGAATGGCTTGAGTGTATCCAGCCTTTCTTTCCCAGAAGCTTTATATAATGGAACAGAGTATTCTTAGCAAAGTACTAGGTAATATTTAGCCTGAAGCCCAGAAAACGTTACATTCCTGGAGAATATATATGTTCTGTTCTAAATCATGAGGGGCCTAGTTCTGTTGTAGCTTTTGTCATTTTAGGCTCTTCCATTATCTTGTTGAGTAAGAGTTTAGAGCTGAAGTATCCCACTGTGGAACAAATAAGTGTGCCTGCCCTCCAGGAAGATCAGTGAATGGTAATTATAGTTAATTCTAGAAGACAAAAGATTCTGCAGCGGTTACTTTAGATTTACCCAATTAACTCTTACTTACGTTCCCACTGGAATATCAGGGATGAATATGGCCTGCTAAGGGATCAAAGCAGAAGTGTAAACAAAACTTAAATGTGTTTTTCTCTAAAATTGTAGCTAATATTAAGTTCCTTTTCTTTCTTTTTCTTTTCCTTCTTAGGTTCTTGTCTTTGCATTTACAGCCTGAACATTTCCAGTTACACACTAAATCCAAAGGCATCTGAGCTGTGTCCCACACTGCCAGTTCCACCGAGGTAAGAATTACTGGGTACTTTAGAATACCCTTGAATCCAAACAGCTTCCTAAGGATTGTTACTTCCTCGTGTTTTGTATTTGACTTGGTGCTTTTCAGTCAGAATGGTTTTACCTTATTTTTTTGTGTGTCCTTACGAGCTCTCGTGCACACCTGTGAAGATGACAGTGTCCTGTCCCAAATGTCTCCCTTTTAGATATGAATATGTCTTTGTTGTGGTGCAGCGTTGTCAAAGTGGGACAATAAATATACTCAAGAAGCTTGGTGGGGAGTGCCAAATAATTTAATATGTAAATATTGGTAGTGTTAACTGTACCTTACAAACATTGTTTTGATGTGGCTTTTAGAATGCTTAAATATAATAAAAACAATGCAAAAGGTTTGTGGTCTACAGTTATTTGCAACAATGTAGCTTACAGCTATGTGAGCATGAATTCAGGCTTTACGTGAACACATGGAATCAAAGCAGGTGAAGCCACACCAGGATGGGAATAGGAGCTATTGTGCTGATGGTGATGGTGATAGTAGTTCATATTTTCTCCCCGGTTGATCTTGAATGGCTGTGCTGGTACAGTGACACAGGCATGCTGCTGCTAGGAGTTTGTTTGGCAGATGAAACATAAAACTACCATTTGTAGCAGTGCACTCCCATGCCCAGTGCCCCGTTGTGTCACACTCCATGTGCCAGGTGTTCTCCTGGGCGGGGAGGAGGCCTGCCAGGTTACAGATCAGACTGGCCAGCTGTGGCTGCACAACGGTGTTGGGGATGGCAGTAGGGTACTGCAGAGAGCTTGCAGGAGAATGGTGGAATGAGTCTCTCTGGAGTAGAGACTGTCCAGTAATTAGTATTTTTAACGTCTTTGTTTTTAACTTTCCAGTAAATCTTTTCCGTTATTTAATCGATGTGTTCCACAAAATCCTGAATGCTATTCCAACTATGCATCTGTCTTAATAAGTATGGTTAATGAAATGGATGTTTTTCACCGAATTCTGAGTGGAATATTGGCGGGAAGAGATACTGTGATAGGACTGAGTTTCCTTGCACTAAGTAAGTTATAAATAAAAAGTGAATAATAATATTCAATTAAAATGTGAGGTTTCAAATGTTTCTATTATCTTGGTATTTTTAATTTAAAAGTTATCTTTTTCATATATTCTAGTCAGAGTTGTTTTTAAAAAAGTGATTTTGTTTTATCAGGAGGCATTTAATAAACCGATGAAGTACAGCTATATGAAATTCCAGATTCTCTGTTCTTGATATGAACATATGCCTCATTTCAAGGGACTGTAAAAAATTGTTGATGAAACAAACATGGCATCAGCATGAATATTGTAACTTAAATCTCAAAAGAATATTATGGAAAAGCATTAATTCCCAAGGTGAAATTTTCAATTATAAGCTCATTATTAGTAAGTTATTGGTAACTGTGTGTTTTAAATGTTAAAAAGGTTGCCAGCTTTATTAAGTGCTGTTGCTTTTGAGACCATTATTTAAAAATAAAAGCCCAGATTCTGAAAGAAGCCTAAATTTATCTTTTAAGTAAATAAAAGTTAAGTTAAATGGGTTCTTACACTCTTAATAAACTTACTTTGTATATTTTCAGCCTTCTCTGTTATACTGGTTTTAGCCTTCAGATTCATTCGAACGCTTCTGGTCCATACTTTGATTGCACTGGTTGTATTTGGGTTGTTGTGTAAGTATATTTATCTTTTAGCATATGCTTAGTTAAATGGATTATCTCACTGAACTGAAGGACAGGCAGCTGAACAACCAGCTATCCTTTCTATCCATGGCCATCCCTGGTAACCTTAAGTTTACCACAGCCATTTCCAAGCTGAGCCCTGCTTGCCTTTAGATGCCAAGGTCTTGCTGTGCTGTTCAGCTGCTGAGTGTTGGGATGATGATGATTTTTGTTTTTTTATAGCTGCCTGGAAACAGCATTTTGTTTGGCAGATGAATGCAGTTACGAAAATGCTACTGCTTCAAAGAAAGTTTAGAGAAGTTTTACACTGCTTGCCTTAGAAAAGGAGAACTGTAGGAATGTTTTCCAGCCAAAGCTGAAATTACATGCCTGAGCTCTAGAATAACTGCAAGAAAACCAAACCTGCTGTGGTTTTACCTCAGACTAACAGACCATTATGTGAATTTTCTCTGGGCTTGTTGATACTGTGCCTTTCTGCTACACTGCAGTGTCGCTGAGCTGAGCTTGGGTTAGGCAGAAGGGCAAGAGACTCGGGAGGGAGGCCAGGCAGACATCAGCCTGCCCACAGCAGAGTGCTTCAGCCTGTGGGGTGCTGCCTGCCTTCATGATGCTCCTGTTTGCTCAGTTGTCTCAGGTGTCCTCTGGTGGCTGTATTATGACTACAGGAACGATCCCAGCACTGAATTAGAAACAGAAAAGGAAAATGTAAAATTTCTACTTGGATTTGCTATCTTCTCAACCATAGTTACTGTAAGTAAGCATTTTACCCTAAGCTGTGGCAGAGGCTATAACATGAAAACTTGAACTACAGTGGTTCTGCAGCAGTAAAAATAATTCCTCATTCCTTTCAGTTTTGAAAATAAGAATCAATTATAATATCTGCTTACACTAATTTAAATAGTTTTATGTCTTCATTGTGAAATTTATTTGTAAGCATAGGGCTCTGCCACACTTCAACCCTGTACAGTGTTAGCATTGGTGTTTGGAAATGCAAGAATTGTGTTCCATTTCTGTTATTCTCTGCATCAGCTAACAAGAGAATCATGTTGAGTGAACAGAGGGACACTGGATCAATATGAATGAGAGATCTGTGGATTCAGCCTACCCTGTCAGTAGGAGAAAGGGGTGGCAGTATTTTTAGATAATTAAAGGTATTGTGAAGTACAGGCAAGCAGTGTCTAGAGCTCAAGCTATGGGTTAAATTCTGCTTTTCTCTCATTAACCTTGTTTTCCAACAGAAAATCTGAGCATGGATTGCAACTTTTAAAGTGATTTTTTTCACTCTGTTGTTGTAATGTTGAAGATGTCATTGCTGTACATGAGTGTACAGACAATTTGCACTTCATGAGACAGTTGTCAAAGTGGTTGTTCTGTTTTCTTAAAGCAGGGTAGGGTCCATAGATGGGAATTCACTGGATTTGAACAGTCTGACAGTTTACAGTGACAAATAGAAATGTGTCACTGATTCGATTTTTTTAATACCCTCTCTAAGTTATGACCTTTTTACTTCTGTTGACACTCAAAGGGTAAGAAAAGGTTTCTTTGTGTGCATGTGTGCTCCAGAACAACTGACTGTCATTTGCAGCACTGTGGAACATCCACTGCTGCAGTTTATGCTTCTCTTTAGAGCCCGTAGCTTCTTTATAGAGCAGGCAAGAAAACTAGTGAAGCAGCTGCCACTGGTTACATGTATGATTTTATAGATTCTAACCTCTCTTTTAATTGCTGTTCATAGTTCCTTGTGATATACACGGAACTGGGGAGTTGTGGGGATTTTGACTGGGGGTTTTGTTGTTGTTGGTTGGTTGCTTGTTTTTTTTTACATTGGGAAAAAAACCCGTTTATTTAAATGAGGTTTCATGTTATGTCTGCTTAGCTTCCATACATACAGAGCCCTCAAATTAGTTTAGTTGTGCTACTGTCCCTTTTGCAGAAAAGGACTGGTTCTCCTACCATTGTGAACAGTGGCAAGCTGACCTGACTAGGAAGAAAGTTTAAATGTTCATGAAATACAGGGCATGTGAAAGGAATGTGTAGCATGTAACATACATTTGTGTTTGCTGTAAAGCAAAACAGACTGTTTCCATTGAGTGAATTACAGTTTTATGAATTCTGTTTGGTTTAAAGAAACAGTAGTAATGATATTAGAAAATCAGATTTTAATCCACAGGCTTTGAGAATATAGGCAGTGTCTCAGAAGACTTTTCAAGTGTACAGTAAGTTTGTGTAAAATGTCTTGCTATCATGTCTTTGTGAAATCTGTACCCCCTGATCCCACATTTGACAACTCTGACAGCTTTCTTAAGGAAAAAAAGCCAACCATTTGTCTTTCTATCTCCTGTAACAGGTTGTTTTGCTTTCCCTTATACTTGTACTAAGAAAGAGGCTTCAGTTCACTGTGCAGCTGTTTCGGATTGTTGGTAAAATCATAGGCAGAATTTCTTTCCTCCTGTTCCAACCACTCTGGACCTTTCTGATTCTCATTGTGTTCTGGATATTTTGGGTTGCTGTACTACTTAGCTTAGGAACTGCAGGTAAGTATATGCTTTCCATGCTTGTGAATGAATGCTATCTGTTTGCTAAGTTCAACTCTGAAATACCAGACCTGATGTTAGTGTACAGAATGTGGGCTACTCCACAGCTGTGTTACTCTTTCCTTTTCTTGTTTATTTTTTTCCCCCACTTGTTGTATTCTTCAACATTGCCACATTTCTGTGAGTCTTAGCACTACAGAAGAGAGATTTTTGCTCCTGTATGTGGGCATTAGTTTTGTTCTTTCTCAATTACTTTATTTATAAATAGATTGTGGTAGATACAGTGTATGTTTTATGTACTTAAATGAGGAAAGTAACAGGAGGGAGGAGACAGCTTTTAATGCAGTTGTAAAATGAGGATGTTAATCTCCTCTGACTATAAACAATGTCCAGTTGTCGTGGAAGCAGAACATTGTTTCTGAGCAGCAGTTTAGTGACAACTGCTATCATTCGGACTGGTACAACAGTATTTGGATTAATCCAGAGGTTCCTGCAGTTGTAGGCAAGGTGCTCCACAGAAATAGTCAATCACTATGAAAGATCAGCAAGAACAGATTCTGAGTATGTAACTGGTATTACTGAGGGACGTACAACTATAAGATCTGTCACTGACTGAAGCAGGGTAATTTGGATGCTGTCCCTTGGCTCAACATCATGCCATCTAAGGGAGGGGGAGGTTGTTCTTCCGTGCAACATCACCCAAAGAATAGAAGCTAAACTCTGTGTAGCTCTGGAGATAACTCCTCATGCAGACATTAGCCTTTGTAAATAGGAAGCATTATGATTTGGGGGTTGGTGTTGTGGTTTGTTTTTTTTTTCCTTTTAAATTTCTAGGGCCAGTGCTAGGGGTCAGTTGTCCTTTGGGTTGGAGCTGATGCAGACTTAATGTGGATAAAGACCTTTTTTTTTTTCATTCCCATATTTATTAATGGCTTTTCTATTTTCTGAATCTTAGCAGTGGTTTCTGTGTGAAAAAAAAAAAGGCAGCCTTGGTCTTCAAATGCTTGTATGTTACTGTTTGATCTTGTGTTTCCACCACCCCTGGAGGTGGTGGCTGTACTAACTCTGTAGTGGCTTACAGATCCCTGCTAGGCTAGAAAGCCTCCAACCTTTCTGTAGGTGAGCCCATTTGGCAAAACTGTCAGTATTCCCCACCTCTATGGGTTAGGTACCTCACTCCTCTTCCATCACAACTGCTTCCATCTCAGTCCCATCTTGTTAATTTTGGCTCTGTGCAAGTCCAGATTCACTCGTAATGAGTGTCTCTGTCTGAGTTCATGATGGCATTGCAAATCACTCACCCATTGCTTAGGCTAGACTAGGATCTGTTTCCCTCCAGCTTCTATTGGAGACTCATGCAGGTTTGCAAGGGTTTCTCTGTTTCTGCTGTCTTTCCCCTAATAGCTCATGTGTGTCAGAAATGGCTTGAAGCACTTGTCTGGCTCCTAATATGCTTCTCCTGCAAAAGGGTCAGACTTAGCAAGGCTGAATCTCCAACCTGTAGTCTCTTTGAGTTGTTTCTGGTTGACTAATAGTTCAGCAGATCCACTTTGCTTTAAGTGTCATGGATATTCCTTCTCCATACTCCTTGGAGTTGAATTTTCCCTTTACAAAGGTGGTGTTACATGCTAGACACAGCTTTGTGTGGTTGTTAGCTTTTCTGCAAAATCTTCATCCCATTCAGGCACAGATGATCCGGGCAGCAGTAGTTTTTGAACTGCCCATGGGAGGTACTTTGTCACTGGTTCAGACCAGTCCTTTACAGAAAGGGACATCTCCTGAGTTACCAGCCAGCTGTTCATTTCATGCACATGCTTGGATCAGATGCAATTAAATACAAACATTAGCTATAGTAAATCTAGTAGCAGGTAAATAAAATTAATTATAACACACAGATTTGCTAAATATATAATTAACAATAACTATTAGAGGAGATGTTGCTTCCTTGATGTTAAGCCCATTACCCACAGGAAAATTCACTGGTACTTTTAGTATGCACGCTTAGGATGTGGAGCTTGCCAATGTTAAAGCTAAACTTAGAAAATGCCAGCTGAGTCTGCTGTATTGAAAAGCTTTTGGGAATGCCACAATCATTGGAAGAGTAGAAATCTGTTAGCTTGTATGACAGAAACAGCTTAACGGTAAGTGCAGGACGGGGAACTAGTCAGGTATTTCCTGGATGCTTTTACAGATTATGCAGGAGTGACTTGTGCATTATTTCCAAAAGCAAATTCCACATGTATTCACAGGGAAATAAAACCCAATGACAGCTGCCTTTGTGAGGCTTTTATTATTTTTCCATGTTGTGCCATTTTCCTTCATTGGTTGTTCTCTGTTTCCTGTTAGACATTTCCATTCAACTTTTTTTTTTTTTTTTAATGTCTGCTTGGAGAGTAGGATTCAAACAGTTTGTGACCTGCTGTTACATTCATAGAGCAGCACATGTCTCCTGACTCAGATGTATTTTATTTTTTCTCTTCTCCCTAGCACAATAAGAATGCTGATGATCCAGTGAGTGATACAAGCTGTACAGTATAGAAGACAGCACATCTTGCTGCACAGGAGAGCAATGTTAAAGTTTCTAGGATGCTCTCAGTTTTGAAAGAATTTACTTTTTGCAGATTTAGCATAAGAATGGAATGTCATTTCCAGGCACTTAACTGCCAATATATTTCTCATATGAACAATCTAGTAAAACATACATTTTGACTGAGCTCTTCTGCCAGGATATTTTTAGTGTAGATGTCAATCCTTGTAAGATTTTTCTGTTAATAGTTAAGGAGTTCATATTTAGAAGGGAATATGCATTTTATAAGTAAACCCATTCTAAGTTACAGCCTAAGCATGAATGCAGATAGAAAATGCCACTCTATGTATTCAATTATTTTTCTGGTTAGAACTTGATTCTATTAATTTTATCATTTGTATTTCTAGTTACTTTTTTGTTAAGCTGTCTGTGTCAAGTGGTGGCTGTTGTTACCCAAGAGATGTAAACGGAGATGTTAGCGAAGTCCAGGAACTGAGGTTTTTAAGTAAATGACATGTAAATGACCTGCAGCAGCGTTAGTGCCCGCTAGGTGCCGATAAAGTAGTGTGGGACCGTTTCTTCTGAATCTGCTCAGTTGTTTACAGCTGCTCTGATTACAGAGTAACTCCTCCTGGGAGGACTTCGAAAGCGACAAAGTGAACTTCAGCCTTTTAATGATCTGGGACGGTAGTGATTTAGTGTTTTATGTAGTTCTCAGGTTGAGAAGATTTGTCGAGTTGACACAGGAGGTCGATGTCAGCAGGTGTGATAGCTGTTTGGATTTCCAGTTCCATACTCTGCTTCAGATTTGTTTTGTAGTCCAAAACTTGAACAAATGAATAGTAAACTAGATTTGGTATTGAAAATCTTCCTTTAGATTTTATTTCAATTTCTCAACTCAAATACAGATCCTCTGAAATGCTGCATGTTAATACAGCTTACAGTAAGGTAGCTTGTTGGGGGTTGTTTTGTTGTTCTAGCATGACTAGTACTTACACATCCTGTAAAAATAAATAAACATAGTACTGTGTGGTTAATATTGCATTGGCAGAACAGCTTTGTATTTTCTACTAGTTTTCTGGAATTGCCCTGTAAATGGAAGACATTTCTTTTGAGTTTTGGGGACTTTTTGCAACAGCTGAGCTTACTTCTCTGGAGATCTTCCAAGATGCGCTTTCTTTGAGCTATCTGTTTTCTCTGTTGACAAGAAGTTGCCTATCCAGGGTTCAGTTTGTAAATTACAGGTGGTGGTTTTCTTGCTTTTGATACTTAGACTTTTTAGTCTCACAAATATATTTTCTGGGGCTATGCAGACTGTATTTCAAATGCAAATATACCATGGAAGCTGAAAAAAATGAAAAGTTTGCAAAGACTTTGGTTTAGTAAAGAGAGATGGGCAAGTGAAGTTGTCCTGCTGCTGTGCTGCACCCGTTCTTAACATTTTCCTCGACTCTTCAGTAGTTATATAACATTTATAGCATCTCTGCATCTTGCAGCTCTGGAGCACTAGATCCTTGCTTCAGCTGTGGTGCACCTGATTGTTATGCGACCACAGACACCTTCTTTATGTCACTTCCAAAAGTTAGTGTTACTCTGAGGAAAGACTAACTTCTTGGGAGCTGTGGCAAACTATAGCCTGCACTTGGAAAGGTATTTATGCATATGACTAACTTGAAATACTTGGATAATCCTACTGAAATCAGGGGGACTACTTAGGCATTTTAAGGTAGGCACCTGCTTAAGCACCTTGGTAATTCAGAATCTCTAAGAGCAGCAGAGACTGAGTGAATTCCAGACCTAGAATACTAGGAAAAATGCCAGATGCCATGAGGCTTGAGACAGCACAAGCAGTGGCACCAGTTAGAACTATTAGCTGCCTAGGAATGGAATTCAGCTCTGCTTTGGAAAAGCTGATATGTCTTCGAGTCAGTGAGTCTTATTGTTTGCTAATTTTTGTGGCTTCTCGCTGCTGAACTGAAGTGACCATGTGGCCACAGCAAAACATGTCTTTCAATTTTCCAGCATGTGGAAGCTGTGAATTCCACATGGCGTAAATGATCTGCATGTAATGTAGGATGAGAAGGTGGTGTGAGATTTTTGTGTAATGAAGGTTCATCCTATAGGCAAGTAATAAAACTGAGTAATAAAACTGCCACATAAAGCTGTGCAGTAGCAAAACCAGCAATAAAAATTTATTTCCTGCAAGGTCTTTGACATTCCAATTACAGGCAGCTAGCTTAGCTGTAAATACCACTACATGGAAAAAAGCTAAGTAAAATAACATAGTAAATTCTGCTGCAGGAAGCGTGAAGATTCAGTGTGTGGTGCCAAAACTTAGCAGTGGGAAGGGCACACCATCTTCTTATATTAACAGGAACTGATAAACAGGCTGTCAGTATATTCTGGTGAGTGGTTCTTTGTTTCTGATAAGGAAATTGCTGAACTAGACTTCCCAGGGATTTTCATCCCTTACAACAGCCAGTGGCTCCAGGCATCAGCAAAACCTTGCAGCAAGAGTTGCCACATAAGAGCATCTAACTTAAGTCTGAAAATACCAAAATGTAGCTAATGATACTGCATGTGCACACTGCCTTGTGTCATTGCACAGCACAGCACTGGGCTGCATAATCAGATGGACAAACCCTTTTGAATTTTGCTGCAAACACTTGTGCCTGTTTACATTGTTAACAACACTTCTTTGAAGTATTTGCAGCAGATCAACATTTGTACTGATCAGAGGTTTCCAGATTTGGTGATTCAGCTGTAGGGACTTCAGTTCTTTACTGACTTCTTAGTGTTATCACTGAGAGTGTATAGTACACAGAAAGATTAATGGTTAAGTAGTTGGAGAAAAATGTTGACAAATTAAACCATCTTTTAAGGCTTTGTTGCAAAAGTTTAGCTTGTGTGAGCAGATGGATTGCAGTGGAGAGGAGAAAAATGGCATATACCTTTCTCAACAGAGTATCTAGGATAGCTTTAAAGTTTGTCTGTGCTAATAAGACTGACATATGAAAAACAGCACTCTATGTAATTCTGTTGACAAAATTATGCATGCACAGTAGGCCCAGAAGGCAGGGAGTCAGACACAGATGTATATACTGCTAAACAGATTTCTGTGAAGTAGCAAGAGCCGTTTACTGTATCTAGAAAGCAAAATGATCAATGGTGAACTCACAGGTGGATGTGCCTGTATTCTCTGTCACGGAGCACAGTGCTGTGGATATGTGTGAGGTTTGCCAGGAAAGACAAAGCCATTACTGTTGTTGCTGCAGGTGGTTATTGCAGTAGGCTGGTAAAAAACAAGCAGAATTAGTTTACCATACCTGAAATGTGCCTTTTTTTGGAAATGGTCCGTTGGATTGTATGGTGGAAATGTGCTTAATTCTTCTACCGAGAGACATAATATCTCTGCTTAAAAATGGGGAGGTAGGACACCTTCTCGTATCTCCTTTATCTGTAACTTGCACAAGTTCCCCAGCAAGGGCTATAGACTGTGATTAATCCGCGTATTTGGCTAGTTGGTAATCTAGAACCTCTGGAAGAAGTAAGGAAGTTGACAAATCCCTTTAATTCAGAACAAGAAGGAATGGTATGGCACATAGCTTATCTTAATGTACCAAAGTAAATGATCTATCCTCAAAAGTTCCATCCCGCAAAAAGAAAAAAACAAAATTAACAACTTTTGCATCCAGACGTAAAACCAGTGGAGAAGAGATGTGAGTAGCAGCTTTTCCACACCACCAAGTATTTTGCATTTAACAGACTCAAAATACATTTGAATATAATGGAAGCAATAGTGTTGTTGTGAATGACCAAGCATACAGCAATGCAAAGAGCATGCCTGTTTAGCAAAACTTCCCTTTCAGAAAACAAGGCAGCTAGAACATACGTGTTTGTGCTTCAGCAAAGGCTGCCGAGACGAGCAGGCTGGATACAGTACCTACAACCTCCTCCTTGAGGCCAGCTGTAGATGAATGCAAATCTTGATTGCAAGAGTGCTGAGGATAAGATTAGCTCAGCTCTGGGAAAAATGCTTAGTTTGTATGCTATAAATCTATTCATAGACTTTTCTTCTTGCCCTTGAATAGAAAATAGCTCCTCTCTGAGCATCTAAGAAGGATGAGTTTTTTGCAGTGCTAATATAGGAGTAAAGTAATTCAATTTATTTTATGCAGATACATATTTAAGCTAACCATATAATAATTATGCACCCATGTAGCATTTTTTTATCCTTTCAAAGCACTTAAAAATAATTTTGCAGTGCTGCTATTCATTAGGTGAATATTTTTCATAATTTACAGGCAAACAGACCTTGATACTGGAGACTTATAAAGCTTGTCTAAACCTGATGGTACTGCTGAAAGCAAATCTTTATTGTTTCTGCTTTTAGCTATTCTTCAGTATGAACTCTGTGGCTATAGAAAAATAGAGCAGAAGTGAACCATTTCATACACAGCTTTGTATCTGTGGTGGTTTTGAACTTGAGGGTGAGCGCTGTGCTGTGGGAGAACGTGAACTATTAAAGCTTAAGTTACGATGCTGTTCTAGTAGTAACAGATAATTCTATGTCTTGCATTGTTATTTCTTTCATGGAATTAGAATAAGAAACTGCTCACCTCCAGAGATTGTTTTATTCTGTGAACATGTTTATCTTTAAGGTTAATAGAAATAAGGCTTGCTAAACTAAAAAAAATAGCAGGTTATGGACCTAGGGGCAAATGTCCTGATGCCATTATGCCCTGACTAGATTTCAGAGTCAAGTGGCCTAAACAGAATTGCACAGAGAACGGTCTGGTTGCCAAGTTATCTGAGTTACCCTCACCTTTTGTGAAAAGCCATCTATTGAATATGGAATTGATTTTTTTGTTATTAATGCAAGTGAGGCATTTGCTTTTTTTTTTTAGCTTGAATAAGTGAATTTGTCCATGTTCCTGATTAAAGGAGTAACATTGGAGCATATCCTACCATATAGGTGTCAGGTTTGTGGTTGGTAGAGGCCACCTTTATGTGCCTGTATTTTGCACAAAGGTTGCAAAGTATAGGGAACAGAAAAGTATTTGCCATTGTTCTAATTAGTAATAGTAATTAAAATAATAATTTTGATTTGTTGCAATGGTTTGTTATGCATCCTTAATGTTCTTTCTGCAGTCTTTTGCTTCTTAAAAAAAACCCTAAAGCATTTCCTAATGGACTATGAATTTATTTCAAATTTGAATGAAGAAAATTAAGATTTGCTTTACTTCTGAAGCACTGGATTACTGAAATCCTGAGTAACATTTTCTCAGAAATCTTTACTAATATACAGCTGTCCTATTGATTTTATTGGCAGCTGTCTCAGTCCCAATTTAAACCCAAGCAGTGGCTTTTTGTAAGATTTTATTTTTCAAGTCTATTTGAGTTCCAGAATTTTGGCTATCTGACTTTGTTAGACCAGATAGAATTAAATAGCAGCTGAATTTGTTTTTTTTATAATTTTATTGAAGGAAAGTTAAGAAAAAAAGTACAGGAGCACTTAAATGTACTTTTTTTGCCTTGTCTGATGTGTTATATTAATATGATGGTGTAATCCCAACTCCAGGTACTGCGCAGACTACTTCGGGAGGACAGGTAGAATACAGAGCTCTGTCTGGAATTTCCTACATGGCATGGTATCATTTAATTGGCCTCATCTGGACTAGTGAATTCATTCTTGCCTGTCAGCAAATGACAATTGCAGGGGCAGTGGTTACTTGTTACTTCAACAGGTGAGTGCAGAATTACGGCTGTGTAG
Organism: Hemiprocne comata; assembly: GCA_020745705.1. NCBI lineage: Eukaryota > Metazoa > Chordata > Aves > Apodiformes > Apodidae > Hemiprocne > Hemiprocne comata. Next base: position 14,801,004 of record CM036593.1, on the reverse strand, counting down.
TTTTGAAGATTTCCACCGTTTACTTTCAGTCTTTTTCTGGGCAAAATAGTCACAAATAGACTGCAATTTATGTCAGTATCTTTGGATCCAATTTAATATAAAATAATGTTGCTTGTTGAGAGATCTTGAGTAAGATTTTACATTGTGTATTATATTAATTTGACTCACCCGTACAGCTCACTGCTTTGATACAAGCCAATAGAGCTCAGCCAACTCTGATGAAATTGCCATTTATAAGGCATAAGCTGCATTTGACCCTTTTCCAGGAGGCTGCATGAGCTCCAAATGGAGATGCAATGTATAGCTCCTCAGTAATTTCATGTGTTTTATAGGCAGTTTGACCTCTTCCTAGGTGTTCATCCCTGCTTTGTGTTTCCATTTGTTCTGACCACATAAATGTCTGGTCTGCTACTCTTCATTCTGTGCAGATGCTTTCAGTTAACTGTAAATGCTTTAACACCACTGTTAAGAATTTAGGGATGTGTAAACAAACTGTCTTGAATTGTATATTGGCTTAAATTGTAAATGTGGAGGAAATGGGGAAAAATCTCTACTTTTCATGATTTATACTGTTTTTTAGACTTGCAATATTGTAAATGAAATTATATTGATTCCATGCACTGGAGCAGTACTATGCTATCATTACAGGGGAAGATGTAAATCTCACAATACCTTGTTGAGTTTTTTGACAATGAGAGGGTAGTATCGTGAAAATATTTTTCCTCATAGATATTTTATGAGCTCTCTCACTCTCATTGCTCTGTTGCTTTATGCCCAGTGATATGATGATATCCCTAGAGGGATATGATGATAATCTCAATTTGTTGGAAAATTAGCCCTTGAGGAAGGTGACCTGAGAGCAATCTGGGGAGCCTGTTCCTTGGGAGAGGGACCAGGGATCCTGGAGGATTGGCTGCAGCCACCCAGGACAACTGGGCTCAGGTGGCTAAGAAGGGAGGCTTTGGGCTTCTCCACAACCTAGGTAGCAGGTTTCTGTTGAGGGTCTCTAGAAGGTACCCCAGGATGTTTCAGTTGCTGATAGAAAGGCCTCCTGCTGAAAGGTTTCCAAATGGTCTGTTCACTCAGCAGAGACAGCAGCACAGAGCCTGCTTGCAGGAGCGACTCTGTTAGGGTTTCACGCTGCAGCCAGCACAGCCAAAGCAGCAAAGCTGGAAGACCTGGTAACGAGTTTTGTCATCAAATCCAAAAAGGTAAAGCAGGGCAGTGTTTAACATGTGTGCCAGGAGCCTGTCTCTGATAGGGCTGTCCATGCAGCCAACAGCTGTGTCATTGAACTGGTGCTAGTAAAAGAGCAGGCAAAATCTAAAATGCAGCTTTTTTCAAAGGTTGAGATCTATACACAGTCACACACTAGTATTTTACATGCCATGATAGGATCAGATAAGAGAGGAACTCGTGTTTCGTATGTCATCTCCTTTTTAACTCTTGAAGCTCTGAACACGAGTAAGTAGCGTGGCTGTGGTCCTGTGGGTAATGGGCAGCATTTTTCTTCTAAGCAAATTTATGTTCCTCAAGCTTTAGCAATTGATTCAGCTTTAGCAGCTGAATCCTGAGGCAGTAAGGATTCATTTAACTTGGCTTGCTTGAGAAGACACAGGAAATAAAAGCACTGACTTACTGGGTTGTGCACTACAGTGCGTTTTGATACCATACACCATCTAAATCCCAAAGGTGAAGGCACTGTCCGTATATTCTTCACACAGAGCAGGGAAGCACCTGTAGAAACTACTGTGATAACATTTACTGCTCTGTTTGGTTCTTCCGCTTTCCAGCTATTTTTCACTGCTGCAGGAACTGGCCACAGAGTACAGAAGGTTCCTGCACCCAATTGTATTGAAATTATTTTGTACATCTACTGTCAAGCCCTTGTCTTGCTTGCCAGGTAACTTGTACTCTGCTGAGAGAGTTGTGCTTGGAAGGGGAAATACAATTTTTCTGTGATGATGATCCCTCTTCCTGGCATTGAGGTTCTCAGCACAAATCTGCTGAGATGCAGAGCAGTGCAGGAATGGGGAGAGGATGGTTAGCTGCAAAAGCTGTCACACCATCAAGGGCAAGGGTTATCTCGAGCTGTTCCCGCAGCTCTGAGCTTGTCTGCTGTGTGTTTTTAATGTATTCCCTGGGGCAGCATCATAAAGTCATGTCACAAGAGTTTGTTTATCATACCTCACAGAGAGGCTTTCTTCTTTGCTTGTAAGTGCTCTGAGGAAATGGCACGGCCTTTCCCTGCGGAAATCTCCTTCCACAGCACACACAGCAATGTACTGCATGGCCAACAGCCACTAGGGAGTTGCAGATGGGGAGGGCAGAGGGCTCTTTCAGATGGATTAGCTTTACAGGTGACATATATTTGACCTCTAATGCCACCACTGAAAATGGATTTTGCCTTATTTTTTTTCAGATGAAACATGAATATGTGAAAGATGTTATTAATTTAATAAAATAAATAGAACTTTTTTGCCTAGTGATTACTTTTTATGACTTGTGAAAAGGGCTCAGTCTTTAAAAAAAACTTTGTTACTGTTTCTGTTTTGTATGAGGGTTTATTTTCATCTCGGTGTGCTTGGGTGTTCTAATGCATATTTACTTTTCAGTGAGATGAGGCTTTTCCCCTCTCTGGGATTAAAGGAAAGTGGTATGGTAACTTGGCCCATGTCACAGGCATCTTTGTCCTGTCCATGTTTGAGTTTATTGAGTAACTCCAATGCATGTATGTCACTGCACAGGGTGAAGTTAAGGAAGGATATAAGCATTTGCAGGATTGGGGTTTTCCACCAGTCTCTAAGATTTTCAGCACCACAACTGCCAGTAGATTCAGTGAGAACTGAAATACATAGATCTCTCTGTAAGTCAAAAATCCAGGTTTGTGGAATTGCACCAGGGTCATTGATAGAGGAACTAGGACCGATTTTTTTTTTTTTTAAAGGATTCCTCTTCTCTTTTCTAATACATCCCCAGTATTTACGAACATCCTTTGCCCTACTTACATACTTGACCTAACTGATGTTAAGGAACCATCAGCATGTATGTAGTCAGACCTGTCCCTTGTGGTTTTGAGAGCAGGTAAAAGGGCAGTTTGAAGTACAGTCTGTGTGTTGTCTGTTAGTCTGATAATGTCTCTTTTATTACAAACCTTGTAATTAATTGTATTTGTTTAAAAGCTGAGATTTGTATTTACATACCGGATTAATTCCTGAAGACTTTTGAAGAATTTTATATAAAATCTCCTTTTATGCAGTCTTTGAAACAGATGAGACAGGATGGAATAAAGGTATAAGCACAGGCCTGAAAAGGACAAACTTAAAAAAAAAGTCTTTGTTTTTTTTCCCTTTCAAATGTCTGTGTCTTTTGGGTGTGTCAATATTACATTTTTTCTTCACACAAAAAAGTCATTTTAAAATGAAAGCTGTGAGGGATGTGGATGGATTTAATTTAAGGAACTCAGTGTTAAGAAAGATACCGAGTGTCACACAGCTCACAAGAAAATAAAGATAATTGGCAGCACTGAAGAAAGAAAATTGTTAAAAGATTATGTGGTATTAAGTACAGGTTCACAGTTTTTTGGAATAGCAGTGTTCTGTGTGAATCAAACAATCCTATGGTAATATAAAATAGGAAAACCATAAAGGAAAAGCAAGCTGTGGACCTAATTGGTCTTGTAAACAGTTTTGTCAGGCAGATTCCTGTTTTTCCCTGATACCTTGTGTGCACGTGGTAGATTCTGTGTGCACAGAAGTCTCTGCACAATGTGAACTGCCTACAAAGCCTCGTGCACATGGATGACTGTGTGCTTGTTGTAAGGTCAGTTCAGGATTGCAGCCATGTACTGTACAAAGCTGGATGAAACTTCATCCTTAAGGATAATTGGGTGTGGGTGAATGGTTGAGCCAATCTTGAGCTTGTTTAGAGTCACAAGCATCCCATGTTGTGTTCAGCTAGCTGTTCTCCCATGTTTCCTACCCTGAGCCAGAATGACAAGGAAAACCTTTGTTCTTTTTCTAATCTGTTTGAAAACAAAGCAAGAAACCTTGTCAGACCATTCCTTTCCTAGGAAAAGAAAGTGTGGAAAAGCTTCCAAATGTCTTGAAATTTGTCTACACTAAATTTCAAATTCTGAGATTCCTGCTCATTAATCAGTCCTGTTACAAATATCAAAACTCTTCTTCATTTTTCACTGGAGTAGTGAGTAAATTATTAAGATAAACTTTGTCCTTTCCGTATTTTTCACCCTTAGTTAACATTTAACTTGCATAAACTTAATCTTTTCTGTTCTGAGATCTAAATGAGACTGTCACATGTAAGGTAGTATGAGGGAAAAGGAAACAATGGTACTATATGGATAGAAAAACTCATCTGTATTGCACTGTTCTTCAAACGCAGAAACCTGATGACTTAAAAAAATCAAAACTGCCTTATTCAGTATAGAATTCTGCTGTTCCCCAAGCTGTTCCCCTGGTTGTAAGACCAAAAATAATAAATGCGGCAAGTGCTTTGCTGGAATTTCCTATTTAAAACAATGTGGTATATTCACATTTTGAAATATAAGTTCTAGGCTGCAGAGTATTTAGTGTTTTGAGTGAACTGCAGTGATACCTTCAGGATCCTTGCAGAACTGTAATACCTATCTTGACAAAGTGCGTATGATTTAAATTCTTGCTGAAGTGAGGATTTAATAAAAGCATATTTGTAGAGGTTTTTAGCCCCAACCAGTCACTGTTATCACTGCCTTTTCATTTTTTTAGTTTCTTGTGCAAACTATTGATTTATAAAGATAACAGAGGTTTTGAAGGAATCACTTATGAAAATAGGACATCTTATTTGCAATATGAGGTCTGATCTTTACATAAGTACATAGTCAAACTGCTGCTGATTCTCTTGCCTGAGGAGATTTTTCATGGTTGGACCAATTGCTTAAGAGTTGCATTACAGAAGTTCTGCTTCTGACTATTGACCAGTGAGTTTTTTTAATCCTCTGAAACATTTTTTTTAGCAATTTAATGTTAAATCAATAGATTTAAATTTTTACAGCATTTGAAGAGGGATGGGGCAGTGGCTTTAAGGTCATTTCCTGGTTTTCATACAGACTCTTGAGAGCTGTGTCATACTACTCTCTGTAAATGGTGGACATTAATGCGACCTTTATAAAGAAACCAAGAAAATAAAACTTGTATTCCAAATTCTTAGGCCAATTTTTTGTCTTTGCTTTTTAACTTTGAGAAACACATTTCTCCAGAATAATACAGGTTACTGTGCAGTCGAATTACCAGGCTTTTAGGCCTAACTGTAATTCTAAGCATACAGTGTGATATGCCTTCTTTGCGTATTCCATTTTAAAACAAATCCTGTTCAGTGAAAAAGTGTAGTAATGATCCAAACAAAATTTAAAACAAAATTCAGCCAAATTGCAACAATAGAAGTAGATAGTAGATCTCAATTGTACACGAGAGCTTGTGGTATTTTTTCTAGTTTTAATTTTACCACTAAAGTAGAAATAGCGAGTTCATTCCTTCAGACTAAAATCTTGCAGAAACAACAGCCAAATAAAAGATGGCAGAGAATAAGAGAAGTGACAGAAGCTGGAGAGAGGTGCTCAGGGAGATATTCTCAGACAGTGTTCACTTACTTCTGGTATTTTCCATTGTAAGTTTTTTCTAGATATTTTTCCATTACTGAACACATCAAAACATTCATTGCTTAAGAATTAAATGAATCCAATAAAAGTTATAAACTTGGCTGCTTTCCTTTGGACTAAGGTGAACATTCAGATAAGCCACTAGGAAAACTGGCATTGTTCAAGGGGGAAAGGAGATACCAGCTTAATTCTTGAAATTTCCAAATACTAAAAAGATACAATGTATATCTTCCTAAATAAGTTTCTAAAACATTTTAAATTGTTTGTTTTACTTTCTAGAAATAAAAAAAGCCCACCATCTCATCCAGTCCTGTCTTCCATATCAGTTCTTTTCTGCTATCATCTAGGAACTGCTGTAAAAGGCTCATTTCTAATAACAATACTGAGAATACCAAGGATTGTTCTCTCTTACCTTTATAATATCCTAAAACAAAAGGTAGGTATATACTTCTGTAACACTATAAAAATATTAGTTAAAAGGTGAGATTCATGAAAAAAAAACCCGAAGAATATACTTTTTGCTTAAAAATTGATTATATTATGTCGATTTTTGTATTTTATCCCATTTTCTTCATTAAGAAAGCTCTTTCTATGTGCTTCCTTTTTTTCTCTCAACTCAGATATTTTTAAAAACAGAAAATACCATCATTAAAACCCACCTTTATTTTGTTTATATAGAAAGGTTTCTATGAAGGATAAAGGAAAAATTTGACAATGCTCTATTTAAAATTTTTGCATCATATATTTTAAAAAAGAAAAGGTAAGTAAGAACATTATTGTTGCATATAAAATATCTTACAGAAGAGATTTCATCTGCCTTGTAATATGAGTTTATAGAAAGAAAGTATGAAAGAAGACGGCAGGCTGTGGGAAGTGCCTGGACCTCTTGCATGGGGCAGGGTTAAGTGGGAAACCTTCATGCATAAGGTGTGCCCAGGCAGAGGACCTCTTGCAGCAGGTGACCAAGCTGAAGGGAACTGTCAAAAGGCTGCGTAACATCAAGGAGGTAGAAAAGGAGAGGGAGAGCTGGATCCAGGCCCAGACTGCAGCGAAACCACAGCCTGTGGTCACACAGCCAATAAATGCTCCACCAGCACACAGAGAAAGGAGAGAGGCCGAGAAAGAAGAATAATGGAAGATTACAAAGATTAAAAACAGCAGGAAGAAGAGACTTCCTGCAAAATCCAAGGTGCCCCTGCAAAACTGCTCCATGGTCCTGCAGACTGGAGAGGAAAAAACCAGGCTGCATCAGGTAAGTTGCTGGAGCTGAACAAGGCAGCCCAACCGGCTCACTGTATATTGACAAGTGCAAATGAGAGGAAGCGACGGGTGATAATGGTGGGACACTCTCATCTAAGAGATACAGAGGCACCCGTTTGCTGATCAGACCCACTCTCCAGAGAGCCCTGTTGCATGCCAGGGGCTTGCATAAGGGACTTCACTGAAAGACTACCCAAACTTGTACATCCCACTGACTACTATCCACTCCTGCTGTTTCACGTGGGTTCCAATGATATAGCAAGGGGCTGTCTGAAGACCATGAAGAAGGATGACAGAGCCCTGGGAATGGCAGTGAAGGACTCGGGAGCACAGACAGTCTTCTCACTGATCCTCCTGGTCAAAGAGAATGGACTTGAAAGGGCAAATTGCATTGGGAAATTCAATAAATGCTTACAGGAATGGTGCCACAGCCAGGGCTCTGGCTTCCTAGACCATGGGACTTGTTTGGAGAAACCTGGTCTCCTAGGGGCTAATGGGGTTCATGTTTCAGGGGAAGGGATGAGTATCCTTGGCAGTTAGGCTTGCCAATTTGGTAAGGAAGGCTTTAAAGGAGTTGCTAGTGGAGGGGATCCTCAGTGCATCCCACTGCCCTTTGAAGCCAATTTGAGTAAGAGATGCCCTGGGCCTGAAGAGGGATCACAGGCCAGCAGGACAATACCTGAAATGAAGGATAATGGAATCCCAGGCAATGAGGCAGCTGCAGTGCAGGCCTAACTTAAATGCCTCTATGCAAATGCACACAGCATGGGAAATAAGCAGGAGGAGCTGCAGATGTGTGCAAGCCTGCAGGGCTATGATGTTATTGCCATCACTGAGATGTAGTGGGACAACTCCTATGACTGGAGCATGGGAATGGATGGGTATAAGCTTTTAGGAGGGACAGGCAGGGGAGAAGAGGAAGGGATGTCACCCTCTACATCAACAACCAGCTGGAGTCCATGGAGCTGCACCTGTGGATGGATGAGGAGCTGAAAGACCTTATGGGTCAGGGATGAAGCGGACAGGTGCTGGTGATATAACAGTGGGAGTCTGCTGTAGGCCACCTGACCAGGATGACTGAGCAGATGAGGCCCTCTAGGTGCAGCTTCCTATTCACAGGCCATGATCCTCACGGGGGATTTCAACTACCCCTACATCTGCTGGAGGGACAACACAGCAAGGCACCAGCAATCCAGGAAGTTCCTGGAATGCATTGATGACAACTTCTTTTTCCCAAGTGGTAGAGGAGCCAACTAGAAAAGGTGCGATGCTGGACCTTGTTTTCACCAACAAGGATGACCTGGTGGACAATGTGAAGCTTAAGGGCAGCCTTGGCTGCAGTGACCATAAAATGGTGGAATTCAGGATCATAGGGCAACAAGGAGGGTCTGCAGCAAGCTCGCTATCCTGGACTTCAGGAGAGCAGATTTCAACCTCTTCAGGGATCTCCTTGGTAGAGTATCATGGGATAAAATCCTGGATGGGAGAGGAGCCCAAAAAGCTGGTCAATATTCAAAGATTACCTTCTCCAAGCCCAGGAGCAATGCATCCCAAGAAAGAGGAAGGCAGCCAAAAAAGCCAGGAGATGTGCATGGATGAACAAAAAGCTCCTGGACACTCTTAGCCAAAAATAGAAAGTCTTCTGAGGGTGTAAGCAGGGACTGGTAGCCTGGGAGAAATACAGAGAAGTTATCTGAGAAGCCAGGGATCAGGTTAGGAAAGCTAAAGCCCAGATAGAGTTAAACCTGGCCAGGGACATCAAGGGTAATAAGAAGGGTTTCTACAGGTACATCAGTGATAAGAGGCAGAAGAGGGAAAATGTGGGCCCTCTCCAGGAGGAAACAGGAGACCTCATCATGCAGGATATGGAGAAGGCTGAATGACTGTTTTGCCTCAGTCTTCACCGGTAAGGGCTCTGGCCACACTGTCCAAGTCAGAGAAGGCAAAGGCAGAGTCTGGGAAAAGGAAGATCTGCCCACTGTAGGAGAAGAGCAGGTCTGAGACCATCTAAAGGACCTGAAAGTGCACATGTCCATGGGACCTGACAAGATCCACTTGCAGCTTCTAAGACAGATGAAGTTGCAATGCTGCTTCCCATCGTATTTGAAAAGCCATGGCAGTCTGGTGAAGGGAAGGAAAGAAGGCCCTGGGAACTACAGGCCAGTCAGTCTCACCTCTGTGCCCGGCAAGATCATGGAGCAGATCCTCCTGGAGGCTCCGCTAAGGCACATGGAAAATGTGGAGGTGGTTGGTGGCAACCAACGTGCCTTCACCAAGGGCAAATCATGCCTGACAAATTTGGTGGCCTTTTATGATGGGGTCACAGCATCAGTGTACAAGGGAAGAGCAGCTGATGTCACCTACCTGGACTTGTGCAAAGCGTTCAACACTGTCCTGCATTACATCCTGGTCTCAAAATTGGAAGGTTATGGATTTGATGGATGGACCACTCAGTGGATAAGGAATTGGCTGGATGGTTGCACTCAGAGGGTTGTGTTCAATGGCTTGATGTCCAGATGGAGACCAGTGACAAGTGGCATTCCTCAAGTGCTGTTTAACATCTTTGTCAGTGACATGGACAGTGGGATTGAGTGAACCCTGAGCAAGTGCCATGGTCTAGATGGTGTGGTGGTGTTGGTCATAGGCTGGACTTGATGATCTTAAAGGTCTTTTCCAGCCTTGGTGATTCTGTGATTCTGTGAAGTTTGCTGATGACACCAGTGTGTGGTGTGGTTGACATGCTGGAGGGAAGGGATGCCATCCAGAGGGACCTGGACAAGCTTGAGAACTGGGCCAATACCAACCTCATGAAGTTCAACAAGACCAAATGCAAGGTCCTGCACCTAGGTTGGGACAATCCCAAGCACAGATACAGATTGGGTGGAGAATGGATTGAGAACAGCCCTGAGGAGAAGGACCTAGGGGTGTTGGTCAATGAAAAGCTCAGCATGAGCTGGCAATGTGCACTTGCAGCCCAGAAGGCCAACCATGTGCTGGGCTGCATCAAAAGAAGTGTGGCCAGCAGGTCGAGGGAGGTGATTCTGCCCCTTTACTCAGCTCTCATGAGACCCCACCTGGACTACTGTGTCCAATTCTGGAGCCCTCAACACAGGAAGGACATAGACCTCTTGGAGCGAGTCCAGAAGATGCTCAGAGGGCTGGAGCACCTCTCCTATGAAGACAGGCTGAGAGAGTTGGGACCGTTCAGCCTGGAGGAGAGAAGGCTCTGAGAAGCCTGCCTGTTTTGTTCTCCAAGCAGCTGTTACCTCGCAAAGCTGCTTACAGCACTTACTTTATTTTCCCAGAGAAGATTCTTCCATCCACAGGAAGGAAAAAATATACTCAGCTTGTCAGTCGTTAACACTGAAGCCTGAATTAAAAATACTTCCTATAATCCTAAATGAAATATCTGCTGCCTGAGTGAATGCTTTATTAGAAGAGTCAGTCACCTGCAAAGCAGGTTTTTCTAAAATGGCAGTTTTGTTTGAGTCCAGTTCTGTGTTGAGTAACCAGACGTTGCATTTTATTGCAGGAGAGTGCATGTGCAAAATGCCTGTTCAAATGCTGTTTCTGCTGGTTTTGGTGCCATGAAAGTTGCTTAAGATACTTCAACCAGGTACACTCTGTGATTTCTCTGTCACTCAACCATCTGCATCCCTAGTCTGGGAACTGTGTGTGTATGCTAGCTCCATTTTGCATTTAGCTAAAGCAACATCCAGTGCGTGCAAGCCAAAGTTTCCTGCTGCCCACCTAAACTAAACAAAAAAGTCTTCAAGCATAAATGGAACTTGATGCAAAGAAATAGGGAATTGACAAACATGCAAGGTGCAAATTTTAGAAAACTTGCTAATACAGCGTGAGATGGCCCTTTCAGAGGCCCGTTTCTGAAGGTAAGAAGGCTTAGCATTTTGTTGAGTTGTGCCAGAGAGACTACTGAAATACAGAGGGTCCAGATGGAAGGAAGCGATGAAGAAGTAAGAAACCCTCTTGGAGATGAGTCATTAAACTAGATACAGTATTTTCCACTTGAAAGTCCTGAATAGAGAAGCTTGAACTCTTGGCTGAGTTCCATTATCAATATACCTGGGAATATGATCCATGATGAAAAAGCCAGATAATATAATATTATCTTTCTTTGAAATACACCTTTTTTTTTTTTAGCAATTTTGTTTCAAAACAGTTTTTACTAGAAATGAATTATTTCTGACATACAGCAGTTTTTCAGATACTTAACTTATACTTTCTCCAACTTGATCCTTTTCTCAAAATGTTTTTCAGCTCTATAGACATCATTGTAAAAAGTTATTTTTTCTCTTTGTCAGTCCCCTTCTGTGACTGTGGTGTTCTTAATGTGAAAGGGAGTCAGATGTTCATGCTGATTCCTAACTCTGACTGTTTTGTTCTTTGTTCTCATTGCTGAGGGCGGTAGTGAAGTAAACAAGGCAATTCTGATAAAGGGTCTGACTTCTCTTCTAAAGTAGGTGGATAAATTAAGTTTCACTGTGGACAGCCATGAAGAGAAAGTTTTTCACTTAGTTCAGCCTAGATTAAATACTTACACAGTGAAATCTCTGGTTCTAGATGATTAATTTTCCAGACTGATGTTTTAGGTAGATCTTATGGTCGCTGACTTGGTGAGGACTCTCAGAGTTCATTTTGACTCCAGGCTTTCCATTTTTAGTCACCCTTTCCCCTTCACTTCCTGCCTTTCAAAGAGATATCCAGCATCCTAGTGTTTACTTTCTCCAGCTGTTGAATGCTGTGTGTTTTTTAGAAGAAGAATTAATTACTGTAATGTTCTTCCCTTTGTTTCAGAAGGCTGTATTGTAGCTCTTGTCCCCTTAAAAGATTTCCTGTTTTCTAATTATTGTAGACAAATTTCTGTTTTCATATGAGTTGTGGTTTTCAACCTAATGATCATAATGCTCTGTTTGCTGTTAGGTAATTGTTTGTTTGAACATCTTTTTAGCAAAGATGATGGTGTTCTATATGCTCCAAATTCAGGGTTATTTGGGTGAGGGTTAGAGGAGAAGAAAAGCAAGAATGTGCTCTAAGATTTTAATAGAAATTTTATCTGTATGAAGGGGTAGCATTGATCTTAGGTTATTGCATTTCGTAGAGTTTTTAATGTATTTGACTAGTTTTTTTCTTTTTTTTTTTTTTTTCCTATACAGAATGTATTCAAGCCTATTTATTTAAAATACATATTTTGAATAAGATTGAAAATCTTTATCTTCAATTTGGTAAAATCTGCAGCTGAATGTAAATTAAAAAAAAAATAAGAAAAAAAGAAAAAAGACAAGTCTGTGGTTTTCAACAGTTTAACGTACGGATTGATTAACAGAAGTAATGAACTCTTAACAGCTCTTACTAAGATCAGTGAAAGCTGCTGGGTGCAGCCATGCAATTTCACATAGGTGTTGAACATGGACTTGAGAGTAGGACTTGGGAGGGGGTAAAAAATATGTTTAATATTTTGAAAGTATTTTTTAGTTCAGATTTTGATTTTTGTGTGAGTTCAAATTACTGATATGTGGTAAGGCTGTTATAAAATTTGGTGCAAAGCTCATTGTTTGCCTTAACATTCCTTACTGTATTTTTGCCTTTTATTCTAGTATTACTTTCAATATTGTAACAAGCATACAATTACCTGAAATGCTAAAAAAGAAAAAAAAAAGCCTTCCCCATCACTTCTGCACTATTTTCTTCAACTTGTTGTTATATTGCTTAGATGATTTAAATTCTTTCTGCTCCTTCATTCACAAGTTCAATGAGGATTAAACTGAGCCCCTTGCTTTCCCTCTGGGCAACTTGCAGATGAGAAACAGGTGCTGGAGGAAATAACACAGGTGATAGAGAGCAAGCTGCTTTCTTCCCATGCAGTATCAACCAAGTGCTCTGTTATGTTATCAAAGAATACTTTTTGGGCTGAGGTGCAGCCTTTCAGGTGGGATTTAACACTGACTTTGATAGTTGCATGCATCCCTGAAGTGACTTGTTCTTTGTAGGCTCAGCTAAGTTTTGCTCAGCTCTCCTGGAATGTAGCTGAAGTGGGGCCACAAAGGTACCCCATCATCACTGTCATGACAGTGCTGTGCTTGGCACTGGCAGTTGCCATCTTTCCAGTGGCAGTGGTTGGAGGAGGGATAACGTAAACCCAGTGTCTTGTGCAGACTGCAGTGTGCATAATTACATTCTGCCTTCCCCATTTTCTCTTGGATTTCCAACTGGATCATGTGCTAAACTGTGGTGTAGTGTTGCTATGTGCTGTTAAACAGTTCACTCCTTTAGCTGTTCCATTTCAGTCATGGACAAAGTGATTCATGTGTGTGTATAATCCATTAGTAACAATTGTAAAGCACTCTGGGTTCTGTCTGGATGAAAAGTGCTTTGCGAATATAAAGTCATTATCCTTACTTGACAGTTCTGTTTGCCAACACTTGTCAGAATTACCAGAGATTTTTCATCTTCTGGCTCCAATTGTTTCAGTAGGTTCCAGATAAACATATCCAATCATCTCAAGTAAAATCTGGGAGACTGAAATTTCTCTTCCGTAAAAATGAGTATACTGTTTTTTTTTAATGTGGTTTGGGAGCTACAAGGTCTGTCTGTCTCCTGCTTTCTTAAATTGTAGTGGCAGACTTAACTTGTGATACATTAAAGCACTCACTTTTTTTTTTCTTTACAGCCTTGTTGCAGTGACTTTTTTTTAAACAATGTATCTGTTTCAGGATAGTTTTGCTTTTCTGTGTCTGCTTTGGGTTCATCTGCAGCCAGTTGGCAAGTAACAGCTCCAAAGTGCTGGACATGGAATTCTGAAGGAGTTGCTGAGCAGTATGTGGTTTCTCTATTTTCACCAGCACAGTTACTTGCAGTGTAGCCTTCCGGGCCCTGTTGTAGCCATTACTGAAGTCAGCAGTTATGTTAGCCGGCATTTGCTGGTGCTGAGATCCTTCACTGATACTGAAAGCCAGCCAGCAACTGTCTCATGCAAAAATACCCAGAAGGAAATCTGTCTAATGGTTGCATATCCATGGCAGTTGGTTGTCTGTTGAACTTTGGATGGAAGCCTATCAGGAGGTTGCAGTTAAATGCCTTGTGGAGAAGTGACCTAGTTAAAACCAAAATGCATGCATGCTAATGTAAGTACAGTTCTCTCCTGCACTGCCAATCACATTGTGCCTCACCCCATCAAGCACTTCTTTTTTCTCACAAAAAAACAATACTGCATTTTAATGTTACTGGCAAAATTGTTTCTAGCCTAAATTTTCAATTATCTTGAAAATACAGTTAACTAAAATGTTTGTCTTCAGTGAAATAATATTTTAAAAGTGTTTGTTTTCCCTTTAGAGGCTTTATGTGTATGATAAGAGGATATAAAATTCCTTAGGTTTTTACTTGCTCTGTAGGATGAACCATGTAGGGGATAGAGATGAACCAGGCTGATTAATTCCTTATTTGATACCTTTCTCCTCTCCCCTATTCCATTAAAAAAAAAAAAAAGAAAAAAAAAACAGAGAAAGAAAATAAAAGGTCAATGAAGCAGGTGACCGCTAATTCAGTGCTTTTAAGCAGAGCATTTTATGAGCAACTTTCTGGAAATGTTCAGTTGGATTTTTTTGTCAGAAGTCCCAAATAAGAACATTGTCACACTAACTGCAGAAGCCACTGTAAGCAACTCTAGTAATGATGTAATCATGATGCAGTGGGCACTTAAAGCAGGATCCTTGTGGTCCAGCCCCTGTGGTTGAAATGGAGCCCAGGTTTAGCAGTGCAGTGTTGCTGGTTAGGTGATCAGGCTTATCTCATGGCAGGGACTGGAATATCCTGGTGTGTCTACTCTGACAAATGAAGGGTAAGAGCAAACCCATTAGCCATCTATGAGTATATCAAGAAGAGAAATGACAGGGAGGGATACAAGGCAAAACAAGATCAGCAGAAGAATGAGTAGACGTAAACGGTTCGTAAGTGTTGTCTGGAATTTGGAAGAAGGTTCCTAAGGACCAGAGAGACAGCTGTCTGGAATAGCTCCAAATGTAAGGGCTCTGAGAGGGAAAAAGCCTCAAGTAGCTTAAAGAGGAAGCTTTCCACTTAAGGGAAGAAACTGTATAATGTGCTCATCTGAAATAGCCAGGGACTGCAGTGGCTGAAGGTCCCTTCCAGTCGTACATGTTTTCATCTCAGTGAGGCCTCACAGGCTTGTGTTACTCTTACTTCCCACCGCTATCTGACAGACATGATACAGCTTTCTCACTGGGTCACTAAGTGCTGTACAGCAGCCACAGAAATGTCCCTGCCCCTTGCTACCACTGGATTTTGTTTTCTGAGGGGATTCCACTGGCAGCTGTGACACTTGGAAGCTAGGATCCTTAAAAGCTCAGCCTGAGCTGCACAGCCGTACGCTGGATGTAGCTAACCAGGACAGCCCCCAAGGGAGTTGGCAGCAACAAGGCTGAAAAATACCAGCAGAGCAGGAAAACTGACGTGGGGTGTGACACTAGCATGTCTCCTGCTTCTTTTTTAGGAAGATTCTGTTGCTACAGCAATGCTCTCTTCTCCAAACTCATTTTAGTAAAGCAAGGCCTAGAATGGAGGAGTGAATTCAGCTGTTACACAAAGTAGCAATTATTCTCAACAACTGGGGAACTTAGGGCCTGGATCTGAGCCACAGTGCCTTTCTCATGAAACTAACAGGTCAATTTTTCCAAGACCCTTGACATTCTGTGTTGTGAGGCACAGAAGGCTGTATTCTTTAAATAGTTTTTTTTTGTGTAGTGTGGTATTTGGAAATATGTAAACACTCACATTCCTTATTTATTCATCCTGACACTGAGAAACCAGTGTCTAGTTCCCAGGCTCCAAGCCAGAGGAGGCTTGTGTTCTTCACAAGGGTGGTGATACAATACCAACTTCCTGGTGCAGGGATAAAGACTGTTCCTGACCCACTATCTCCCACGCTTTCTGATCAATGGTATGTTATTGATGCTATTATTACTTGTTTGTCACCATAGCAGAGACTACCATTGTAAAACATGAGTTCATTAAGCAAAGATAAAAAACATAATAGCTATATTGGGCCATACTGAGTCTCCACCTAGCTCAGTATCTGATCTCCAACAGTGGCTGTGAGTGAACACTAAGGTAGGAGTGTGTATTTCCCTGTCCCCATGCTGTTTCTGAATCTGTTTTCAGCCTAGGGACTTCTTGAGCTGAGTAAGTTTTTTGTGTGTTTAGTAATTCTCAGTGGATTTCTTTTCCCTGAACTTTCCCAGTCTCTCTTGAGCTTATGTGAACTTTTAGCAGCTGAAGTATCCTTTGTCCAGCAGTTCACAGCTTCCAGACTTACAGTGAGAAGAAATACCATCTGTTTTCAAATTTGGCTCCTTCTGCTTCATATGGTCCTCCCCCTGCCTGGTCTTTGTTCCAGAAGAAACAGCGAGCCATCTAACCCTACCTTCCCTCTCTGCATTTCTCATGATTTTGTAGCCCTCTTACTGCATCCTCCTTCTGTTGTCTCTCTTCCAGACCCAAGAGTCTGGTGTATTCAGTTGTTCCCCAGACATTCCTGCTGCACTTCTCTCAGACATTTTCAAGTCCACTAAAGCTTTTGTGCATGGGAAAAGAGAATATTCTGTAGAAAAACACATTTGAATAACCTAAGTGATAGCAGGTTCTTAACTGGCCGTGGTCTAGCATCTTAGTCTTTACAACGATCATTTGTTTGAAAGGCATTGGGTTTCTGCACATACCCTGCAACTGAAAAATTAATGGGATATCTAAGCTTCTTAGTCCAAAGTTCAGAATTATTTGCAAATATTGGTAATAGCTTGTGTGTGTTAGGTTTTCTTTGCTTGATAAGGTTGAGAAATCATTTGAGCTCATTTCTGTGCAACTCTGAGTTTCATGGAAACATACTTTTGCTTAAATTTTACATGTATTTTGTTAGTGAGAATATGTAGATTTCTGTGGCTGGATGGGACCAGAGTATGGGGTCTATCTAGGAAACTTGAGAATTGTGAGGAAAGTATATGGAGCCACAGTCTAGGCTGAACAAGAAACCCTCTGAATTTATTTAGTTTTTCTCTCAGAAGTGTATTTTTTGCTGAAAGGTACAGATCACTTGGCTAAGTCTTCACTAAGTCTTGCACTAGTAACATTCTTGCTTCAGCTATGTCAATGACAAGTTACGTGGCCATTAGCAGTTCACTATTTCTGTGACTCTCTCATTACCTGGCTGCCTCTCTTGCTTGGATGTTATGACTAGTTGATACTTTAATGATTTGTTGAAGTTGTAATTGTTATAAATGCCATTTTTTATCAACTGGTTTGTAACATGACAAATCCCTGTGCAGGTAGTATTCTGTCTCCAGCACTATTTTCAGTGTTTCCAAGATAACGTTTCTAGTTAATAAATATCAGAAACTCTTTTCACTGCACATTCCTTAGATACCAAAGTGGCTAATTCAAGAGTGCAAACAAATGGTTATTTATTTTAAGTTTGGAAACAATGTTTGTACAAGTGCACATACATTTTCAACATTCTTTTTAATTTCTGAAACAGGACATTTTTTGCTATTTATAATGAATATAGAATCTCTGATTGATTTATTGGCAAAATTTATACTGACCTCACCAGATCAGGATCTGCTCTGTGAATTTAGTTCTTAAGGGACAGAAACAAACTTAGAAAACTCTTTTCGACTTGGTGTCTCAATGTTCTGTCTGTTGATAGGAATGATGAAACAGACTTAACTCACAGCATGTCATAAATACAGGTCTGTCCATGTTTGAAATATGCAGTGTCAGCTACAGATGGAAGACAGAGCTTGACTTGAGGCCACCTATGCTATGCAGTGTCGTGGGGAGACGGAGGCCCAGCCAGGGGTCTTACCAAACTGCCAGCTCTCCTGCTGCTGGATCTGGGGCCAGTGCTACCATGGGTGACCTTGCAGGCCATCACCTTCCCTCGCAGGGGGTGGCAGCAGGCTGCTGCAAACCTGCTGGGTCGAGTAGGGCAGGTGGGACAAGGATGCTTCGCTTTCGCAGGTGTAGGCAACCAAGAAGGCAAAGGTATTGTAGTCAATGCCTGACCCAGTCAAAGGGTACATATGCTTCTCTGCCAGTCCTCACAGCACTCCCCAGGTAAAGGAACAGCATCAGGATAAGTGAAAGCAGAGAAAGCATTTTTTCCTATTTAGGAATGACGTGAACTTGCCTGTTTAAACAGATTTTTATGCAGACACTCTATATGTTTCTGTAGAGTTCAGTGGAGGCTTTGATTTTTCTTAGAGTGGGCAATAGCTCCATGGTCTTTATTTATATTTTCTCCATCTATGAATGTATTTTCTGGTGTGTAAATGCAATATTTACAGGATGTCACCATTTGCTTCTATTCTTTTTTAGTTACTATCAGAGAAAAAAAATCCTTTGTCATATATAAAATAATATCCGCAATAAAGAGACAAAGGATCTTTGCATTTATTTTCTTTCTTTCTTTGTAATAGTTTAAGATAATATCAATATAGCTTTGCTACACTACAGTGTGTTACAGAAATTGCTATTTATTTATTTAAATAGCTATTGCTATTTATTGGGTAAAACTGGACTCTGCAGAAATAAATTTTCTCTGCCTTCAGATATCGGAAGCTATTTTATATTTTGATTTGTAAGTGAGAAAAAAACAGATACTTGAACTGGAAGTGTTTTGTGGTAGGCTGGTATAATTCACCTCCAGCAAACCAGTTATTTATTGTTTTCTTCACTTCCAGGTGATGCAGAAAGTAATCTAAGCACCAAATACATGTTGTGGTGTATACATTTTTTCAGAAAAATAAGCCCTTGCACATTTTGGTTCTTACTGACTGCACCTGATGTAACTATGTTTTGTGGCATAATCCAACTCCTAATATTCTGAGTAAAGGGAAACTACTCATAAGACCTGCTGGTAGAGTTCAGCACACGTTTCAGGTCTCTTGAGTGCTGTTTTTCTTAGCCTATATTTTCGACACAGTTTTAAAACCTTGAGGAGTTCCATAAATAGGACATAAATGTCAAGTTGTGCTAAAATAATCCAGTCCATAAAGGTAAATATTCTGTCCTCTCCACCTGTCTTGGCAAGTTTCTGCAAAGAAAAATCTCTTTATGGAAGAGATTGGGGCAGGGGGGCAGGAGTTTGTGACATAACACTCACTGAGCTAGTCCAAGATCCTTTAGCTATTATTTTCCAGTAATTCTCACAAATGGTTTAATCTTTCCTGAAAATATTTCTTTTATGGTTTGTTTTATAAGCTTACATTTGAATAGCATATTAATAGCTTAAAAACGGCCATACTTTTAAATTCCTTGATAACTTGATTGTTCCACTTACATAGTGTGCCAGCAGTCTTGGAGACAGATTCATAGAAACTAAGCAAGTAAGTTTGGATAGTGTGACTCCAGGTAAGTAAGTATTCTGTGGTAATTGTGTTGTATTCATTAACATAAATTAGGGTAGAGAACTTTGGTGTTTTAAAATAAATTGTATAAAGGTAGATTCAGAAAATTGACTCGTCACTTATTCTAGCATTTACTGATGGTGGAAATTATGTAGAAAAACTATTTAAAGTTAGAAGCATAGCTGTTATAGTCACTTAAAATAAAATTGCCATAATATACAAAATAACTCTTTATGTTCATAAAGTCAGTATTTCCAAACAGAGTTTAAGGCTTTGCATTTTGCTGAAGTAAAACCTAGGCTATAAGAGTCTTTCCTCTCTCATTGCATTGTCACCTTCTGTCATTTCAGCATGCATACATAACTACAGCTATAAATGGGACAAATTTTTGTACATCAGCAGAAGATGCTGTCTTTATTTTGTCGAAGAATTCTGCTCGACTTGCATCCATTAGCTGTTTTGGAGATTTTATCCTATTTCTAGGAAAGGTGAGAGTAAGAAAAGTACTGTTCAGTAAGAATGAAGTGAAAAATCAAGGTTTGATTCTCTTTTCTTACACCTGAAGTAAATAAAGTTTATTAAACTCAGTGTTGTCAAATGAGTTTGGGAGAAGAGATAATGTTTGAGGAATGTAATCCTTTTCATGGAATGTAATCCTTTTCATAGCCTTTACTGAATTATATAGTTGTATTACAGCAGCATCCCTGGTGCCACTCTTAGAGTTACCATTGCAATGAGTCTTTGGTAAATACATAGGAAAAGATTGTCTCTGCCCTACAGAATTTACACACTGAATTGAACACAAAGCATGACAACTATGTGATGTCAGAAACTGCATAGCTATCTCCTGATGAGATGTGCCGTTAAAATATTGGCTGTAATGTATTTGCCTTAGGGTTTTGCTTTTTTTAAGAAGCATTTATACATGATTACTGAGGCTGCATTTCTCTCACTGCCTTTTACAGGTGTTTGTTGTGTGTTTTACTGGTTTTGGAGGATTGATGGCATTTAACTACCATCGGGAGTTGCAAGCTTGGGTGGTTCCTCTGTTGCTGGTTGGATTTTTTGCCTATCTGATGTCCCACTGCTTTCTGTCTGTGTTTGAAGTGACAGCAGATGCCATGTTCCTTTGCTTTGCTATCGATATGGAAACAAATGATGGATCTGCAGAGAAGCCATACTTCGTGGATCAGGAACTGCTGGTAAACCTCAGTAATAACAGTAAAGATATTTGAGCCATTCTAAGCTGTTGGGGGCTTCTTCTTTCCCCAAGACATAGTAATTTAAACCCAGAACCCATGTTATTTCCTTTTCAACACCTTAGAACAGGATGGGCTCGGGGATGCAAATCATATGTGAATTTATAAACTGAAGTAAATGGCTCCGTCTGGCTCCTATGAGCTAGCTGTGATCTTTTGCCTTCTTTTAGATCATACCTTATAAGTAATGGCTGACTTTTCAGGCCTCATTAGATGTATGTTCAATGTATTGTTGGTAATTAAAAAAAATATAGATGAGTTAGTTGCAGAGACTAATCCATGGGGTGCTCTAAGATTAGATGTTTATATTTGTTGTGACTTACTGTACAGTGACAAGCAAAAGTAAATAATAAGGAGCTTCTTGTTGCCAGCAGGTCAGGTGTCCATCCACATCCTATGGATGCTGTCATTCTGAACAAACTTCATGCAAACTGGAGAGACTCTTGCCAAAATACTATCTTCTGTCTCTTGATGAGGTTGTTCTGCCTCCAGACTGATTGTTCTGTCTTTACCCTGTGTTGTATTACAAGCATCTCTGTTGAAAATCATTACAAAGTTAATAGCAACAGAGAGCTTTAGTTAATAGTGGTACTTGAAGCATTTGAATGTATATATACCATCCCTTTCATATTAAGAGAATATTTGAAGCTGCAGATGTTTTTTCCTTTCATGCTGTTTTTGCCAGTTCTGTCTTTTCCTTCCCAAACCATGCGACACAGAAAATCTTAGTGATTCATGAAAAACAAACGCAGCAGCCAGAATAGCTCATAAGATACGAATCTTCTGGATGGATTTATTCAGGACAGTGTCAGAAGAACTGGGGTTTGTTTTTCTGTTTGTTCGTTTGGTTGGTTTTTTTAAATGCTGCTGTTAGATGCCCTGTAATGTTCATAGTATTTTGTTGAAAAGAAAAACAAGGAAAAAGCAGCCTAAAGATAGGCTTAACCCTTTGTACAGAAGGAGATAGATATTCTTGGGCTTGATTCAGAACAGTACTTAAGCACATGTCCTGAATACAAATATGTTACTGAATGGAAAACTCTGAAGCCTTGACCTCTGTTCTTCTCCCTGTTTTGCCAAATGCTAGAATACTTCTTAAGCCAATTCTCTGTCATTAAACAGAGGCTTTCCTTTCTCCACTTCCAAACTTTGTGGCAGTTTCTTTTTAACTCTGGCCTTAATTCCTTGTAATTAGCTATGCCCTAGGGCCTTAGGTGACGAGAGGCCTTCCCACAGTGGCAAGGATTCTTCCAAGCAGGGCAGGCTGTATAACCTCATATGGAAAAACTGGGGGCAGCATATCCAAACTCCTCCTCATTGCATGATCAAGAGTAAATTTACTCACTTAGCCAAGAACTTGGAGTTTCCCAACACATTAAGGCATTTGACTTGGGATGGGATGTCTGTGTTACAGTTGGGTTATAAACAACTGGGGGTGGAAGGGAGGCTCTGTGGCACTCAGGACAGTATGTGGCAGTGGGTGGAGGGATTTCAGACAGCCAGAGTCCTCATTCCGATAGTAGGAGACGTAGCAGAGATCCTTGATTCATCCTTCTCAGTTGCATTCATCACCCTTGCTGCCTCTGCAGAGTCCCTCCCAGTATCACTCAATGTCATCCAGCTAGGAACCAGCTACAGTTTCTTAGCCCCAGCCTAATAATCTCCTTTTGCCAGTTATTTTTATTTACATAATGGTTTGCGTTCCCAAATGATCTCACCCTGGTCTTTGCTTGCAGAGTTTTGTGAGTCTGAGTAACAAGTTAACAGATGGGCAAACACACAGAAGCATGAGATCTTTCCAGGACAATGAAGATGGGACAGAGCTCCAACCTATGGTGAGACAGAAGTGTGGGATACGTATTTATCTCCCAGCTAATGTGTTGCCTTTAGATCCCAAGAAGAATGGATGTAGGCTGTCATGTATCTCCTGATGTCTCACAGCAACCAACATGCCATACCTCGTTTTTCCTTTGGTTGCCTTCCCTCCTCAGGAAACCCTCTGCTTGTTTTCATCCTTCTTTCCATTCCCCAGTGTGCCCAGCAGAGGAACAGAAAGATCGGACAATGGCAAGGGGGTGGGAGATAAAGCCTATTCAGATAGTCCTTCACATGCCTGCTGTAGCAAAGCCAGAAGAGTGGTAGGCTGCTTGATTTCATGCTGGAACTGCCACAGTTCTAGAGCTGTAAGATCAGAGCTTAGAGGCCTCTCCACGGACACTTTTTTTTTTCTTTTTCCTTATTTCCTTTTTCTTTGCTCCTTTTCCTTTTTTCCTTTTTTCTTTTTTCTTTTTTCTTTGTTTTCTATCACTGCATGTATTTATTTACTCTGTTTTATGCTGGGGTAAAAAAGCTGAGGTGCCAGAAGGGAGTGTTCCCCCACACCCAGGCTTGGGAAAGTCCTGAGAATAAATGCTGACATCTGAAAAAATATTGCAAATTGCCCAACCTGAGAAGCAAGTTTAGAATCTGGGCTGATTTCCCCCAGCATCAGGGGGGCCAAGACAGGGCTGCAGGAAAAAGGTTCTGCAGCAACAGCTACTCTGGTACCTACTCCTGCCAGACACTACTACTAGTGTCTTGTGTCCTTGGAGGACTTCTTACAGAAGCATAACAGATGTTCATGATTCTTCTTGATCTGCTTTCCAGAGGTATCAGACTCTAACGAACTTCCATGCAGTCTTGTGGGCTTTCTGCTATAGGCAGTTGGGCTACAGAGCACTGCTTCAGTTTATTGCTATAGTGACAGAGTTGTGCTTGATTTTTTCTTTGTTTGGGTCTGTTACTGATTCTTCATTTTTTGCTAAGCACAGAGAGTGGGGTCATGGTGGTGGGAGGTGTGTTATTCCCTGTGAGAGGATTGTGGATTTGAGACACAAAAGAATCTTAATTATTTTCCCAGCTTAATCTTATGACATTAAAATGCAGTAACAGGACTAGTGCTACACATTATTTGACTCCTTTTTTTCTCTTTGTAGACTTGAATGTGAATGCACCAGGAAGTATGAAGGCAGGCAAGCAACAGCAAAAACAGTCACAGAAAAAAAGTAAAGGTTGCCAATACCCCAGGACAAAGTATCAGTTCTTTAAATCTCTGTTGTACCTTCTGCAGCAGTAAAATTACACACCATGTTTGTACGAATAATGTATTTTGTGTCAGCACATCTGATTTTTATTAATATACTTGCTATGATGGTCTGAATTGTTAATAAACAAACTCCTTGTAAATTTCTGTGTTGTCAGACTAAAAATACTAAGTCAAAGGTCATTGAGCTATTCTTTTTGGCTTTTTGCTGTGTCAGCTAACATGGTTTTTTTCATGCTTCTCTGGGAACACTGGATCAGTACATGTGGAAACATTTGTAGAGGAGGCACTCTGACATGACTGTTTCTTCATTTGTTCTGTATCTCTGAACACCCATTGCAACCAGTAAAGGAACTGTACTGAGCTCATGGATGGAAATTACCACTGATAGTTCTTTGTAGTCAAGGTAATTAATGGTTATAAGGTAGGTGACTTTCTTCTAATTATTCTCTTTTGGGAATTATTTTTACAAGTTAGTATCATAAACTATCCATGGGCTCCTCTCCAAAGGGCAGATGAGGAATAGTCCTTTTTTTTTTTTTGGTAAATAAACTACTTTCCCTTTGCAGCTGAAAAGCCAAAGGAAAACAAAGTATCTGGATTTAAAGCTTGACAAGGAAGTAGCAGATGAGCAGTGGCTGGACAGAAATGAGATAAAAGTATGTTATAAATAATACTTTATAGAAATGTTAGCTGTAACATGGATGTGGAATATAAAATATCATGACGGAATGTAGCAAAGAGACTGTCAGGGCTCTAGTCAGAAGAGGGACATGGTAAGTGTAGACACTTTTTAAAAAAATACCTTGGTGACAGGCTGTCAGCATTTTCTTGTAGAGGAATTCTGAGCTTTGTTTAAACTTTGTACCTGGACCCTGGTTGTAATACACTGTTGTGGGCTCCCGCTCATTCTGAATATGTTATAGATTTTACTCAGTGGCACATGATGTTATTCTTTAACCTTTTGTTTGAGGAGAGGTTTGAGGTAGGAAGATGACTCCAAGCAGGGATTTCAGTGAAGTACACATCAGTGTGGGAAGTGAGACGTTACTGCAGGTGACTCAAAAGCTGCCATAATTGATTGATTTTTGATTGAACTTTTGATTAGTCATAGCTTGCAAGTGACAGACAGAAAAGCTCATTGATGGCCTGAATGACAAATACTTCAGCTAAATACTGTATCTGAACTCCTGCTGTGGAAAGGAGGAGACTAGTTATTTGCTAGGGAAATACTTGCTTTTCATTCGTATGAGCCACATCACAAAGTTGAGGATTATGGGATACATGATGAAAAAGGGAAATAAATGGATTATTTTCTGCCTGGCAGGTGAATCTGATAAACTGTGACTTGCCTACCTCTCATTATTTAAAACTGTACACTTGGGTACTTCAGGTGTTTGGCTTGTGGATGCTGTGGGAACTGGCAATCATACCGAATCAGAAATAGCTCTCCAAGTGTGAGCAAGTGTGCAGATATGGTAATTACAGAAGGGCAAAACTTTCCTCTGGTCCCAGTAGGATTGTTTCCAAGTTGTAGTGTTTCCACAATGTAAAAATTATGTTTACCGATTTACAAGGCATAGCAGGTTTGCTTGAAAGTTTAAAAAAATCAGTTCTTATTGCACTTAGGGTTTTTTCATGTTTGTATTTGATACTCACATTGTATTTTTGGCCCTTGACTCAGGAAATCTGGTGGAAAAAAGGGAGGAAAATGTGTATCTAAGCATTCTTGTTTTCAGACAATCCCTAGATAACCTCCTGAAGTCTCTTCTAATTGCAATGATTCTATGATTCTGTTCATTGCGATTACGATGCTGTGTCACTGCCTTCACTTGCAGTTCCTGGGTGGAGAAAGGACTTCTAGACACTTACTACAAAGTTTGGTTTGCTTTTTAAGGAAGGTACTGAAAAATCCCAATTAAGCTGTATTTGAGTGTATTTCATTTAAGCAATGCTGTACTGACCAGAAATTAACAGTGACAAAGTGTTTTGAGCCACATATATTTTTTTACAGAAGAGTTCCAAATGTATCCCTTTAAATTAAATTTTGCACACAAAGCATGGCTTTATAGTGTTCAGGTGCAACACAGGACCTCTCCATCTTGCATACATTCCACTAGCAATTGTGTCAACAACCTCCAGCTGCAGCATTCCTCTATGGCCTGAGTCCTCACCTGAGTTAGAGGGATAAAGCACCCCTACAGAAGCTGATGCTATTTAGCACTCGTTTCTCATTGCTGCCTTCCTCTGCAGGATATTGTAGTCAGCCAACTATAAAGCAGGCTGGAAGGAGGTGGTGGGGTTGGATGTAGGCACAGTTTATGGGAGTATGGATAGTACTACTTCAGGCACTGATGCTTGTCTGAGCCACTCTGGTATTTCAATCTCTGTCCTGCAAAGCAGCCCAATACTGTGTGGACTCTTCTTTCCTGCAGCTATGGAAGATCGGCTTCAGAGGAATGCAAGGTACTTTTATAACAATATTCCTTAAAAATAGGAGATGGGGACTACTGGTGTCTGTATACCAGGAAATGGCAAAGTGTTACAGTTTATTGTTTTTACAAGGCAGTTTGCATTTGGTCTTGCTTTGTGTCTACTTCAAGCTCTCACTTAATTCAGTTGTTATTCCACTGGATACCTCTATGGATGAAAGAAAACAGGCATACTGAGAACAGTGTCTGTGTTGTTTCCTCTGTTCAAGTACAAATGTGTGCAGTCAGTTTAAGGTGTAAATTTTGGATTCAGAAAGAACAGGAGGGCATGGTACAGGCTTTCAAAAAGAGACCCAGTTTTAACCCAAACTATGAAAGCAACAAGACTTTTGTTGTTGATATAGCACTGCTCTTCAGCAGTCAGACTTCTAAATTGTTAAATACCATTATTTTGAAGGGGGGAACTCGTATAGATCAGGAAGAGCGGATCTTAACAGACAGCTTGGCAAAAATGTTCTTGCCTCAGAAGCAGGGCTTGGACCAGTGACCTCCAGAGGTCCTTTAAAGTTTAAATTCTATGAAATAAGTAAGCTTAAGACTGACTGAACAGATAGGTCAGTTGAAAGTCAGATCGCCACATCACACCTAAAGGTAACAGAAACTAATGGGGCAAAGCACAATTTCTAGCTTTGTGAGAAGAATCTGTTACAAGTCCAAAACTTAAAAATGTGAAACGTTTTATATGATAATGCAAATAAGTTTAATCTGCAGTAAGTACTTTTAAAATAACTTTTCTTAAAAAAAAAAAAAGTTAGGATCAGCAACAGTGCCCCCCACTGCATGCTCTTTTTTTCTCCTGTTAAAAACAGCCCAGGTAAATTAGTACAGCCTGTCTGCACTCCATGGGGGGGAAGAAAGTATTTTCCATTTAGGACTAAAGCTCTGCTATCAGTAACTAAAGAACTCGGCTTGCAGACCAGCAGGCACTAAGACTGAGCTCTCTCTTCACATACTCTAAAGCAAGGGTGTTTTGAGTTCCCAAAGTGATGGTATGACTGTTACAGGCTGAAGCAGAGGCAGTTCTGAATATATGCAGCTCCTCATTTGCCTTGAGAAAAGGCAAGGGATTTAGTGAACAGCTAAGGATCTCTGGTCATAACCTCATAGTCATGTAGAAGGGAAGTGAACTCTGCGGTAAAGGAGCTACATTCCTTTCCTGTTAAGTCATTGTCACTCACTCCCAGGAGATTTTTTTTTTTACAAGGTTGTTAGATTAAATCCTGTGGAAAAGAAAGAAGCCGAACTGCAACAGACAGCAGTTCTACGTTACCCTTAATAAAGGCAAATGTGATGTGGATTTGGCAATAATCTGTGTGGCATCTAATCTTATGAATGGTAGCATAAAAAATGAGACAGGATCTTCTATGTACCTTTAAGAAAAAAATATTTATTTATAAAAATACACTGGGATCAGTTTGAGAAGTGTGGCAATAAATACAGTTCAAGGAAGAAAAAGCATTTCTACATGGATATATTATGGCACAATAAAAGGTAAATGCACCATCAATCATGGGACTTCTGTTGGCTCAAGACTTTGTACAAGCTCCCTTTTTAGTAAGACAACTGTTTCTAAGAGTTTGGTCAGTGTTGATAATGGAATGAATACAGAATCACAAATGCACACTTATGTCTAATGCAGGACTTACCCTTAGCAAACAATACCTTGAAAACATAGTAATGATAGTTAATTCACTAATGTGATGTCTTAGATTTAACTGGCAAAGACCACATTTAACATTAAGCATTAAATTCTTTTATCTCATCTGGAAAACAGAAAAGCTGCAAATATGTAAAATGAAGGCTAATTGTGGTATGTAAATACCTACTTAAGTATTGTGAAAATGCATAGCTCCTTATTACACAACCTGGCTGTACAAGAGCACTCCCCCTTTCACAGTATTCCTTTTACTTCATATGCAGTTATTGTTTATGCTGTAGACTACAACTGTTACAGCACTAAAGGCAACTAGACAGGGAAAGGGCAGAGAAAGGAAAAAGGAATGTATGTAAGGCAATATTTCTTTAGGTACATTAAGCATAGTGTGTAGGAAAGACGGGTAACAATTCCACAAGGCTAGTTTCGTTCTTACTGAATAAAATAAAGGACTAATACTGGACTTCTGATGCCAAGCTAATAATCAATGCCCTGGTCACTGTACTGACCATGGTAATCTCTTTGATAGTCATCCTGGTACTCTCCGTGATAGTCATCTGGGTATTCTGCCTGATAATCGCTATCGCTGATTTCTGACCCATTAGTTCCTGTTCCTTGGCTGCCGTTGTGAATGACAGGTTCTGTTGGTGCAGCACAGTACTTGGGGTCATACACTTGTCGTCCAAGCCCATACACACTCATTCCCTTCTGTGAAGCTACTTTGTTGGTGCCCATTTGTAATGAAATAGTTGAGTTATCCACAGGTTGTAATATGTGCTTCTGATCATAGATGTCTCTCCTGGTACCTGGTGCCAGCATACCAGCCTAATAAAACAGGATTGTAGAGGTTCAGTAAGAAGGTCAAGAGCTGTGATTACTACGTTTATGATTACAACTAGTACACCTTACTGGAAGTGCTAGAAAGTAATAATTAAA
Organism: Hemiprocne comata; assembly: GCA_020745705.1. Classification (NCBI taxonomy): domain Eukaryota; kingdom Metazoa; phylum Chordata; class Aves; order Apodiformes; family Apodidae; genus Hemiprocne; species Hemiprocne comata. Next base: position 14,772,234 of record CM036593.1, on the reverse strand, counting down.
AGATAAAAAAAAAAAAGGCGCAGCAGCATGTGTTCAAAAGTAGGTAAGTCACAAAATAAAGTCCTTGCAGAAAGGTCCAGTTTATTTCCCTCTTTGGAGAGAATTTACTAAGTTTTTGGACTGAGGTAGTGCCCAGGAAGCAATTTCTTTTTTCTTCTGCCTAGTTAGTACTTGAAGTTACCTTTTTCTTCTGTTCTAATACAGCCAGCTGGAAATTCTAGAAGCACCAGGTCACTTTTATGCCTTAAGACATTCAGCACAGAACACACTGGATAGTGGTAAGAAATTTAAGTTCTTCAATTACTGCATAAAAGCACAGCTGAACTGTACCCTTGCACTGCTGCCAGTGAGACACTGCTACTGCACACAACTTAGGCTCTCCCAGGTTGAGACTTGTATCCCCTCTACAAGTGTCACAGGCCATCCTGCTTACCTGACTGGCTCCTTTGTTAGTGCCCATCTGTAGGCTAATCGTTGTCTGGTCAAATGGCTTATCAGTTTGCATTTTGGGATCATAGAGGTGTCTTCTAGTTCCATAAGCAGTCATGCCTGCCTGACTGGCACACTTGTTGGTGCCCATCTTTATTGGGGGAAGGAAGAGGTGGACAGAAAAAGTGATTTTTATTTGTACAGCAAGCACAGTCTAAGGAAACAAATACGATTGGTTACTGTGATGGCTGATGGAAAAAATAATGACAGTGCATGCTTCCTCATGTAGCTTGACCACTACCTTTAATAAATTACCCTTTCTGTAATGATTCAATTACACTGCCACAACTCCTCTACCACAGGAATGTAAAGATTTTATGCCAGTTATTTTATTTTTTATTACTATTAAGGAAAGTGGAGAGAAAAAATAGCTTCTACCATATAAGGAGCTTTAGCTATCAAAAAATTCCTACTTTAGAACCACTTTATGGGACAGAGATGATACTGCTAATATTAGCTGTTCCTTTTCTCCTTATCACTCTTATTGCAGATTTAAAACAAACAGAAAAACCTTCCAGGCAGTCACTTGAGCTTATAAAGTAAATCAACTGCTTTAAAGAATTAAACCTTCATACCTCCTTCCATGATAAGAATATATTGTAATTCTGCAGCTGTTTTTGCATAAACAATGTATCAGTTAATCAAAACAATAAAGTTGATCTCAAATAAAACAGATTAACTGCGAACTTGAATTTCATACTTACCTGCAGGCCAATTACACTTTGACCAGCTTTTAGTTTTCCTGCATCAAAACTTCGGGCTTGTTTCTCTGCATATTTGACACCAATATCAATTGTAGTATGAAAACCTTTGGTTTTTGCCTATTTAGGGAAAGTGAAAATAGAGTATTCAGTGTTTAAGATATATTTTCTGCAACTGGAACACTGGCTTTACAGCTCTGATCCTGGGCTCTCAAATGATGCCAAAGCTACTCAAGTACCTTGTCAGCAGGACATTCTGCAGGGCTTAGGGTTCTCCTGTGAGCCTCCCCAGTTCTGTGTATGCACAGGTAGCTCCAGAGCAAGGCCATCTGCAGTCAGGAATTCTAACTCGGAACTCCAAGCCTTCCCTGGAGCCCCCTGAAGTGCAACCTCTGCAGTATCTCAGACTCACAGCAGTATCTATCCCCTCCCAACAGGCTGCGTGCTGTTTTCCCTATCTGCATGAGTAGTAAGGGTGCAGCTGGACTGGTATGTGGATTTGTGCCAATTCCAGGGGTACAAATACTTACCAGACCTGCTAGTGCCACTAGAGTAGTCTGTACTTGAGTCATATTTCCATTTTCAAAAAGATCATTTGCTTCAAAAATATCATGTGGCTTCATGCCGTAGACTTGGATGGCTTTGATAAAATTCCCAATGTTCTCCAGCTAAACAGAAACAAAAGAGCCAGTTTTCTACTCAGTGTTTCAATTAAGAAACTGATTTTAAAGCTTTCTGGTGTTGGTTGGTTTTTCTTGTTTTACACAATTTCTTTGCCTTGTACAAACTGGACAAAACAGCTGGCGTGGTTAAGGATGACTGGTAGGAAGTTTGAGGTTATCGTATCATATGATTTTAATTACTTTTAATATTGCCTTCAGAAATCAGTCTAAGAGTTTATCTAGCCTGGCATCTCTCCATCAGTGAGTATCTCATACTTTGTTAGAGGGGGCTTTGATGACAAAACTGCCTCAACTGTCTCCCAAGAAAAATCCTAATCTAAAACCTGTCTAATGTTGTTTGACTTCAGCAGGTGATAACTTCAAGTAAAAAAAAAAGACAAACAAACAAAACTATGTGGGTAGTAAGAATATTTCATCTGGTTTGAAGGTATTATCTTGTTTACCTCCTGGGACAAATTCAACTAAGCTTATGGATTTATTAGCACTTTTTAGCATTGCACTGTAGAAACCGGAAAGCAGGATGGAGCAAAGACTGAATCTCATATTTCCTTCTGAAGTCTCAAGAGGTATTAATTTTTTTTTTTATAAAAATCCTTCACTGTATTTAGAAATGTTCAATGCCAATAAAAACAGGAGGCTGACATAGCAGCTTTAAGCTAGACCCAACAGCAGTAAAGGCAGTCACATCTAACCAAAACCCCTTCCAGTGCTTGTTCTAAATACGTTGCTTTTGATAGTCCCTGACAGGGGGAAGTACCAGATGGAGCACTCATAAGAATTCAAATCTGGATATACTGAAATAAAATACATACTCTAGTTTGCACGTTATTGTTTTCTGAGTTCTGTTACACAATCACTTCTTCTGAGACTGTTCACGTCCTTTCCCTCCTCATCCTCTCCAGCTGCTTTCTCAGAAGGACACTTTGCAGTGACCTTGAATGTCCAGGTACAAGCAAGGTGTTGACCTAACACCTTGCAGAACTGCCTGGATGGAAAACTCCAGTTGTAGTTTAATACTAAAGTTAACAGCTTTTTTTTAACTTGGAAAAAGGCCTTGCTATATAGCTCTGTGTTCTTCCTCCATCCAAAATTTCATCCAACAACTCAAGCACTACTATTGAATATGTATACTCAACTGCCACGTAAGAGTAACCTCAGCTGTAGCTGCTTTCTGTAAAATGCTGCTGCTGTACGCCTTAGCCTCAGCTGTTGTGTGCATATCACATAAAAAACTTCGTGCTGTTAAGCTTTAGGGAGTACCATATTCACAGCAAATTTGTTAATACAGAACAAGAGAACTATTTGGGGGTTGAAAGGGTTAGAGGTGTAGTTTGGGGTTGGTTTTTTTGTTTTACCTGGTGCCAATTTAGTTTGGATTGATTAATTTTCTTCACTGATCCTGGCTGCAGCTTATTTATAAGCCTGGGGAGGTGAAAAAAAGGGAAATGCTTAAACAATAAATCTCATCCTTATACCAACTGTGCAGGCATTAGATATTTTCACTCGTATTAGTTGCATTCGTTTCATAAAAATGGTTAATTTTTTTGTTTATACAGAGTGCCTAGCTCCAATCTCAGGTCTAACAAGTCTAACAGACCGTAAGAATTTTTGTGTGCCATCTGATTATTATAGAACAGAGCATTAAATTTAGAAATACTTAGAAATCTTGATAGGATGAAGGGTGACAGTTTCAAACTGGAAGAGGGTAGATTTAGATTAGGTATTAGAAATTATTTCCTATGAGGGTGGTGGGACACTCAAACAGGTTGCCCAGGGAAGCTGTAGATGCCCCATCCTGGAAGTGTTCAAGGCCAGGCTGGATGGGGCTTTGAGCAACACTGTATAGTGGGAGGTGTCCCTGGCCCATGCAGGGGGGTTGGAACCAGTGATCTTTAAGGTCCCTTCCAACCCAAACCATTCTATGGTTCTAATCTTTGCTGAAATATAAAGGAGATTTAAGTTTCTATTCTTTTCCACAGTTTCAAAGAAGCTGTCTTCCACCCTACTGCCAGCTATCTTTGTCTAATATAGTTGATGTGTTTGAAGGGGAGTCTTCAGAAAGTCCTTCCTTAGTTAATCAGAAGCAAGAAACTGCTAAAAATAAAGTTACTTAATAATGCTTACTCGCATAAGATTATGCCATCTTTTAATCCCAGTTGAAAGTTTGCACCAATGCTCAGCCCTGTAACCTCTTCTATCCAGTTACGCAGATCTTCTTCTATTTGGGGGTCATATTTCAGGGCAATCTGTAACACAAGCAGTTATAAAGTTACTTCATGAGAGACAACGGGAACTCTCTTCCCCCCCAATCCATCTCAAAGGGTATGCTATAGTGTCCAACCAGTAATTTTATTGCTGCATTTTAAACTGGATTTCAAATATCAGAGTACAGATGTAAGTCTTTTATCCCCTTTATTATAATGTTTATAGCTTCATTAAATGTTTATTTGCAAATAGCGCTTGGAAGCATTTAACAGTTCCTCCTACTGTAGGAACTGCTGGAGCTTGTGAACAGTCTTAACGGCTGCAGAGGAATGATTTTTTTCAAAAAAACACCCTACCCAGGCTGTACTTTAGCAGGAAGTACAAAAGCGAAATACTGTGTTGTGAACACAAGAATTCTGACTTGCCATGCCATCAGTACTCCTGCTCAGATGCAGATCTCTCCATGGGCATTTTTCTGTAACAGATTTGAAGTTATGCAGCTGAAGATAGTAGTGGGTTTGCTTTTTTTAGCTAGGAGATGACGTCTAAGTTTTTCCCTTGTTGCTACAACAGTAAGAGTTATCTTGCTGGAAATCCTGGGGGTTGTGTGTGTGGCTCTTTCAAACTTAAGCTGTAGTATGCCTGCTGTTTTCCTTCGGCCTTGCTGGAAGACTCCGGTGGAATAAACTGATCTCATGTCTTAATTGCAAAGTTACGGCTCTGTTACTTTAGAGAGAGAAAACCTGCAATGGTCTTTGAAGTTAAAGGCATCAAACAGAGACCCAGGCTTGTTATTAGTGCAGTGACTTAAAACTCCTTTTCCAGATGTTCAGGCTTCACTTCTCAGTGTGTCATTTTATGCTTCAGTCACTAAAAATCAACCAGTAAACTTCAATGATGCTGGCAGCTAACGGAGCCCACGCTCCACTCTGTTCTTTGTTCCCCTCCCTGAAGAGACTGAAATGAGCTTAAACCTGTTACTTTTGCAATACTTCTCAATATTGGCAAGTTGGAGAAAAGGGATTTTATCATTGAAAGCATTGCTACTTTATCTGCAAATGAAAGAAGTTATCTGAGCACAAGAGTTTATGGTGTAAATAAACTCCCCTAGTGAAGAGGTTGGCAACATTTTTTTACCTTCATTAGAAGTTGTCCTGCATGGGTCAGTGAGCAAGGCAGGGAATGAGGGGGCAGCTGTGAGAAACCTGACAGGCAAGCACAGAATGTACTTGCAGTTTTTCTAACTAATGGAAAATGAGCTCAGCTACTACCAGTAACTTACAAATTCTGAACAATGTAAAGCCATTCACATTCAGATCAACATGTAAATTCAGACTTTTCACATAGTCTTATACTTCAGCCCAGAAAGGCCAGATATTAGCAGCTATTTATATAGCCTGAGATTATAATTCTAACCTATCTCAATTACTTGGATAGAAGCAATTGCTGCGTTTTTGGCTAGTGTTAGTAATCCCCAACTCCAAACTGACCAAACTGAAAATTACAGTGTTCTGTTCTCTATTTTTCTTCTAGGGGAATGGAAAATTCCTGTATCTCTGGCTTCACTTCAAAAACTTTTCTGAGCAATACTTATTTTCCTTAGACTATTTGTAACAGTGGTGCTATGGTGCCTTAGTTACAGATCAGAATAATGGACTAACCTCTTCTCTTACTCAGATCTTGAAGGTGTAAAATCTTGTGTAATACTTTGCACAAGATGACAAGTACTTCAGTACTTAGACATTGGTCTAAGCTTGTCTAAAATAATCAAGATTTCTCTTTTTTCATTGAAGACAAAAAGGAAGAAAGCTCATGCAATACTGCCCAATGTGAGGAAATGTCATGGCTTGTTGTTTGTTGCTTTTTTTTAATCACACCTTTTGGATATTAGACAGCTAAGATGAGAAGCAGACTAGAAAAGCTAGCTGAAGTTCCCAGCTCCACAGAGGAAGCTGCTGCAAAGCAGTGCAGCCACGTTCTTTGTTTACAGTGATGGTAGTAACAGTAAAGCCCCTTTTCTGAGGGGCTACCAGAAAGGTTAACATCTTGAAAATTATATATGAGGAAGCTTTCTCCTTCCTCACCTGGTGATTAGCTTACAAGCTACTTTTCATGGCTATTTTTATTTCCTACGGAAACATGGCTTATGTGATCACAGCCTTAATTTGCATCCCTCAGAACATTTGGCAGAACCCAACCAGCTTGTTCAAACTTACAGAAGAGCAACAGTCTTGGACATGACTGAGTCAGTTATTTTGTGTGGAGTTAACTATTTGTAGAAAAGAGAAAAATCCCAAAACATCCCCACAGGAATGAAACGTGGCATCATGCTCTTACTACACGTTACAGAAACTACAAAAATCTTACAAAAGTGACCTCACTGACAGAATCCTGTGTGATGTGTACAGACAAGACATGCAACAGTATATTTCTGTACACCAGTTCAAGAGAAAAAACAGAATTTGTAGAAAGTCCAAAACTCAGTACATTCTGGTATTACAGTTAAGAGAAGGCAGACAATTTGGGCTGTTTGTATGTTGACAGCTCATGCTGAGGTAAAATCACCATTCTCAGGTGCATGTGAACACTTGAGAGGGGTTTAACCTAATCTCTTCCACAATTCTTTAGTTAGTTGGAAATGCATTGAACATTATGCTTTCTTCAAATTCAGGCAGTTTGTTTCAGGGCAGATTAAAGAGAATGCTAAGTCATAGTTCAGCCAAATTGTCTGGAAAACAGCTGGAATTGTCCTTCTACAACTAATTTTTCTACAGCTTAATTTTTAAGTTCTGGTAATCACTTTTTTTTTTTTTTTTAAAAAGAGGAAATTAAGTCTGTGATCATGCAATCAAAGGACACATTTTAAAGATCAGAGTCTCTCTCTTCTCTCCCCATATTAAAAAGAGTGAGAACCCTAAGGAGTTCTGCAAGTGTGGCTATTTTAATCTTTCTTGGCAAGAATATAAAAGAAAAAAAATTGTAATTTTTTTCCTCATCTAATACGAAGTGCATTCCATAGTTGAGATTACAACTGAGCTGAATACTGAGTTGTTACCCTCGTTGCTTGGGGAACTTAGAAGTAATCAGATGGAATTTTATCACTTCTCCTAAAAATTATTTACTTTATGTTGGAGTACTTTCACATGTGTTCAAATCTTGAGTTTTTCAAGAGCTTTTGAAGTATCTTGGGGTATCACTACTGTGGTTATCTAGAGATGGGAAATTAAAAAATGCTTACACATGTGAGGAAACTTGTTGCCACTAAAAGCATTACTATTAAATCTATTGATTGAATTGTCTTCAGTACTGTGCAGTTTGACTTAAATATGGTAAAGTTTTTGTTTTGATTTTTGAAATGGTGGGAAAGTAGGTTGAATTGTCATGATAGTTTCTTTGAAAAATACACTCAATCTATCTGAAAAGCTAACGACGTGGAAACTTAAGAATCTGGGTTTAAACAGGTGACAAGAAGGGGTTAAACAGGGAGAGTGGCAGGTCAGGTACTACCAGAGGGAGGCATTATGCTTACTCTGAATTCTTAGCTCTTTACTCCATGGCACAGCCAGAAATTATGTAACACTAAGCAAATACTTCATATTTTCCATATGTCTATCAGAATTATTCCACTTTTTCTTTGATTGCTATCTACAAGGGGAAGTTGGAAGCTTTGATATAAATGAAAAAAAATGTGATGGCTTTTTCCATTACTACTAATCGACATGCCAACACTTGATCCTTCTTAAGGACTGAACTTTCATGGAAGAGACTGAAACCTTACAAGTCCACAGCAAAAGAAAGCATTATCTACCGGAGATGAGAACAGTAGCTAAGCAGCCTCATTACAAGTACTCAACGTCAGTGCCATGAAAAAAAGCTATGGTTTCAGAATGCTGTTGAAAAGATTGAATTATAGCAACTGATAGAAAGATTTTATAGATGTTTAAAAGCTAGACAGTGGGAAGCCAACTATTAATTACTTTGTTCTAAGAAGTCTTGAAATTATATATAAAGTTGTAAATGCTATTTTTTGTTGATGCTTCAGTGATACAGATTTAATAGTTAGCAATATCTTTAAAAGGAGACTGAACTTTATAGAAGTGGTTAAAATAGGTGATCTATACTTGTAGTGGGAAAAGAGTAGCTGTTACTTGTCTGTTAGAAGCTCTTGACTGCTACTGAAGCTCGTAATATGAAGGAGTTGTCTTTGTATTCAGTACAGAAAAAGCTAACAAAATTTGACAGTGAACTGGAAGGCAATCGTTTAAATAATTCTAAGTAGAAATTTAACAGTTCTACTACTATGGTCTTAAGACAACTGGCAGTATGTATCACCTTGTTACTGTAAGTCACAAGTAAAAAGAGGCTGCAGAAAAACTAGGACAGTATATTACTGTCCTTTTGGATTGGCTTCAAATTTGGTTAAAAAAAATTCACCTACTCATTTGCAACTACATATAAAGTATAATTACTTTAGTTACAACTCTGCAAAATACTACAGTTGTATCTAAATTTGTGAGAATGGAGGCAGAAATATGGAAAACTTCTCCATACTATAAGAGAACATTTTGAGCTTGATGCTCTTGAGTATCAATTAAGATCACATTATATTTTGCTTTTCCCTGAGCTTCTCACACAGCCCTGCAATTTTAACATATTACTAAAGGACACTAAGTTTACTAGGAACTAACGTGTCTCAGGTGCTTATCCTGCTACATGGTGTCTGTCTGGTACAGCCAGGACAAAAGACTGCCTCATTAGTGACACAGAAGAAGCAGCAAAACCCAGTCATATTAATACCAGTATTTCAGCTAAAAATGTCTCTTTTTCATTATGGTAACCTGGTGTCACAGCTAAGTTAAACACCTCTGTTACCTGAAACTGATGCACTTCAATTGCAGGGCTGGGGCTATGTTGCCTTTGAGTGGAAGGATGGAGGGGTTAGAACTTGGGGCACCAAGAAGTCAGTTCTTCCTCTTGGTGACTCCTGTTTTAAATGCCGAGTTTCATCTTTGTCAGCTGCAGACAGTAACTAGCAGGTGATGTGATACACATAAATTTACACCAATGTGTGCCTAAGGCTAGAATCCTTGGGTTAAACTTGATTCCCCTGACAAGTTCACACCCAATTCTTGCATCTTGTTCTCTTCAGGTAGGACTTTACTGTTTGGGACCTCTTACAGTGAGTGTAAAAACCCTCCCTCCATCTGTAGCACAAGAAGAGTAATCATCACTGTTTTTATCAAGTGTGTGGATTCCTGGAAACAAATGAAGTTGTGTCGGCCAACTTCAAGGGACACAGATCATTAAAGGTACTCAGTGTGCCTGCAGCATGTTAAGTTTGAGTGATGATGTTAACCAGTATTTCGCATCATAAATGATATCATATGGACTTTCAATTGTCCTTTTATACTAATCTTTTCCAAATTACACAGTACACACTGTACACTCAGGACTATGTATATGCCAAATCTCCAGTTTAAGAGTTCAGCTCCCTGTGCTGCTGCTACTCTGGAAAAACACTGTAACAGTATCTCAATAAAGAGTTTAATCACGCAGCATAGCTTTTTACTATTCACTGGGACTAGCAAACAGAGAACTTAGTAAGTTAAAAAGCAGGTATAAAAGATTAAACTTTCAAAGTTACCCATCATGTCACAATAGTGAATTTTTATTGTTTCAGTGGTGCCTACAACCATCCTTTGCACTGGAATAAGTACTACCCCCAGGAGTGATTTGCTTTGCAGAGGCCATGGATACCAATGCTGATATTCTTTATTATGTGCTTAGCACTAGTTTCTGAACAGATCTTTCTCCTCCCCTTGTTAAGGCTTTATGATGGCATGGGGAAAAGATGAAAGCTTAATTATCTCCTGGTATCAAGGCAGAGGCTCTCAGAAGTCCATACTCCTCAGAAGTGGGAGTAAGGTAGACTACATGGCCAGCCCCAAATTATTCTCCAGAATTCCAGCTACTGGCACCTGAGCTGCCCCATTCTGTTCATTACCTGCTGTTACAGAACATAGTTCTGAATCTCACATCTAAAATTTATCCAGCATAATGCCTGGGACAAAGTGTTAAGAGCTTACTGGTTATGGAAATGACCAAGAAAAAATGCACAGAACGGTTAAACATCTCATAAGCAGGAAGAATGATTTTTCCGTATTTTTAAAAATTATACAATTGATTTAAAACTTTCTGGTTAAAATTCTGTGGAGCAAACACAGTACTGTATGTATCTGATCTTCAGCTTCAGAGACAAGGGAGAGTGACAAGGATATAATCAATATTTTTCTGCAGAACAGTTCTAGTCGTCTGCCAACTGAGTCATAGAATAAATAACGCACCCTTTAAGTTGAAAGAGAGTGTAAGAGGGTGGGAAAATTCAAGGTTTTGATTTTTACTAAAGTAGTTGAGAAGAGAGTACCAAGGTTATTATGAAGTGGAGCTTCTTGCCATTTGAGCTACCAATCCAATGGTTTTGCATCATAAGAACAAACTAAAATTCCCTAATAATTTCAAATATGTTGACCAGGAATGCATGCAAAAGCAAATGTCAGAGGAGGCATATTTGTGCATGAGAAACCCAAAGGTAAAGCAAAGGTAAAAATCTAGATGAAAACCAGAGGGGAAAGTACTTAAAAAATGAAAACCACCATTAGATATTTCCTGGTATTTGAAAATGTTTTGGGTTTTTTTTGTGACTATGGACTGTAGTACAGAAAAGCAGTGAACACACGAATGCTAGTATTGAAAGATCTCACCATATTCCACTATGCTACTTAGCACAAAAATTTTACAGCTGTATCCATTTTGCTTAATATTCAACAGGTTTTTTTGTTGTGTAGCATAACTGATAAACCTGCCAACACACTCCACTGTTTTCTCTGCAAATCAAAACTTATGCTGCAATCTTTAAAGGAGGGATGGATAAGCTTTAATCCAAAATTCCAGTTTAAACTTTGTGAAGTAAGAAACTTGGAGACATGGCTTGTTCTAAGTCATCTTACAAGTAAGGTACCTGTAGTCATGCATGGTGTTGGTTGCCAACTTGTGCACCAACAACTCGCCTGCCTCGGACTGCAAACCAGTTCCCTCATTTACTGTGGCTGAACTACTGCAACACTCCCGCTCATTCAAATCTGTGCTCACAGTTTTTCTCACATTTCTTGTTCTTATCATTTCTTGTCATAGTGACAGTTTTCTGGCTTGTAACTGAGTCTGCTCAGTCATCAGCTTCTGCTTTCAACCGTAGCACCTTCTGGTCCTGCCACCCTACGTTATACTTCCTGATGTCAAGTCTCTTTGCAGTGCTTCTTTAGTCTGTATATTGCAGAACAGCTTAGATTTATTTGCAGAACATGGTTTTGGTAATATTCACTATGTATTCTTTGAAATAATTTATCTTTTATTTTAAAAAGCACTATGACATGAAGTTTCTTCTCAGCTAAGACAGTGTTGATCCAATCCAAATCACAAAAGCCTGTTACTCGCTGAGGAGAACATTCTCCTTGCTTTGAAACCCACCCCCAGGATGACTGACTTGAGCTCTGGGCTGGCTCTGACATCACTAGCAGTGACATCTTCTGAAACAGCGTGCTGAGGGCTGCACTGAGAACATTGGTAACCTGCAGTACTCCTTGACTTCAGGGATACCCGGTTGCTTTTGTGGAGAAAAAATATATAATCTAACAGAATAATGTGGTGCATAAACAGAAAAACAAAACAAACAACCCAAAAAAACCAAACAACCTGAAAAACCCCAACCTCAAACAAAAAAATCTGTAAACAACCTAGTTTTCCTAGGAGCAACCCAGGAAATGTATCCTGAGACAACTCCTACTGTAACTCTGGTGGAACAGTAGTTCTCAAAGGGTAGGCTGAGCCTGCAAACAGAAACAGTGACAGCAATGATCACTGTATCTTTCTGAGAGTACTTTTCTAGTCTATTGCTACTACAAGAATCCAGGAAATAATATATATAGTGTGTGTATATATATATATACACACTATATATTTATAATATATACATATATATACACTATATATAATAATATATTCTTTTCTAAGTCTACTTACTTTCCTCCCCCAATACAACAGTTTTTAACAACAGTTTTTAAAATGTGCCATTACAAGCAAACTATTGTGGCTTTGCAGCTCTTCCCAAAGGCCCTACTGATTTGACAAGTCTTCCATCTTCACTGTCTGAACAGGACCACACAATCTGATTATTTTAGCCTGAGTCACACTCCACACCTTTTTTCTTCTCTTCAAACCTTCTTCACTTACCAACAACAGTGGAAGTGTGTTTTACAGCAGCAAGTGGCTAATTACTAACTCAAACATAGCTCTTGGAAAAGTTGGCTAAAGAAAACTGAAGTCTGTTGATGCAATCTTCACTAAATGTAACTCAAAATGCACGTTCCCTCTGCCCCTCCTGCGAAGGCACGGCCCTTGCTGCATTTTCTCAGTACCTTTTTTAAAGGTAAACCCCTCAAGACTCTGCTGCTTTCACACCTCTTCTGTCCCCAGCCACCAAGCTCAGACAGTTGTGATCCCAGAGACAGGCTTGACTGAAAACTGAACCAGATGACATGGCAGGTCCCAAGGTAATGGGCAGTTCCCAGGTGACAGAGCTCAGTGTCCCACTGACTGCTCTAATCGCATTTGGTCACCTGCTCTGATTTAATTCCATGAACTCACATTACCTGAACAGGCTGAGGTGTCTGTGACAAGTATTCAGAAATTCTGAAATTTCAGAAATTCTGAAAACACAGATTTCAATCATTCTTACCACCACTTCATCCTTGCACAAAATTATTCAAATTGTGTTTTTTGTAATTTTAAGTGAAAGATGTGATTTCTCAAAGTTCCTCAGCTTCTACTAGATAGCGAAGTCTGTTTATCTATCCTACAGGCAGTAGATAAACACTCAATTCACACGTAGCACATTATTCTGTCTGAGATAATTTTTCCCATATCCAGTTTTTTAACAGAAGCACGAGAAAAGCAGATTTCACACCCTACGCTTTAGAAAATCTTGCCTATCAGCTGCTTCATACTGTTGTTTTGCTTAACCACCGCCAAAAAATTGGAAGAATGAGTTCAGCACAAAGAATGAAACATAACAATCTGCCTTTGCTGCTCCTTGCCCTCCAACCCCCACTCCCTACCCCTCCCTTCCTGGGTATCTCTCCGATCGGTTGCAGTTCAGTAGGTGATATAAAATGTTGATTATATTCCAGGAAACATCAAAAAATGTTTTGGATATGGTCAACCAGTCATGATGTGCTTTTATCACATAAAAAGTTATAATAGTATGATCTACAATTAACGGTGTGTTTTGTTGTTTTGTTTTTTTTAAGTGATGACCATAAACACATCAGAAAATGTTTACTTAATTTTGTAATAATATCACTCTCTAAAGGCCTACCACTAAAGTTCAGATTACTGAAGACAGTCCAAGAAAATTAAGACTGGGTATATGAAATTTGTATAGATCTTATAGGCAGTTCTATACACATAATTAAATCTGTGTAGCAGACAGCTGGATAGATATTTTTAAAAGTTTATGGTTAGATGAACTTTAGTTCAACTTTTTCTTTAATGAAAATGCAGTTTAAGTTACCTAAAAATCAAGCCATAAGCCTTGCTATACTGAAGCTTATAATGAGTACAGAAGGAAGTATTCCTGTTGACAAAGGAAAGACAGTCAAACTCCAGAGTTCGGAGGTTCTGGTTAAACACCTTGTAGTAACTTCTGAACCATTTAACCACGAGCAGAAGGACAGTTGGCACTGGGCAGGGGGTGCACACATACACTGCATCCAAACCTCTGGATACTGCAAGAGAGGCTGTAGACTCATTAGGCTGCACACCTGAATCCATGGTAGGTTGGAAATACACAAGCAGCAGAATGTGTGGGCAAGGCTGTACTGCAACTGAGTGTGAGAGAGGTCCTGAGCCTGAATTGTTTTACATTCCATTATTCTTCTGTAGAACAAAATGCTCAGATGCCCAGACTGAACTCTGTGTTAGTTATGTTTTGTTCCAATTCTTTTCCATCCATTTAAAGACCAGTTCTTTATCTCTGATGTTTAATCTCACAGCTTTCTTTTTAATTTTAATTAAAATCTGCTAGATTCTTTAAAATAGAAGTACCTTTTCATATCACAAACATTTTCATACCATCTTTTATTAATTATAGAGGATGCTATCAAGAAGGACCATAGCAAAAAAGGCAATAATATTTATTTCTTTAAAAAGTTACTTTTACTTTTTACTTTCCTTGGGGCGCGATTAATACAATTATGTCAGCCAGGTAAGGGGACAGCTTCTTGCAAAAATAAGCAAAGGACATTTAGTCTTAGAAGACTAGATATGTATCTGAACTACATATGTTTCATTGACTTAATACTGTATTGACTTTCAGATATGATATATAACATTAATTCAAATAGATCCAATGCAGTGTTAGGAAGTTAACCAAAGCAGTGGCAACTCAGGCTGGTGAGGCAGTGGGAATCTGAACGTGAGCTGCAGTACAGGTCCTGATCCAGCACTTCCCTCCATGTGGTGTGTACCGGCCTGAGCTCCGGCTTCTGCTCAGTCCACGCTCAGCACAGAAGGGAAATGTGCTGGTGGGGCCCGTGTTAACAGCGAGGTGACAGCTGACTTTCTCTGAGAACATTTGAATATAACCAAATTCCCTCTCAAATACTGTTACACCTTATCCTTTGCTGGTCAGGCTTTCTAGCATTTAGTCAGTTGATTAGGGACAAAAGAAAAATACTTTTCAATTAAATTACTCTTGTTTAAGCAAAACTAGGAATACTAAGGTAATGCTGTCAATAAATAAGAGGTTGTAGCAGTAGAAATATCAACAGGAAAACGATTTAACATGACAGCTTTCTTAGCAGGAAGTAAGCTTTTATAGTTATAACATCTGCTTTTACTCTGAGAAGAGCCATAGTCCAAACATGCAAAGCAGAGTGGGAATATTTGGTTTGAATCCATCTACAATCCATAATTCAGCCAGGTAGGACTAGCAGTAGATCAGATCCCACCCTCATGAAGGCATTTCAGAACAGCAAGGAAGTGCAGAAATACTTTGTTGTTCCACTCCTGCAGGGTGCATGCACAAGCCATGTACAGTCTCACTTCACCATACCTCTTAAGGATTGCTCTGTAACCAAAAGGATGTCTGCCTAAATAAAGTCCTCAAGAAAAGTACTGTTTAGACCCCAGAAGGCCAGGTTAAGCCTTGGAAGGGAATAGTTAAAGCCCAGTTTCCAGGAGCCAGCGAGGATCAGTGTCCAGAGGATGTTCAGATTCCCAAGGCTTAAGGCACGCTTGGCTGAGCCGCTGGGACGGGTAAGGCAGCTTGGTGAGAGGCCAAGCGGGGCACTAGAGCGTAGCTGTGACAGGCACTTCATGCCTCGCTGTAACAGTCTGTCTGCTCACTGCCAGCTCCTCCACTGTGACTAACGCCTCCACTCTTTGTAACTTACTCAGCCAGAAGCGTATCTGCTTCTGGTAACAGATGGTTTTATATAAGAAACAAGAAGTTTAATTATGTCTCCCTTCCTAATATCTACGAAACTCTGCACTGGTTTAAGGGGGGGGAAGAGAGAAAAAGAGAGAGGGGGAAAAAAAGCATTTGTTGAGGAGTTTTTTTTGTTTGCTTATTTAAGGAAAAAAAACCCCAAACATAGAACCACCCACCTGAAGAAAGTCAAAACTCTTTTTGAGAAAAACACTGTAATTTGATCCCACTAAACAGAAACAACATAAGTTACTCTAAGGCATTACTGCAAAACCAAAAATATTTACCTAACAGAGAACATTTGCTGCTGAATATAGCTATACAAGTTAAGAGTAGTTTAGAATCAGATACTTACAATAAGAATTTTTAACCAAAAGAGCCCCTCTTAAAGAAAAAAGGATTTTCACATGATCTCACTTAGAAAAAATCTGTTTCAAATTGCCCTACGTGTCCTGGCCTCAATCCTGTTTTTACTGAAGGCCTTTCCTGTGCAGTTCCATAGGGGATGGGAATCTCTACAAAGTTTGCCTTAAAAGGATGTGTCAGATGCTCAGTGTATACGGTGTTATGAAGCTACAGAAGCTAACAATTCTGAGTACAAAGAAGCTTCTATCCTTTATTCTCCAAGGCAAATTATAAATTATTTGGAGGCAAGAAAAACCCTCTAAATTAATGTTTTTACAAAAAAAAGCCGAGGTTAGGAAAAAAAAACAAACAGACATGCCATTACCCCAAAACAATACATGCATCCATCTATCTATTCAGGGTATTGACCCAGCAACAGAAATATAATAGGTATTTTTTTTCTAAATTTTAAACTAAGTCTGACTCTGAAACCACACAAAAAGCACACTTATTTGTACATTTTAAACAAGCATGTGTCACTGCAATGCAAGTTAAACTTTTTGTTTGCAGAGAGTATTCATCCCATTTAATCCCCATGACTGTCAAACTCTGTTTGCTTTCTTCAGAGGTGTTTTGGCCATAGGAGATACACTGAGTTTGCACATAAAGGATACAAAACTTGATATTGTCACACACTCTTAAACATTAACCTCAGCAAGTTTTATGTCTTTCTATAACCAGTAAATGTTTTACAAAAAGTTTATCCACCAGAAACCAGGTGACTATAATAATTTTTATAAATTCACCGGAAGTGCTTTAAATCTCCAAGTGCAGACACAGTGTGCTTCCTAAGGTTAAACACAGCAAAGTTTACAGCAAACGCCCTCAACTCTTCACGTAGTAGGCACCATGCTTTGCTGGTGGAGCACTGGCAGTTTGTACCTGTGCTGTCCTTGTGCATGCACAGGAGCAGACTGGTCTAGTGCCCCACCCCTGCTCTGGTGTTGGAGGCAGCAGCAGCTAATCCCAGCAATGCCATGCCATTCATCACCCTCCTCCTAGAAAAAAAGGGTGTAAGCTAAGAGAGAACTGGCAATGACATCCCTCACACAGGGCTTAGCACAGGGCAGCGATGCGTGCCTCGCAGTTCAAGAAGGGCTGTGCACTGTTCCAAGTGAGAGTTCTGAGACACATGAGAATGCCAAAAGACAACTGTCAGCTTGGCAATGGCTCGTTAAGGTTTACTGAGGATTTAAACCGTTAAAAGAAATGAACTGCCAGTGTCAGTGGTGTATGCAACCACTGCCAGCTGCTGCTAGGGTAGCTACTTTCAAGGGTTTGTTTCATCTCACCTACTTGGGGGCTATTAAGCAGTGAAACTGGACACTGGGTATGTCAACCTAGCGGGGTTGTGCCAGGGTTCCCCAAGGCAAGTCTTCTTATTTATGGGCTTGGGCAAGTGTGCAGAATGAGCAATGCTTGGCTGACAAACACAGGAGGCTTTAAGCTGATGGCAGGGGTGCTAACATCCAAGCTGCTGGCAGGGCATGTTCCCATGGCAAATTACTTGCCTCTGCTTACCATTAAAAGAGACTTATCATAGGTATGAACTGTCAACTAAATGCTACACAGGTTTCAACACCGTAAGTTTTGTATCTGTTAGCAGGTCTACTGATCACTGCTGTTGTATTAATAGTTTATTTAAGTAGCCACAGAACTGGAAACCTATACCAAATACATGCTCTAGAGAGACGACCTGTCCTGAGGCAGCAACAGTGAAAGAGGAAAATGGGTAAGACACATGGAGACAGACAGTGCAGACACACTGAAACAGGCAGCAAAGGATGGAGATGAATGGAGAAACTGCAGTTAGGATTCACCACTGCTGGAATACGTTCCTCCTCTAAAAAAAAAATCTAATCAAAACACATAGCTATTGATAAGGGCTACCGCATTAATACCAGTTCTCAATCAATATGAGAACACTTCACACATGGGATCTTACACTACGAGAACCCAAATTAATAGGCTGCCTCAGCTTAATAAAGCTAGTGTTCCACTGTTTCTTTAGAAAAAACTTCCTCTACAGAATTTTTAGCAAAAGGCTAAACTCATGTTTCAGCGATTGAGGTGGCAAACATTCTCAGAAGCATAAAGAGGCTTCTGCCCAGAAAAGGAACACCGTGTGATTTGGTAGGGGAGGGAAGCATGCAGCAGGGCCATTTTCTAGGAAATGTTGTTGAATCCAAGTTACTGATATTTGATATTGCCAGTCAAGGTAAAAACAAGAATCAAAAAGAAGTAACCAGCAGCCCTCAGGGCATTCGACCTCCTGAGATGGAATATAAAGATGGAGAGCAGAACAACCCCCCCTAATCCAGGAGGATGCAGTCAGAGACCTGCTGCAGCACCTAGACACTCAAAAGTCTATGGGGCCAGATGGGATTCACCCAAGGGTACTGACAGAGCTGGCAGAAGAGCTCATCAAGCCGCTCTCTATCATCAACAATCCGGAATAACAGGGGAGGTCCCAGACGACTGGAGGCTTGCCAACATGATGCCTATTTACAAGAAGGGACTGAAGGAGGATCCTGGGAACTATATGCCTGTCAGCCTGACCTCAGTACCAGGGAAAATCATGGAGAGGCTCATCTTGAGTGTGCTCATGTGGCAAGTGCTGGACAGCCATGGGATCAGACCCAGCCAGCATAGGTTCAGGAAAGGCAGGTCCTGCTTGACTAACCTGATCTCTTTCTATTATCAGGTGACCCGCCTGGTGGACGAGGGAAGAGCTGTTGACATTGTCTATCTAGACTTTGGTAAAGACTTTGACACCGTCTCCCACAGCATTCTCCTAGAGAAGCTGGTGGCACATGGCATAGACAGGTACACTTTCTGCTGGGTAAAAAACTGGCTGGCTGGCTGAGCCCAGAGAGTTGTAGTGAATGGAGTTGGATCCAGCTGGCAGCCGATCACCAGTGGCGTCCCCCAGGGCTCAGTTTTGGGTCTAGTCTTGTTCAATATCTTTATTATTGATCTAGATGAGGGGATTGAGTCCTTCCCAAGTAAGTTTGCAGATGACACTAAACTGGGAGGAAGTGTCGATTTCCTTTAGGGCAGGGAGGCTCTGCAGAGAGACCTGGACAGGCTGGATCGATGGGCCGAGGCCAATTGTATGAGGTTTAACACGGGCAAGTTGCTGGGTCCTGCCTTTCGGTCACAATAACCCCATGCAAAGCTACAGGCTTGGGGATGAGTGGTTGGAAAGCTGCATGGTGGAGAAGGACCTGGGGGGTGCTGGTTGACAGCCGACTTAACATGAGCCAGCAGTGTGCCCAGGTAGCTAAGAAGGCCAATGGCATCCTGGCCTGCACCAGGAATAGTGTGGCCAGTCGGAGTGGAGAGGTGGTCGTGCCCCTGTACTCAGCACTGGTGAGGCTGCACCTTGAGTACTGTGTTCAGTTCTGGGCCCCTCACTACAAGAAGGACATTGAGGTGCTGGAGCATGTCCAGAGAAAAGCTACCAGACTGGTGAAAGGTCTGGAGAATAAGTCCTATGAGGAGAGGCTGAGGGAACTGGGGTTGTTTAGTTTGAAGAAGAGGAAGATGAGGAGAGACCTCACTGCTCTCTACAACTACCTGAAAGGAGGCTGTAGGGAGGTGGGAGTTGGCCTCTTCTCTCATGTGAATAATGACAGAATGAGAGGAAATGGCCTGAAGTTGCGCCAGGGGAGGATTAGGCTAGATATTAGAAAGAGTTTATTTACTGAAAGAGTGGTTGGACACTGGAACAGGCTGCCCAGGGAGGTGGTGGAGTCACCATCCCTGGAAGTGTTTAAAAGATATACAGATGTGGTGCTTAGGGACATGATTTAAGCGCTGCACGGGTAGATTAGGTTATGGTAGGTGGATTTAGGTTATGGTTGGACTTGATGATCCTCAAGATCCTTTCCAACCAGGGCAATTCTATGATATTGCAAGTAAGTTGGAGAATTCTCATAATTTGGTTGCTGATAAATTTAAAAAAGGCATCTTAAGACTAAGAGAAAAATAAAAGTTTTCATTGTTTATATCACTAATGTGTTTTAAGTGATACATGTAGTTATTGTGCCAAACACTGTAAGCTATGAAATTATTCCACTGTCATATTTATATTTTGTGGACAGTTTTCCTGTTGACTCAGTTATCAAAACTGTACCATGAAGCACTATTCTCTTACGTTGAATGCATTCTGTGCATCTAGTCGATAGATTTCTTGACTAAACCTATAGCAGAAGTTTTTACTCAGCATTTAATTAATCTCTGTGTATTACAGTTGCTAATGAGGTTTGGGGACAGCTATTAAAAACAGAATGCTTGAAGATTAACACAGGTATCTGGAAGACAATAAAGTTAAAACACGAAGTTATGAAGTTCTTCATTCGAACTGCAGATCTGTTACTAAAGCCTAGATCCAGCTGGAAAAAAAAAAATCACAGGTCTTTGGAAAAAAATACAGAAATTGGACACAAATAGAAAAGTTTCTGTGCTATGCACACTGAAACTGATACTTAGCTAGTAAATGTTAATTCAAGAGCTACGATCAACTATCACAAACCAGGAATTGGAGCAAACTGAAGTTCAATGCTTGATCTTCTAAAACCCTTCTGCTATTTTCTCTGAAATTCCCATTATAAAATCTCAGTGTATATATTTATTTTATAATATTTGACAGCAACAAAATATTGGATTTTTCATTTATTCTCCATGGAACAAACTGAAGATTTGTATCATGGAAAGGATCATGCAGGCAGATTTTATTATAAACTGAACACCTGAATTTAATTAAAAACTTGTAAATTAAAGCTATTACTTCTTTAAAAGCTATATAGACATCTACATACAAGAGAATGGGAATGCAGAGATCCTATACTGTCAGAAGACCATATACTATACAGAAGACACCCACCTCTGCTCTCAAAGCCTGAGTTTTCATTGCCTTTTTCCAACACAGTCTCCATTTTTATGACATCATGTCAGAAAACGTTACTAGAAATACATTTTGTCAGAAGCAAACATTCTTACCTGATGTTCATGAAGTTCAGTGAACAAACTTAAAGGTTTGCTAAAGGAAAATAGTCTCCAGGGAGTATGGAAGGGTAAGAAAAGTATATAGTAGGAACAGTTCTATTTTAAGAAGGAAAAATGGTATTACTACTGTTTTGAGAAGAGTGGTGAGAAAGAGGAAGGAGACAGCCTAACACTCCAACTACAGGTAGCCAAAAGTTCATCTAGCTATTAAATTACTAATTAAAAAATCTGAAAGTTAATTATGTGAATCTGGTTCCCGGTTAAAAATATTCATAAAAGAGCGATTTCTGGACAAAGCAATTAAATCTATTTATTTGGCCTGAAGTGCAGTACAAGAATTTTCTCCACAGCAGTTTCAGGAGGAAGACAATAATCATACCTAGGACTGGTTAGTATTATTCACCACAGACTTCAATTCTTTTTCATTAATCCATATTTTCCCTTGAGAAGTGAAGCAGGAAATACTACTGCCCTCCTGCACACCTGCAAAATAGGAGATACTTTGTTTACAGGCTTCGTTTGTTTAAAAGCCTCCAGTTCTCCTTCCTTTTCCATATTGCTAGCACTTGACCTTTCAGGATGGCAGCTGCAGGGACAGACTAACTCACCTCTGTTACTCTGCTGTCTTTAAATAAAGTTTGGAAGATGGTACTGACTAGTGCCAGCTTTCCTGAGAAAAGGGATGGCTTGAAAGCAAATACAGAGACTGGCATCAAGACATGGGATAGCCAAATGCTATGCAAAGTTTAACTCCCCATACAGACCATATTTCTGCCCAGCCTTCCCTTCACATGGAGATGAAGCTGGCAGTGTATCAAACACAAGAGGAGAGCAAAGATAAACGCCTGCCCGGTACAAGTACCATTTCCATGGGAAGGGTGGAGTCCCTCAGAAGCAGCTGAATGAACTGGAACCTCTCCTTCTCCTGCCCAGCATTCCTGTTTGCTCCACACCTCATGCAGCGAGTCAACGGAACAAAAACTTCTGTAATTTCTTACCGACCTCAGGTGTAAATTAGAGACAAATATAACATCAGTTTGTATCTCTAATTGCATCACCATCTCCAGCTAGGCTCACTGCATGTACTGCAGAAACTCTCCCATTGCTCATGAAGAAAATGTGTTGCCTGCAGAAGAAACCATTTCAATCAGCTTAAAGGGCTCCTCACTGAATATTTGTTTTGGATCAAATATATTCTGTCATCTCAAGTAAACAAGGAATCATCTTCAAAGGGATTACACCAGTTTGACTACCTACACATTTGCTCATGCAGGCAAGTTTCCTTACAGCTGGGAACCAGTACATAAATTGCAGCCTTTCTTTGTAGGAAGTAGAAGAGATCCATAACAGAGACCAGACACCTCACTGGTGTCAACTAAGGTAAGGAGCAAAACAAGAGGAAGGTGGGGCCTCAAAAGGCAAAAAAAAAAAAAAAAAAAAAAAAAAAGCTCTAAACTTCAAACTAAACAAAGATTTGAGATGGAATCTGTAAGATCAATTAAAGAAATTCTTATAAAGCATCAGGACATATTATAGTCATCTATTCAAATACCATAGGAAACAAAAGGTCTCTCTGAACACTAATACAATGCCAAATGAGAAATAAAGAATAAAAACCAAAATCAAAAGACTTTTCTATCCAGCACAGCTGGGCCCTCAGGCAGCAGAGCTATCAACACGTCTGCTGCAGAAAAACACTACTTGGGGATTAGCACCAAAAATTTCAAACAGGGGTCATCTAACATTCACCATCACTCAAGCAGGGAGGTGCCACAGCTACTTGAAAACGTTACAACACCACTTTAAAAAAAAAAAAGACAAAATGAAAACCAGCACAAAACACAACAGTTTGCACAACGGTCTGTGTGTTAGAAAGTGTGATTAAGATCAGCACAAAAAAATGACCCAGCAACAGTTGGAAACTAGATGTTGTTCTTCAAATCTTTGAGACAGATGGGTTTGGAAAAAGGAATCTGTGATCTTTACAGAAACGTTATCCTCTGGTCCTCTAGAACGATACAGAGAAACAGAAACACATCCAATACACAGACCCATGCAAGATACTAGATAAGAGGTACAAAATATATCTGGCCTATAACATAATTGCATTGGAATTTGAACCCTTCTTACTGTAAGAGCTACACTCTCAAAGTTCAAAGCTCTATCTTTTACTGGAATTTTTGTTGTTGGTTGCTTTTTTTGTTTGCTTGTTGTTTGGTTGGGGTTTTTTTAAAGGAGATAAACTCATTAGTCTTTGGTGGATTTGAATATTTTTTACAGCACTGCTGCGTTGACATTTCCAAGGACCACAAAGAAGCCTGCACACATGAAAACCGGAGCTGCCACAGAACATCAATATTTGCATTGAAGCAAAGGGAGCGGAACAACAGACGCTCAGCAGGATGAAGCAGGAGGCCCTTTGCATAAAGGTGTGGAACACACCAGTTTCAAACCCCCTCTTAATGCACGGGCTTGGAACAGTTCCTCTCAGGAGGCCCTAAGGAAGCTGATGACAGTAAGAAACTGAAAGAAAGAACAAAGAACTTCTTCTCATCTTGTCCCCATAACGGGATCGCTGTTAGGCCTGTATGATTGTCAGTATTTTTTACAGTAGAAGAGCACTTCCTTCCTAATTCACGTCATATGAACATACGTTTTATTGTCTTTTTTTTTCTAGATTTTGACAGTGTAGATAAATCACTAAGTTTAGATGTTGGAAGGAATCATTCTGGAAGACCTTTGGTTACATGTCATCAGACTGTGCAGCAGAACCCCACAACCACCCCAAGAAACCCAATTAAGAAATAAATATGTATCATAAAGTTTCCAACATACTAACTTAAGACTTTCTGCATAAACTACACTGTTTAAAGTGAGCCACTTTTCTCCCTCCTTCCCTTTCTACTCAAGACACAAATAAAACAGGATTTGGGGATCGGCCCGTGTGTGAAATAACCCCTTATTAAATACCACGTTTAGAACGCAAGCCTGTGAATAAAGACACGGAGCAGCAACTTATCCCTAGTTGTCTACCGGTGTCATTTTTATTGCAAAGGTTTTTCGCTGCAAGGCGACAGCCCGTGCCACAGGACACTAAGATAACCGCCTTTTGCTCCACAGAACACGGGACACATCAAAGACACGTCCGAGCAGCTCGGTGAGACACGGCACCCGAGGCGCGCCCCTCTCGGGCAGCAGCTCGGCCGCTGCCAGTGGGGACTTTTCGGCTGCTGTAAGGCCAAGCACCGGGCGCTGGGACCTGCCCCCGTTCCGGCAGAGACCGCCCGCCGCCCCGGGCCCCCCGCGCCTTTGTGTGTGTGCCCCGCCGGGCGGGGCGGGGCGGGGCGCGCGGGCAGACAATGCGCGCTCTGTGCGGGGCTCGCGCCGATTGGCCGCGCGCCGCCCGTGCCCATGATGTCATGCTGCTGGAATGCGCCGCGCGGTTCATCCGCTCCGCCGGGAGCTGGACGGTGCGACCTCCCCCGGGGGCGGCACTGCCCAGCCCACCGCGCCGAGCCCACCCGCTCCGCCCCGCCGGCCGCGGCACGGGCTGGGGACGGCTGCGGGCCACAGGGCCGCGCCCCGCCCGGTCCCGGCGACAGGAGAGGGGGCCAGCGCCTGAGGGGGCTAGCGGGACACCCCGTGCCGCCCCGTCCCGTGCCGTGCCGGGGCTGCCGGCGCAGGCAGGTGCAGCCCGGGCGGGCCGCGGGGCGAATCGCTACGCCGCCGCACACGGGTCCGCCCGGCACTGACAACTCCGCAGTCTCCGCCGTGGCAGCGAGCTTCCCGAGCGGTGCTACGGAGCACAGCGCTGTTCCGGGGCGGGTGGCGGGAGCATCCTTCCCGTGCTGCCACCACGCCAGGAGCCGGAGGCAGCGAAGTCCCGCGTCGCACCCCATTCTGTCCCGCCCCCGCCGGCCCGGTACAGACAAAGCCCGGTGAAGCTCCGCGCCGCCGCCCGTACCTTGTTCTTGACCTCGGCGGACAGCCCGTAGGAGGGCCCCTTGTTGAAGTGGGTCATGTCGGCGGTCTCCCCGCTGCCTGGGGGCGCTGATCGCGGGTGCTGGCGGCTCCGGGCTGAGGCGAAAGTCCGCCCGCGGTCGCGGAAAGTTCTAGTCCCTCCCTCACGGCCCGGCCCCACGCCCGCCGGGGCCGCCGCGCGCCAATCGGGGCGCGAGGCTACGGCAGCCCCGCCCTGCCCGCCTGGGGAGGGGGCGCGCGGCCGCGGGGTCCCTCTCTTCCCGGCCTCGCCCCGCGCGCCGCCCGCTGGGTCCGGTGCGGGGCGGGAGCGGAGCGGTGAACGTCAGCGGGAAGGAATCCGCCGAGCGCTGCCGCGGAATGCGCCGCCGCCGCGGATTCCTACTGCGGGGGATGGGAGGGAGGAGGGTCTCAGTGAGGGACCAGCGGCCCCGGCTTCGGCTCCGCGCTGCACCGCGGCTCGCGGCGGCCTTCCCGCCCCGTCTGTCGAGCTGACGGTACGCGGTGGGAAGCCGCCGCAGGACCGGGGACACAGCGCTAGTAAAGCGGCCGAGGAGCCGGGAGGTGAGAGAGGACGGTGGTGGCTCTCCACAGTTGCAGGGGAATGCCTTCTCTCAGGCTCTTCCCGGGCGGTGCCAGGCCGGGAGCTGCCGCCCGCCCTCGGGCAGGGGGCCTCGGAGAGCCCGGCCTGGGGGGTGACCGGCCGCGAGAAGGGCCGGCTGCTGGAAAAGGCCTCAGCCGCTCAGGCAAACAGCTCTCTTGCCCTGCATGGTGGCTTGGTTACTTTTGAAATTCCTCTAAAAGTTTACAAAATCACAGAAAACTTTGAAAAACGCTGGGAGGCAGCGAAAAGGGAGGGAGGAAAATAGTGAACAAGTCGCTGCAGCAAGATTAAAGTGCAGCAGATCGATGGGCTCACCTTGAGCTCTGCCCCATGCTGAGGGCATGAATCCCGGTGGGAGCCAGCACTCTGGATTTTGGAAGCGGTCACTCCTTTATCCCACTGCGTTATGGCACTAATGATAATTTGCATGCTGGGTGCCCCAGCGCCATCGCTCCAGATCTAGGCCAGAAAGCGATGGATCCGGCAGCGGGAGGTGGACCACGGGACTGCAGCCGCTCGTGGAAGCGAGTGCAGGCTCAGCGCTTGGTTCAGTGAATGAACCGAAAACACAGTACGGTGTTTCCTCCCAGAGTTACTGTAACCCTGGGCGTAAAGAGGGTGCATACGAAGTAACCTTTCAAATACAGGTAAATTTTAACAAATCTGAAGTCAATCAGAAGTCAATCTGCTGATGGGACTGGTTGGGTGAGGAACAGCTGTGGCCCACCTAGCCACCTTTTGGTATCCTCGAGAAATAACTAGTCTGTGCTCCCAATTCATACCAAAAATTCAGAACTAAGTGTCTGGTCTCACTGTGGTTGGAACCCTCGGGGCTCTTTCAAAAGACATGTGGTGGGAGCCCTGTCAGACCGGAACAGTCCTGAGGGACTTGCAGGGCAGCCAGGAGGTCGTTTAACAGTGCGGTGCTGTGCATCAGCTCAGCTTCAACTGCTCCACTGCTGCACAGCCTCTAAGGAAAACAGCCAGGGCTGTTCCTAATTAAAGGAAGCAGAACTGCATTAACTACCCATTGGGAAAAGGAAACTGTGCAAAAGAAGCAGGAAACTAAAGAATGGGGTGAGGGAAATGGCAGTTCATGTAAACATGATAAAAGTTGATTAGTTTTCAGACATTCATGCTAGGATAAACTCATCTTTCATAACATCTGCAAACATATGATTTAGGGCTAGATTCAATATCCTCCAAAGTCCTTGGAAATGTTTCCATCAACCTAAATAAAGTTGTATCAGGACCTTATTTGTTAATGCTCTCAATCGTTTTTGCTACAATACACAGTGGCTTGGGAAGTTTGAGACATTTACAATTGGTATGCTTTCTCAGCTTCATAAATTATATGTATCATCAATTTTGAAATAAAATGGTCTTGATTAATAACAGACAAAAATATGGCATAATATTTTATTGCTGGACAATCATGTTTAAATTATCCTTAAATAAATAATTCAGCATTTTTATTTTTAACCTCGTCTGAGCAGGGCTCAAACACCTTTTGGTGTTTTTATGCTGCTACTGAACATCTGATAAGAAAGCTACCGATCTTTTGGGGTGATTGCTGCCATTTGTTCTGTGATCAGTCATATGCTTACAGCCTGTGGGAAAAGGTTGAATAGGAAATATTTGAGTGCAGTTAAAAACACATTCTGTTTTGCATCACGCTGACAATACAAAGCAAATTTAAACCCATCAGTGCAGTACAAAGCAGCTGGAGCATACTGGGCAATCTGGCTCATTATGTGTAAATCTCTTGTCTTTGCCCTATTTTCCTACATTCCTTGTTACTAAGGCTGTTTGTATGGAAAGAGGATTTGTACAAGAATTATTCCCCACCTGAAATCATAATCCTCTTTGTGACATTGTAATAACTTCTTAAGCAACCACATATAATATCATAAACATGCACTGATTACTTCAGTTGGAGACTAAGGAAAAAGAGCTCTGAAGAGACAGTCTGTTTTCTTGGAAACATGGACCATAAT
The DNA here is from genome assembly GCA_020745705.1 of Hemiprocne comata. NCBI lineage: Eukaryota > Metazoa > Chordata > Aves > Apodiformes > Apodidae > Hemiprocne > Hemiprocne comata. Next base: position 14,744,620 of record CM036593.1, on the reverse strand, counting down.
CTGACAAACAGTCTTGCACATGAATTATTGTAAGCATATGTGGAGTCCTATTAAACTCCCAGAGCCTAAATTATTCCTTGTGTAATTCCACCGTAATCTGTAGAATTAACGTGGCTCAATGAAAAACTATCAGAAAATGCATTGTGATCTCTGTATTCCGACCTGCAGCAGGGCCATACTGAGCATCGATGATTGAAGAGGTAGGTCTAAGGGTGAGTCCTACACATGGAGTCAGGTCTAGCCATGTCTGAGATGGATCATCATCTGGTTCCTACCCAGCTGATCCTGATAAAGGGGCCTTGATTTAGTCAACTGGCTCAGCTGAAGAGAAGCAGGATGATTTCCCTGAAGGACATGGATGATTTCCCTGAGTTCATCTGGGAGGGCTGAAGAGGAAGTTAATTTGCCAGGACTAGCTCCAAAGGGCCATATATAAGGGAGGGAGGAAAGCTTTGCTGTGTGGTGGGGCTGGTCTGTTGGAGGGGAGTAGGAATCTGAATTGGGGAGGTGGTGGTACCAGCTGTAGGACTAGGTAGGAGAAGATAAAGAAAATATACCACTGGGTGTGTTTGTGGTCATGGGCGTGGGTGTGATTTTTGCCTGGAGCAGGGGAGTATGTCCCTTGGTGGGAGGTGGGAGCTATGGTGCCAGGTGAAGTGCAGGAGGAGACTGAAGCAGGGAGCTGTGCTACCCTGGTGCAGGCAGGGGGTTGCTCTGGTGAGGAGCTGGTCCTGTGCTGCCATCGATGGAGCTCACTGGCCTGCAGGTAACTCATGGGGGAGCTGGCTAAAGAAAGTGCTTTCTAATAACCTGGGGCTTTAAGGAAGGGAAGGCTGCTCCAAGCTCTCTGAGTTAGAACTATGTCCTCTTCTAAGGATCAAGGGGAAAAAAACTACTAGTGAGAACTAGCCTGGTGAGGCAAGGAGATGCTTGCTTCCCCTCTGAAGCCCTTTAGCCATGAGGCAAGGAGCTCTTTTGCAATTCCTTTAAACTTGAGGGAGTCTTTCACAGATTGTCCTCTCCCACATCAGTGTGTTAAGTAGACCTGGTGTTGTCTCAGGGTGCCAGTTACACTAATGTTCAGTAATGGTTTAGCCTAATTAACTTCTGTGACTAAAGCTATTACAACAGCTGTAGGATAAATACAACTTGTGACTCTACTAGGACTTGCATCTTCATGCCTCCTAAGACCAATTGTTAGTGCAGCATGGAGTAGCACTGAAGAAACTGCAAAACAAGAACTCTACAGAAGAGCCAATGGTGAGCCTTAGCAGTACCCGGAACTGTCCTTGATCTTTCATTTATAAGGATTCCTTTTGAGAATAGTAAGTGTCCTAGGTAAGCTTTATAACATCTGTTCTTATGTTACCTCAAATACCTATTTAAAACACTGCTGTGCTCATACTGCTAATTATTTTGGAAGACTTTGAAGGTATGCAGTACTGCCCTCAGTACTTTAATTAAGCATGCCATGCTGTATGTGTGCTGTATGGCTTCTCCAGTGCTTTAACAGACTATTCCCATCCCATGAGAGATCCTCTTGCCTTGTAGAACAATTATGGGCCCTATGAGGTGTTTGTTGCTCGCTCCTCTTTCTTCTGTACCAGACTACAGAAGACAACATTTTTTTGGCAGTCATTAATTTTACCTCAAAAAGGCCAGCTTAAAAAGTCTTAAAATCAACATCTGGAAAAACTAAGTACACGGACTTCTTACAAATACCACAAACTGAATCATGGGGCCAAATTCAGCCTTGATGGAATTATTATCTGATATCTGTGTTCTGGGTTTTCCCTTTATTGCGTGAGTAAATTCCCATATATGGAGATGTCTTCAGAGATGCACATGATGCCAAAATGCTCAGAAATGCTGCAGTAGAAAAAAAAGAAATAAACCCCCAGACATTTCTTGAGGTGGTGGTGGAAATCCCTGATTTGAGAAGGGTTTTTAAGCATCAGGTCTGGCAATTGTAAGAATGGAAGCCTGAGTCTTATTTTTTGGGAAAGACCCCCCCTCTATATCTAATTTTTGAGAACATAAATGTTACTCACATTCATGATAAAATAACTTGCTGAAGTGAAAGAGTTATCTACATGTTTGTAGAGATTAAGATTTTTTTCACTGATTCTCACATTAATGTCGTCTTCTGTCCTCCACCCTCTTATGAAAATAGAGCAGTTTTTATTATCTGGTTGATAAACAAGCTTAAAGCAAACCTTTGTCCTTTTTTATTTTTAATCGAGATTCATGACCTTCCCTTAAAATGTGATAGTTGCAGTCTTATCAGTGGGGGTATAGATAGAGAATACTTGAATCATAGAATCATAGAATCCTAGGGGTTGGAAGGGACCTCGAAAGATCATCTAGTCCAACCCCCCCTGCCAGAGCAGGGTCACCTAGAGCACATCACACAGGAACTTGTCCAGGTGGGTTTTGAATGTCTCCAGCGAAGGAGACTCCACAACCTCCCTGGGCAGCCTGTTCCAGTGCTCTGTCACTCTCACAGTAAAAAAATTTTTTCGGATATTCACCTTGAACCTCCTATGCTCCAATTTGCACCCATTACCCGTTGTCCTATCACTGGTCATCACTGAGAAAAGCTTAACTCCATCTCTACTTAAAGCAGACTTTGGTAGGCAAATAACTTGGCACTGTATCTTCATTCTCCTGTTAGAGAGAACACTAGACCCCTTAAAAATGGCAGCTTTTTCCTTCTTAATTATTTTGCTTCTGGTGGCTCTTCTTAAAACTTCCCATCACTCACACTGTTGCTCCTGGATTTCACTGGGCTGCTTCCTTGGCAACCCTGGATATCAGAGAGCCAAGGCCTGGACTGGCTGGCCAGCATATATGCCTGAACTTTTCCCCCCAGTGGCAGGGAGCAGAGGATGTGTATACACACGCTGATTGCCAACAGACAAACTATTTGAACTGTAACACTGTAGTGACCAGAGAGCAATATCAACTGGCAGTGTCAGACTTGCCAGTGGTGTTTGCCTGGGAGCTGCTCTGGGAGCTGAGGAAGCACTCAGAGCCACAGGGCACCTCTGCCCTGATGGGAAGGGGCTGCTGGCCAAACAACTTAAAATTATCAAGACTTGATATTAAGTAAATGTCCCACTCTTGAAGTCTCAGCAGATGCAAAAATGATGACATAACCAGATAATTATAATGCAGAATGACTCTGAAGCCTGAAACTTTATTTATTTTTCTATTAAGCTTCATGAGTCAGTTTTCTGCTCTATTTTGGAGGGGATCACCCAACTAGGGAAGTAGAGCAAGGGAGAAAACAATAACTTTGTGATATTCTGTGCTTTTATAATTCTTCCTTTTTAGTTACCACTTTAACTTTCTATATATACATGTAAAACATAACTTTCCACATATACATTTATTTTGAAGAGGCAATTTCTGGTACTTCAGGATTTTGGACAGAGGCTGTTACATTTACCATTTGGCTAATTCCTGCTCAGTGTGATCTGCGATTGATTTGACTACTTTATCTCCCTGAATCTCCAAACTTGTTTTTATGCCACTCGAGCATGTTCTCCTTCTTGCTTCTGTTTGAGTAAAATTCTTAACTGAGCCTGGACAAATTGACATCTTTCAAGGAATGGTGTGTTCAACCAGTTTTTCTCTTCATCCTCCATTGTGTTCCTGATAACTTCAGAATATAATTGATTTAAAATAGTATGTAGTAACTTTTAGTGCAATTTATGTTGCATAATTAAAACTTACTTATTTGGATACCAAATGCAAATAGTTCCATTTTATAATGGCTAAAATCTTCATGCTCACTTCCTGAAACAAGTCTATCCTTGAATAGTGCTGATATGCTAAAAGGCTGGTTAACTATTCAGTAATACTCTTAGAAGTCAAAATCTGAATATAGAAAAAAGGTAACAGAAACCTTCTCCTTGCTGCCTAATTCTGTGACTTCTTCCAATTTCAACTAGGCAGTATCTCCTAAACGAGAATAATTCCTCATCAGAAATATTTCCCCCTGATGTGGTATTCTTACAAACTTGAAAATGTGGTGTTTTGCCTTTTTGTTAACTGTAGTTCATGATCCTTCTTTGAACTTCCATGGTAAAGCTCTACTTAGAAGTTAAGGTAATTTCAAAAGCAAAATAATACACAGCAACTGATATTCAGAATGCTTTACAGGGTTATTTGGTACTGAAATGGTGCAAAGAAGAAAAGGCTGCTGAGTGTTGCACATGATGAGTGACTAGCTGAGATACAGTGGCATTTAGCCAGAGGCTGGCTACCACTGCATGGAGACTCAGTTGTTACAACAGTAAGGATCCCAAATCTGCTTGGATAAGAGGGGTTTCAGATAATCCGTGTCACTGTTAATGTACTTTAGTAGATGTCAGAGGATGTGATTCAGACTTGGGGGGAGAGAGGGGAATCAGCAACAGCTGATGCTCAGACAACTGAGACTGTACCAGAATACAGAATCCTGAGGTTTTTAGTCCCTTTATCCCAGATCATTAATCTCCATTTTGTGATTGTATTGCATCCCACAAAACTTCAGAATTTCCGAAAGATGTTGAGTGTGGGGTTTTTTTGTTTGGCCTTTTCTGGTTTTGGTGGTATTTTAGTTTGGTTTTTTTGGTGCTGTGGAGAACACTTCCCTCCCCCCTTTTTTTTTTCTCCCAAACCTATTGTTTAAAACTCAGTGATATTAATATGATGTAGCTTGAGTGCTAGGTGTACTTACTCAGTAGAAAACACAGTACTGGGGACAGTACTGTTCTGTACCTGCTGTTCTTGCATGTGTTTTGCCTGTTGACACATCCCCAAAAGGGGGGTGCAGGGGGCAGAGCACGAGCTGGGTGCAAGTAGAAGCACTGGTAAAGTTCACGTGTAAACACTAAGATTCTAATTATGGAGGCTAAAAACTAAGTAAACAGTGACAACTTTATTTTGTATCTGCATTGTATAATAAACTTTCTTCAGAGGAAAAGCTTGGCAAATGAGCATGGTATTCTAGAAATATCCACTACATCACAGCCAGCATGGTTCAGCGTTACCGACCAGTAGTAAATTCAGCCTACACAGTAGAAAACCTTAATTGCTGTTCTATATTCTGAACCTTCAATAAACCTGAAGGACCTGAGGAGGGGTAGGGGGCAAGGCAGCATTAATAATTTCTTTCATCTCAGAATTATCTGTTCAATCTTTCCTAAAGTAGTACTTTACATGGAAGCAGCTCTCTCAGTATTTTGTTAGCCTTCCTATTCTACTCCCATTCCTGTTATTTAAGGAAAACGTTAGATTAAGATTTTTAAGAATTACCTCTAGTCTGGAGTTAAATTTAAAATATGCTTAGAATTATGATTGTTCTCTGAGGGAACTACCTTTGCTCATCAGTGCCCAATTTCTATCTGTAAGTGACAGAAGAGTGGAGATCCCTACACCAGTACTTTTGGAAGGTTATCTATTTTGTGTTTAACTACACTGAAAAATCTGACTTAGTGTACCCTTTTGCAGCCAGGTTACTTTTTTAATGTGGAGCTGTTAAGACATCACTTAAGTACTTCTTTACAAATACTGCAGCATTACTTTTAATATTTTTCTTTTCATTGTGGATATAAAAAGAACATGAACTGTGATTCCCAGCTGTCACGCTTGCTTTTTTACAAATGGTTGCCTGCAAAAACAGGGCCTGTTTACTGCTGCTGAATAATAATTTCTGTGGACTTCATCTTGGCAGTACATGTTGGGGAGATATCCTTTAAGCCACTGAATTGGAGGTTAGGACATTCATTTTGGTGTCAGCTGACATCCCAAGCTGGATCATAAATGAAAAGCAGTGGAGTTCAATTGCACTGTGTAACAATAAAGCAGGAAACACTAATTGCCAAACTCCTGGCAGCTGAAAGTAGAATTTACCGTAATGCTAACTGAGCAGATCTGGCTGGTGATATAACATTACAAATATTCACTCCTTCTTAAACCAAGTGGAAGGCTTTTTGATTTTAAGAACATACTGTGCATAGAAGGGGCAGAATTATGCACAACAACTTCACTGCATAGTTTAAAACACTTCTTAAATCCTGATATTAAAAACCCACTTCGTGTTACGGACTCCTTTAAAAATTATCTGCTCCAGAGTGCAAGGACAACTTCTGTCTGTGAATATTCTCTTTCTCTCTCTTTCTGAAGTTTTTACAACTTCTCTTTGAGTACCTGTCTAAATCAGTACTGTTCAGAGGTCATCTCGTTGCGTAGTCAAAAATACCTGATTTTTGTACTTAAAAAACAACACAAACTCCCCTACAACACCCCCTCCCTCTCCCAAAAAACCACCCAACACCACACACTCCAAATAGCCTTCCAACCCCCAAAGATCTGCTAATGCTGGACTACTGTCTGTGCTACTGTTCATAAAGCATCAATTTACAATAGACTTGTTTAATATGCATAATAACTGATAAAGTGCTATAGCTTGTTTAAAACATGAAACATTCCCTTCAGAGACACCCTCACTTCTTCCATTTTGTCTGTTAAATATTATTATTGCCCCCAGTCTCTCTCTGACTACAGAATAACAAACACATCAAACATCTTGTTTAGCTTTGTTTCTCTGGTATAAGCCAAGATAACAAAAGGTATGTGTAAAACTGATGGTTTTGATCAACAAATACATCTTTTTATAGATACATGCATGGTTAAAGCCTATCACAGGCACAGCTAAATGTGAATTTGCTTATTTCTATGGCATATTTCTGTCAGACCCATTAACTGGATTATGAAACGTTACTTTTTTGGGTGAGGAGTTAAAAAGGTACAAGAAATACTAACTGTGAAATTTTACACTGTACAGAATAGTCACCAGAGTTTAAGTAAGCATGTTAACAAAGGTCCATCTTCTCGTATCACATGTCACTTTCTCTTCTTTCTCCCTTACCAGTGCAGTATGAAACAGCAATGCAAATGAAAACTGCTGTCCAGAGCTATTGCAGGGAAAGTTACTGGTTTTAAATTCTCATGAAAAATCCTGTCCCTTATGAAGCTGCTTTCTGCAAGATGACCTCTGCCTCAAAGTACTTCCTATTGATTTCAACTATACTGGTCATGCGACTATCATTGTGCTATAAGGAAGTACAGTGATTAGAAAAAAAGTCAAATGCAAGTTTCAGAAAGGTCTAGGTTGAAACTGTACTTCAAACAACCAGAAGGGCTCCATGCTTACATTCTTAGATCCTTGCCCACCTCCTGGAACAACCAGGTGCTTATTGGTACAGTATGTGGTCTCAGCATGGGCCAGCAAAAGGGGAGGAATATCCAAGCACTGACTGAGAGCCAGGGAGCTTCTTCAAACACTTTATACTTGCTTGTGCCCTGCCTTATGGTAACTAGTACTAGCAGTTTTCTGACTTCCATGACTGTCAGATCTAGTACAAGAATACAACTCAATTTTCTCTAAATGTACATTTTTTTGAAAGCTCTCATTTTTTGTTGTAAAATTTCTGAACGGTGTTTTTCAGGCCCATAATACAGATACCACCCTCCCAGTGCATTACTCTACTGACAATTAAGCTTCAGTTAAATGATCTTTGTGTATTCATCACATCTAAGCTGTCCTTCATTTATATAGCATTACTAATGAATGGAAGACTATTTTTACTGAAATGATAATTAAAAACTAATGTCCTAGGGAATGGTTGTCTTAAACACTACATTCAACCACCAGCTCATAATTACTTCAATGAACTAGTTTCCTGAAGTCAGTCCGAACCCATAGATTAAGGGTTGTATGATCTGCTCCTAGTGCTGATAAGTCTCTGATACACACTCCAGTGACCAAAGCTCTTATGTACACCATGGTTGTTGATGTTCTCTGCTTGACTGGAAGGGAAGTCTCTGCCTGTGTCCAAACTAACAGTGAACATGCAATGTGCATTACAATGCAATCTGCTCTGATCTATAGAAGATTGAGAGGGGTATTGCAATCTGTTGTAGAAAGTGTTTATGAAGAGACTCCTATTGCTTATCCTTGCTGTACTGTCTTAAAACATCTTGACTTGGTTTCAAGTATGATCAGTAGAGGGAAAGGCAACACAAATGTGATTTGAAGGGAAATATAAGTACCGTGTATGCAACATGTCTGAGCAGCTGTGAAGACATGAAGCAAGGGACTGTTAAAACCTTTCATTTCCATTGTGAAGATGTAGGGGAGTCAGTCCTTAGAGAGAAATGGTGACAAGCCTCTTGTGCTATTTGTCAAGGACTGAAGTGTGGGGCAAAAATGTGTTCAATTAGATTGTGCCACTTGGCACTGACCAAGCAAAGGTTTTTGTGCAAGTGCTGCTACCTAACTGTCTCTCAGATACTCTTCCACGTGAACAGCCTACTTTCTTTCTTGTCCCAGGAAAACAGGCTGCTGCCTGGATGTGATTTATGATAGTACATTGACTAAGGTACACTGATAAGCTCATTTAGGGGTGAAAAAAGGATGGAAAAGATGGTCTTACCAGGTCTGTTTATGCTCTGTGGCCCCTTGCACAGTGAGGATCTTTTTGCTTTACAAACATGATTTGCATGTCTCTCTAAAATGGTCTACATCCTATTTGTATACAGCAATCTTTTGTTTCAAGGCATTAACTGTCTTCTGTGGTGACAGGGTGTTTTTGCATGAAAAGCAGGTGTCTGAAGAATTGTGTGAGTATAGCTTCAGAAGTTGCTTTTGCAACTTTGACTACTGTCCCCAGAAATCCTTCATGGCTTGCAAAACATTATAGAATAGCAAAACTTTTTTGGACAGGTCACTACTCACGGCAGAGTTCTAAGAAATTTGATTCATTGGCTCAAAGTAGATCAGCCTGTTTAGCTTTCAGATCAGTATTTTTAGCTGTCTTCTTTTGTAACTTGGAAATAATTTTCTAAGCTGTTTTTATCAAGAAGAGTCAATCTTCTTCTCATGTTGTTATTTTATTACAGTCCAACTGGTGCTCCTCTTTTATCTTCCCTTCCTCGTTTTCTAAAATAAAATTAACCTGTTTTTTAAAGTACCTGCCATATATACGCTCTATTAGAAGACAACCAAGTCAAAAGAGAAGCAATTCTGAATACTTAATATTTGTCAACTAATGCATATCTCGATAAAGCAATCTGATAACTAAAAATCATTTAAAATTTGACTTCCAGGCTAGGACTCGGTGAAATAATTTTTGGATGTTTTCTGTTATCTTTTGAATCTTTGCCAATTTTGATATTTCCACAAAGTAGTATTTTTTTTCTTTAAGAATATATTTCTTTCCTATTTTGCTTTAAATCCATAAGACATGTTTTTCCTCTTTTGGAAACGGAGACAAAGGAGATAATATAATTCACTCCAAACCTGCCTCATATACATAACACAAACGTTAATGTTAATATTTAATGCAAAGAATGACACACAGCAAAACCCAAGAATCTAAACAAGGAATCCAGTCAGTGACCTTTGGATAGATCCTGGAGCACTGTTTTCTGTTCCCCACTGGGAGCAGGAAGAATGCAGGTTTTCCTCTAGAACAATGACAGTTTGGTTGTATGCTACAAACAAAAGATGAGAGCTACTCAATACCAAAATGCTAGGTTGTTTTTTGTTGTTGGTTTTGTGGGGTTTTTTTAGTGCTCCACCATGCTTTAGGAGAGAACTAGAGGTTACTTGAGCTAATCTTTTAAAGGAAAACTCAATCTAGTTGATAACAAAACTTATGAGAATTCAAGCTAGGAACTCTTCTTTGTACTAACCCCTATGATTGTGATGCAGTGTTTTGTTGAAGGCTTTGGTCAGAATTAGGCTGTGATCTTTCCTTTCCAGTTCAGTTTTTCACAACAGCCTCTTGTCAAGATATCTACCATTGCTTTCAGAGCATGTACATGGGAGGTTACAAGTCTGAACAGGCAAGTGGTTTCCTGCAGCAGTAGTTGTTGCTGTGCAGGTGACAGGTAGAAGAAAATTCCTGGAACTCCCCAGCATTCAAAGGCAGACTCATAAAGTTTATGAACCCTCAGTTTGAAAGCACACAAAAAACAAAAATCCCACCCTGGGCTGGGCTCTAAGGGAGGAACCAGGCAGCCAGAGATGCTTTCATTGAGGTATAAATTTAGAGCAGGGTGAGGATGGGCTACATTCTGCTTTGCTCTAAACAGAAGCAGCATGTGAACTCAGCCCTGCTTGAGCCTTGGCTGTGTTTAGGGACCAGTGGTGGGAGCCTGCCTGGCTGCCAGGCCAGGGCTATTCAGGCACTCTTCAGGGATGTGGTGCATGAATGGAGGCATTCATTGCCTTTCTCTTCTCATGCTTCTCTAAGGCTTGGGGTGTTCTCCTGTGCTGTTGCCCCTTACTCGAGGAAGAGGCTGCCTCTGCCCTCATTCCCCTCTACTCTAGTTCCCTTGAAAAACAGAGAGCAAGATTCCAAGCACGATTCAGCGCAGAGAGCACTAATCTAAAATAAACTACCATTAGCCATAATAAAGTCCAGTGTATCTCCAGTTTACTAAATTATCTGCAACTGTGCAGAAAGTCCTGATAAGATAGTCCTCACTCCAGTTCAGGGGAAAAAAAAAGCCCTTGCACACATCAGATTTACTTCAGCTGGGTCATTTTCAAGGACCCGAGTTTGTACTGCTCAGAGTCCTTCCCACGTAGTCTTAACCTATTAACTGCTCTTTAATGTCAGACATAATCTAGGTTAAAAACCACAAAAACTCACTGTTCTGAACGCACATGTGACCACATCAAGGGACTCTACTTATGCTGAGGATTATTAAGCCTGTTGGACAGGTTATAACGGCTGGCTTCCCCACAGGGCCTTGCAACATCATGACAGTAATTTTCTGCACAAAGTTTTCTGATTATTTATACTGATTTTCTGCATAAAGTAGACTATTCCACTAGACCTTTCTTTCCAAACAGCAGGAACCACCATTTCTGTTCAGCTAAATTCCTCCCCCCCACCCCGTTCACTACCTGCAGACTTGCTGCAACGTTCTGACATCCGACACTGAGGGGAAGGCTTCAGAGAGCGAGTTTCCTCCCGCGGCAGCGCGAGGAGCTGTTGGCTTCACCAGAGGCAGGCCGAGCACTCCGTAGAGTGTTTCTACTTTTCTTTGAGCTTTCTTCTTTGTATATGTTTCTGTAGCCAGACACATAGCTCTGTGTGTGTACAGATGACATGTGTTTATATTGCTTTGTAGGTGGAACAGTGTGTAGAATTACGTTTTGCCAGATGAATGTGAAATGCTGAAGTCGACTTCCATGCACTTAGCTCCAACAAAATAGCTTTTAAAAGTTGTTCCAGTGTACAGAATACCATTTTCTGTGACAAAATCTTAGGTGCATATTGTACTGCTGAAAGTAAGGTGCTTAAAATGAGAAAACAGGATACGCTGAAAGTCAAATTCACTATATCAGGAAAAGAGAGGGAAACTCTGTTCCTTCCCCTGTTACTGATATTAACATTTTTTTTTTCCTTTATTTTAGAGCCTGAACCAGTTCAATTTTCCCAAGTGACAGTTTGCTCTCTGTGATGTAAACCTGCTACGGATTTTTGTACATAAGCTTTGAAGAAAGTACTTCTTAAATCTGTAAGTCCTGTGCCTGTAGCATGACACTTGTTACATTTTTATTTATCTTAAGACATGAGCAACGTTTTTCAAAAGGTGCACTATAGATTATAAGGACAGCTTTGACAAGCCCAGAGGAAAAATGATACTGGTTGAATGCTCTGGGGGTTTTGGAAGACTGTAGAGTACAAACTGTCATGAAGCCAGCTTAATATAACTGTTTCTTTTATACTTCAAGGATTCACAAGGGAGTTCACTGCTAGCATACAGGAAATAAAGTCTGTTGTACTAGAACAAGACTTTGTTTCTTACAATTTAGAAAACTACACAAAGTTTCCTTACAGGAAATGTTACAATTCATACAAATTCCCATATTTATTTGTAGACAAAAATCGCCATTCACATAGCAGGAAAACTAGATGAAAACAGAGACAGAACAGACTTAAGGCCATTAAGGGGTATTGGTAAACAGACCTACAGGATGGCAATAAATACAACTACACAAAAATGCACTGAAATATCTTTATCTCCTATTCCAGGACCAGCCTAATTTCTTAGCAGGATTCCTTGGAAATAAATTGCTACATGAATGCATTTCTTCAGTGAGGAGCTTGCAGAGTTTATTTTGGGTAAAGTCCATCTTCTGTTGTTACACTATTCGACCAAGATACACTGACTTGGGATATTTTTCCTTTAGAGAAGGCCACTGAACGATGAAGTAATCTGAAAAGTAGTACAGAATCTTTCCAGACAGGGATAAAGTTTCCACACGGCAGATGCTCTCTACATACACAATGATTGCTCTCTTTATTAGAAGCCCAAGAAGAAGAGCAGATATACAGACAGGAACACATGTTCCTGGTCCATTGCACAATATCTAAAAGAGATGAAACATTTTACAAAATTAACACGAGTTTTCTCATACAGTAAATAATTAAAGTTTGTATATTCATAGGAAATATTTTTAAAATGTAATTTTATAAGTATTTTAAAAAACAGAAGAGGCAAGTGAACATGAGGGGAAAAAAAAAAAAGAGGGAGGGGAGCGGGGCAAACAGAAGACGCTGCCAAATAAGATCATTTTTCTCTGCATGTCGAGGAAGAAGAGAAGAGCCTTGAGATGGCACAGAATTCCTTGATTCATTGATATATACTAAACAGCTTCTAATCTCAGCCACAGCTTTGTGTTGTATCAGTCATAAGATTTGTGCACAGATTAAGGCATAATAAAGCCAAAGAAGTTTAATTAGGATTACTAAACCTGGGATCCAGTTATAAACCTCTTGAACTTCAGCTTAAGTCAGCAAAACACTTAAGAGTTGAACAAAATGTGCTGATGAATTAGGACCTTCATCAGAATCTATTACCTGATAAGCATGCCTGGATGTTTTTTATTTTTTGTTTTTTGTTTTTACTAAGCACTAGTACATAGAAGGAAGGAAGGAAGGTGTTTTGGTAAATACCTGCCATGTCCTTGTAGCAGAGGATCTCAAATTCACTTACGAATGTTAACAGTAAAAGAAGTGATCTTTCACTGTTAGACATTGGTAAATGGAAAAATGGAATGCTTAAAAGTAAAAAGTTTAAACCAGAGTATATTAGGCACTCTACTTGGGTGTAAAAATTGATTTCAGGCAAGGAATTTTTTACTAGATTTACAACTACCATGTAATCAGTACTTTTCTGCACAGCTGGGGGTGACGTGGAAATAGAGAGCTCTTTTATAAAATCATGGCCCTATATCCTACAAACCCACTTTTTTTTTTTTTGTTCCAAGTTTACTAGCTTGTGAAAGATACTATTTTTCCCCCCACCAATATAATCTGAGTTTCCATTTCAGGGCTGTAGCAGACATTTCAGAATGTTTCCTTCCCTGCTTTGTGGCAAGATCCCACTGACACACTGGCTAACAGCACCTTGCCTCAGTTAAAAGCAGTAGCAGCTTTAGTGCTACTGATTTCCAAACTCTCTCACCTATACTTTCCTTTGCCTTTAAGAGTCCCCAGAAATCCAGCCTGGGGTTGTGATGACTGTAACGCAGTGTTTTCTTATCAGAATCCACAGAATGTAATACCATTTGCAAAATTATTCTGATTTTACTGTTGATCTTAATTGAACTATTTATTCATGGAAGAGTTGCTGATATTTTCCGGAAGACCTTTACAAGCAACATGTTGTATACAGTTTTAATCTTGAAATTTTAGGATAGCAACAGCCAGAAATACCTATACAAGAACTACATTGTTGCTATTTTCTTTTACATTAGCAATTACATAGCCAAGAAGCAAAGAAGCTGAACACATCACACTAGACTTTTGAAATCAGAGTAATATATTGTTCTGAAAGCAGTATGTTGGTTTCAAGTATATCCAGGCTGGGACTTTCACATACTCTACCATCTGCTGAAAATGGAGATCTAGTTTTTATACATTTGGCTTGGCAAGCAAGGACATAAACCAACCACACACGCTGCCTTTTAGCATTTCAAAGCAACTTTTCCATACCTGTGAATTAAATGAGGCATTTTGCCCTGTTTCTTGACAGGTTTGATGAATTTGCACTGATGTTCACTGTCCTAGTGGCACATGGCTACTGATACCTAATGAAGGCATGGTTAGGTATCTCTGTTTGTAATAGCATTTGTTACTGTAGTGTAAACATAGACATAGGAAACAACTCGGAGTGTTCTCCTGTGTTTGCAGGCAAAACCCACCAGGCCCCTGCTGCAGAATCTGACCTGTTTCAGACAGGTGCATAAGAAGCACCAAAACAGTCCAAGTGCCATACACTTTATCCTACTTGCAACCCTTATAGAACTTGGCTAGCAGTTCCAGTCTTTTTGGTATTTGGTATTCTTGTGTCTAGATGCATATGCAAAGGTAAATGCTAGAATGAATTCCAAACTAAGTGTACTTGCAACAAAATCACTTCATGAAATGACAGTAAATAGGTCTATTTGTGAATCTATGTGTAGCACTAAAAGCCACACTGAGCTGCTGTTACTACTTTGCTAAGGTGCAAAATAGAAAAGCAATAAGCAAAATTAAAATAATAAAATACCTTTACTATATCCAGGTTTTTATATTATGCACTCCATTTATACCTTCTACTGACTGTTATCACTTGCAAGCTGCTCCTCAGATGCCCTTTGATTCATGGAAAAGTACTTGCATGCAGCAAAAAGCATCAGAAAAATTATGGACCAGGCATCTCTGAAAAAATATTATCTGATCATCACTCTTCTGTCCTCTGCTTTTTCCCCTTCCACACTTACCTGTTCAAGCAAGACAAGGCAGATGTGGCTCTACAGGATTTCTGTCTGCAAAATGCCCATTAGATACCCTGACTATAGATGTTCCTGTTCTAAAATGCTAGGGTTTAGGAGTTGTCCCTTGAAAGAGACTCTGGTATAAACCCGCTCAATCCAATACACAAACAGATCCCTATCCGAATTTGGGGTCGTGATCTGTAAGTCAGAACTATTAATCAACCTTTCTAATAATTAAAAATTAACCTTCAGTTAACCTTCAGTGCGTGTGTAGAGACATGTCGTACCTAGAACTAGTGCAGTTGCTCATGTGTTGGAGTGGCAATTCCCTTCCAAAAATCTGGTCTGACCAGTCCTACCTACTCCCTCTCACACCATCAGCAGGAAGGGAGACCAGTCTTCCTGCTGCTTGGAATCCAACATCCTACACTCATCAAGGGGTACAGGGGAAACTTCTGAGAAAACAAGTATGCATATTGTAAAGAAGAGGAACTGTTGTACACACTACAAGCTAGAAATGCTGCTGTTCAGCTCCTGCCAGCCTATTAACTAGTTCATGGTGGTTAGGAACTGAATAATATACAGCCTTCCTTAAACATACAAAAGAAGACGAGCTGTCCTACTAGTGAATTTCAAAACAATTTGAAAGTAAATTTTGGAGTATGATTGATGTTTTCCACCTTGAAAAGACCAAGGCTTTTATTTTTCCCCTCCAGCAGAATACAAGTATCTCTCAGGGAATCCAGTGGCAATCATTAGTATGCTATGGGGAGAAAGCAGGCACCTATTGGGCAAGAAAGGACCAGGGCCTTTATAAGGTCAACCAGCTATTCAGGGTGTTTCCCAATAGCTATTTACTTTAGCTACAAGGCTGCCTGTAGATAAAGCATGGCATGAGCTATGTCACCAAAGATTGCCAGTTTATTTGGTTCTGCCTTCCTCAATGAAGCAGCAGAAAGGGGGAAAGAAGGGGCCAAAGACAGTTTTTGTGTCATCTTTGTGACCTCTTGAGCTGCACCTGCCCAAGGACTGTCTTGGTCCTATTTGGGCTGTCAACTTTGCTGCCAAACAAGCTGTAAGGGATTGTTCCAGAAGCCAATGCTGCAGCTCTCTTTATACCTTTTACATTTACCTCTAATGTAAAGAAATGTCCAGCTAA
Organism: Hemiprocne comata; assembly: GCA_020745705.1. Lineage (NCBI taxonomy): Eukaryota > Metazoa > Chordata > Aves > Apodiformes > Apodidae > Hemiprocne > Hemiprocne comata. Next base: position 14,728,628 of record CM036593.1, on the reverse strand, counting down.
CTCTTAAATTGGCTCACTGGCTGCCTGGCTTCACAGCTAGGCTTGTAAACAAAATCCTACACGCTAAAATCCTCTACCAATTCAATGTAACCAGTCTTTCAAACAGTACAATACTAATTAATAACTAATCAATCAATCTGTACACTAATGGAGGTTTTAAAGTAAATTATCAGAATACAATATTTATACTTAGCATCTCTCTATATAAATCTAATTTCACATTAATCACTTTCATATAAAAATGGAATAGTTCTTGCCTTTCTGTTCCAGGTATTTTCTACAGCTGTTGAAAGAAAACAAGCTAAGGCAGCAGTCTGGCACACTGGGAACACTGGCACATGGCACCACTGCTGATAAAAGCTGCTTTTAGAGTCAGTGAATGCAGCACTGTAGCAGAGTGACATTTACCAGCTAAAACACTGAAAGCACAGCTCACAGTTTCACTGAGATTAAATGTCAGGCCACTGGTTAAAACAAAAATGAGTAAAGCAGAAAACTTGCAATTTTTCTCATAAATATGTAAACTTACATTTGCTGTACAATTGTAATGAATGAGCATTTGAGTACTGCTTATGTTTCCAAGTTACAACAATCAAAAGGAGGACAACATAACTTTCCCTGAACTTAGTGGAAAACTAATGTGAGAAGTGCTTTGCATAAGAACCTGTAAACACCTGCTGTTCTCCTTAATGACTTCCACATAAATTGGCCTGTGCCACCTGGACAGGAGCAGAAAAACCATCCCAGCTTTCTGGGGCTGGGCAGGTTTGTGGTGTGGGGATGCAGGCTGCTGCTGCTGCAGGGTGATGTACACATGTGAGCTGAAGACTGCTGCTTGCCAGCTATGGAGCTACCTCCTGGAGCAAGGTTAGGACATTGCTCAGGCCTCCTTAGTCCTGGTAATGCTTCTTTCCCCACAGTGCTGAAAAACTGGAGACAAGAATTAGGGAATGGATGGTGGTGACAGATAACTATTAAAAGTGGCAAAGGCAAGTGGAGTGATATGAAACTGATCTTTGTGTATCTATGGAAGAAAACAGACCTACTTTTTAACAATGTAGGGGAAAAAAAGGGTATTTTCTGCTTCTTAGGAACAAGTGTAGGCCTAAAAGCAGTAATTTATTAATATTTTTATTTTGTTTGTGTTTTTTTTCTGGACTGCTAAAACAGATTTTATCAATAAATACTTTGTTTTGATGGCTCTTTAACATTTCAGAACAAAAAATAACTGTTCAGCCTGTTAAAATATGAAAGGCCAGAAGATATCCATGAATTTCATCAGAAAAGCCAAAGAAATTTGAATAGCTGTTCCTGATATTTTAAGGAAGGCAAGGGAAAAAGAAAATGTAAAAAAAAAAAAAAAGGCATTAAAAATAAACACAATTCAATGACACACAAATACAGAAGACTAATGGGGCAGAAGATACTGTCATGACACAAAGAAAGCCTCCTTCATGAAATTACAAATCTGACTGTAGAATAATATGAAGGCTCTTTCAGAAGCAAGGGAAATGGAGCAGAGAGTGATTCCAGTGACAGGGAAACTGAGCTGTCAAATTTAGTGAAAGCTGAGTAGAGGTCCTTGGACATTAAAAGAAAAACCAAAAGAAAAACCATGATAACATACTTATTTTTATATTGCGGTTAATTTTGGACTCCTGCACTCATCAGGTAGGAGCTAGGGCTCTTGACATTTCAGGATTTTATTGCCTTTTATGATTTCAGAGTGTAATAAACGTTTTTGTTTGTGTTTTTTGTTTTGCTGGGGCAAGGTTGTTTGTTTCTGTGGCAGGAGAATCTGCAATGAATTCATTTGTATTCTGCTATGTAAATTACAGCATCTCATGAGCTCATGGGCATTTGCTTGTTTTTAGCATTATCTTACGGTTTTGAAAACTTCACACTAATGCACTGTAAGGTAAAGTATCCAGCTGAAGATTTTCTTCCTTTACTTACAGAAGTACTAAGTGCTACCCACAAAGGTACCTGTGATCTGGCTTCTTGGTCTCAGCTGTTCCCATTTCCTGCCCGGTGATTCCCAAAGACCTGGTTCAGCTGACTGCTCAGTGTATCTTGAACAGCTCCCAGGCCTGTGGGAAACACAACTGCAAGCATTACAGCCCTGCAGTTGTGGGACAAGCTCTCTTAGTATTGGTGATGCTTTAACTGTAAAATTAAACAAAAGCATCAGTAAACAAATACCTCAAATTTTAGTTGTAAAGATATTTACCTTATGAGCTCATAACTAAGATGCAAGCCTGGAGAATCAAGAAACCAGGTTTCTACTCATAGCTCCACTGTGGACTTATCACAGGATTTGGGGCACAGCACTTCTTTCTCTCACGTTAATATGTTTTACTTTAACACCAGGAAAACAATAATTTACTCCTCACAGAGGATGCACCAAGATTCCTGTATATCCTTCTCAGTGAGGATCTCAAGGTATGGAGAGTATTGTTTTTATTAGCATGTGTTTTGATGTAGTAGCACACTCTGAGAGTAAGACAAAATGTATGTGCTATTTTCTTTTGAATATAATTCTTTCTTTGATACGTTCAGACATAGCAGGCCATAGCCATTAGGAATCAACTTCCGCCAGTAACTTTGATGGCAACTTAAGCCTGGATGGCCAAAAATTGTTACTTTTTTCATAAATGAGTAACTCTCTAAAATGTTTCAAGAGTGAATGCAGTTAGAATTAAGATTCCTTCTAGGAAATGTAAATCTATGGTGGTAATCAAAAAACAAGACAAATCTGAGAATATGAGATAAAGGGATTTTTCTTTAGTTCAGATACTTAAGCATGCAGGAGGGAGTGTCCTTGTTAAAGCTTTTGCTAGTCTAGCTCTTTACCATGTTTGTAAATGTAAGTTTTGAGCCTTGAGGAAAACTGGCTTAGAATTAGCTTAGTTTTTTTAAAGTTTTGTTGTTGTTTTTTTTTGTTTTTTTTTTTTTTTTAAAAAGCAGTAACCTTTTCCAAGAATTCCATATTATTGCTATTGGTGGGGAGAAAGAAGAATTTCAAGTTCTGGTAGGAAAATATAAATGTAATGAAACAACCTACTGGCTTGCTCTTTTTGAATAGTGAAGATCTTACCTAGTTCACTTCCCTCCACAACCTGAAAATATAACCAGCTAAAACTTCACACCCTATTTACTGTTTGAACTTACCTGCAGAATGCAGGCTAGGACAAAAACTCTAGATGTGTAGCCTGATGTAAATCGGATAATTAAGGTAGAATTTAATTATATTTGGGTACACTTTCATCTTCTAATGTCTAAATCACTTGAATAATCAGGAGTGCAAAAAGGTAGTAATAGAGCTTGTAGCAACAGGCTGTTGTGTTCAGGCTGGTCAGCAGCTATAGCTTGTAGCATTGCCATGAAGCCTTTCTAGTCCACTTCTGTGCATCCTGTTGGTATGGTTCCTGTTTTTGTTATCAAACAATACACCCACCAGGTGAGGTGCTCTTCAAAACAGCAGGGGCATGTCTGGTCCTACAGGCAAGTTACCTAACTAGGGTAAATAAAATCGGTGAATGCCAGAATGGAGAAGAGAGAAGTGGAAGGGCAAGGACTTAAATTAGCACACTGTGCAGTTGAGTTTATACTGTTCACTTTTTTTTCTCAGTATTCTTTTAATCACGGAAATAAATATATCAGGAAGCATCACCAACTCCCTCGTTTGCCCGGCCCTCACTTTATAAAAGCTTGAGGACAGGGAGACGAAAATCCTTCTTAGAGGATTCTTCTGTGGCAGAAAAGGAGAGCTTCCATAAAACCACTAGGAACTAGATTTAACAACAGGATTTAACTGTAGCAGCACTGACCATTGTCACTTCTGCCTTCTAGGCACTTAGTGGCCAGACTCGGAGTTACAAGCCCAGTGCCCTGAGGGGCAAGAGACAGGGGAAAAGGCCCAGCTGATGTGATTTGGATCTTCCTCCATATGCAAAGTAGTGAGGGAAGCTCCTAGCTGCTGGATCTCAGCACAGCTCAGGAGTTTGGCTATGCATGAGGCTATTTGGCACTGTAAAGACTTAAGCAGCTCAGATCTGTTTCTGGGAATGCACAGAGGCTTTACTGGTGAAAAGAAAGAGAACGGGTCATTAAGAGCTGCCGAAGTCAGGCAACAGCTTAGCGAGGAAAGTTGGAGAATATGGATGTGTAAAGAAGTTTGACTCTTTTTTTTTATGACGCTAACCTTAGGCACCCTACTTAACTGCCCTGTATTTCAGGTGAAAGGTGGCAGGTTTGTCACTGGGATTGAAAGGTCTTTGGAGTGATAGTTTCCATCCATACGTATGATGCTTCTGCAGGTATGTGGAAGCAGAGTAGGACATGTAAGCTCAGCATAACTCCCCAGCCTAGCTGCCCAATTTAAAATGAGAAACATAGAAGCAATCAATGGAAAGTGATAATAAATGGCAAATATGAATGTGGTACTAATGATGCTTGTCTGCCAGAATGCTAGTGTTGGTTATTAAAACACCCAGACTGTCATTGGGACCAACCAAGCATCATGATCTCTGCCAGAAGTTTGTATCAGAAATAGTTGCACCGGTGAGTTTTGTGAGAAACTGTGGGAGATGCATAGAAGGTTGATTAAAAAAGAACAAGATTACCAAGGCAGATGCAGGCTGGAGAATAAACTAACTCCCTACGTACGTTACCATGGAGTAGGTCAGCAGTTTATTGCTGCTAATAACCTAGTTGGAAATAAAGGAAAATTGACTTAATGTGGATGAAAAAGTTGGTCATAAAACAATTCAGTAAAAGACTTTTGCCAAGCAAATGAAATGGTAGTTACTACATCTGTAGCTACAAATGCTAGGTATTAGCTCTCTTTCAGCAAGCTGCTGAAGGAGTCGTCTTGGTTGACTCTGAACCTAACTAAAGTCTCTTAGAGTACTATGAGAAATACCATCTAACCTTATAAAGACTATTTAAAAATAAGGCCTTATCTCATGGTATCAGAAACTACTGCTTATTATAGTAGCCTGCTTCGACTCAAAGGGAAAGGAGAAATTAAATCCGAAGACTTAAATATAATCATATGTATTATTAACAGTGCCTTAAAATGAGTCTTTAGTTGCAAATCTTGATGCATCTTTCATTAGTCATTCCTTTAACTAGAATGTAGTAGGTTAGCTAGGTTAGCTAAAACTGCTATTTTATATGTATACAAACATCTTTGAGGCTACTGCCTTATTACAGTTAGTATAGCAAGAATCTGCATCAAATACCTGACTGAAATGACTTCACAATGCAAAACCCAGAAGTGCTGGTATACCAGTGGCCTGATTTAGTGAGACTGTTTACTTGAAACCAAGCTTTATAACACACGGGGAAGTGTGACCAGGGTGTTTATTCGGTTCATAATGTGCTTGATAGCTGAGTTAAGACTGTGCCATTTTTAAACTCTGCTTAAACTTAAGCTAAGACCTCAGTTCATTTTTACCACTACTATCCTCCCTCTGAAGTGTACTGTCTATAGGCATGTCTAACTGGCAGTTGTGGAAAGAATGGAAGTACAACCTAGCTTTAAACAAACGGATCTGATGAACAGCTTTAGACATTTACCTGTGCTCAGCAGAGGGCAGTTCTATACTGTGGCTGCAGGGTAGCTGTACACAGCACACAAGGTAGATGAGGGGTGAATCAGACTCATATTTTCATTAACACTGAGAAGCCAAACACAAATTTGGATGGATTAACTTTTTCTCTTTGGACTATACAATTTGTATTACTGATGGGTCTTAATGTGATGTTCTTGCTCTTGCCTAGTTTGATCCTAGAAGAACAATAGTAGATCAGACTTACTGTAAAATCAATCTGGTCCAAAAGAATTACATACAGCAGGGAAAGATTCAGAGTACAAAGTAATGCACCAGACAGTCTTACAAAGTTCACTTGTTACGAAGTGAATAGAGGAAAAATGCCACCACACAGATTTTGTAGCTTTCCACAAAGTTCTAATGAGAACTGTGATATAGGGGACAATAACTTATTATTTGTCATAGTAATTTGTTAAAGTGCTATGAACTTAAGATACTTTGGGCAGGGCACAAAGAACGGAAAATCTTAGCTAAATGAAATAATGATCTCCTTTCATTTAGCTTACTGGGTGGACACTTCTGTAACAACTCTAGAAGCTTGCAGTAGTGACTTTTAACTAGTTGGGGGACCAGACGTGTGATGGGATGAGCAGTCATAAAAGAATCTGTAGGCTGCTAGGAGCATAATCAGCTGTGCAGGTTTCAGGCTTCTAGAAGGAAGTTTAAAAAGGAGAGATCTATTCAGCTGACAGCTGGTGCGGAGGGAGACAGCAAAGCTTGTTGTACTTGCTGTGCAAATGTAAACTTCTTACTTCAGACTTCCCACAGGAAGGAGGTCCTAACATGGAAGGACTGCCTTCCTTGCCTGATTTAACCCAGGCTTTTACAAAAAGCAGTGATCTGAAAATATGTTTATCTTGGGCTCTGTAGAGCACCAAGGCAGTAGGAACTGCTGAGAAGTGTCCCTAGAGATGAAAGAAAAGTCTGATCCTAAGAGTCTGGGATGTGCAGTCCACCTAATGAATGGAGGTTTATGCAGCATTTCTGCACAGTTCTAGGTGAAATTTAACTACATTAAAGGACAGCAAATTGATGACCCAATTACCTAGCCCATCTATGGCTGAAAACAAGGACAAGATGCAATCTCTGTACAGCTTTTCTGCTGTGCGGTGCACATGTATCCTTTGTTTTCAGTTTGAATTTCAGGTACACCAGAATGACTGGAATAGTCACAACCCAGCAAAAGGGACAGAATGCTTGAAGACTGGGTTTCAGGGCTGGTAAATTGGCACAGAGACAAGAGCAGTAATTCTGCAAGCAGGAAGAGAACTGAAGACCACTTTCCTCTGAGCTTGTACCTGACTGAATGACTCAAACATGTTATAGGATGGCTGTAACATTAGTTTATTTCTTCTTGGACATCAAATATGTTATGTAACATGCAGTAAATTTCTCTATCTTTGGGAAAAGCCTCTGTGCACCTTGTCGAGTTTTCTGTAACTGTCTAAGAACAATTTGCATTTCTTCTCAGCCTTTCTTTCAATGAAGGCAATGAAAGTCTGTCTTCTCTGACCAGCTGCCTGTTTTCATGGTAGGAATTTGCAGTCTTTGAGGCTATGACTGCATATTAAATCTGGTGGCTACTAATGAACGGTTTTAAAACTTTTCTGGGGGAAGGAAGGTGTAGGCAGAGTGTGCTGGCACAAGCCTTGCTTTCCTGGAATTTTAGGCCTGTGCATAGGAAGCCTATCTAAGGTTTATATGTTGTAAAAACCACCCAGTGTAGATGGGCCTGCAAAACACTGACACCTGTATTTCTGTAATTCTTGGCTCTAGGAACATAAACCAATTCTAACTTCTGACATCTTAATTTTGTTACTTGGTTTGATATCTCTAAAGGGACTTAACTTTGCAGAGCACAGATGTTCATAACTCAGAAATGGGCCTCTTGAAGATGATCTCAAACTCAACAACTAGGCTAACTTTTACATTTCTTAAACTCTCTGGGGGCCCATTTCAAGCCTGGGTCAAGTCCTGCAAGACAGCAAAGGTCTCCTGGAAGCTGTTCAGTTCTTTCTGAAATCACTATCTTGAAGAAGCATTAGATGGAACTGCTTTCTCATGCAAAGAAAACTTTCTTGCTGGAAGATCAGTGTGAAATATAAAGGGGACACAGTGCTCACGTAAATAAGCACATAGAAAGTAACTCCTGTGCAGCTAGGTTGGCTGTTTCCCCTTTACAGCTATTTTGGTTCCATAGATACACTAGCTATACCAACCTAAGTCAATCTGCTCCAAATCTTGCTTTTGTACACCCAATGGCTTCAAGTTCCCTTTGCAGTACTTCTCTTGTCCTGCATTCCTTGAAAACTACAACTGCTTTTGGCTGCTTGGCTTTTCTCTTGCTTTTGGGTGTCTGGAGAAGATTTTAGTTATTCCTTCAAACATGCACACAGTTCTGACAAGCCAAAAATCCAGTGTAAGGATTTGGGGATAACTCAAATTTTACAAATTACTTACAAGCAATTCAAAGTTCTCTCTCCCTCCTGTAGTTAAACAAAAACAGTTGTCTCAACTGAAAATGTATAGCACTTGTAAGCTCTACTGTTTAAAAATATGAAGCTCTCAGCATGATGTAATACTGTGCTTGTTTCTAAACTTGGGTGTTGATTTCCGTGCCAAAAGTTATAGATGAGTCCTTTTAATGCCAGCATTTGTCCCACTCTTTCTAGTTGCTTAAACTACTAAGCATTACACTTTGCCAAGAGCAGGGAGAGTTACAATTTAGCATAAACGTTTTCTTTTACAGGCAATTAAAATCACCAGTTGCTTCACATACCACACAATCTTTCCACTGGCAATGTGAAGCATTTTAATCCTCAAATCACTCTTCTCTGATAAATGTTTTAAAATCTTCACAGCTCTCTGGCTTACTAAATTTTACAGTATTCTTAAACTAAGATATGCATACAAGTAGTAGTATGCAAGCAGCTTTCAAGTGGGTGTAAGATTTGGCATAACGCCAGAGATGCTTCTTCCAGTGGCACCATCAGCTGCTATTGTGGTTGATGAAGGCACCTGGCAAAAAAATTGTTGGGAAAACCCTCCCCCCTCTACCCCTTCTCTAATCATGGGTAAGAACTGTTCCATAGCATTTTGACCCAGTGGTTCCCTTAAATGCTACAAAGGGCTTAAAGGCCTTGCTAAAATGTATTCTTAACTTTACAAGGACAAGTGTTTCTCAGAAGCGTTGGTCTTTTGACAGCTTATCACAGTTTATCAACTCCAACACCATTTCTAATAATCTATGTGTAAATCCCACTGTCAATCTAAGTTTTCCTTGTAAACAGAGAAACCATGGGATTAGATTAGTAACTTCCTGCTCTTCTATTATGTGATGCATTTGGTAATATATTAAGCTACAGAGTGAGCTCTACCAGTCAATTTATTTTGCAACAGTAAGTTAAAAACCATATATACATTAAATGAAACCAGTGGTGTAGCAAAGTAATTCCTAAATATTTGTTACTCACGTTTGCTTTAAGATGTTTTCTTCCTGTAAACATCCCTCGTACTATTCCCCCCCCCAGTTAAATAATTGTAAAAATAATAGTGTCAGTTCCTCCCTCCCAACTTTATCTCCAGTTTTGAGAATGGGCTTGAAAAACGAACTGCAAAAGGCTACTTTTGTAGTTCTGCACACTAAACTGCTCTGAAAACTCCAGCAAGCAAGTAGCTGATGATCGGACAGGAACTGACCAGTACTATTGAAGCCAACGAGATCAAATTACTCCTAGCAGCTTCTCTAAACATTTAAATACTACAAATACATCTATAAGCCTCTGCAGAATTAGACATAGAGTTCACGGTGAGAGCCAAAAAACATCTGCTTAAAAATATCCTCTGTGGGTGTATATATGCTGCTACTAAATTATGAAAAATATCTTGTAACTGCACAGGTTCTTACAGGTTTCATTAAAATATTTTAAAATCCATAAAATATTAATTTGATATTCTGCTAAAATAATGCTTTTTAAAAAAAAACAACTCAGGTTTGGGTAACTGACTTCTTAAGATGACAACTCCTCTAGCAAAAACCCAGCTTTAACCAAAATTTCTCTCAAAAAATTGGAGGACTCAAACTAGGGAGTCCAGTGCACTACTTTTTGAGTCTTGCATTAAACTTTACTGATCCAATACGCCTATTTTATTTTTATAATCTGACAACTCTGCTTCTGACTTGACTAAGTGTGGAATTTTTAAAAATAAATGCTGTAATTAGCATGAGAGTGCAGTTTTGTGAACAGCTTGAAAAAGTTACTACAGTGTGGGGAGCTGCCATTTCAGCAGTGATGTATTTTGTCATTAGATGAGATAATTAATGTCAGTCAGCCAAAGACTAAATAAATATGCGTGTAGCTGAGAAGTCCACGTAAGCACGATAGTTAAATCTGTATATATTTCTGCTGGTTTGAACCTGCCTACTCCAGACTGGTCATACCATTTCAGGTACAAGACCTGGCAACAGGATAACCAGGCTTTCAGGCACAGTTTGTGCTGTTGCAATCCTGACGAGATATTATCAAGATCCTGCAACCTTGTTTGTGCTCGCTCTACCAGCATTAACAAGGGAGTGACACACTCTGATGTTACCTGCAAACTCTGAGAGGGAAAATTGGTATTTGCTACTCTAATTCACCAGCAGTGCAACCCGTTCTCTCTTCCTTGCTGTATTACTGCTATAACTCTTTCAGCTTTAATTTTACATTCAAAAAGACTTTTCCTGTGAACTGTAAATCTAAACGTACCTATGAGATACAGTCTGCAATGTCTTGATATTTCAAATGCTTTAAGATGCAGATTAGAAATTCTCAATAAATTAACATTTACCTACCAAATCTGGTTTTAGTTTGTTGGTCAAACGAACGGAGTGAAGTATGGAGTATAGGGTTGTTACCACAGAGGAGATCCAAGATTGTCTAACCTCACGGCTTCTGGGAATGCGATGAAGGGTGAACTGGAAGAAAGCATGATAAGATGAATTTTAATTTTTCTAGGAATGTTCTTGCTCCTTCTATAGAGTTATTAGATTTGTCTGCACCAACTGTTGGGTGGGGTTTTTTTGCTTTTGGTTTGTTTTGTGTTTTTTTTTTAAATCTAGTTAAGCAATGTTTCGATATGAAGCCTCTTCTTAGATGCCCTGTTCAGTGCCATTCTTAGCACTCCTGGCATTCGAGTAAAACAAAATACTAAAATTACATCTATTTTTAAAAATGTATTCTCGTGTTACTTTAAAACATTCCTGACTTAATAAACAATTCAGCCAGAGCAGCTTCACCCACGGTGTCTTAACGTCGTGCCCCACCTCGTGGTGGCAGAGACATAAGACTAGGTCTGCTTAGATACAACCCAACCACGGTGACTGTCTCTTGCCTGTTTAAATTATTCGTGGAATTACACAAATATAACAGTTTTTCTCAGGTAAAGTCCGGTGCATACTATTAAAAATGTAACAACAAATATCATGATCCTTTAAATGAGTATTCAATGAATATTAAAAAGATATGCAAGATGCATATTCAAAATGCAAAATACCTGCATAAAGAAAGAGCAGAGACCATCTTATCTTTGAATAAAAGGTAAGTGTAAAACATAATGCTTTCTTCTTTCTCTAGGAAAAAGTAGAGAATATTCACTGTGTGTAAAAGGGATCAAATTAATAAAACTCGGATGTTTTCAGCTTGTCTCGGAACACTGTAAGCAGTGGGTAAGCTTCCTGCACCTTTCACACGTGGCTTTTATCTTCTAACAGAGGAACTACAGCTAGGAACTACTGCTGCATCAGAAGGCAGTCCTCATGCTAACGAAACTTTTGACTGTTTAAATGAAAAATAAACGTTGGCTGCAGTGCATTGTTCATTGACATAGGCATATTACTTAGATCTGGACAATAGTCACTATCTTATGTTATATGGGACACCAGTTGACTGCCACTCTGGCAGAATTCATATGTGGAATGAGAGACTCTAAACATCATTACAAATACTAAAATTTGCCTGATTACTTCAAATATACCATTGCTAATTGTCATAGATTAGCCCTGGTGATTTGTGACCAGGAAAGATTATGTTGCAAAGAGTTGTACTTTAAATGCAAACTACAAGTCTTGAATAGCAATAACAGGGGCTTTTTTAACATACAAGGTGGAAAGAATTAAAAAAAAACAACCCACCCCACTTCTAAATGCAGAATATTAAGTTAATTTTCTTGACTGAAATTATCCTGTTTCATTGTGATAAGGTTCTTTAATTGTGGTGATGCTGGCAGACATTAACAGATGTTACAAACCTGTTGTTTTATTTGCAGGTGTTGAAATTCCGATTGCATTAGCCTGACAACAGAATATGGAAAAATAAACATGCCCCCTGCTCCCCATTCAACAGCATTCTGATTATCACCATCTCTGTATTTTTTCAAGCTTTGGAAGAGATCAGGTGATAAAAAGAAATTCCGTAGTGGAGTTTAGACCCTTGCATAGTATTCAGTCTTGCTAGAAATATGTGTATGATAAGGTAGTTTCAGGCAGATCAGGTTTCAGCTATTCAGGATGCTCCCTTCACTGTTAGAATGGTGTTAAGCAATGTTTAAAAAAAAAGCATGTGATTTTCTTAATCATGAAAAAACTGATTTCAGCAAAACTTGGCAGGGAACCCAAACCATATCAAAGTAGAAATGTACTTGTAGAACACAAGGAAAGATCAAACTGACTTTATTGATGCTCTTCAGAAAACATGCTTGGAACTTTGCACATAAGTGCCTATGTAATTTGTTAGGACTTCAGCCCCTGTATCAATCAACATTTAAGTATTAAGCTGAGACACAAAATCTTACATTTTCACTCTAAATATTTTTGCTCAGTGGAAAAAGAATGGCCAAAGGAAAATGAGCATCTGTTATCCAGACAGCAAACTAAGATGTAGCCAAAAATATTCCTCTGGTTTTCAATGTTGAAGGAAAATAAACTACATGACCTGTAAGCAGTTGAAGGGGGTATGAAAGGGAAGCTGCTCAGCAAAACTAAGTGAACTAGTGGAAAGCTGCATAATCCTTCCATACTGAAAATATGGATTTCTAAAAAAATTAATAATTTAGGCTTGGACATTTTTCACATAAGTGAGTATGACTGTGTGACTGACTAATTACCAAACTAGATTTCTCTGAACAGGAAATATCTCCAGTCACTTTGCCAAAGTTTCATCCTTGACAAAATGAGAGAAGAGAATGCCATAATCAGTTTTAAACTAAGCCATCCCCACTTCATTCAGCACCTTCTGGTTGGTGAAGAACCTTCACCTTCCCAGGTGAAAGTGTGGTAAACAAACCTAAAGATGTCATTCCTAAGTGAGCCTCTTGCTCACCTTAGCAGTAGTTGCTTTACATTAAAAGTAATTATTCTGAAAATCATTGGTACTGTCTCCTACCATCTTTTGTCCTAGAAGTGCTGCTGAAGACGATGGAAATATCAGAAATGCATCAAATGAAATCAATACCACATAAATAATTAATGTACTGTGTGTTGTACTACTTGCTCGAGGACTAAGATTTTTGTAGTCAGAATATTAACTTCCATTGTACTTATTCCAATTTCTAAATAAAAATATAATCTTTCTACTAATTTCATTGGAGATCAAGTCACACTAAGTCAACAAAGTCATGCTGCTGTCTATTAATCATACTGCCAAACAGCTCAAAGCAAGCAAACCTTTGATAAAAAGATAAACAAGATATTTTCATGAGTTTTAGGAGTTCAGCATTTTCACAGGTCATCAACCAGAAAACTATCTGACATTAAAAGGTATTGCATACTTTTAAAATGTGGAACTAATGCTCAGTTTAAAAACCCAACCAAAATGCAGTCCAGAAACACACAAAAATAATGAAATTCCAATTAAGTTTTTCTTAGCTAAAACATCTTAAGATATTTCTTTCAAAAAATACATTATGTCACTGAGTGAAATGCCAAACTAAAAAATTAAACCCACAATATTTCTGCTCAAGTATTTTTGTAGCTACAAAGAACACTTCTATGGCTAGCTGGTTTATAAAATTAAGAGATTTATTTTCACCATGCTTTTCTTGAGCAAGAGAGAACTGTTTTTATGCAGTCACTTTCACTACAATTATGTTCCCTCATTGCTCTAAAAAGATTAACGTGTTAACAGGAGGTAAAGACCATTTTAAGAAAAAGTAAGGAAGGTGGTAGTGAAAACTGGTAGCAAGACTGGCATTTGCTATTTTTAGTTATATTTACTTTGCTTTTTCAGTGTCTCTTAAGTACACCAGTGTTTGTTTAGTTCACTCTTACAAATATAAAACCATATGTACAGAATAGCACTTCAAGCTGAACTTTAGTGCAAGTGATTATTAATGCCTAGAAAACCAAAAGGACCTGCTGATCTTAAAAACTTCCTTTTAAAGAATTGCTTCCACATTGCCTTGAATTAGAATGTCATGTTAAGATCATTTTATCTTACAAGAGCATATTTAACAAGTTACCTGGGAATTGGAGAATGTTTTTTGTTCAAAAGAATGTATTTTAGCTTCACTCATCTTGTCTGAGTCTGCAAAAACATAATGTCTAGGAGAGTATGACTCTGACAAACAGCTAAGTAATCTCAGGATTTCTGTTGTGTGCCCACCTGTAAAAACAAAATAGGATATGAAAAATTTTTTAACTTTCAATTTCTTTAGGTTCTTCAGCCACTTTTCTTTTTAAAACTTATTGGTACTACTATCATCAGTGACAGTCTTCTGAGAACAGAAGATTCAGTTAAAGGATGGTTGAGACTGCTAAGTAATATGAAGACAATTCAGCTCCCACTGGAGCTATATTGATGGAATTTTTTCAGTCAAATAGGATTGAACCAAGATCACACAGAAGTACGATATTTGTGTTTAATGTCCTGTACACAATGCAAAAACAATTGGGCAAAGAGTTATACTGTAGTCCATACCCAAAAGCCATATCATGGTGCAATGATCAAAATGCGATCTGGCTTGGAGCTGCAGTGTGGAAGCACACCTCCTGCTGACCCTGCTCAATCTTCAGTCCTGCCACCTGCAAGATCAGGGTCAGGGCTGCACTGTCTCAGCTTCTAGAACAGAAGTCAGGCAACAATTTCACTCCTCAGGTATGCCAGTGTAAAAGCTGAGTGCTTGCAGAAGAAACAGTCCAGCTCCAGCCAAGCATGTTAACCCCTGCCCTTGAACTGGTATTGACAACCTTCTAGCTGCAAGGCTGCTTTGCTCAGGGACCTAAATGGGCACTAAACCGGAGAGAAGAACAGGGTGTACTTCCTGTGATTTTTGGGAGCAGGGTTAATTGTGTTGTTGCTGTTGGTTGAGTTTCCTCAACTGGAGTTAGAGGAATACTTGTACCAGTGGAAGAGGGGAGATGGTGTGTGTAGGTGAAGTGCAGCAGCTCACCTTTTATCTTTGGGGCTGGATTGGCTTAACATCAACCTGCGCCCATAAGTGCATACATAAGTATTGACTGGTGCCACAGTTTGGCTCTGGGTTGGCAGTCAAACCAATAACAGTAACACTCTCGATTCACCCCCCCCTCCCCTAAGGTAGGGAAAGAGGGAGAAAAATGAGAAGAGAGGCTTTCTGGGTTGAAAAGTGAAACAGATTGATTTTAATTATTAGTGATAAGGGAATATATATATATTTATAAAGGGATGTGCAACACCCGATCCCCTCTCTCCTCCCCCAGCGACTCTCACAGCAACTCTTCTCCCTGGTGGCTCCAGCTGAAGGGGGGAGTGTCCGGGAGCACGGATGGGGCCCTCGGGTGTCGGCTGGGAAGGAAAATGGAAAAAAAAGAGAGAGCCAAAGAGAGGATGATAGAAGCGACAGGAAGCAGAAAAGTGAGTGGAAAAGGAAACGAAAGGCTTGACTTCTGTGATGTCTTAACCTATACTGAAAGCCAAACAGAGAAAATATTATGAGAAGGGAATATTCTGATTTGCTGATCC
Organism: Hemiprocne comata; assembly: GCA_020745705.1. Taxonomy (NCBI): domain Eukaryota; kingdom Metazoa; phylum Chordata; class Aves; order Apodiformes; family Apodidae; genus Hemiprocne; species Hemiprocne comata. Next base: position 14,713,033 of record CM036593.1, on the reverse strand, counting down.
TGCCTTCAGTCTAATCTGCTCCCCTGTGGGGGGGAGGCTGCAGACAGTCAGAAGTGACCTTGGTTATTATCAGTCCACTGGCGCTGCTAAAAAGTTCACTGAAAGAAAAAAAAATCAGCAAAGAGAAAGTTCACTTCACCCTGGCTCAAACCACGACAACTGGACGTGTTGCTTTTCACTCTGCTAGAAGTTGCAGAATAAAACAGTAAACCAAATGTATTTCTACTGCCTCCTCCTGCCCATTGTCATTAGCCTCCTGCAAGGCCTTTGCTACACAAGTCAAGCACTCTTAGCTGGCAAAAACTGACAAGCAGCGAGAGATACAAAACTGCCACCTTTCTGTAGAATTTCTTGCAGTATTTTTCAGACTTTTTTGGGATTTTCTCATGAGCACTGGCTTGTTGAAGCTTTCACAAATCCTAATGCAATCATCTGAGTATTCACAGAAGAGCAGGAGATTCCTACTTCAAAAAGTCACGAAGGATAACCTGGAACATTGTATCAAAGTTAACTGACTCATGAATTATTTAAGCTGGTAAGCTTATGTACAGTGGACGTATTTTTTTTTTAGTACAAACTAGATTCTAAAGGACCAAGGGAAAACAAGCACATTTACAGCCCTGTTGGAAGTAAAAATGACCTGAAAAATTATAAAACTGTCAGTCAAACTCAGACTGCACAAAGATCCTGCAATGATTACTCAATTAGTCAATGTGCAAAAACCACAGGGATGTGGAGGTGATGAAATCAAAGCTTGCCTGGATTTGTCAGCTGCAAACTTCCAAGGCAGTCTAAATTTTGTGGGTGAATTAATTGCCCTGTAACTTTGGGGAGGTACCAAGGAGTAGCAGGTGTGTGTGTGTCCTTAGTGTGGGGTAACACACTTTGACAACAGTACTGCTTCTGACAGACCCAAATGAGACTCTTGTCAGTAAACAAAAGAAAGGTGTTTGGGTAGAATTATCAGAAAACGTGATGTCTGGAAGGGGTGTACTGATCTTCGGAAAGCCTTGCACTGAATCACCATCAATAACTTTGTCAGAAGACTGAGCAGCTGCGCAGGTCTCTCCTGCACCAGTTTTAGTCAATATATTTCTTAACGACCTCGGTGAAACACGTATAGTGCCTGAAGGAAAAGTTCAGAAACCAAACTGTTAGACGGACGATAATGCCAGAAATAAAGATGAAGCGTAACAATTACTCAAACTAAGAACTAAAAAACCCAAAGAGAGGCGGCGGCCTCAAGGGTGCCCTACCTGGGTGGGAGGGGTGAGGTCCAGGAACAGCCGTGTCGGGCACCCCAGCAGTGGCTCCTGACACAGCTGCCGGCGATCGGGCGTCCCGCTCACCCCTACTCCCTGTCCGCCACCGTGACTACAACTCCCGGCATGCACCACGAAACACCAGCGAATGCCTCGTTGGCCCTCGCTCCGCGCTGCATGCCGGGAGCCGTAGTTCCTGGAGCCCGCCGCGGGGGCTCTGCGGCGCGACCCACTCCGACTGGCGGCAACCTCTACTCACCGGAGCCGGCCACCACCAGGAGACTGAGAGGAGGTGTCCACCGCCTGCGCCTTCTTCTCGCCAGGACCGCCATGAGCAGTAAGGGAAGGAGGAGGAGGAGAAGAAGAAGGAGGGCGCCAGGCAGTGGGAACTCCATGACGCAACCGGAGCCGTCGGGCCACACGGCGCGGAAACGGGCGGCAGCACCTCCCACGTACGGCAGCTGGCGGGGCTCAAACCTCCCCGCGTCTTCAACCGCGCCGTTCCGCAACGGCCATGGTGGCGCCGGGAGGGCGGCCCGGGCCGGGCCAGCGGTACGAGTGCGAGCGGCGGGCACTGAGGGGCCGGCGGCGGTGGGGTTGTGCTGGGACGGCGGCACAGGGACTGGGCTGGGCTGGGGGACGCTGTCTCTTGTGGGTGGGCGCAGGCCGCCGTCTGAGCGGGGTCGCGCGTTGCCCTCGGGTGTGTGGTTCGCGTTCGCGGTAATAAAGTGTGAGATGCTTCCTAAACGTAAAAGGCTGGGTCTGTACTGCGGGACCAGAGTTGTCATGTGTCCACGACAGCGGCAGGAACCGGCCTTCGCCGCTTCGACTGCTCGTCGGCCCCTGGCCCCGGGAGCTCCGAAACGCTCCCGCGTCGGGGCCTGGCCGGAAGGTAACTCGGTACCGTCGCTTCCCAGGCGCTGCGAGCCAAGCCAGCCCGCCCTGCCGCGGGCCTGCCTCCTGCTGCAAGGAGACCGAACTGCTTTAGTTAATGTGTAAACTGAGAAATAAGTACTGAGGAGTAGTCATGTGGCTCCGCTGACACGAACAGAGATTCCTGCAGGGATCTGCAAGAATGCGGAGGCATAATCTTTATCCAGGTATGTATGCTTACAGGGAGCTAAAATTGTATATAACCTACAATAATGCATAAAATGAAGAATATTAATATTTCACTGCCTCTCATAAGTGTTGTTTTCATTAATTCCAATACTTTAGCTTTTTATTTCAGTAAGATGCAACAGATCAGCACTCTTTTAATCTCTGTCAGCATCCAGGCTTTGTTGTGGAGGTGGTGATTATTCAGCCGTTGGACTCGGATGAGATGTGTGTTTGCTAGAAAGGCTAAGAGATTACATTTTATGATTAGGAAACAGTCGAGTTTGTTCATCATTGTCCTTAAATTATCTGCCAGGGATCAAGGCCCTTCTCTTGGCCTATGAATGAGGATCAATGAACTCTCAAACTTTTTTGAGAGGTTTGACTCCATTGCTTTCCAGGGTGGCTTGTCTAGCATATGAAATACGACAGCTATCCACTCATGCCTGAAGTGTGCAAACACAACAGATCAAACGCATTGCAATTCTGCATCTGTCTGCCATGGTTTGTCTGGCAGGGTTTTTTCCTCTTGTTCATTACGAACAGGTACTTTATGTATCCCTACCTGCCTTCCAAGCTGAATGTTTCTTTCTGTTTTTTGACAAAAAGTTGTTGCAGTCATGGATTCCAGTGGTTATTGCATCAATTACAAGTAAAAGAGATACTTTCTAGCTACCTTTGCCATCTTAGGACCTGAAGTAAAGATAATCTTTCTCATTTGTGTCTCACAGTTTTACAGATGATGTTTTGTTTTTTCTTTACATCAGTGCAACATATAATTTTGCAGTTGTTTTAAGCAGAGACTATTAAAAACAGTGTTACCATGGTAAGCTCTTCCACCCAAATGAGTAACCTCACAAAAATATCTCACTGCTTAATCATTGTTGACATTTGGAAACAGCCAGGTTTTAATTAATAGTTCTGTTGATGATGCATGAATTTAAAAAATTCATTTTACTTTGCACTTCACAACATAAAACTAATGATTACGGACAATAGAGATGCAAGTCTCTAAATTATATAATAAAGAGGAAGAAAGCACCACAGTCTTTAAACTACTATGTTAAAACAAGACAGTAAGTTCCATAGGCAATTTAAATACTAATTTTGTGTGTGGTGATCTTTACCCACTTTTACCTTCTTCAGTGAAAATAATGTCACTGATGTAGAATGTATCCCAGAGTGCCACGTGTAGCTAGCAGTTGTTTTATTTAAGGACTTTTTTCCCAAGGGTTTTTTAAATCTTCCCTTTGTTCTTATTTTTCCTACCGTAAGAAGTGTTAAATAGCTGCTTTTTATTAGGCATTTTATTCAGAGAAACAATCCTGGAATCTCAGCAGCAGAGAGTGATGTAAAAAGCTTCAACTTTTTGTCTTGTTTTCCTGTTATTTCTTCAGTGTGTACATATTTCCCCTTATATATGATTCTTCTGTATGACTGTTTGGTGAAATTCATGAGAAACTGACCTAAAACCAGTGAAGTTGTCAGGGTGTTTTTTTGCTGGGCAGGACATTTGAAAACAAGAGGAAAAAATAGGTATAATGCAGGAAATAACCTGTTCTGTGGATGAGAAAACTGAGGATCTGACAGTTCTTTGGATTCAAAGCAAAGACCATGATTTTCGAGTCTAAAAAGCTAACCAGCTCACAAACTCCTAGGACAAGTGCTGAAAGTCTTTCACTCATTGGGAATTCTGCTTGAATGAGGAATACAGTTTTCAAGTAGTATCCATAGCAGATTGCAAGGCTGGAGGGAAGAGTCAGAATTTTGTGAGACTGATTAAAATGATGACATAGACTGAAGCCGCAACCTAGTTGCCATAAAGTTCTACAAAATTTTTGTTTTCTTTTCTGAAAATTCAGTAGACCCCATGAAGATCCCATTAGCAGTATAGCACTGCTAATTACATCTTTTCTCAGTAGGATATGTGTATTTGTGTTTTTTCATCATGGCAACTCCTTTCTCACACCATACAGTGTTCTGGACCAGGGAGACTTCAGTTCAAGGACTGTAAGAGTCACGGAGCAAGCAGGTTGCTCTCTACTCATGCAAACTGCATTGCATGTTTGGGGGATTGATTCCCATATTTTACGTGCTTTGAGAATACTTTGTCTCAGCATCAGACATGCATGTGAAAGTTATTATGAAAAAGCAGTAACTATCCCAAGGATTAGCACATCATGGTCACATTAGTTAAATAATGTGAAGCAGGTGAAGTATAGGACTTCTGCGAGGAAGGCAGTGGCTAGTACTAGATAGTGTTGTTCTCCAGTTTGTAAAATTAATGATACTGCAAGTGAACCTGTAACCTTTTTGTTTGGGAGGAAGCAAAGCCCTTGCCCTGAGAAGTCATTTGACAGAAAGTGATGTAAGTGCAGTAATTATAAGGGATGTCTCTGGTACCTCTGCTACTGATGCAGGAAGTTAGCTTTGAACTTCTTGGAGGAGAAAGAAACCATGCTCTTTCTAAATAATTGATCACTGTTGTCCAAAAGAAAGCTCTGAAACTCTTGAATAGGAAAAAATAGGTTTTTATAAAATGCTGTAGTATTTTTTCTGTTTACCGCTTGTGAGACAATATTGCAAAGAAAAACCTGCTGCTGTCCTTTTTATATGTGAATATTCTGCTGAACCTTACTAGTACATCTGCTGAATATCTCCTTTGAAATTTACACTGTTGAGTACTACATTGACTTGAGGAAAGCTCGCTCTCTTTGTGTTTCAGTTTCTTTTGACTCCAATAGGAAAGGCTGCAGTTGGAATATATATACAATAACCTTTTTCAGTGAAGTGAAATGCAGGCAGCTTTGGCTATCTGATGGTCATTTACTTTCTGACATTCCATTTTTAAGTGAAATAACTTTAACGGTGAGAGAGTCTTTCCATGCAGCTGCAAAACACCTTATATTCATGACTCCTTAACTGGCATTTTGAGTATTTTTTTTTTTCCTTCTAATTATGAATTGTGAAAGTAGACCTATGAACAAGAGTGACTGTACTGTTGTCTTCTTAAGTGAGATCCTTTTGCCTTGTTTTGGCTTAGGTTGCAGCTCCACAAACAGTTGCATCAGCAGAACTGAGGGCTAAACTAGCAAAATGAGGAGTTGGGTGAGGAAAAGGGCAGGAGTGTCTTTGTCAGGCTTTGCTACTGGAAAAATTGTAATGTGGAACCATTTATCATGTCAAACCTCAGTCATGTATTAAATGTATGTAAATAATTTTCTTAGTTCCTGCACAATAATTTCACAAGAGAAGTGATTTGAAAAACAAGATATGCTATATAAGCAAACTCGATTTTCTGCAGAAAACAAGTATTTATTTTTTAATGTGCTTCCAGTGTTTTTAGAAACATAAAAGAACAGCAATACTACACTCTTTGACTAAAGAAAACTGCAAGACTTCTAGCTGGGTTTCTAATGATTCTTCAATATTAGAAATGCAAGCTGCATATGGAAGAGTCTAGAACAGTAACAACATTGTAAGTCTAAAAAGTTCTGCTGTTGGCAAGAAGAGGGATTTTTAATTAAATCAGCAGACTGGACCATTGGGGATCAACTGGGGACAAGATGAAGCAGGCAGCTGATAAATATATAAGCTACTGGCTGATCTCACTTGGTGTCAGAACTAGGATGTTATCAGAGCCAGTATGTGGCAAAATGTGTCCCTTTTAGCAGCGTTTACTTTCAATTACTTTGGGCTAAGTGCAGTTCTACTTTCTTGTGACTCATTATAATTATAGGAATGTAATCTTAGAAGTCCTGATTTGCATCTGTAATCAATAACATCTGTAGTATTTATGTTAGCATTACAGTTAGTGCTGTGCTTCCTGGTATAATGGCAGTTCTCATATGTATTTAAGATTACTCTCATTTGTTTAGGTACAAAGACAGAGCATTTAGAAAACACTTAAACACTGCATGTCCTAAGTAGCCAAAAATCTGGAACCAAATACCCCAAATAATGAGATCTATTTTCTATTAAAATTGAATTGTTTCTCATGTTTGCCATTCCTTAGGCTTTAATTTCCAGTGGTGTGCTGTGGTGTCTAACTGCCACCAGAGACAGACAATAAAGCAGTTGTGAGTTTACACCAATTCATTAACGAGGTATCCTTCCCTCTGAGTGTTTAAAGATTTCCATTTCTGGTAATGGTAAGTTCTCTGTATGTAGTCTTTGGAAGTGGGGGAGGAGGTTGTTTTTAGAAATTTGTCTGGGTCTAAATAGCATGTACAAATTTAGAATCAAAGTAGCAATTTGTAGGGAAAATGTTTTTCTATAACCGGCATGAGCCACGCTGCTACCAGATGTTTCTTTAACCTACTACATCTGACAGCGTGGCTTGGAAGGTGGTGCGTGGACCTTTGACACAAAGTTTGGTAACTGGGGGCATTCTGAGTGTGATTTTTATGAAGCAAGAACATTTGTAGTAGACGGCACAAAACCGACATATTACAACTTGCTCTAATTACTGGGCAGCATGTTTAGGGAGCAGTCCTTGTAATGTAATGTAAACTGATGTTCTTAAAAAAGCCAGGAGAAAGCGACTGCTGTTTCACATCTTAAAAGTACTGAGCATCCTGGAGGTCACTGGGTGCCTCTGGCCACTCAGCATTTAAAAATAAGGCCATTTTTTACATTACTCCTAAAAATAGATTCAGAGTCTGATATTGCCTTCCTGGAAATATATCCTCAAATCTGTTTATATGTGAAATGAAATTTGCAGGGTACTTGGGGGTTAGGATGTAGGGTTCTCTGCATATTCAGTGCTGCTTTTTGACTGGGGTTTTCCTGAGCTTTCAGTGGCTTTGTAAGGAGAATGAAGAGGAGTGCACATTTGTTCAGCCTTTGCTGCATTCCTGCTGTCAGAAAACTGGCCATTGCCTGTGCAGGGAAATAGCCTGGTCTCATCTAACAGCTAGTATCGGTGCATACCTTTTCCTCTCTCGGACTGAAAATCAGGTAGTTGGAGGGTTGTTGCTTCCATCACAGGTCTAGATTTCAGTCTCCAGCCCTCAGCATTCTTAGGCTTGAGAAAAGGGCCTCTCGCCCTTCTTTGCTCTCTCCATCCTCTCCTAAGGAGCATACAAAACACATCAGAATTGATAACTCCACTGTGAAGACAGCTTCCCGAGTTGAAAGTGAAGACGGTTTTCTGAGCAATTTAGGTTTCTAAAGGTCTAGCATTGAATTAATGACATACTGGGGTTGAAAGAACTGGTCATATTGTAAGAGAAGAGATGATGTATTCTGGTTTTGCTCTGCACTGTCTTTTCCTCCTGTTTTACTTGTGTTTTTTATTTATGCAGTTGTATTTAAAAATATGTCATTTATTGACTATTGTTTTGGGGATGCTGCCAGGTATGGCTGTAGGTTTGGGGATTTGTCCAAATCCTATTAGAGTCAATTGAATGTAATGACTCTACTAGCTCTCAATGAAGATAAATGGAATTCTTTGTAGAGTTTGCAAGGGCTTGCCAAGTTATCTCAGCATTTTAATTTCTGTACATTTGTGTATAATTCTTCCAAGACAAAATACTGAAATTTTGAAATCTGAAGGTCATTCTATTGCTTCTGTTTAATTAAAAATATGTAAGATGTCAAGCACAGCAAACCATGTTAACAAAAACCTGTCACAGTTATAAGTCCAGCTATAGCCAATATAACACACCTGCTACACTACATTTTAACAGTTTTAAAATATGTGATAACATAACATTTAAAAACATGCCCCTCAGTTGTTAATTTTCATCAACCACAGGTGAGGGGTAGCACTGTTTTCTCTATGTTCGACAGTAAAAGAAGAGAATGTCCTTGCCTCTATTACAGACTAAATGAATGCTGGGAAATGATATGCCATTTGCATTAGTTATTGTGAATTTAATTCATTGTTAAGGTGTCAAGAGAGTTGGTCGATTCCTATTGTGAATTAAACAGTGATAATGAGACAATTGCTTAGAGTTAAGTTATGGTATTAATTATTTTGCTGACTGATAATTAATATATTACTGAAAAGAAAAAAAAATATGCATGCAGAAACACTCATGAGTTTTCATGGTGGCTTCTGATTTACTAAAGCTGATCAAAGACAAATAAATAATAGAAATAATTTCCAAATAGGGATTTCATATTCTTTTTAGAATATTTTGAAGACAAGCTATGTTGTCTTTTCCGTTGTACCTTTGTGTTTGCGGACTGGTATAATTGTAAATACAAGCACTTCTTAAGCAGATAATAGTCAAGCCAAGAGCATGCATAAATCTTGATTATTATTTAAAAAAAAAATAAATTCCGAAACTGTCTGTAAGGTAAACTGCAATCATCTTTAAAGAGTATTGTACTCACAAAGAAAAAAAAGTTTGTTCAAAGTGAAACTGAAGACTTACTGCCCTGGACTTGTTACCTTTTCCTTTTGTTGTGTGTTTTTGTAGTTAAGAATCAGATCACGAGAAGCCTTGATTCCTCTAACTTCCACAGTGGTGCTGGGGGGGATGAAGTACTGTGTTCTTGTCCAGATTATTTTTTTATTGTTACAACATGCAGGATTTCTTTGTGACAGACACTGAGCAAAAGTCCGATGAAAAGACAGTCCCTGTTTCAAGGAGATATATTGAAAGATGTATTTTTTAAAGGAAAGATTAATTACACACGGTGCAGAGCATTACCTGCTCCAGCACCTGGCTTCAAGTATTTTTCCCTGGGATAACTTGACATATAAGAGGTTGTTCAGTGCCCAGATGGCCTGTATACATGAGCATCACATTTACTGAATTCTGAACATCATGGACTTGCTGCGTGGTATGTCTGGCACATCCAGTGAATCAGAGATGTCCAGTCTAACACTTGGTACATATGCGTGGAGTACAGTATGTACAGAACACATCTGACTTGTGCACTGCATAACAGGGCATTGGACTAGAACATATGTGCAGGTACTGTTGCCCAAAATATCTTGAATCTGAAAGTTCCCTCTCCGTGGGGAGATTCCTGTTTCCACTGGGGCATAATTTCCACATAGAGAAAGAGGATAACACCAGAGGAGCTCCAGATGTGTCATATCCATTATTCAGCAAATCAAATGAACAGCTGCTGAAATGCAGATTCTTTAAGCAGTCCTAGTAGAATTATTACAGCAAAATGTGTATATTTACAACAAAATAAGAGTAAATGTGCAACACCCCACAACCAAGGTGTTGTAATTAGTGTCTATTACAATGCAATTTTTCTGCAATTTATTCAGTTACACAGTATATTTCGTGCGATTCACAGAGACTTTCCAGACCCAATTATAATGTTTGTTATTACAACATTTGTATGGTGAAACTCTTCCACCGTAGCATTTTTTCATGTATATCACATACAATTAGGACTATTTTTGCCTTTTATTTATTTTTAATTATCCTTGGGGTTTATGTTCAGTATTTTTCTAATATTCGTAGTTACTTGAGTAAGTCAGAATGAGTGTTTTCATCAGCATAAATGTATATGGTGTTGAATGGTGTCACTGGAAGTGGAAACATAAAAAAATTCCCTGCTGATCTGAAAGGCAAGCTTTAGTTCTGTGTTTTAGCACTGATGTATTTAAATGTACTGTTACTTCTCTTTTAATATCTTTCTTACTAGGACTGCTGTCTTAAATCTTAGGTTTGGAAGGTATAGTGCAGAACACGATCTCCACATGGCTAGAATTGCACAGAGGGACAAAAATGTGTCTGTTTGAAATAACATGCAGATCAAGGCTTTAGAGAGTGGGAAAGTCACGAGACCCACTGATACAAATGAAAACTAAGAATTAAACTCGAGGTAAGCATCTATAACAGTGCCAATACAAAATTGGCAAATGATTACGGTATTAACAACTAGCACTGATAAAAGCAGGATCTTTGCTAGAAGACATTATTAGCAATAAAATAAAAAAGAATAGTACATTCTGGGGGTCCTAAACTAAAAAAAATAGAACATAAAATATATTTTCACTTGAAACAATATATAATTTCAGCATCCACCCCAAAATATTAAGTTAAAAATCTTCAGTACTTAAGATACAGCAATTTAAAAATAATGTTGTTCTTGGATTACAAATATTACTGAGTACTGTATCTGAGAAATATGTGAAAAGCAGTTATTTTTTTTCTTGCACAGGGTTTTTTGTATGGATTTCAATGGCATTTAGTTATAAATAATGTGAGCATGCATGAGGTTTTATTGTTTTCTTGTGCCACTAAGAAATCCTCCTTCCTTGTTTCCTCAAGGCTTTCACAGATGAACAGAGAATGGAAAAAATCACTACAAATTATAGACAATTTTTTTTCAAAATCTTAAGAATTGACAGACACTTAAAGGAAACTATATTGTCTGAAGAAACTACTTAACCTTTTCAGGCTAATGTATCTATCTGCCATTAAAACACCTTAATATACCATTCTTTCTGCACTGTGGTGCACGCTGAAAGAGGCACAGTTAAATGCTGTGCAGCTGCTATGGCATGTGCCAAAGTTTAGACTGATCTAAGTGAGGCTTAGAAGCTATCTTTAGCATACAGATGAGTGATACTATCCTAAGTGAGTGTGCTGTCTTTTTACCTGGTGTGCTGCTCCTGAAAATCTGATGCCAGCATGTAAAACAAAAACCTAGTATCAACAAGCACTGTTTTGTTCTTTGCTTGCATTTCGTTGATTTGAATTAACAGTCTGAATATTTTAAAGAGCGTTGCGTTCTGACCCTTTGCATGTTGAATTGTTGGGAAATAATTTGTTTGGTTTTAGCACTGCTTGGCACCAATTTCATGCTCTTCAATTGTATGCCATTACAAAGTACATCTTCTTTTATTTTCTGCTGTTCTGACATCATCAAATTCTAGTCACTACCCCATTCTACAGTGCTCTTGTTGCTAAGAGCCTCAGCTCTCACAAGGCAAAAGGAAATATGTGCATGTGAAGAAAAGAATCTGGTATTCTTTCAAGCTTCCCCCTGCTGTTTCTGGTGTGCTCCATCTTGGAGATCAGGGAACCGAGAAGTCATGTTAATCTCAGAGCGCTCTGGTTTAAGCCTTTGGGAATGGAATGCTTTCTAGATCCTTAGTTTGTTGATCTCAAAGATGCACTCAGATGCAACTTTGTTTAGTAAAGAGCCAAGGAGACATTTACCAAAGCTGCAGTACTGCCTCTGTTACAGTCCTTTGTGCAGGCATATCAGAGGGAGGAAAATGCATGGAGAAATGTGAGGTGAACAATGAAGGAAACCAGGGGAGGATGACTGTGGGGAGGAAGAAAAAATGGCAGAGAATGAAACAGTGACAAGAAAATAGAGGATAAAGTGGGAAAGGGGGGAAAATAGGAGAAAGAATAATCTGGAAAAGAAAAAAGAGATGGCGTTCCATATGATGCACGTTTTGTGGATCATATTCAGCACATCTGTCTTAATGTGTTATGATGTTTTGTCATAATGCTGACATGGTGCATCGCTGTACTAGTTTGTAATGCAGCATCATAAACTCACAATGTGCTGTTTTACAGGTCCTCAATAGCTTCTGGATGGTTACAAACAGGACAATAATATCGACAGAGAGGGTGATGCTGCAGGTGAGGTGCAACTACATGAAAGAGACAGCATGTGATGAGAGTTAAATGGAGAAGAGAAGGCAGAAAAGCTGGAAGAAAACTGAAGAAGGAAGGCTGAGATACAGGAAGACATTGGTGACCAGACAGCTTTCCAGAAACAAGCCTTTGTTCCATTACTGAGAGTAAGTAGTACTACTGCCAGAAATACTGTTTCAAATGGGGAGGTGACGGGAGCTAGGAGAGCTAAAGTAACCAATCCAAGATTAAAAAGGGAGGGTGTGTTTAGGGGAAGTAATCTAAAGCAGGGGAAAATGAAGGTATCATTTAATACACTGCTACCTAAAAATGTGACAGGATACATTACAGTGATGTGTGCTGGAAAGGTAAGACTCATTTTCTGAGTAGCTATAACATAATATGCATCAGCACACAGAATATGTCTGCTGTTCAGAAAATGAAGATATGCTTCAGGGAAGCATACAGCTCAGCAACTGCGAACTGTGTACATGCAGAATGTTTAAAAAAAAACAAAGCATGCAGATTCACTGTTTTTTCTATGCAATTTTTTGAGGAGAGGGAGGATTTTTTATACATGGAATCTTTTTTTTTCTTTTCCATTCACAATTTTCCTGCTATTTTTCAGCTTATTTTGGCTAAACCCAAATTCAGATCCTTTATTTTCAGCCTCCTCTTTTCAGTATTGGGCTTTCTGAATTAAGTGCTGCAATATTAGCTGCCTACATTTTGCTGTGATTGGACTCCATGGGTGGCCTGAGCAATTTTCAGACAATGGAGCTGGTTCTTTCTCACTCACACCAGTGTAACGCATTGGCTTCAGTGGAGTTACTTTTGATTCACAGTGTTGTGAAAGGAGAATTGTGCTTGCTCTTTCATATGTTCTTTCATCTCCATGGTATTTTTGCTTACATTTATAATTGATTTTCTGGGAATATCTTCTGCTGCTGACAGGTAGACACCGGAACTTCCTAAGAAGGAAATAAATTTAAGCATTTTTTAGCTCACTGAGTTCAATCCACTGCTGCTACCACACCATGTTATATAATTCCTTTCATAAACTGATCAGGCTTTAATCATTCATTAAGACTATTCTTACTATAATTGGTACATTCAGACAGAAAGGTTAGTTACGTCCCGTATATGTTCAAGACAACAACTGAAATAATTTTTAAATGCTCTAGAAGTATTTTCCTTTCTCATATATGCCTCACTTTTCAGTTCAGCAGCCATGATAAAGGCTTCATTCTTGGCAGAGGTAGGCTCAGCTCTGAGAAAGCACAGTTCTGAAATTACAGGCATACTTAGGAAAGGGTACCGTGTAGTTTTCTATTCATGGTCACATCCCTCTCACAAATTTTAGTGGGAGTTAAAAGCAGTCATCTGACAACAAATTTTTACCATACCTGAAGTGCCACCCTGAAAGTCAATTGCAGAAGGATAAGGGTATGGAACAGGTGTGTAAAACTTGGCTGAGGATAGATTACTGTAGACTTCAACTTACTTATTTTGGGCTACCTTCTCTTTAGTGCCCTGTCTTAGCAGACTCACTCAATTTCAGCAGAATTTGTTCCTCATTTATGGAATTCCTGGGCCTAATTAGCATGAAGCTGAAAATCATCAATATAACCAAGAAGTTTAATTGTAATTAAAGCATAGATGGAAGGCAGAGCCCAATTTTTCTATTACACAGTGTAAATAGGATGATTTGGCTGAAACCAACAGAATTACCCTGTGACCTGCATGTGCTACTGTGATGGAGGAGGGCTCTATGTCCTCCTTACCTTCTCTGTTGTCTTTCAGCATATGTGCCATCTATCAACATGAAATATAATCTTAGTTTTTGTCCTGTGTTCTCAAATCTCTGTTCTACACCTCACCTTACCAAGGCCATTGCCCATGCTTCCCTTCCCTGCAGAAGCTTGGTTTCAGAAGTTGCATTTGTTACTGGGGACCTTCTTGACAGCATTTAGTGATGGTAACTTTGGTTTGCAGCTGCTGGAAAATGGTGGCCGCATGTCACAAGGGAGTGAGGGAGAAGTGTATTCCTTGTGAAAGCCAAACTGGGGTCACCACATAGCAACCAGTTGGCAGTGATACTACTCTGGTACCTGTTCATCTCACCCTTGAGCTGCTGTATTTCTGATGCAGAAATAGGTGCACAAGTTGCATAATGCAAGTACAATGAGTCTCATACTTTCAGGACTTGCTGGAAATGTTCAAAGTAATTGTGCAGCAAGTTCATGCAACACTTTGCAGGAGTAGTAAAGTACTCTCTTGATTTTGTTGGAGTTACTTTGCACATGCAATACAGGCCTAGTGTGTTTTCTGTGAGGTTCTCTTTGGCATTGCTGGACATGGGACATCCAAAGTGAGGCTGCTGCACGTATGCAATAACATCCAACCTGATGAGAGTATTAGACAGCAATAAACTCAGATATATAGGCAGTTCTCAGAATCTTCCTGGAGAACACTTCTGTTTGGAAAAGAGGACAGACAACCAATCTAAGGCAACCTGAACTTATGGTAGCCATATCTAATCATGTCTACAGGCCTCCCTTCTACTGCAACACCTTCATACACCCAGAGCCAGTTCTCTTTTATCTGCAAATTACCTTTATAAAAAATCTGAGAGATGTTGTTCCGTGTACTCAAATGGAGAGCAGCTATCAGCTAGGAATCCTCAGTACATCACCCTTCTCAGCTTTATGGTCAGCAGCACTCAACCCAGCATTTTTAGTTGGGCTGTTGAAAGATGGCATTGCCTCTGGTCATGATCTGCTGCATGCTCAACAACGTGTTGGTCACGGGCCAAGGAAAGAGCAGTGAGGCAGGTCAAACTAGTTTCTTTCACCCACGCAGCACACTGGGATGAAGGAATTGTTTGGTAGGCTGTGCACTACATGGGCCAGATGTGGAGGTTTGGGGAGAGTCTGGTTTGTCTTCTCCTAGATGCTTCCTAACCTGTAAGTGCGTAATGGTACGGATTATTTTGATAGGTGATGTCTGGCAGTTACCTGTTCAGTTGAAGACATAACCACTCTTAACTGTTTGCTTTACCCTCCTGCTAGGTATTACCACACTCGTATGGTGGAGACTCCAGGTCACAGGCTGGCGTTGTAACTTTCATGGTTGTGTTCTACTAGAATGATCATGACTTTCAGGCAGTTGGGAGAAATAACATCTTAAAACATGGCAGATAAATCTGCCAGAGCTTGCTGTTTTGAGTCTTTGTTTCTTAACTATGTGCAGAAAGAGTCCTTGCCTGTGCCCACAGACCTGAGGACAACCATTCCTGCCTTCACTGCAGATCCTCTGTCATCCCAGAGGTTCACTGCTTGTCCATGTGGAAGACTGTTGTCCTAGTTAAGGGGGCAAGGAGTATATACAAAGAACCTTCAGAGTCAGTGATAATGGATTAAGCAAAAAGTGAGGGCTGTTCTTTGGAAGGTGAGTTATTGAAGAAAAAATTCTCTTAGAATTTTTATAGTTTGTGTCATCTAGAAAGTGGTTTATGATCCCACCATGCAGTTCTTAGGATTTAGTGGCTGTTCTTTTTCACTAAAAACTGTAGACAGAAAATAGGTTGAAATCCTTCTTTATATTAGCAATAAAATTATATGATATCAGAGTGAAAGATGAGACTTTAATCCCAATTTCACTAAGAAATTGTGCTGCTATGATATTGCTGTCTTTATTTGTCCGTTTGTTTCTGGAATGGAAGAAGATTGGAATTGGATCTCCTTCACTCAGCTGAGAGCGTCTTACAGAATTTTGTTAACAAAAATCAGTTTAAAAGCTGATCAACCGTGGTACACTTACACACCATAATTGGTACTCAGGCTTCACGTCCTACCCTTCCCTTACATTAATCCTCCCACACCCCTTCTGCGGGGAGTGCACTTACTAACTCCATAGACCCCTGATATATACCTAGATAACCTTCCCCGAGCCTTGGTCCTTCAATAAACCTCCGGTTGTGTGAGCGACATATTGGTCTTTGTGAGCATGGGGGAGGGGGGGCGTTCCACTCCACCCTCTAAGGTACGGTCCCATCCACGAACCTCTCTGCTCCCTGCCGAGAAGGAGGGGGGGGAGGGATAGTCGTGGAAGCATCCTGACATCCGATAACCATTGATATCGGCCCACAACACAACCATAAGACACAAGTCCTCAGAAAATCAAACTTCCATAATTCCAATGTTTACACACTTGTCCTGCGGTTGATTTCTGTTCAGTAAGGGATTGAGCCAGGATGTCTTGAAACAGTTACAGATGCTGGCAGAGCGCCCTGCCACCTCCTACAGGTTACCATTTCTACAGCAGGAATGGCTCAATGCCTCATTAATCAGCACCTGAGTTTCTGCATTTTGCAGATGGGCACATTAAGGCAAGCCAACATCAGTTTCTGTTCAGGCTTAAGCCATAGCATTCCTGCCGTGGGAGCCATCTTGCAAGAGAGATTAGTGTACACAGTTGGGGAAGATTATTTGTCAGCTGCAGCTCAATCTAGTGAGAAATATATGACTACCTTCAACATTATGTTGTTTGACAGAAGAGAATTTTTTTTAATTATTGATCTGAAAGATCAGGAATCCGTAATGGAAAAGGAAAATTGAGGTGGTTTAGGGTGTGTATGATAGTAGAAGCATGCCAAGAGGAATGGAGTCCTGACCACTGTGCTTCCTAGTTGGTAAAACACCTAAATCCATTCATCATCGTATTTAATTTTGTCAACATATTTTTGCTTCTCTTTGATTTTTCAGTACTGTAAGGCAGTTCAGAAATGTAAACTGAAAAATAATTTGCTAAAAGTCACAGCATTTAATTAAAAAAAAAGCAAGCATCAGCACTACCTGTTCTCTGTGTGGCGGGTGCGTTACCTATGACCGTGTGCTGTGCTATCAAAGACGGCATAGGTGGGTTCCTCGGGCACGGTCACGTCAGCATTTTTCTCGTGATATATATTAGACAATGGGGCTCTATAAATGAAAGGCGGCTCGTAGGGGCGGCAAGTGGGCCCCGAGGCTGGTGATGGCAGCTGCGGTCCCGGGGTCTCGGCGGGTGCTCCCCCCGCCGTGCTGCGCTTCCCGCACAGGCGGTCGCTTCTTCGCGCTGTGACAGCGGCTGCGTTTCGAGCCGCGCTGACGACGCGTTTCAGGACGGTCCCGAATTATTTATTTAGTTTAGTGAATGCCTCTGCTGCGCGGCCGCTCGCCCAGCCCGCGCTTAGGGGGCTGCGCCGGCTGCTGCTGGCCGCCCGCCGCTTCAGAGCCCCGTGCCTGGGCGGCCGGGCGGTGCGGCGGGGCCCGGACGCCGCGGCGGGGGCCGCGCCCCAGGCCCAGCTGCTGAGGCCCGCGGGGCTGAGGGGCAGGGGGAGCTGCTGTGAAGAGGGGGCAGCAGCCGCCAGCGCGGGGCGGGAGGGGCCGGGGGCAGGCTCCCCTCAGAGGCGGCGAGCGGAGCCCGGCGGCAGGTGGCGGCGGCTCGGCCCCTTTAAGGCTACGCCTGCCGTAACCTGATCCCGCAGCCGGAGCCACCGGCAGAGCATCCTGCGCCTGGGAAGGACTGTCCCGTCCCCGCGGGGAGCCATGGTGAAGGCGGCGGCGGCGCGACCCGTGTAATCCCACTCCCAGGTGCGGCGAAGAGGGCGGGAACGGCTTGCGGGTCCGGGGGGGGCGCTGAGCGACTGGATCCGGCAGGGCGGGGGCGGTGCAGCCCCTTCCCCCCGCCCCCGCGGGGCTGCGCGGAGCGGTCCCTTCCCTCCGTCCCTCCCTCCCTCCGTCACGGGCCACCCCCTCGCGGCGCCGCCACCGGGGGCCGCAGCCGGCGGCGCTAGCCGCCCTGACAGCGGAAAGTATAGCCGCTGTCCGCTTTCTCCAGCCGCCCCGATAGCGGCAGCGGGTGGCTGCGGCCAGAGCTAGCGCGGCGGGTGTGTGCGGCGGCGCCTGCCTGACAGCCAGCCAGCCAACCAGCCAGCCGGCCGGAGCTGCCGCCGCGGGCGGGCGCGGTGGGAACAGCGGGCTCCTCGGCTGACGAGGAACACCAGGTAATGCCGGGCTCGGGGGAACACCCAGGGGCTTCTCCTTAGCGCTGCGCTGCCCGGGAGTTAGCCTGTTCGGGTTCCTCCGCTCCCCTGCGGCTACGTACCACCTCTGAGTTCGGGGGCTTTTCCCCTCCCTGTTGCATTCTGACTGCCAACTTATTGCAGGTTTAAGGAAATCGGCGGTGCAGGTAGATGGCTTACGGGAAGAGCTTATGGCTTTTATGGAAAAGGGAATGGTTTAAACTCTGAGCAGCTTGAATTTTGCGTGTCTCCTTAATGCTGCTTATTGAACCAAGTAAGACATCCAACGCAGTGCATCTTATCTAATTGGAGCAATAGAAACTACCATTCAGAACCAACAGTACAGCAAAACTCAAGCACTGCAGATGTTTTATTGCTAGGCTTATTATAAAATGTGCAAACAGTCAGTAGCTCCACGTTGCTCTCTACAAATTAGTGTGGTAAGTTTTACAGTGATCTGATTTGGCTTTCAGTTTTAAACAGATCAGGAGACTGTAGGACTGAATGGGATGTCCTGGTATCACTAGCAGCTTTAGGGTATAATCTTGTTTGGAAATTGATCCAACTCATCTTGAAATCCAGCCTTAAAGAACTAAGGGCTGCAGGACTTATATGTTCCTCTGCACTTCCTTACTATGTCTTGTGGCTATACAGTTGCATTTCTTATTTTTATGACATGAAAAATTGGTGCAGAAGCAGTGAAATGAGAACGTAAGTGCTAAATGGCATTGCTGGTGCAAAGCTTGGTAACTTCTGCTCCTTTATTCCTTTCCGATAAGTGCTAACTTGTTTCTATCAGAACTTCATAGGTTTCATTTTGGGGGTGAATGAATGTTGAGTCTTCATATTATTGATTTTTTTTCCTTCTATATTCCAAGTAGAAACAGAATTGCAGGAAAACCACCACAAACCACGACATGTTAATAGCAGATGAAAAGAGCCTATTTTCAGCTCTTAATGAGTGTGACTGAAAAGCTGTGTTATTAGCTTTTTCAAAATTAGTGTGGTCAATAGAGTAATTTTATACTGTACTAGATAGGTGTAACCAACACCTTGCTTAAAATTGTTAGTTTCAGGTGTTTGCTGATACTTCTTTTCCTGAAGACTACATTGAAAAGCTGCAAGAGTGAAGTTTTGATAATTTGTAATGACTGTCTTAACTGAACTGTGAAGACAGTAATTCTGGGTAAGCCAGGAAAAGACCGCTGCTAAAAAGCTAATGGTAAAGAGTGACCCTGGGTATAGTAGTTTTTTTCCTGAGTTAGAAAGTAGTTGTACTAAACCTCCCTCCTCACCCAGCCTTCCACTGGCTCAGAAACTGTATCAGCTGACTGAATGGTAATCAATGACTATGCAGTTTGGGGGATAAAGTGTCTGCTCATATATAATCCATGAAGTTCTGTATCTTGATTAGACTTTGCTGGACAGCCATAAGAAGATACTGGAGCAGAAAAACACAGTATAATTGAAGCTGCCTTTGACTTAATAACTTCATCTGTTGTCCTCAGGGCAAATAAATCATACGGAGTCAGAAGCTTATTACTTTTCTTCTAAGTTATAAGCTTTGGTTCAACAATATGAATAATTTTTCTTTAAAAAAAAAATCTGGTAAACAACAGTTAACTTTCATGTTAAACAGGATATTGTTGAAAACAACTTAGAGATATGAGAAGACATTTATAGTTGAACCGTTCTTCCGTATCACATGGAATACTATGTTTACACCCAATCCTTGAATTGAATTAAAATACAGCGCTCTTAATTTGCCTGAGTAAAACTTGACATTATTCCTGGACTTAGTACTTAATGTCCTTAAACAGCATCTTGATAAGCATATATGAAATCACCTTCTGAAATGAGTCTGGCAAAACTCTTACAAGTATCTGTGAGACCAACCAGAGAGGCTGGGTGACTACTTTCTTCCCTGCTACCACAGTACCTTTCTCCCTCTCTGGCATCATGCTTCTGTACTTCCTGCTAAAGCTGCTAAGAGGTACAGGTATTTAATACTTCTGAAAGTCAGGTAATTCATACACTTTCCACACAACTGTTTTTTCTTAAGAGAAATTCTGTGTATGGGCTCCTTAGGAGAAAGATTAGTTCTCCTAATGCATTTCTTGCAATCTCCTATACTAAAATGAACACCTGTCATGCACTGAAACATTAGTTATCTAATAAAATCTTCTGGTACTAAGGAAACAAAACCAATAATGTATTTCTTTTGTCCAAAAGGTTATGTCAGTGTCTTTGAAACTCAGAGGTACTAGTATAGTCATTGCAGATTAATAAACTCGGTAGCATCATGAGAATTGCTGTATTTTAGTCAAAAGGATGAAGTAGGTGTGATTGATGTTAAGTGGCTTTGCTATTTTTCTGAAGATAATTATGTTCAATATGCATTTTGGCTTCCTTCACACACTTTAGGAATTAAACCAACTGATTTTTTTCCTTATGTGGTCCAAGCAAGGACTGGCTTACTACAAATGAGAAGATGTAAGAGCAAAGTTTTGGCCCTGGGAGCTGAATCTGGAAACAGGCACTGTACAGTACTTAGCAATGTATTTAAACTGGAAGATATAAAATTGAATAGTTTTATTCCTTTGAACAGAAAAGTTGGTGAAAATCAGGCTAAACATCCATTGTCTCTAGTACTTTAAACTATTAAAACTTGATTTGTATTTTCTATCTTCTTGGTCAGCACAGGCAAATGGAGAAGTATGCAGAAAACAGTGTAAAAAGTACTTGAGAGAATACTGAATATTCAGGATGGTATTTGAAACTGGACGTTTGAATAGATTAAAAAGTATACAAGACTAGTGTGCCGCTGAACCAGAACATGTCATCAGATAAACAAATGAAATTTCTTGCAATGCAGTGTGTGTACTTTAACATTCTAGTTTGGAGTAAAAATGCACGTTCAGACTGAATCTTCTGATCATCCCAACTTACTGCCCTTAGGTTTGTGTTGCACAGCTGTCCCAGAGCACGCAAGCTGGACTCCTTTTAGGTTAAACTGAGCAGGAAGATCAGCCTGAAGTGCACATCAAATATAATGTAAAAACTGCAGAGTCCCTAGGACAGGATCTGAAGTAAACACTTGAAATCCATATGATGCCAGTTTCAGTCAGCGAATCTACTCTCATTTGTCCAACGTTCTGCTCATATAGCTGTAGCTTTTACTGTGGGCAATAGTCAGAAAAGGTCTTCAGATAATTCCCTTCCTTTTTTTACTCTTCAATTCTGGGGAAAAAGAGAAGGAGGGGGAAAAAGTTTGAGATCACTGAAACTTCTGCTTCTAAATCTTTGAAGACAAAAGCATGTTTTTCCCAATATACATATAATACAGCTTTTGTTAAAGTTCTAAGTTTAAATGCAAACCACGCTTCAATATGCTCACCATTTACACCACCAGCTGAGAATATTGTACTTAATTTTAAAAACCAGATAGGATTGTAACTGGTGGATTTTTCTTTCAATTTTTTTTCTCTGAATTTCAAGTTTTTTCCATCTGTGATGCAGTTACAATTTAAAATATCTTAAGACACATTCCCTCATTCTATAATGTGTGTGAACTAAAGGTGGGCGTAAGTGTTTATATAATTGTATCAGTTTTTGCTGACCCTTAGGTTGTTGTAGTAACATCAAATTATGCTAGCCTCTAAGTCTTCATTTTATTTTTAGGTACTTTCTTCAGTAAAACTGAAACAAGTAACAGCAGTTATTTAAATGGCTATTAAACTAATTATTTAAATATTTTAAATTAAGCCATTTGGCTTTTTTCCATTTTCTGTTCAACTTAATACAAATTGACTTTTAATGACCTTGTGACCTTTGCCAGTCTTGGAATGTAAAATACCTCACAACACCATCAAACCAGAGATTTATGGCAGGAGTTTGTGGCTTCAGAAAAATATCCTTCTGTCTTGCGTCGTAGGAGAAATGACGGAAGCATTTAGAGAGTGACACTTGTGTTTGGAATTGTTTAGCTATTTATTTAGGCCTCATGAAATAGCTAAGCATCCAGCATTGGAAAAATGCTATAGCTCTGATGATAGGAAGCTTTTCAGTGTGCTCTGAAGTTGTGCAAAATTTAGACTTTGACTTGAAGAAGAAAAAAGCTCGGATAGCCTCCATGGTAGCACAAAGAGAAGCCCTCAACTGTGAACAAAGTGCAAACTGAGAACTGCTGTCTTTGTAAAGTCTACAAACATAAAGCTGCAGTGAGACTATTATGTCGCGAGGCTGACCTGAAAAATCTCTCTTCTACGCTTATCTGATTTCATAGTTGTTTTTAAAAATCCCATGGCAGCAGTGAATCTGGTGAGATTGAGACAAGTTTTAACTTTGGAACTTCTTAGGAAGTGGAGGCTTCTGAGCCAGTGTTGGCCCTGGTCAGTGGTCCTTCTTGCCCTTTCTGTGCAGATAAGGTACATGCAACTTCAGTCAATGAAAATGTATAGTATGCAAATGTTAAAAAAACCCAACCAAACTTTCACATACAAAATTTTGGTGATACTTTTATACTGATAAGCCTTAAGTAGAAATGTTGAACAGGGTGAAACTTTTAGTGAATAATATTTCTGTTGACAAGCTAGTTGTCAAAAACACTTTCTCTGGCTGCTTAGAATAGTTAAATGAACAGACTGAAATTACCTTTTGCCTCTTTTCACAGGCTGAATAACAATGGCTTCCTTCAGCAACCTGACTATTGGCATTGCTGTTGCCAGTTTTACCGTATTTCAGCTCCTGTTCCATGTTTTAAGTTCTTGGGTGTCAACACGAGTATCACCTGGTTTTAACAATCTCAGCCAAAAAAGGAAGATCGAGTGGAATTCAAGGTATAGTGTTCAAAACAAACTACAGCTAATGAACTACGTGAAATTGTCAACATCTGAACCAACTGAGTGTATGTATGTAAAACTGAAGAAAATGTTATTAGTTAAACATCTGTAAAGATTAGAGGGAGGGTTCAAACCACCTAACAAATTCTGAATGTGAAATGCTGAGGCCTCTTCCTGAACACACAGCATTACAAACACTTTTAAGTTAAACACTTCCTTAGACAGTGATGCCCAGGTGAAAGGTAGTAGAAAAAGTAAACGATGACCGGTGAGAGGTAATAAGGTAAAGGGGATTAATGTTAAATGGCTTCTGTGTGACACTTCTATTAAAGAGGTACAAAATTCCTTTCCCCAAAACATATATAAAAATCAAAAGTATTGCCATATATTCTGTGATCTAAATGCTAGTGTATCTCTGGTCATGCTTTTGAGTGCAAAGCAAATTGCTCTCTGTTTTCTACACTACACCCCATATTAGATAAATTAGGGTTTTCCAGAAAATAGGATGTATCTTAGGTATCATATTGGAGTGAGGAAGGGTAAGACAGGTGCATCTGTGTGTAGTTGGGGAAGGAGACTGCACAAAGAGGAGGGGGAAGCTAGGACAGAGTCAGGGTAGACATTCAGGAGGGAGTTGTGGATACTCAATCTAAAAACTTTCCTCACTCCCTTTGTGTTTCTGCAGTTCCGTCACTGGGGTGGAGCCACCTGCATTATACTTGTCTCCTCAGACAGAGTTGTGTTAGAAACTTGTACAACCCTGTGAATCTTCCCTGGGTGCCTGCCTCTTTTAAGCCATAAAGGAAGTACAGAGTAGTAATTGCAAACGGGATGATCACTGAGGTTTTATTTGTGATATACTACTCTGAAAGGGTATATATAGTACACAAGCTTCTCTGGCTGAAATGAGTTGATACAGTAGGACTGTATGCTTGAGTAGCCTGTTACAACCTTAAAATATTTTTCAGGTATTTCTCATATCTGAAGCTCAAAAAACTGTACTGTATAGCTGTTAATGCACTCAATGACTTAGTCATATCAGTTCCTCCTCAGTGCTGTTTAAAGGCAGTATCAGGTGGATACTTTTAAAGTTCTTTCCATTGTTCTAGGCAGCATTAGCAACTCAAATAGTCTTGCCTTTCCATTTGGCAAATATCCACCTGCAGTGTTCTTAAAGGCACCATCTTAAGTTCAGTTTGATCTTTGAATAATGACCTATCTGCCAGTTCATGGTATCAGCACAGTTTAGATTTATCTCTGTTACCACTGACAATAGAGACAGACAGGGAGACTAAATTGATACCGTGTTGGAGCTGAACTTCTGTCTCTAAGCCACATCAAGTGACCCTTAAATTGGATAATAGGCTTTCTGAGACTATACCCTATGCCTGGTAGCCCTATGCTAAATTGTAGTGCTTTGCATAATAATGTACAAATTGTTTCACACATCACAAGCGTGCTGGAAATAAGCTGCTCTGTAATCTCTGAGCTACTTTGTAGTAAGGTGTTTAACTACTTGATACAGCATGCCAGGCTGTGTCTTTTTTTTTACTTATTTCCACATTTTTCTCTCAGTGTTGGTAGCAGGGTGTAGATGTTAGCACACAGATGAGTCATGGTCCAGTGCTACATTCAGTTATGGAGTTAGAAGGCACGAAACACAAAGCATTGTTCATCAACAACTTGTTGATGTTATACCTGAAGAGGGCATAAAGTCAGAGAAAGGCTCAGTGTGCCTGTGTTTCTTCAAAAGATTAACTTAATTCTGACCAAACAGTGTTTTGTCAAACTGCCTCATCCCTCCAGTGTTTCACCAAAATGGTGAGACACCCTAAGGAGTGGAGTATCTTGTAGGTTCAGGGAATGTAGATGGACATGTATGTACTCTGCAGACAGCTGTGCAGGCACAGAAAGTTACTATCTCCCAGTAAAATGAGCTGGACTAACTTCAATGATTTAAAAGCAGATGTTTGTTATTTTGTCCTGTATTCAACTGCTGTAGGGAGTGCTCATACAAATTATTCTGTTGGCAGTCCTGAAGGAAACTGGCACAGAGGATGGTTGTGCATTTTTATCAGCTCAGCTGGGTCTGGAAGAGGGCATCTGCCTGAAATGAGCTGTAGCATTGAAAATATATTGTTACAGTTTGGAGGGTTTTGTAATCAAGCATTTGAGCTGCAGCTGTGGACTGTGTTTTCCATACTGTCAGTTTGTTCATTCTGACCTTCCAAGAATTAGAGAACCAACAGAGTAATTGTTTCTTGAATTTTGAGTATGCAGACACTAAAATTGAGTTAAAAACTATACTTTGACACAGATGTGGTATAACACTTTAATTTGTAATGCATAAATTCCTGTCACTTCTTCTACAGTGCATGTTTGTACTGCTGTTAAGCTGTTGTGAAAATATATAGATTCAATAATAAAGGAACACATGCAACTTATCTGGGAACTATTTTCTTTGCAGTTTATTGAGGAGTTAAAGAATGCAAGCTTTGACAGTAATTTCAAGGAAATGTACTGAGCTTGATAGCTTGACCTAGATTCCATATTAAAATGGAGTGTAGCACTATTTCCCTTCTTCTGTCCCCTCTTCTATGGAGAAACTTCAAAGTCCAGAGTTAAGGAGGAAATCTCCTTGGGTTTTGTTTTGTTTTTTCTCCCCCTTCAAGTGGTGTGCTTGTGTATAGCTTGTATTCTACACACTAAGGTTTAGATAAACAGCCAGTCTTAAGACAAATTGCAACTGTAAACTAATGAGCTATATTCTAGGACATGTTTTACTACTTTCAGCATTATCCGCTCCTAAACTTAAAAAATCCCAGGTATTTCTCAAACTAATATGCCATGCTTTGTTTTTAAAAGGAAGCAAAATTCCTAGCACTCTGTTAATTCTTTGTTGCAAGAGCAGACATTTTAATTAAACCATTAAGTATAATTAAAATTCTGGTAACTAAATTTTCTTTCATTATTAAAAAAAAAGCATAATGGTTAGTAAATGTTCTCATCCAGCTTGTTACATTTGAGTATTAATATTGTATTAATCTCATTTTTTTTGAATGCTATTGGAAAAGCTGCTGAAAATAGCATGATGACACTCTTCAAACAAATTGTAAATAGAGACTTCTCTTATGAAAAGTCACAATCTCATAATGCTAATAGAAGATAATATAAGTTCTGGAAACAGAGTAGGTATTATGATGTACTCTTCCTTTGCGAAATCTTCCACAGGAAGCCAGATGGTTTCTTCAAATCTTGCATGGTAGAGTTTAGACTCCTGAGAGTGACTTGTGCACATTAAAAATATGAATAAATTCCAAATGTTCATGTATTCAGTATGTACACAGACAAGACAATTAACTAGCAGCAACTGTATGTTTGTGTGCATATTGTTAGTGAATATGGTGCAAAGGTGTTTCTGATCACACAGCATGTAACTGTAAGAGTTCTCATCTTTCAAATAGTATCCATGATTCAGTAGGGCTATTTTGGCACATCATTTTATTTTTTCAGTTTATAGTAATGTTAAACCTATGACTAGAGGAAAAAGGTTACACATTTTGGACCCTTGCCCATTGCATTGTTCTACCTTCCAAGAATACGTGTGGACTCAAGAGGGCTGGAATGGCCCTGGCGTGTGTGCTGGCAGAAACCCTGCTGGGGCCTCTGTAAATGGGTAATTCTCTTTAAGTGCTTGTTAACATTCAGAGTTTATCTACTGCGTACATGCAGACTGTATATTTGAGACTGGTGTCTTTGGAATAACAAGCATTTGGTACCCAAGCATGGACAAAGCAACTCTGATTACTGTGACTTTATACAAGGCAAGAGAAGTATAAAATAAAGCAAAGCTTCTTGTTCATGTGAACCTGTAAGCTGTTATACCTTTCTTTGAAAACCAGAATCTGCGTCAAATACACTAGAAATGCTTTCTGATGGTTTCCTTGATAGCGTTTTTCATTTAATGCTTCCTTTCCAAAACCTGAACTTCAGGGATTTATTGAGTTATCTATTAATTTGGTTACTGAAAGGAGAAACCTGCTGCTGCAGGACTCATGGGCCAGTCTGGGTATGAAATGCACCTAGATTTTCCAGCAAGTGTGACAATACAGTAAGTATTTGTGCATATTGTTAGTGAATATGGTGCAAAGGTGTTTCTGATCACACAGCATGTAACTGTAAGAGTTCTCATCTTTCAAATAGTATCCATGATTCAGTAGGGCTATTTTGGCACATCATTTTATCTTTTCAGTTTATAGTAATGTTAAACCTATGACTAGAGGAAAAAGGTTACACATTTTGGACCCTTGCCCATTGCATTGTTCAACACAAGGTTGTCATGTTGTCTTTAAGGCTTCATTAAGATATGGGATAATTGGAAGAAAATCTAGTTCTTGGTTACTGTAAGACTCTTCTTTCTGTTTAACACTCCTGCCCCAATCTAATAGATTCCTCCTTTTCAGCTGTTTTTTCCACTTCGTGTAAGTGGTTGGATGTAGTGTAAAAGAAGAGATGGTTGTCGTCCATAGAGGTATCTGGATGCAGCTGGGAATGTCTTTCAAAACATCCTGCCTTAAAGCACAGTATGTGAAGTCGTGAATGGCAGTACCTCCTTCTGACTGTGATCTCTCTTTCAGGACAGTGTCCACATTCCACGCCTTGGTGGTTGGTGGGTTTTGCCTGTATATTTTGTTGTACGATGACGCTGTTAATGCCGACCGTCTCTGGTAAGGCATCTTACATCCATGTTGTATTTACACAATAAAATAACAGAATTGAGAAGGAAAAAAATAATCCTACAGTGCATTACAGAAATAATTGTTTCATTTCCCATTAAAATATGTAGTTGTGATATCTGTTTCTGATGTGTCCATTTTTATGTCTGTACTATATGATAATTACAAATTATTTTGTCAGTATTAATGTCTTGGTGCATTGTGTCTCTGAAGTGGAACAGATAAAATACAAGCAATTGATTTCAAATGGCACATTACATTACTAAAGCATAAAACTAAGTGTAACTGTAAGTTGGCATGACTGAAACTATGCTATTTGCTATAACCATTTAAAAGTGAAATTAAAATGCTGTTGCAGGTCTGGACTGTGTGTGTGTAAAAGATGGAGGGGCCTATTGTATATATAAAATATATCTATCTAAACTGATAAATTAAGGTGTTTATATTTCTGCTTCCCATAAAGCTTCTATCAATGTTTTTAAAACAGCATGAAAGTTTCAGGTGATGTCTTCACAATCAAAGGGAATATTTAATAAATGAACTTTTAATGTTTTGTCTAGTTAACAAAATGTTCTATTTTAAGCTTATCTTTTCTTGATTTCTAGTTAGATTGTTTTGTTTCACACTTTTTTGAGGGAGGAGGAACAAGATGCCTTTGTTTCAGTTGAGTTACTTATAGATTGCTGTTGGTGCTTTGACATTTCACTTGTTATCCTCTGGAACTCTTTCCCTATAGAAGGAAGAGGCTTCTTTTTCCTGAAGACTAACTATTTTAAGTTTAATTTAATATTTCTGTCATAGACTGTTGTTTTTTCAACCTTATCAAGGGACCGCACTGTGAGTCAGTTTAAACTTACATAGTGTCTCTGATGCTTGTTCTGCTCTTTAGATTTTGTAAATCAATGACAATGAATTGTGAACTAGACAGGATTGGGTGCTTGAAGAGCTCTGCCACTGACTTGTTATGTGGCTTTAATAAATTTAATACTAATTTGTAACACAAATTTAGGCAATATTGACCTCTTCTGTATGTAGTGATATTTGATTAAATTGTTGTCTGTTCTGGATTTTTTCATTGCAATCTGGTATCTTTATAGAGACCAAATGCAGGCTGAATATCTTATGAGATCTGCTAACCATGTTGAAAAGCAGCACGTTATTATAACTCTCGTAGTGTGTGTTGTGGTGAGCTTTATCAGATAGAAGCTTTTATCCTGGTTTGTTGGAGTAGACCTTGTTCTAAACAATACAAAAGACATCATGAACAGCAGAAATAAAAGCCCTCGGTGATGATAAATAAATTGAGCCTTCACATTTACTAACTTTTCCTGGTGTAATTCCAGGAAAAACTCAAATTAAGCAGAAATATCAAAGCACTTTTTTGTTCTTAGGAATCTTGAGAAAAGTTATGTTAGTTATTTCTGTATACTGCACTGAAAACTTAATCTTGGTTATGGAGCCTTAGCATCCTAGATTATGTGAAGATATCTTAAAAGACAACATCCATCTGCCTTTGGGGGAATGTTTTTTTCTGTATTTCTACTATTGCTTCTAAAAAGTTTCTTCTGTTTGGATGCGTTTACAATGATTGCAATCAGTGGTTTTATTTACATTTGGTAGAATAAGAACAACTTTAGATATACTTCCACTAGGTTTTTAAAAACAGTATCTAATTTGTGTGTTTTAAAGCAAAGCTTCAGGTTCATTTCATGGCAAAGTTTCTGTAAATTGTTTCTTGGTCAAAATTATCAGACAGTGGTTTTAGGAATTTGTCAATTAAAAGTGCACAGAACACACTCTAGATCTGGGAATTCGTATTTTTAGTTATTAAACTAATAATTTTAAATATGTGAAGTATGTATGATGCCCATGTGTCCAGAAAGGGATCAGGACTCCTGGTAAGGGTTTGGGCTCAATGGAGAGAGGATGTTGTATTACCGTCAGCTAGTACCTGAAACTAGATGCAATAGATCCTAACAAAGGATAATAAAGACTGGATCATTGATAAGTTACAGGGAAGCATCAGTGTTGTGTGCATACACCTTTTTTGATGGTCTAGGACTTCTCATAACACTTTGCCTTTTTTTTTTTCTATATATAATACAGACTAGCTAACATAGACGATGTAGAAATTGTTTTTGAGGTGGTTAGAGTAACACAGGAGAAAATGTGGAGGTGGTAGAGATGAGATAAGGAGAGGGTGAAGATGTAAATAAGTGAATTAAGTTGTAGCTTCACAGAAGAGGAGGCTTTTTTCATATGACTGTCTACTTTACAGCCATTACACTTTTAAGTCTGCTGTCTGATTAGCATTTTGTATGACTTTAGCTGCAAAGAAGCTTGAAGAAGGTCGGCCATGTAGATTTTCTTACATCTGCCTGTGCATGTTAGCATGTAATTCATTTGCCACACATTCCTCCTTAACAATCACAAGAGAGAGCTCTTCCCTTTTGCTGCTTTAAGGCACTCCCTGTTCGTCACTCCTGGCTCTTGCTGGCATCAAAACTAGGCTGCAAACATTGGGGCCCATACACTCCATTGCACTTCCCATTCAAGGAGACAGAGCAGGAAATCTAGAGAATTTTAGACTAGATTCTAAGTTTTCCATTAATTGAGATTAATTTGGGATGCTAACATGGACTCTTCTTGCAAGAAGGTGACAGATGGGCAGTGCAGCCATATATGTTGTTGATGTGTTGGTTTAGAAAGTCTAGAGAAGGTTTGTTGCAAGGTGACCAATCTCATGGAAAGAACAAAGGGAAGTGAATAATTCTCTGTCTTATCCAGTTAAGTGATGTTTACCAATATCAGGGAACCAATTTAGTATGCCCAGTCCTTCTTTCTTTCTCTTTCTGTGGAGAAGAATATGAAGGTTTTAGAGTGCACAGGCATACTCTTTGTGATGATGTGCTGAAGTATCTTGGGAGCACTCACAGGTTTGGTTATGATGTTATGGCTGCCGCAACAGGGAGCTCTAATGGGAGGGCTGGAACTACTTAGAGTTTCTGCTAAAGTTATGAGAACACATCTGTCTGTGTTCTTTGTCTAGCTTTGAGCTTTAGAGGACCTACACTTAAAGAAGCACTCAGCCCACAACCTATGTAGCTCTTGAAACCAGATTTTGAACCCAGGGAAAACTGTTACTCTCTCAAGCTGTAGTTAAGAAAGCCTCTGTAGCCAATCTTAAGAGATGGAGTGAGCTCCAGGCTCTCCTGGTATTGTTTTTCTTCAACAAGTGGCAGAATTCTGGTTTTGAGTCTTACTTTCCTGTAAGCTCACTCAGGGAAACAGTTAGTTTTAGATGCTCAGAAAGCCTTAAAATTTCATGAACAGATTGTAATAATACAGGAAATCTCTTTCACTGCTTCATTCCAATAGGATTAAAAAAGAATAGCCAACTAATAGCATTTTACTGCTTTCTGGCTGAGGTAGACTTTGTATTGGAGGTGGCTATAAGCATGGTTTCCTTTTTTCTTGAAAGGTTTACAACAAAAATTGCTTTCACAGCTTGTCTTCAGCAGTTCACATTTTATAAATCTGTAGACCTGTCACTGGAAGCTCAATTTGTACTTCCACAAAACATACCTAGATAAGATGCACAACTTAGTTTACAAAAAAGTTATGATCTTTATGAGGAGGAAGAGAGATTTGCTTACCAAACTTCTCAAAGCAGGAAAGTATAGAGGACAGTGGAGGAGAGAACTAAAGTTACTTGCTGTAATGTGGATGCTTCCCTTTCTTGAGCTGTGTTCCCAAGTTTGGGTTTATTGAACATCCTAGAGCAACTGAAGTTGTGTTTGTGTGTGCTGCTCAGAGCTTTGCCTTCTGAATGTTTGGCACCAAAAGGGAAAGGACAGAAGCTGTGAAACTACTCTGAAAAGCATTTCTCCTCGAAGGTTCCTTGGCTTCAAAGAACTGGCAAATAATTTCCTTTCATGTCTCCTTCTACTCTGTTTATCCCTGTAAGCATCCATCCTCTTATGAATATGAAAAGCACCAGCTGAGCCAGATATTTTTGTTGTCCTTAACAAAGCATTAACCCTGGCAGAAGAACAAAAATGGAGATGCAGATTGTCAGTTGAAGTGTTAAGAGACACTGCCTGGACTGTTCTCTTTTGTTCTCTGTTTCCAGAGAAGCCAGTTCAGGGTACTTGCTAGGTTTCAGTTCTAGTCTCTAAGCAAGGCTCTTGGGGCAGTCTCTCTGCCAAGGCAGGAGTAATCCTGATTAGGGTAGTTAGTAAATGTCTCATATCTGGGTGGAAAAGGAGTCTGTTTTCATGACTAGGACCATTCTTAGCCAAATCTCATAATGTCTTGTTGATGGGCCAAGAATAAGGTGACCTGGTGGACATGATGTTTGGTATGTGTATGTCTTTTGCAAATTGTTTTGTTATAGAGGCCTTAACTGCGTGTTTTTGGTATGTTTACAGGGGTGACCCTTCAATTGTGAAACTGAATATTGCTATTACCACAGGCTACCTCATTTCTGGTAATTATGCAACATGTATATAACTCACACAACCTGTATGTTTATATTGAGTTACAATTCCTATACATTTGTACTGAGCCACTGTGCTGGAGCTGTGATTTGTGTATACAATGTAGTTTGTACTGTAGCTTTTAGAAAAGCTAATGGACTTGTGGGTTGTGGTGAAATCACAGGATCTTGCCAGCTGTTGTGAAAGATGAAATGATATCTCCCCGAGCACTGAGGAAATGCCACTGTGTGGCTTCATGATGGTTTGATACACAACCACCAACTCCAGCTTGGTTTTATCCTTCAGCCAACTGAGCAGGTGTTAAAGTGGTGCCCTTCACTCCCTTCAGAGTGTCTGCAACTTGTAGTGCTTTTATCATGTGTTTCTTCCTATGATCTCAGAATGCTGGCAGAGGAATTTTAGTAACCTTCAATACAAGCTGAGGCAAATGATGCCATAGGATCCTGCCTGCCCACCTTTGACTCTCACTTCGAGCTAAAATTTAGTAATGTGTAAAACATGAAAATTTTTAATTATTTTCCTGATATGGCATTTACCCCTGCATAATTTTTGTGTCCTTCATTATTTACTGTCAACTAAAATTGGCATGGGAATTTTGCTACAAAATGCTTCGGTGGTTTCTTTTATGGTGTGTGGGGATAACAGTGACTTACCAAAGCAAAAACCTGTTGTGACTTGGACTGTTTTCAGGGAAAACTCCCATTAGGATGGAGTCTCTAATTAGAGACTGGACCATGGACTTGATTATCTCTCAGACTAGATTTCTCACCCCAATGGAATTGGTAATCTGGTGATCAGCACACCCAGTTAAACTGTGGGTTAATTTAAGTCTCCTTTTTTCCATAAGAACTTCATGATTAAATTCATTGGTATCTATTTTTGAATAATTATGCATTAGGCTTTCATTATAAATTAATGAATGCCTTTGAAGAGAGACCTGAACCTGGCCACTCATTCTCTCTCACTTCCTTATATAGTTAATGTTTAATTATTAATAGGAAGTGGAGTGTCTATGCCAGATGATACAAGAGTACTGCCTCAGGATAGCTAATATAAAAGACATCAAGGCACTCACTGGAGATATGAATGGCACAAGGGTAAAGTCTTTGATTTGGAACCTTGGTCACTAATTTCCAGTCCACAGAACTCATTTGGAGAAAGTAGGGGCAAAAGTTGCTTGTTCTGGTATAGAAAAGAAAATAATCTGAAATCTCAGACTATCATGGAACAAGAAAGATCTTTTCTGTCAAAGCTTTCCTTACAGTGTTAACTCAGATCCATATGCGACTTCTGCAGTATTTGGAAAATTGTGATTGACAAACATGTTTCTCATTCTAAGTGTCCCTTGCAAATTATTGTTGGTAAATGTTTCCCTGTTCGCTAACACAACTACTTTTTGATTCAGAAGTTCTCCATAACAGATACCTGCATGCATTGGCTATGCCCACTGCAGCTGCCCCTCCCTACACCCTTTTTTTTGTGTCTTGGGTTCCAGATTTTGGGGTTTGTGAGTATGAAGTTTTGCTATGAATTTCTGGAGCCACTTTTTCCTTCCAGAATATTTCAGCTAAAACTATTGCCTTGGTACTTTCGTTCATTTGGAAAGTAATAATTTATGGCAACTGATGGAAGAATACTGTTGGTTAATGCTTTGACTACAGTAAAGTCTTTAGGATAAAGATGTTCTCTTCAGAGATAATTAATTCAGAGTTTCTGCTGATGCCATATGTTGGCATTTATACCTCTAAATCTTAGAGAAACACTATTCTGAGGTCAATGGTAGTATAATAAATTGTTCTTTGTCATTATTTCTTTTCTCTTGTAGATTTGTTACTTATTATTTACTACTGGAAGGCAATTGGTGACAAATTTTTTGTAATACATCACTTGGCAGCTCTGTATGCTTACTATTTTGTACTGGTGAGTGCTGTATTTTCCAGTAAGAGAGCAAGTAGATGAGAGTGAAGGCAATGCTTTTATAGATCTCATTTGCTTAATGTTTAAAAAAAATATTAACTCTTTGGTGTATTAGCTTTGTGAAAGGCATATTTCTATTTTCAATCCTCATTACTTTATAAATGTTTTTAGCAGTAATTTTTGGTGTGTGCCTTTGCAATGTTACAGTCTTCAATAAAAATGTGTACCTTACTAACTGCTGTAATTAGAGCTCATCCCAATTTTGCTGCAGAGAGGCTTTGACAAAGGGGCTTTTCACACGGTTATAGAAAAGAGTTTCAAATAAAACCAAAAGCCTGAATATTTAGTTGGAAAATTAGAAGGAAATGGTTTTGAGTGGTTATGTTCTGCTTGTGATTGTATTTGCAGGGCCATAGGTCAGAGATCCCTAACTCTGGTGAGTGTAGTACAATCAGCTGGGTGTTTTTTTTCTGGGGTGGTTCTTTTTCTACTTTTTTTTTTTTACTGTTATGAGTCTTCTTGTTTAACATTACTTGGGTGGGGAAACAATGGATGATCAACTGTATGTATCTGTAAATATCTGTGGTGTAAATACATTGAAGGGAAAAGGGGAAGAGAAGGATACTGCTCTAGGATAAAGTAACCTAGTTACCCTTTGCTGTTGCTGGAATTTCTCAAATATGCCCATGTGACTTGGTAGAAATCCCATTGACCTCCAAAATAATGCTCCTGAATTTCTTCCAAAAAGCTCATTCATTAAAAAAATAAATCTTATAAAATACAATTTTACCAGATTTCTTTCCTTGTCTACTGTGTGAATCCCAGGCTTACGATATTAAAAGTGTTGAGAAGCCAGATTACTGTCACATTTTCCATGTAATGGTTTAAAGGAGATGAAGTACACTGACAACTCAAAAACTCTGTTTTGAGTTGAAGATAATTAGCTCTACTAATACTATGGTGGATAAAAATGAATTAGAGCTAAATATTAGAGAAATGAAAATACCACTACAAAGGCTAATCCCTGATGTGGAAAATTCATCAGTTGTTTCTGGAGTAACTGGAAAGTGTAGTGTTAGTTCTTTTAAAGAGGTTCTTATTGTTTTGGATATAGCTCTGCTCTTGGATGTCTGTGTCTTACTCTCTTTCTCTTCAGAGAAAGTTACTCCCAAGTCTGTATTTCAAATATTGCTCTGGAAGATGGAGAATTTGATCAAGAACAGATTTTTCTGTTTGGTGTAGTGTGAGCTGACATGAAGTGCCTGAATTAGTGGGTATTAGCACGCTTGGTGCGGGAAGAGAAGTGATGATGCACACCCCATAGGTTGTTCAGGACACCTGCTGACATGAAGATGTGCTCGTCTTCCAAACTATGGGGCACAGCAGGGACTGTGACCAACCTGGTGGAAAGGGTTTCTCCTGCAGTGGGAAGCAGATAAGAAAAGGCTTTATGTGCCCTTCCTGCTTCCAAACAAGAGCTGCGATTTCAACTTCACTTTGGCAAATTATGTTCCTACAACAATGCAGGGACAGTTTTCTTTGGCTTACAGTGTTTCTGTTTGGGCTTCTTTAAACATTGAGAAATGCAAAATATTTCTAGTTCTTTTAGGCAGTAATAATATCATTCTAATTATAACCAATTACTACTTGTGCCAGTCTTCTTCAGCTACCTTTCCATGGCCACTTAACTGTAAGTCTTTTAAAGATTTATTTAAAGTAAGAAACTACTGATTTGAGATAGCTGAAGGAAAATGGCAGCTTTTGTAGTAAACCTCCTTTTGAAATTTTAAGTTGGCCACAGCTGGCAGACTTGCTTACTGACAAATTTAATAAGGAAGTTGAGACATTGTATAATTCTGTGTGTACTTGAAGACTTTAATCAAGATTTCATGTCTACATTGTTGATTTTTGTATGTCTCTTTTGTTTTGCTAACCAGAGCAAAGGTCTGTTGGCTTATTTTGGAAACTTCCGTCTGCTTGCAGAGTTCTCCACGCCTTTTGTCAATCAGCGGTAAGTGGTTAGGGATATTTTTTTTGCATATTTCTTTTAAATGTTAAACTGTATTATTATTTCTGTTACTTAGGAAGGTTTTTTGTTATCGTTGTGGAATGTCTGCTGAAAGGGAATTTATGTATATTGAACTAAGGATTACTATGTGGAAGCCTTTTTTTGCTATGAAAACTTTTTGCTGCTATAGCTGCAACAGTATAAAAAATGTACTCACCTTGGAGTTTCTTTTTAGAGTAGAGCAGCCTTCATATGAAATGCCAAATTTTTATGAGAATACTGAACAAAAATTTCACAAATGTAATACTGTTTTTTGGCCTTTTAATGTTCATTTAATTATTATAATAAAGCCATGATTTTCAATAGGGATTATTTTTTAGTATCATGGACCAGGAAAAGAAGGAAGTTAACATTGTCATAAGAATCCTAGAATGAAATTGCATTGCCCTAGATAATTTGAAGTTTATTTTGCAATACTGCACATACATACATGAATAGTAATATATGCATACTTAGAATAATATACATGTATTTATTTAAAAAATAATTTAAAAAATAGTTCTGGAAATTAGTTTGAGCACTTAAATTAGAAAAATAGTAAAGGACCTAAATATATCCAGAATGGTTAATTGTCACACTTGTGATCAGAGAAGAAAGTGGCAGGAGGTTCTTTAGCAGAGCTCAGAGTTGAAGCCTGGGGTAGCTTCTGGTTATAGTTTTGCTACTAGGATTGCTGCTGAGTATCAGAAAAGGAGTAAGATGTTGCCATATACCCCAGCCAGGGAAGAGTGGTCAATATAGTCTCCCCAGGCTCTGGGGAGGGTGGACTCTCTCCTTGCTCCATAGCCACCATGATCCATCCAGGGACAAGGATTTGCCCCAGGAAGACTTCACCTCAGGAGAGGGGCTTTGGTATAGGGTAGTGCTGCAGTCCTCTCCTCTTCCTCCATTTTTTTTTTGCAATGTAGGATCAGATCTTTCAGTGTATCAGATGCCTGTTCCTCACCCATACTTTTTGGGATGTATTTCTACTTTACTGATCCTACATAGGTGGCATCTGATTTTTTTCTGGGAGTCTGGTAGAGAAAGGATAAGGTTTGTAAGGCAAATAAGAACTGTAATCCTCCTGCAAACAGGGTATCTGAGTATTACCCATTATTGCATTGTGTCTGTAAGTTCTGAAATATTTTATGAGACTAAAGCATTCCTCAGATCTTTAAGAATATAAAAGATTTAGCTGAGATCCCTTTCAAACATTAGCTTGGCAAATTCAGTTTACAGGAGGGTAGGGTGGGATAATGGAGCTCTCCAGAGGTTGCTTTCATTTTCCCAAGTGCAGTTGACTAGGAGATTATAGTCTAATGTAGTCTGTGCTCTGTGTGCACAGAGAAACTGAGGAGTAAATAAACACCTCTTTAAACTTATTTTAATAATAGAAGAAGGAAGAGGAGAGTAAAAAATTGAAAAAAGGTGGTATTACATTCTAGGTTTCTATATTGAAATTCCTGTCCTAGTGAATGGCCGTTCTCCCAGCTGACTTCTACCAATATAGGATTTCATCCTGGGTTTATGTGGTACCTATACTGATCTTAATCTTTCCAACTGTGGCATTATGAAGTATTGTGACAGATCAGGCTGTTAAAAGTAATATGCATTACACTTTCAAAATGCCTACGGTGAGATCATGTGTCTTTGAATACCGACATTTACTGTTTTCTCACAAAAACAGAAATTACTGTAGGAGATGATAAAGCCCCTTGCTCTAAGGGATGTCATCTCATTAATGCATGAATGGTGGCTTTTTTTCATTAAATTTGAAGAGAACCAGACCCTTAGACAGTAAGTAGTGGATAATGATAATGACTTACATTATGTTTCTTGTTTGCATTCTTAGTATTATTAAAATATAAAGTGAACTCTTCTCAGAACTGTAGTATTTTCATTGCATTTCCTGTCTGTGTTGTTAGGGATATCTAATTGGATGTTGTCTCCATGCCAAGCATTTAGATCTTTCAATATTAATATCAGTGTTTATATAATTATGAACTGTGGTGGGTAAAATTGTAATGATAACTGTGATTTACTGACTTGTATTTTTTAAAATTTGCTCAGAGAGGGAAGTTGCTGAGCAGATGTCCATTTACCTATGTTGGGAGTTTACAGTATATTTAAAAATAATTTTTTATATTACTTATGGAATCTGCACTGTATATCTCAACAAAAGTACAGGCTCTGATTGTTAATCTGACCAGATGTATCAGGTCCCTCTCTTCATCATCCCAGTAAGTGTTTCTGTGGTGAGGCATCCTGCTTCTTGGCTGGACTGCCACCTCGAGTGTCTGGATTTTAGTTCTTAGTTGCACCTTTAATGAATTCCTGAAGTATTTCTGTTAGAGCTGGATGTCTGGCAAATCTTTTCAGTACATTTATAATTACCTAGGCTGTAATCTTTAGGTAAATAAAAGTTACTTTTAAAACCAGTTTTAGAACTGTTATTTTGTTAAATACTTTTACCCTCTTCTCAGAAATAAACTAATCATTCTACTTATCCCCATGCCCTATAATGAATACAGAGATTTAAATAAATTTCCTCCAGTCCTGTCTTTAACTTGCCATTGTTGCACAAATTTTACTTGTGTTTATGCTGTTTTAAGCATAAATGATAAAGAATTAGAGGAGTTTGTTCCTTTTTCTAGGATTTCAACCCACAGGTTCTGTGGCCCAGTGCAACAATTTAGAAATTGTAAGGGTAGAAGCAATTAATAAATTAAATTATTAACTACAAGAATTAAATAAAATCCTTTTAAAAATGAGGTTACTTCAAGTCTGCCTGCCTGGTATCTGTAAACACTTCTTTTGCAGGTGGTTTTTTGAAGTACTGGGATATCCCAAATCTTCAAAGGCCAACATCATCAATGGTGTGCTGATGACAGCTGTGTTCTTCGTGGTGAGGATTGCCGTCATGCCTATATATTACACCCATGTCATTTCTTCATTTGGAACAGAGGCTTTCCAGAGATTAGGATTTGCAGCCCAGAGCGCCTGGATTATCTCAAGTGTTGTCTTGGATGTTATGAATGTGATGTGGATGGTCAAAATTGCAAAAGGATGCTACAAAGTCATTTGTCTTATTGGACAGAAGGAAGCCAAAACTCACAGAAATGGAAAATCTGCCTAGAAAAAAACATATGCATAAAATGAAATCTCTGCTATGAAAATAATGTAAATTCACTGAAACAGTGCACATTTCTGCCATGGAATGCTCCTCTTGAGGAAACAAGGTATTACCTCTGTACTGACCTTACTCTTTCCCTAGCCACACTGCCTGCACACCCAGGGCCACGCTTTATGGATCCTGTCCGGTGAGGAATAAAAGCAAAAGCTCACACAGTGAGTTCCATGTCTCTGTCCTGAGCAGTTACAAGCTACTGGAATTAGGAAGGAGCGGACTGGTTACTTGCTTGTTGTCCACCAGTGTGTTCAAATTGTTTCACTCAGGTTTCTCAGATTAATGCATTTTATAAATCCAGTGAATACTGACATCTCTCTTTTTTTGGAAAACAAAAAAGCGCCCCAAGCTCCCGATATGGTGCAATTTTCCTTGCACATTTCTATGTTTTCTTCTAGGAATAACAATCAAGATTTCATTCTTGACAACTTTTTACTTTTTGCAAGTAAAGCTAAAAATGTAGCTTTGATTCTATGAAGTCTTTTACTGCTTTTTGTTCTGCCTTACAGGAATGCAAACCATTTTGAGAAATTTAGGAAATAATTTTATCTAAAATGCTGTGTTATAAGACTACAAAATATCTTAAAAATTGTGAAAATTCTCTGCTTTTGATGGGAACGATTCACTTTTGGTGTGTTAGATTACATGCAAAAGTACATCATCCAAATTGCCCATGGAATTTTGTTTTGTAAGTTAGTATGGTAAATTACCTGTGGAAACAGTGTAATTCTTACTGGAGTGCTTTTTCCTTTGCTGCTGCTGCCTTTGAGAAGTGCTGCAGCTGTCCTCAGAGTATTTTTAACCATTGGCTATTTGGATACAAAGTTTAGCTGCAAAGAGATAAAATTCTTCTCTATGTGTGATGTGTAACTTAGAGTAATATTTTTTATCACAGAAGTGACCCATTTGATATGAAGTGCTGAGGGTTGTCACCATTTTTTTCATGTTAGTTACATCAGAAATTTGAGGTGTTGACTAAAAACATTCTTAAATTAACAGTGCCAAACTTCTAACTTCTGTAAAGCTGGATGATAGTTCTGTAGAATGACAGTTCACTTCTGTAGGTGCAACATTATGTATTTTTTAAACCACATATTTGTCAGTAAGTATTCTGTTCCTTCTGCTAACTTAAAGGTTTGGAGGACATCAGAGAGGAATCTTACCATCCAGGAATATTCTGGAATCTAATTAAAAATACAATTTGAGGATATTCTGATTTATTTTTTTATTTTTGAATGATTTTAAGAGTTGTATTTGTGTGCAGTTTGGTTTTGTTTTGCTTACTTTTAACCATATTTAGATTGGGACTGATTAACTTCAGTTTTTTTCCTTAGGTGGGTGGTTTTTTTGTTTGGGTTTTTTTGACATTACTTTTTATTTGTCATATCTTCTGGTAAGGCATGCTAGAAGGATGCATTTTCACTTAGTACTTCAGTGCACATCCCAATCATTGTAGCACACTTTAAGTAAGTTATCTTTAAACAAAAAGAGAAAATACTTACTCGGAGTAACCCTCTAACAAAGCTGGGTGACATGAACTCTCCCCTCTGTAATGGGAGGTGTGAGTGCCCCAATACTGTGATCTCAGGTGAGGGACACAACGTTCCCATCTTCCAGGAATGGGATGTTTGTAAGACCCCAAGAGGGCTGCATAGGCTGAAATGCCTTATATCCAAGGTGGCTGCGCTGCGTTTAGTTCCCCAGTTGAAATTACATCAGGGAATATTGTTTGGGCTGGCATAATATACACTTTTATAAAGCCTCATTTTGCTGTTCAACTGGGCAGGTTTTTTTCCAAAACCATTTCCCAATCCTGCCTTGTTAAGTGAGATATCAAGGATTGTTAATACTTCTGTTGTTCTGATTCTGTGCTTATTAATACTTCACAAGCTTGCAGATAAAAGATCCATTTATACCTGGGGAAAGCTGGCAATTAATCTATTTAGCTGTACGATTTGAGTGAGTGCAGTACTTTATTTGGGTACCAGTAAATCCATACTCTTTGAGAGCTGATCCTGTGACCTGCTTTGCTGAAAGAGACATCCTCCCTTTCATCCTAATTTGCAGAACCTGGTATATTTTAAAGTCATTACTTCAGTGTATCTAATGCAAAATCTAGGCTATAAACAAAGGTTTTATGTTTTTATCACCTTTATGATTCAAAGGTGTACGTGAAATACTTTTTTTTTTTTGTGCTATTTAAGTCAGGGAATAATTTTGTATTAGCTTGTTCCTTTCTAAAATAATTTTTAAATTGAGTAAATGGAAACATTTTGGAGAACGTTTGAACGTAGAAGTCTGCTCTTTTTTCAGGAAGTAGAATGGAAAAAAGTTGATAAGGAAGATTTGTTGCAAATCTTGAGGTGATAACTAGCGAACTTTTTTTAATTCATCCCTTCTTAGCATAATCTTTAATATTTCAGTATTTTAAATTCTTTATTTTCAATGGAGAACATTCATTAAAATGGTCTATATCTAGATTTGTGTCTGATGGGGTTGGAAAAAAAGTAAGTCAAGCTATAATAAAATTACATTGAAACTAGATTGAAATAATGAAACCAAACCCCTGCATAAAACACTTTGGACAACAATGCAGAATGGAAGGGCAGTGGGATAATTATTTTAAAATATTACATATTTTGGATTGCAGAACAAAAATAGTGTAATTAAAACAGTACTTTGCAATGCATTAGGTTTACATTGTGTTTTTTTTTTCAAAACCTATTAGTTATGTCTTGATGCATCAGCTATGTGTCACAAGACAACTTTAATGAAAAAACTATTAACACTTGTATATTCAGCAAGAACTGTAGTAACAGGCTGCAAAGTTGTGATGTACTGAATACGTTAGCATAGGGCACTTTTAACCTGCCATTAAAAGCTTATAATACAGCAAATTACATAGCTGTGGCACCCATTTTTTGATTGCACTTTATTAATTTAAAATCTGTGGTGAAATATTAATGCAGTTTAATGTTGCAAGCTTCTTTCTTTCTTTTTTATGAAAAAAGTCAATGCATGATAAGTAGCATTGTGATAAATGCTACCTTTGGAATGTAATATTATCTTATTAGTGGCTTAAAACTCCTGTTTTTAAATGATGCATTCACTAGTGTAAAAGTAGACTCCTGGTATGTCACCAGGAGTCTTTGCCTTGAACATATCAAATGGAAAGAGTTAATCCTGTATAAAATGCTCAGTTATTTTGTTTTTGCTTTGTTGTTGTTTTTTTCTTTTTACACTCTTCAGTACCA
The DNA here is from genome assembly GCA_020745705.1 of Hemiprocne comata. NCBI lineage: Eukaryota > Metazoa > Chordata > Aves > Apodiformes > Apodidae > Hemiprocne > Hemiprocne comata. The sequence continues at coordinate 14,670,553 of CM036593.1, read as the reverse complement.
GGTGACATAAAATTAGCATGAGCATCATGGGAGAGTTTATTTGTATTAGTAAGTTTGTATGGAGGAATGCAAGTTTCCCTTTTTTATTGCTTTACTTTTTCATCAAAAGATGAGTAGATGCCACTTTCAGAACTACTACTGGGGCACAGTAGGTCAAGTTTTGCTTTTATAATTGATTTGTGGATGCAGTGCTTACAGAGGGGACATGTACTTCAAGTACTCCTTTTCTGGGTGAGTGTTCCTGTGGATTTCAATGAAGTCGAGAGCCTTACACTACAGAGATGCTTTATGGGTTATCTGCGTGCATTCTTCAGTGGTAAGAATTCCATCTCTGAAGCCTACTCTACCTCTATAAATACGTGCTATCTTGAATGAACTCAATAGTTTAATAACTTAATTGCTTAAAAAATAGGATCTTTTGAATAATGAAAAATATCCTATGCACAGGAAAATGAGGGGAACTGATTTTTTATATAAATTCGTAACAATTCTAAATTTTGTATTAAAAAATTAAATTAAATTCTTTACTTAGAAAATCATGGGAGAAGATTACTCATAATGCAGAACTAACATGAACCTAAGCGTGAAAACTTACATAAGTAAGCAAATGTGTTCAAGCAGGTTTAAAGAAGAGAGGTGGAGGAGACTTTGAGAACACAAATATAAGGATTCAGATGTCTTCCTGCTGCTGTGGTTGGGGCAACAGCAGACTGATACATAGCAGAAAGGTATTTCTATACCTGTTAATAGTGAAAAATCAAACTATTCTTTAAAATTTTCAGGCTGTATAAAATGGGTTATCAGTTGTTGATTGCTGTATGAAGAGGACTTTTTCTCATGGTCTTATGTGTATTTAAGTATATGTAGAGACAAGCTTTCAGTAAAAAATCATTTAATAGGGAGGTTTGTAAAATTGTTTTGTGATGCTTCTGCTGAGCCATTCAGATGAAAATAAAGGGCTGCTTGACAATTACTCCAGCTTAGAATCCGTGCAGTGTTGGCTGCTGGTGAAAGCCATCAATAATGCAAATAGAAGGGGACTGTCCTTTTCAGATGAAAAAAATGCAAGTGTAGAAAACTTTGGAAAGTATGGGCAGCCCACTTTCATATAGCCTACTGTACAACATCATTATCTGGCTACAAGGAATTTCATGAGGAAGGATCTGGTGGAGTTTATCTGTGGAATATTTTTGACAGCTGGAAAAAGAACTGTAGAGATCCTGAGAGCAGTCAAATGGAAATAGTGATCAATATTTATAAACAGTAACATTCATACAAACCTGGGTAAAATCTTTTTGTTGGAGAGGTTTGTCTTAGGATTTGCTGAAAGCAACTTTTTTTTTTTTTTCCTGTGGAGAAGATGAAAGATGTACTGCTTGGGGTGTTTAGAGATCTGGGATTAAGCAACAAATCACACTTTTGGGTGGTAACACTTGGTAAGGTTTCTTATCCATTACAAATCTCTACTAGCTACCTCCTTTGACATTCTTGCTCTATTTATAATTGCCAAGCACTTTATAGCTCAGTAAAGAATGGAAGGTAGCTATGAATAATAAAATGTATTGTTTAGTATAAGAAATATTTTGGCAACAATTTTTTCTGAGATCAGTTTAATCGTGTGATGTCCTGCACTGAAAGGGCATCTGATTATAACTTTGTATATAATTTTTTAATCTAGTTGTAATGTAAAGGAAATGTCTTTAAGAGCTTGAATTATGAAGAATTCAGCATGGCTTGGTGTCAACCATATAATGATTCAGTGTGCTATTTGTAACTTCCTTCTTACTGAAATTGAAAATTTAAAAGCAAATAAAATATTCTGTAGTGTATCTTTATTTTAAATCTATGCGTGAGATGTCAAACATTGTACTTGTCTTGTGGACAGGACATGCTTTTATGAGCCTATAAATATTTAAGTACATGAGAATCTGCATCCAAGTGTTGCATGTAAATTGTCTTCTAAGTTTTTAAATTTTGGAATTTTAAAAAAATTTGCTAGGTTTGAAAGCAACATTTAAATATGAATACTAAGCTGTAATACAGAACATAACATTTTGAATGCAATATTGGTTTTGTTTATTGTAACCCTCTTCCAGTTTCACAAGAGAAATCCATCATATTATGGGAGAAAAGGAAAAAAGGGCTAATAATGAGCTCGGCTATATAATTTGCACACTTAATATGCACACATCCAAATATCCTGGATTTTTTTCTAGCATGTATATACCGAACAATGTTTCCTTTAATATTGAGATACCTGTATATGTGGAATAAATTAACATGTAAGCACAGCTAACCTGATATAAAACCAAATTACAAAAACCGTTGGAAACAAATGTGTTACAAGTTAGGCATAAGTAATGGAGCCTGTAATTAAAAAAAGTTTCTATAATATTCTGTCTAAGAAGATAGTTGATCAATGTATCTAACTTATGTGCAGAGCAAGGACAGAAACTGTAAATTCTGCTAGGCTGATTTCTGGTAAATCTTGACAATCTGGTTTGCAGTAAATACTAATATTGTCACAAAATGTCAGGATCACATTATTAAATTCAAATAGTAATGTGGCCTGATTATAGTAGCAATCCTTATTATGGCACAAGAACTTAAAAATGCAATATAACAATTCTGCAGAATGGTGATAAAAGTAATCAGTTGTCATAAGGTGAATGATTAAGTATTATGGGTTTAAATTTACTTTTTATTATTAAAAAAATCTGATTTCTGTGTTTGCATTTCAGTGATATTGTAAAGCATTTCTATATTTTGAACAGTTTAGGAGCTTGCATTAAACGATATTGGCTGATTATTTTTTTCCCTTTGATATATGCAATAATGTCAATAAGCAATAAATTGCATGTTGTATGCAAGGTATCAATACTTCATAATAAAGGAAAGGAACACAGTTTCTTATTTCGTGTATCTTATTTCTCTTTTAATGTGGCAATAGCTTATGTACCTCTAATGAATATATCAGGAAAGGACAAAATTTTTTGGGTTCATTTCAGAAAAAACTGCCTTATAAATGATATCTTGAAATGTTATGCTGTATCATTTTTTCTAGAAGGAGGGAGTATGAAGTCTGAGCCAGGCTGTTTTTCGGCTGGCTGGGCTTTTAAAGGCTGAAGTTCTATGTAGGCAAGCACTGGAGCCAGGAATGTAACTTAAACTATAAATTTTGTTGTGTATAGAGGAAAAAATTTATATCAGTATAATTATATTACAGAGTATTGAAATGCCACATTTTTCAGGACATAAGCTGGCCAGCTGTCTGAGGGCTCTAGAGATAAAGAGCTACCGTTGTCAGCATATTATAAATGTGATGCACTACACAGTCCCTCACTGAATACTAAGATGGGCAGTTAACATCCTTAATATGGCAATTCCTGTGTTCTGGGAAGTATGGATTGTGTGGTAAAACTCAGACGTTTACTCTGAAGAGGTTGCTGCTGGTTTATATCTTAACAATTGGCTTTGCAAGCACAGGAATAGCTAATCTTTGAGTTTTCTTTTTTGTGTGTGTGTGTATTGTGCAATGGTGAAATTACTAGTAGAAAACATAAAGCATTCCAGCATTTTGTACTTTTTTTTCTCTCTCATCTTTTAAGGGGTAGTTCGTTTCATTTGTAAATTATATTCTTAGGGTAATAATTTTAGACTGTTAGTGTAGAAAACTACTCACTAACTAGTCAGTTTGTTTGGAAGTGACTGGGAATGTCTGGAAACGTTATCTGGGGTCAGATGCTGTATAGGCCAGATTTCCAACTGCTTGAGGAAGGACAATGAGGGCTTGAGAGGCTTTTGTGTTGGCACTGGGCAGCTTTTAGCACTGAATGCTGGAAAGGAAGGACTAAGCATGGCTGAGAACAAGGGATGCCTTTCAGTGAGCCATTCTTAACCTGGCAAATCCAACAAATCTTGCGTGAAGTGTGAGAAACATGTGACTCACAGGATATGTAAAGTATTTTGTACATTCACTTCTTTGTCATGTTCTGGTACAAAGTTGCTCTTAATTTTCTTCCAAATTTTAACTTTTTTTATTACTTTGTGTTCTTGCTGAAAATTTTCTGTACTTGTATTGGTGTGATAATTCTGCATTAGGGTGCTTTGTGTGTGTGTAGTTTGTTTTTTTCATTTAATCTTCACCTTGGATAGCTGTCATTTTTTTAGATGGTGAACTGCTTCTGTATCTTCTTATTCTGCTCTGCTTTTCTGGAGTTCAGTGTGACATACCTAAGATTGTGTGCTTTGTTGAGATTGTGACCTTGGTGCTCTTTGTAATTGAGGAAAAAGTACTTGCTACTTGGCTTATCTTCTGAAGGGTGAAAACTGTTATCCGTACAATGACTAGTAAGTAGTGCGATTGTTGCTTGTGCTGGAGTGTGATGGTGGAAAGCAGGGAGGCAGTGTACCGACAACAGCATAACAAAGTTTGAGAGGAGGGTGTAGAACTGATTTCCCGTTTCAGAACATCAAGAGAGAAAACGTGTTTTACCTTAGGGTCATTCTGCCACTGACTTGAAATATTTGGAAGCAAAGATGTCATCTGATCTACAGGAGAGTTACTAAACTGCATTGTCAAGTACAGCAAGTGAGGACTTTATCTTGTTAAGTGCTTACAAAGTTGTTACTGTGAATGCAGGAACAGTCTTGGAGATTTCAGCAAAGCCAAATACACCTTAAGCTTGCGACACTGACGGAGGCAACCATGATGTTTTCTAAGGCACATAATAGAGACTCTATTAACTCCGTCCCCCGGCTGGGCCTCATGAAGGGTACGCAGAAGGGGCTGCACCCCCGCGGCAGCCCGGCCGTGCCTTGCCCTTGGCTGGGGCAGGGGGCAGGCCCAGCAGCCGCCTGTGCCGCCGGGCTGCTGAACGCCGCCGCCTGCAGGCGGCGCCTCGGCGGGGACCAGCGCCGGTGCGGCCGCCCGGCGGGCAGAGCGCTCGCTCGGGGACTTCGCCCTGCCTCTCTCGCTCTGCCGCAGCTCCGGCCCGCCCCCCCCGCGGCCTGCCCGAGGTGCGGCAGGGGCCGGGCTGCCGTAGCTTTGTCCCCGCGCTGCCGCCGTTCCTCCCGCGGCGCGCGCAGGCGCGGAGCGCGCTGACGGCGTCGCGTTCTCGCGAGGCGTGGGGCGGTGTCGTGCCGGGCTGGGGTGAGGAGCAGGAGCAGGAGGCGGCGGCTCTTGGGGGTGCACCGCGCGGGCGCCGGGGGCGGGTGTTGAGGGAGGGCGCAGACACGGCTGGGCCGGGCCGCCTGGGCACGGGGGCGGGCCTGACCTTGCTTGCGGCCGCCGGCTGCGACGTCGGTCGCGGCGGGTGTAACGGTGCGGCGGCCTCGCGCGTGGAGGTACGTGAGGCGCTTCCTGCCCGCGGTGGGGTGGGGGGTGTTGGGTGCCCTCTGTGGGGCTGACGGGGCTGCGGCCGGTTTAGGGGTGCGGGCAGGGACTCCCCGCCGCCCGACCTCCCCCTGCCGCTAGTGGCTGTGAGGACACCGGCCGGGCAGGGGAGGCGGCGGCCAGTGCGGGTGTCACCCGTGGGGAGCCTCCGCAGCTCCTGTCCTGCCCCAGTTCCGTCGCTGTCAGCCCTGGTAGATAGTCGGGCTGCAGATTTTCATGTAGGCAGGATGTTTTTTGTTTAAACTGATGTTTTACTTAATCTTTTAGCGTGTGCTACAGCAGCGTATTAGTATGTGTATTCACCAGTGTAGTTTTGTGTTACGGATGTTTGCTTTTTTGCCTTTAGAGACTTGATCTAAAAAGACCCCGTGTGTGGAAACCATGGGTTTGTCTGCGTCCTCCCCGGCTGCTGCAGGTCAGTCACCGAACGTATCCAAGCAACATGAGACAGCGTCTCCACCTTCAGAATGTCCCATGCATCAGAAAAAAATAAGCGGTAATTATTCCCCAGACTTAAGTAAATTTTTTGCATGGAAAACAGGTTGAAAAATACGTTGCTAGAGAACATGTAGCTGGAGAAAGGCAGCAGAAGGGCAGCTCCAGATGAATGTCTGGAGAAGGAAGACATCAGCTCTCCTGTTGACACAATCAACACATGTTGGATTAGCATTGCTGTGGAAATCTCTGCTACAAACAGCTCGGTATAGGGGCCAGCATAGGGTCGGGAATAAGCATACAAGGACTACATAAGAATTTTAGAATTTACCATGGTGCTGGGTCCTAAAATGGGCAGGAAAGAGAATAGTTAAAACTGCTGCCAAGCTCAGAAGAAAAAAGCAAAATACCAATTTGTATTTACCTGAACTGTTCATTCAATGAACTGTTTTCTATTTCCTGCCATGTCTTAGGCTTAGCATTCTGTAGCAAAATTTATACTGTTTTTCCTGTATTTCAGGTTGTCCAATGCACATGAAGTCTCCTGATCATAGAACTGAGAACACAGACAATGTTCCTGCACATCAGGAAAGAGCGTATGAATTTGTAGCATGTCCGATGAATTCTGGTGCATCACAAGTGAAAGATGACATAGATCCTAGCAACATGGTAACTTTTGCTAATTTCAGATGTTTTCTTCAGTCTTGTTTCTCCTGAAATACTATCTCCAGAATGTGAATAGTGATACTGTTCAAGGTGGAAACTCTAGCAGTTAAAATTATTTTTAAAATTTTAACACTACTTATTCTCATTTTGCATGCAAATATTTGTATAAAACCACGTTGCATCTTATTTAACGTTCTCTCTTTCAAATTTACATCTTTTTTTGGTAAAAGATGGCTTTTCAGTTTGTAAATATCTTTTGCTGTCTATTTCTATTTTTTAGTTACATGCACAGTTTTCATGCTGCATCAGTGGTTTCTAGGTTCTGCGTAGTGGTATGGTGGTATGGATTAATTCTGATTCAGATCTCTCAAAGTTTTTCTCTGATTTACAAAAAGCACTGCTGTTTTGAAAGTTGAATTTTAGGCAAAGGGGATGTTAGTCTTCAGATGACAAAGTTATGCAAAAAGTTTTACTGTGAAAGCAAAAAGTAATTTTAGTGGACTTGTATAGAGGCTGAACTTGGTGTTTGTAGCAGCTTATTATTTATGCTTTGATTTTTTCAAGTACTGTAACATGAAAGTAATTCCTACTATAGTTTGTTGTTGATTGTCCTTGTTTTCTAGATGCATCCTCCTAATCAGCAGGTGATTCTTGTTGTTTTCTAGATGCCTCCTCCTAATCAGCAGCCATCCCCAGATCAACCATTTCCATTGTCAACTGTTAGAGAAGAATCTTCCATTCCTAGAGCACATTCTGACAAGAAATGGGTCTACCCTTCAGAGCAAATGTTCTGGAATGCTATGCTTAGAAAAGGGTAACTACACTGTGAATTATCAGATGGAGTCTGTGAGTCTGAAATTCAGGAAGTAATATCATTAGTTATTATTCATCAATATTATTTAAGAGTTTGCGGACTCTAAGCAGCAATAATTAGCTCTTATAAAATTGATGTGCTTATAAACAGCTTTATTTTAAAGGAGGAGCTGGTCTCAAAGACCTTGTCTCTTCTAGAGATGATAGGGAATGTTAGGCAACTGCCACCAGCTCAGAACGTTTTCTTAAACGTCAGTGCATAGGCATTGACAAACTTTGCATGAGTGCCAGCTTTCAGGCTCAATCAGCTTCATGCTAATCCTGTAAACCAAGGGTAAAAGTTGTGTGATTATAAGAACATCTAACTTGAAGTTGCAAAGTCAATAAAAATGTGAAAAGTGTTTCACAAGTAGATATTTTCAGTCTTTGCAAAAATTCAGTGTAGGCAACATGTAACTAAATCATAAATGTATCCCCTGGCCTAAAACCCCTTCTGTGCTGCTGTTTCCTCATTGTTCTGTAATTATTTGATTGTCCTTCTCAGACAGATCAACTGTAAAGGTGGTTACTGTTAACAGTAATTCTTTGTTCTGTGCATTGATACGGTTTTTAGGACTATATGTCATAAGCAGTCTAGATGGAACACAAAAGTTTTGATTCTGTAAACACATCAAAGTGTTCAGTGTTACCCCTGTTGAAAAGGCAGCACATGGCAGAGTCATAGTGCAGGGTCAGAGGGATGAAAGGCAAGATGTATTGAATACATAACTTCACTGCCTTAGGAATCCAAGGGGTATTTTTGCCAAGCATTTTATGAATACTGTGGATGTGCTGGTGTTTGCACACTCTGATAACTTTCTGATCCAGTTAAGCTGTTTATTTAACTAACTAGAATTTGTGGTTCTTTATGACGGTAACTTCTATAACTACACTTTTAACACAGAAGATGGAAGTGTTTCTCAAGATGCTTAAGCAGATGAGCCAGTGATTTCCATACGTGCTTTGTGTCTTTGCATGAAACCTTAAATGTCTTGATTCAAAAGCCCATCAGGTAAACTGAAGAAGGTGGAGTAGTTAGAATGTAATGCTTGTAAACTGTTTTCAAATTCTTATTTTTTAGGTGGAGATGGAAAGATGATGACATAACAAGTGAAGACATGACCAACATCATTAAGATTCACAACCAAAATAATGAGCAAGCTTGGAAGGAGATTTTGAAGTGGGAAGCTCTTCATGCTGTGTACGTACACATGAAATGAAAAGCAAACCCTTTGGTTTGGCTCTTGCTTTTGTAATGCTTTAAAAACAGAATGTCTCTAGTTTTTGCAGAAACGTTCTAGTGGTTATGTCCCAAAAGTTATCATCCTGTAAAAGCCTACATTTTCATTAATAGGGAGGAAGATTATCCAGAAGATAATCTGTGTGTGTTTAATGTGGATTTGGAGAAATTAACTTCTTATTCCATCTATTTGGGAATAATTTAATTGAAATTTTTATGTTATGAAAAAGATACAAGATGTAAACTTACACGAAAAGTGGCTGGTATAAAACAAGCTGTCACTTTTTAGGTCAGTATAGTCCCTGTTCCTAGAGGAAACAGACTAGTTAAGCATCCTGTATGTAGACATCCTCTGAAATCCCATGATCTTTGTTACAGAGTAGCTTGGATTACTGTTTAATCTATTAATTTGTGGATCATTTGCTGAGAATTGCTCTGTTGATAGATTAGAATAATGGTGTGGAACATATCAGAAGTATTTTATCTTACCAGCAGGAAGTGCTGTCAGAAACTGGGGGACTTCTCAAACCTTTTTAAACAACAAGGCTGGTTTAGATAACTAGTAATTTATTTCTTCTGTTGCTCTTTCTCCTATCTGAATTTTCTGTTACTAAAACAAGTTACTGTAGTGGTTTCAACACTGAAAATAAGACTGTTTTAAAAGGTAATGACTACTTTCCTTTTTAATTTTGTGCACAGGGAGTGTCCATGTGGACCATCACTGATGCGGTTTGGAGGCAAAGCAAAGGAGTATTCACCAAGAGCCAGAATACGTTCATGGATGGGGTACGTGAGCAGGAAAGAAGGTCTTCCAGTGAGGTGGGAGGGTAGGGAGACATGTCTGAAAACATGGTGTAGAATTAATTTTAAGATGTTTCAGAACTGAAATTGCAAGTTGTAATTACCAGAAGGTCGAAGTACCAGTGGGGATCTTACGCCAGTATCTAGATAAAGAAATCTTAGGTAGGACTTTTGCTCCTTCTCCCAGGTTCATAATACCCATTAAAATATCTACATGGTCTATTGTCTGTCTTTCCAGATACGAACTTCCCTTTGACAGGCATGATTGGATTGTTGATCGATGTGGTAAAGAAGTGCGGTATGTTATTGATTACTATGATGGTGGAGCAGTAGATAAGAACTACCAGTTCACTGTCCTGGATGTTCGCCCTGCGTTTGACTCTCTGTCAGCTGTGTGGGACAGAATGAAGGTAGCCTGGTGGCGGTGGACTTCATAACTGCTCCTGTGGTGTGTAGTCACTTCCCTTTTAGACTAAGGATAAGTGAATACTAGGACTTGAAGTTCACAGCAGCTGTCATTATCTTCATCATCACCACTGTTCTTTGGCGTTGGGAAGGGAGGATGGGGAAATCTGTTGTTAAGTACACTGATGCTTTATGTTTTTTTGAATTAAATAATAAAGTTATAGTAGCAAAAACATGTATCGTAATTTCCTTAAGAGCTGCAAAGTATTTTCTTCGTTTGCACAGATCCCATGTAAGCTTGCCACCTTTTCATTTCATTACTCCAGAGCTGCACCAAATACACGAGGTTTCTGATTCTGACTGGAGTTTTGAGTATTATTTAAATAGTGTAAACTGGAAATTTCATAAAAAATTTCACATAGTCACAGTGTTTGAATAGATAGATGACAAATAAAGCATAAAAGATCTGGAGTTTTTCAAAGGGCATGGTTTATTAACTCTATAAAATAATGTATTTGTTTTCACGTGTGCACTTTACCTGTTCAAATACATGCTTCCTCAGAAAACTTTAGTCCAGTTTATTCTGTTAAGGGAAGCATAGTGTAGTATGAGTATTTTTAAAGATATGTTAACTTGAAAATGTGGATAATATACTAATGCCTTAATCTACAATTTATCTTCAAACAGAAAAACATGTGTTAGGAGCAGGAAATGAGTGTCAGTTACTTTTAAAACAACATTTCTAAAAGGAGATTAAATTGATAATTAAAGGCTATTTGTGTATTTAAAAGGGTTGTTTTCAGATGTAAGAATACTGTATTCTTTTAGTATTCTCATGTCTTGACTGTGTTTCATGTAATGCATTCGGGACAGATTTAAGCCTTATTTAAAGAAACTGTCATGCAGTACATTTGTATTTTGCATCTTAGCCTCATCAGCTGGATCATAGTGTGTTTTTAATACCGTAGGGAATCGCACAAGGGTGTATGACTACACAGTCTTACACATTTCTGCATAATTATGATTGTGAGGTATATTACAAATGTGTGTATAACTTGGCAAAAAGGGTATCAAAAGATTGGAGTGTTTCCTAAGAGTGATGTATGTTAATGCTGTGTAGCTTAACGATTTGATTAATGTTTGTGTCTAATAAGGGAAGCTAAATTATTTTTTTAAGTCTTCCACTGTAATAGCTTTAAGTTTGCATGGCTTGGTAAATTGCAGGTGCCACATAACCCTACATTTAAATTATTCCTCCCTTTCAGCATATATCCTTGAGAATGAGTCCTCCATGCAGAACACTTGGGAATGAAAGAAGTAAGAGAGTATTATGCTGTAGCTTCTAAAATGGAGAAGCTTTCTTCATGAAACTGTACAACCTTAACTGGGAACCAGCTGTACATTCATTTTCCAAAAGTGGTTGTTTTGAACTGACATTGGAAGCTTTTTTTCCTTTTCCTGAGGGAAAACCCCTCAGTGTTTCAATAAAGTAACTTCCCATTTAGGAAAAAATTATTCAGGGAAGCTTCTGTACTTGAAGACACTAGTGGAGATGAATGGTTCCCACTACAGAGGCAACTGTCCTGCATGGCAGGAATAAATATTACCCAGAAGTCCATAATCCTAAGAGAAAACCACGCTCTTACCCTTATCCACTTTCCTCATTATTTTTTCATCTTTTTAGTGATTCATATATATAAATGAAAAATAGTTTGGGGCAAAAAAAAATAAATCTCCATTGTAGTATGCAATGTATATATGAGATTGTGAGAAGTGTGTGAGCTTGTATTAGGCATATCTGACAATGAAAGAGCTGTTCTTCTCTGTTCCAGCAGTAAAGACTGAGACTTACTGCTTTTTTGGGGTGGTGTTTTTCGGGGTTTTTTTTGTGGTGTTTTTTTTTTGTTTGGTTGGTTGTTTTTTTGGTCGGTTGGTTTATGTATACATTTGGTAATGATAGACAGAAAATTCAGTATTTTGCACCAAAAAAATGGAAAAAGTACACCAATGTAGGGAGTGCTTCAGGAGCTTCCAAAGAATAAGTTTGCTTTGTTGATTTTGGAAGTGTGATCTTGAGTGCATTATGGAATTTGTAATTGCTGCTAAATCCGGTGAAAGGTGTTACGTGCCACTTCATGAGTTTTGTCTTCTGTTGTGTTCCATCTCACACAGATTCAAAATTGTTCTTTTCTGTGCTAACTGTTAATGAAATGTTCTACGTTGTCATCAAACAAAAAGAATCAAATAAATATACTTTTGTTAACTTTGGTATTTGTTGATCATATTTTTCGCTGTAAGAATTATTAAGATGAGCTCTTGCATGTGTCATATGAGATTATAGTCTGTTACAACTAATCACATCCTTAAATACATACTACTCATTTACTTAGGTGAACACAACCAAAAAAACAAGGACTAAATTCAAATGTGTGCCAACCAAACCAGCAGCAAATGACAACAAATACATTTATGCGGAGTCTGGCTAACTTCTGAAGAAAGGAATGCAGTAATTTTTTTTAAATAATCCTTGAAATGTAAATTATAATTAATATCTATAAACAGTAGGATTTATGGAAGTAAACATGGAGTGTTCTCTTGTAGGTTTGGATTACTTAACGCATGATGTTGGCAGTTCACTATTTCGCAGAAGATGGGCGTCAGAGTGATAAGAATTGTCATGTAAACTTGAAAAACAGTGATTTAAATGGATGTTTTTTACCCTTTTGGAGGATGCTTTAACTGCAAAACTATTGCTTAGGCTAGATTCAAGGTGAATGTTTGCATATGCATAAATAAATAAACTTATATCCTTTCTTTTTAAGTATAAAAGGTATGGACGGTTCATGGAGCTCAAAAAGTGAAGTAGTGTCTTGATCAGGCCCTTTCAGGGAATTCTGCAGCAGCATCAGGTTCCCAGTCAGGCTGAAACAGAAGTTTGGAACCTGTCTCAAACCAAGTTAATGTTGTGGACATGGAAAAGGAAAATGTGGATGCTGTCACTAAAGCAAGGCCACTTTTAAAATCAGTTGTGTATTTAGGTCTGTAAAGTTCACCTATGTTCTGGTTTACTGTGTCAAAGCCCTGCTTGACTTACTGTGTTTGACTCTTGCAGTTAAAACAAGGTAGAAGAGCTCTCTCCTGGTCTGCAGGTAAAGATGCAACCTTCAAGGATGTTGTGGTGCTCAGAAACTGCAATCCCTGTGACTGATAGATGGAAAAGGACTCTGGCATAACACTCCAACATAATCAGGTCTTGGGTCATATGTATGTAAGTCAAGAGTGATACTGATCTTTATTACCTGGACCAGGAGACCATTTGCATTCTAGTGTCTGTTTTTGCCTCCTGTCACTCCATGGCTTCAGGTGAGCAGTGGCTACACTGCAGCTAGGGTGCCTGGCACCAAGCTGCCAGCCTAGTGGGGCACCTGTTGCTGTGCCTACAAAACCCTCTTTGCTCAGTAACGTCGGCCCAGCTCTCTGCTCCCCCGCAGCGTGTCATGTTAGTATCTGGCCAACACAAGTCCTGTAACTGGGGAGTAATTCACAGACTTGTCCTTCTGGGATGCCTGGAGTTGCTGGCTATGTTGAGTCATGACATTTTGCCCTTGTACTAGCAGGCAGTTTAAAAGCGGGAGCTGTAGCTCTTCTGTCACCATTTATTAATTTATTTCTTTCCCTCTGACCTAGAGATAACTTTGCTCCTCCCTTTCCTATTATGCCAATGGTCCTAGCTTCAATCTTCGTAAGAATTTTTCACCTAAGCCCTAGAATTTCTGCTCTACTTTGCTGTAGAAGAAAGAGACGGTGTTGCTTCTAAGAAGGTATTTGTGTCCATTGTTGATTATTGCTATTTTTTACTGCCAAAGCAAAATGTTCTAGATTACCATTTTGAATTATGATGTGAAAGAGATATACTAGTTTCATGTGAAATAGGAAAATTATGCTAATGTTTACATAATACATTTATTACCAGGACTTCAATATGCTCTCTAAATAATACTTGAAGTCTAAAATACGGTTATGAATATTGTTCTGCCTCTGAAAGGTGTGATAGTGGCAAAGGATCTCTTGGTGCTCGGTTAAGAATCATAAATAGTCTGTCATCTTCTGCAATCCCATTTTGTTCAACTCTTGTGTCAAAGTATGGGGGAATAATAACTAATATGCCAAAGCTCAAAAGATGTAGGCACAGATGCTAAGGTTCATGTAGCTCAGCAGCTAAAAATGAAGGGAGTTGGTAAACTAAGGAGCATTGCCTAATATATGGGCTCTTACTAATGTTTTTTTTACAGAAGGTAGAAATGCCCCTTTCAAAAACACCACTCCTTTACTTGTTAGAGAGATCTGTCCCCAGCGTTTACTACATTAAATTACACTTTAATCATTTGTCTATCTTTGCTTACACCTGGAGGAGAAGCCACATAGTAAGGTTCCACAAGCAGATGTACTTGATGTGGAAGCTGAACTTGCTTTGAGGATAGAATATACTGCTCTTAATGCTAGCTGTGCCTGTGTCATCAGTATCACAACCTTCCCTTCCCACAAGTATCTTTACATATGTTCTTTTTAAAAACACACAGCATTGCTAGGTTTTTTTACAAATTTTTAGCAGGCAACTTCATGCATTTTTACTGTCACTGAAAGAAAATTTGCTTTTATTTATTTATTATTCTGTCTTACTTTGTACAAGGTAAATTGCAGGCAAAGATCTATATGCAGTGAATCAAGTATTGATTCTAACCAACATTGATACAATGTTAGTAATAGGAAGCTATGGTCATACTGGATATGCTGTTTTGTAAATAGCATCATTTTTAGTTTGCTTTTAGATGGTTAATCACTTTTATGTGCATCTCCTTCAAGAAAAAAATGCCTTGCCAAACTCCTAGAGAAATAATCTTAAATTGTTTTATGAATATGACAGTTGCATCTCTTTGGTCTTACTACTTGAACATCAAACTGTATAGAAACTTGTGGGCAGAGTCTAGTCTTCACTGCAAACGTAAACGTGTTGCCTTGAGCATATGTGAAATGGTGTGTTATTTACCAGTGAACCACTGATCCCAGTAGGAGCTACTCACAAGACATGTGTCCATATTTGCAGCATGGGTGCATATTTTTATGACTGAAGTCTGAATGAATCCAATTTTCAAAGGATAATGTAAATTTATTGAAAGTCTTGTGATGGTTGTTAGGCCTCATTACACAAATAGTTTCCTTTGCTCATGTTCAGTTTGGATCATGCCCTCTCTTATAAAATAGAAACATTAAAGACTAAGTAATGATTTTTGTTTTCCAATGTTTTGTCAATTTAGTGGTAACTACAGAAAGTTTTAGCTATTTTTCTAACATGCTGCTGCTCTTGCCTCCAGCTTCTGAAGACTCTGACCCCATAAACCTCTTCTCTATAGAGATAGCTAATGCTTTGATTGATCATTAGTAGACTTTCAAAACGAGTTTCCATCTGCCAAAACATTAAGTGTCTTCGGGAATTGACTTAGAGCAGTTTAATGCATGGAGGAAAAATGCAAGTGTCTTCAAAAAGCACTACTAGATCACAAATCCTTGAAACGCTTCTAAAATACATAAAAGAAAAGTAATAGAAAAGATTTTTTCCTGATTGTTTTTCCTCAAAATTACAGAAGGCTTTTTTATGTATCAATGAGAATTCATTACCTTGTTTCAGAAAGCAAAGAGGAAAATCTCATGAAAATGTTGAATTTAACCTTAAAATAGACCATGCAAATTTTGTCAGTTTTAATTTGAAATGTAAAATTTTTGTTAAATTTATTCTAATTTTAAACAACACACGCTTTGCGGGGGGGGAAAGCAAGCGTTTCTACCAGCTGTACTTCAGAATATTGAAGAAAAACATCTCCACGTTTTATCACAATTTTTCACTGTTACAAAGGTTGCTGCTTCTGTTTTCATTCAATTTTTGCCATTTAGCTCATTTGGAGTGATTTTTACAGGTTTTCAAGTTGCTTTGTGTCAGCCATTTTTGTACAAGCCACTTTGGAAAAAGTTCTACCGTTGCGATAACACTTGCAGTTGTTACTGCAGAAATAATGGCTTCTTTCTTAGGTGTCTGAAAGATCAGTGCTATTTAACTCAGTTAAGGACAGTCCTGGCTGGTACAAATACCAGTCTGGCTGCATTAGAGCCATCAACATTGTTGTAGGGGAAAACACAGGAACAACAGCTGTCCTGCAGCGGTGCCGAAAGGTGGATGTGATTTGTGATGCCTAGGTTAGCCATCACACTTCACTGTAGTCATAGGTTCCTCATTAGTGTTTGTCTTGTGACCCCAAAATGGGCAACTGCAGCGATTTTTAGTCGTCTTAGTTATACTTTAATGCCTTCTAAGAGTACAGGGTTCTAGAACCACTTGCTGTTGCAGTAGCTGCGACAGCAGGGTGTCTGGTGTGGAAATGATGGTAAAAAAATGTAGATGGGTGTTCCAAACTGACATTTTTTCCCAAATGTCTGTCTCCTCTTCCATTCTTATTTGCCACTCAGCTTAGAGGAAAACATGTCTAGATGCACAGTTTTATATATAACCACTAGTGGCTGTCGACACAACACGTAATTGATTTGGGCCATAATTACAGTGACTGGAAAGCAAAGGCTACCACTTTTGCAAATAACACTGGAAAGATTAGTCTTACCTGTGTATGAAAGGTTGTGTTCTGTTTGCCTTGTCAGGCAAAGTGGAAAATAGTGGTATCACTAGTGGCATATTGATTTATGACAGGAGGCTGGAGTGGGTTTAATATAGGCTGGCTCTAAAAAGCAAGGTTTTTTTTAAACTTTATGTGCCACATGTTGATGGGAAGGCATCCATTTAGAGAAATGAGTGTGGCTGATTTTATTCTATCAAACACTGCCATGTTTGAAGAAATGATTAAAAAAAAGAGGGAAATAAGATCTTGACTTCCAGTTTAATAATAATGGAATATGAAGGCCAGATTGTAACTGTAGAAGTTCATTTCAAATTTAAATATTTAGCATTTGCACTAGTCTGCGAATACAAGAAAATTTATTACATTAAGATGGAATTTAGATCTTTGACATGACGCTGGTATTTTCATAGTGTGAAAAATATCAAGCTGACATTATACTGTCTGATTTGATGACTTCCAAATGTCAGAGTGCAGTAACTTATTCATAGGGACCTCAATGTCTTGCGATAGTGTCAATTTAAAAGACATTTACATCGACTTTTTTATTTAAACATGTAAAATGGAATATGCAAAGTGGATGAGGAGAAGGGGGAAAGACCAGGGGCAAAAAATTCTTGATTATAGAATGAGGCACTTTTAAGGCTAATTTCAACCGAAGCCTCTGACAGCTGCACGGGCTGCTACCTGGCAGTACTTGTGACAGCTCCCGTCTCCTCTCCCTTCACGTTCTTTCCCTCGTTCCCAGCTCAGCACTCTCATTTTTCTAGTTATTTCAACAGAACTTGCTGAATTAAAAATAGCATGATACAGTTTCCTGAAGAGGCCAACCACCCATGCGGAGGCCGGCCATTTTGTTCGTCGCCGAAGGAGGGAGGCTCTCGCCGCTGCTCCTGCCCTTTGCCGCTCGCTGCCTCGGAGGCTGCCGGGCGGCTCCTCAGCGCGCCTGCCCGAGCCGAGGGGCAGCGCCGGGTCAGGCCCCTGAGGGGCTGGAAGAGCCTCGCCGGCAACGGCAGTAGCAGTGCGGCGCTGCCGGGGTAGCAGTGGCGGGGCTAGACCCGCTGCGGGCCGGGAGCGCCGCTGCCATGTCGGAGCTGGCGCTGGAGGAGCTCTCGGCTCTTGCCGCCATCTACTGTGAGCCGGACGCCTGCGAGGTGCTGGCGGTCTCAGGTGAAGGCGGCCGCGCTCCTCCGCCGAGAGCCGCGCGTCGTCTGTCTCGGCAGGGCCGATCTAAGGGGGACTCTGCGCCTCGGAAGCCGCTGTCTCACGGCTTGGCCCAGCTCTGGCCGCGCTTCCCCCGGCATGGCCCCGAGAGGACGTGCTTCGGGGCCGCTACCCGGGGGGGCTCTGCCCGGCCTGGGTGCGCCAGGCAGGAACGGCTTAATCGCTTGCTATTAGTGGCAGTGGCCAAAGATGGGTGCCTTCTCTCCTGTGTGTCTGAGCTGCCGGTCTCTTTGCAGTGGACAAAGCTTAGCGGTCCTACTCATTTATAATTAGCGAATTGCTTCATTCCCACCGTTGGCAGTGTGTGTGGAAACTTGCAGTAGGTGAAGGGCAGTCGTGGGAATTGCTGGCTGCTGTTTAGTTAATTAAGCAGTTGCATGTCATAGGTGTAACAAGACCAGGTATTTATCCTGTGGTATTTTGTAGAGGTGCAGATACTGCTATGCACAAGAATCCTTGGGTTATCTCTCTTTCTGGGGGTAGGGTAATAATCCAGGCCTTATGATGTGGCATGTGTTCTCTGGCTTCAGCAGCATGTGTGTGGCTGTAGGTTTTGTAGGCTGGTGCAGCAAATCTTTCACATGTGCTGCATGTGGAAAGGTGAGAAGATTTGTAGTGCTTCTTCCCATCAGCTGCTTGGTGCTGTGTACTAGGAGTGCAGCAAGTGTAGGCACCTTTACTCCACGTTTTCTGCACCAGCCATGGTGGCTGCAGATCAGAACATAATTTTAAGAGATTACTTTGATCAGTCTGTGCCATCACAGTGCTGTGAAGATGCCCCTTCAGCAAGGGAGAGTAAATCTCCGTAGTTCCAGTGTACAACAGCAGTTACTGTCAGGCTTAGAGAAAGTGTAAGGTCGGATATGCAAGTGCTGCATGACAGTTCAGATTCAGAGCATAAATAGATATTGCTTAGTGCCTGTTACTGATGTGACAAATCTTCTGTAGATTTGTTGGAGAGATATGTAAATATGTGCACACACAGAATATACACATTCTGTATCATTTATTATTCCCAGCGTGCTGCCCAGCTCCCTGGAAAAATGTCAGGACAGCAAGCAGCTTCCTATTGGGTGGACTGCAGTGAAGTTCTGAAGAATGCTGTTAAAAATAGATCCAGGGGCCTGCTGTCAGATTTTGTCTGTGTATGTATTCAGCCCAAAAAACCTGGGATTGATAAGGAAACGCATTTGTACTGGGAGAGTGACTGAGCACTGGAACAGGTTACCCAGAGAGGTTGTGGAGTCTCCATCCTTGGAGATGCTCAAAAGCCATCTGGATGTTGCCCTGGGTAGCCAGCTTTAGGTAGCCCTGCTTGAGCAGGGAGGTTGGACACAATGACCGCCAGAGGTCCCTGCCAACCTCAACCATTCTGTGACTGTGAAAATAACTTTACACTGCTTAGATGTGAAATTACGTGTGGCTGCTCTTGAGTGACTCAGTGTAACTGAAAATTTACTAAGAAATTAACTGAATAGACCTCAGACTTTTTTTTTTAAAAAAATAGTTGTTGAAAGAGAAGTAGATTCACACAAAACAGCAAGTGGTTATTTGAAAAGAGGACTCTGTGTGTAGAGAGCCTCAGAGGAATGAAGACATTAGTGTCTGCATGGAGCACATTAACTGGGGTAATTTAAAAGCAGAATTGTCTTGTGTTTAGATCTGCATGACACGCCTTTTGCTCCAGTGCAGGCAAGTAATTCTGTCATTTTATTTTTTAATTGGTATTTAGAGTTGTATTTTAAAAATAGAATTGAAATGCTTTGACTGAATTTTATTTTCTTAAAGTCAGAAAGTTCAGGAATGTTATTTCAGGAGTAATTTGACAGTACAGTAGCCACGCTTAACAGATGTTTATTTTTAAAAAAGTGAATGTATCTGAATGTTGCATACGCACGTCTGTTCCTCCAAATCTGTCAGATAAATATACACACATCCTTCTCTGTGCTTCATATACAGAAAAATGATTTTGTGTTTATAAGTTATCGGGTGTAAAAGGCTTAGAAACCTTCCTAGAACATGAAGTGCCACAAGTGCACTACGGGAACAGGCTATTATATTTATATTGATGTTATGTGATCTTACCAGGTTGCATTTGTGACATGTTTATATCATGCTTATCTGGTTTATTTCCATAATTTTCTGCTGGAATTTAAGAGATTATTTACAGCAATTATTATTGATAGTTTTCTTACTTTAGGAATTAACTTCTCTTTTATGTTGGATGCAAAATCCTTTAGTTTGTATACAACTAACTTTTGCTGTATTCATTAGCTTATGTTTGCTTTATCTCTTTAAATCATATAAATTGTAATTGACAAACTGTGGACAGAAGTAACTTCCAGTTACAGACTGTTACATTACACTATCTCTAATACATGAAGAGTAATTTGGGTGTAGAGCCATGGGATCAAAAAGGAGGCCATTGGGGATTTATGGTTTTGAGGAATGTAAGAAAATGCTTTTGCAGGTCTCTTGGTATGCTAAAAGCTTTAGCTTTCTGAAATGTAACAATGAAGTATTCAGAATGTAAAATATGTTTTCATCAAAACCAATGTGTTGATGAATTCAAATAAACTAATTACAGCATATCTTTTTTACCTTGCATATCTATTGACAAAGATTAGTGTTACAGATAGAAATCCATAATTTACTTGTTAATCTCTTCTCTTCTGGTTTGCTCACCAAGCTTGCTATAAAAATATATATTCTAACCTTGTATGTTAGTAGGTGCCATTTTCTGAATTTAAAAATAGACTGCATGTGTTGCATAAAATGCCTTTGGGTAGGAGAGGAGGGGGGGTATCTCTCTGGTTGACATGGAACACAAAAAATCTGAAGTATGCTAGAGCTAAATATACTGATAAGCTACAGGGGAATATTAGGTAAAATGTATCAAGCTTAGTCTTATTAGCACTTTGAATGCCAGCATACCCAACCTTTTATTTCAGAAATAATCACTATTTGGTGTGAAGACAACTTGGACCTTGTAGCTTGTGCAAAGGAAATACTTCTTTAGAGCCTCGTTACAGAGAACGACGGTGGTTTGCTCTTTGTTCTGCCAGCTGTCTGCAGCACTTGTGCAGAAAATGGACGCTGGAATGTTTAAATAAACTTTAGATGCTGAATCCCCAGAAGCGTTTTGAAGCACTTCTTTTTAAAACTAAGTCTGAAGCAGATGTAAATGAGCATGGCTGGGCTTTTTGTGATGGCTCAGGGTGATACACCTGGGGATGCGAGGGTGTGCTGCTTCCTTTGGATTAGTTAGTTCATCATCACAGGGAAAGGTGTGAGATTGTTGCAGGCTTAAGAATATGATCACTGCAGCAGGAGGCCCCTTGCTGAAGGGGCATGGTTGGCCTGCCTGTTTATCCCTCAGTTACTTCTGAGTTGGTGAGATCTGTTATGACAAGCTAGGAAAGAAATCTGAGGAGGATTATCAGAAAGGTAATGTTTTTCTGTCACTGTAGTTAAGGTGGCAACAGAATAGTATTCTTCAGTGCATGTATAGGTAGGCAGAAATATACACACTTTTCTATAAGTATATGCATGTATATGTGTATGCAGTATCTAGGGTCAGATGTAGGGTTTCAATATGTTAGTCTAACGTAAACGTAGGGAAGTTGACAGAAAATAATTTAAGCATAGCTTTCTCTGAAAGTTTTAGGGGACAAAAAAATCTGACATTTTGCTTTCTAAGTCTCTCTTCAGTGTGGAACTGCTTTTGCATGGTTGTTTTAA
This sequence comes from Hemiprocne comata, assembly GCA_020745705.1. NCBI lineage: Eukaryota > Metazoa > Chordata > Aves > Apodiformes > Apodidae > Hemiprocne > Hemiprocne comata. The sequence goes on along the minus strand of CM036593.1, from coordinate 14,649,114 downwards.
AAAATACTCAGAACAGGTCTATTTGTTTTGCACTGGTGTTGATGTTAGAAGTCCTACAGTTTTCTCTAGGAGGAAAGTTAGGGCAGTGCTAAATCCATGCAGAAAAGTCTCTATTTTCGGTTGTCCTTGCTGGTGCCGTTGCGCTGTAGAAGCTGACTTAGGTGTTTCTAAGAGAGAGACTTCTTTATTACTGGCTTGTCTAGACTTTGAAAGAGCCCAAAGGTGTGAATGCTTTTTAGAATGTGTTAATAACTTTCCTTCTAGCATGATATGGAAGTGTTTCATTTCAGGATTCTCTGCAAGTGTAGTTTGAGCCATTGGTTGCAACCCCCTACCCCACAAAAAAACCCACATGCCTTATTTTGTATAGAATGGCAGTCATTTGAGTTGGAATTTTAAAGAAAATAACATGACTTAATAATATATATGTATTTCAATTTCAAGCATACTCTTACTGTTTATTTTTTTATGCTTTGCAGAGACGCATGGAATCACATTTAGAATTCAAATCAGTGTGAAAGAACTGCTGGATACAGATGTACTTTTAAAGCTAGTATTCCATTTACCAGTCAATTACCCATCAACTCTTCCAGATATTTCTGTTAACTCAGACCAGCTTACAAGAGCCCAATGTATGGATGTGAAAGATAAATTACTTGAACAAGCAAAGAAGCATCTTTCTGAACCCATGGTACATGACCTGATTCTTTGGATACAGCAGCATCTTAAATATGTCATTAAGCAATCAGCAACAGTTTGCAGTGAAAAAACTACTTTGTCAAAAGGTGCAAGTACAGAAGATGGGAACTGGATGCTCCTTTTGCATTTAGATCACATGAGAGCAAAGGCAAAATACATCAAAACTGTGGAAAAATGGGCTTCAGATCTAAGGCTGACTGGAAGACTGATGTTCATGGGCAAGATAATATTGATTCTTCTTCAGGGTGACAGGAGCAACATTAAGGTGCAGGAACAATGAATGTTGACTCTTTCTATCGATTTATGACTGAAACCTCTGTGTCTGAATATTTTGTTTGTGTTTTTCTAAGTTTAACATTTTTGGAAGCAGATTGATCATTAGGAGAGTAGGAAGGCCCAACAACTTTATTCTGTTTAAGAAAAATAAGTTATTCTATAAGAAGAAACCAGTGATACCTTAGACCTGTGGCCTGCATTGCTTTGCTTTCCACTGTAATTCCTTGTGTTTCATGACTGTAATATGTGTAGGTGCAGTGTCCTGTGTTTCCCAAATGCCCCAGAAGACAGAAAATTTGTGATAAGAAATTAATAACAGACCTATTTCTAGCTCATTACAGTCTCTTTCCTCAGCTTAGACCACATGGTGCTCCTAGCACATGTCTGGGCTTTGAGTTTCTTGTCTGTGAACTCCCACTGCATTAGGCAGGTTTTTGTGGTTATACTGGAGGAGAATGTGTTGGCTTTTGAAACTTATGTTCTCTAGATCACGTAAGACTGTGTGTAACTTCAAGCTGATGAATAGAAACAGTCATGCATTTTTTGGGATGGGAACTTGCAAAGTTTGATTGCTATGTTCTGAAAAAACTCTTTCGTATAGATTTTTGTATTTTACTAAACTTCAAAGATACTAGGTGCCATTTAGTATTTTGTTCTTTTTTTGTCATTTAGGAGTACTTGATTCTTCAGAAAACTTCTAAGGTAGATGTGGACTCAAGCGGAAAGAAATGCAAAGAGAGAATGATTAGCGTGCTGTGTGAGACAAAAGTACAGGCACAACATAAGAGGTATAATTTAGTACTGTTGGGTATAGAAAGGTAACAGAATTGGTAATTACATTCTGACAAATCTAGGCATATTCATGAGTTTCCCTTTTACAATGTAGGTTTCAGACGTTTGAAGTCAAAGAATATTCAACGCTGGATGAGCTACAAAAGGAGTTTGAAACTGCAGGACTTACAACTCTTTTCTCTGAGTTTGTGCCTCCTCTCTTAAAATAAAATTGAAAGTGAACACTGGACTCTTTGACCAAAGCAGTAGTCGACTGCCGATGCTGATGGAAGATAAAAGCAAACAATGTTAAAGCTTTTCTGTGAAAAATTCCAGGAGTAGCCATCCTCTTGAAAGAAGGAGAAGGCAGTTAGTTCATACACCAATAATTGATAATTTTTTGACATTTATATATTGAAAACTTTTTCCAAGGAATGTGGCGTTAATTGTTATAATTGCATGGCATGCATGAGAGATTGGGAAGAGATCATGTTAAAATCATAGTCTTTTAGCTACTCTCTGTTTTGCAATCCCTGTTTTTCTATGTTTTGGTTTTTATCTCTCATGGTAGTGGTTTTTCATAATGGCCTGTTAGAAAGCATGATTAATTTTGCTTCGAAAGCTTATATGAAGATATTTCTATAAAAAGCATAAGAAAAACAGACTTGAACATGCCAAGACAGCATATACTTAAAATACTTCAGGTGTTCATCTGCTAGCTTTTCCTTTTGCATTTATTTGACTATAAATGCTAAACTGTTGATTTAAAGAAAAAATTCATGTAATTTGGGGCCTGGAAAATCTTAGTGTCTTTCTGAATGTTAGGTTTTATTTTAAAATGTATAAAAACACCCAAGTGGAGAATTTAAATTGATTAAAAAGCTAATGTAAAGCAAACTGTAATATTTTCTTTGATAGCTTACAGATTCCTTTTTGCACTTTATCAGCACTTTATCAGGTTTTACTGTCCATGCATCTTTAGGTATCTTGATTCAATTAAACTCTCAGAGCAGTATACAAATTTCAGTCTTCTGTCTCTCAAGACTTCTTTCAAGTCTTCTGTCATTTTAGAAGCTGGTAAGTTATAACTCCCTATTAAAATTTCCCTACCTTTAGTATTATTTTTTTCTGATTGGTCAGTGGCCTTAGCCATCTTACACATTTTTTTATTACTAGTCTGTGTTTTACTTCAGTATAGTGTTACAAATTACATATATGATTTTTACACATTAAGTTGTCCAAGTTCTGTTTGTCTAGGGAGAACTGGATACTTATTTCCTATAATTATTACTGTCCTTTAATTTCTATTTTACCTGATACCATTCTCTATCAAGACTAGATAAGTTGTCCAGTAGTAAAAATTTTGACATGAATTTGAGTTTCTCAGTAACTAGCAATGCTATTTCAATGGATTTTAGCATATAGCTAAACATGTACTTTGCTACTCTCTAAAACTCACTCCCAGCAGCCAAATGTCTCATGTATTCTTTGTTAGCTGAATAGATTTGACCAATTCAGTGTAAATTAAATTATCTCCATTGTACCAGAGGAAGACTGGTACAATTTTGTCAGTTGCCATAGTGTGGTTTGGTGAATCATTATGTAAGGTATTTTGATTTCCAGTTTCATACTCAGACCATGAGATCATACCTCTTCCTTTATGTATACTAGGAAAGCAACTAAAGCAAACTATTAAGATTTTTAGGTTTTACTATTTAAATATCAAAGGCATAAAAAAATTGTGGACTGTTTGAGAGTTTCTTAAGTTTTTAAGGAGTTTGGTAATTTTCCTAATATGGAGCATCTCAAATACATACATTTCATGTTATTCTATGCACCAAGGCTGATTTAATGAGCCAGTAGCAAAAGCTCTTCTTAATGAGTCTTTCATCTGTTGCATGTATAGTCTTCAGGCACAGTAGAAAACAGACTGGGTTAAACAAATCTGTTTTATATTATTTTGAAATGGCTTTTGAGAGAAAGGGAATCTAATTCCTATAATTGTAAATGCACATGGAGATCAGTTTTTTTCTATTGTAAAGAAGAATAAAACAGAAGTATCTTTAAAATATTAAAATAACATGTATTTTAAATTGTAGTTTTCAGAGTTGAGCTATTCTCAGTTAAAATATCTATAAGGAAAACATGCGTGTCAATGGAGTATAGTCTTGAAAAGATGTGCTGTACTGTGTGATAGATTGGACAGGTATCAAACCCAAAAAAGGCCTATGCATGCATAGCCTAGGAAAATGTAATCAGTATCTATGTGCAAGTCTAAATGTTGTAAGGTTTTGCCAGATGGATTTTATGTCCTCAGACAGATCTTTACATTTAAGCGCTCCGCTTTTCTGGAAAGAGAATAGTAAGGTAGTTCAGCACAACTTATATCACAACTGTGGCCATTAAAGTCTAGCCAGAGCCTTCTCCAACATGAATGTGAGTGAGTTGTATATACTTTCTGTTGATTTTGGGAATTGGGTTGAATAGTAATCTGTGATCTCAAAATGCATGTGACTGCAAAAATAACTGAGGTGTTTTTCTGGTCAGCTTTCTTGCAAGGTTAGATGCAAACTCTCCAACTTTTCCCTCACTACTATCAAAGCAACTGTAATTAGCTGCATAAGAAAGCCATTTTTAGGGTCAATGGTTACCAGTTGCACTTGGATATAAACTCATGTATTTTCTTTAATATTATTGCCTGATGCCTTCTTGGTTAACTACTTGGTCAGAGTTAGCATTTTGCAACAGCCAATCCAAAAAAGTAAAAAAAAAAAAAAAGGCAAAGAACAAATGACAATTGAGGAAGTTGCAGCTCTTTTCTAATCTGAGCTCATCTTCTTGCCAAATGAAGTTGTAAGAAGCCAGATGATTCATGTATTTTAGGACTTGTAAAAAGCAGTTTATGCAGTGAATTTTTATTGTAGTTAAATTTGTTACTGACTTATGTTGGACAAATCAACAAGTCTAGTGTAGGAAAGGACTGTGGTTTTTTTTTTTGCTTGGTTTGATGTGCTTCAGAAGAATTACAAATCTGATCAACTTAATACTGTTCAGACAGCAAAGAACATGAAAACTGATGTCAGTCTGATTCTGTCAAAGCAAATGCTTTTGCCTACCCATCAATCAGTCACTTATTTTGAATGGTAGGATATCTTGTGTTCAGACAAGTAAACAATATTTTTAAAGGTTGTTCTTTTGGAAGAATGTTGCAGCTGTCTGTTAACTGATGGCTTGCTTGCATCTATTTTAAAAAGAGATGGGCAAGCCTGTTAGCCCCTGGGACACAGAAGTCATCGAAATGCACACTGTGATGCATGTTCTGCCCTCCAAGGGAACTGAAGCAGACACAGAAGAACAAAATGCAGGGAAATGAAGCCAAAACTCCTGAGAATTGTTAGAGGATGCGTATCAGTGTCTAAAAAGTTAGTGACGTGTATATAGCTATCAGAATCAGACATTTCAGTCACAAGGAAAAAGAAATCCACAAAGAAAGAATGGTTTAACAAATAAGCAGGTAGCTTGCTTGTGAATATTGTATTATAAATAGTTCTTTGAAATGCATAGTTGGTAGAGCCACATTTCCTCATTTCCTGTGGACTTCTGTGTTTGTGAAGCATTATGCACATGAAGCCTTTCTTGTAGAAGAGACATTCATGACAGTGCTCTCCCAGATGGGTTCCCCAAAGCCTGATAAGGATTGTGCTCTTTTTGTAAACCATTGAAGTATCAATAGCATTTTTCTCAGTCTGCTACCTTTTTTTGTCAAAGTTGTAGGAACTTGGTTTCTTTCAGACTGCTAACCTCTCATTTTAATTTATATTAATTTAATTCAAAACTTCAAAAATAATTTTGTGATATAGATTAGGTGCTTCTGTACTGACAGCACAGCCACATGACCACAGTTTCCTTTGAAAATCAGGCTAAAATGGAAGCTGTTGCAATAGGACTGACTACCTGAAGAATGAAGTCTTTAGGACAAAACTGAGGTTTGATTGGGCTTTTTGAATCCCTTGGCTTGTTAAGTGTGAACAAGACAAAAAGTGGATAAAGAAAGAAGGATACATAGAGGGGCAAAATACCAAATCCAACATCTGCCCTATTTGCACAGTTGTTTTTTCAGGAATACATTGCATCCAAAGCATCCATTCTAATCCTGGGGAGATATGCTTGATCTGCAGTAGAGTGTGTGAAATGGCTGGTCAGTGAATGCCTGGGGTGGGCATCTGCAAGGCTCCAGAAGAGATGGCACTGGCTGCGTCAGGTTTGTTGCCAAATGGCATGTGCTCATTCTGTGGGATGGGAAGGAGGATAGTCTGGACATCTCAGGAGCACTTCACTCTCCTTACCCTTTGTGCAGCAAGTGTGAACTAAGTCACCAGAAGAGCAATGCGAGATCCAGGTAAATTTACTGGTACGTATAACATCAGGTCTTGCTACCTACGTATGCTGGTGCTTTGACAGAGTGGTGGTGTCTGTGGAAGCGAGGACATTAGAGTGCTAACAGATTTGATTACTTAATTCTGCAAGAAATCAGTCTTTCTGCAGTTTTGTTTTTTAGAATCACTACTGACTGCCATTGTGACCAAGGTCTGTAGATAAAACCATCTCTCTCTTGGCAGAGGTGAGCAGGCATAAAACTCACTTCTGTATTAATCTTTCAAGGCATTATTTATTGCATTAATATGTACTATTTAGATTTAAGGATTTTTATTGTCATCTCTTGAAAAGCACATGCTGTGAAGTAGCCTGCCATTCAGAACAGCATGATTTCAGTGGAAGTTATGCTGAAGTCCAGAGAAAAGGAGGTGCTTTTATGGAGGACATCATCAGTATTGAGAACTCATCAGCTTTTTAAACTTAATCTTATTAAAGTTATAATTCCGCCCCCCATTTGTTGTTTGCTGTTACAGGGAGGTTGAGATGCAGTTAGAAGTCCTAGATGAAAATCCTTTACATAGTTGATTTAAGGAAAAAAAAGGTGAGTTTTTTTGTGAATAAGGCTGATTTTTGTAGTTTTGTAGTTCTAGCTAATTTTTCTATACTAAGACTCTTTCTTATTTGTGTGTGAATGACCCATAGAAACCACCAAGATTAGTGGAAATTATACAGAGAAGGGCTATAATGGGCATCAAATAAAGAAACTTCACAGTGGGAAAATGGTATGTTTCCATTGTTTATTTTAAAAACAGTTTAATAAATGAGGCACATGGATGATTTAAAAACCTAGTGTTCCTTGATTTGTGCAGCTTTATCTGTGAAAATACAAACATAATCATGTTACAGTTCATTTGAAATAAGGTGGTAAAATGTTGCACACACTGTATTTCTGCCAGAGTTTGAGACTGAAATAGCTTATATTCTGAAGTAGTGCAATTGGTGGAATCAGCTTTCATATATCTTGTAGCAGTATTAAGCATTATGATCCTGTCTCTGTGCATAACACATGCAAAACTGGCAGCACTCTATTCTCATTTTTTATGTGTACTTAATTTTATGTTATTTTATGCAAGACTTATGATTGTTTATAGGCTTAATTATAGGCATAAATGGAACTTCAAATGTAAATATGCTAGTAGCATTTTGTAGTTATTATTCTGTGCTATTTTTATACATTGGCTTTTATATCAATATTAGTTTGTTTCCTAACCTCACAGTATTAACCTGCAGTGAAGAGAACTCTTCAGAGTGACAGAAAATTTTGCTTAAAATACATGAAGAGATTTGTTGGACTCTAAAAATGAATCCCTTAATATATTAAGTTAATTATCTATTCAGGTGCTTCGATTTTATGCTAATAAGGTAATAACTATTACACTTCTGCTTTTCTTAGTGTAATACAAGTAATCAGTTTGTACCTAGCATTGGAACACAGCTGATCACGGAATTGGGGTAAGTACATTATCAGTATTTCCCCTTGTAAGTATCTATGATTCATTGTATGTATGCAGTGTTATCTATTATAACTTGAATGCAAAGAGTCGTTTTAGGATGAAACGATACAAAAGATCTCTGTGTGACAGCAATAACTCTTCTTTGTGCTTCTTTTCCTACTGTCACCTTTTACATTCCTGCAAATAAGAAGTGCAGAGAGATTTAATGGGAAGTAGTCAAAGGGTCACAGTTTTCTTGAACTAAACAGGCCAACTCCCTGTGTTACACTAGATATTGATACCTGTGGGCTGGAGGCAGGGGACTCACTAGGCCTTTATGGAGCCACTTTTGGCAACATCTAACTGCTGCACTGAAGCAATTAGCTGGATATTTCTTGAAATTTATGGAGACAATTGAAGGAGCTAATTTCACCTACACAGAAAACAAATGCTTGAGTGCTGCATGATCTGAGCTTTACTTCAGGAGAGTAGCCTGGTACTCCGTTTATGTTAGTGCCACGGGGGCTAATAACCTAAAGTTTACACTGTGCTAGTCACAGAGAACACTGCAGAGCAAAATCCGAGCTGTGATTTTAAGACTGAAGGTGCTAAAATCAATGTACCTTTACTGTTCTTGGGATGCGCTTAGAAAAAAATCAACGCTAAATGATTTTGTTGGTCTCTGATCGATCACTAAGCTTTAGTAGTATACAGAGACAGGGTATATTTTTATGGGAGTTGATGCTATGAGTACCTTTCAGTCAAGATAATACAAAAGCACTTCTTTTTTAAAGTAAAATGACTGAGCTACTTGTGAGAACACCGTCCACAAGAGATGCTGAATGGAAGCTGAGCTGTGTGGGTAGAGCTATGCCAGAGGCTGATCTTTATTTTGTAGATCTGGAAGTGTTAGAAAGGAACAGACTGCCATAAAAACAGTGGTGATGTGGCTCTCAGGAAAGCCAAAAGAAAGGGGTTTTTTGATTGATTACTCTCTGGAAAGAGGTTTGGGAATATGAGCTGAGAAATTGCTACTGTATCCAAGCTTCAAGTAGAAATGCCTGAAATAAACACGCAGCTTCATTGTAATTTTCTCTTTCTAGCAGAAAAGGCATGTAGAACTCAGAACAAGTAGTGGAAGTTTCACAGATACAGAGAGATGACTAACCTCAGTCAAGAGCTGTAGGCTGTCCACAAATGAATTAGAGCAATTCTTAGAAATTTTCCTCAAATGACCCAGGGATGGCAGAGACTTTGCTGAGGCAACAGCCTCCAAAAGTCTCATAAGACTGCAAAAACAGGCTGTTGTACCTCTAAGTAGTTTGGAAGATTGATGGAAAAGGTGACCAGCAGCTTTCAGGAGCAGATTATCTGCAAAATATGGGTGTTTTGGAAAGGAAGGACTAAGGGTTGACAAACCACATTTGGAAAAAAAAAAGTCCACTTATGTGTGAAATCATAGAACACAGGTAAGTTTAACATTTTTATGAGACTTTTTCTGCATGGGTATTATAGAAATGTGGCATGGAGATGTTAGATAGTCCTTGCTGAAATAATGCATGATGTCTTGGGAGGATGATGTATTTCAGTTCCACATCAATTACAAAGATTGTTTTGGATTATAATGGTGGTCAGTGGCATTACAAGAGTTAAGATTTAAGTACTGCAAACCTATTCTAGGTCAAGGATTTGCTCTGGGATTAACAGCCACCCCTGTAAGTATGGGTTAGACATATAAGACCATGTCTAGTAACAGCAAAAATGGGAGGGACAGAAAATACTCAAATGGAATAACTACAGGAGTTCCAGAAAACTGTGTTTCCGAGGTACCAGTATGGCAAAGGAGGACTCCAAGTTTACCTTTGCATTGACAAGGAGCCAAATGCTAGAAGCTCAGCTGGGTGTGAGAGTGTCAGTCAGAGCTTCTGGGGTCTATGGTACCTGGAGAGTGCCTGGAGCTTAGTACAGAGTGTGTGTCTCTCTCTGGCCAGCCAGGCACCAGATTTCTTTTTTTTTTTTTAATTATTTTTTTCTTTATTTTTATTTAAAGGCAGCTGCAAAAAGGTAACTGAAAGCTGTGTCGTATCAATTCTGTTACTTATTTCCTACAATACTACTTGTTAAAAGACGCTACGTGTTTGCTTCAGAATAATTTTGAAGAATCAGGGTAATGCTTTTTAAAACAAAGGAAGACTGATGAAACCTCAGGAGAAGCTGTTCATTTACATATTGGTTCTGTGAAAAAAATTATAACAAGGGGGACAATCATAAAACAGGGTGGGAATAAAGACACGTCCCCTACCAGTCCAGAGTTGCCATCTCTCCCAGCTTTTGGCAGAGGCTGATGTTAGTGCTTAGCAAAGGAGAGCAGGTAGCTCTGCAGTAGCACCTGTAGCTGGCACTGAAGAGGCAAAGCTTGGAAACACGGGTAGCATGCTGACAAATCTTAAGGTCTCAGCTTTTAAACAGCCACAGAAGCTGGGCTACGTGGAGCACTGGCTCAGAAATGTTTATTTAACTGATTGAATCTATTGGAAAAGGTGACTGAATTGAAACCATGTAATCTGTTCCATAGGAAGAAGGTCATTGTAGAAGGTGAAACTGTTCAGTATTGGGGGAGCACTGTTTTTGAAAGCTGGACAGTTGGAATGTTCTCAGTAGCTGGGACAATGAAAAGCTAATCACTGGGTGTTTTTGCATAGTTATTATAAATGAAGTTTGTTACTAATTTGAAACAAGCTAGTTGTGGATAATTGTTTAGCAGCAAAATAAAAAGTTTTCTTGGCTTTGAGTAGAATGTGAGATTGAAAGTCCTAAGAGGAATTTTAGCTGTTAGGTTTCCTAAGGGTCTGAAGTGGCAATGGGTTACAGCTCACTGAAAATTTCCTATCAACAGCAAACCCTTAAAAGTGGAGCAACAAGCATTACAAAACTTCAGCTGCTATGGAATAAGCTACCACAGGAAAAGGTGTGAGTGCATGTAAATTCCTGGTACTCAGTGTTTTGCAAGGGCTCTTAGTAGCAGCAGCAATGGGGTCTAAGATTTTTCTGGATAGAAATAAGGATTTTTTTATTTTTATTTTTTTTCCCCACATTTTGGAGCTAGCAGCAAGAGATTCAATTTATGCCATTTCCAATAGCAGAAAGAAGAATTTATTTCTGGAAGCATACCATCAAGGAGTAAAGGAACTTTTAACAAACATGTGGGTCTCATTCATAAGTTAAAGAGAAAAACCACAAACAAAACTTAGTTCCTCCCACCCCCAGAAATATCAAAGTCTTTCTAAAGATTTCTGGTACTTTAACCTGAAAAGAAGGTTTTTTTCTTGTGTAATGGATTTTTTTTTTGTAGTGGCCAGTAACAAGAAGGAGAAGAAGCAGAGGCCTGGGAAAAGATTGCTTTCAAGGCAAAACACAGCTTGTGGCAATCTGAAGTGACAGTTTAGGTGGTGCACAGACCTGAGAGACTACTGTCTGCACAGGTAAGGGGTGGGGTTTTTGGTTTATTTTGGTTGGTTAGTTGTTTTTTTTTCCTATTAAAGCCAGGGGAACATGCTAAAGCCTTTGAACAAGGGCTAGTATGTGAACAAATAGCCTCCAGTAAACCTCAGGTTGTCACTCAAGGTCAAATCTGATGTGAGTTGTTCCAAAAGGTAGTAATTTCCCTTTGCTTACAAACTAAAGAGAGCGGACCTTCCTGTGATGAGCAGAAAACTGAGGCTTTGCAGAAACTGGGAACTTTGGCAGTTCTAGAAAATTGTTGCATAGTGTGTTAAATTAAAAAATATACCATGTTTATCAGACTGCTCTTACTTTGGTCCATTTTGTTTCACAACCCCTTTTGTAGTGGACCTAGACAGGAGAGCAATTAAAAGGGCTTTTGCAGTGATTGGCTTCTGACAACAGCATCCTGAGGTTTTTGGTGAAGTGCCATTTCCCTGGAAAGCAGTAACTGGCAGTGAGAAAGCCAGTGTTTTTCTTGTGGAGGGTACTTGTAGTCAAGACAGACCGGGTGTCACTTCGGCTGCTGCGTGTGTTTGCAATCGCTGACCTGAAGGGGAGAGCAAAGGTTTGCTCGTTCCAGGAATGGCTTTGTGCTGATCCCCGTGTTCTGCCTTGCTGTCTAGTGCGGTTTGTGTAAGCACAGCTGGTCTCTGCAGGAGCACCAGGCAGGCACGATTTCCATCTGGCTGGTCCCAGAGCTGGCAGCTGGGGCTGGAAGGAATGAGAAATGGGTGAACTTCCCGTCCAGGTAAGGAGGGCAGAAGCTGTCCCTTGTGACAGGCACAAGGGGCTAGGTGGGCGTCAGAGCTGGTTGTAGGCTGCATGAGAACTCATACTGATAGTGTCTCTGGGGGCATTTGGCTGTCACCCTGCATACATTATAAGCCACATCCCAGTAACTGTAAGTTGTTACGTGTGTTGCTTTTATATATGGGCAATTCTATCCCTGACCCTAGGTCCCATCTTGCCATCATGAGGATGAGAAGACTTTAATTCCAGACCTCTGTGTTACAAAACACCGTTCTATTGTGTTTTTACTGTGAAACGTCTTTCCATGTGTAAAGTGTAAGAAAATGACCTAATAGTAAAAGGTAACTGCACAGCAAAATACCAACAGTAAAACATCCAGACTGTCAATCAGTGAAGATCCATCCACTGTTACTTACATAAATGGAACAATAATTGTTTCTCTTCAGAAGTGTTGTTTATGCAGTCTATATAAAGGCAAATTCTTTTTTACCTATCTGAAACCAATTTAATATTAACTGATGAAACCATTGGAAGATACTGAGCTCAATATGAATCCCTTTGGTGAAATACACGATGTGGAGGAGTGGCTTATCTCACAAAAAGCTTGCCTCCATTTTGGAGGTAATGGGGTTTTTATTTTTCTGCTTTCTTAATAATAGAGGAAGAGAGAGTGATAGATCTGCCAGAATACTCTCCTTATCATCTTCCCAGCCTATGCTCTCATGGAGAGGAGTAGCTGAGAGGTGAAAGGGGAAAAATTCTGACTATTGTGCTTTCCCTGAGATAAGGAGTGTTTTAGAGTCCCTTGTCTCATGCCTGAAACCCAGTAAAATGGAGTTATATTAACATATGGAAGAGTTTTGGGGAAAAACAGATCTTAGCCTCAGGAGTCTTGGTTTGTCTGGGTGTTTTATATGTCTTTGAAAATGAATGCTAAATGGGGGACTGTGAGCCACATGGGCTGAAATTGCTGCAGTGACCTGAAGAGGTGAAAGCACAATTGAAAAGGTCTATTTTAAATGTTTAAGGAATTAATAATTGCTGAAAAGTGCAGATTAGTAGAAGAACAAGCATCTTATATGCCATGTTACAGGCAGATCCAGCACTCATGGGAGGCATTTGTGACAACAGTCTTTCAGTGGGTGACATTTATATACATGATAAAGAGACAAGACCTCTTTATGTAAAATTTACAGTGAGCTTTTTAATGTCATCAGTTTTTTTAGGATTAAAAAATTCCTTTTCTCGTAAGATTAACTCCTCGTGTTCAGCGATCAGCTTTTGGGGGTTGCAGAGGACAGGCCCCCACGTGCATGCGGCAGCGGGTGCTCTGCGAGGCTGTGGAGTTGGGGATGGAGCAGGAACTGGATGGGGCAGGATGCTGTTGCCCTGGGGCCACAGCAGCTTAGAGGGCTGATGCAACGGCAGCTGCTGTTGGGCTGAGTGTGGCAAAAGCAACAGAGGGTAAAACCTGTCGTTAACCTTGTTTTTTCTGGATGTGTATTTTGGAGTTGGAAAGGAGCTTTTTCATCACTTCTTAGTGATACAGGGCCGGGAGGAGAAGCAGAGAATGAGGGTCACTGCTGTTCCCAGCCCTGCTCCTTGTGTTTCCAACTAGAGACATCTCCTGCCCTGGGAACTTCCTCTGTTGCTGCACGGCTCTGCATGTATCTGTGGCCTCCCCTCTGAACAATGTCTCTTTGCCTGAACCTGCCACTCATTCTCCTAACCTTTGTAAACCCCTGGTGTAGCCTCTGGCTACTTGGACTTGTTGTTGGAGCAGGTGGCCTCTATGTGATGGAGATCAAGAGGAAGCAGTATACATTGACTTCAATTAAATTTCCTTTTGTGAGAGATCTGTGGCATTTTTCACTCATAATACTTTCAGGTTTACAATGTAAGAACTGATAACTCTTAGTAGAAGGCCATAAACATTGTATCCCTTGACAGCAGAAATACTCTTCAGTACCTCCAAACCTTTCAATAAACTACACCCAGCAATAACTAGACATGTCCAATCTGAATTCATTTTAGTAAGAGAAACTGTATATGGTAGAGTTTTTGTTGGATGGTAAGTGTACAAGACTTTGGATTCAGCCATTACTGTACATCTTTATCTTTAAAAAAGAAATATTTTGGTTTAGGATATTTTAAGTGGTACCTGTGTGGTGGTTTGAAGGACACACTGTCTCTATAGGATACATTTTTTTTGTCCAACTGTTTTGTATGGAGAAGAGGATGTGTATGGGGAGGCTACAGTTTGCCAAGCAAAGCTGTGAAAGGACAACTTTGTGCATAGGCATGAGAAGTCCGTGGAGGTGAGCAGGTGGCTGTGGGGAAGCCATGTCCCCAGGCAGTCTCTGACCCCATGCTTTGGCTGGCTGTGGTCCCTCTGGACCCCCTTTATCCTATTTAATATGGCAATAGTAGGTACAAGAGAAGCTTTATGGTGAGGACATATATTCCCCCTGCTTTCGCAAAACACTGCCTTCTTGCTGAGCCTCCTGTGTCGCTGACTTAATCCAGAATAAGATGCATTTGGCTAAGAAGTGCACTAACCCATTCAGATACTGGCAAGCTGCAGCACATCAGAGTATTTTGATAAGCATCATGTCTCCTTGGAAACTACTACTTAGCAGTAACTTGATGCTGCATTTGGAGTGTTATGATTAATTTAAGCTTTGCTTCTGCAAAGACACATGGTATAGGCCTCCTCCTACAGAAGTGAGGAGTCTTGTTGAGCTTATCGGAACAGCTCACGTGTTCCAAAGTGTCCCTGCGGGGTTTAGGAGTTCTGAATCTCTTCAGGGTCTGCTTTAAGCTTGTTGGTTATAAATCTCACTTGTTATCCTTAAGTATATTTTTAGGAGTCTGTTGTCTAATTCGATATTTTAAAAACATTTCTAGAAAGTCTACCTCTATGGTTATGAATAAATATAAAGTCCCTTCTGAGGCCATTAAATAGTATTTTAATTAGACTGGCAAAATTGCTTTTGGCTTGTCTTTAAAGTCTTTAGTACCTTATTTCTATTAACAAAATGGTAATCAACGTTAAATTCTAAAATGTAACCAAAGTAGGTCATATTTTTATTAACTGGAGATAGATAATGAATATGCCCTATATAAAGATTTGGATTAAGTCTTCTGAGATGCTGAGGATAGTGTTTTAATTAAGGTAATCCTTATTTGCATCTAACAAACACTATTGCTGCTTAGAAATTTAAGACCTTAGTGATGCATATTGGTGCATTACCTCAACAAATCTAATAGAGATTTAATACTTGTATTTGAAGTAGCAGTCTGTCATAAATTAGGAGCATTTGCATAATAAATTTCAGTCATGTTATTCTTTGCAGAGTTTTATATAATTAAGGAACACATTCAACATTAACATTTTGTAATTTTTATAGCTCTAGGAAGGTGTACTTTGTTGTTGCTGTAAAACAGTCCTTGTTTTCACCTGTTTGTAACATATAGAAGTCCAGCTGTTACAAAGGTATTACATATGTGTGCTAAATTTCTCCCTAACCCCCCAAGTGTTTTGGAACACTTGCCATAAAGAATGGGACTGTGTATATCAACCTATTGACCTCTAAAGAGGGGTATACAAAAAGTACTTTAAAACCTTGATAGAAAAGTTATTAATTTTCATTGAAAGAGGTTAGAAGTCCAAGGATTGAAGTAGAGATTTAGCCTGGGATACTGGCAAAGGACTGTACTGGATACAGTACATTATATCAGTATAGATGTGTGCACAAAGGTATCTGGTTTAAATGAGAATTAACTTAAAAGTGTAGGTCATTTTTATGTATTAAATAACATAACCAGAGGCTTTTACATTAAATACATTTCAATCATCCTTTGTCTGTGAAGACCTTGTATTAATTTGATTTCTAGGTTGCATTACCTAATTTTTGAGCCCTGCCACTATAGTAACCTGTGGGAGTAACAACTGCAAAGTGAAGCAGACACCTGCTTGCCAACTGCTTTGCTCTCAGTGTGCAGCATGATGCCAGGGTTAAGCTGGAGTTTGGGTAAGAGTTCTTGTTATACCCTTCACTGAGTTGTGAGAAATGCTAATTTCTGAACTCGGCAAAAGCTTAGTCTGAGAAACACCATTTGGGGTGCACGGGGATCCTGTCTGCCTCAGGACTGGGTAAATGAAAGCAGCTGATGCAATGCTTGTGGAGCCAGTAAGGAACGGGCAACATCTGCCCATTTTGACTTTAGTTTGCTTCCTCTGTGGAAACAATATATCACTTAAATTAGCGATGTGCAAGGACTTTCTGGCCACACTTGCTGAATCTCATCTGCAGAGTCCCACTTCCCACAGGGAGGGAAGGACATGGCAGCAAATCTGCTGTCTTCTTCCATTAAGCACAGCCTCTGTGCTGGTGTTACTCTCCTCGTGCCAGATTTTACTGTTCCACATGGTGGGATGCACAGAACAGAGCCAAAGCAGCTTTGGGTGTGCTTTGTCATGTGGGTAAGGATTTCCTTACCTCTTTTAATTCTGCTCTTCCTCATGGGGGAAAAACATACTGATACTCAAACTTTTAAGTCGTTTTTTGCACAATTTAACCCTGCTGCTCCATTGGGAACCATGCTGCACAATTCCTGTCTCTTGGTTATTTATGGCTATCAGAAACAGTATCTTTCTTGCTCACAAACAGAAAACAAAGTCAAAGGGATCATAAAGATTATCTTTATTAGCTTCCTTCCAGCATAACCCCACAACCATAAAATAACGTCCTATAAATCAATCTGGTCCTATAAATTAACATAAAAGAGTGCTCCTATTAGGAGTTTCATGTTAGATGCAGTCAAGTAATATTCAATACTTTATGTCAAAGCCACTGAATATAACATATTCTTGCTATCTGTAGATGACAACTATTACAGTAGTCACAGATGAATGTCTCCTTTGGGATGGACAACTTTGCTATCCTATCTCTAGTTTGATACTCTGTTTTGTGGTTTACTGAAGAATATAAGGGAAACCAGAACTGTGTAGCTTAACAGATCAGTCTTGTTCAAGCTCTTAATTTAGTTATAAATATTTGTTATAAATGTTGTCCTTTAAATTGGTAATTGATATATAAAATTTACACTCCTTCACACTGTTTGCTTTTGGCATAATTTGTTGGCAAATTACAATATTTTCTATGTTTGCTCTACTTTGGATGCTGGTTGCAGTAATTTTGCCTATTTATTTTAGCATTCCTTAGATTGATGCTGAAAAGTACACGTTATTTTTGTCTTCCTTCATAACCCCGTGTCACAGAAGTAGAAAGACCTCAGCTATTGAGATCAAAGGTTGCTAAACTTTGCTGGATAGCATGGCATAAAGTTCAGGCTTGATGAATGGTGCTAGGACTTGAAATAAGAGTAGCAAGTCTAAGAGCATGAGTCACTGTACTAGGTCTTCATGTCTGCTGAAAATTTGTGTGAACTGCTGGCTGAAAGCATTGACAATTTTCCATTAGTAATGAATTACAGTAGTAATTTCATTAATTTCTTCACCTCAGTCAGGATATGTTAGTGTAAGTTGCTTAACCGAGCATCAGAGGAGCCATTGCAGTTAACCTTTAGCCCTTTGCTGTGTAACCAGGACCAGTTAAGAAGTAAATTAGCGTAACATCCCTTTAAAAAAAATTACTTTAGATAAGCAGCAGACATAATTTTTGCCTGTTTTTAATTTAATAGCAGGTTTATGGTTTTATGCAAAACCATTCACATTACATCTGACCCTCTGAGAGCTGGGTTTTTTCGTCTGTGTAATTTGGTGTCTTTAATAATCTGCTGTCTGTTAAATCCAGTACAGGCTTGATTAATGAATTGTGATGAACCAATGCATTAATTTACAGGTTTGCTCTAATACCCTAAAAGGCTACATCAGTGCTTCCAGTTATTAACGCTAATAAACTTGGGAGAAAAAGCAATGTGAGGAGGGGTAAGGGAAGGTAATATGTGACAAGTCATGTCTTTATTCAAGCATTTATGTCTGCAGCTACTTTTCTTACAAGAGGACTGCAAAAGCCCTTGCAAACACACAACACCAAATAAAGAACAGCTTAGTAGCGTTTAAAAATACTGTACAATTTCTGAAGCTGTCTGTCTGTGTTCCATAGTCAAATCCTTTTTCACTGCTGAAAGTCACTCAGTGTAGCTTTCCACGCTGTATTTTTAAATACTGTGGAACATAGTTTTGAAGTCCTTTGCTGTTAAGTCTGTGGCTGAAACATAATCTTGAATATGAATTTTTCAGAGAAGTCACTCCAGACCCTGGTAGGTGATAGGTGACAGGGAGGCATCTACATGAGAATAGTGGGTATTTGACATAGACAGAATTTGATATGATGAGCAACTCATTCCTAAGGTGATATTGAGACTTTTGAGATAATCCTTTTGAAGACTTCAAATATTAACCTGAAAGCAAAATTTTTTTTTTTTAAACCCTTCATGTGTTTATTGCATGTAATGATGCAGAAGAGTAGAGTGTAAAGTCTCAAAAGGGTTGGTACACCGAGGAAAGGCAATAGTAATTGAATTATTTATTTTTTTGTTGAGAAAGTAGGGTTTTGGAATGGGATAGTAATATGGTGTGAAGATTTTAGGTACATGTAAAAAAAAGTATGAAATTTTGTCTTTGATGCCGAGCCTTTAGATCTTGGAAACATCTTAAAACAGCATAGGAGTTCAAAGAAGGGGCTGTGTGTCCTCTCTCCTTGGATATTAGCTCACAATACTGGAGCTCAGACTTCAAATTATAATTCCAGCCTTGCCTTGTTCTGATAAATATAATCTAAGAATTATTATTTTAGACATTGATGTATCCATCTTTCTGTCTATTAAAATATAGCATGACGTTTAAAGCCCATTTTAGCAATCATGCCTCAGGCATTTTCTTTCTAGTGGGGCACAGGAATTTTCACTTGTCCTTGAGATAAATGACACTGGTATAGAATTGGTATCTCTAAGTCTTGCTTCAGCATCTATGGCACCAGAGCATTGCTGGAAACCTTGGAACAAGACAGAGAAATTAACAGGGTTTACGTGGAGCAAAATAATTCCCCTCTTTCTATTGCTTCTTTCACTTCTGTACTGTTAGGGAAGAGAACAGTCTTTTCTGAATCTCAGCTATTTTAATAGGATTCAGAACACATGATCACATTAGATGCTGTACCTGAGGCAATCTATGTTTAGACTGGTGATAATTACATGCAAAAGTCATTCAACAATGAGGCAATTAATGCTGATGAACTTTATTAAAGTCAGCTGTCAGCGATAGATACTGCTGGCAAGTTTCCTAATCCTATATTTATAATACTATGAAATCCCCTTATGTTCTATTCTATAATGCATTTCTGTTTAATGGGTTAAAAAAAACCAACCCAACAAATTTACCACCAGAAAATATTCCCAGCAACATATTTATATATGACATAATTATGAGCAAAGAGGTCAGACATCAGCCTACTTGTCAGATTTACTCCAGTGATTGGTGTTTACCTAAGATGAAAGACCCAACACGACAAATCCTCTAACTCTCTCAGCAGAGGAGAGGGAAAGCATTAGATAAGGATTGCAGGGCTTACACTTGCCCTCATTGTTGATTAACAAGGACTAAATTATGCCTAATGTCAGATGTAGGCAGGCCATTGTTAATGTGATGTTAGTGTAAATTAGAAGCTCAAACCAGTCAGTGTCTGGGATTTGCAAAATTCTAGAATCTGGAATCTCTACTTTGCTGCAGAGACATACTTCTGTGAAGTTCTTTGTTATCCTAACTGCTTATATGGCTGGATTATTTTTCTCTTTAAATTCTATTATTAGAACAGAAAGCAGACTCCCAAGCTTTTTTGCCTTTCCACAGGCAACTATAAAGTTGCAAGAGGTGGGCTGATGGGAAGAATAAAGTGTCCTCCTCATTGAACTTCATTGAACGTTACAAAGACATTACAGAGCTGTACACCTTTTCCTTAGATCAGTTGCTGTGAGTTGGTGGACTCCAGTTCAGGAACCACTGCTCTGACACAAGGCAGATGGAAAATGTGAAAGAAACTGGTACAGGGTACAGATGTGATGACTAACAAACAAGTGTGTATCCTTCTGTGAAGTGATAGATAAAGTCTAATAAATGTAGGAATAGTTTTAAAATGGCAGAAATAACATTTCTCTCTTTTCTAATCCAGTATAATACATATAAATCATGTGTCATTGCAGAGCTATTACGTGTTAGGTTTCCGGCAAGAGCTTACTCTGGAAGAGCAGTGCTGGCAGGAGCACTGGAAACCATCAGTTTGGTGAAGGACTCCTTTTGTCAGAAGCTTTCTCTTTTCTTTTAGGAATGCAACGGGAAACACCAGTGAGGTATTTTTCTTCTTTTTATCTTTTCTTATTAAATACAAAGGCATTATCTTTAAAGCCAGAGATGTCCAGAGGGAATATCTCTGTAGGTGTACATATTTTCCTTCTTTTCCCTCTTGGCTGTGGTTAGAGCCCTTTCCTGGGTGCACTGGTGGTCTAAGCCAACGTGACTCTTCTTGCACTTTTCCCTGCCAGTAGCAAAAGCAGCTCTGGCAATCCCACAGGGCAGTAAGCAGCCATTAAACACAGCTTCAGCTGCAGAAGCTATATAGTATTTTCTATTTTAGCTGTTGTACTATGTTAATCACTAAAAAACATGCACAGCCGAGGAAAATCAGTTATGATAGTATAAAGTGTGTTGTGGTGAGTGTTAAGGTTATGAATGATGGTTCATGTGTACAAGCCCTTGGTTTCAGTTAGAAAACTCAGGTATTTGGGATGAGGTTAAGTTTCTATGGTGAGGTAGGAGACGAATCACAGCTGGATTTTTGCTTTTGGCTTTAACGTCTACTAATCTTTTTCCAGCAGCTGACAGAAAGATCATATTGAACTAGATAAGCTGAACAAAAATCCTGCTGTTTTAACCTGAAATCATATGATAGAAAAGTTGAGAGTTGGAAATGAAAAATGTAATGGAAAATGTTCCTCATGAAGTGTTGGAGGCAACCTGCAGCAGACACCCAGCAGGAGACAGGCAAGAGTCAGGAGAGGCTCACCAGGGTCTCTCTGACTGCGGAAAAAGTCTGTTTTGGCCTCTCTGGCTTCGGCTGTTTGTGTCCTTCAGAAGTACAAAGAGGCAGGGGAGAGGGGAAGCTGAAATAGGGACCCTGGGGGGCAGTGTGGAGACGGGGGCCTTGACACAGTCACTCAGAAAGGTGAAGGCAATGGGGACTCAAGAGAGGGGCACTGGTGAAGAAAGAAGTAAGTGCTGTGAAAGAAAAATGAGGGGTCACCTATTTTCCTGTCTGCACTGAAGCAGATGACAGCAATGTGGTGTGGCTTTTACTTGCTCATTAGATCTGTAAAGTATTTAAACATCTGTTATACTATGCAGTAACTGCTTAAATTGTTCAGGCACTTAGGGTATAAGGCAATGCTGCAAAGTGTGTAAACAGGCTCGTCTCTGAAGTCAAATGTAGGACAATCTTGTGGTTTTCCTACTTCTCCGCTCTTTCTTTCAAGAAATGCTCTTTTCCATAAGATCAGTGAGTGTTTGTTTATTCTGCCTACAGGGCAGGTACATACACTAGCATTCCTTTCTGTGTTACATCAGTACAAGAGGAAAAGCTTTTAAGAAGAAGGAGGCTAACAAGTGTCCAAATTGGGATATTAAGGCCTGGGTGGCTGGATGACTGGATGGATACCATTCTGGTTGAGTGATGGGTCATACTCCACATGTCACAAGTGGAGTACCAGGGGTCTATCCTGGGACCTGGCCTGACATTCCTGTCAGTGACCTGGGAGGTGGTGGAGTACACTAATCAAATTTGCAGCTGTCACCAAACTGGAAGGAAAG
The DNA here is from genome assembly GCA_020745705.1 of Hemiprocne comata. Taxonomy (NCBI): domain Eukaryota; kingdom Metazoa; phylum Chordata; class Aves; order Apodiformes; family Apodidae; genus Hemiprocne; species Hemiprocne comata. Next base: position 14,627,358 of record CM036593.1, on the reverse strand, counting down.
GGACACTGAACAACACACTTGAGGGGCTAGGCTTCTCTTCAGAGACACCTAGCCAGGCTGGCAGGGGGGCTGCCAGGGATGTCATGAAATTCAGCAGGGAAAAATGCAAAGTCAGGCCCTGGGGAAGGAGGAACTCCTGGGGTTCCCCATGGATAGACTGACTGCAGGTGGCTCTGTGGAAAAGTGCCTGGGGCCTGGCAGACAGTGTGCTGAATGTGAGTGAGCAGTGTGCCTCAGAAGTGACGAAGGCCGACAGCATCCTGGGCTTTGTTAACAGGAACAAAGCCAGGAAGTTGAGGAAAGTGATTACCCCCATCTTCTCAGGACTTGCTAGGCTATGTCTAGCAACTGCATCAAGTTTGGATCCCCTGTACAGGAAAGACATCCTTAAACTGGAGTGAGTTCAGTGAAGGGCTATCAAGATAGTCAGGGGCTTGATTGTGAGGAGAGGCTGAGGGAAGGGGGCTGGCTTAGCCTGAGGAGGGGATGGATCTACCAGCAACCAGCCAGTGCCAGCTAGGAGGTTATGGAGGAGACACAGCCAGGCCCTTCACACTGGTGCGTGGCAGGAGGGTGAGAGGCAATGGGGATAAACCCAGATAAGAGTAGGCCAGGCTGATACAAGAAGGATGGTCCCCATGAGGATGGTCCAGTGGTGCAGCAGGGGCCCAGGAAGGTTTTGCAGGCTTCATCCTTGGAGGTTTTCAAGACTGAACTGGACAAAGCCCTGAGTCACTGGGTCTGGTCTCATGGCTGACCCTGTCCTGAGCAGAAGAGGCTGGGCCAGATGGATTCCCATAGTCCCTTCCAACCTGAATTGTCTGATGGGCCTATGAAATGGGGCAGGGGGGAAGAAGAGTTTATTGAAATATATTGTTCAAAAATTCAGTGGTGGACGCCCTAATCCTGAGGCTCTCAGATTTTCTGTGGACTGCCTATACCACGATATGGTTGCCCAGTACAGTCTTTTTAGATTATATCTAACCACTTGTATTTGTTCTGGTTGGCTAATTCCTGAAAATAACACTTTGGGTTAATCTAGCTGCTTTTACTCAGGAGGGCCCAGTCCTACTCTCTTCTTCTAGTGCTGGAATGACCCTGGAGAGATTTGTAACTTCAGATGGGGATTAAAAAAGGTGAGTTTCTTTTTCTTTATTTCTTTTGTTTTCTTATTTTTATTATTTTTCTAAAAATACTTATTTTGCCCCCGTTTTTTGTTTTTTTTTTAAGAAGCATAAGTCTAAACTGGGTTGCATCTTAAATACCATGTAGCTACCCTGCAATAGTAGACATTCAAGAATACTCTGCAACATGCAGGGCCAAACTTACCACATAGGAAGAAGCTAATAAAGCTGGGAAGCTGGTTGTAAAATTCAGCTGCTGGTGCCAGCTGAGCTCCATGAATGAGCAAAAGCAGTTCCTTTCCTAGGTGCAAGAATGAGTCATGGATCGTGCTAGAGTTTGTGATTTAGGCAGATGTGCTTTGGCTCATGTTCTCAGCCGGTGCAGCAGCTCCCGCAGTCAGCTCCTGCGGCGCAGCAGCAGCAGCAGCACACAAGCTACTCGAGCTGTCCTAGCCCAGTGATGTGTCTGAGTGCCTACGAGCAGCATCGAGCTGAAAAATGGAGGCAGGATTAGGAGAGGAGATGGTGTGTGCTGGTTTGGTTTGTCCTTATGATGAGGTTATTGCGAGGTAGGTCAGACCAAGAGGTCCCTGTGAGGCGGCCTGAGGTCTGGAGCTGCCTGCTGTGCTTTGGTGGCTCCTGTATGTCACACTCAGTGTGTCCACACCTCTGTGTTTTGGGGGTTACAAGGACCTAGGAGAGAATGTGTGGACACACCACGTGCAGGAGCCTGATGACCCCGACTGAGGTTTAGCATGAATGCCCTCAAGCCTGTGTACATCAAGCCAGTGCCTGTGGGGGCTCTGTCCCCCAGGACTCTCCTGGTGCCTTTGATGTCAGGTGAGTAGCAATTATTAGTCATTAGTTAGGACTGAGTTTATTCACAATGTTTGCTTACCTCACATTCATTCCTCCCTTTTTTGTTCAAATAAAATGACGTTTAGTAGAAACTTACAAAGGTGCTTTTTATCCCCCTTTCAGTGGTTTATTTGATCTCACTGACCTCTCTAAATCATAATCAAACTGATTTTTGTTACCAAAAAGTGTTTGATCTCACCACTTTCATTTTCCTGTGTATTGGAAGAACAGTTCAGGCTTGCAAAGCTCCGCATCCTTTGTTAGGACTGGCTGTGGGCACCGGCCATGGAGCAGCTGCAGTGTTCCTGCCAGGTGGGCAGCCCTGGCATGGGACACAGTGGGGCAGCCCTAGCAGGGAACCCAGTGACCTATCCCTGAGGGGGCAGCGTGCCACTTCATGGGTGTTTCACCCCCTGTGAGGCTTGGGACACTCCTCCTGGTGTCTTCCGTAAACAAGGAAACGTGTCTTAAGGCTGGGGTCCATATTAGACCCCAAGTATCATGGATGTCCTTTTAAACACAGCAGGGGAAGCAATTGGAGGAAGTTTATAACAGAATTCTCACTTCACTTACAGCAGCATGTATGTTAAATCTTCTTTTTACAGATAACCAAATTTTAATGAGACGGATATTTCTGATCATTCCCCGGTTATTTATTTATTTATTTTTCCTCGCTGAATGCCAGAACTGGAAAAACCGGGTAAGAGTATGAAGGGAAGCCAGTCGGGACTGGACTTCCAGGAGGGCTGCATGAACCGCAGACTAAACGGAGCCGCGGCGGGCCCCGTTGTGGGTGCCTGTACGTGCGGATAGAAACAGAAAGTCCGGAGAGGCCAATCCCGCCGGGTGTTCGGCGCCGGGGGCTGCCCCTTTGCCGGGAGGAGGGATCGAAGCACCATCTCCCGGGGCTCCACTAGGGGCTGCTCGTGTACCGCGGCTCCGGGAGCCCCCTCCCTCCCTCCCTCCATCCCGCCATCCCGCCGCCGCTCCCACTATCCCGCTGTCCTCCCCGTCCCCGCCCCAGAGGCGCATCGGGCCCTTCCCCTGCCGCCCCCATTCCCCCACAGCAAGTGTAATGCGGGTTTAGTGATTTCCCCGCTTCTCTTGGGGTAATTCTTTTTTGCTCTAGCACACGAATACGGTGATTTAAACTTTCTGTCCAAACCCGCTTGTCGGCTGGAAAGGCTCTGCTGTCATTCAGCCTTAGCGATAATCTAACAGCGAGGTGTTTACAGGGGATAACGAACGTGTCTCCCTTTCTTAAGGCCCTATCAGTGAGATTTTTATCTTGACTATATACTAAAGACAGCGTTGTGGTGCCTGATTATTGCCCTTCCATGCTCTAGGATCGTGTTCTTCTTTCTGCTGATTTCCTGTAAAATAATGCCTTGAAAATGTACTGCTTTAATAATGACATTCTTCTAAAATGCCCTAAAAATGCCTTAAGCAATGTCACCCTTCAAAAGGTTGATCCATGACAGAGCCCAACATTAGCAGAGGGCTTTGATTCACTGCAGAAATGTGTAAGGTAATGCGGTATTGAGCAATGCCATTTTTGTTTTCACAAGGCTAATACCCCACTTGTAATAGTTAATGAGTTAACATCAGTGATACAGTAGATTGAAAAAAGCAAAGGGCAAGGCTATATGTGTTTCAGAGGAATTTATAAAGAAAATCAGTTGCCAAGCAAAAACTCCATTTCGTGTTTTGTGAAAGTGAAGTCACGGTAGTTACAACGTTTTGATAAAATGTTTCACCTACATAATTGGTGTCATTGCAGGTTTATTCTGTTATTGTGTTTCTGTTCTCTCTGTTGCTCCCTCTCAAGTCTGTGTTTTCTCTCCCCCCAGCCCCAAACTTTTGCAATAGCTGCAGTGGGAAGAGCACACTCACAGAGTTTTGGGGAAAGGAGCTTGTTTGTCCTGTTTTTATTTTAGTTCTGAGTAGGCTTCAGGAGATTTTTTTATTAACTGAGCTGAAAGCATGTTTGTAACTGTGTAATAATTGTGTGCTCTGTTGTCAAAAAACCTTAACAAACCTTTAAGTGAGTCTAATTAAAGCAGCCTTTGATAATGGCAATAATAAAGGATTACTTTAATTTACATTGTAATGAAAGCATTGTGCCATTAAACATTACAGGAAATAGGGGAACTACTTTTTCAGAGTAGATAGAAATTGCATGCTGTGCTTTTATGATCTCGATGAAGTCCAAGTAATCCTCTTTTATGCCATCAGCAAGAACAGAAATTAGGGACTTCCTCCCCTTTCTGAGAGATGTGTGTTGTCCAGTTTTCCTGTTTGGTGTTTCTAGTGAGTGTTTCTTTTCTTCACCTTGCACATATACCCCAAAGCCTATAATTTTAATGCAGATTGAGCCTGAAAGGATTTGTGGTGTCTGAACTCCAAGCTTTGGGCTGGAAACATTGTAGGGTTTTTTGTTTGTTTGTTTGTTAGGTTGTTTTGTTCCCCTTGGAGTTTCTTTTCCTGTGTACTTAGTTTCTTGTCTGGTCTGTTAAACCAGGATTGTTCCAGAGACACAAAATTACAACTTCTTTTTCAGAGCACAATTCTAGATACTAGTAGGATTGCCCTTCTCAAGTAAACAGGTTGCCAGGCTGTGAAGAATGGCATGGTATGATAGGAGTGTCAGCAGGACACATGGCTTTAAGCTGCAGGTTAATCACCAGAGAGCCTCATGTCACTTCTCCACTTTTCTGCTGCAGGTTCTGGTTCTATTTTTATAGTTTACTGAATTTTGTATTTATTTTCATGAGACTCTGCATGAAGGTTGAGCTTTATGTTTATGAGAGGAGAACTTGAAAAAGAAAAGAAACAACATGCCCCATGTAATTTCCAAAGGTAAATTAGAGCCTTGGAGTTGTTATATTTAATTTTCTGAACTTCCAGTGTACCAGTGAATGAAGAGATGTAGTGGCTGAAATACAACTAATTCTCACATGTTATAATAATCTGTTTTAATGAGAAGCTGTTAGAAGGACTAAAACCATGTATGTTTAAATATGGAGAAACAAGAATCACAGGAGGATCAACAACCTCAGAGCAGAATATGAAATGGCTCTATTGTAGCTGGGACTCATGCTGATTGTCTTAATTATAAAGAAAACACCATAATAACAATAATAAAAAACAGCTAAGCAACTAAACTGTGGATTCTAGGTTCACTTTCATTTCTAACCTAACTCTTTGTAACTTTACAATGAAAGATTCAGAAATTGAAGCCAATTACCATAATATGTGGTGGTTTGGTGGGAGCATGTTCTACATCAGACAGTTAAAAGGTTTTATTGCTATTAGGAGCTTGTTAATGCCCTTGATAATGTCTCTAGTTGCTTTGTAATGTCTCTTGTTGAAGTATAGAATTCTTTTATCTTCTTATTACATTATGCAGAAACTTGAATTGAAACGATATTTGCAGGAACATTTAAAGTAGTGCATCAATCAGTTTCAAAGAAGAGAAAATGTTCTCAGAATAGCTTATAAAAGGATAACTGTCAGTTTTATTTTGGATGAACAAAGAAACCGACGTAAAAAGCACTTTATTGTAAAAGCACACTGTGCAATTCAATAAATATTCCATATAAATATAAAGGAAGAGAAAGTTCATAATTATCTGATGACTTGAATGTAATTTAAGTAATACTTGCAGAATACAGCAAGCAGTGAAGCACCTTCTTCTTTCCTGTGTATTCCTGCCTCCAGATCAAGTCCTCAGTAGGAGATAGCTTAAAGCATCTTGTTAATGATTCGAATGGATAAAGTATGGTTATAATTTAACATTATCTTCCAGGAATTTAAAGCTTCTCAAAAGCCACCTCAATGCCTCAGAAAAATAGCAGCAGCACCTTCCCTCACTCTCCTTGTTTGGTGGTTTGTTTTTGTTTTTGTTTTTTTGGTTTTTTTTTTTTTGGTTTAGGTTTTTTTGTTTTCTTTTCTTTCTCCTTCCCATACATGATTTGTTGTTATTTGTTTTCCCTCTAGCTTTTCTTTCCTGCTTTGGCACAAGGTTATTTGAGTATTTATATGTTTGGATTATAAACCTTCTATATGACTCGGCTATAAAACGCTTGCACGTGGAGTTATTATCCAGGAAAACAGTTGCAAATTGTATGCTCCCTGAACCAGTAGTAGCTTGCTAGACCACACAAAATATGGCATGTTGCAAATCCCGTCTTGTAGCCTGTAAACCAGAAGCAATTCTCCCTCCTTCTTTCTTTTCTAAAAAAAGAAAAAAAAAAAAATTGCTGAAGACTGCATCCACATGGAAGCTGTAAATGCTCTGCTCATACAACAAACCCTTCCCAGAAAAATTTGTCCTTTGGATCTGTCATCTTTTCAGTATCCAGTATTCACCCCTCAGCTTCAACGAAGCAAAAGATTTCTAGTTTAGTAATTATGTTTTTATTTCTGGAGAGTTTACTAAGGCAAAGAAGTAATTGACTGTGAATGCACTGATTTTTTTATTTTTATTTTTTAAATTTTATTTTGGTAACTAAATTCTATGCACAAAGAATTTCTAACTTTTATTTTTGTCGTAATCTTGAAAGGGTATACAGCATATATCTGCATTATTAAACTGTTTACTTTTAATTTCTAGAACTTTGAAAATAGAATTTATTTTTATTTAATAATCATATCAAAATAAACACACCTTGTACATGCTCTGTTGAATTCTCAGCATCAGTCTAGGTATGCTTTTAAACTTACAGGTGGTTTTCATAATTACATGCTATTAAAAAACCCAGTGGGTTTTAAGGACTTACAGTAGTGGCTCCAGTGAAATCTGTTATAATCGATCAATCAATTCACAATATTCACAATGTATTTAAGCCAAAACTGTATTTCTATGATACACTGTTCTATGTAGGATGCCCCTCCTGTAACTGCTTCCCTATCTTTCCATGGCCATGCAGGAGCTCTGCAGGATGAGGTGCCTCAGGGCCTGTGTCCCCAGCACACCCTGCTGCCTGCCCCTTCGCTCCCCTCTTCTCTCTGGGCAGACACTCTCCTCTCTTGGCACAGGTGTAATGGCAATACCCCAAAAAAGAGTTTATTTAATAACACTTCAAGCAACTTCTGGAGAGGAGCCTTTGTAAGTTACTGAACCCTTGAGAAAGCAATAATTCACAATGAGCACATTGGTGGGTTACACACATCTGTGTGCTCTGCCTGGAAAAAGAGAGGTGGTTGCCATGGCAACCACCACATGGTATGTATGTAACATACGTTCCTGGCAGGGCTGGGGCTTTGTGCGAGGCGAGCCCTCCTTGGCCCCGCGCCGGGGGGTCTGTGCCTTCTGCCGCTGCGTGGGCAGGCTGGCCTGCATCTCCATCCCCACCTCGCTCTTACACTGCGCTTCCCAATTAGCACAGTCTCTCTTACAGCATGTAAAAATCAGCCCTGTGTTAGAAACCCCAAACACTCAAGATAAACAAACAGCTCAGTGTAAAAAAAAAAAAAAAAGCCCTGCACAGAAATTGCAACTGGTTTCATGATAATCTTGGGATCTTCTAATCAGAAGGCACTGTTCTTCCAGACCATCAGCTCTTCCTTGTTTGGGAAAGTACATTTATTTGCCTCAAATTTATGGTCTTTTAACCATAGTCATTAATGAAGCAGACTTTGCTGGTGTGAGGGGGGCGTGAGGTGAGAGAAGGGGAATAGCAGGGCTTTCTCCAGGAGCATACATCTGAAATCCGACTTGAGAACTACATTGAAACCACACTATAAACAGCTTGCACTGTTCAAAAAATGTAGGTTACCATGACAAGGGGGATGCTGGCTGCTTCTATTTTGCAGGGGGTACCTGCTACTGAGATCCAATGCCACTTCAGAGTAGGACTTTGGTTTGAGGGTCACCAAGCTCTGCTTTCCACCTAAAGATGCAAGGGAGGTAAAATACAGAGTGGCCTTGGGGACACAGTGGTCAAGGGTTTCTAGTCCAGTGTGGTTTAAACAGAAGACACCTGTGGCATATAAGGAATTAAACATATAAAATTTTTGCTGGTTGAGCTGGAATGCGTCTTGTAATGTGTAAGGCTTTAAATATCTCTGAGAAGAGGAGAGGAGGCCTCTGGCTTTCCTAAATAGGGGCATTTTCAGATAGATCCTGGGAGGAGTAGAAGAAATTATGAATAGATATGAAAAAGGCAACAAGAAGATAGATGTTTGCATGAAGCACAGAAAGTTGTTCTATAGGATGAAACACTGTGACTTCAGTGCCAATGGTGTGAACTGTAAAGAACCTTAAAACCATGGGGGGTTTCTTGTTTTACTATGCAATGACTGAAGAAAAGAAAAAAAAAATGAAAAAGAAAAAAAGAGATGTGTGTAGCAGTAACGGCCACAGCACCCAGAACGACAGCATGAAAGGCTCTTCCCCAGTGTACCAATTTTTAAATCAAGATGAGGGGAAGGCATAGGAAGGGAAAGAACTAGAATGAGGAGCCTTGCCCAGTGTTTGTGCTGGCTGCTAATAATTCTCCTACTGGTGTGACCTGACTTAAGGTACAGAACCTCTGTCACAGGTACCGAGCATCATAACATCACTGTGACAGAACTGGGCTCCATTCAGATTGCAGGAGAGGAGAAGTGATGTCTTAGCAGAAGAATTGAGTGGGAAGTGACAGCTCTTGCTGTAAAGAAAGTGGAGAGTGCATAAGAGTTAAAATAGATTCTTCTCTGAAATGCCTGTGTAGCTTCAATAGCTCCACAGGAGTTTTAGGATTACAAATGACAGCAAAATTTGTGCCATTCTGCATAATTGTATTCTCGACAAAGAAAGTTTCCTACATCTCCTAGCAAAGATGGTACTTTCATTAGAAGGAAAATAATTTCAAAATGACATCTCTTTGTGCCAAGGATTAAAAAGGTCTAACATGGAGTTCTAAAAAAATAATGAAGCATTTACATTGAGTCCTTTGGTTTTAGAGGTAGAACAATGACACGAAAATAAAAGAAAACTGTAATTGGTGAAGGGATGGGGAAACATCTTAGTTCCTGACTTTTCACTATGTTCATCCTCTTTCATAGCTTCCACCATTTTCACTGGCAGTATACAGAACTGTATTTGTCTTTACCAAGATTCAGCTCTGTTACAAACAATCCAGTTTTACCTTTCTGCTAATGTAAGATTTCAACCTTCCTTAACATGGGTCTCTGACAGAAAAGGATGAACCCAGAATGTCTTAGTTTGGCAATGGTTCAATCCCTTGTAATTCTATTAATGTAAATTTAGTCACAGGCAGCACGCTTAGGAAATGCCATCCCTTTTTGCCCCATTGCAGCCTAGAAACTCTCTGTGATCATTCAGTTGTCGTAGCTGGAGAGCAGGAACCCTCTGTGCTCAGCTTACAGTTCCGACTGCCATGTATGGACATTTCTAATTACTTTGGAGGCGCTCCATTTTGTAGTGCATGCATAATTAGTTAGTTATTTACATTTTATTTTAGCATCTTTTCTAGCTGGTGCACTAATGAAATCCCGGTGTGGCATCAGAACCTCCCTGTTGAAGTGGGTCTTCCCTTCAGGGATCAGCCACCCTTTTAAATTAATGAGCCGCTTTACAGAAACTGCTTAATAATTTTATGTGCAATGTCTGCAAGGAGGTTTATAAATGCCCTTACTCTTTTCTTAGAGTCCATTCCAAAGTCTGTTGAAATTAAAAGAAAATCCCCCATTAATATTGTGTGCTTTGGGTCATCTCTCATGTGGATTTTTTTTTTTTTAATTTCACATGTTTACAGTAACTCAGTAAGGGAAAAGGGTCCTTAAACCTTCACACACATGAGCAGAGGTACGTGTGGGAAGGAAAGGGTGGATTTAAGAAAGCTGATTAGCACTGAACCCCCCAAAAGTATAGGATGGGATGTAGGTAAGGATTAGTAATATTATATTATTAACAAAAAACTCTTGTTTTTCATTTAAAGACTGAGAAGAAGACAGAAATACAATGGCATAGAGATTAGCCTCCCACAAAAGTGAGCTCCTGAGGCATTATTTTAGTTAAAAACTTGACAATTTTTAATCTTAACTTTTTGTTGTTGTTGTTGGAAAAGATGCGGTAGTATTAGTACAACTTTAAGCAACATCTTCTCTCTCTGCTCACATCCAGCACATCCTGGGTTTTTTAAGTGTAATTGAACAAAAAAAAAAAGAGAGAGAGAAAAGGTGTTGCTTAGCAACAGCCTCATTCAAATGATCAGAAATTGGTATACTTGCTGGAATTTGGGAGACATCTCGGGGAGCTTGCCAGGTACATGGGTTAAGGAGACAAAGGAGCCGATGTAGAAAATGGAGAAGGAAACCTCTACTGCCATCCATCTAAGCATGTACACTTGGTTTGAAACGGGTGTCTAGTTCCCTAAGTTAAGCCTATTTGGGCTTCCTTGTACACCCTTGATCATTATTTCAGTGATGGAGGACTTGTTTTGTGGCAGGTAAACGTGGATAGATTCTTTGTGATGTTTATAAATGTGTTTATTTTCCTTCATTTTTAGGCATGCTTATCTTCTTTCTCCTCAGCATGGTCTACTTCACAACATACTTCTCCTGAAGACAGCACTTTACCTTTGGTAGAGTGGGAGGACCTGCTGGGGCATGTGTTTGCAGCACAAATTTCTGTCTTGTCTGGATTCCCCTCTGAGAGTCCCACTAGGTGCAGAAAAAGGGCAAAACCTCACAGTGTGTGTTACCTGTCTGTCTGAGTAAAGGAATATGTGGAGAGGAGACCTTGAGAGTGACTATTCCCAAGTGAAATTCTGCACATGCTATTTTCTTTCTCCTAGGAGTGGCAGCCCTTGTGCTGGAGCCCTGGGAGAGCAACCCTGTTGCTGGGTAGGATGTCCACAAAGCACAGTGGAAGGCTGTCTTGTGGTGTTGCTGCCACAAGCTGCAGCTTTAGGTGTTTTTTTTTGTCTCGATGTAATACTGTCACTGCTTTGTGCATTGGTAGGCTCACCACCTCACTTTTGGGCTGCCACGTGATAGGTGTTTTGTAACTTGTTTTTTTTTCTTTTTTTAAACCTTTTGGGGTTCCCTCCCTTTCTTTCCATGGTGTATGAGAAAGGAGAGAGAAGTGACTCAGTAGTTCATCTCTGTGTACTCTTGATTTGCCGTTCAGCAGGCTGGGGAGGGATCTCCAGCCTTCATATGTCTTTAGGTCAGTCAGAGTAAGGAGAACATCTGGGATTTGCCCTCTAGATACCTGGAGTTTAGGAGAAGCGCCCATGAAAGTGTGCATTGCCTTGGTGTCATGGGCAAATAAACTTCTGGTTTCCCCAGTAATACTGGGGTTTTCTTGACTGTCACGGTAAATAGTATTTGTAAGACTGTTTGTCCTTCTGTCTAGAACCTGATGGGTGGATTTCTCTGTGCTGCAAGAGCTGGAGCACGTTGCCTCTTTGTGGCAGCATTGTCTTAAGTATATACACTCTCTTGTATGATACAGGGAAGGAGCTGTGGGAGTCTGAAGGAAACACCACCTCTGTTTTGAAATGGACCATTGCTTTATTCCTGCCTTGTTGCTTTTAGGGAATGGCTGCCTCTCCCACAAAGCTCCAAGTAAGATGACATACAAAGGAGAAAATAGTGATTTTTCCCTTACACATCAGGAGAGAAGAGCTCGTAAAGAGGAAAAGTGACCAGGGCTCACAGGTACTAACTAAGAAGGAAAATAGTTAAAATTCTTTGTAGGGGCAAAGCCCCATTCCTTTGTGGATTGACTTGCCAATTCATTTGCAGAAATAATTATAAAATGCAAATATTTATGAATCACTGTATACGTTGTAATCTTGTTTTCAAAACAAACACTGGTTTGTGCTGCAGCTCCTAAGTGCTGTGAATCAAGACATTTTCCAGCATTTATCCTGTTTCAAGAAATAACCTGCAGGGAATAAATGCTGCTAGTCAGACCAAGGGGGTGATGCAGGGACTCCAGAGCATCATGTGCTCCTGGCAAGTTGCCTCCATTCAACACATGTTTTAAAAAATATTCAAATTAGAATTTAAGTTTGTTGTGGGTTGTTTTTTATTTAGATTTTATTTCATTGTTATTTAGGCAAAGACCTTAGCCAAGCAGGTGGTAGGATTCACATGAAATGTGTCTTGTGAGCTCTGATGGGGGTCCCTGCACAGGCTGCTCTCTGTCTCACACTCAGGAGCCTCCCTGCCTGTGGCCACTGCTGCGGCTTTTGCCCCACGCAGGTGTGGGCCATGGGGACAGACATGAGGCATCTCCACCGTGTGCTGAGGCAGCTCAGGATAGAAAGAGCCAAGAGGGGAAGGGACAATGAGAAGAGGACCAAGGGACTATAGGGTTTTAGCACCATCACTTTGTAGGATGACTTTTGGTACCTTGTCTTGATTATATTTCTCCCTATAAGAGAAAATATTTAGGCTTTTTAAAAGGGTAGCCTGGCTGAAAGGAGCTGCTTTATTTCTGCAGCAGTTGGTTATGTGGTTGTGTACAAATACTAATGGTTTGTGTGAAGCTTGGGTATTCCAGGAGTTGGATTGGTTACAAAGATTAAGACCAGGCCTGGTAGACAGGTACAATGTCCTTTCTCGAGATACAACACAATAATAAGAGAGATTAAATTAAAGTATATGGAGGAACCAGATTCTCTCATCGTGGAAAGTATCTCAAGCATTAATCACTAACTTCCTTTTGCTGGATAGATGCAAACATGACAAACGAGGTTATTTCCTTTCAAATTATGGTGCATAGTAGTTTTTAAAAGGAAAATTCATCCCTGTGCAGAAGACCACCACAGTAGGTACTGGCCTCTGAGCCAAAAATTATGATGCACTTATTAATTTGTCTCTGTAATTAAGCTCATCACATACAGTTTGAATAGGTCAGGATATCAAATACATTATTAGAATAAAGTTCTGTAATATGTGGGTGCCTCTAATACTAATATGTTATATATGTCTGCTCTGTACAGCTGCATGACACAGTGTATTTATTAAAATCTAGCATTTGTATGTTCCTGTAATGGCAGATCTTTTCTCAACTGCTTATGAGCCTGGGGGTATGCAGCATCTGTTCATCATTGTACTCCCATGAATCACTGATAAAAATGAAAATGCTGTAAAGAAATGTGGACCTACATTAATATGGGAAGCTACAATTTCAGGGGCTAATACACTTCTGTATCTCATAAATTGACTTATGCCTTTGCTTATTTTCAAAGAGCTCCTCTTTAAAATAGCAAAGAATATGTAGCCTCTGTATGCACAATAAGGCAGAGATAACACAAATAGCAAAAAAAAAAGTCATGCACATTGAAAGTAATATTATGTATTTAAGATAGAAGTAAATAATTTGATGAAAAAAAACTTTGATAATATACCTACTCAGCTTGCACACAATGGTTTGCAGTATTTTTAAAAACAGTCTGGTAATGTCTTTGGCAGAGGAGGTTTAGCTCTCTTCCCTCTGTAGTCCTGGGGGTACTCACTTTGTGTTCAGATGGAGCTCTGGAGACAGAGGAGCAGAGACTGAAAACTCCTCACTTGCTTCCAATGCTGAGGGAACTCTGTGATGCGGGCAGGGTGCAGGACAGCTTGGCCATTTCCTTTTTGAAATCAGGAGGTGGCTCAAGTGTGATTGGAAGCATACTCCCGAGTGTCACCCCTTGTTGCAAGAGGCCCTGCACATCTGTGTGCCAAGTGCTTTCCTCGGTGCCTGGTGCTGTGCACCCCAGCTCACCTTGGCACCCGGCGCCGTGCAGCCTCATTGCTGCTTAGCTGGGTCAGCAGGGAGCCTGGGGGGCTCTGTCAGCCTTTCTTGCTTTTCAGGCTGGTTTTGGCTACTCTCATTAATTCCTCGAGAAAGTCACAGCTTTTCAAACCTTTTTTTTTTTTTTTTTTTGTTTTGTTTTGTTTTGTTTTTTTTTTGTTTTGTTTTTTCTGTTTTTGGTGTGTGTGAATGTCTTTTTGGTTTTGGAAAAAATGGTCAAAATCTGCTTGACAGTATAGCTTTTCTGAGAGATCATGAAATGGACTGCAAAGATAATATTTATTTTATTGGATTGTATTTATAACATTTTAGCTTTTGGGAAAAAGACTAAATACAATAAAGTTGTTGCTGTTTTAAGCAGTCTTATAGCAAATAGGTAAACAGAAGAAATCAACTATCTTCCACATTGCAACCATAATTGTATTTCTTGGAGCATAGGGAATGCAATGAGGAGAAGTTTGATCATAAGATATTGGAAGGAAGAAGCCATATGCAAATCAGAACATGCTTGTGCTTTCTGAAACCTGATGGCAGTTACTGCTTGCCAAGAACGTGATTTATTGTAAAATACTGTAGTATCCCTTTGCTTTTGTCAGGTCTGACAACTTCACAGGTCAGGATACAGAGACAGACCTAAAAACGGTTGGTTATGAAATACAGAAAATAGAACAATTTCTGTGACACAGTCCAAAATCTTTTTCTTCATCTGTCATGTGGTGTCTCTTTTCTTCCTTTTTTTTTTTTCCCCCCTCCTTAAGCCAGACTGCTGAATGATGAGAGCTGGTTTTGTGCTTCATCATTTTCTCTCACAGGAGCAGTGAAGTACAATGTGTTTTATTTCATGTTATTAGCTGGGCTATCACTGGGTTGCTTCGTGATTGCAGGTCTTTTCCTCTTGCCTCATCGTTTTCTGTCATAATGGAAAAAGCACAGTGGTGATGAAGGAAGCAACCAGCCATCAGGATGGGATGTAAAGGCAGTAAATTACGGTAGGGCAGGAGGACCTCTAAAGATCTTTTGCTTCCCTTTGCAGATATCTCAATTACTCTACTGGTCCTGGGAGGTGACATGAGAAGGGAGTAAAACTTTAGCTAGAAAGGACTGTTGGTGATTGTAGCACATTATTGTATGTGCATGTGTGAGTAAGAGTACTCCTGTCTGTGAAGCAATATTCAGTGCCATAGATCATCCTGTCTTGGAAGCTCTTACATACCTGTGCAGGAGTACTGGAGTAGGCTGAACCTGCTGCAAGGAACAAAGATTTCAAAAAACTGCTGAGGTGGTCCATATGTTGACAAAGGGAGTCAAAGCTCGGAGTAAGCTTTGTTTGAAAATGCATATTCCTAGCAAGAAATCTAGAAAGTCTTAAAATCAGAGGTGTAATAATGAATGAAAGCAGAGATTCACCTCCTTTGTATGTATGTGAGTGCATTGAACAGCTGCAACCAGAAGCAGGTAAAGTCCTGCTATCAGCATTTGCCCCCATCACTCCACAGTGGCAATGTTTTGTAATGACTACTGGGCTTGTATTCTGCATTTCAAATCAGGAAGGCAAAAATATAGGTTGTCCAATCCTTCATAAGGCTGCTGATTTATAAAAACTGCCTGAATATTGCCTACATTCAGGATAGCACCTAAGCAAGTGCTTATTTTGTACTTGTCCATGATTGCTTTCCTGAACCAAGATGCATCCTGCAATGGGCCAAGGCAGTGCAGAATTGATCACAAGACAACAATACAGTGGCTTGTTCTTTGTATTTTTTTAGCTAAAAATACTTTATGTGGCTGTGTTTGCTGATTAAAACAGCCCACATGTGTCTTTTCAGGATTTAGACTGCTTGAGTATATAATGGTTTTAACAGTTAATTTTTGATAATACCCTGTGGGATGGGAAGGATAGACTCAAAATTCTGGTGTTGTGTAGCTGCAATTAAATAACAGTGCCAGGCCTGTACTGTTGTCTGTCCAGAGGTGGGCCTAGTAGGTCAGGGTGGAAGAGAAATCATAACCAACAGTAGAGAAATACAAATGTTCTGGTCCAGAGGAATGTGTCCATAAACAAATATTTCCTAATGGAGTTCATAAAACAATTGGTTCTGAACTGGTGAAGGGTAAAATTGAGCCTTTATGCTTAGTTTTCCTGGGAGTAATTGTAACAGCAGCTAAGAACTGAAATGAAGAATTGGTAACTACACAGTTTGTAAAACCCCTCACTGGGATAAAACACCTATTGCTTGCATGGGAGTGCAATTATGCTTTATGTACCTGGGTGTATTGGCCAGCAGCACCATCAGTGGGACAAAATACTAGGATGGAAAAGTATGTAAAGAGAAAAGGCTCAGCATAGGCTTCTGTGACAACCCATTGACTCAAGGCAAGAGAGTGGAAGGTCAAGCCCTCTGACAGGACTTCAAAAAATACTACTTAAGGACAGTACCAAAAGGTAGTACTGCTGTGCTGTGTTTAACCTGACAATTAAAAGAGAAGTTGAAGATTGAGCATCAAAGGAACATCAAATCAAGAAGGGAAGAATTGGTCCAGAACAGCAAAACATGATGAACCATGGTACAAAACAAAAAGAGCCAGTTTTAAATGAGCACCAAAAGCAAGAACTGCCGTTCCAAAGAGATGCTATCGAAACTGCCTGCAGCACAGCATTCAGTTTTCCAGCATTGTGTAAGCTTTAAAAGAACAATCCAGTACTCTGGATCATAGGCTAAACTAATTTTTTATTGTATCCATTGCTGCTAACCTCTTTTGTTCTTGGCTTTTGAAACTTCCTGCAAGTAGCTTCTCAAGCTAATCTTTTGTCCTCTGAATTGCTGAAATGGACATCTCAGTCAAGCTAAATATAGGTTTTCCATTAATTGCCTAGAGAACACCAGAAGAAACTTGTATTATCTCTGTATTTCTCTGTACTCGGGGAACTTTGGTAAAGAACTGGCTGTTGCAACCTGTCTCCACACTAATCACTCCGGATGGGCAGTCTTTAGGTAGATTTTTAATTTTTGGATTTTATACCTTTCCTGCATAGGCTAGAGCATCTTCTGGGGGAGGTTATGGATTTTCTCCTCATTAAACCAGTCTACAGTCTGCATATCTGTGTATCCTAATTATCATTAATATCTGAGCAGTGCCCCTGTTCTAAAATTACATTCTGTCTCTATTTCCCTGCCTTCTTTGAACAGCAATGGCTCTATTTGCACATAATTTGGAAACTTGAATTCCATTATGTAAGAGGTCAGGACTGGGCTAAAGTAGGACATTCTTGGTGTTCTATGAATGTTGAAAAGCCAAATAACAATTTAGACCTTATTGTGGAAGAGCCTTATCTGTAGATAGACCATGACTCTTACAGAGGATGGAGTGGTATCCACCAGATTTGCAACAACAGATTTATGCTTAGGCTGTCAGAAGGGAAAAGTACAAATGTCTGAAAAAGTAGTGACTGAGCATGCCTTGAAAAATTAATCACTTACACTTAGGAGATGTAAGCCCCATTCAAGTATGGTTTTCTCTGGAAAGCAGGTGTCATTTTCTAACAGCTTTCTAAAGATGAACAGAACAAAATAAACATTTAATATTATTTACTGTTGTTAGCTCCTCAAATTTATTTCTTTCTGAATGATGCAAAATCTACCAGTCATCCACCAGTGAGCTATTTTGTCAGCGACTTGCTGGAGGCTTGCTCCCCATGCTAGTCCAGCACTAGCGCAAATTTCTTGCAACCAATGCCTTTAGAAAGTGCCAATATTTGACTCTGAATTTTGTAGATGCCATTGCAGCCACATTTGTGTTTTTTCCTGCAGTCAGTGGGGGGCAGGTGAGGGGCTCTCCCCACCCTAAGGGAGTGGCAGGGAGGTGTCCCAGGTGTCCCCCGCTCCCTCAGCTGGGGTTGCGGTGCTGGCTGAGGAGAGGCTGCTGGCACAGGCTCTGGGCAGGCAGTCCCCAAGGCAGCTGGTGGAGTCACCTGTCTGAGGTGGGGCCTTAAACCTGAGGAGAAATCGCCTCTGACTTCACTGTGTGTCTTTCCTCATTCACACTGGGAGAAGAGCAGGTGTATTTCCTTCTCTTTCTTGTATGGAAGAGAACATTCTGCAGCTGTGGAGGGAAAAGGGATGGTCCCCCTGTGGTCAGCACTGGTGAGGCCACACCATGAATCCTGGGATCAGTTTTGGGCCCTTCTCTGCAAGAAAGACATTGAGGGGCTGGAGCATGTCCAGAGAAGGGTAATGGAGCTTGGGAAGGGTCTGGAGCAGGAGTCTTACGAGGAGCTGTGGGGAATGGACCCCCGATACTGGCCCATGACAGGAGCTGTGGAGGGAACTGGGAGTGTTCAGCCTGGGGAAATGGAGGTTGAGGGGAGACCTGATCACACTCTACCTGAAAGGAGGTTGGTGTGAGTTGGGGTTGGTCTCCTCTCCCAAATAACAAGTGATAAAACAAGAGGAAATGGCCTCAAGTTGCACGAGGGGAGGTTTTAGTTAGCTATTAAGAAAAAGTTCTTCACCGAAGGGGTTGTCAGGCCCTGGCACAGGGTGCCCAGAGCAGTGGTGGAGTCACCATCCCTGGAAGGATTTAAAGGCCATGTAGGTGTGGTGCTGAGGGACATGGTTTAGTGTTGGACTTGGCAGTGCTGGATTAATGGTTGGACTTGATGATTTTAAAGGTCTTTTCCAACCAAAACCATTCTATGATTCAGGAGCTGTAATGTTAGCTGTTAAGCACTTCATACATGTGGTTACAGATGGAGGGGTTTTGATGCTTGAGCTCTGTGTATCCCTCTTTGTTTATGGTCAAAAGCAAATGCATTCTTAGATTAAAAAATAAAGAAGAAAGGACTGAGTCTGGGCTAGTGAGAAACTGGGGAAACAGGAAATACAATGATTTTGTAACACTGCAGCCTTTTCTACTTCTGAATGGAAATCTGTTTCCTGATGCAATGAGCACCATGGTTTCCCAGTTTGCACTGACACCCCCCTCGCCGTGTGCCTGGGCTGTGTCCCGCTGCAGGGTGTGAGGGCCGGCGGGCACAGCGCTGCTGCACTGGCCCCGATCAGGAGCCCCAGGCCAGGTCTCTACCTCAGTGCCTGCCTTTTCCCCTGGTGTTTCTGCTTAAACGTGCTCAGTCAGGCAATAAAACTGGGATAGTAAGTGGAGCATTTGTGATGGATGCTGAATGCATTAAATGTTTCCTTGTGGGATGGGAGCCTGTGTGTCTGCAAGAACAGCACTTTGAAGAAGCGGAGAAATCTCATACAGATATTTCTCTTGTAATATATTAGGAGTTGTGTCGTAAGTACAACTCAAAAGGAGTTTTTAATGGCCTTAGAAAAGGCAGACTAAGAAAGAAGGCTAACAGATATAAACTATCCACACAGTTGTAAATCTAGCTTTTTTTCTGATTGGCACTATTCATGTACCCTAATGTCTTGCAGATCCAACCTTTTCATATAGCTGACAAATAGAAATACATGCCCCCAAAAGCTGTTCAGAGTGAAATGAAAAAAAAAATAAAATCCACCATGCTTTTGAGTTAAAATCATTCTTCAAAGTACAATTTTAAGAATTATCTATACCCTCAAGGAAGTCACATTGCTTGATCAGACTTGGCAAAGAGTGGCTGGGGCAGTTTGTCTGGGCCAGAAATGGAAAAATATGCTGTGAGTGTTCAGAGTGTATGCCTCCAGTAAAAGGAGGACAAAACTCTGAAGGCATGGGGGTTTGCTACCTCCATATTTACACTTATTCTGAGGGTGACAATTAAGAAAGTAGGTGTTAGCCTTCCCCCCGCCCCAAAGGCTGAGGAGGCTGTTTGAAAAAGCAGAGACTTGAGGTGTGACAGTATAGTCAGTTACGCTAGGCTTACTGAGGACGGATTTTATAAAAGTTAATTCTTCTTCCTTTCAAGGACTGATGGTTGTATACAAGGGCATGAGAATATATTGACTGGCTGGGAATGACTGCAGGGTTTAAGGAGTCTGAGGCACTTTGTGACACCTGTCATTTCTGAAAAAATGAGGTATGCAGAGAAACAGTTTTTCTGCCCTGATGTGCCAAGGAACTTTATGTATTGGCAACAGTGATGGAGTGAGAGTGCAGCAAAAGCTAAGGACTGCAAAAGACTTGAATTTTCATGAGGGACATAAGCAAAAGGCAGTCAACACTGTCTGAAACATAGACCACAGAAACTGCTAATTTAGGGAGTCTGGGCAGCATGCTGGGGTATGTGCTGTAATGCAGGTGTGCCAATAACCATGTAAAGAGCAGTTAAAACCCACTCAGATACATAAAAGGAAGCTCAGTCAGATATGGAAGGTTGTTAGTTATCCTTTTATTCTGTTTTTGTAACTGGTAGTTTACTATCAAAATACGTTTTCCTCTAGAAAGATTAGAATTTTAGCTGCCTGAGGTCCTATTTCTTTTGGGGTCTTTGAAACTGATCGTTTTAATTCTGTTATCCTCAGCTTTGGGAACCAATTCCACCTGATGGTGACTTGGGTTGCCTTATTCTTATAGTTGCAAATCTTCTGTATCTGATCAGCACTTTAGACATTTAAGGAGAATGTGATTTTTGCTAGTCTCTACCTGCTCTACAAACAGTTATCTTTGATATGATTTGACTATCTTTGCTCTCCTGTGCTGGAGCAGATCTTTCTTTCCTGCTCAGTATTAGAACAACATATCCTTAAACTCAGCCTCAGACTGAAAGATGGCCAATGGCTCTATCTGTTTAGACAACTTTTAAAATATCTGCTTGCAAAAGTAATTCTGCTGAAATTTATTCTTCTGACTTACAGACATAAGTATGCTACTTTTGCCTTCATTCTGGCAGGGTGGAGGGATGGAGGTGGGTGTGTTAGCAATGGATGTAATTTTTGCTTTTGTCTATTATTTTGTTTAGGGAAAGGTATGCATTCATTGAAGCAAAGAACACAGAGAAAGAGAGTACTGCAGGGGTTAAAGTAAGGCACAGGAAAACATAAATGCAAAAAAAAAACAACAACCCCAAACCAAATCCCTAGCATCAGAGAATCTCCAAGTTACTGGTCTAGTTTTCAGCGCAGTTTCACACACCATTTCTTATCACAAAATCATGGAACTGTCAGAGTTGGAAGGGACCTCTAGAGATCATC
The DNA here is from genome assembly GCA_020745705.1 of Hemiprocne comata. Classification (NCBI taxonomy): domain Eukaryota; kingdom Metazoa; phylum Chordata; class Aves; order Apodiformes; family Apodidae; genus Hemiprocne; species Hemiprocne comata. The sequence continues at coordinate 14,606,479 of CM036593.1, read as the reverse complement.
TAGTCCAACTGCCCTGCTACAGCAGTATCCCCTAGAGCACATTACTCAGGACTGCATCCAGGCAGATTTTTAATATCTCCAGAGAAGGAGACTCCACAACCTCCCTGGGCAGCCTGTTCCAGTGCTCATGTGATATTGTAAGCTATCCAGTCTCTCGTACTTTTCATATGGACTGACTGAATGCAGCAGTTATCATGATCAGTGTTTTTGGGGCTTTTAGTTGGACTCCTAGCCTTTGTGCCTCCGCTAGTGCAGTTGTTTGCATCTGACTTAAACAATAGGAACTCTGATCTGTTGAGCAAAGACTTCTGTCTTTTAAGCATGTGCTAACATATAAGCAGGAAAAAAAAAAGATGGGTAGTAGCATCTCCTCTGCTGGGATACCTATGGAATCACACTGGATATCATAACAGGGTGCACGTCCCCTTCTGTACTGGTACTGTAGGACTAGTGGGATGTGGGAAATTTGGGAGCCAACAGATAAAAACCTGCTATTAGAGGTTAAATCTCAAGATGTTTATTCTCCATTCCATACTACACTATAAAATATTCACTTCCACTCAGGAAGCAAAACGTGCATGCAAAGCTGGAATCTCAGTTAATGTTTTTGGCATTATTTTCCTAATTCAGGAGCCAATAGTTCTTTTATTAAATATGCACACTGGCTACGCTTTTTCATTTTTTGAAGAACAACACATTACTTTTCTGAATACGGGGGTAATCAAAATTCAGTCTAGTGGGATGACTCTGTGAGTTCTGACATCAAAGGGCAATGCGTTTGATTGATATCAGTCAGATGGCAATATTGTTTGAAGAAATGTAGTCAGAAGACTGGCAATTTAAAGGCTGTAAAAAGTTAGGGGAGATGTGAGTGCAGTGTTCCATACTGATTTCCAGTGTACAAGACTGTGTATTAGAGAATTGGCAGTAACATGGCAATCTTGTCTCTCTGACACACACATTGTTTGAAAGGATGGAGAGGAAGAAAATCAAGCTCCTGCTTTTCAGGCAGGACAGTCAGTGGGGCATTAAGGATAAAGCAGTAAAGAATTCTTTTGTTGTTGTGTTCCTTGCTGCATGAGACTGGGATTTGCATTTTGCTTGAAATGTATAGAGCACGTAATGTTACTGAAAGTTAATAAGCAACAAACATCTTTTTCTTCTTTGTCATAGGTTTATTTGTAGAATAGCATCGATTCCACTGTCTGCATACAGAGAACAACAACTTGGTTACATCTTTCTGCCAAATATCAAGCATTAGCTGTAAAGATACAGCTGGTTTTACTCTATTTCCCTGGCTTGTTTTTTTTTTGTTTGTTTCCTAATATAAGTAATGGAACAATGTCCTTTTACTGTAAATGGTTCCTTTACTGAGTATGTCACACAGTCATTACTCCCTGCAGGGTTAAAAACAATGCAGAAAGCTACCTACAGGATTAGAACGTTGCCAGCAAAGCAAAGTGAAAAGAAATTGTTACAATTACTAGAAAACATTTTTCACTGCTGGCAAAAGGCACCAAAATTGCATAATAATTATTATTAAAAAAAAGTTGGTGGTACAATAAAACATTATGATAAAATGTTGTCAGAATAGCCATAGAATATTGCAAGAATTCAATGTCAAGGTAAAAAGAGTAAGAGCTATCAAATAAAGGCTTGATACCATTTGATGTATAAATGCCAAACTAGTCATAAGCACTTACTTGAATATGCTGCTCTGGGAGGCAGAGCAAAGAATTTATTGAAGAATTTTACATCTTAAATAAAATAATTATTACCACTAGTGGAGATATGTACAGAAATCCTGGCTTTCAATGTGGACCTCACTATGCCAGGCATTGCTCAAATATGAGGTAAAGAGGTGACCTAATTCCAAACCCAAAAATTTGTAAAATGAAAGATGGATATTATTGAGTTATTGGATATCATTGGTTCAGCATGGTCTCAGCATGGGTGGTTTCTTTCTTTATTCTTTTTGAAGGAAGTAAATCAAAGCAGTTTTAAGGAAAGATATTTATGGCCTGCTGCCACTTGAGCATGAGGAACAGTTAGAAGCAAGCAGTATATCTTTGGAAATGTAACAAGTGGAAGACAGGGAGTCTTAAAAAACACCCCAGTTCATATTTTTACTTACCAGCTTTCTTTATAATATTTTTTTTTGTACCATGAAAGGTGAGCTCAGGCTTAGTGTCAAAATGATGCTAATTTACAGAATGACCAAATCACAGAGTGGTTGAGATGGGAAGAGATGTCTGGAGACCATCCAGTCCAACCTCCTGCTCAGAGCACGGTCAGCTGCCACAGGCTGCTCTGGACCATGGCCAGCTGGGCGGTGAAGATCTCCAGGGATGAAGACCTCTCTGGGGGTTGACCTCTCTGGTCAACCTGTTCCTATGTTTGATCACTTCCACAGTAAAAATACTTTTTTCTAATTTTTAAGTGAAATTTCTTGTGTTTTAGCTTGCATCTTTTGCTGCTTATCCTTTCACTGGGCACTACTAAGAAGAGTCTGGCTCTGTCTTTGCTGCCTCCCACCAGGTATTTATATGCAGTATCTTTGGGCCTCATCCTATGAGAACTGAAGGTTATGGGCCAGTCATCTTTATTTTCAGAGAATTTAGTTAATGTTGAAAACTGGAAAACTCAGCAGTGTTGTTCCTATTGCCATCTTCTTCCTTGCTGGGGAAGAGGAAGGATGAAAGGTTGTTCAGGGTAAAGCAAACAATCAGTGGTTTCCATTCCTCTTTCTGCATTGCTTTATCCCTGTTTCCTCACCTGAGGGGGGCTGTTATTTTTAATATCAGCATTTGCCAGTGGGGACAGAGGCACTTTGGGAGCTCAGGCCTGGCTTGGTTTGAGCCTGGTCAGCAGAGGTGGCTGCATGCCCGGATGCTGCCGCATTTCCAGGGGCTTGACAGGTGACCCATGCTGGGTATCTTGAGGAGGTTGCTGCTATGTGGGCTGAGATCTGGCAGCAGAGGGGGAGTGGGGTCTTGTTCAGAGCAGGAGCCAGCCAGGCTTGTATTCCCAGGCTGGGAGGGCAGCAGCAGTGTTTGCACACCCCATTGTTGCTGGCTCACTCCAAACACAAAAGGGATGGGAATAACTCCCTGTAGCTCCCTGGTTCCCAGGCCAGGAGCTAATCCACTCCCACTGAGCAATTCAGGTCTTTACACTCTAAGTATGTGTCACTTCGTATAAAAGGCTCATTGCACCAAAGCTGTCAGTGGAACAAAAATAATGATCACACACAATGAATAACTTCTGAGGCTGGTTAGGGGTCATACAGTATTTTGTTGCTGTTCAAGGAAATATAATCTTTCTTGGAAGTAACTTTACCATTTCTGGCTCCTGAATTTTAAGGTGTGCAATCTTGCAACTCCTGTAATTTAGGGATATTTTCTTCATAAGTGAATGGAAACGTTAGCTTGGATTTTCAGTTAGGCAAAATGACTGGCATTGCTGTGAAAAGAGGATTTGTTAGGATGTAAAAACCAGAAATGTATGAGGATGGTGACACTGTATACCTGACTAGTGTTCTGTCTTTGAATTCCAAGTTCCAATTAAGTGCTAGTAAACCCGTTAACCTACTTTTTCTTTTTTTTTTGCTGTTTTATTTCTGTCTCTTTCTTTTTATTATTTTTTTTTTTTTCTTTTCTACCAAAAAAATAATAAAAAAAAGACTAAGGAAAAAAAAAAGAGGAGTTTGGAAACTCCTTTGGATATCTCAGCATAGTTTTGTTGCCAAGAAGCAGGGGGATGTAGGCTGACATGCATCCTGTTTCTAATAGCACACACACTGTTTCTTTATTTAGAGCCTCTTTACCAATATCAATTAAACCCCAGTTAAATTTGACACATCTTAACCTTGCGTTGGATCCAATTCATTGCTACAGCAGAACCCATATGGCACTGAGACAGTTGCAGGCATCAATTCATTGCTTATGTAGAGTTACTGGCTAAATGCCAAGCAGTAATCACTGCTTTTTGTTAATAGACATGTTTGCTTTTGCAGTCGTTTCTATACACAGTGCTCTAGATTAATTAGAACAAAATCTGTCATCCATCTAAGAAACAACGAGAACTCTTGGGGTTTTTTTTGCCTCAGATTTAAAGAGAAATGAGTACTGGTGGTGTTGGGGGAGAGATACTTTGTTTATTCTAGAATAACCTATTTTGTTTATTGAACACACATGGATCTGTTATTTTACTTAAATAAATAAAAGGGAATGGAGGGAAATTGCTGGTAATCTAAAATACATGTGCAACTTGAGGCAGTAATTGCAGAAAGACTGTCATTTTTATTTAACCTGAATTTTTGAGGAAGAGCAAGACAAGTAGTGTTAAAGAAGTCACTAGTGTTAAAGTCGGTCTGTTTTCTGCAATTAAATGACCCTTTTTAGCTAAAGAGATATTCAAATTACGGAAGTGCAAACAGAATAATGTAAAAATCTCTAAGTTTTGGCTTATTGGGGCTTCCTTTTATTGCTGCCCTCTTAGAGTTTGAAACATCAGCTCTGGTAGGCAGGTACATAAAAAAAATAATTTCTTGCATTATCGGTGTCGCATTTTAGATAAATTCTAACTCATGATTATACAGTTTTGTCATCCCAGCCCCAGCTTGATGCCTTGAATAATTAACACAGTTTGGGGAATCAGTGGCTATCGAAGTCTTCTGGTAAAATCACTAGGATTTAAGATCATGTTATATCCAGATCTGTTGTGGTGATGAATACATATAGGGTGACCTGTGCTAAGCATAGAATGTGCTCAAGAGTATTTTACAGCGGTGAAATAGGGGAACATTTTTCAGCTGCTGTATTATGCTATAGAAGTAGAAACTTTTTCACTATAGATTATTTTACTGGTGCCTACCATCATAAAGGTAGTTTAAGAAATCATTTGGGGATAAGTTATTAGATCAGTTGTGTAGTTTATAATCTTTTATAATCAGTTGTATAGTTTTTTTTTATACTCATAAAAACATTATTGTGGAGTTTTCTTCAGAAAACGTTACATTTTCTTTTTATACATGCATTCACAGAAGATTATCTTGGTTAACCTGGTTTGCAAGTAAAGCTTTCTGGTCCCCAGTTCTTCCATTCATAAATGTGTCAAAAAGGACCAGATTAAAAATCCACAGGGGCTTTCCATTTGATTCATTGGGATTTGAATGGTGTCCACTGTCCTGATTAAAGACCTCAGACTGCTGATCGTAAAACTACTGCTCGCTTGGCTGTTACTTGCTAACACTTTGCAATGAACCAATGTTAAAAGGAAGAGGCTTAAGCATATTCAGTAGTCAACGATTAATGGTGATCTGAAGTTTTCACTTAAAGTAGCAATGCTATCCATAAGCTTTGAGGTATTTCTGCTTACTTAAGTGTTCCAATGTGATTGATACCTTAGCAGAGGATCCTGTTAACAGCCGCTGTTACCTCTTCCTCAGTTTTCCTGATTTACGCTCTGTATATATTACAAAGAAAATGTGTTTATATACATATATATATATGTATACTATAGAATTTCTCTTTGTATGGAAGAATAGTACAAATGCCTCGATTTTCTGGAAGTTATAATCTCTTTCAAAACTTTTTCCTAATGTTTAGTTAATGTTTTAGTATTCCAGTGCTGTTGGTCCATTGTTCGGAAGTACAGCTTTATCAGCAGAATGTGTGGCAGATGGTTTACATTTGCATTAGCCTTCTGGAAAAAGAATCAGCTCCCACCAACATAAGCTTCAGTTTTCTTTTCAAAATTTACAACAAATTCGTCAGAATGGCATTTTTAGAGGAAAAAAAACCCAATCTGACTGTCTTTGCATCCCTTTTTGAAGAGGAAAAATGAGCCCTGTTCTAATGCCCTCATCTGCACATACATCTTCCATCCCCTCCCCCAGTGTTTGTTAAAATGATTTAAGTATTTCATTATGCAAAATGACTTTTATAAAAAGACCTTCCTTTTTGCCCCACAGTCATTCTTAATTTCGTTTGTCACTTGTTATAGAGTGGAGTTATGTGAAGCTAGGATATATTATTTGTTCTGGTCTGTATTGGATAATTTATTACATTAAGAAACCAATAATTTTCAAATATAATCAGATTTAAGTTTTTAATAAGATTCATCCTCCCATTCACACTTGCTTAATTTAAGGATATTAAATCTGCTCAGGAATGAGCTGCCTCTCAAAGCCTCATGTGCCTATTAAAGGATTTTATTCCTGATGTGTTAATAGGATTTAATTATATTAGCCCTATAGTCCAGAGACACACCACAATTGTTAAACTTGATAAACCAGACAAATACATGCTAAAAGAGTGATGGCCAGCTCCTTAAAAAAATTAAATAAACTACAAGGTGTTAATATTTTAATATCTCTGCTATGTAACCATAGGTTTGCGTAACGCTGAAATTTTAAATCTTTTTGTTTAACAGACCAAATAATTTTTTTTCTCAAAAATAACCAAGGCTAGTGAGGAAATGAATAAGGATTTTTTAAAGAAGTGTTTATCTTTGTTTCTTACTTGTGATTCTCTGAGATTAATTTAGATAAACTTTCAGTTTTTCTCCTCTTATGGCATCTTCTTGTGTACACACAAAAGCTGCAGCAAGTCATTCTGGAAATTCAATGTATTAAACACTGTCTTGATTTCTTTGTTTCCTGTGGCTAATTAGGTTAATGGCAGAGTGACAGAAACAGAAAACAATGGCTTGGGACATTTTGCAGAGACGCGGTTAGGAAGAGGGAGAGAAAAGAAAGGCACAAACTCCTGTAGTCTGTAAATGTCACCAAGAGCTCCTGTGGCAGCAATGGGATGGCTCAGGAGTGCTGGCTCTTGTCAAGCTCACCCGCCTGCTGGATGCACAGGAGTCAGCACTTCTGATGGCTGCAGGCACGTAGAGATGGAGGGAATGACAAGGTTTGCAGAGGATTGCAGGGAAGGAGGAAAAATTAGCAATACACCACCCGGTTGGACATTTTGCTTCCAAAATTAGATTGACATGTGTTATGGCACCCTTCCACTAGTAATCACAGACACTCAACATGTATTTCAAAGAAGATTTAGGCTCTGAGTTTTTCTCTCACTTGCACAGAGCTAGACTTTGGGCCTCTCAAAACATGGTGTAGGCTGCGTTTGTTTGGAGAAGCTAAACATGTAAAGTAGGCTTTCTTTTTTTTTAAAAAAAAGTAACTTTCTGGCACTTTTCCTTGCCATGATAGCCTTGGAAATGTAAACTGATATAAACTGTTTTTTTGGGTTAGAGAAGAAGCAGAAGTAGAGTTCTTCTTTGCCCAGCGAGTGGCTGGTGAAGGAAGCTGTCAGGCATCATGCTGGCTTTCCACTCCTGAGTCACCCAGCTGAAGCCATGGGCTGGAGAGCTGATGCTTTGCCCCGAGAGCAGGAAGGTGAGGAATAGGCTCACTACGGGGTGTTGCTGCAGGAACAGGCATGAGAGACTGAGTGTAGGCTCTGAACACAAGACAACCCCATTCTCATTAGTCTTCTGGATCTAAGTAAATGAGCTTTTAAAAAATCTTATAATTCTGGGAACTCCAGCTTGTAATTGAAAATACCAAGGACAGGCTGTGGTGGGAGAGGAATGGGTTGACCACCAGCTGAGGTCACCTCATTAAGACTCCAGGATAGGCTCTCTTTGAATCACCTACTTCAGAATTTGGTGCAAGCCAATGTAGGAGCCAACTGTGAGGTCTGCATCCAAAGCTGCAGTGGAGAACTAAGACAAGCTGTAACCTAATGATGCTAGACCTTGGCTTCCCACAGACAGTACAGACACATAAGCACCTCTAACAAATAGTCTGAATAACGGGCAAGTAATTTTTTATACCTTTTAATACCTAAGGTGGGTTCTGCTTTTTTGTGCACTTATAATGCCTTCGCTAGCCATGTCATTCCTAATTTGTCCTGGCTATGAACAGCTTTTTAAGACAATATTGTGGCTTTCATGTTTATATTTTGATAAACACCTGATAAAATTACTCATTTAGCCTTGCTATCTACTGTTTGAGCAGTATTACTGATCGCTTTGTATGTCTGCATTGACATATATAAAAAGCTGTGTAAAAAGACAAAAGGTATCCTACTCAAAGATGAGTGGCTGTAAGCATGCAACTTGTCACCTTTTATACATATATTCACTTTTTTCTTTGCCTGCAGTACTGTGGGAGAAGGTATTTCCTAATTTAACTTGGGATTTATAGCACCATAGTGCTTTTTTCCAGTTAGGTGCTCATATTTCTTTTCACATGAATCTCCCGGGCATTTAAAGTGATGTTATCTGCCTTGTGTTGCCACTAGAACCAGAACCCGAAACAGCAGCTGCCACAGGGCTTAGCTGGGTGTGCTTTTGTTGTATCAGACACTAGGAGTGGTAACACCACTGTCTGCCAGGTCTGGAGAGGTAATCACCCCACTTGCCTCCCCGAGTGCTCCCCAGGATTTGTTGCTCTGTTTATAAATGATAAAAATCGGAATGACATAGGAATTTTGTTTGTGTGAAAAATACTGAGATTTTGAAATTCACCTCTGTTCCTCCCCCAAAGTTTCAAGACTTTACACTGTAGCAGGAAGGATGGCCACCCAGCAGAGATTGCTGTGCCCAGGGGTCACTGGGCTTGCCTGGGACACTGGGGCCATGACTTGTGGAGTCAGAATGTCAGAGAAGTGCTCATGTGGAAGAAGAGTCTGAAATCACAAATCAGGACTGTAACCAATGCCAAGGAATTAAAACTTAAAAGTTTAATTGCAAAGAAAAACAGGAGAGGTGAGAGTAGGAGGCTGTGTTTCACATGGACTCCCAAAAGGGAACCGATTTACAGTTTGAAAAATAAAAGCACGGCTGAAAAAAATCAATGTTCTTGGGCAGCTGCAATGATAAAAATTAGGAGACACTCTCAGTAGAGATAAGGATTAGACTATTATATGGGCAGAAATAGGACCCTGTGCACACTGGAGTATAAAAGTAGGATGAGTTTCATAGCATGAAGTGCAAGGTCCTCCAGTGAAGTCCTGGTAGGAAGAAAGATAAGAAACCTTTGTCCAGGGACATTTGTGATGAGACATCATAGCCAAACAGGAAAGATACCTGCAGCTCAGGGCAAGGGTTGGGGAATATATAACCCCCCCCAAAAAATGTCACATTCTTGCAAAATGTAGCATGGGTTGGGAAAAAACTACACCTTGATGTGCACTGCTGGTGGAGGCTGTTGGCAAAGACTGCAGTCCTTAATACAGTTTTGAATTTATTCTGTATATCCTTTTTATATGCACTGATGTTCCTCTCTAAGTCGTCACACGTGTGATTGGGTCGGGAGCAGTATGTATTTGCACTTGAGGTGCCATTGTTATTCTCACGATCTGTAGCACACACACTTTACCTCTCATATTATACTGTCAAGGTCATTCTACCTGTCTCTCATCCTTTCAGTGCTTCCTTTTAATTTGCTTGTCAGGCTCCTGCATATCTTTGGCTCTTTCTAAGACTCTTTATCCTAACTTCTGAGTAGGACATTACTGGAGTGCAGTAGGAAAGTCACATTTCAACTAATTTTCTCTACATGTTTCCTTGCCCTTCCCTGCACCCACCCAGCCTGTCTGGCATGTTTCCTAGATGATGCCCTGCTGCCCTCCTTCAGAACAAATAATTTATTTTTTTTTTTTCCTCCGCAGCTGCTATTTGGAGTTCTTTCCACCTTTTTCTTCAAAGTGGAAGCCATCTGGTGCTCTGTTTGGTGTGTTTCCTGCAGCATCTGGGCAGGCACAGGCAGAGCAACAGTGCCCCATGTCTGGCCCTGCCAGGTGCCTGGTCAGGGCTGAGCAGCAGTTGCTGTTTTTGCCTTCTCCTCCCACTGTGTTTGGCACTGGTGAGTGTTGGTGTCTCTTGCAGTTGCTCCTGAGTTCTCATCCTTACTTCTTTTTTTTGCAGACTCAAGTCGGGGCTGAGGAAAAGGTCACATTAATAACAAAAGTATTAATTTCTGTGCAACCAGAACAGTTCGCTTCAATGCTACCAGGCACTGTTTCGTCTTGCTTGTGTGGTTCATGAACTACATGCTAATTTTCTTTATATTTAATTACCTCCAAATATCTCCTGTGCTTCAGGGTACAAGCCATCTTCTGACTAATTAGGGCTTTTTCTCTGAACAGGCTATTCCCTATGAGTCTATGAAGGGTTCCTTGTACTTTCCTTTGAAGCAGGTGGTAACTGGCCTGTGCCAGCAGTAAATGGATTGCTGGACGCTCTGCTGCTGAAGTTCCTCTGTTATTAAATCCACAAATTTACACAAAGCAAAGTTAATAAGTGTAGCTGATTGAGTGGGCTTAGATCAAATCTTTGGCATGCAGATGTAATGGAGTGAATATTGGGTGAGCTATTGTGTTTAAAAGAAAATAAATGTATTTTATCTTAAGACAATTACCCATTCTTTTGTGATGAGTGTGCGCTATGTGTTAACTCCTCCTGATCCAGGCTTTGTCAGACAAGGCTCCCTTGTTGTTATGCAAAAACTGTGCAGGCATCAGAATTTCATCCTGAGTGCTGCTTGGTCAATGATTAAATCAGTTCATGCTGCATGTGGAAAGCACCACAGCAATGCTAAATATTATTATTGATTACGTATATAGCAATCAATACAAATATATTCTCTTTCGACTGCAAAAATGATTGTCTTAATTAGCTAATGATTTTTAGCCTGATTTCTCAACAAAATGAGACATTATGTGATTGCTCTTTCTGTCTGACTCTCCTCCCTCTCCTCTGTCCCTGTCACTTCTGGACCTGTTGTGTTCAGTCAATGTCAGCCTGATTGGACTGAGGGTGGAGATTTCAAAGGCATCAAGTCCTTACATGTTTAAATAGGGCATCTGGAAATCCTCCTGACACACCAGTGAGGGCAGCACTGTGAGGAACAAGATTAGAGATGGGAGCTGCCTGCAGGCACTCACCAGGGGAAGAGATGTGCACAGGAGCGAGGTTTCACTGATGCTCTTCCTCACCGAACAATTTAGAGGATTTATCAAAACCTTCAGCTTTTTATTTAGGAAGAGATGGTGTGTCCTCTGCAGTCCGTTAAGTATCTGAAATGTTGAGAGGATGCGAAGAGCTGAGTCATGGTTACCGCTTGCTCAGAGGCTAAACTTCATATATTTTTGTCCTTTGTAGGTCAGGTTATCCATCTCAGTAAATGAGCCAAACATTTATATTAGACTGCTAGAGTCACTCTTTCAAAAAGAATAAGAGTAATTTAATGCACCAAATGGCTTATAATCTAGATGACGGGAAGCTGCCTCCCCATGCAGGACTCCCCTCAGGACAGATCATCCCGGGCTTCCTCAGGCAGCTGTTGCTTTCTACGAGGAGCTACATTTCCAAAGCCTTTGTACAGACATACAACCAACTCATTTTCTGAAGCTGGGTCATGTCCAAGCGTATGAGATTCCTCAAGCATGAAATTCCACTTGACCCTATTAAGGCTTTCTCAGCATCAGATATGTACACCGCAGAGTGGATAATGTTCATAACTCATTTCACATTACCCCTGGGTAGTGCCGGTGGAGAGATCCTGTCTAGTCTAATGTAATCAAAGCTGTGAATACGAGGAAATTGAAACATCTGGCCAGGCTTCTCTGCTGTGCCCTAGGAGGTGTGACATGAGAGATTCAGGTCAGAAAGAGGGGAGACAAAGGCATCTCTCTGTGTGCTGCAGAGGACAGATGTCCCAGCGACATTGCCAGCAGCATCAGGGTGCATTGGCTGGGCAGGTCACCTCAGCTGATTTCTTATACCTGCACTGAAGTTCAAAGGTGCAGCTGCAGTTCATGTAAACTCTTCTAAGCTAACCTGAGAGTGGGTGATCTGAGCACAAATAACCATGATGCTGTGTGCAGGTGGAGCTTGCCTGGGCCAGCTGCAGATACTTGAATCCGCTCAAATGGTATGGAGGTACAGGGGGGTACAGTGCACAGGCTGGGGTGGGTGCTGTGTGCTGGGGCAGACCAAGGATGGGGGCTCACTGTCTGCCTCCTGTGCTTGCTAGGGTGTGGGAGGGGTCACAGCCAGTGCAGACAGTGACTCCACAGGGCCCAGCTCCTCTTGCAGCTCAGGGTATGGATGTGGAGGGATGTCTGTCCAGATGTTTGCCCTCAGTGCAGACAAAAAAAGCCTTGGGCAGCTGTTTTCCTTCTGTGGCAAAACAGCTGTGGCCTTGTGCCTACTTTGCTTGTGCCAAGGGATGGCTGAGGGTGGCAGCTGTGGGCAGGGGTATCCTGGTGCCTTTCCCCAAGCCTTCTCACCACCCTGTGGTGGGGGAGCAGTAAGCCCAGTCTCCAAAGCTGTCCCCTCTCTCTCTATCTTCAGTCCTCTCCTTCCCTCTTCCTGCAGCAGGCACAGCCAGGCCTCAGCTCTGTAGACACAGGTCATGAAATAGGATTTTGTGTGCACACAGAGGGCCTTGAGCCAGCACAGACCTGTCCAAGGAAACTCTAGTCTTGCCCGTCGTGGTGCCTTGAGTCAGGAAAATCCTTCTCAGTTGTATGTCTCTTAGAAGCTGCTGAGGTTTATAATTTCATTTTCTCCACTTTCCACATTTTCTCCACCTTAAAGTCAGCTCAGAAGAGAGACAGTTTCTCTGATTTTTTTTTTTTTACTGTTTTGAGGACAGACATGTTATCTTCAGAGGATATCTGGGGAATTTATTCTTTAAAATTTTTTTGTATTTTTAAAGGCTAAGGGTACAAAATAGCTCTAATGGGAGTTACGCACAAAATATCCCAGTATTGAATGGACAAGGCAGTTTGTACATCTCTGTGACAAAGGCAGCTACTAAAGACATATAATTAACTTAAATATAATTAATTTATGCATTAAAACTAAAATTAAGAAGGTACATGTGTATTAAAAAAAGTCAGGTATGAAATCCAGGGCTTTGTTGAATGCATCTCTGAAAGCAATTAAAGAAGGCATGTGTCTTTGTTCCTGCTTGTCCCACTTTGCAGGCTACTTGAGGTCAGAATTAACCTCTGGTCATGACCCTCACGTGCATATCATGTTGTATCTCCTCTATAGTCTTGGAATTAGTAAAGAGGCTACTGGGCTGATGTACTCCTCATGCTCGAATACTCTGCTGATGTTGGGAAGAAGACACCATGATGGTGTGTTTAAATCCTTCCTGAAACTATTTTCATAACACTTAAAAAAAATTCTTACGCTTTTAAGTAATGCCTGTACTCTAAGCTTGGTGTTGGCCCCTCAGCTTTGCCATGCTGGGGCACACAGCAGTGGGAATGTCTCCAGGCTGGTTTCTCACTAAAGGAAACAAGTATTTTGCTGCAAGGCTCCAGGACATGCTGCCCGTGCCTGTCAGGGATGTTTTTACAGTGGTGTTTTTGGCTGTGCTGGGAAATTCTGATCATGCTCTTGTGGATTTTGTCCTTTAGGTTCATAAGTATTTTCAGATTCTTTGACTGAAATTGCCATATATAAAATGCAGAGTATTAGTCTTCCATTGTTGTTTTTCTTAAAACATGAGGCATTGCTCTCTGTCTGCAAGCACTAAAACCTAGAGCACTGCTGTTTCCTTCTCCATAATTATGTATTTTTGCCAGAGTTTCAACTGTTATGATAGAAGCATTTCCTTCTGAAACCATTGAAACTTATATATGCCCTGAAAAGGAGGAGAGAGGAGCCAATGGTGATATCAGACTTCAGCCTTTAAAGCAAATAAAATCTTTATCAAGTGTCTTTTAAGTGATGCTCTAGCATCACTGGATATTTCTAGTCTTCCATTTTCTAGTTCAGTGAGTTTCACTATGGATGAGACTACAAACTTGCTCTCGCACAAGAGTAATGATAGACAGACTAGAACATAAATAGTTGGTAAAACTGTAAAATTTTACCATTATTGTTCAGCAAAAGTCTCAGTAGCTTAGCTGGATGTGATGGCTTAGCGGTATTGCCTTAATTAAGCAGTTAAAATGTTTATTTACAAAGTGCCAGTGTGCCTGGGATATGTGTTTGGAAAGAATAAAAACCCACTTCCCATAAAGGATACTTTTTTTGAAGGATATTTGTTATTAGCCCGCTCCCCAGGTATAATTCCTTTCTGAACACATCCAATTTTTTTCAGTTATCACTGGCCATTTGCCATGATGATTGATAACAACACAAAAACAAATAGTTCTTTAACCAGTGAGAAAAGAAAAGAAAAAAGAGAAAAAAGAAAAAAGAAAAGAGCCTTTCAAAACAAGCCTTGTAGAACGTTATGAGTAAGGAGTAGGATTTTGCTGGGCTGTCTACACCAAAATTAACCTGCTTCCTTGTGTGTCAGGGATGACATAATGGATCGTTCTCGGGGCTGGCAGGTTACCCCTGCCTGTCTGCCCAGCATTACTCCTTTGAATCTGGGCCAAGCTGACACAACTTGAAAGTTACCCTCAGGCAACATACAGGACCCTGTCTGAAGATTTTTGGGCTAAGTCCTACTCTTTCTGGGCATATGTTCACATAACGAAAATATGCTCCCCTTCCCTGACTTCACTAATTGCTTAGCCAAGAAGTGAAGGGTTCTGACCCTGATTTAAGCATGTATTTGAAGCCATCATTCTTAAGCACAAAAGTCAGAGGCAGGTAACATATACTTAGCTACACTTTAAGTGCAGAAGTGTACTTTAAACGTGTGCTGAGGTGCTGTCCTGAGAAAGGAGACTTTCTGGTTCCAGGCTGCGACCATGATTTCTTACTTAGAGCTCACTTGAAAAAGTGATGAGACAACATGTGGGAACATCCACTGCATCCACAACTTTTCCATGGCATCAACTGAAACCTGACTGCATGTTTTTAATACATTAAACATTTACTGTGTTAATCTTTTATCATCTGATCTCCTTTATCAGGACTACCAAGTCAAATACCCTACAGAAGGCTAAGTGTATTACCCTTCTCACTGAAACTTTTTTTTTCCCCCAGAAAGGTAACAACTGCTTGAAATAAATCTAATTTTTTTCCATAAAACCATGTTGTCTGATGTCTCACCATCTTTCATTGCTTTTTTTTAAGTCGCATCCTGTATCAGCGACTTCATTATTTTCTCCTGGTTTCATGTCAAGCTGAGAAATCTATAATTATCTGGGTCATCTCATTTATCCCTGTTAAATATTGACGCTTAATATTTAATATTAAATATTGATATTAATGAGTGAAATAGAGAACTGATGGCTGTGCCAGACTCCTGGCCCTCAGGCACCCTTCCAGCCCTTGCTGGGACTCCTGGCAAAGGGCTGGGGACCCGCAGGGCTGAAGATGACACAGGCTTGAACAAGGACCTGCCTCTAGTGTACAAACCCCCTTTGTTGCATGCTCCCTTTTTGCTTTGACAGGGTCTGAAAACTATTTAGGAGTCATAACGGCAGTGTCCTTACTCCCAGGTGAGTCTGTGGTGTCTGTGGCATTTCATGGTTTCAGACACTTTTACTGAAATCCGGAGCGGAAGGCAGGCTCCCTCCTGATCAGCATTCCTGGTGATAAATGTAGGGCTATTCATCAACGGTGCTAGGAGACATCTCGCAAGTGAAGCAGCTGCAGTTACATCTATTTGGAAAGTGAAATCAGATCCCATAGTTATTATATGTGGATGAAAAACAGACAAGGGGTTTGGTCTAAGGTTTCCTCCTTTTCTATTTCCAAGGATGTGTATGTGAAGCATCCAGCATCACCAAACAGGTCCTCTTAACTTCCTTGCCATATTTCTGTTTGTACATTTTCACTCTGATTGCTCTTTCAGGGGCTATCCTACTTGTTAGCTGAATTAAGGGAGTCCTGCTATCACCAGACCTTTATCAGCCAGTTGTATTACTTTAATTTCTTCACACAACCTCTTGCTCTTGCATGACAGCCCTCTCGTACGTGGATGTTTTGTAGTGGAAAGGTGCTGAGAGAGGAAGAAAAAAATTGCCACTCACCTAGAATGTGAATCATGAAAAGCTTTCCCAGAGCTGCCCATTCTTAATTTCCTGTGTTCGGTCTGTTAGCAGCATTGCTGGTGAAAAGCCAATATGATCTGTGTTGCTGTTTCAAAACAAATGCCTCTTTATCCGGTAAGGTTATGTGTTCTTTCAGCTTTCCAGGCAATTCTACCAGGAAAGAAAAGAAAATCAAATGGCATTCTTCTCTTCTTTTTTTGCTTTCATATTATTCTCCTCACTGTTGGAAGTAGAAATGCTTTTGAAAATATGTAACGCTTACAAAATAATAACAGTAATAGTATTATCTAGAGATATCTTGACTGTAAATCAGTGGTGACAGTCAACCTGGAGTCCAAGAAAAAAATGTGCAAATGACTTTATTGAAAATCAATGTGCATTTGTAAGTGAGGATTGTTTTTTTAAATCCTTTACATTCGTTGCTGGTTTTATAGTGATGACCCTTGTAGCGATGCTACAGCTTTGTTTCCAAGAGTTAGTCTTAAAAGTGCTAGAGTAGGTAACTGAGTTTCCCCCCACCATTTGCTTTTTCCACTTGTCCAAACTAGCATCATGCTCAAGTAGAAGGAAGCTGCATAACAAATGCCTTTGTAGTTTACAGTATTGCCTGTGGTATAGATAAGTTAGCAAATACAAGTAGGACATTGTTCACTGGGCATGGCTGGCAATTGCATCCCCATGCCTGGCAGAATATTGCCCTCATGGAAGACATAATGCAAAGCAGGAGTGTGAGAAGAAGCCTGGTGCTTGCTGTCCTGCTCAGGACACTTGCTCTATTTCCATGTATGTAACACTTCTGAGACCTTGGTGGCAGCAGCTTTTCCAGCAGCAGTTTGACATTTATGTTTCTGGTGGTTTAGTTGCTGCACAGAAAAGAATGCACTTATGCCTCAGCCAGTCCAGTGAGGTCTGGTGTAGTTCAAACTGATGTCAAAGGCAGATTTGCATTAGAACACCAAGTCTGAGCTCGGGCAGCTGAGATGTTGACATATGAACTTTCCTCTAAGTCTCTTGCAGAGCTGCAGGCCCCCCCAGAGGGTGGAGGTGGCAATCCTGTGAAGCTGCTGCAGCTGTGTGCTCAGGGCACCACTCCCAGCTGCAGATCCTACCGGCTCAAGGTGTCAGGAGAGCAGTTTAAGGGTTCCTCAGCTGAGTGGGTTTGCAAAGGCCACAGGGTGTTCCTAGTACTGCATCTCCTCAGCCTGGATCTTCTAAGAAAAAGTAGGTCACTTATTTTCTTAATTCAGTTTTATATTTGTGTATGTCAGTTGTCTGTTAAACAACAGTTTTACAGCAATTTCCACTTTGGTCTGTGCGGGTCTCTGGCAACTCCTTACCAAAATGTGGCCAGGCCCAGGGTTGGAACAGAAGCAATTTCTGTTCTGTGCTTTGGTCCAAACCTGATAGTCTGACTATCAATTTTTCATAATGTGCTGCTTCTGCTTCCCATTGCTCCCTGTCCAAAACATTTATTTTGCCCTGCTTCTCCATGAATGTCTCATTAGCCTTCCTATGTTGTTCTTAGTTTATGCAAGCTGGTGGCCTTTCAAGGTGTTTTTTCCTCAGTCAAGATGTCTTCTGTGTTGTTATTCCACCAGTGTATACACTATAAACTTCTGTGGCCTTTCTCTATGCACATCTATCAGCTGCATGTGGATCTCTGGAAATGCTAAATCACAGAATTGCTGTAATCAGGCCAGTGTGCTCTGCACAGTTGCCAGTGCCTGAGCCAAGGTGTGCTTTTAGAAACTGAGTAATAGAAGTTGAGTAAAAAGTGTTTCTTCTAGGGAGTGTGATAATAGTCTGTCAGGGGAAAAAAAGGACTATTCTAACCTCTCTTAAAAATATGAGAAGACCATCCATCTTATGACTAGAGACTAAAACAGGGAATGTGCTACTTATTTGACTTTTGCTGGATCATCTAAGCAGTTTCACATATGTGCCATACACTTAAATTTTTTATACTTTCACATCCTCATACATATCTGCTACTTCCTCAATTATTTATTTATTTTTGTTTGGTTGTGTTAGTCTTTACCATTCTGCATAAGGATTGTATTTGGATACAAAGTTGTAAAATAAGTTAAAACACCTGTTTCACTACTTGAAGTAGAGCATGGTGTATTTTTCAGATAGGAATCCTAGCTAATATTTTTTCAGGTTTTCTTACAAGTTGTAAGTCAATGTAGCTTACAATGTAGCTACCACTCCACCAAACTACAAACCTTGCAAAAGATTCTTTGTGGGTAAGATACTGAATCCCATCTGATAATCAGCAGGATTTTGAATATATCTGTTCTACACGGTGCAATTACTTGAGCTAGCTGTAAATTGGGTAGATAAAATACCAGAAATAGTTGAGCTGCAAAAACTCAGCATATGTGGAGAGGAACTTAATCCCACTGGGCAAACAAAATAATGCTTCTTTTATGCAAGTTAGCTGCTGTCTAGACATACCTGTAGCCTCCTAAACCACTTAGTACTTCTGAAAGTTTTAGCACTGCACTCATCAGTTGTTTTATATGCTTTAGAAAGCCATGCAATGACTGTTTAATTATGCAAAGTGAAGGTATAATTAAATTTCACTGGAACTGTGGGGATTTGAATATGATGAAATAAAATGGCTTTGGTTTTGCAGGCTCAGTGTGCCACAGAGGAATTGCAAAGCCTTTTGATTTTCTTTTTTCATATCTGTAATCTTCTCTGGGGGAATTGAGAGTTTGGGTCCAAGGTGGCTTTCCATCTTTGTGACAGGCAGTGTAGATGTACCCTTGTAAAAGTTAGATGTTGCCAAGCACAACTCAAAGATGAGATTTGTTTTTTTCTAGGAAGGCTGCCAGTGCTGTTAATACGTACATCTGGAAGTTCTTGAAACTTGGTAATGAGGACAGTGGTAAAAGCTAAATAAAGAGTCAAAATACGCAGATCTATAATACAACTTTCAAAAATAATATCATGAAACTGAGCACAAAGGTGTGTGGCCTGATTGCGCAAGCTCAGCTGTTCTGGAAAATCAGGCTCCTTGCTTAAAAATGGATGTAAGAAATTGGCTTTTCCCTGATATTTGGAGCTTTTAATCTTCCTTCTTCAGCCTTCTAATGGTGAAGCTGGCTAAGCACCTTCTGTCTACCATTGGGTTGCTTACCATACAGGGTGCTGTGATAATGATTTGCTTTTGGTTTTAAGACCCATTTTGGAGAGGACAAATTGAGATCAATTGGTTTAAAATTCAAATTCAGCATGAGGTGAGGTATTGTTGCATTTCAACCAATGGAGCAGAGACTGGGGAGAGGAAAATGGTTGAGAGAGAAGGAAAACGTCTGGAAATGCAGCATTCCTTGTCTAGGTCAGGCTTTCCCAAGTGGTGGTTAGTCATGGTGGGCTGGTAGGTGCTGGCTTTCCTCTGTCAGCTACAATACTATAATCTTTAAAGATAGAGAGGAGGGGGGGTATTTCATATAGTGGTGGATCAGAGTCACAGTCCAAGATCTGTCTGTGGTGGGGTTGCCTACTAATTGCAGGTGTCTCATGCAGTGATATAAAATATGCAAATTTCATTACATAGGTGCAAGGGGAAACTGTATAACTTGCATCATGACTTTTATTTCTTATGATGTGTGTTTTTAACTGATGAGTCTGAAGTTTTCAACGTGGTGTCTGGCTTGAGCTGGACTTCTTTTTTATTAACTTTAAAAAAAGTTTGAATATAATTCATCCATTTCCAGAGTGTGCCCAAGTGGAAAAACTGCTGTGTTTGTCTCTGTTTCTCTCGTGTGCATTCTCTCAATTGGGTTTTTTGTGTGTGGGTGATGGTTTGTGTTTTGTTTTTTGTTTTTTTTTTTCTTCTGGGAAAGTTTCTTTAAATCAGAAGAGTTTACAGAGTCATTTCATTGAGGGGTAAGCCCAGCATCTTCAAAAGGACACATAAATCCAGCAGGTAACTTTGAGTTGGAGGCCTTGTTGTACCTCCAAAACCTCCCAAGAGTTTCCAAGAGTGTGTGTCAAGAGCTGTGCCAGGGTTCAGCACCTGGGCAGGACACACACCTGCTGTGTGCTGAGCCTTTTCCTCCTCTGGCCACGTTCAGTGTCCTTGGTAGGTGGTAGCTACTGAATTAAAATAATTCATTATGTATTTCTGCTTTAAGCATGCAGTATACATGGGTTTGTGCTTTGTTACCTGTATACCCTGTCAGTCAGCCCAGAGGGTTTGTTTTCCTGGTGGGTCTTCCTCAGTAGTCATCGTCATGTTGTCTCTCCACTGATACCTGTCAGTCCAAATTGTGTGCAAAAGGGTGACTGCAGTTTGCAGCAGTGTCATAACACATACACACAGGAGATTAAAGCAATGTGGCATTTCCTTATGGTTGTAGTTTACCTATAGAGTGTAAACAATGTACTTGTTGCACAGGATTTCAGATTTACTATATTTATGTAATGTCACTTAGGAATTGGTCAGATGTTGATGTAAATGCACTAATTTGCACAGATTTTGGTGACTGGTGGATGTGTGAGATGACTATAAAAAGCACAGTAGATGTGGAGGAGGAAATTATTCTAACTTACAAGGCAAACAAAAATACAGCAGGAAAATCAATGCTGCTTTCTGTCTTGCAACTTCTAGCAAGAGGCTTTGGTTGCAGCTCAACCCTATGTGCTACCAAGGATGCAGATCTCTCCCTGGCTAATTATTGTACTCATTTACAGTGTGTTGGGCTTCTTTTCTGGTGAATGCTGGTCAACCTGCACCTAACTTCAGCCCAGATCAAATGTTCATATAGGGACATATTCAGCAGCTTATTCTGCACTTAATATTTAACAATTGTTCTTTTTAAAAAAGAACAAGACTCGCTAGGGATAGGTGACATTGAAATAGAGTTGTAGAGGAAAAAAGGTATTTTTTGAGACAAATTAGCTGTTTCAATGCATTCTAAAGCTTTTGAGTTAGCTGACTCTCTCTCTTTAGCTTTGTCATCACCTTTGTAGACTACAAAGTAAGACAGAGGAAACACTGATATGGGATTATAAGCAAATCAAGTACTTTAAAAGATTCAGTAGATGTGCTTCTGCATAAAACTGAAGTTATAATGTGAGAGGGAGGGACAGAAACCAGCAATGTTAAAAAAACAAACAATAAAATGAAACAGTTCCTTTCAGAAAATACAGCTGGTATTTTATTCTAGACTTCCCCCCCCAATATCCTTGCAGTGGGGAAAGGAGGAAATCCTAATGGGTTCATTTGAATTTAGTATTTGATACTAAATTTAGTATTTTCCTATCTTTAACATTTAAAGTTCTGTACACTTGCACACCTTCCTTCATAACTGTCTTAGGTTTGTTTTGGTCTTTGTGTCAATATCTTGAATAATTGCTGAACTGAACACTTCACATGACTTCTGTCACATTGCCAGTCCTACCCAGCTCTTTCCCCTTTTCAATAATGTGATGCTATCTCACAACTTGAGCTAGCATGTACAATGAAACTGGTGATATTTTTCAGCCATATGATTAAACTTTGAACAGAACTCTTTGGGGCTTGTGTATGTATGAGATATAATTCCTGCAGGGAGCTTATGGCCAAGCTTGCAGGTGACTAAACTGATTTGTTTTCAGAAGTGCTGAATGGGTAGATAGCAAGACTTCCAACCTGGGTCTTGCTTGTCTGATATTTTTTTTATATATATTATTTTTCTCTAGAATGTAGAGCACATCCTTTTTAATGTTTTCACCTCTTATCTGGGCAAGCTCACCAGGAGTGAGCTTATAAAAGAATCCTCTCTCATTTCTATGAAAAGAACTTGTCTATTAGGGAAATGACTTGGCTTGAAGAGTTGTGATTCTATTTAAGTAAGATTATATTTAACTGAGATTCTACAGGAGAAATTAATAAAATAAGTGCAAGCTATTCAACCTAAATCTGTAACAAAAATGGTTTGTCAGCAACTGGTGTTTTTTATACTGCCAAATACTGTTTGTTACACTGCTGTCCATCTGTCTAGGTCTCTTGCTCTTTAAGTTTCCTAGTAAAATGAACAGAATGTTTTTCCCCCTGAAATCAGTATTCTGATGAAATCTGTAGACTGGCATAGGTGAGGGAGTGGATCTCGCCTTGTCCCTTTTCCTGCAGACATTGTTCCAGCACCCATGTTTTCTTGTGGTGGCTGGGAGAGGGTTGCGTTGTAACACGTGAAAGGGGAAAGAAGGTTTGTGGTAGTGCTGGCCGTGGGGAGAGATGAAAGGATCTTTTTAGTACTGGAGAGGTGTGCCAGAGGTGGAGAGGACCTGAATATTTTACAGTTTTTGTTACAAGTGTCTTAAAAGGAGAAAGCCAAAATCAGCGGTGGGCAAGGTACCTGCCTTTTTCCATCCTCTCTGAAGGAGGAGGAAAAGCAACGACAAGCTCTAGTACTTATGCTTTATAGCTGACAGACCGAGATGTTCAATGACATGAAAGCACATCTTTATAAAGTCAGCATCCATTTCTGGTTTGGTCTGTGGTTACCACTAAAGGCTTTATACTAATGCTGTTATTGGGGGCAGCTGCATTATAGCAGTACTTACTTATTTATTCAGTGTAGTGACAGTTACATTTCATGTAGCAGCTGCTGAAGCCAAGAGTATTCAGCAAGGGCAAAATGTGATAAAACTTCAATGAGGTTTTCTTCTGCAATATTAAGTTTTAATTTTTTTTACAGGAGCAAATATTTTGCTACTGCTATTTTCAACTTTTTCTGTAGCATCAAAGAAATTCAGTAGTCACTAGTTAAGAATGTTAAATTTACTTTATTGTGTTTGACTTTCTTGTATGTGTATCTCTTCCATATAACCAGCTTCGTAAAACATAAATGCATGGAAGTCATTATTATAATAGAAACATCCCACCCCATGATCTGGACACTTTCAGCTCTTCTTAGTTCCTTTTAATGTAATGAGGGCTTAGCCTCTGTGCAGGGGGAGGAGAAAGCCCTAGTGTAGTATACAAGTGATTTAGGAAACTCTTGACATGTGCAGAAAATGCTGTCTGCTCTGCAAGGCTTATTGATTGCTTCTACATTTTAACTAAGCATTTTCTGGGGAAAGGGCAAATTCTACCTAGGAGGATACCAATGAGATGCTCGGGTTAGTGCAAATGTGACCAGAATGTCTGTGGTGTTAGGTCTTCAGTCTGCTGTTATTCACCCGAGATTTTTTTGGTATAGTTATTTAGTTATTTCTGTTCTGCTGGAAACTAGATTGGGCATATCTGTGGGCTGTGGTGTGTTGAGGGTTTTGGGTGGTGGTGGTTTTTTGTGTGTGTACTTTTTGTTGTTTGTGGGTTTTTCTTTTGGTGGCAGTGACTTGTGCTGCTGTAACTGAAAGTCCTGGGCTTGGTTCTTGCTGGCAAGCATGCTCTCCTGAGTGCATCCAATCCATGAGGTCACCAGTGTAAAAAAGTCTTTGCCTGAGCTGCATTCAGCCTGGCTGGGGGAGTCTGTACTGCAGTAGCCAGGCATGTGCTTGTACAGGCTTGTGGTGGCTGGCTCCAGACAGACCTGCTCCCCGGTTGTGGCAGAGACAATGGTACCATAGACCACTCTACTTCTGGGAACAGACTCCAGTTTAGAGCGTAGACATTTAATCATCTTTTCCCCATCTACATGAGGAGTTTGGCTACTGCCTGGCAATGAATGACACTTGCAGGAACATGTTGTTTGGCCCATTTCTGTGACTGACATGTCACATCCTTCACTTTAAAGCTGATACTAACTTTGTTACTCTATTTGTATTATATACTTATTTACCTCTCAATTATGGAGGACAGTTTCCATAATTTCTGGTGAACTATCAGCAGTGGACTCTGTGGACACTAAGCAACTCTATCAAGATGATAAATGCTGTATATATAATAAAATCCTGCCATAAGTTGCTACCAAAGACTCTTCAGGCCTGCTCACTGTTGAGCTGTGGCAGCTCTAAGAGGAAATACCTTTGATTCAGGATTTGCTGCCCTTCATAACGGAGGCAGAGTTGGTACTTGCATTTTACGTGTCAAAGGTCCACCAAAAAAGCAGTGATGTTTTTCTTCTGTACATATGACCTCCATAGGACACTGGTAAAGTGACCAGAGTAAACACTAATGTGCTGCCTCAAGATGTTGCCTTCTCACATCTCATTTTGCACGAGCTGTTGCATAGCTGTAGTGATGGAAAACAAACCGCTATATTTAACTGTATTTTTAATATACATTCGTAACAGACATATGTTTTATGTGTTTAGCTGCAATTAACACTTTTCCAAATTAATATTATCTAGCTTTCTGTAAATGTTTATTTTTGTACAGCAGACTTAATGTTACATTCACAGAACTGATGGGAAATTTTTTGACAAAACAAATGTCAGGAAGTGGCAATTTGTTGAAACCAAAACTTTCTTGGAGGATTGTGGCATTTCTATGAAAAACTCTTTTTCCAGAAAAGTGTTGACATGCCTTCAGTGTGGATTCTGGTGTGAGGAAGAAAGAGATTGCTCTCCTGGGCTATGGGACATGAGAAGTGCTGATACAGGATGTGTCCACTTGGATAGAGCAGGGTGTCGATCCTGGTGAATCTTGTTTCTTTGGGTCAGTTATATCTCAATAGGGAATTCAGAAATCTTAAGTCTCAAACAGATCCCATGTTGGTCTAATAACAGTAAAAATCTATTAATCTGCAAGTAGTAAAAACCCTGTTTGAAGGGTTGCTGGTTTTGTGGGACAGGTGGCAGCAAGTACTGCATGCAGAGCTCACGGGCAGCGCTGAGCACTTGCAACCTGCCTCTGTCTGTGTGGGGGGTCCTGGCTCCTCCTTCAGCTCAGCCACACCTTGGAAACCAGACCCAGCCTCTGTATGGACCTGCTCCCTGCCAGGATTGTACAGGGATAATTTCATATGAGATGGCTTCCTCTGGGCCAGGAGTTGGGGTGGAATAAACAATGCTGTCTTTTGCCAAAATCTTTGAAGATAATGGGGGATAAAGCCCCTTCTCCCCCCAAAACTGCATGCTCATTTAACTAATTTTAAAGTATGGATATCCTAGAATCATAGAATGGTAGGGGTTGGAAGGGACCTCTGGAGATCATCAAGTCCAACCCCTCTGCCAGAGTAGAACCACCTAGGGCAGGTGACACAGAAATGCATCCAGATGGGTCTTGAAAGTGTCCAGAGGAGACTCCATAACCTCTCTGGGCAGCCTGTTCCAGTGCTCTGTCACCCTCAGAGTAAAGAAGCTTTTCCTCATGTTGAGGTGGAACTTCCTATGTTCCAGTTTTTCTGTTGCCCCTTGTCCTATCACAGCGCACCACTGAAAAGAGACTGGCTCCCATTTATGTCAAACATAAAATGCCAGGCCTGGTTGTCCTCACTCACAGTCGTCTGAAAGAGCATAAATTCATGGCAGCTGGTGAGAAGTTTGCTAAACCCATTTCTCTACCCAAATATAGCACTAAGGGGTACTAAAACTTCCTTTGCTCCCCAGGACCTGACCTGCAAAAGCAGCTGCCCCCGCTGATTGCTTGCAAGCCCCAAGGGAGAGTTCATTCAAGGATGCTTGTGAGCCAAGATGCAAGTCTGAATCAAGTAAAACAAACTCGTGCTTGCTGGGAGTTAGTGACAGAGATGGTTTAATTTGCCTTGGGTGCATATATTTACTCTATTTTCTAACACAAAAAGCTGGCAAATTCTTCACGGAGAAATTTCTTCGAAATAAGCTTTTCCTATCTCCTCTAAGACAAAATGTTTCTGCAGTGGCATACAGTGTAGCCAGAACTTGATGCGGTTGCATTGCCTCAGGTGTTCAGAAGGGTATTTGTTTACTTCACTGGATTATGAAAGTGTCAGTGTTGCTGCTTTTCATGCTGCTGAGCTTTCCTTTAGGACTGGAGCTGGCAGTTCCACTTTTCTGATACCTGAGGCACATAAAATAACTAAGTTTTTTGGATCCTTGTGTCTTAGCTGTGCTCTGCGCAGCTTCTCTCCTACACGACAAGGTTATAGAAAGCCTCAGCATCTCACTTCTGGCTCCTCTACATGTTGCAGAAGTTCCAGTAAATTAGTGCTATATTCTCTGCTTGTATTGAGTTTGACTTTTTTTTTTTTTAAACTCTGAGCTCTGTATCTTAGACATGGAATGGCATGGTTTCCATTGTTACCTTCCCTACATAGGGTCTGACTTTGAAAGGCACATTTTCACCACAGTGAAACCATCTGCTACATGTGGGGAATTAACAGTACTAGGCATAATGTTTCTTTATAGCTATGTAGAAACGTGCCCAAATAGTGCAATATAATCAGGCATAATAAGATTTAAATGCCTGTTCAATGAATAGACCTGCAGTATGGCCATTTTCATGTAATCTTCTGTTGGCTTATATTATGTTGTATTGAATTTCATTTCAGGTTTTGTTTGCTGGTGTCATACAGGACCTGATGTTGTTATCATCTCAGATGCATGTGTTTTTAATGATAGTGTTCTGAGATCCAGATAGAGTTAAATTTACATGAGCTGGACAATGAATGTGATACAAGCTGCCTTGCGTTCACTGGGCAGTAAAAGAATACATGTGGTTAGATACAGTAGAGTAGTGAATGTGCTGTAAATCCAAACTTAACCTCCCAGGTGGAACCTGTTTGTGGAGCCATATCTAAGGGTTGTCAGGAGTTAGAATAATATGAGCTATAGTTGTTACTTTCATAAATCCACATAATTTGTAGGGCTCTGAGCCTGCTGTATACTTTTTTTACAATTTATTTCTATATTTAAAGGCTTCTGTTTCTTTTCTTTCTGTATTTTTGGCATGTTTAACATACAAACCAGGGCACATTCTTTTCATACAGTAGTGAGTTACACATCATAAGCATCATACATATTTTTTTCCCCAATAGTTGGTGGCAATTCTGTGCATATTAAAGCATTAGGTCCCTAGCCTATCATTTGTAGGTAACTGTAATTTGCAGAAGTTAAAAGTGAGGCAGAGAGGTTAACTTGCTGCAGATGTTAGTGATACAGCAGTAAAGCATGAATTAATCATTATAGGCATCCTTGTAGAACCACTAGTGCAAAATCCTGTTAGTCACCTGAAGAGTGGGACTTCCCAGCTCCCAGATCTCTAAGTTGCACCACTGATCTTCGTATATGTCCCTCTGTTTTTCCTGTGTCCCTGATGATGACTGTCCATCAAGAGTGATGTATGCTAAGCTGTTATGTTCCTGTACTGCCAGAATATAAAAACTATTGATGTTGAAAGATGTGGGGATATTTTTCGCTCCCTCTCTCCTTCCTGTTTCTGCTAGTCTAGTTGTAAATTGTCAATATTGAGAGAAGTCATGAGGGAAGAAGGGAAGAGTGCATGACTGAAGGAAACTTTGGATGCTAAAAACCTGATAAGCTTCTAATGTCCTTTTGCTTCCTGGCAGGCTGTATGAAAATAAGGCTGAGAAAAAGATGGTTGAGGCCAAAATATTGGTTATAAAATATGCCTGTTTTTTGTTCTGGCTGGTAGTGTCCAGAAAAAGTGACTGTCTCACATGGATACTTGGTGTTCTGTGTCCTACAGCTCAAGGTAGGATGGACAAGATGTGAGGGAACAACACTATCCTTGTCGCACATGATGGATCACTTCTGTTTATTCCTAGAGATATGTTGGGATTACATTTAGGACTCTCATGAGAAGCATCCACTAAAGTCAATCCCACTTTCGCCTAGAAAATGGACTGACTGTTCCTTGGTGACAAAGACCCTCTGACAGGTATCAAAGTAAGTGAAGCTTGCTATGTCACACTTTGTGGAAAATAAAATTGGACTCATTCTATCAATCTCCTTCTCTAATGCTCTTCGGGTTTTTTCTGCTGCACACCCCAGAGGACATGATTGTTACTGGGTACATTTGTTTGCCATGTCAGTCGAGTGAAAAGTTGTACTCTGATGCTGGGGCTTGTTTCAAGCCCTGGTAGTGCTGTGTTCAGCCCAGGCTGCTTCTGAGCCCGTGGGTGTGGGAGTGCACACGTGCAGAAACCACCTCTGGCTGCCAGGCGCAGTGAAAGCTCCTCTTATTCCTGTCTCATCTCCATACAGTTTTATTTTCCTCTGCATGTTTATGGTGACTCTTGCTCGTGTTCTGTCCTTACTGGTGGCACTAACCTCCCCCTTGAGACTGGTCTACTGTGGGTGGTGTCCTGCTTATTGGGTTACAAAATGAAGCAGGAAAATGTTCTTTGCTGGTCTGAGGCTGCTGCTGGATTCCTTGGCAGGTACCCCTGCTGAATAGCAGCTTGAATTTCTTTATCTCTTCTCCAAGGCCCCACTTTGCTGCTCTGAGCATGCTAGCCTTGTCATCTGGGCTGCAGCATCTCCTGCAGCCATCGGTGTGTTACCCACTATGTGGGTGCCCTGCACACCTTGCTCTGCCAGTTCTCTGCTCCCCACAGCCCTGGTGCTCGCTGGAAAGATAAAGTAAAAGTGAGGCAGCAATGATGGCTTGTTAACTGGGCTGTCTGACAAACTGGCTTGTTTTTGTCCCCAGTGAACCAAAAGGTAGGCTCAGGACTAGGTCTACTTTTGAATGCTTACGTTCAAGATTGCAAAGTGGAGCCAAAGTCCCTTCTAAATAGGGCTTCCTGGCATCCAATTTAAAGAACATCTGAGCTCTGGGAGTTTGTCACAACACAAACCTGGTCTGGTCACTGCAGTCAGATATCAAAACCCATTGAAGCTTTCCTTTCTTAAAAACCAGCCTTTGGGATCTGTCATGGCCACTTTTGGCCACATTGGAGATGCCCTGGTAGTCTTGTTAGCAGCACAGTCAGCTGCAGAAGGGACTGTGGAGTGACCAGGTACACAGTTTAAAGCATTAGATAAATATGAAACTGCTTAAATAATTTAGAAGGAAAAGAGGCTTAACTCCTTGCATTCACTGATTCTTTGAAGTAAACCCAACTCAAACCAGTTTTGCAGTTTAAAACACTCATTTAACTGTACTTAGTAATTTAACACTTGCCAGTGTGTTAAGTGCATAAAGTGTTACAAACAATTCCAGCAAATACACAAGAAAGCCCCTTCTCCAAGAATTTTACCTTAATTTTGCTCTTTCTGGGTCCTAGGGTTTCCAATACAAAGCAGCAATCCTTTAGGTCTTTTTTAAAACAAGCTTCTTGGTATTTGTCTGTCACTTCATTAACAAGCTCTTCCCCCAAAGTGCTGCCTGTGCATCCTGAACTGTCTAGATCAGTGCCTGGGCCATCTGGTGCTGCAAACAGTAAAGAACAGCCCAGGTAATGGAATTGATTCCTGCTCAATGAAGAGAAGTGAAGGAGTTAAAACTTCTCAAAAATGGATTGTAGATGGAACTGAACTGTGCCGGTGCTGAGCCTCTGAGATCTATTAGTTTTGACAACCTCAGTTATTCTGGTGCTTCTCATCATCTGTAAAGTTAACAAGGGCTGATAAGAGATGATGAGGCACCACGCGGGTTTGTATTTCAGAACTCATAAATATTTCACAATACCATTTTTCTTACAATCAGATACATTAATTTGTCAACTGTAGATGTTGCTGAATATTCACTTGGTGCAGAAGTTTAACAAAGGCACTGCAAGGATAAACATTTTTAAATCAGCAGATAGAAGCCATAGGTTTTGCTGTGTGCTCAGCTGTTACAGGGTTTCAAATGCATGTTATAATTTTACTGAAATTGTTGATTTTTTGACCTGCTTTCTTCCTTGAAAATATATTATGATTCATAGGCAACCCCCTCTTCCAGCTGTATTTTTATCCCTTTTTGGTGTGACTTCGTAATTTCATACTAGCAAGTCAGATACCCAAGGGTGAATTTAATTTGAAACAAACCTTACTCTTGGCAGAACAATTTTTACGAGGGGATCAAACAATGTAACATGCAATTTTCTCAGGCTGCGTGTCACCTGGAGATGCCTGCAACTCAAATTAAGTAGAGGTGCTCTTTGAAGCAAAAAATTCTATGAAATATAGTGTGGACAAACTCTCTAAAGTAGTAGTTATTCTTTCTCCTGCTATAATAAGATGGAGCACACAAATATCACTTGATTAACAGCTGCAGTATTAATTTCCCTTTTTGGTTGCTTGACTCACAGCAAGAATCATGTCAATGCAGCAGAGAAGCAATTAAATTGATTTTAATCTTTGTCAGAGAAGATAACATGCCTCTTTCTCTTCTCATTTAAATAATTAAAGTTTCAGCAGGTATTATTTCTGGCTTTAAAGAAATCGGTATCTTAATGTAATAGAATCCTTGTAATTATACACTTAATGGGTCTTAATAAGTTAATCATGATTTTTCATTTAAAATGTTTTTTTTTTCTTATTAAACTTCTATTTGCTTTGGTTATGCTTTTAAGAGGATAGAAAACATAAAAAAAAAGTTCTAAAAAAAGCCTCACATCTTATTTTTTCATATTCCTACATGGTCTTTCAAATTCATTTTCAGTGGAATAGTCATGTTTAAACACATGCTTTAAAAATTCTTATCCAGTGAAGCTTTCTGTTATGCCACTGTTAATTATTTTGTTGAAAAAGCTTCATATAACGAGGAAAAACAAATATTCTTTTATCTTTGTTGTAATGCAAACTCCACTTCAGTTGGAGTACAGCAAATATTTCTTTGTCCCTTTTAATCCAAGATGTTAGGCAGTGTTTGAGGTCCCCCAGGTTATTCCCATTAGGTGGAAAAAAGGCTGGTGGAGTCAGGTGTGTCTTTGATGGATGCTGTGTGTTTACCTGGAGTGCACATGCAGCCTCTCTCCCAGCACCTGCTGAGGAGATGCTCTCTTGTCTTGCAGTCCCATGCTTGCCTGTTCCAGGCAGCACTTTACTCCAAAAAAATCTTTCTCTTGGTAATGACTTTGACATGGCAAACCATGTTTATTTCTTTAGCTTTGAATTTTCCCTCCCTCTGGTTAGAAGAATGCCAGTGGCCTTATGTTGCTTGTTCTGGTTGTCTGGCTGGGAGAGTCTTGACCCTTCTTGCCAAGTTAAAACTGAGCTGACAGCAGACGCGTTTCTCTGGCACGTGCATGGGTGTTCTCTGCTTCAAAAAGACCCACTTCACACAGGAAAATCCATAAAGAAAAGCTTGCTTGCCTTTTAAAGGGGACAGATACCCCAATCTACCTGGGAAGGACTGGCCCTGGGGACACCTGTGACTCTTGGGCTGGGTCCCAGGAGTCCCCTAGCCCTTCCAGAGGCAAGAGCCAGCCCATGGAGCTACCAGCAGCTTGCACTCACCTAGGGCAGGTGACTCCCTGGTGTGGAGATGACTGCTGCTTTGGAGTTGTCATCCATAGCTCTTGTGGTTCCTCTTTAGTGGTGTGGTGAGGGGAAAAACAAAAACATCAAGGATAAACTACTTTTTGAGGTTTAGTACAAAGGACTTGAGAAAGATTTGGGAAAATGAGGACAGTTTCAACTGGAAATCTTTAGATTTTGGTAAGTAAAACCATAGAAAAAGGAATAGTGGTAGTTCATGTGACATTTCATTTAAAAAACTGTGAATTCCCTCCTGTACAGCTAATACACTTTGTATTCTATAAACAGAAATTGAAAACTCATGTGCCTACTCTATGGATTACCAGAAGTTAATAAATAATGAAGTTGGTGTTTTCCCACATGGTGGATTTGATCCTGTTCTCTGAGACTTCCCAGTTATCAGTGGCTTCAGTGGAAAATGTTTTGCTTGTAATAAGCATCATTCAGCTTCCTGAGTCTGCAGTGAAATCAGTTATATACTGATTTTTTTTTTTTTTAAAAAGGAATTTTTAAAAAAAATACATATTATGGTTGTGATGAGCAACACCACACACAAGCAGCAGGGAGCACACCAGCATCTGATTTATGTCCACGCTCAAGATCAGCATTGTATTTCTTTTACTTATTACTGCATTATTACGGTTCTTGGTATGTTTTTTTTTTTTCCTTTGTCTAGAAAAGTACTTCTTATTTGCTCTTTGCTTTGAATAGATATAAAACCTCTTCTAAAATACCTTGTTAGCACTGCTGTCATTTGGAAGCTGTATTAGTGACAGATTTCTTTTTCTTCAGATTTCATTACAGGCAATGCTCAACTGAATTTGGGCAGAGGGGTAGACTTAACAGACAGTAAAATTACCTGAGTGGTGCTTGTGGGGCTTGTGTGTATCCCTCCATTCCAAGATACTCAAGTGGTTCAAAAAACTGCAGGAAAAGCAGAGAAAGCACTTGTCTGCAGTCTCGCTCAGTCTGGTTCTAATATCTTTGCAAGAGAAGTTAGTGCGATGTGATTCTGAGACTCAAGATTTGCATTGCTTTGCTTGGGAAAGGCTTTGCGTATCTTTTGAGCTCTAGATATGGCTGTGTCTGTTCTTAGGTGTTTGCACTCCAGTGATATAAATATATTTTCATAAAGCAAACATTAAAGTCTGTTGTTTTCTTTCATCTCCAGTTTATTAGGGGAACTGGCAGGTTGTATGGGGGAACTAATGAATGAAGAATTCCTCTTTTCTGTGCACGAATAACTTACATGTGTATGAGCCTTTTGCTCCACAGCTTGGGCAACACCTTTGTGTTCTGCATAGGTGCAAAAATGCTCCTATTTGAACTTAAAATCTGTTTCATGTGATCTAATGTGACCAATTAACGTAGTCTCATCTCATTTACATCGTTGTGCCATATGGTGTGTGTGCAGGCAGAGATTTAGTCCAGGCAGAATTTTTATGGAAGAGAATTGCAAATGGGGAAGGGAGGGAGAAACAGAGTGGTTAATCAACAGAGTCGGGGTTCTGGATAAATACATACTGTTTACCCTAAATAGGGAAAAGATACGTAACAGATGCTGAATTCTTTAGCACACTTGGCAGCAGAACACACTTGGTATCAACAGAAGGATGAACAATGCAAGTGATGTAGCATGTAGGAAGGGATACTCTTTAACTAAGAACCAAGTTGGAAAGGATATTGCTTGTTGCCTTGCCTACCAAGTCATTACTGTGAGTGTTACAGGCAGTCTGGAGATAAAAGATAATACTGTCTGAATGGGCTGACATTGGCAATTATTGTCTATATTTTGCTCTTTGTTTTTCCTCTTTCAAATATCTTTTCAAAATATGATTGCAGTTGCTTTCCTGGTATAAGTTTTTGTAGGACAAATATACTGTGTTGTGTATTCCCAATTGCATCCTAAGTTTTTGATCAGAAATATAGAGATATAAACTGTTATCTGAGTGAATTTAGAGACATTATTTTAAGAACAATCTCTCTTGGTCATCCAGGGCTCTTAAACATCAGCCAGTGGATATTTACCACTAGTAGTACAGTGCAGGAATTGTTCAACATGTTTAGGCAGTGCTTCTGAGCTCTGTTCTTTTTTGTTATGAAGACAATTGTGAAGGCTTTCAACTTCACTGAAAAACATGGTTCAGGCTGAGATTTCCTTATTTGTACAGTTCTTTCAGTGCCTTCTTACATGTAGGAACAATCCAGGAGCCCCAAACCAGGAACCTGAATTCTTGTTTTCAGTCAAAATTTCCATAAGTCTGACATAAAATGGTTTGTGTAATGAAAATCACATGGCAGCGGACATCGTTTCACTGATAGATGGTTTTGTTGTATTTGATGAGGTACAATTAGGAACCAATTTGGCAGAAACCCTTCACCCTCCCCATAAGGCAGTCATATAAAATTGTGTAGTCAGCAAAAATCTGAAGCAGATGCATTTAATGTCTTATGAAAAAATTTACAAACTTGCATATCTTGTATAGCAAACCCTCAAATCTTCATCACTGGGGGCGTGTGTGTTAATAATGCCCTCAGTAACCATGCGTGACACGCGCTGTTATTAGAATGGAAAAGATTTTCAATCTTTATTGTCACTTCACTTATTTGAATATTTTATCTAGGTGTCAGTGATGGAAATCAGCTGGTGTTTCTCTCTTCAGAATGAAGCTGTACTACACCTTACAGCTAATCTGCAATTGAGCCAAAGCAGCCTCTGTGGAAAGACAGATTTTTTTTTTTTAAATTTTAAAATTTTTTTTCAAAAGCAAATTCACATGTCCTGTTAGTAGCATAGGTTAAAAACACTTCTCAATCATAGATGGAATAATTTCAGTGTAATAGCAGTATCTTATCTTGCCTTCACCTACCTCCTCAACCCCTCCTCAGCTAGTTTTAAGATGTAATTTGAGAAGTTTATAGGTTTTAGAAAAAAGGCATATATAATACAGCTGCCTGATGACAGGAGAGTAGAGTTGGTGACCCAGGCAGTCCTTCCCCATCCTACCTTCCTGTTAAACTGAGGTTTAGGGTAAATCAAGTCTGGCCAAGCAATGAAGCTCACAGCAAGGTGGCCTTTTCTGGAAAGGTGTCTGGGCTCGGTAGGAGCTCCACAGGTCTCCTTTCTAGCATGCTTCTTTCCATGCCAAATATTGAAGTGTGTCTCTTGGGTTCCTAATGTGTGATGCCAGCTAGCTAAGATGGAGCATTTGGGAGCTTAAAAACAACTAAAAAAAATCATGCCTTGATATTGTAGGTGTATTTACTTTTTGTGGCCTGAAGGATGCTGACAGCTTGTAGAGGAGGGAGAGGAAACTGGAATTCTAGGTCTTGATCAGGCTTGGTTTTCAGCATCTTAGGCCACTGGCAGTACCAAACACTTCAGTGCAAGATGTAGCACTAGCAGTGCTAATAACACTAATGGAGTTTACAGTATAGTTAGTTTGTGTGTTCCAGACGGAGCACGGCTGCCTTACTTTTGCCCTCCTTGTGAAATGGCCCGTTCCCAATACTATGAATAGAAAGGTTTAAAGTAGCAGTGGGAGGATGTAATGTGGTAATAGGTGTGATGGAGGGCAGGCATCTGTTAAAAAAGGCAGAACTGTGGTTGTGATGCAGCGGCCTTTAGGGCATAATAGTTACAGTAATGGTAAGATGTGAGCCTCTGGGGAAGCTGAGAGTATGTACTGACAGTTAGACTTGCTTTTCTGTGCTGTTAGGTATTTCTGTAAAGTTTTACTAACAGTCACTGTTTACTTTGCCTTATTTCAACGTTTTATTTTTTTTTGTCCTGCAGTGCTTTGGTTGGGTGGTGGCAAGGTAAAAAGTGTGGCTACTTCCTGGGAAAGGATATATAGGTTGCATAGGAGACTGTGTGTGTGTGTGTGCAGGGCTGCATACAATAGCTGCTTACTATTCAGCAGCTGCACACATAATGTGATCCACCAGCTTTTGTCTTGTGTAGACTGTGGTTACAGTAATGGTTATTCCATGGTTAGGTGATACTCTTGACCCTCACATGTTTGGCTTCTGCCATGTAACTTCATCAGCATTGGGTCAGTTCTGGTCCTGGTTTCCTTTTGAAATACTAAGCTGTTCAGATTGTTTACTGTTTTCTTATCTCACATGTACTTGGGATACAGTAGCCACTTTTCCTCATTTGGGGTCTCCCAAGAAAGACTCCACAGCAGCCACTCTTTTTGGCTAGGACTCAGCAATTCTATCACTTTGACTCCCAAAGTAGCCCTAGACTCTACCCAGGTTTGCTGCTTGATCTGGCAAAGGCATGCTTGCCTTACAGCTTTGGTTACACCTCTTCAAGGCAAACAGAGCAGTAAAGGATGGAAAACACCTTTACCAAATGGACTTCTCATTCACAAAGTTTCTCTTTCACAATGTGTGCATGTAAAACAACCCCTGTTTCATTTTGCTGCTTCGCTTCTGTGTGGCAATTTTCATGTGACATCTCCTGATGTGTTTGTCCTGTGACAGTGGCAGAGCCGTAATTGCCAGAGAGTTGATCAAGAACTGTGCTCTGGGTGACTCTCTGCTCCTCCACAGTGAAAGGTAAACTACAACTGGTGAGCAGCAAATAAAATGAAATTCTGGATTTGCCAGATACAACCCAAATACTTCTTCAATAACGTCTGCAGGATCATTTTATATATTGCTTCGTTCACTTTAAAATGCGTTGCCTTCTTATAGCATTGGGAGCACTGTGTGATACAGAATCCTTGAGAAGATTGGAAAGACATCTGCACAGGTGCACCTGGCTGACCACTCTCATTCCATTCATTATATTTTGTCATATTGTGTCATCTTTTATTCATCTCTTCACTAGTTAACTTTCCCCTCCTTTTTAATTGCTCATTAGAAAGAGGTTTTTCCAAACTTGTAGTACTTTTTGTTGCACCTCTGTGAACCTATTCTGTTTTTACTTTGTGGTTTGTTTTTTTTTTTCCTTGAATAATTACCATGAAAGTGTATGGTATCAAGATGAAGATTAATGATATAACAGCTCCAGTCATCTTCTCTCTTATACAACCTAATAGTTACCACTAATGTTAGGAAATGCATCTTCAGAATTCATGATTTCTCCAGGAAAAAGAGGTAAGAGAAAAGCAGGAGTTGGAGCATGCAGATGCTAACAGAAGAATAACTTAAATTCAGATAATGTTCTATCTTATCTTGGTGTCTTTTTACCCAATTATAAGATGTTTGTCTGCTGTTCCCTATGATTTTTTGTTCTATGGCTAATACAAGTCCAAGTCAGCCCATTTCTGAGATTTAGCAGGTCACAGGTGAGAAAAGATGGATTAGCCTGGGCTTTCTTCTCAGTCTCCTACATCACCACATGATCTGCACCCAACACTCCCTTTGTCACCAAAACTATTCCTGCTCAGTGTTTGTTGAGGGCAGCTGTAGTGGAAGGAGGCAGAGGTCTCATCTCTCACTGACTTCTGCTTGTTGGATTCTTGATAAACAAGCTGAGTGAATTGTTGGGAAACAATTGTGACATGCAAGCAAAGTGCCCAAAATAAGAGCATTTTGTCTTTCTATAAATATGACTTCAACATTTCTAGTTTTGGAAGTCTCATTTAAAAATAATTCCGTGCTTTACTGTTTAATTCTCTTGTGCTGTTGATCTGGGAGACTTCAAAGCTACAATGAAAATAAGGTAATAAAAGCAGACAATGACTTTGGTTATGTATTGTGTATCATAAATATTTGTGTCTCTGGTTTCATTTTAGCTGGCTGAGGAAATATAACTTGCTGAAGGCGGTTACCTTTGTTCGAAGCCAACTGAGACAGCACCAGCACTCAGTAATTACAGCCGTACAGTTTCCAGGAGACTCCTTCTTCACCAGACCTGTCGTCTTGTGTCCCCATTTGTAACACTGTTCATTATATTCAACCTGCTGCCGTCACTCTGGAGCATTCAAAAGGTATTCTGTGGGCTATCGTGCTGCAGGACGCAGATAATGAAATAGTTAGACGTGACTTGTATTATAATCTGCTCACCCAACTTTCATTTGGCTTGAAAAGTAGACTTAATAAAAGCAAGAGTGAAAGGCATTTTATGTTTTTAATAAGGAGTCTCATATGGTATTACCTGCTGTTTTTCATTGTGTCTCTCTTCTCATGGTTTCCTTTTGAGGCACCTGGCAGGAGAAGAGAAGTGAATGTCTCTTAATCTTAAAGCTTTTTGAAAAACTGTAGTGGTAATCAACACTACTGATCAGTAATTTCCAACTACAGTAAGAGGGACTTAAAGTTTTTACATCTACATCTTAGATTTTAAATGCATAATTGTATGTTTACTGGGGAAGATAGTCCTCTTCATTAAAACAAAGTAAAAAAAAATCTACACACCCCAGAAAAAACATGTTTAATCACTTACTAGCAATTTTTTTTCCGATATCAAATTCTAAGCTTGTAAAAATCCTTCTGCCCTTGCAAGTTGGACTGTAAAGGAGCTGAAGGAGTTTGTGCTGCTCTGTCCTGTGGCAGGTAAAAGCCACACTCCTTATAAAACTTTAGACATTCCTAGAAGTGTAATGAACAGAGACAAGATCAAACAACGAAACCTGAGACCTGGGTGTGACCAGAGGATTGAACAATAGATTCCTAATGTAAACTAGAGGTCTTTATTGCAGTGCTGTAATCTTTTTTTTTTTTTGACTAGACAGTCATTGCTAAAGGGGATCTGTAGCATAGCTCCAGGGAAGCCCCATCCTTGCTGCTGCAGACCTGGATCAGCATGTGCATTACAGCACAGGTGAGAGGTGGAAGGCAGGTCTGCAGGCAGTTTAAATTAGAAGGTGAGGTAGGGAGGCAGCTTCTATAGGAACATCTAAATAGAAATCTGATTTCTGAAGTCAAATGCCTAACTTTAACAGCTCAGTTATGAGTCAGAAAAGCCCTGTTCCCCAAAATGGGCAGCTGTGCTTTCAGTGGAAGAGGTTCAATAAATGCAGGCAGAACTGATGTGATTGCATGAAATGGGAGCTAGCTGAAAAATACCTGGCTCGCTCCGTAGAAAGTGGAAGTGTTGTTGGTCAATGGTGGAAAGCACTCTGAGGGGTGGGCAGCTGGTTACATTCCCTTTTGATTAAGGACATCTGTGCTTTGGTGTACACTGCCTCCCAGTTCTGTTGCCACTTGTTCTGAATACAGAAGCAGGGATGCACCACCAGAAATGTTACTTTCCAACTCTCTTAAATGATGATATTAATTTTTCTCCTCCTTGCAGCTAGTAATAATCACATTTCCTGTAAACTTCAGACATGTGTGTTTCACCTTCTTCTATACATTATTGTCCTAAACTCTACCTAAAAGCTGAAACTAATTAAGCCCTCTGCAGCTTATAATATTAGTTGCTTGAAGTACGTGGTAGCATTACTAACCACTGCCTCATTTTGACAGTTCTTGATGGATTAGTTCAAGTACTTGTGTCAATACTTCGTTATGTAAATGTCTTTTCAGCTCTGCAAGAAGTATCCAGGCAATGGCTGGATATCAAGACTGTTTACCTTTGGGAAAGGTGTGTGTATGGAAAACAAATATCTTCTTGATCATGCAAGACCTTGCCTTCACATGTTTATAGAAGCCCAGTGAAGGATCTGGTGATGGCTTTAGAAAAGAGTGAGCCAAAAAACATTTAATAAAAGTAAAAATAAGAAATATTTAAATTCAATTTATTTCTTAAGAGGATACCTGGAATAAGAGCCTTGATCACAGTCTTTGGAACCACACTGGCCTGTTTATTTTAGCTTCCACCCAGTCCCTTCTCCTGAAAACCTATTACCTGTCATTCCTTCTCCACTCATAGCCTCCGAGATCTCCTAAACTCCTTTTAGCTGCACTCACACCTGACTACCCACTGACCTCTTATATTCCTCTGTTGCTCCTTCTGACGACTCACAATCTACTCTGCAGCCTCAGCAGAACCAGATTTTCCCTTCCCTGCTGAAAACCCTTGAGCTGGCTTGAAGTTAGTCCTTAGGAACTTGGTGGAGCCTAGTCATGCCTCGACAGTTCTTTCACCACCTCAACTCTCTTTGACCTGTCGTTCTCAACTTTGCAATTGTCATGGTTGCAGCAGTTAATGGTCTGTTTTCAATTCCTTTAGCTAGGCAGTGCTTGTGCAGTGTGAAAGGGAATGATGCCTCTCTGCATTAAATGATCTAGCTATTCAAAGAAGTATTTATCTTTCTTTTTAATTACAGGAAATTGAGTGAAGTATGATTTGCTATATTATATACTGACTAGTGGATGTTATAATGCATCTTTTCTACAGCTAAAAACATTTCTACTTGTTTTGGTTTAAGCCAGGGTGAAGCTCTTTGATTATTTTTTCTTTCAGCGAACTTTTTAGCAGTGCCAGTGGACTGATAATAACCAAGGTCACTTCTGACTGTCTGCAGCCTCCCCTCCTACAGGGGAGCAGATTAGACTGAAGGCAGGATCAGCAAATCAGAATATTCCCTTCTCATAATATTTTCTCTGTTTGGCTTTCGGTATAGGTTAAGACATCACAGAAGTCAAGCCTTTCGTTTCCTTTTCCACTCACTTTTCTGCTTCCTGTCACTTCTATCACCCTCTCTTTGGCTCTCTCTTTTTTTCCCCATGTTTCTTCCCAGCCGACACCCGAGGGCCCCGTCCGTGCTCCCAGACACTCCCCCCTTCAGCTGGAGCCACCAGGGAGAAGAGTTGCTGTGAGAGTCACTGGGGGAGGAGGGAGGGGATCAGGTGTTGCACATCCCTTTACAAATATATATATATTCCCTTATCACTAATAATTAAAATCAATCTCTTTCACTTTTCAACTCAGCCTCTCTTTCTCATTTTTCTCCCTCTTTCCCTACCTTGGGGGAGGGGGGTGAATCGAGAGCGTTCCAACTCGGTGCCAAACCGTGACACTACTGAACAGAGTTTCAAGAAAAGTCTTCACAGCCAAAAGCATTGCTGGACCTTTTCACCAGGGCTGGGCAATACCTCTGTGGTGTCATGTACCCTTATGTTGAGCAGGACAGAATGGTGTTACACCAAATCCTTGGTCTACAGGGAAATGACTTAACTGCTTCATAGCCTGTGAAGTAGCTCAGTGCTGGACATTGAAATGGGCATTTTTTACTCTACTTATGGGTTACTTGAGGTCCGAGTTACTTATGGAAAAACTAATGTTCTTTGGAAATGTCAGTCGAACTTTTCATTTTAATAATATGCCTGGTTGAATACAAAACTGGCATTTTGTATTGACACTGCACATGAACTGACATGTCATTATACACATGCTAACCTAGATTTATAAAATAATAAAATCATTGTGGTTTAAATTGCCACAAAATATTGATGGAAAAAATGTTATATGCTTTATACACTTATGGGAGTAGCTCATTGCTAATGTGTTTGCCATTTTTTACTGACCTTATTGTGAATGCAACCTTGCTGCAGGCTCCTGCAAATTGAAGCTCTGCTACAGTACTTCTGTTAATACCTGCAGAACCACATAGTTAGTGGAAGAGCACTCTATTCTTTCTCCCTTCCTTCTGGAATACATTAGCCTAATAACCAAAATGACAGTCTAGAATAATACATCTATCTTCATTGATGTATTTCTTGGTTCTGCTGTGTGATAAGAGCCATAGTGACTTCATTCAGGCAGTGTATGACATTGACAATTTCTTTCCATTTTAGTGTTCCTGAAGGAAAAACAGTCAAATCAAGAAGTAAGAGTTTTCCTTTATTTGCTATGTTAAAATCAAGCTACATTAAGGGAACATGAAGTTTGCAAAGGCCCATTTCAGTTGAGGGAGGAGATTCCAGGATTTATGGTCAGTGCCTCATGATTTAAGACTTTCATACTCATGCATTATGATACTGCCTTTTGTTACAATTTGCATATTAAGTCAGTTCTACAGTAATTCCAATAATGTTATTTCAATTTAAAATGGTTTTCAACTGTGAAGGTAGGTCTTTCAGGGGATACTACAGACAGAAGTCTCATTTTTTTTATTTTATTTCCTAAGCCAGAGAGGGTGTGATGACTGAAAAAAGGCAACAGGAGTGGTAGTCACTTGGAAGAAGGTGGTGGGTTTTTGTTGGTATAACATGCTTACATCCCAAAGATAAGAACTTAAAACTGTGATGAGGTCACTTCATGGCAGATCCTCCGCTGTAAAGTGATTAAAAATTGGAAAAGAAATTAAACAGCTGCATGGCATTGTTGCCCAACTTGGAAAAAAGCAACAAAGTGATTGACCTTTTCTTGAGCTCTTTTAGCTTGAATTGTTCTCTGTATCTTTATTTGTCTATGGTATTTGGTGATTTTGGGCTGGGGACATCTCCAGGTTTTATAGGGCCAAATTATGATTTTATTGTTGTGGCAACAATGTTGTTCTTTTTTTATTAACTCACTGAAACAATCATACTAAAAACTATATCTATGATTGGCTGTTCAAGACTTATTATGCATGTAAATAGAAGAACACATGTTCAGAAGAGGCTGCATCCTCACAAACTCCCTCAGCTATCAACTTTGTGCTGTTTCCTCTTCCTGTGTTGCCTGAATTGTAGCTTGGCTTCCTTCTGGAGGGGATTTCCTTGGTATTAGATACAGACAGCATGATGCTGGAGAGTTGTATATATCTCTGTGTGTACTTCAGGAGAGGAAAAAAAATGGGGGGAGGGGGAGAGAAATGGCTGTCTGGAAAAATTATTTAGAATTTTTCCCTGAATTTTTGAACTTTACGTAATTTCAGTGCATGGAATTTCTACTTATGTTCCAAACAACGAAGTGGGATGGCAGCTAGAGAAATGATCTGAGAAATTTTTGTAAATATAATTTATTAGGCATTTACATGGAAAAAAAGAGCAACAATTTAATAGAAATGTGCCTCTGAGCAGGTGAAGTCAAGTTGCCCCGAAATGATGGTGTCAGATGAAGGGCTGGGAAGAAATACAAATGAGCTGATCAAAGTTGTCTTGGGCAGTATGTATCAGGGTCATTAAAGCCAACCTTCAGATACAGTAAAGAATTAATTTTCTAACATAGTAGGGATGGAAAGTGAGAGAGGAACTGAAGCTGTGACATTGGTCTTTGAATTTAAAAAAGACATAGAAATTGAGGGAGAACTGTACTGAGTTGCTAAGGGAGGCACATGGAGCTTGTAATGATCTTGTCGCTGATATTCCATGGTAATGTGCAGTTCTTCCCTTCCTGCAGAGATTTCTTTTGAAACTACCTGCACCTATTCTGTTCTAATAAAAGTGCTCATAATTAGTTGGACCTGAGTTGGTTTCTGAGATTCACTTTGGAAAGAAAAATAGAACTAGCTGTTCTCAAGTAAAATGAACTTGATATTTGACTGGATAAGGGTCTGAATTAGAATAAAAGACCAATAATTTGAGATTTTGGGAAAAAAATAAAGAATGTTAGACTTGGCTCTTAAGTAACAGAGCAAACTAACTTGTTGTTTGTCTGGGCTGGTGAGTAGAAGTATTGCATTTTGTGCAAAAGAGAGTCATTTACATTTCTGTTGGAAAGAACAGAAAAATATGGTGATGGGTTAGTAATGCATCCTGAGTTCAGAAGCTCTGGAATATATAGTGAGAGTTGAAAGTAAAAGGCATTTTGGTTCATTAAGTCAATTATAGATAGCATTGAAATAAAATAATGATATTTTAGGAACAAACATGTTATGCATTTTGAAGAGGTAACTTTTCAAACAGTTCAATAATTTTCACATGATTAATTGCTTTGGACTTAAAATCTAGTAGATATTTTTTCCTTCCTTTTTAGAAATGTCAAAGGTAGACATATTAAGAACAATAAAGAAAATATCAAGACAGACTGTCTTTCTCTACTTCTTTCCAGAATTGTGTATAATTTTACTAATGTTATTGTTCTCCACCCGTGCAACCCCTCTTTTTATAGATGTACATGGATTAATGTGCTAAAATGGAAATTTAATTTAGGCCAAACCAAACTATTTCTATGGAAACAATAACATTGTTGATGCTCTTTGGTATGGGAAGTGTTACACAAAATGCAATCCATCAATTTTTCATCAGTCTAGACATGGGCCAGAAATAATGACGATTTTTTGCAAATGAGTGCAGTATTAATAGGAACCTTTCTTTGTACATGGATTTTCATGATTTTGAGCAGCTGCAGTTTATGGGGGTGTGCATGTGTGTAACTATATATGCACATGCATGGATACAAATTTCTTAGAATTTAGATTATTTTTTTACCACTTCAGGTTTTCTTAAAAGAAAGTAGATGTTCACCAAGCCTGAAATTTTCTTTGAAAAGCTTTAAGTCTGAAAACTCTTCAGCATCATTTGTAGTCTTAGCCATTTAGCTAGTTCCACTAAAGTAAAAAGTAAGAAACACTGACTATATAAATGCATATGGTCTTGCACAAGACTAATGGCTTTCTTGGGATTATTCACAAGCAAAATTCAAAATAAATTTAAACATTTGAAGAGTTAAGGCTAAAGTAGTATCACACTCAGAAGTTATAATTTGTATTCTATTTCTATGGTGTTGTGTGCACACACCATTTCACTGGTGAATGCATAGTGCTGGTGCTGGAAGAGCTGAGAAATGATGCTACATCTTGGCTAAAAGCATGTTAGCTTTCAGTGTGCTTCTGTCCTATTTCTCTTGGGTGCTTCCAAATGGCAAAACCAACGTGGGAAATGTAAACACATCATAATCTGGTATAATTATTTGTACTTATTTATTGAGAAAAATATTCAAAATACTATTTTGCTGTTAGTGCTGGCATTACCTTGTGTTGTCTATGCTAATATGTATAAAACTTATGGACCAAAGACCATTGTTAAACTTTAAATGTGAGAGAAGGTAAAGCATTTTCTCAAATGTCAGTGCATATAAGATGCTATTTACAAAGCCTTTAAAATTACAATCTTTACTGATGAGGCATATTCACATTGCTGCTCAATTTATTTACTCAGGAGACCAATTTATTTCACTACTTCAGTTTTAACTGTTTCCATTGACATCCAGGTCTGTTCTGACCAAGCAACTGTGACAAGTTGTTTATTGAACTGTAAAAGGGCACTGACTGACTCTAAACAATGGTTTTACCTAATGATGAAACCCCATGCATAATTTTAGTCCAGTGTTGTTGGTTATACAAACAAGGTTTTAATTTTATTGAAAAATTAATTTAAGGCAAGGTACACTGTGCTACAGTGAAAGATAGCCTGCAATGTCACTTTGTAGACTGGTAGCTCACAACTGAAGTGAGCTGACTATAATGTTCTGACTGTGGTTTGTTCAGCACGATGAATACCCAAGAAAGGACGAAAGAGAGAAGAACATATAAAGAGATGGAATAACGGAACAAAATCTATTGCTTATGCTTTAAATGCATCTGATGTTACAAAAATGGACTCTTAAAATCATAGAAGAAATACAGGTGTACTTATGGAAAGGAA
This sequence comes from Hemiprocne comata, assembly GCA_020745705.1. Lineage (NCBI taxonomy): Eukaryota > Metazoa > Chordata > Aves > Apodiformes > Apodidae > Hemiprocne > Hemiprocne comata. Next base: position 14,561,723 of record CM036593.1, on the reverse strand, counting down.
AATTGTATCCTCAAGAAGTTAACTTTCTGGCTTGGAAGTAGTAGCAAAAATTGGATAGACCCACTTGAAAAAAACCTGCCATTCTTCCCACTGCTTTGGCAAAAGATAGTTGAGTGCAATCAAAGCTTTTGTCTTCAGCTGTAAGTCAGCCAGCTTCTCTAAGAGAGAAGCTCTGTTATCCAATGATAACAGAAAGAATTCAGAGGATTTACTCTCCTTTTTTGGTGTATTTGTTTTTTTGGAAAAGGAAACTAATGTAAACTTAATGAACAGTTTTTGATAACACAAAGTGTATATAAAGGGAAAGAAAAAAAAATACATAAATGGAACTGTATGTGTATATTAGAGAACTAAAGACTAACATGGTAATGTTTTAGTAACAGATATGAAACATTCGTGAGTGAAGGCAAATGTCCTTTCCAGTGACAACTTGCACAGACAGTGAAGTCTGTTGACAAACAGCACATAATTCATCGTTACTGCTGAAAACTTTTCAGATTGCTTTTCAAGGCATTGCTTAATCATCTTGTATAATTGGTTTCATGCATTAAATCCCTATTGGTAGTTTCACTGTGATTTTCTTATGAAATATGAAACTCTTAAAAATTTAATGGTGAATTGATATTAATTTAATCAAATATTTTAATATTACATCTATTAATATTTAATCTTGTACATGCCTATGCAGACTTTTGAAAGCCATTTCAGTATTTTCTGAAAAACTACTCAGTTATACAAAGGCTACTTAGAAATCTTTTTGTTCACATGGTTCCTGTACAGTAGCCAGGCTGCCTGGGTCATAAGTTATTTTTATTCAGCCTTTAGAGTTAAGGCAGATGAAATGTCGGATGCATGGAAGCTACAGAAGAAAGTTTACCAAGTCCGATGGGGTCTGTATTTTTCTTGTGCCTGGCTAAAATCTAGTTAAAAAGAGCCCTGTGTGATTTTGCAGGTTTATCTGTGTTCGCAGCAGGGTTTGACTGGTATCACACCTGGCATGCTTAGGCACCTGAGGGCTGCCACTGACAAGGGGCTGCGAGGAGATGGACTGCCCCTGATCGGGTCTAAATGAGTCAGTTGCACAGAGCTGATAAAACCAGAGATTTACTGAAGCAGACAGGCCTGTGCTAAAACAAGCTCCTCTCTCGATTGAAACCCTGTCACTTTAATCAGTCATCTCCCTTGTCAGGCAGAGGGGCTGGAGTGGTGCAGGAGATGCAGCTGAGGGATGGCAGGGGTGTATTGGCCAGGCCAGCACAGAGTGGCCTCCCTGCTGCCCACAGGGCCCTGGTGGGCAGAGGCAGTGCCACGGCACATTGCAAGGGGTGTTTTGCAGCCCAGATGTGGTCCAAGAGGTGATAGGTAGTGTTAAAGCAAGACTGTTTCTTCCAGGTGATTCATGCGTTCTCCTATGTTTTTAATACAGCATCATTCTTGCATCCTGACTCCGCTTTTTCAGTAGCTGTAATAGTCTCCTGGATAAGGAGATGTGGGCTACAGAGGTTACAGACCTGTCCTGCTATAAAAGATGTAGTCAGGTATCTTAATGGACTCTTTCTCTTCACCAAGAATAAGTTTAAAAAATGCAAAAATATTTGCTCAAGGTAGCAAAAAAAGAAGTAAATGGAAGTAAATAGTTTACACCACCTTTTAACAGCATCTATGGCTGCTCCCCTCTTGAAAGGCTTCTGTCAGTGTCCTCTCCTGGCACGTGGATGAGGCTGTAAAAACTTTGTTGGCAGCTCTGCATTATGTAATGTTCCCCACCCAAGTTAACACAGCTACAGCTAATGGGCCATGCAGCTTGGAACAGGGGAGCTCTTGGGAAATTCAGATCTAGACAAGAATTGGAAGGAGGAAATACTCTGAAAACCAAGCCCTACCACCATCTTCTCTGCCTCTGTCCTTTTGCATAAGGCACAAAGTTCCTGCTTATGTAAGGGTTGTGATAAAATTTGGTACTCTTTTGTTCACTGTAAAGCTTGACCAGCTTGTACTATTCTGGTACAAAATGTCATTCAGCTCCAGTGTACTAAGCTGTGCTTCTTGTCTCGTTGGACAACTCATTCTGAGGCTAAGGTACAGCCAGAATGACCCATATGTTGTCGTTTTTACTTTGAATTGCTACAATTCTTTGCATCCATGCAGAAGCTTCAGTGAGTACCAAATACTGCTGCTGGTTTCTCCCATTGCTATTTACATCTGTGTTATTAGACATCTGAAAGTTCTGTTTGGGTTTTGTCACAGGGCTGATGTAATTTTAGACAGTGAGCTGATGGTAGAGCTGAAATTTGTTTTATGCAGTTAACATTGGAGCTAAACCTCATGGAAGGTAGCAGGTGTGATAGTGAAGATTATAAATACTTCACATAATGTTTAAGTGTAAAATAAATTCTGCTACTTTGGGGAATCTCCAGGTAAATCATCAGCTACCAGGGAGGCTGCCCAGATGTTGGACTGTGCAGTGGCAAGTTTCACTGGGCTGAATGCAAATGTGGAAAACCAGAGAGTTGCTTCAGATACCCACATCTTAACTGACAGGCCATGAGACCAGAAGTAGGCAGAGTAGCTCTCATTGAGTGTCAAGCAAAAGGGCAAGAGAGAGGGGCTGGTGGCAGAGAGTTGGCTTGGAACAACAAGCCAAGGAAAGAAGTGGGCTCTGTCTGATGCCTGTGCTCAGAAAGCAGGGCAGTGTGTGCTTGTGGAAAACCAGCTGCAGCAACGAAATGCAGGCCTTAGGTTTTTTCTCAGCAGAAGCAGCATGTGACAGACCAGTGCTGGATAGCAGCTCTAGATGAAATACTGGGTTAGAGTTGGTGTCTAAATGGGTAATGTGTTTGTGTTTTTATCCTTAGAGAGTTCAGCTCTTCCATAGCTATCATTTCTCTTCCCATATGGATCTGTTGCTGTAAATACATATATGAATTCTATAATAAAGTACTGAAGCAGCAATCAAGCACTGAATATTGATTAAGGATAAGTAAGGAATATTCAGAGTAAGCTTTTTTGTCAAGTTTGAAAATTTTAGTTTCCTGTTCTCTGTACTTTACATTTAGAGATCAAAATCCACAGGGATATACAGACATAATGATAAATTGAGAAAACGCATGCAAAATAGCTTTGACCCTAGAAGCCCCCAAACTGCAGCAGACAGATGTACTTGCCAGAGCCAGCAGTAGTCTGTTGAATCATGCAAGCACCATAAAGTTAGCTAAATCACTAATTAAGTGTGGTTGTCTTAAAAGAAGAATCCATGTTTCATCTTGGCAAGATGCCCATAAGAAAAAGAAAGATCTGTCACAGTCTTGCAGACTGCAGTAATTAAGGTTTGAAATACTTCCTGGTCTAAAACAAGGATAGTTCAGACAGAGCTAACTGTTTAAACAACGTCCTCTATGAACTGACATTGCTCTTCTATTTCAGACTGTGTTTTAATTTTCTTTTTGGCTGTTGGTTTCTGTGCAAAATGTGCAGAAAAAAAAGAAATTAAGAAATACCCATCAACACTTTTTATAGAAGCTGAGAGGCTAGAAAACAATTGTACAGAATAGCCAGAACATTCTGTGTGTAGGTAGTATAGAAAGTAGAAAATTAAATTTTGTACCTCAGAGCAGTTAGGAAAAAAGATTAACCTGTCTGGAGGTTTTGTTCTCTTCTGTCTTTGAACACGTGGTTCTGTTGATGTTAATTGGATCAAAACATCTTCAGATTTAAGGATTTAAAATTTATTTTCAAATCCTGTATATCTGCTCACATCCAAACCTGCAAGTTCTGGAGGAGAGAGATCTCCATCAGTGCTTCAGTCAAATTGCCTTAAGATTGTGATTAGTGAGTAAATACAAAACGAAAGGTCAAGTTGATTGCATGTGCCTCTGACTTAGCTAGGATAAACACATCGAATGTGCTTGCGGCCTCCCAGTATAATTTTGGATAACATGTTATCTTGTTAGATCTCTCAACTCACACAATCTACTTTCCATTCAGAAAGGTCAGTCTACTTTTAAGGATGCAAGGTATTCAGGGGTCCAAGATCTTGAACCTTTTTATAGTGCTCTATTATTCTGTGTTATATTTCTGGTGTAATCCAATACTTGTCTCGGAAAAGTCTGCCCTCTGGCACAGTCGTTCCACTGTCATAAGAGTTTAGTTTTCTGTGATCTCAGTGGTATTTAACAATAAGGTCTGAACTGCATGTTTAGCAGAAGCTGTGGGAACATGGATGTCAAGTCCATTAATCATGGATTAAAAAAAAATAAAATCTCCAGGCTGGACTGTCAGCCAAGGATTAGCTGTGCCCCCACTGCAAAACCTATTCAAACAACCCACCGATTAGGTCAGCTTGTCCTTCTGCCCTGAGATTTTTTTAGCAGAAACTGGCAGTTACAGCTACAATCCTTACAGTACTTGAGGCTGTGTGTAGATATGTGATTGGAAGACTATGGGCTACTTGTGTAGTGTTTAATTCACCAATGTCAGGCTGACACAAGTGCATAAAATCGATACAAAACAGCCTGTTCTGAGAAGCAAATGAATGCACGAGTTGGAAGTGTTTCAGCAGCAGTTTGATAGCAGCTTATGAGCATGTTTCTGTAACTCAGCAATTAATTTTTGGTTTGACTTTATTTTAAAGTAAATATTCGCTGTATATGTTTGTTAAAAGGTAAATTAGAAAACATGCTAAGAGTTTGGTCTTAATATTATTTATATACTGAAAAAATTAATTTTTTGCGGTGATGATGTGACTTGATATAAAACCATCATGACGAAATTGAGCCACGTGCCTCAGAAATTTTCACTGGTTTTGCTGCTGTGGTTTGGCTAACAAAAACAAGCAGTGTTTCTTTGGGTGATACCTGGTGAATTATCTGTCATTTCAGTGATGTGCTGGTGATTTGTGGGGGATAAGTTGTGGTGAGTTTTGTGTTTTGTTTTTTTTTTAATCTGGTTAAAGAGGGCAAAAAGAAGTCTTGGAATGCTCGGTTGTGGAAAAAAGTTTTATTTTCCTCTACTGCAGCTCTTAATCAATGTGGCTGTTCTGCATGGCTAACAACATAGCTCCAGAATCCTATTACTATGCAAAGTAATTTCAAATTATTTAACAAATAAATTACTCAGACTCTGTTGGATTTCCTGACTTTCTGGAGTTATCTTGAATTCTCAGAACCATTTGGCCCCATTCATTTCATTTGCAGAATTATCTGTAATATGGAAATAGGTGTTAATTATTTCTCTAGCCACTGTTGTCATCACTAGCCAAAATGGCCATGTTAAGTCTGTGTCTTATGAGCAATTCTGGTACAGAGTCACTCTTTCACTATGGTGCTTTGAGCTGTCTCTCTGGCACCTTCACAGGCCATCTTACTCTAGACTGCCCCGAAGGTCAGTGGGAAGGCAGAGCTGGGTGGGATATTGTCACTCTGGTGTTGGATGCAGTAACCTGTTCTTACTGGCTGGCATCTGCCTGGGCTTCCAGGGGCTTCTCAAGGTGCTTGATGCAAACCATATGATGTTAGGTACTTGGCATCCAAGCCTTGCACATTCTGTCCCCTTCACCGGCTGCAAGGGTAGCTGGAGCTAGGTCCAAGAAGCTCTGTATTTAATCTTGCTGTGGTTGGGAGCGAGTTGCTCATCCCTAGAACTGGTTTTGTACTGGGGTGTCAAGTAAGGGATGTGGGAGACATGCCCAGCTAGTAGCTCTCTGCATTGGATTTTGGATGTGTGCTAAGAAGGGCTTTCATTCACATTAGTCCTCTTGGTACCAAGTATTTCGAAGTTGTGCTCTTGATTTTGTAGTTTGACACATGAAGATTTATATTTAAAATTTAATTATACATTTATTAAAATGTTGAGGCAGAGTATGAAAATGTAAAGTGAGAACTGAAATTAAATGACAAATTAGGGTTTGCTTTAGGGTGTGCAAAATTTGGTGTACCTAGAATATGGCATTAAAATGTACAGCAGCCCTAATGAGTTCTCAATACACCTATATTTCTGAAGCTCTTGAGAAGGGAAATAATTTTTCATTTTTGTTAGATAATGAATAATAGGCCAAGCAGAGAAAATCTGAAACTTCATATTTTATCAAAGAACCGTATATATAGTAAAATGATGACAATGGAACCTGTGTATTAAACTAATGTAGTGATTTTATCATTTCATTCTTGGTATCGTAGTACCTGATATTAGCCTGGTATGGTTGCCATGGTAACTGAACACACTGTTCCTTTCATTTGACCTTAAGTTCAAGCCCTGCTGTTGCAGCAGAAATGCCAAGAACACCTCCACTTTTATTAAAAACAAAACTATCAAATACATGCAAAGAGAAAAATGGGTAAAAAAGGGACAATCTGACACTACATTGTGAAACCAAAAAGAAGAGACTGCTTTTGACTAGATAACCAAGGAATAAACAACTGTTAGGATATGTATGTTCATGCAGTGTTCTGTCCTTAAGTTCAGCTGTCTTTGCATTGATTTGCTCCATCACCATTACATTTACTATTCACTGGAGAAGTTACTACCTTTTAAAATTTTTCTCCTGTTTATTTGCTTTGAGAACCTGTTGGATTCCTTCTCAGAAGAGCAGTGTTGACCTGCTCAGTCCTGTGTACTGACCAACTGCCAAGGCAGAAAATCGTTGAAGAGGTCAGAGTAGGTTCCAGTTAGGGTCTGGACAGAGGAGAGCTCCTGCTCACTGGTGTTTGGGGACTTCTGTGTTGTTTCCATCTGACTTGGTCACCTCACATGACTTTGGGGTCAGTGACTTTTTTGAGGCTCTGATTCACATCCAAATAGAGTCCACTTGGTCTTGGATGGAGTGCTGAACGTGGGAAAATTCCTGGATATTGCTGGAGGAGATACCATTTCCTGAGGCCAGCAAGTGGAATGGGCTGGAAATAGCTTCTGGGGTGATGGAGCAGGATGTAGGCAGGTGTGGGGCAGGATGGCAGTAGAGGCAACCTAAAGAGAGACCAGGGGATCATCTGAAGTCTTGGTGGATAACATGAGGGAGGCTTTTCCTAGGGATTCAGTGGGGACTCAGCAGAACTTTCTGCAAACTGGGAAGGGATTGGAAGCTTCTGGGCCTAGGAGCAAGCCAGGAGGCAGGGACAGAGCAGGCAGGCTGGAAAGGAGGTGGCTTGTAGACTTCTGATCAGCTTTTCTCAAAAATCTGCATTTTCTCTTTCTGTAGAGCAGTGTGGTTGTAGTTTACTGCCCAGAGCGACAGTGGTAGCTGGCTTTGTGCTTACTTCAAAGACTGGAGGACAGTCCCTCTTTCAGGCTCAGGATGGTGTGTGCTCCTGTTGGCTTTGCGCCTGTATGATGAGTCACTCTTGTGGTGTTCTATCTTAAAGACACACTCACAGCTCCTGAGCTGTTTCCCCACTCGCTGTGGTTCTCCCAGCTGCTCTCAGTGCTGCCTTCTCTGCCCTCCAGCATGCAGCCTGCCTGAGGTGGGCAGTCTGGGGAACCAGCCAAAGTGAGAGTTCCAGGTCTCCTCTGGCCAGGGGCTGGTCCAATGGCAGGTCTCTGCCATGTTTGGGAGGGGGCACTTCCTGAGCACCATGGAATCTTTTCAAATTCCAACTTATAAAGGTGGCTTTGTTCTGACTCAAATTTAGGGTAGCGAGAAAGCTTGTTTCTCAAAACTGGGACAGATTATCTTCTTTCTGAAGGCCAGATTACTAGTGACACAGCTGGCTGTCATTTCTTAAAGCTTTCTACAGTTTGCTCTATTAAGAAAAGGTGTGAAGGAGCAGGTATTTTAAGGATATTGGAAAGAGCAAAAATTACCAGAAGAGCTGAGAGCAAGGATATCTGGGCAGCAACTAAGGAATGACAAAGAACGGTGCTGCTAGTAACAGGTATAAAAGGGAACAAGACAAAGGTTTGAGTACACAAAAAATGAGATTTTTTTTTTTAAAAGAAGTTTAGTTCTGCTACCTAGTGGGAAAGAGAACAAGAAATGCTTGACAAGGAAAATTACGAAAAGCTTAGTTGCTACTGTGCTTAAATTTTTACTAAAGAAGCTAATATTTACAGGCTGTTTAATGCAATAAATCAGTGAGAAGGAGAGATGAGAAGGTAGAAAAGACCATGTCAAAGCATACTCTGAAAATCAGTGTGCTTAGATCAGTGGAGTTTGAAAATATATGTTGTGCCAAAGGAAGCAGCAGTGTTATTGCAGTCTTTGGAGAGATTATGGACACAAAATAAATTTACGATGCAGTGGAAAGGGGAAAACAGATATGCCTTTCTGACTTTGCCTCTGTGTGCTGTGCTGCTTTCAGTTTGTCATTTCGGCAGCTTCAAGTAAGATGTCCACTTCACAAGCCCTCAGTGATCTAAATATGTCTAAGTTTGCAAGAATTTTTGAAGATATCGGTTTATAACCTCAAACTTTCAATTTGAGAGCTGTGACATGAAAAAAAAGAAAAGAAAAAGCTCAAGACTTCAGCAGACCTAAAAATTAAGATCTTACTGTACACAGCATGGGTGGTTATGTTGCTTGTGGGTCCAGAAAACTTCCTTTGCCAAGCCATACAGCAGCTTCCTCACAGCTTCCTTCTCTCTAAATTGGAGAGATATGGTTTGATGAGTGGACTGTTCAGTGGATAAGGAGCTGGCTGGATGGTTGCATCCAGATGGTAGTGGTCAATGGCTCAGTGTCCAGACGGAGAACAGTGACAAGTGGTGTCCCTCAGGGGTCTGAACTGGGACCTGTGTTGTTTAGTATCTTCATCAATGATATTGACAGTGGCATTGAGAGCACCCTCAGCAAGTTTGGTGATGACACCAAGCTGGGCAGTGCAGTCGATATGCCAGAGGGATGGGATGCCATCCAGAGGGACCTGGACAAACTGGAGAAGTGGGCCCAAGTGAACCTCATGAGGTTCAACAAGGCCAAGTGCAGGGTTCTGCACCTGGGCTGGGGCAACCAGAAACACCAATAGAGGCTGGGGGAAGACATGATAGAGAGCAGCCCTGTGGAAGAAGACCTGGGGGTACTAGTGGATCCAAAGCTGGACATGAACCACCAATGTGCAACTGCAGCCCAGAGGGCCAACCGCGTCCTGGGCTGTATCTAAAGAAGTGTGGCCAGCAGATCAAGAGAAGTGATTCTGCCCCTCTACTCTGCCCTGCTGAGATCTCACCTGGAATACTGTGTCCAGCTCTGGAGCCCCCATCACAAGAAAGATGTAGACCTACTTCAGCGTGTCCAGAGGAGGGCCACAAAAATGATCCGCGGGCTGGAGCACCTCTCTTATGAAGAAAGGCTGAGGGAGTTGGGGTTGTTCAGCCTGAAGAAGAGAAGGCTCTGGGGGGACCTCATAGCCGCCTTCCAGTACCTGAAGGGGGCCTACAGAAAGGCTGGGGAGGGGCTTTTTACAAGAGCACATAGTGATAGGACAAGGGGTAATGGTTTGAAACTGCAGGAGGAGAGATTTAGGTTAGAGATGAGAAGGAAATTCTTTAGTGTGAGGGTAGTGAGACACTGGAACAGGTTGCCCAGAGAAGTTGTGGAGGCTCTATCCCTGGGGGTGTTCAAGCTCAGGTTGGATGGGGCTCTGGGCAACCTGGTCTAGTGCAAGGAGGTGAGGTGTCCCTGCTCATGCAAGGGAGTTGGAACTCGATGATCTTTAAGGTCCCTTCCAACTCTAACCATTCTATGATTCTATGATTCTGTTTTTCATTATTGCTGCTGAACTTTAGTAGGGAGCATTTCTGAACAATCTGTGTCATTGTTAGTGCTGCAGCACTTGCCATGTGTTTGCACAAGCTTTGTAGCATAATACTGCCCATGTAAGCAGCTTTTTGGCCAGATCAAGGTGGGTCGCTGCTTGTGTCTTTAGTATTGAGGAACAGCAGGACTGTGGGAGCTCATTTAAGCTGTGAAGTACTGTCCTGACCTGGGATGTTGGCTGTGGACTGAGGACTGTCTCAAGGTTAGAAGAAATATCGGTGAATTTAATTAGCCTGTATGAGTGGTCATTTGGGATTGGTGTAAAACTCTTCTAATATAAAAATTGCATCAGGACTGGCACTGACAGTGACCATGGCTTGAATGCTAAACCCTTGGTCCTTAAGAATGCTAATGCATGGTTGTACTAGAAGACAAAAAGCTGGGAAGGGCATGCTGGGATCAGTACAGGCTTGGCTGATCCACAGGGGCTGGCAAGCCAGCAGTCGAGGACAAGCATGGTGGGGATCCCTGGAATGGTATCCATTCTGCAGTGCCCTCATGTAGTGTATAGCAGTGGCCCAGGACAGAGATCAGGGTCAGACACACAGCAGTGATTGACAGGCAAGTCCACGGTGATGGAGCAGGTCCAATGTCCTATAAATCCTGTGGTAACAAAGAAATGTAATCTAGGGGAACTTTCAAGGTCTTCGACAGCCCTAAAGGTTTAGTGGCTCAGTTTTTGTACTGCTGTAGACCACAAGCATGTGGGTGTGAGGTTGGTTTTGTGGTGTTTTTTCCCTTGCTCTTTTTGAGTCTTACAGCTATGTTGGAGTGCAATCAAAAGCCAAGAGTTCCTTGTTTATTGTTGCATTTCCACAGATCAAAATGATAGGAGTAATTCTGCATTCCTGGGGAATTATCATTGCCTTCAAAGTGTAAAATGTGACTAGAAATTAGTTTGCAAATATCATTTTAACATCAGTAATTTTCAGCTGAAGAAAATGTGGGCAAAGTATAAATAAGCTAATTGTTAACCTTCTTCCCGACACAAATGATGCCTTGTGGATTTTGATCTTATGGGAAACAGATAAAAAAAACCCAACCCAACAAACAGAAGTACAAGCACATGGAAGTTATTCTGTGCTGTTCTAATAGTGGATCAACTTAGGCTAATTTATTATGCAGTGTGCCCTTTGGTAAAGCCAGAACATCCCAAAGAACAACTTATTCTTCCTTTTTGTTTATATCATGGCAGTGATACATGGTTGTGGGTGGTTTTTGTTTTTTACAATAGCAAAAAAAGAGAATACGATATGAACAGTGACAAAAAGCCTTTGCCCAAGTTTGGATTATTCTAAGGTTTCTTTTAAAGATGGTCAACTCATCTCTATCCCTGCAAAACTGAGCCACAGATCTCATCTAATGAGCTGTACTTTCGTAACAACTCTCACGTAGGATGAGCAACCTCCATCAGGATGCAGCTTCTAGTCCTTAGTGTGTAGCTTTGTGTTTGAAAAACATGGAAGGCCCTGGGCAGTGGGCAGATAAGTGTGGGGATCCTCTTTTTTCCTCAAAGTATGGTGGAAAAAAAAACCCAAAATGCAAACAGACCTTGTCCTCTAACACTTTTTTCTGTTTTATAGCTCAGGAGTCTGGCACAACCCCTCTGCTCTTTCAGAAGTGCCTTAAAAAGTTTCTTGTTCCCATTGCTTGGGTGCAGTACAAGCATCACCATGTATGTCTTGAAACTGCCAAAATCAGAAGTTTCAACATTTTGTTTTCCCCATCATAGCTTGGAAGTAATTGTGAAAGATCTGCCCTCAAAATACTTGACAAACTATTATTTTTAGGATAATTTATGTCTTTCCAAAGTTTAAGCAAATACTGTTTTGTAAAAGTTGCATAATGGTGTTAAATCTTCCCTTGAAGGAAGGTTTCTGTTGGGAACTCAAGGTAATGTTCTCTTTTGAACTGTAATCTTGGTAATTTTTGGTTGTCAGTTATGGAAAACAGTAACTTTGAAATAGATAGTGAAGATATAGCGAACAGAAAACTAAGCTGTTTAATAATATTGTTTGTATTATTATATAAGCTTTTAAACTTGGTTAAGCTGAATAATTTAGAATACTTATTTCTATCTCTTAGTGATTCTTTGTCTATTGGAAGGTGGGTTTTTCCTTCATTTGTTTTTAATGCTGGATTTCTGCAGTAATTAGTGATCTTGATTCTGTGTCATTCTTGACCAAAGTGTCTTTAGGGTTAGAACAAGAAGAATCCATTAGGATAGTTTTAATTGAAAGACTATAAAAAAAGGGAGAAATATTTCCTTAGAAATGCTATGTAAATGACCATTTGCTTAGGAAAAAAAATTTTAAAAATGAAAATTCTTTACTGATAAAGATAGCAAATTTCATTTTGATGCTCATTTTGCTTTTTATTTTTATGTTATTCAGTTAGCACCTTCTTGCACTGGCAATATTCTGTGTTACTATTTCCCTCTTATTCAAATGCTTAAGACCACTATACCTTATATTTCTTCTCTAGATTATTTTTTCATGTTTATTTAATATAACAATGTCATATAACCCATAAACTTGCCTGAAACTCAATCAGGAGCCAGTTTGACCTGGATGATATTATTGCCTTTAGTAATAGCATACTACATGGCTGCTAGGACTAATGCATCATTAAAAAGCATCCAAAGAATGACATAAGAATGGAGAGAATATTTCAAAATTCTTCCTAACTAGTATTTCCAGTGTGATTTCTGTAACTGTTTTTACAGGAAAAATTGCTTTCAATCTAGCTGAGGTTTTTTTCCCCCCCCAATATTGGTATTCTGGGCAAAAAGAATCTGAAGAGTGTCATGTTTAGGATGGCCCTGGCTAAGATTTCAAATGCCCTCAGTTGCTCCTCTGTGTGCACAAAGGTGATGGAGCAGCCAGTGACATCTGATAACAGCACTCCCTTCTAAACAGCCTGTGCAATGAAATTAGGATATTGTCAAATTCTGTAAGCATAAAAAGGGCATATTTGACAAGATACATTATTATCCATTTATTCTTGTTAAAGGTAATTCTAAGCATTTTTATGCTTGAGTATGTCTTTAACTGAACTACATTGAATATACAGTCCTCTGTGAATTCAGAGTGACTCGGGTGTTCTTCCGGTTGCAACTAGTAGAAGAGCTGTACAAGAATGACATGAACTGTTTAAGCACAACAAGAGCTGGAAAGTCAGACTTCTTAATTCTCAACTTCACTCTTGCAAGGTGTGTGTAGGAAGGGGATATCAAGTTCAGTTTTTCATGGATTCATTGTGAAATCAGGAAAACTTTTTCTTTCAACCCAGCTTTAACTCTAGTTTCTGTGTTAGCCTAAAAGAAAATCAAGTCTTGGTGCTGTGGTACTTGGTACTACTACATTTGGGAGTGATCAGGGAATGCTTTGTAGAGTGTTGGTGTTTTACAGAGCTCTAATATTTACCGTAAAATTCAATTATTCATTAAAATGATCCTTCGTATCTCAAATATTTTTCACTTATGCAACGTGAGCTAGCAGCAGAGCCCAGGCTCTCCAACACAGCATGGACAGGCCCTGTGTGCTGACACTGATGGTCAGCTGCTCTATTTGCTCCTTGGGATGTTTTCAGTGGTTGGGAGGTTGTCGGGAAGTGTGAGGCATGATTACCAGAACTAGGCTGGTTTTTCCATTTCATTCCCATCTAGTTATCTGATCACTCAATGGGTTTGAGAGCATGTCAGGTGAGGGACTGGAATAAGTAATCCCCCACCAGGGAAGATGCCAGATTGCATACCTCAGGGTTCGAAAGTTTTGTTTTTCAGAGAGAAATGTAGATTAAAAATTTCCTGAGTAAAAATGTCATGAAGGGTAGGTCTCTGGCCTGAAGATCACGGCTAGTGCACTGTGTTGGGACACTGCTCAAATGGTGGCTTTTTGATAGATATCCTAAATGTATTTTTTAAAATTGCTGTTACTGTTCCTGTTGACAATGATAACTATGCACATATTTGAGTCAAATTTTTTTTACCAAAAGAAAGCTGTATGGTGAAATTCTGGTGTTTTGGAGATAAATTATAGTTTTACCACTTTAGTTAGTGGGAGTCCAAATTACTCTTCTACTTTTCATCTGCATATCTTTTCAGAGCAACCAGCATGAGAAGTTTTTGCTGGTGTTTTTTTGTTCATTTTTTTTTTTTTTTTTAAGACCATAGCTCTATGCAGTGGGTCATATCCAAGACTCTGCAACTGTGGGTAAAGGCTCTGGGTAACAGGATGGTGCCCCTGCCCATACCCAGGCCCCCATCCTAATGCACTCAAGCTCCCCAGGCTCCATCATGGCGTTTGCCTCCCCTGCCATCAGGATGCATCTGCTGGGCACCTGGGATGGCTGGGTCAGCTCAGCCCCTGGGTGTCAGCTACTCCTTGTAGTACCCTTGAATTTTGGCAAGGAAGGGAGAGCCTATAGGGGTGGGCACCTCTGATTGTCCCCTGGGGCAATTGCTGGGTGCCTCTCTGTCCAGCCCCCAGCCCACGTGGGAAGGAACACAGCTGTGGGAGTCTTTTGAAAGGGGAGAAAGTAGGAATTTAATTGGGGAGGGTGATCCCTGCTACAGCTCTTGATTATCAGTGGCCATTGTGCTACTGTCCTAAAAATAACGAGTAATAGGATGGTGCGATAGCAATGGCACCACAGCTGGTGGGTAGAATATTGGACAGGAGTTTCACTCTGAACTCTGTTGTTCATCTTTTCATTGAAATGTGCTTTATTAAGGGATATATTGCAATTTTCTTTGAGGATTGAAGTTCCTCTTAAATTGTAGAGACACCACTGTAGAACTTTAGTCTAGCTGTTAAGTTGGTGGCAGCTGTCAGCCTTACAGCTTGAGAACTTTTTTGATGGAGTATAAACCTTGAAGGTGTTCTGTGTGCACAGCTCAAAATTTCAACTCTGCTCCTAGGAAAGTGTAGACAAGGATGGTGAAGTTGCCAGCTGTCATTTTATTTTGGTATTTATTTATTTATAAAGTTACCCCATTGTCATCACGCAAATGTAGCGGTGGGTGGAATGGTGGCTCATTTTTAGCTGCTGATTGGTGTCAGGGCTGCATCTGGAGTTTTAAAATAGTCTGCCTGGTGCTGATGGAAATGTTTTTACTCGTCGCAATAATCTGACATACTTTAAAATATGGCTTGTATTTTCTGTCATGTCGCATCTGTGAGAACAGATCCTAGGGTATAGTATCACAATTAGGCAGGTGTATTGTGGCCATTAGATTACCTTTTTGAGATCTACCATGGGTGTAATGTGGAATTTTGCTCTTAAGACTAATAAAAATCAATGCTTCTATTATTACCAACGCCATTTGCACTTTCTGTGCCTCAAAAAGTCTCAAGATGAGATTTCTGTAACAAAAATGAGGGGTTAGAGGTTTGGGGAAATGAAGGAAATGTTAAAATAACAATATAATGGTAGAGGAGTTTAAAAGTCCTCTTTCCTAAGGAAATGACTTGTATGACTGCACTGTTAGCATGTCTTAATAACTTCTGAGGCTGCTGGCCGACTTAGCAAATTTGACAGGTGGAGAGAGATCTCAAAGGTGTTGAGTTTCTGGAAGTTTTGTCAGAATAAGAGTCTGGAGAGAGAATATAGAGATACATTGGTACCCCAGGTGTGGGAAGATCTGTGCAAGGTGAGCTCAGTTATATGATTAGAGCTCAGAGCCCTGCAAATAGTAAGGCTGGACAAGTTTTCCCCCGATCTTGTTCTCTTATTTCATGTCTCTGGGGAATATCCCAACCTGAGACAAGGAGCAGCAGGGAAGGAGGTTTGTGTGGGGCAAAGATGTCCAGTAAAGAGGAGAGGATGCTGTGAGCCAATCCCAAATTCAAGAATGTGATGTTGAACTTCTGAGCATCCATTTTGACTGCTTCCTTGGCCATTGTTTTGGTTTCGGTATGATTTTGAGCTTGCATAATTCTCCTGGCTCATCCCCAGTAAGTAAGGTTGGACTGGGCTGGGAAAATGCCTCTGTGGTGGAAAGTATTTTTTTAAATGGGAATCATTGCACTACAATCTGCAGCACTCTCTGCAGTGCTGCTGAAGGTGCTGTGGCACAGGGCTGTGCTGCCCACCCCTGCCACTACTTCTTCCCTGAGTGGTAGTACCTCAAGTGCCAGATTCTACTGCAGTGGCTAGCTGGGAAAGTTCAGCTTTTCACTTCTGTATGAAAACCTATCAGGTAGTTTATTATCCTTAATTTTCCTCTCTTGCTTGCTTTTATTAAAATAGGAATCATGAAATGACTACCAGAGTGTATTTCATAAGTCTCGGCTCCTTAATAGATCCCCATGTAATTTTGACACATCCTCTTGGGTCTGGCAACTATAAAACAACTGCTATAGCTTTCACTGTGGCAGGTTTTCTGCAGAATCTGTTTCATAAAATGGCCTGTTAAGTCTTCAGATATTTCCTTATTGTTGCAGGCTTCCAAGGTACCACCCTCAATGGCTTATTATACTTCTGCTCTTTCTTATGCTCCTTAAAGGGTGTATTTTTTTTTTATTAGGTCTTGTTCCTCAAGGACAAACTCACTGAACTAGGCTTGTTACAATTTTAATAGACTTTTCTGTCACTTAGTCTTGTACATGGGCCATGGAACTTCAGGAATCTCTGTGTCTTAATGTTATTTAAAAAGTGCCTCCTGCTTCTTCTCTAATTAATTGCAATCAGAAAGGCTAGTTGCTGGACACATGGTGTCGCAGCTTCTGTGAAATACTGCCTGATGGCTATAAACATTGCCATATGTTCTCTGTGAAATATTGCCATAATCACTGGCAACAGGAACAGCTGATAGGGGATGAATGATTGGTTCTCTTCTGCTTTATTTTCAAAATCTGTGAAGCACTTCCTGATCACCTTAGTGGTTTTTTTTGTTACTGCTACTTATAGTGGGTTTATTTTCCTCTAAAATGTTGTTATTTAATGTTATTTCCCCAAATTAAACAGATAATTTTGTTATGAAGCTAGATAGCTCAAAAATTAATGAGAACTCTCAAAAGCTTGATGGTCAATGAACTACAAGTTTTCCTCTAATGAGAAAGTTTCTGTTCTTCACTGTAACATAGGTAGAAGGACAGTTTGAAGGCTGAGCAGTTTACCAACTCTTTTGATTGTGCAAAAGTAAAGTTTTCAACAGTGTGATCTTAATGTTAGATTTTTTCAGCCTTTCATCATGAAAGGGATGGCTATTGCAGCTTGTGGTGACATCCAACAGTGTTTGTAAAGAACATTATTTCCTCTGCTGATACAATTTCAGTAGCCTACTAAGAAATATCTTTTAGTAAAACAGCATATTTCAGATTTTTCATCAGCATTTCCAAAAATTCCTCCTTTGTTTGTTTTGCCTTTGACATTAAGTTTTAACACTTTGTCCTCCATTATAAGGAAATCCTTCTTTAGAAGCAGCAATCCTCCCATTACTTCAACACAGCTAGAAGCCTCAGAAGACTGCTTGCACAATAAGTGTGATTCAATAAGAGAAAGGCAGTGCATTAAGCATGTAAAGTGTTTTTGTGTCTCTGGTTAGAAGCATAGGGCTCTCATGGAGGTAAGCAAGCAGGATTGATTCTGCTCCTTTTATTAGAATTGGTTTCTTTTAAGCACTGATTTGCTGTCTCAAATTACTAATTCTAATAGGGTACTTGCTAGCTCTGAGAAAAATTGTGTTTTATTAAAGCAACAAATGGTTTTACATGCCTCTCTATACTTTGGGAGTTGTGGGCTGTTGAAGCAAGTTCTGTCTTACATGCACAGCTCAGGCTATTAAACTGTTCACAGGTGATTGATCTCTTTAATAAAACCCTGTTCTTTAGCAAGGAAAGAGTGATAAAGATAAACAAATGTACTTGTTTGTCCAGTGCTTTGGAGATTACGGTAACGTGAGGACATCAAGAATGCCATTTTAATGAATAAGGCAGATGAAACACATCAATTTGGACTTAATTTAAGCATGTCTGGAAACCAATATGCTTTAAGTTAATTTGATTCATGCTTTTCATTCGTTTGTAGTACCACGTGCATTTTAACAGAAAACGTTTCATACTTAAGCAAAGAAAAGATCTGGCAGGTAGAAGATTCTGGCACTTCCTGCATGAGGATTGAGCAAGTGAGGAACAGTGACTGTGAATCCACTCTCCTGCGGCTCATTAGGGCTCTGGCCCCTGCCGTGTTTTGAAGGACACATGCCATGAGTGTGCCTGAGGGGGGCTGGCTGTGTGTGGTGTGAGGGATAGCTGGAGAGCTGCTCTGAGAACACAGGGCTCTACAGATCACTTTGGCCCTAATGTTAAAAATTCCGTGTTCTGCCTGTATTGTGTGTGATTGTTCATTCATACTGATGTTTTTCGGAATAACTCTGCTAATGTCAATAGTTACATTGATTTTTTATTTTTGTTTTTTTGGTCTTTTTTTTGTTTTGTTTTGTTTTTTTTTAAGACAAGTGAGAGGGGGGGAATCAAGCTTTAATTTCTTTTGCTATCCACTAAAAAGCATTCTTTCCATGGCAACCCCTGTTTCCATGGTACAAGCTGTATTGCCCTTCAGAGAAGCTTTATTAGGAAACATACACACTTGCTGTCATGTCAATGTGGCCGCATTTTATGGCACTCTAAAGGAAAACTACAGTAAAATGTCATTATTTTTTAAGTTGTACTTTTTTCATTATACAATGTGGTGAAGGATTGTTGCTTCCACTGCTTGGCAGTGTCATGGGAATGCAGTAAGACATGATTCGTTCTATTGTTAGAAGGATATTCTTCAAACTGCTGTATTTACCAGTACATTACGATCATTGTTTTCTAAACTCTCTTTGGGTGTAAGTTGGCATACTAAGAATCAAACTCCTTTTACAGCTTTAAAAATAAATATGTAATAAAAGTTTTCTACTCCTAGGTTCAGCATGGGAAATAAGAGATGTTAGCAAATTCAAAGGCTTTGCTTCCATTCTAAAAAGAAATGTGGTTTCTTCTCCATAATGGCACCTATTAGAAGCTACTTTGAGTGTTTAAAATTAGTGAAATTTACCAAAGAAAGACACCGCACCTTCATTTTTTTGCTATAAAGATGCAGCTGTAAAACTATTAAAATTATATCATTACCTCTATCTTTAGAAAGTTCATTATAATCACCCTTTTAGACTCTTCTGACTACAGTTATGAGCTGTAAAGGTCTCTGATACAAAGTGCAGAATAAGTCTTTCTCCAGTTAGACTAATGCATCTTGGAAGTATGTGTTAAGGTGATAGAGACATCAACGTATCAAAACTTCCCTGAGTTTTGGAGAGCTGCTTCATGTGCTGCAGTTTTCTGGGACTACAGCCTGACAAGGCTCTGCAGCTACATTTTTGAATGTTTCGTGTTCAACAATTCCATTCCAAACCTTGATGAGAAGATGCAAGGAAAGTGGAGTAGATCTAAAAGTATATGTAATTTCAAGCAAGATCACTACCTCATATCAGAAGTTGGTAATTTCAAAGATAACCCTGATAAAATCCTTGCAAGAAAGTCAGAGCAAGTCCTCTACGCAAAAGGAGCTTTGCCTGTGGCCTGAGCTTGCAAAGGTATGATAGTTGTGTTCAGACATCTGCCCTGGTGTTTTCCTTGCTTGCTTGCTAAAGTTACAATTAGGGAAGCAATATTTGAATTGATGTGGGAAAAAAGGTAAATCAAAAAGCTTGGAAGAATGTAGCTAATAGTACCTCTGGTGAGGTTAGGAAGTTCAAGTAAGGTGATGAAGCATGGCAGTATCTTGTTTTGAGGACCGACATGCTACCTTCAAAGTTTAGTTTATGACTCAGCAGGCTGAGAGCTTATATGCAAATTAGAGACTTCTATTTTGCTTGCAGATGTGGTGGCTGTCCTTTAATCAGGAACAGAGTACCTTAGCAGAGGTTTCATTAACAACTGTGGTGAGAACTGTGCTTTACTTCTAAATTAACAGTTGCGTTTTTAAAATACAATGTAAGGTGCCATTTTAATGAACAATTTATTCCCTTTTACAGTATGTCCATAAAACTCTGGGTTGGTGTTTGTGAAAATGCTGGGGAAACAAGGAAGGATTAAGACAAGTGTTGAGTGGTTTTATTTTTCTTTTTTTTTTTTTCCTTGCGAAATCAGTGAATACACCTGTAGCTGTACTCCTGGCAGTATGACTCTGCAGTGGTGTGGCACACAGGCTATGGAAGTCTGTGCTAATGTTCTTAATCATAATAATGTGTTAAATTTTTTTTTTTGCTGTTGTGATATGTAGGCTGACTGTCCTGACTGATCAAAGGGCAGAGCACATGATACTAATAGTCATCACTGCTGGTAGTGTTGAAGCCAGATGCATAACAAGCAATACTACCCCGCACCTCAGAAGGAGAAAAAAAATTTTGCTTCACTTTTTAATTTTTTTTAGGGCTGTACAGACCTCTCTTGTGAATGAATTATTTGTCTGCTGTGCACTATTCTGGGATGGATGGATCAACTGGCACCAAAGTGATTTGTTAATGTCAATAACTGCAGGGTCACTGGTGAGATGACTAGGGGGCAGGGTGCAGGGAAGAGCTGTCGAGCAGCAGCTGGGCTGGGAGAGTGCTGTGCCTTGTTTTCCTTAGGATCTTGCTGTAACAGTGCCGCATGATTTGAAAAGCTTGGTAAAATGGCACACCACTGTTACAGCTGTTCCTCTTCAGAGGGCAGTGTAGGTCAGTAACACAGGCTTCCTGCCTGAGGCTCTCTGACCAGCTCCCTGCTTGTCCAGGGTGTCTGGCCTCCCATAAAATGCTTGAGTGCCATGATGAAGCCATCACTTGCTTGCTGCTCTCTGGGGACCGCTGTGTGCTGGCAGGGGGCTGGGGCATGCTTGCGAGATTTACACAGACCCTGACATTCACTTCCGGTTATTTGTGACAGAGCTCAGGATTTCCAGGCAGAAGTATTACTAATATCCATAGCACTTGTGGAGAAAAATTCCACTTCCTTTTCTGGTGAGAGGGAATTTATGGTGGGAGTGGAGAGCACAGTGCTCTGGGCCCCTTCTCCTGCTGTCCTGCCCAGGGGCCCAGTCCCAGGAGGTGGCTGGGCTGGGCTGGGCTGAAGGCCTTGTTTGAAGCCTCCTGGCTCTTTGAGGCCCTGCAAAAGCCATGTCAGGCCCTATGTTCAGTCTGGGACTACCTTTATCCCCCTGTTTTCCTCTTCACTCGTAGTGATTTTTAAAAATCGCAGGGCTTGGAAGTTAAGAAACAGAAGACCTCTTGCCAGTATTGTAGGTACCTAAAGAGCATGAAGTATGCTTATACTTCAAGGTAACCTTTCCCCAGGCAGACACAGAATTCCTCAGGATTGTAACCTAAATCCTCATACAGTGTAATTAGTGTGAGAAACATTATTCAAGCTCTTCACTGTAAGCGCAGCACCTGCATGCAGGCGAGGGTCTTGTTCAGCTGAGCAGGCGTGAGGACTGGTCAGGGTCTCTGCCTTGCTCTGCCCTGGACCCCCTGGCAGCAAAGCTGTGCTGCTATGGCTGCCGCCATGGTGGCGGGGGATGGCGTGTGGGGAAGCGGCCTCTCACGCTTCAGCGGCAGTGCGGTGCGAGTGGCAATGCATTCGATTCCACGCAGTAATAGTGCCATAATAACAACCGAAAATATATTTTATGGTGGATGTTGATAACTAAATGCTTATCCCATACATAGGAATTCAAATAATTGGAAATTCTTATAGCCTGGATCCATTTGAGACCGCTGCAGGATACATTCACATTGAAGGTTAAAATCAATAGAGTGTGTTTTGGTTATTTTTCAGATGTCTGTTGGATGTTTAATGTAGTATATTTGTATTGTGGGCTCTCATTCCTGTAAATCTGAGGTCTCTCTTGAATGAATGAGGAGATAAGCGATTGAATTTGAAAGATACTTTATGCAACAGAAAAGCAATTTGGTTGCTGGTTATCAAAGGCCAAGAAGCAAGCTAGCAATTGAACACTCGATATTTATAACCCTTATGTTGCCAGTCTGCCCTACACCTCTCAGGAGCTCTGGTTTTGGCAGTGCTTTCAGGGCCCCATGCTCAGCTGGGCAGTCATCCTTGGCTGAGCAAGATGCCATGGAGTTGGGATGCCTCTTGGCATCCTTGGAAATCTTTTGGAACATGTTCCTCAGAATTAGTGTTTCCCACTTGAATTTTGCTGAAAAAAAAAAATCATGAAGAGCAACAGAGGGGATATCTAGGACATACTGTGCCTCTGGAGGCATGGTTCAGGCTGTGCCAGGCACCCAGCAACGATCTCCTGGTTTGAGTGCTGTTAGGCTTCTCTGTGGTGGCTCTCCTCTGCTGGTGGCTCCTCCAGTGCTGGGATGGGAGCAGAGGAGTCAGCAGTTATTGCTATTATTTGTATAGCATCGTAAACCTGTGTGGAAAGTCACTGGTAGCTAGTGGGGGGAAAAAAAAAAAAAAAGAAAAAGCCTTAATGTTAAAAATCCTGGAATTGATGAAATTATAAAAGTAGTGTCTGGATACACAGATGCTCAAAGTGAGTCTAACAGGAAAGACTTTTTAAGAGGGACTCTTTTGAGAAAGAAAATAACATGATTGTCAGCAGTATAGTTTCACCCTGGCAGTGCTCAGGAGCAAAGGAAGGTGTCTTGCTCAGAAGCCTGAAAATTCTCTATCTGTCCTTTGCACACGAACTGCAGCTGTAGGTGTTTTGAAGACACCATCTTAGGACGGTGGCTGAAGCCTGGCAGGTGCCCAAACTGTGCCCTAGTCATGCTCATTGTGACAATGAAGGGGTCTTGCTGGCTTCCAGTTTTAAATATTTTAATTTTTTCTAAATAAAAGCCCAAAATAGAGCAAACTTTTTTTTTTGGTCACTTTATTTTGATTTTGCAACAGCACTTCCAAAATCTATGTTGTTCTTATCAGTAGTTATTTCTTGACTGCAAAATTACAAAACTTGAAAGCAAATTAAGATATGAAACTATTTCTAAGAAGCAGGATGATCCTAGCTTTTTATGTGGGCTTTTTAGCAAGAGTGAAAAAAAATTCTCTCATGAACTGTATGTTCTCAATAAAAGGCAGTGTTTCACATCAGATTCTCTTCAAATTACAGAACAGCTTTCAAAGTGGTAGTAACAAGTACTACACATTGCTCTTCTATCCACTGTCAGTAAGAAGGACATGGAAATGAAAATTTTTTTACTCAAATGAAAACTTTGCAGCCACACTAAGGTATTAATCTCTCAAAATCAGTTGTCTCAATCACACTTCAGATTCCTGTTTGAAGATAAAGTTTGAATAAATATTCCTGTCCGCAGTGATAATCAGTGTTCAGCTAGAGCTTACAAATAGGGGAATAACTTTTTTTTTTACAGCCACTTTACACAGCAATCTAAAATCAAGTTTATCTTATTCTAGGCTGTTGAGTTAGTGGCATTTTATCTCTGCAAAGTGTTTGAATTGATTTTAGGTTTTTTTTCTATTCTTAGAGAAATAATAGATTGTTTTATAATTCCTTCTCAAAATTCTTCATAGCTTTTAGCAAAATGCAGAGAGAAAAGTAAAAAGTAAGTTCCTAGAAATAAATTGTGCATAGGAGCACATTTGAAATTGAGATCCTCGGAGTCAATAGAAGCTGTGCACATTGCTGTTCAAGTAAATTCCACATAAGAGATTTCTGTGACAGGTTCAGTTTGATGGTTCTGTGTATTTCATGATGTTATTAGTTTCTTTCTGAGGATCCTATTTTTCTAATGGATACTAGAAAAATGTAAGTAAAATAATATGTGCCAAATATTCTGCCTGTTATAAAAATAACTGAATTCTAGATCTAGTCATGAATATTATTTTACAGCTGCTGTTAAAATGTGAAAGTACTAGAACTGGAGTTGTGCTTGAAGGCTCTTAAGGATGCATCTGCAATGAGCTATATTGCTGTAAGGTGGGAAAGGTAGAGCTGGAGCAGGTGTTAGAGATGCAGGTTCCTGTTTGCTAAACAGTGTTTACTAGCATTGCCTCAGCTTACAGTTCTGAACTAGTTAATGGGGCACATTCCCTCAGTGCTCTATAGCAAAGGTTTTGGGTATTTTTCAAAGAAAATGAATGCACTTTGCTTATCCTTTGTCAATGGTAGTTACAAATAGAACTACAATTTCACGTAATAGCTAGAAACCATTACTCTAATGGTTTGACAAATACCTGTGAGGATAGACCGCAATATTTCATCTGAGAAAGGACTGAATATTAAATAAATCTAACCTCCCATTGGGTCTTGCTTTAACCTCCTACTGGTTTTGGAAAGTGAATTTAAGAGCTGAAAGCATTTT
This sequence comes from Hemiprocne comata, assembly GCA_020745705.1. Taxonomy (NCBI): domain Eukaryota; kingdom Metazoa; phylum Chordata; class Aves; order Apodiformes; family Apodidae; genus Hemiprocne; species Hemiprocne comata. The sequence goes on along the minus strand of CM036593.1, from coordinate 14,537,652 downwards.
AGATTAAATGTTAGGGGAGAGGTTCAGTAAGACCTAGACAGCAGATTAGCACTTTATGCTCATAATAACAATCCTTTCCCGCTTCCCATTATCACTTCAAACACATCATTGCAAAGTGCAGAATTTAACTTGGGTCAGGTGTACAGTTGACTTGTACTGATCATCTAATAGTTATGGGTATGGACAATTACTGGTATTTTTTTCCTCACTTAATTTTTTCCATACTTTTGACGACATTTAGGACATGTCATCTCAAATTAGGAATTCCCTATTAACTTAATAAGATGAACTTCTGAATCTAGTCCTTGAGCCCAGTACCTCATAGAGGAGGTTCTTAAGTTATGACCTATTTTTCTTTAGAAGTTATAAATAATGAAGTTTAAAATGTTTAACTGAAGACTATTAATGCAAGTAGAGCAGGAGACTACTTCTCAAGCCAAAGGAGATGTTTCCTGTGAGGAGTTCTTTTTACAGAAAAATACCTGCGGCATTAGTTGATCTCAGTGGGAATGAGATAATTCCAGTGCAAAATGGTTTTATTCCACTATGTGAAAAAAAGCTGAATTGCTGATCATAGTAAGAGTAATTTCTTTAAAAATTGTAGTGATATAGTATGGAAATACTTGCATACATGTGGAGAAAGACTTTAGAATAATTCCAGATAATTTTAGAGTAATAGCAAAACAGCTATTGGTATATCAAGCCCTTTAATTAAAAGGGGAAGAAGAGGAAAACATTAGAAGCTGCATGTAATGTCTGTTTACGTTCTATTTTTTTTTACAAGAGAAAGTTAATTTGAAAGGATTTGATTATTCAGGTTGTAATTATATAGCTGACAGCCAATCAAAAGGCAATTTGTCTTTCTAGAAAAATAATGGGTATCAGTTATGTCATACAGAACAATTTAAAAAAATATTTTAAAGTTGTTTAGGTGCCTTTCTTGCAATCAGGGTTCAATAAGTAGTGAAAAGAATGGATAAACCAAACTGATAAACAGATCTTTCCCACTAAAACAAAATTGCTGGTGTTGAAGTACCTGTTCATGTGCTAAAACCTCTGTTTCTAGTTCCTCTTCTGATATATTGCAACACTTGGCTCCACCTGTGACAGCTCTCCTTAGCTGATTTCTAAAATCCTTTAAAACAGAAACAAACACAGATAGTGAACAGCTAACAAATGATGCCCTGTCTCTGCGGGAGGGGTGTGTGGCTATAGGGAAGGATGAAGAGTTTGAACTACCCTGTTGACCTACCCTGAATCAAGCCGGTAGCCAGCTTGTTCTGCAGATGGATCAGCAGTCAGAACAGAATGGTTCTGGTGCCCGGGTGTTTTGGTGGGTTTTTGTTCTTGTGTTGAGCCAGAAGCCAATCTTTTGTAAGAAGAGAAAGCAATAATGATTCCTTCACAGATGTCTCAAACACAATTAGAAGCTAAATGTCTTCCTTCTGTTGCAATAATAACATAGCATTACGAGGTGAAGGCCATCAACCCAGTCAAATGCAATTAAAACAAAAATTCCCCACTTTTTGCCTAAGTATTATTTATTACTTTGCAGTAGCAACCATGATGGGCTAAAAGCTTTCTTGCAGCCATAATATTCTGGTCTCAGCAAGGAGTGCATAATTTGACAGATGGATGTTGCTGAGGAAGGAGTGCAGGATGCAGGCAGGGTTGTGCTGATGAGGTGATGAATATTAATTAAATTGAAATAGTGTGATCAGAACAGGTTTCATATATCCTGACCTTGCCCATGCAGTGTTTTTTCTTCTTTGTTCTTCTGGATCACTTCATTCCAATCTCCCGTTTTCACTAATAAGTGGTATAGGCCCATGGAGCTGCTCTGTGTGCACATCTTCAAATCAGCTGTACACAAGGCAGTGGGACTCTAGCAAGGCTGCAGGTGAAGCCTCCACAGGTGTGGTAAAGGAGTCCCACTGTGGTAGCAGCCCCTGTGCTGCTGAGGAGGATGCAAGAGTTAGGGAAGGAAGCAGCGGCTAGAAAAGAGTGACCTGATCTCTCAGGTGAGACTGTTGTCAGCTGAGACTGTGCTGTCTTCTTGAGATGAGCTACACCTGTAGCAGGGGCATCTTCAGGGGTTGGAAAATTGGGGGCTGCAGTGGGAGCGTGGCTGATTTTCAGAGGTACAGCAAACAAGGCTATAAGGGGCAAAGAAGAGCATAGTGAAAGAGGGAGTCCTTTCAGAACATCTGCAATACTGGGTAACAAGCAGTATGAAGAGTTGGAAGAAAGGAAAAAAAACTTGAAGTGCTTCCACACCAGGTTCAAGGCCTAAAATATAAGAGGAGGAAATGGAACTATTTAGTGTGAAAGGATAACCTTGAAAAAACAGGTCTGGTGGAAGGAGGATAACCAATGCTGTCAGGCTCTATCAGCTATATAGGAAAGATGAGTGTGACATACAGTCAGGGGAGTGGCACTCTGCATGAAGTGTTTTAGTGCAACAGTATAAAAATATGGGAGAATAGCAGGCCTGTGGAAATCCTGTGGGCAGAAATCTTGTGGTCTAAGAAAAATGTAGTGCTAAGATTGTGTAACCAGCCCCCTGCTCAGACATGTAATGGTGCTCAGAAAATGTGAAATGGGAGTAGAGAGCCTGCAAATTCAGGACAGATGGCAACAGTGGGAGGTTTCAACAGGGGTCCCATAGGGACTGGATTGGTGCCTCATCAGGATGGGAGATGGAGAGGATGTGTCCAGACGTGTGAAGTGGCTGCTTCCCAGAACACCTGGTGCACCCAGAAAGAGGCTATTCTGGATGTGGTCTGGAGTGGTGCATGGGAGTTGCTTGGTAATTGTTGACCATCATAAGATTAAGTTGAAATCCATAGCTGAAGAGAGCAGAATAAATACATGCAGCACGTGGTAATTTGATTTCAAGTATAGGGTCTGCAGAACAATGATGCAATTGGGCAACAAAACCTTAAAAAATTAGTCCAAAAAGCCTATAAGCAGCCTGCAGGCTATTAAAAATACAGTTATTTGAATAAATGTATTAGAAGCCCCCAAATATGTCCCACAATAAAAAGAGAAAATAAAATAATCCCTAGGAGCCTACCTCTCTTGAGAGAAACCTCAGAGGGGGACACTGTAGCAGAATGGCCAGCTGCTGGAAAAGGGAAAGCCTGCTCGAATGAGCAGAAGAGGAAAGTCCTTAAAACATGGCAGGTCAAACATACACAGGAAATTAAAAATCTCATGAAGAATTAGAAGAGTGCCTTACAAAGGATCCTGAAGCTGTTGGTAAGAAGTTCCGAAGTATATAAAAGCCAGGAAATTAGTGGGACCGCTTGACAGCAGTAAGTGTAATTGGGGGCACTCTGAGAAAAGGCTGACACAGAGATGCTCAGCCAGGGGCTGCAAGTCAGGAAAATGGTGGGTTGTCAGTGCAAACCCTGTCCATAAGAAAGGCTCCATAGGGGAACCTGGATCTACAGACCAGTGTGCCTGATCCTCCATGATTGATGAGATGGCAGCATCTGCTTTAAGGAGTAAAACTTATTCAATGCATGGCTAAACATAAGAGCAAGGTCCTGCACCTTGGTTAGGGCAACTCCTGGTATCAATCCAGGCTGGGGGATGAAGGGATTGAGAGCAGCCGTACAGAGAAGGACTTTGGGGGTACTGGTGGATTAAAAATGGGACATGTGCTGGCAATGTGCACTCACAGCTCAGAAGGCCAACTGTATCCTGGGCTGCATCAAAAGAAATGTGGCCAGCAGGTCAAGGGAGGTGATTCTGCCCCTCTACTCCACTCTCTTGAGACCCCATCTGGAGTACTATGTACATCTCTGGAGTCCTCAGTACAGGAAGGGCATGGACCTGTTGAAGTGGGTCCAGAGGAGGCCACAAAAATGATCAGAGGGATGGAGCATATCTCTTACAAAGACAGGCTGAGAAAGTTGGGCTTGTTCAGCCTGCAGAAGAGAAGGCTCTGGGGGACCTTATTGTGGCCTTTCAATACTTTAAGAGGGTTTATAAGAAAGATGGGGACAGATGTCTTACTAGGGTCTGTATCAATAGACCAAGTTGTAATGGTTTTTAACCAAAAGAAGGTAGATTCAGCCCAAATGTAAAGAAGATTTTTTTTTTATGAGTGGGCTGAAACTTTTGAAGCGGTTGCCCAGAGAGGTGGTAGATGCCCCCTCCCTGGAAACATTAAAGGTCAGGCTGGGACAGGCTCTGAGCAACCTGATCTAGTTGAAGATGCCTATTGCAGGGGGGTGGTTGGACCAGATGACCTTTAAAGCCCCCTTCTAACCCAAACCATTCTACAGTTTGTTGGGGAAAAGCCGGTGCCACTGTGGAGGAGGGAAGTTCAACCACAGTGCCCTGCTGTGAGACTATTGTCGATGTGTGGATACATGAGATACAGTGCACAGAGCTTACTGCATCGTCAAAAATCCAGGGAGAGGCTTCCAATTCAAAGGTTATTAAAGAAATTAAGTTAGCACAGGCAAACAGGGTAACTTTAGCCTTCTGCAGTGTGACTTAGCCTGCTCAGGCTGTAGGCTGTATTATCTACATTTTGCTGTAGGCTGAGAAGGCATTTTCAGAAAGTCACCAGGGCTCAGCTGCTGCAGTCACTTGGTGACTTCTATCTTACGTTTAAATTCCAGTGTTTTGCCAGCACTGTTGCTGGGGAAGGTCTTCCTGTTGCAGTGCAGCAAGTTTTCTTACTTATTGAGCTGTTTGGCTGGTTTGTTGGTAGTGCTGAGAAGGAAGCAAGGAGTAGCTTTTACCTAGTCTTTGTTGCACTGTTACCCAGAAGTTTGTTTCTCAAACACACTCAGAATCACGGAATTATGCAGACTGGGAAAGACCCCTAAGATCATCAAGTCCAACCTGCTGTAGCTTCCTCTTCCTTGGACTTTTCTGACTTCTGAGCATCACCTGAATCCAGAACAGAATTGTTCTTATGACTTGCAAATATCTGTCTGTTGTTTATGACCTTTCTGTTTGTGAAGTACTTTTCCCTCACACAACTACTCGAGCCTTAGCTAACTTTATTCACCTTACTTTCATTCAGCACTGTTGAGGACTAATTTTTGGCTCAAATTCCTCCATTTCCTGTTAACTTATTATTTTTGCTGGAACTTGAAAAATTTTCTTCTCTGAGCCTCCTTTCTTCTGCACCACAGAAGCACTCTGTGAAGTGCTCCATGGATGTTGCAGCCCTTGCTCTTGGGCATCAGAACCTCTCTGTACCAAAGACATACACATAGGATTTTATTCGCAAACACCACAATGCCATTATCATAATTTCTTTTTGAGGTTTTTCAAGTTCAGGATGGGGACAGAATGTCTGGTCCCTCAGCTGAACAGACCTTGTCTGTTGAACAAAGTGGGAATGGAAATATGAAGTAGGTTTCTGGTTTGTCTTTTCATCCTCTGTGCATATGTTAATCAACTAAAAATGGAGAAACAAAATATTAATTTATACTACTGTACCTGCAAACTAAAGAGAGACATACACTTCCTGCTGGTTTCTTCCCAGATTTATTGCTTGAGCACCAGGGTGTCTTAAATATAATCTTCATTGCTGTTAATTTTATGTTCATTTCAGAAATCAAACTGTTGCAAATGAAAGTAGCTCTTGTGTTTTTTCATGGGGACTGTGGTGCACAGGATGCATAAATTTGATTGCAGAAATATTGCTAGACATATACTGCTAAATATTGGCCACAAATATATGTTTATAGCTAGAAAGCATGCTCACTATTCACTTCTTTTGTTGAAGTTCTCTGCCCTTTTGTCCCTTAGGCAGCGAAGTGGTTTGTTTATAACATTATGTGTGGGTCCTGAAACCATATGGTTGAGCAAACAATTAAATCAAAATTTTTATTTACTAGGTATATTCAGAACAGAGCGTGTGTTCCTTTATTAATGTATCTGTAAAGCTGCTAGGCAAATCACCAATAGTAAGCCTATATCTTTCATAGCTATTAGGATAGGTTTTTTCTCTGGCAAAATAAATATAAGTAGGCTTTATTTTCAGAGCTTGGGTCTGGCTGATTCACCTGATTTTGAAGTGTGAGGATACCCGTGGACCTGGTTTATTTATAATTGTGGCTGTATAACTCTCTTGGGTCCTGCATGAGGTCTTCCTACCATGAGGTAGAAGCAAAAAAATCTTTGCTCTACTAAAATGAAATTCAAGTCTGATTTTAAAAAAAAATCCACAAACAACAAACACAAAACAAACCAAAATAACCACAACTAAAACCAAACACAGCATCCTCTGGAAAGTTTCAAACAAATTAACTTTCCTTAGAAGTATGCCAATTGTCTTTCTCTTAAGAGCTTGTGTAAAAAGTCACATTATGAGGAAAATGAGGCTAGAAATGTTCTGAATGCTTATAGGACCTTTATATTGTCCCTGACATTCAATGTAACTTAAATGTAACTGAAATTGTGCTTTGGTTGTGGTTGGTAAGAGGCCAAAAGCATATGTAATCCAGGACTGCTGAGGGCATGTGGTGCTGGGGTGATGTGTGTGATGGCTGCATTGCCATTGCATCTGTCTGGTACCTTTGATGCTTTTTTTGCAAGATGCTTTGTGAAACAGAGTAAATAGAGAGTACTGAGAATTAGTATGGCCATTTTCCTGGTTTTCCAATAGCCTTACATTTATGAGAATCAGTAATAGGTTCTGAGAGAAAATAATATCTAGAGGTTCAAAAATTACTCTGTGTTAATGTTGTCTTTATCAATGAAACTTATGGGTCTGAAAATATTTTTTTATTGTTTTGATGTTTTATCTAAATACACAAAAAAGGAAAGGAAAAAAGTGTTCTAATTTTCTTTAGTGACTATTTTTATGCCTATCTATAGGGTGAAGAATGCTGAAAGAAAGTTTCAATAGTCTTTGTTCCACCACAGACTTGTCTGCTCGTGCAGTATAGCACAAATGGGCCTCGTTCCTCTGTGCAGGTAATCCTTATGAGATCGTTTTAGGGAAATTTAATTATTCCTTGAGATAGAAACTTTCTGGTGCTGCTCAGCTGAGGGAAGCATGCACACATCTTGTGTACCATTACAATAATTTTTTAATTGCTGAGTTTATTAAATTAGAGATCTGTGTGAGCTGAAGATAAAGCACTGTATTATATGTACTTAGTGCACAGATGGGTTATTTCTCCTTAATTATTTACTTGCCACACTTTTTCTTTTAGAGATATTGGGTAATTCCTTCTTTTTCCCTACTTCTCTTTCCTTTTCCTTTTTCCCATTTTTTAGGCCATTCAATCACAAAGTGGATTTGAGTAGAGATAAGGGGATGATGTGGGGTGGCTGCTTCTCATGCTGTGTCACTGAGTTTGGAGACAGACAAAAGCACCAATTTTTATCCTGTTCATGACTTTTGGTCCACAGATCAAGGTTGTTTGTTGTCTTGTGCACAGGATTGTAAAGTTGCTTGTAGGATAATTGTGGCTAAGTCTGAAGGAGGTAGCCCAGACGTAAATGTCTAGATGTTTGTGTGAAGATATGTTTGGTAAATAGTGGATCTTTTGCTCCATCTATGGCAGCTTAGTGACTCATCATGTGCCTTTTTCTCCCCTTTTACTTTATTCCATGTCACCACCTTGAGCTATTGGTTCCTTGCTGTGCAGGAAGATGCTTGAGGTTGTGTTCTGAAGTTAAACACACACATTTTTCAGAGCACTGTTACCTTTGGTTGGGATTTCTCACGTAACCTTCTGTAAATCTGAATTAATAAATCCTTTCAACAATTTTAGTTATGCGATACTTTGCTTTCATGATTTTTTGCTAGTTCCTACTGTAATTGCACTTTACATGGCAGGGATGGTAGGGAGATGACTTTCATCTAATTCATCACTTAGAAACTCATTCTGAGAAACAAAAAACATGCAGTTGATTTCTTGGGCTAACTGTGTGACCCTGACAATTATATGTCCCTTTCAGGAAATTATTAATATGCTTAAAATAAGGCAGTTTAGACTTCTAGGTTTTGTCTAATTCCTGTCTGTCTTTGGGAAATATATCAAAGAAAGTTAAGAATATAGACTACTTTGGCTACCTCTTTAATAGTGTATTTGAGAAGTACTTGACAAAGCTTTCTCCTGTATCTATTTGCAGATTGGATTCTTTGGGGTTAGGGGCTCTACCAAATGATGACTTACAGTGGACACTTAGAGTTTTACACTGTCCCTGTTAGAATTGAATTCTCGGGTATTTCCATGCTGTCAATTTCCCTGTACCTGCCCATCTGGTAAAAATATCTCTTCCACTCCTGCCAGGAGACCAAAGTAGAGCAATCCAAACCTCAGCTCTCCTCTGCTGTGATTGCAGGGAGGCAGCTGCAGACCTAGGCGAGAGAGTGCTGGAGCTCTCCCTACCAGTAGAGAGGTGCAAGAGCTTTCAAGACACACTGACTTACACATCTGCTCAGAAATTTCTGCCACCATTTGTCCTTACCAATAGGAAGACTGCCCTTCAAGAAACCATTTATCACTTCCCTTTGAACAACGATCCCGTGCTGTTGTAGTTGTGAATAGTGCCTGGCCCCAGCTCAGTCTTTTAAAAGAGCTGCTTGAAAAACTATACCTGTTTGTTGCATTCATCTTTCACTACAGCAGTGACCTTGCTTATACCTCCATCTTCTTACAGTTTATTTTGAAAATCTTTGATCTTCTTTGGTGCATATGTTGGAGGAATGTCAGTCTGCAGAATCACATCGTGTAAGATGTACCAACTGAGAGATGAAGATATGGGGCAAGACTAGTGTTGGCTTGTTCTTTTACTCAGGGTTAATTTGTTATCCTGAAGAGTCTGCTGCCTGGAAAGGCTTAGCTGGATGGCAGTAACTGTAGCCAGTGTTTGTCCTTCTGCATCTGCTTCCTCCCCCAAATTATGCTCAAGATAAAGTCTTGTTGCTTCTAGGCTGCTGGGTTTGAGGCAGCCTTGGTTGAATTTTTTCTTCTGTGATGAGTTTAAAAACAGTGGCAGCTTTCCCATCCCAACTTTAGAGGAGAGGTGAAGGAGCAGGGGAGATGGTCTGTGCCTCTCTCTCCTTGTACTTTCATACAAACCAACAGGGGGGTTTCTGTTTTCATAGGAATAGACAGACAGGCAAAGCTTTAAACATTGGAAGCAACATTCATGTAAACTGTTGTTTATATGCAGGCTATTGAGAAAAGGAATAGAAAGGGGAGCAAGTAATGAGATAAGATTTTTTGATGTCTTTTCTCCTGCTGGTCTCTTGCTTGTTGGCCCTTTAGTCTTTTGCTCAGTCTCAATTTGGCAATGAGTTAAGGAGATAAGATTTCACTTGGCTTAGCTGGCAGAAGTTGGTGTGTCTTACATATACTGTGTATGCACACACTGAAATGATAGCATGCTCTTCTGCAAAGGAATAAATACCATTACATGGTATGAAAAACTTTTTCTGTAGGTGTTTCATGCTAGTGAATGATGAAAATCTGAGTTAAAGCTCTATACTGAATTCCACTTTAAAAATATTTACAATTAACATAGGAAAAAGTAAAATTCACTTTAGGTAAGATACTGAGATACTTAGTTTTTGCATTCAAATACACATTGATCATGGTTAACTTCCTTTGCTATTAGAAGTTAAGACATTTTTGCACAAACTTGCAGTTGTTGCACACGATTAAATCGTATTAAGGAGTGGAAGGGTTTGTACTACTTTGATTCTTGTTTGTCCTTTCCTAAGCATTTTCAGGACATAGCATGTGCCAGTTACCAACCTGTGAGCCCATAATAGAAGGCAGAGCATGACCACCTTCACTGGGGATGATTAGTGTAGATGGTAACTACCAAATAATAAGTGCCTGGCCTTTAGTTGAACGAAATGGATATTAAGAGGCCATAAAAAGATGAAATGACAGGAAGAATCTTGCTACTTAGAGTAGAAGTTTATTGATATCCATTTATCAATGGAATTAAGTAGCCTTTCTTTTTCCTTAGGTTAGTTAATACTCCCGTGCATATGAGAATCTAAACCTTTTTCATTTTAGTTTATTTCTTCTATTAACCTTCTGGACTTTGCTGTACAGCTATGGGTGTAGAGTCATAATGACTACTGGTTTTGTTATTTATTAGGCACTGATGCTGTATTCAGATGACACACACTTCTTCTCAGTGTTACAGGGATAGACTTTGACTTTCCAGGAATTGCTTTCTATAGTATTTGAGTGCCTTTTGTATCTAGTTATTCACTCTTATTTGGATATATTTTGTCAGAAAGAAAGAAAACTGAAAAAATTTAAACTTTGCAGATGCAATTCCCTTTTCCCATCCTTTCAATTTGTTCTAAAACCATCTGATGCACTTATATCCACACTTGGGTGGTTGTTTTAGAATTAGTATTAGCTGTCACAGCTGACTCTGAAGCAGAGAGTAGTCTTCTTGTAGACGATCATCTTGCTTAAAACTCTTCACATTGCACCACTGGCTACTTTGAGTATAGGCAGTAGGGCTCCTGCTGATGATTTTAGCAACTCATATTGCACTATTGATTCCAGCAATTCAATGAAACTGCATAATACATTTTTTTCCTAACTACTTCCACCCATGATAACATCCACATTCATAAACAAACCTTTGTGATGGAGCCGATACTTTTTCTTAAGAGTCTTTCCCTATTCAAAAGTCTGCATCAAACCCAGGTTGTCATATTGACTAAGAGATAAATTTGATGTTGCCTGGTCCATCTTCCTATACAAACACATTTTGACACAGTGTATTTGAGTGCTAATAATGACATTAGAAGATTTTGGAAAGAGATCTAATTCGCCATGCAGAAGTGACTTTGCTGTCATCTTCTATTTTCTGCACAATTGACAGCAGATACTTGGGGCTGAATTTTTCTTTCAGGTCAGATTTCTGAGGCATGAGCCTGTCTGTTAGAAACAGATAAGACCAAAACCAATACCGAAGTACTTGTTGGAAGTGTCAGCAGTGCTGAGAATTTAAAAAGGGTGCTTCAGTTTTCTGTTTATGACATGGCACAACACATATTTCACTACCAATGAAACCCGACCAACATCCCCATGTCAGGTTTTGAAATTTCTTACTGGGAAAATTTTGTCTGAGTAATCTTAATCTTATCTGGGAATAATGAAAATTGTTTTCATCGAATCATATCATAGAATCATTGAATGGTTTGAGTTGGAAGGGACCTTAAAAATCATCTAGTTCCAACCCCCCTGCATGGGCAGAAACACCTCCCACTAGATCAGGTTGCTCAGAGCCCCACCCAACCCGGTATTGAACACTTCCAGGGATGGGGCATCCACAGCTTCCCTGGACAACCTGTTCCAGTGTCTCACCACCCTCATACAAAAGAATTTCCTCCTAATGTCTATCCTAAATCTCCCCTCTTCCAGTTCTGATCCATTACCTCTCATCCTCTCATTACAAGCCCTTGTAAAAAGTCCCTCCCTAGATTTTTAAACTACTTCATCACACACTCTAGTCAATACAGTCTAAAATTCTTTAAAGAAATCAAAGTAGGTATAAATACCCTCATGATTCAAAATGGGAAGTTATATTTCAAGATTTCATAATCAGAAAAATAAAATATATCTCTCCACATTTTTAGCGTGCAAGACACTCAAAAGAGTAGGAAAAATATTATCTGAGGTAAAAACAAAACCTTTTCAAAAGAGGCCGTAGATATTTCATACGCAGTCAGTTCTCAAACAACCCATTCCATATCCCATCTTTTCCTTTCAGAAAAAAACCAGCTAGGCTACTTCTAGCTTTCTGTTGGTAGATGCTACTATCAAAATTAGCCCTGCAAAACTTTGCTTAAAAGGCACCTGTAAAGAACAACCTCTAAATAAGCTAATTCTACAAAGGCACCCCAACAGCTCTAGTGAAGCACTGTGCTGTGGTGATCTGAGGCTTCCTTATCTGCAGCTTATGAATGCTGAGTATCAGGACTCTGCCAACCTGTCAGCTCCGTTCCCCATTCACAGTCTTTTTTGTTTGCTAACATCTTTTGCCTTCTCTTTCCAATGTAGGCTGATCTTCCCAACTTCATAGCATTAGCCTTGCAGCAGTGGGTTTTCTAATGAAAGCTGGTTCTTTGTTCTTTTATGCAGAGGAAAAGTGATATAGACTGTATGTTTTAGAAACCTGTTTTTCTAATAATGTAAAAAAGCCCAAAATACTGTTGTAACAGAAAAAAAAGTCTGGCCTTATATCAGCTCTCTTTCTGGGAATGGATGATACCTAAGAAGCAGGAAAGAATGATACAAGAGTATAGCAATATTCCCGTGGCACATGTTACAAGACCTCCCCCAAAGATTTGTAGCTCAGGGCTTCCTCAGCCAGAACAACACCTTTACATGTAACTGCTTTTGATATTTTTTTTCCAGGGATTTCCCAGCCTAGAAAAATCTTTATCACCTAATTTCTGTAGCAGTTGCTTCCCTCAGTTTAATTATTCAACGGATGAAGTGACATCTCTTTTGAGATTACCAGTTTCACTTTTTGACCCAGGTTCTTGTGTTGGAAGAGATGGTGAGCAGTGATTTCCCACGTGCTGTCTCTGTCACCTGCCATTGTAAACACGTCTATCACAAGCTCTGTTGTCTCCACCCAGGTGGCGGCATCATGATCTCTCTCATCATCTTGCAGACAATTTGTTTCATACCTGTTACCTTCCCTCTTACCCCTTCTAACTGAAGTACAATGGCAAACAGGAACTGCACAAAAGTATTCAAGTGGCACCAGCCTTATATTTTCATACAGATGCACTATGCTACTCTATTTTTCTGCTTTTCATTCCTCTCCTGATAATTCCTAGCATTGCTTTTTGAATAATTTTGGAATAGTCGAAATTTTGACATTGTTATTTAGTATAACCCCAAAGTCTCTATCCTGATTGGTGATGGTGAGCTCAGACCCCATTATTGTACAGGGAAAGTTCTTTCTCTTTTCCAACCTCTGCAGCCCACTGAGTATCACTTCACATCTTTCTTATTTTGAATTTAACCTGGCTTTCTGTGTCTACCACTCAGTCACTTTGTATCATAAGTTTCTTTTGCAGTATTTCATTGTTTCTAAGTTACTTGGGCTGGCAAGAAAAGAAATATTTTCAGAAAACTCATTCATGTCCCAGTTCACTCTCTTTCCAGATTGTGTATGAAAATTTTGTATTTCACAAGCTTGAGCACAGATCCCTGTAAAACTCTACTGGAGATGAACCTGTAAGTTATTGTGCTCCATCCTGAAACAAAAGCAGCAGCATCAATTTTTTCACCTCTGTCATGTGCCTCCTAAAAAGCTGGCTTGTAAATCAAGTTGTTTGCAACATTAGCAGAATTTGGGGAAAGCATGTGTTTAAATTGCACTGGGACGTCAGTTGTAAATTACACCTTGCAGCATGAGGACAGGACTCTGCAGGAAGACAGGTGGAGGATGAGTTCTCACACTGAAAGACACTGTAGGCACAGGATTCGTGCCCGATCAATACAGCAAGATGTATCTCAGCTGAAGGACGTGGTTTAATTGGATGTAAGAGATTAATTTCACAACTTGATCTCATTACTGTAATCTGAAGAGTGGCCAGTTGTGCACTGGGCCAGATGCTGTTCGTATGAGTTCAGCCTCTATTACTTTAGGAATTCATTGTGTCAAACTAGATCTTTGTTCTCTGGAAAAATAGTCTAATTTGAATTTCCTTATCCTAATTAATTGCCCTAATTAATTTTAATAGTTTAATATCAATCCCTGTTCTTTATTAGAAACTGTAGTGAAAATATTTCAAGAGGAATTTTGAAAGATTTTTAGTAAAGAGTGATATTTTGGCATTTTGACAGTTTAAAGATGAAATGTTTTAATTTTCCTATCAAAATGAATTTTTCAACTTGAAACAGTTTTTTAAAAGAGGCAACAAGCAATCTCTTTTGGAGCTGACTGACTGGTCTTGATCATGAATGATGTCCTGTTGGATTATCAGTGCAGGGAGAATAGCTTGGCTACTGTCAAAGACACATTTGCTTTATACAAAAATAGAAAACATGGTTTTGAGTTGTAATGAAATATTTTTCATAATCAACTAACAGTGTTAAGGAGGTGACAAGAAAAACTTTATACAGAGTTCAGTAGTTTCTGGATCAACTGTCCTGTAAGTTGCTGTCCACATAAGGAGCAGAACTTCTCTCCCAGAAGGAGGGATAGGAGGATTTACTTTTCACTGTGCTCATCAGCAGATCTTGGACAGCCTCAGAGTAAATCCACCTGCTAATGGTTTTCAAACATGAGACGTGAAGCTGACTTATACATAATATGCATATTAATTTGTATCCATGTCTAAGCAAAGGCGTTTGAGCTCTCTTGCTCAAAATGCTTTTTCATAATAAATGGTGAAGAAGTGAGACCATGGGTTGTGGTGGATGTAGAACCGGATACACAAGAGCCATGCAGCATGTGAACAGCTATTAAAATAGAAAATTTACCCACAGGAAATAGCTGTAAAATGTATTATGGGAGCAGCAAAGTGTTTTTTACTAGGCTAGTATTTCGAGCTGGTAAACGATTATCATCTATTTAAATGGCACCAATAGATCAAAGATCAAAATAGCTAATGCCATGCTGGGATATAATTTTACAGCCCTATAAACTTCAAATATATTATTAGGGCAGAAAGCTTGAACATGTTGAATGTTTTTTCATTTGATGGTAAGGAATAGAAATAGTTGAGAAATAGTTTTCTCATAAACATGGAGTGTGTGACCAGGCTACTACCTGAATAGTTAAAATGAAATGCACAGGGTATGGCAAAGATGAGGTAATAAATTGTGGGAATGTATTCTTTTATTATATTTTTGTATGTAATAAAATTTCATTTCTTTTGCAAGCATGTATTTACAGGGTTTTTTTCTACTGTTACCTTGCTTGTAATAAATTTTGCACCATGCTGTGCAAAGCAAGCAATACAACAGCCAATGATCAGATTTGCAGTAAAAATAAAATACTAATAACTTTTCATACGACTGCAGTGAACTGGGGCTACCCCTGTTCGTGGGGCTGGTTTCAATCATGCTCCAAGAGAGTCCAGACAGAGCAGCCAGTTCCATGACCTGGTTATTTAGCATGCTGAAGAACAACCTCCAAATCGCTCAGGTTGGTGAAAGGTGGCTTGTGCTGTGCCTGGGACCTGACCTTCCTTCAGTAAAGCATCCCACCCTGCCTCCCTGGTTTCTTGCCTGTGTCCATGGATTGGCATTAGTGCTAGTGCTTTGCTGCTGCTGTTCAGGAAGTGACGTGGCCTTTACACCTTCCTGGGTTGCCTCTTGCCAAGTTTATCAGTGACCAGTGGTGCCAGTGCTCCACAGCAAAGTCTCATCTGTCATGGTACTTGGTCAAGGCCCGTCTTCTGTCGAGGTGCCTATCCCTGGAGAAGTTGCTTTTGTGAAGGGAGCGAAAATGCTGTCACAGTGTGTCTTAGTGAAGTGCCTGGATTCAGTTGGCTCCTGTTTCTTTTTGGATGAACATTACCATCTGTTTGCTGCAGAAAAAATTAAATCACCTTCTTTCCTTCCTATTAAAGCCCTTAGAGCAGTCATTGTCTTTGTGGAAGGTGTCTTCTATATTAATTGAGTTAGTCAAGGAGCCAGAGTTGGTGTTGAAGTGTTACCCATACTGATGGTGGTATGTTGACAGATTAGGTGGATCATTTTCCTCTTAGGAAGTAGAGACAGTGACAGAAGATGCAAGCCTCTGCCTTCTGTGTATATAGAGAAGCTATGTGCAGCACGTGTATATATACATGTATTGCCCTGAATTCAGCCTCCCTGTGGGTTGCAGGTGACTGGGGCAGCACCATTTCCTAGGTCTCCAGTTGCCTATTCTTACCAGTTTGTGATCTTGCAACCAAGCAGCTTCAGGGCAAGTTGAATTAGTACATCAGTCTGATGGAAAGCTGTTGAGAGCTTAGATGCATGTTCTGTAAGATAAACAAACAGATCTGACTCATGACTCAGCTGGGCAATCTTGCAGTTGAACTGAAGAGGGTTGATGAGAACACTAATTGTAGGGAGCAAGCCACAGTGAGGTCCATTTATGCATGAAGAATATACCTTGTGATGATAAAAAAAGCCTCACAACATCTTTGTGTTTTCTGAGTGGACCTCCATTTCAGTGAGCAGTCAAAACCAGGATAACACACTGTGTTTAACTAGTCGTGCAGAAATGAATTTTACAGTTGAGTATATCTGCTTAAGGGCTCTCTTCTGCTATCTCTGCAGTTAAACTAGAAGTTTCTTACTGTATGTGAAGCATGAATCTAGATGAGTCCACAGATTTTATTTCTGATTATACTCACTGTGTGATCTGTCCTGTGTTTAAGGTGCTTGTTAAAATTTTTTAGCTTTCCTAAAGGAACTGGAAATACTCATCTCTTCCCAAGCAAGGTGTTGGAGGACATGGCTTTTCCTAATAAGATGTATTTGGTTTACTCTCAGTGGTCTTTAAAGCCCCCCGGTTGTCGTGTGTCAGTCAGGTTGCTGCTTGATTGCAGTATCTGGGGAAGAGAAGTCTTCAAGAAGAAACACGAGTCAAACTGGCTTTGTGGGACAGTGGTCCTCAAACTGGGGGGCACATGCCTGCTCCCTCACAAGTCCTGGGATAAGTCTGTTCCAGCATCAAGCTAACTGAGCAAAACTCATGCATGTGTGGCCCCAAGTACCCCTCATCCCTCTTTGCTGCCTTATGATGGGACCAGCCTCACTGGATGCCAAATGTCCTGTGCTTCTCCAGCAGCTGATGCAGGATGGGGGCCAGTTGGGTTAGCTGCTGCCCTTCCCTTGGGGCTGAAGTTACTGCCCACTTCCTGTAGGAGTGGGAGGCTGTGGATGCATCCTCTCTTTCCTTCCTGCATGCTCCTTGCCCCCACATGGGACACACTGGGGAGGGCTGAGGTGTCTGGGCACTGCTTTTCTGGAGCTCTTGTTGAAAAGTTGTGACAAAGCTGTGTTGTTCAGTCTTTTCAGTGTAACCTTTAAGAGTTTCTGTGGGGTCTTACTGCTGATCTTTGTACTTTGGTGTCTAGATACCTGTTATGTGGATGCCCTAAACTTTCTGTCTATAATAAGGCAATTAATTCTTTTGATATTTTGTTTTTTACAAGACAATTATGACTTAGACTGCTTTTCTCATGACTCATGAGAATGGCAATTGGTAACCCACTAATATTGCTGCCCACAAGGGTTTGTAATTTTAGAAGTAATCACTTTGTGGCTGATGTAAATTTTGTAATGAGAAATACTAGATTTATGACTGCAGGATTTCTCACAGACTGTTTTATTGCTTAAAGGAATTGCTTTCTCTGTTGGGAAAATCCATCATTAGATGTCTGACTTGAATGTTTTGTGGACCGTTTATGCTTGGAGAATGCTAATGCAATCATTGAAACAATAACGATGATTTGAGATAGCATAATTGTGCCCCTTTCCTTCACTCCAGACAAGAATGAGCTGCTGGTCAAAGTAGGTGTAGGTTCATAAGGGGACTTTATGGCCAGAATGTGAGCAATTGTGCTGTGCGGTCATTGGATTCTTGCCCCACCTTTTAGGTTTATTCCACTTTCCTTAAATAGGCAGCTGGTTTCTGTACATAACAGTTGAGAAGAGTTGTTTGTTAGAGTGCCATGTACACCACCTCTGTCACAGTGGTGATAACAATTGTTGAGGAAAGCCCTAACTGCTGCATTTTTGTTTGGAACCTGTCTTGGTAAAAATATTGCCTGGCTTTAGTACTGAGTTCCTCAGACATGATGTCAGGAGGAGAAACACCTTTTGCAGTTTCTAATGAAGCTCAGGCCTCAAAGGTATGAATTTCTCAGACCTACAGGGCTTGAGGTGTTTCTAGGTATGCCTGCTAGATGTGGAAATTATGGGACCTTCCTAGCTTTGGTGATTAAAATCTTAGCATCTCCAGGGTTACTTGACATGTGTTTTGAGGATTAGAGTTCTGGACTGTAATATAAAATATGGGTACCTAATACCTATATCAGTTATGGATCTGTGTCTGGTGTTTACTGTGGGCATATGTTCTCCAGTGATTTTTGAAGCAGGCTTCTACCAGTGTGGCTCTGCTGGGTGGTTCTGGGTGGTGGGCACTGCCCAGGGACAATGCAGGTCCTCAGGGTGGCTCTGAGCAAGCGATGTGTCAGCATGGCAGAAGTGTACTTGGTTTACTCATCTCTTTCCATTGCTCCTGTGTAATGATGAACTAGAGGTTGGCTTGAGAGCACTAGACAATAACTGCTTGAACATCACTGTTGAAGCCAAGGAAAGAGTTACTGTTATGTAGTTTTATTTTTTGTTTATTTGCTCTTTCACTGAGAGAAGAGTATGGGTATGCTTTTGTATTTAAGTGAAGATAGCTGCTAAGCTTTCTGTTTTAATATAGTATAATTTTGCCAGCTCTATGCCAATAGTGTATCTCAGCAGAGAAACTGTTGCAGTCAGCAATGTCTTTCCTTCATGGGTCTGTGTCTATAAAAAGAAACATAATGAGAGAATGATCTTAGAAGCATCATGCTTTGAAGCACCACCATGTAACCTCCAGTGCCTGCATTTCTCAAAGATGTTTTTCCTACATGTACTCCAGCGGTGGTGCAGACAGCTGGTTCATGGAGCACTGACAGAAGGGCTGAAAGGCAGGTGGGAGCCCTTCCCTGTCCAAGGCATTCAGCTAGTCTTTTTGCATCCTGTTATAGCTCGTTTTGGCCCAGTGCCTGCTTTAAAGGACCTGACTGAAGCCCTTGTGTCACTTCACTGCTTCTGTGAAGCTGCATTGTTTTGTGGATTAGCATTTCTTTTCATTTCCTACTTTTTGTGTGCAATAGGGGTAGTCTGGGTGGAAACACATGCTACTGGAGAATCACCTGTGATATATTTGAGTTTTAAATCTTTGTCTGATGTGGCATATTTTGCTTTTTAATGTAATTCATTTCTGCACTGCTGATCATATTCTTTATTGAAACAGCACATTTGTGCATGATTCAAGTTCATTTCTGGAAACCAGTTTCAATAACTTTCATTTATTTAAACTATTAAAATAGTTTAAAATACAGAGAACAGTACCACTCTCGCTTTCTATTCAAATTGCTGCTCTAACCATTGAAATAGGCTTGAAATAAAGTGTCTTGGGTTCTGTTTGACCTTATTCAATGTAACTGTTAAAAAGTAGAATTACTGAAAAGATAGTCAGATGCATTCCCTATTTGGCTTAGGCTATTGAAATGGGAATGGTATGAGTTTGCCACAGCTATTAATATGTTATTAATCTGGGGTATATTATATATTCCTTTTAGGTCTTATCTGAAGGACTGGATATCCTTTTGTAACGTGTTCTTTTGCTTTTTCTATACGCTGACATTTTGTAGATGCTCAATATGTAAAGTCTAAATGGCTGCTCTTATTCCATCAAGTACCATGTTATTGAATGCCTTACAAAGAGACTATATCCTCTGCACATTAAGTTGGATTCTGCTTCTTATTATAAAATCCAGACTTTACAGATGCCTAAATATGCACGATATCTTCCAAGCAAAAAATAGTAGACTTCTGATGGTTTTGGGCTGTTGAGGCTAAATGACTCTCTTATGTCCATCCTTCTTTCTTTTTTTGTCCATCCTTGTCTCTTTTTTGTCCATATGGTTTCTGTGTTAGGCCCTAGATATTTGCATTGTTAAATATCCCGGTGGGTTCATATGGCTAGAAAGCAATAATGCCATTATATTATCTGTTTTCTTAATCAGGGCTCTTCTTATTTTTACTTGGCCTACAAAATATCACTGTAGAAAACAGTAGTTCTTACCAAGGTGGTTGCTTATTTTGTGTCTTTGCTGCAGAAGCTTCCATAGCTTAATTTCAAGTTGGTAATTTGTGTGCTGTAGCCTCAGGTTGCTTAAGATTACCTCTACCTTTCTTTTCCTGTAGGTGGGTTTTCAGGTGCACAAAGAGCAGTTCCTAAATCACCTACATGAACAATGGGATATCTCCTTGTTTCCAAGGAGAACTACTTCAATGTTGTTTATGATTTTTTTTGTTTATTTCTCCTGTTCTGATGAGAATCTTGTAAGACAATTGCACCCAAACCAAATAACTAAATGCCCTTTTCTGCTTTTATGAATCTTCTCTCTCTTTCTGTTTTAGAAAAGTGATTTAAAAAAAATTATTTTGTGTCTGGATTATAAATGTGTCAACAGCGTGTTGATAATAACTTTATTTCCATGGTCTAGTCACACTGAGATAATTAAAACCAAAAATATCCACTTCTGTTTTTCTGCATTCAGTTCAGCATCACACTGGCAGCAGAGGCACAGTCTAGTCCTTCACCCTGTCCAGTGTTCAGCTTCCCATTTGTCAAGATAAATGTAGAGGAAGGAAGGTGTTAATTGTCATTAAAATGTTGGATTGTATCTTGAGATGTCTAGGTTTTGCTCCTCACTGTCACAGCACCAAACTGACTTTGGATGAATAATAGTATTTCTAGGCTACATCTGGTGCATGATGGTGTAACACAGCCCTTACTTGTTTAAATAGGTAAGCCCTCTGAACTAGGGAACATTAAAAAAACAGTTAGTGAGGTTTCAAGGAAAAAGATCTTATTTTGGCAGGAATGCAGGTACCCTTTAAAAACAAAGCTAACAAACGTGGATGCTGGGACTATTCATACAAAAGAGGTCAGGACAAGCAAACCCACTGATTTCATTTTCTCAAAAATGTTTAAAATATGAAAACTGAGAAGTATGTAAATTAGATTTTTTCCAAAAGAGGTTATTAAATACAAGTGTCTCTTGTTTTCATTTGGTCAGGTTATTCATAAAATTTGCTGCATATCCATGTGAACTTCCCTGAAAAAGCATGAGAACTCTCTGTATTCTTCCCTAGTTTGCTGCTTTTCCATAAATTTTGTGACTTCTGCATATGAGGGGAAAAATATTCATTTGAGCCACATCTCACTTGATATGCCAATTCCAGAATAAAGAAAAAAACTTACTTGTATTTAAAGAGAAAAAAATAGCTCTATCATCATACAGGAAAATTCAGTGAAACAACCACTGAAAAGAGCAAAGATGTGTATAAATGATACATAATGGCTGTAGGTAAACACAGAAAATAAATACTGGAAATAAAATTATGTACCTGTCAGTTTTTGGTTGTGGCCTTTTCTGTGAATTGGTAATGATGTTGCAGTGGTTGGTAATATTGTGAGTTTTTTATTAGTAAATTTTTAATTGTATCTGAACAATAAGGAAATGAATACAGAGATGTTAGAGCTGGAGAACAGAAACTGGAAGCTGTATTGTAGAATGAAATAGGGCTTGGATTCCACAAGCTAAATTGCTTTCGGAAAAGTAGTGTGGTAGTCAGTCAAAACATGGACTTATTTAATGGATAAACTGGACCTTACCTTGATGGGTTCCTGTTCAAAAACATTTTAAAAACACTGCAATATCTTTCTCTTAATTGCTGTCTAAGTGTGTAAGTGTGTATGCAACTGTAAAACAAATTGAAGATGTGTATAAAAAAAAAAGTGGTTTAATGACTTCAGTATTTGGTGTCATCACAGCTGAAATTATCTGAAGACCCTTCTGCCCAGTATAGTCTTTGCATTCCCTGTTAGCACATGAAAATTCCAGCTATTCCTTGTACAGGCAGCAGCTAAGGCCACCCCCTTGCACTTACACGTTTCCTCTTAGCATGTAATAGGTAGTAACATGTTACATGTTAAATCTGCATGTGCTGTTTTATTTGGAAACTGGTGGAAACAACAAACAAATTTTTGGTCCCTCTTTCCATCTCCAGACAAAGAGAGGATTTCAGCCCACGGTTGTGTGAGGATGGCAGAGCAGACTTGGGAATGGAGATCAGGTCTCTTGGTCTAAGCCAGGTCATCCTTCTTTTGACATGGTATGTAACTGGAAAGGAGCTGTATGTACCTATTAGTTACGATGCTTTCAGTAATCTTCACAATTAAATTGCGTATCTGTTTTGTTATCAATCACCTTGCTCTTTGCTAGTGCTCACTTGGACAAGGTGGATTCTCTTTTGTTAATCAGTGTAGCTGGCTGGTGAGAGAGCAGGGTATTGTGGGGATGGCGGGGTGTGGGGAGTGGGACAGGAATTTGAGAGTCTGGCCTGAAGAAGTTGTGATTCTTGATACACAGGTGCTGCTATTTCTTGTCCCTTTTCCAGCCTGCTTGTCTTTGTCTCCTCTACCACATCCTCCACAGCCTTAAGGAGGCCGGACAGCAGAGATCTTTAGCATCACAGGCAAATTTCTCAAAAGCAGCAGTTGAAATGATCTGACAGTGACTCTGTTTAAGGCTAAATTGTGCGTATTTATCCTTAGCTGAAGAGGATCATTAGATTATGCCCCATGCTCATATGAAATCGATAGTAGCATGTGCAATGAGCCTCTCCTCTTTTTTATGACATTGCGGACTCAAGTATTTTACACACAAATAGGGCAAGATATGAAGCAAAGTGCATACTTCTCTGAGCTGAGAAGACATGCACCATAAATCAGGATATGTGTGCATAATTACAAGATATCAGAACAAGTCCCAAGGGTATTTTTAGCATTGTAAAATGTTAGATAGACCTGCTTTCATACAGAACATTATCCTTCTCATTTTTTCACTCCTAGGTACCAGACAGTTTTGTTGGCCAGATTACTTGACACGGTAGGAGTGTGATAAATTGCAACTGCAAGAGTTTACTGTGTTTAATTGCACAATCAGAGTTTAAAACTTCTTCTGATTAAATTGTGCAAAGCCTCTGAACTAATTGTCTGAAAATATCTTCAGGGTTGAGCACTTCCTTAACTAATGTTTGGATGTGGAAATCAAAGACTTGGCTTTTCTACTGGGATGCAGTATTTTGGGAAGGTAGCTTGACCTGAGTGAATGGGTGGCTTTGCGAAACAAAGAGTAACATCATTGCTATGTTTGGCAATTAGAAATGTAATTTATATACACAATGTGTTTGGTAGAATTTGACAGGAGAGAGGAAGGACCTGTTTTGAGTTTAAATACTAATTTGTCTTTTTGTTAACGTAGGATTAAATATGAATTTGATTCTAAAAATGCCTCATATATTTTTGCAGCCAGTTTCTTCCTTTTCTGTGTTCCCAGGGTAGCCTTTGCATCTGTGCACTTTTGGGACACATCAGCTTTCTCAATGCACCTTTGTACCAGTGTCAATATTGAGCATGAGCTGTACCTTCTTGGCTGCCAGAGTTCAGGATTGGCTTGATGAAAGGCATCAGCAAATGTCCAGTGCTCAGGTTCACCAAGTGACACACACTGTGTGACACAGGCAGTGTCTTGTGCAGAATTCTCATTTTGATGCCTGTAAAACAACAACAACAAAAACAAACAAAAAAAGAGAGGAATGAGATTAATAGCAATGTTCCATCTGTATTGTCTGCCTGGGCTGCCACTGAGGTGGCAGGCAGGAGAAAGCTGGAAAACCAACCAAGCCAAAAATGAAAAAGAGTGAGAAGTACCTCCATGGTAAAAAGAGCTGTTTTTTTGTTTTGTTTTGTTTTTTTCACATAACAGGAGCTTCTGTGCTGTCAGAGTGTGCATGGCTTAGGAATTAGGACTTTTAGGTGTTTATTGTTCCTAAGAGCAGATTTTAAACCTGCATTTTAGTCAGCATTGATGCTTGCATCAAAACAGAAGGAACTTTATATTATTTTTCCTGCATTACTTGGCACTAGATAATCCCACCCCCAATGTAATGAATCTGGATTCAGTTCTATCTGGCTTATTTAACTGTTAATTTCAACAGTCCTGTTCCATCCTGTGCTATCCTACATTTATACAAAGTGAAGACAGGATTTTCAAAGCAGTTACCCCGTGTAGTTTTGTAAGAGACTGACAAGCTTCCTGGAGCTCTCATGCACGTCATTCTCATCTCAGTGTAAAAAGTAGTACCTTGGAGGGCAGGATGCCTTCAAATTGATGCAGCAGGTGAGATGGTAAGAAAGGATAGTAGAACAGAGGCACCGAGCTGCATTCTCTTTACTTGGGCATGACAGGAGAGGGGCATGTGAGATAATAGGTATGAGAGATCTTATTTCATCCCCTTCACAGAAAAGGGTCAATAAGAAAAAAATGCTGGCTTGCTCTTGCACTGAAACTTTCCATTGCTACTACAACAACTGTAATCTCAATAAGATTCTGAATATGAATTGTTGTCCTTTTTTTTTGGTCATCCTTTTTTCTGAAGGGTGAAATATAAAGGTCTTTTAATGTTTTTCTGAAGTTCAAATGGAAAGACCTCTGCATTGATTTAATTATCTGAAAGTCTTATTCTGATCTACATCTACCTTTTGTGGAGCAACTAGCTGTCTTTTAGCTTAATATAGCCAATTTACTCATCAATTAATTGCATAATGAGCGACAGGCAAGCTTTAGGTAACTCACAACTATTGTCCTTATTTCATCATTTATTGCAGGAGAAAATATAAAATTTCCCCAAATGTTCTGAAAATGTATGTTATTTTAATTGAAATTTCCATAACTTTATTTGTCTTCAATGTTCCATATTATCCTCAAATCAATTATTATGTTCTTTTTTACTTTTTATTTGAACTGTGTAAGGACATTCTTGTGTCTTAAAATAGTGACACCACTCATGCCTGAACATTTGCACCTATTGCTTAAATTGTGTAGCTTACACCGGTAGTTCTGTGGGTGCTTATTTGATAGATATTTTAAAGGTTAATCATGAAGCTAGTTTGCTGTCATTTTATTCCTTGATCTAATAGATGAGAGAAGTAAAATTCATTATATTCTTTTTACTGTAGGGATGGCTGGGTGATTTTTTTTTTTTTGTGTGGCTTTGTAAACCACTTGTAACGTGGCTTAAAATATTTTGAGATAAAAGGTGCTGCACCAACTGATGGGAAGATTAAACAATATGTGTTGCTAAAACCGACCATATCCACTACTTAAAAATAAATGCAAAGAAAATACTTCACAAAGGTATTAAAAATGTAACAGCTTAAAAATATATATTTTAAATAACTGACTCATTCATTCCCCTAACCAAGTATGCTTTTGGATTAATTTTTGGAAGTTGTTAATTTTTATGCAAAGCTAATATTCCTCTTCAGATTTTCACATGGGCTGCTAATAACATCAAAATAGCTCTAAAATTCACCTTATGAAGCATTTGGGAAACTTTTTTATTAAATCCGGTATGTGCAGTTTTATTATCCGTTGAATTACTGTTTGAGTTGTATCTGCCTTTTACCTTTATGCTCCCACCTAGGTGTATCAGTCAGTTTGGTAATACTAAGCTCTACTGATTGTGACAAGAGGATACAGCTTTTAGTACCAGCCCAGGCCTTCTGGACTTTTCACAAAGTGGACAGACTTCCAGGGTTCGTGGAGTGCAAGTCCTTTGAATCTTAGAGATACCTCATCTGTGACCAGATGATGTCAAAATGTATGTGCTACATTATATACTGTGATTGATTTCTAGGAGTCTGAAATACCACTCTTGCTGTGCAGAAGTGCTGGATCTATGACTTTTGAGTCTGTCCACATGGACAAACTCTGTTTTAAAAATACAGTTCAAATGTGTGCCTAGAGTAATTAAACATGTATCTAAAGAAAGTGGCTTTTTTCAGATTTATATTACTGTTAGTTATTTCAAAGCATGCAAGTCATACATGTTCTTATCAGGAAAAGTATAGCAGCAAGAAATTTTACATTAGTCCTAAGTTAGACCTTGAATATAAAGGGCGAGGGGTTTAAAGTTTTAATACGCATTTCCCAACAATCAGTATATTCTCTTTTGAGGGGATTAGTGAAACTGTTTAAAGCTGCATTTTGTGGTGGCCAGCAGCATATTACTGAGGGCTCACTATCTTGTCAAAGCTCCTAAAATATGGACCCTTCAGGAGCCCTGTTGTTACTCAATGAGTTAATATGGAGTTAGTCTTTTTGCATGGTACTAGGGAGGAAAATGCTGCAGCAGATACAGATGGAGATGAAAATGCTACAGTAGATACAGATGGAGATGAAAATGCAGGACCCTGAGAGACTCCACCGGCTGTACTGGTTCTAAATTTGTTTTGGACAAATTAGATTTGTTTCTCCTGAGTTTTCCTTCTGAAAACTCTCTTGTGACTTTATTGTCAGCTGAAGTGTTTATTGACTTTGAAGTGCTTGCATTTTAGTGATGGATAAGGTGATCCTGGTAAACACTTTGGGGCCTTCGTGATGCAATATGCTGTGTAAGTGTTTGTCATTTGATTATGGAGTGGTCAGAAGCTCATTTAAATAAAAAGTAGAACAAAAAGCTCACACTTTCAGCAGCCATTAGTTTCATTAAAGCTAATACAAAGATAAGAGTTAAATGATTTGTGGATATACGCAAATGTCTTAAAGTAGAACAGTAACACAGAATCCAATGCCATTACTGCTGGGAGAATTGCCAGAGTTCTCATTATTTTTAATGACTTCCAAACTGGGTGCTTAGTGACTGATGAGGTAAGCAATTTCAGATGGGAAATGTGGTATCTTCAGTACTGGAAAGTACTGATTGTGCTCAGTTGTTAGCAGCCATATCTGTGCTCAGGATGAGGCAGCAAACAAATTGCAGGTTGAAGGCTACTATGGCCACTTCTTTAGGAAGAGGGGAGACAAACAGGAAGTTTTTACTAGGTTGTGTAATAAAATAGAGCAATCTAGGTGATAAAAATTGGATATGATGACACTGCTCCTGAACAAATATCCATCATTGCAGAAAGATAGGTACTGAAGATTACCTCTGCAGCTCCTTGGGTTTTATCACAAAATTGAAAAAAAAAAAAGGCAAAAAAAGCCAACAAACAACTTCAGTAACTGTTTCTGTTTATTAAAAAAGATAAGGATCTTATGAAGATCTGGAAGTAGTTGATAATGAAGTGACGAGTGTGAGAGGTGCTTACCTCTGAAGCTGGTGGCCTGTGGTTCCTATGTGCCTGATGTCCTCTTTCCTGTGCTGCTGAGTGTGCTGGAGAGCTGTGTCCCTCAGAAATGTCACCAGCACTCATCTCATCTGCAGGTGGGGAGGCCATGCTCAGGTGTCTCCTACTGTGTAGGAGGGAGTTTGCAGAAGCAGCTTCTCCAAGAGCTTGGGGAAGGATCCCAGTTTGAACCCCTCCCTGCTGCCCATGGGGCTGCTCAGCTCTCTGTGCATTTAACAAGATGTGAGTCAGGAGTAAATTGGGGGATAGTGGGTACTGGAAGTGTTTCAATGGTGAAAAAAAGATTTCTGCAGGACTGGGGCTCCTGGTTTTCATGCTTTCTGGTAAATATTTTTCTGCATTTAGAACAGGAAGCCAAGCAGCCCCTTGGCCACATCTGCTGTGTACATGCCCATTAGCTAGCTTGAGGACTGGGCATCCCTTACTCCTCCTTCTGGCTGGGCAAGTCTCCATATAAGTGGTTCCTATTGTGCTCAGTATGTTAAAAATTAAAATACGTTCAGCTTTGTAAAAGTTGCTGATCAGGCCTCCAGGCAATAGAAAATATTGCTTGGTGCAGTGCAGGAAAGTTGCATAGTGCTGCTGATGTGATGATGAAGTGTCTGCTGTGGAAGTTAAAATTACTGGAAAGATGACCCAGCAATAGCAGACAAACTCATGAATTTGGCAGATTTAAAGCAAACACAAAGCAATAAATTTCCTTTTTTTTTTTTAAATGCAATAGCTTAAATGGTGGTTCTAACTGCCATGTGGTACTTGGGAAGCTAAAAATGTAAACAGATTGCCAAGGTATTAGAAAAATTCTTGGAAGATTGGTTGACTGATGGCTGTTAAAAATGACAGTTGACATGCAGCCCTCATCTCAGGAAACCCATAAATCCCTGGATGCTCAAATTTGGAGAAATAAACCAGAAGAAGGCTTGTGCTCCATGGTTCTCTCCTGGTCCTTGAACCTCCTTTACTGACTACCACACAGACAGGCCACAGTATTGGCCTTGCCCTGGAGCCAATGGTGTATGTCTGCTTCTGTGTCCAAAGATTATTTGCAGGGTCAAACTTAGAGGGGAGAAGTTAACTTCTCATTTATATTTCAACTGGAAGCCTTGCAGTTACTGCTAATGCTAGTCCAAGCCAGGTGTGCCCTGGCAGTCCTGCTCGTTTTCAGGCACCCCAGATGTGGTCCCACACCAGACAGGGTAAATAACATTGCTCTGCAGTCTTAAAAGGAGCCTCTGCAGCTGAGACACTGTGCAGGAAGAGTTACAGCTAGCAGAAATTTAGGTGAGTACTCTGCTGTATAAATTTTCACTACCCTCAAGTATAAGTTACTTTAGACACATAGAGTAATATCCCTAATTAAAATGCTCCCTTGAAGTAAATAATTAAATGAGGATTACAATTATGAGCCACAAAGTGACACAGGTGACAGGCTTACCTTAAGTAGGACAATTAAACAGTAAATTAAAATTAAACTTCTCCAGGAAATTAGAATATTGCATAAAGTAATTATCTAAGAGTAATAGGTTAGGTCTGTATACTGCACCAATAAGTCCTTTCAGAGATCTCTAGAAAACAGATTTTCTACCCTGTGTTTTAAAAAAATATTTCCCAAACCAAGTGGGATCAAAAGACCAAAGTGCATTTTTCACTGTTCTTTGCCAAAATTGATTTTTTTTTTTTATGGGAGAAGTTTGGTTTAAGTAACATTTTCTCTTAGCAAAATTGTCTATTTTTTTTTAAATGTAGTAGAGATATTGAACCCTGTGGGAGTGTTTGCTGCTGGGAAGATGCTTGTATGCCTGAGCAGAGCTGTTCAATGTTAGACAGAGGAAGTCTTTACAGCTTCTCTCTTGCTGCATTAGCAATAAACAGTTCTTGTTATGGGCACCTTTGTTCATGCTCAAAGATTACTTAGTACCAAATAACTTAATTATTTTATATAGTTTACATTTGTTTTTAATTGTTCTTGGGAGAGTTAAAAGACAAGCTTTGCTTTATTCTGTTTTAAAGGAATAAATTTATTCTCCAGATAAGATGTGACCCTAGATCTTGGAGGTCCTTAAATCAAGGAGAGTTGAGCTATGCAAACTGTTTTCTGAATGGTAGAAACATATATTTTCCCCTGTATTTTTGATATTTTTTTTTAAAGCGGATCAATGTTGTAGAAAGTACTACTAGTAAACAAATTTTTTTTTGGGGAAAAAAAAGTTCCAGTCCAAATTCAAAAGACCCTTTCTGAACAAAATGTGCTGATTTTTAGGGGAGAAAAAATCCAACCAACACTCACGTTTATTTTCCAAGAAAACTGTGGCTGTAAAACACTGTAATTTAATTCTTCAGTTAGAAATTAGAAAAATAGGATTGTTGTATCAAAATAAAGAATAGGAAGAAGTGAAGTAGAAGTTGGCTTTAGACCAAGTGGATTTTTGAAAATAAATTTCAGGAGTTCTGTAGATGGAGTGAGGAACCTTGAGAACCTCTAGTGCTGACTTCAGGGGGGCCCCTTCAGGAGTTAGTCTGGCTTAGTTCAGTTATTTTTGTGAGTAAGGATGCTCTGAACATTTAAAGGATCTGTGCACTTAGGTCCTCCACAGGTTACTGGCATGTCAGCACTATCTGTGGTCATTGCAAAGCACGGTCAAGCTGGGCAGGGCCTTCCTGGGAAGGATGTGCTGCTGTGGCCTGTTGTTGTTGTTCATCACAAAGGTAGAGCTGCTTAGATATTATTTTATGACATGCTACGCTTGCATGATGTGGGTTTTTTGTTTAAAGTTTTATTAAAGTAAATAATAAATTCTGAAATTATTAAAAAATATAAACTAGATTCTGACTAGTGTAATTCTATATCCTTTGATAATACGACAATTGGAGTCACACCAGCCTGCTAAATCAGAGCATCAAAACATCTCAATTTTTTTTTACTCTAGGTCCTTTTGTACTGTAATTCTTAATATCTGCTTCTAATATTACAATTTACCCAATTTATTAAGACAAACAAGAAACTAGTTTTGTCAGCTTTGTTACTCTCAGTTCAGGGAAAAGGAACAGATTTTTTTATCTTTGAATGTATGATCTTAAAGCCTGGAACAATTTAAATCACTTTCTAGGTACTTTACTCCATTTAGTAAAATATTTAATGCTGTTATGATAGTGTAAACCATTAGACTGCAATTACACTAACACAGCACAGAGACTAATAGTTCTATTGGAACACAACAGTGATGCATGATTGCCCCGTTAGGATCGGAAGTCTTGAAGCACTGAGGTTATTAAAAAAAATTAATCACTGTTAGAGTCTTGATTTTGCTAGATTGTAATAAAAATATCTTATTTATGGATATAACTGCTGCTGTGTCAACCTCTTAAAGAAGTATTAAAAAAAAACAACTCCAAGTAAGGATTCTTTGGTTTATGATTATGAGGTCTTTTGCCTTACTGTGGCTGCAGCTAGAAATCCAAAACTTCATCTGTACTTCCCCAAAAGTGTTATTTAGGCAGGTTGTACTGAGGTGTGTTTTCAGGACTTAAATTGAGCTGTTTTTTACAGGTATTTATGAGAGCAGTCTTTTAAAGGTTGTCAAAAATTTGAAGTCATATTGCTGAATACATATTCTTTCTCAAAAATACCCAAAACTACACTCAATATATTCACGTAATTTCCAAGACAAGTATAGATGAAAGGTAGGAGGGATTTTTTCTTTTTTGCTACCTTGCGTAGCTTTTAAAGCATTTAATAAGAGAGTTTATATACACAACCAGGTTTTCACAGCAACAGGGGAATAGAAGCATTTTGAAAATAAAAAAGGAGACTGTAAAATTTTTAAAAATGTGATCAGGCACTTAGGAGCTGCATTAACACTGGTAATATCATCTAACTAGTAAAAAAGTTGATTTCTTTTCAAATTGCTGGCATTCCTTTACATTTGTACATGTGGGTGTCTGTAGCATATCTGCCTGTGCTTAATATAATCAGAGAAGAGACTGCAAAATGACTGCACTAGTCACCACTGAGCTAATTGCTGGGGACTGAAAACTGCAGGTATTTGAAGATAATTCTCTCTCCAACAATCCATATATTGAAAAATAAAGCAGAAAAAAAATATAATATCACTCTCTGCTGACAAATTTATTTGAGAAACTAATTTAAAAGTTTAGAAAGAATTAATTTCTGAGGGTGGGAAGGAAAGCAGAGTTTTGGGCTGAAAATTATTTGTGTGTACTTCAAAAATAGAATGAGAATGAGTTTTGCCTGTGGTGACACAGAAGTGATCCTGGGCTTACCCTGGTTTTGCAGGGATGTGTGCACAGCTGGCAGGGTGACTGGCTGCTGCAAGGGCTGAGCCACCCTCTGAGCACCCCTGCTGCTGGAATGCACCCGTTTCAGAGGGGTTTGGAAAGAGATAAGCAGATATCAGAGGGCGTATAGAGAGTGACAAAGATAGACAGCTTGAAGGAGTAAAGAGAAAGCAGGTAAAAGAGAGTGTTTTTGATACAGGCAGAAACAGCAATATTCCTCACCCTAAGTGATTCCTTGTCACGAGTGGTGGATTAAGGAAATTTTTAGACTTTTGACAGTTACTAGGTATAACCAGAGCTGTCCATGGTAGATAGTTGCTTTTGTTTCTCTTAGTTTAGTTGCTTTCTCTTTCACACCCAAAATAAGTTTAGGTCAGTGAAAATTAACTGATTAAATATTGTTTAACTTGTATTCTCTGATTTATGTGTAAAACATATAGACTATGTCAACTGTCTGCATCTACAATTAACCCCACACTTTATCATAAAGTTATGTTTTTGATTAATAGTGAACAGGGATTTAAAAATGTGTGAGCATAACTATTAAAACACTGTTTGTGAGAAGGGAGTGCATTTTAATGCAGAGTTAACAAATACGACTCAAAGGTATGAGGTGTTACTTTAGAGAAATGATACAATTTAAATAAGGCAGTGGAAAATAACACATTAAAATGTCTTTAATATTACAAATTATTTTAATCATGCCTGTTAACTTGATAGCAGTATGCTAGAAGTTAGTTTGTATGAGGTATGGTAGAGAAGTGACCTGAACTCTATTTAAGGTTGCTCTGGCATGGAGGGATCTTTGAAGTAATGCAGAAATGAGCATGAACGTCTGACATTCAGGGTCACATCACAGTCCCTGGACCTGCAGCTGGCTACCCCTTTGGGCTTGGGACTCTGCTGACTGCCATAGAGGACAGCTTTACTGCTGTTAATCTGCTCCAGTAATAGCAATTTCTTGATGCCTGCAGCATGCAGGATTCTTGATTCTGGTTCTGCAGATCAAGTGAGACCAGGAAAAAGAAATATGCAATTGGAAATATGGGAATGGCAGTATTGAAGGAATCTACTTCAAAGAGCTGGCAAAGCTTCAGTCTCTTCCCCCACACATTCTATTTAATGAATTCCAGCAGAGTACATGGGCATACACAACACACAGACTTGTGATATTTTCTGTGTATTTTAGAAACCAGTTGGATGTTATCTTCCCCTTATTTGGGATGATTTCTAACAAGACTTACCTGCCCTTGTCCAGTTGTCTCTTATCTAGATTACCTGGAGGAACTGCTACATAAAATGAAACAACAGCAGTACTGTGTAAAATATTTTAAGTTCCCTTAGCAAATGAACATAAAAGAGTCTGGTCTAGCTTTTTCGGCAAACCTGGTTCCCTTCATGTGCCATATAGAAGTACTGATAACTTTGAAGCTTGGAGTCAGCCTGTACTTTGACAAGTGGCTCTAGTTACCTGTGCCTTGACTTTGGCTGCATCCTCTGGCTGGTGTCCTCAGTGGCTGTTGCTGGGTTTTGAAGCTCGTTTCTTAACTGGCCTGTTACGTTTTGCTGTTTAAAATGATCTCTGGCTTTGAATACTGTAGCTTTCTGAAGCTTGATCTTTTGTGGCACACTTGCAGGTTTTGTTTGCCTGGTTTTCTAGAGGAAGGAGGCAGTTATGGCCACCCTGTTTGCCCAGTGCTGGTGTCTCCAGGGCACTCTCACTGACCATTGAATGAGTTGCAGCCTTTCAGTAACACTTGATGACATGGGAAGGAGCTTCAAAGATACTAAGTTTCTTGGAGTACAGCTACATAAATACTGCATAACTGCTCACCTTTAATTGAACCTTAGAGAGATATTACACGAGCCACATGGGGAAATCTTTGTGAATACACCAGAAAAACTACAAGAGACACGAGGCAGTAGGTGGAGCTGCTGAGGAGCCCCTAGCTGCCCCCCGTGCTTCTGGTGCTCACCTGCTGGGCTGTGGGTCAGGATGTTACCCTTGCCTGCCTCTGCCTCACTTCCGTGCCCTCCTGCAGCATCTGCGCTGTGGCCCAGTGTCTCAGGCAGCAGTTAGTGCCCACCCTGTGCATCCTTCTGAAAAGCAGCAGGGGAGATGGCACTTGCTGAACTGTGGCATCACTGGCCTGGCCTGGGGGCTGCACAGGGAACTTCTCATTTATCTGACACAGCTGTGTGCTCCTGCCTGTACATGTTGTATCCTCCCCAGGCTGTGCACCATACATCTGTGTCTCTGGGGTAACCCCATGTTCTTTGATGATGTCTTGCACTAGCAGAGCTAATCTTACCAGTCTTTCTTGATTCCAGTTTAATGCAGTTAGTTAGGATTTTTAAGTACTTTGACTTGTTTATTCTTAAATACCAGCTGTCAGAAGCACACACAGGTCTCATGAAACAGGTGCAGTTTTTGAACTGATTTAAATGAAGAAGGGAGAGACATTTGGTAAATATTAATTGGCAGACTCTGATTAAGGACAGCAGAAAATAATGGAAAAACGTGAATTTAGGAGTGCCTCACAAATGGGATTTCTTTTTTAAAAAAATGTATTATTTTTAAGAAACGGAAAGGAGATGCAGGTATCATTTGATTCTGTTTCTGTGGAGCCCTTTATAAGGCTTTATCCTTTTGATTCATTAAGTGGATGGGAGCATTTGTTAACCAATTGTGTGGCATCTCATAGTAATTATCTTATTTATCAGTGTTCCCATTTTTTGATTCCTTCTATGTCTTGTAATATTTGAAAGAAGTAGTAAAACACTAACATGGGACATAAAGTAACATACTTTGCACAAAGATTACCTGAGAAGTATTGAACATGAAGTGAATACAGGAGTCCCAGACAATTTTAAATGCTACCTTGGTTTTATGACAACTATATTGCAGTTTACCAATCTGTGGACCTACCTTACAAGAAATACTTGTAGATGGAATTTCGTAGACATACGTAAAGTTAGGAAAATGTCCCTTTATTCCCTGATTATGCTGCAGTCTAAAAAATTATTGTTGTCTGCATGAACAAACAGAAAAAATACTATTTGTACTAGCTGGTACATTATTACACATTTTTCAGTGTGGTTTTTGGTTATTACTGACTAAAATATGAACTTAGAAATTGGAAAGAAGAACTGTGTCCAGACAGCAAGAAGGATATAGATTGCATCAGCTTCTCTCCCCCTTCTGATTTTTCTTCATTTGCAGACTAAATCCTCCAGTATTTTTGCTCTCAGAGTTTCACATGGAGCACTTCAGCACAATGTACCTGCTTTGGGGAGTGGGAGGAATGGTGCACTCCTAACAGGTGTCCTTGAGGCAGAGAACAGGAAGGCACAGTGCCACACATCCTCCTTTGTTTATGCAAATGGAATGCAAGGTGGGAGAAGGTGCAGCGATGTCACGGAGCTCTGAAAGTTCAATATAAACAATGAAAGATGTGCAGCTTCTTGGTATTTGCCCTGCATTATGGTGACTGTTTTTTATAGTGCTTGGATGCTCAGTGTTCCTGGGATTTAGTGAAGGACATGGAAAACAAGTGCACTTGTTCTACCTACTTCCTGCTGATAGTCTGGAAATGGAGCAAGTCAGAGAGAAATGTAGCTTTTTGGATCATTAAAAATCCATTTTCATTAAAAGCCAAGTATTGCAGTGACATACTCACTTATATATTCATCCCCTGTC
Source organism: Hemiprocne comata (assembly GCA_020745705.1). Lineage (NCBI taxonomy): Eukaryota > Metazoa > Chordata > Aves > Apodiformes > Apodidae > Hemiprocne > Hemiprocne comata. Next base: position 14,502,638 of record CM036593.1, on the reverse strand, counting down.
TGTCTATGCCTTACAGATAGATTGAAAAGAGAGCCTTTTCATAACAATTTTAAAGCTTAAATGAAAGAAAAACATTCTATTTACCTTGAATTACTTCCATGGTGTACTTGTTCATTTTTTTTCACACTGTATCGGATGGCAATTACTCTGCATTCTTTCTTTACCACCAGTTCCTTTTGTCCTATGTATCTATCATTTGTTTTTATCTATATCTTCCACCTATCTATCTATTTCCTTTTTGTGCTTAGAGTTGGTTGCAAATTATATTTGTGATGCAGGGAGCTTTCAATCTTACTGTCTTGATATTATTTTATGCAACTGTGACTACCGTAAAAATTGGCTTTACTGCCTCTTTTGTGTTATTGATTCAAGCCCATTTCAGAATTAACTTGTTTGGAATGATCTGGCAATGTTGTGTGCCCCAGGTTCTCTCAGAAAAAAATTTCATATCTCATAACTAAATGCAATAAAATGTTCAAATATATCTAAACACAGTTATATTTTGAATTTAGATGAAAACTTTATGGAGTCAATCAAATATACAAGGCATGTGTAAGTTTCAGTTCTAGGTTTAGAAGTACAGTACTGCAGAAAAAAAGTATTCAGAGACCAGGTTTTCCTAGAGGTCTGTCCCTTATGTATGCTTTTATGGAATGCCTAATCACATCATTCATGTTTCCGTCCTGAATTGGGAGGACATAATTTTGACATTTTGACTGTAGGACTGTATCTGTAATTTGAGATTATTTTCTTAATTCATTTAGGGATTTGGTCTTTCAAATCTTAGTGTTACATTAGTCCTCATGGTTAGCTAGAAATATTTATGTTCCCTCATTAATGGTTTGACTGGTCGATTTTGAATTTTCTGGTACCGCCAGGAAAAATTAAACAGGAAAATTTATAATATGAGTTAATTGTAATGTTAAAATTCCCAGGTATTAGAAATGGTTCACTGGCATCAGCTCCCAGTCCCGAATATCTTTAACTGACCCATAAAACCAGTCATACCCTAAAAAGCTCATCTCCAGTTACAATTTTGTTCAGGTACTCAAAAATGTGAAGTATGCTTTGAATGACCAATTAATTTTAGCCTTTCTATTTTACAGCCATCCAGACTCCTCTGCTCAGATGCCCACCACGAAGACAGCATCTCCTGAGTCGCAGGTTTCAGGTGTGGGACCACACCTTGGGCTGGTGACAGAGGCCAAGGAGCCTACTGGCACCTGCAAAGCCCTGACCCACCTCTCTGCTGCTGCTCACTTTCCCTAGACCCCAAAGGGTAGCCCAGGCTGCACTTCAGTCTGGGAGCTGCTCTGTTTTTTTGGCTGGTGGAAAATGTGTGCCAGCTACCCTTTAAAATGTTTGGCAGTCATGGATCTGGCATACGAATTCTTCTTTTTCATTTCCCTTCATAGTTTTTTTCCCTGACTGGTCTCTCTTAGTTCTTCACTAATCTTATTTTTTTTCGTTTGTCTTTTGGAGTACAGAGCCTTTCTGGAGTGTGTATATTACATGAGTGGAGAGGAAAAAGCTACCCAGCATGAGTACCAAACAGATGCACATATATCCTGAGATGAGTGCATTATGGATAAAGAACTATTATCATTCTTCCCACATTCATGTTTCCGTCTGCTTATGAGATATATACGTGTGCCTTGTTAGCAATGATGTTATAATGCAAAAGCTAAAGTTTTCATATCAGAGGAAACATATATTGTTAAATGAGCTGAGTACATTCTCCCAAGGGTTAGCATTTCTCTTGTACATGTGAAATCCTACTGAAATAAATGGCCCTATTATTTTAATTGGATCTTTTGGTATTAGAACATCTTTCTTTGTACTGCAGTAAAGAACTTTCTTTTTCATCCTTCCCTGAAAACGTGAAATGAACAAGCACTGGTGATGCATTAAAACATTTATGGCTTCAGAAGTAGAAGGCTATATGTACATCCATAGATGCTCATACACATATTTCAGTTAAATTTGTATTTTATGATATATTCCTTTATTCTCTCTGAAAAGATACAAATATGCTTTCTACTTTTAAAATTGGCATGATTAAAATTTTGCCTTGTCCTTTTGACTGATACCTTGTTTACAATGCTAATAACGATCAAGGCACTTGAAGAAAAAGGAAAAGATTAAGGATCTGTTCTTTAAACAGAACATAGTAGAAAATTTTCAGAAAGGATTGTACCTGTTTAATAAATGAATTAATACATGGGGTCTGACACTCCTAATAGTTGTGGATGACTTCAGTTCTTAAAATACTTGGACTAAGTACTTAATTTCCTCCTAAGAGTGAGGGATTATACAATATAATAGATTAAACTTCTAAAGACCATTCTAATCTGTTTTGTAGATCACAGAAGTGAGGAACTCTGTGATCACTTTGTGATCGAAAGTACAATAGAATAGAAAATTTTCAATGAACATAGGTTTGAAAGCTAATTTGTTGGTATGTTTGTTTCCTCTCTTCTGCAGCTGTTCAATTACAGTTACTGCTGGTCAGAAAACCAAATATCTATTCTCTAGGGTAGCTACATGGTACTCCAGTGTTATAAGATTTGGTTTCTATTATAATTGGAATGAAATATTGATTTTTTTTGGGGGGAAAGGAATTCTCCTACTCTTCCATCTGAATGGTAGCTGAACATGCTTATGTATGTTTGCACTATGGCTTTTATATTTAATATATGGATAAAGTAATGACATAAACCTGAAAACAAAATAATTTGCAATTACAGAGGCAAAACAATTTTTTATCATACAGAAAACACCAAGGAATTATTTTTTATGAGCAAAATGAGAAAGTTACACATTTAGAGTTTATTGGATTTTCTTGTTTGCTTTTTACCAAGTCTGTTTAAGTTCTAACTAAGCTTTGAGGGGGAATATTCATGTAGACCAACTAGTTACCAAAACCTAGATAATGGCAATTTTATAACTCCTTAAATAGTGATGTTTAGCTCTCCACTAAGGGAGGATTGTGCGGCCATGTGGGGGACCAGGACCCTCCAGCTCAGCTTCAGCAGCTCTAATGCAGGATGGGGGTCTTTGTAGGCACCAGCCTCTCTTCATGCACATGTAACTAAATATCTACTGGTCATCTGTTTATTACCTAGGAGAAGAAAATACAGCTGCTTCGACAAGCACTGAACTGTCTCATTTTGAGTGTTTCTCCCCTCAGAGGAAATTATGGATTTTGTTTTTCATGTCTTTATACAGAATGATCTGCTATTTTGAGCAAATTAACGAGATAACTTGCTACTTACAAACAAAGTAGGTCAGAATCACTCTAGCATAAATTGCAGTAGCTCTCTGGGAATTAGTTCTGCTTTTTCCATTTACTTCACCAACAACCTGTTCCAGCGTGTGCAGGCCTCCCGTTGGGAGCTGCCCTCACTGGGTGCTGAGGGCTGCCCAGCCAAAGCTTGGGTTGCCTCGTGGCACCTCAGCCTTGGCACAGCACGTGGGAGCAAACAGCATCTTGCATCTGTTTCCATAACAACACACTTGTTAGAAAATAAATATTTGCTCCACTTTCGCAAAGAATTAATTGGTATTAATGTTTTTTCCCCTCTTTGTGTTTGAGAGCATTTTTGAAATAACCCAGAAGTGTTTATGGGACAATGCAGCATCTGAGACCATTGCAGCTGGCTGTATTGTACCATGGATTTGGGCTGGTGAAGAGCAGGAGGTGTTAAAAAGCTCTCTGGTTTTGGTTAAAAGGCGGATCAGATCCTGATCTGCCCTGTAGAGCAGTCTGGGGAGCAGCCGTGTTGATGAGTCTGGGAGCAGGGAGCAGTACAGCCAGCGGGGAGTAGGGCAGGAGATGGCTGAGGGAAGGGCACAGCTTCAGATAGCCTTTTGCTGAAATTCTCTGCCACTAAATCTGGCTCTCAAGTGTCCTCTGAACTCTTCCTGCCACCTCAAATATCATAGTGACCCATGTCAACCGTCACAAGTTAAATTCCAAGAGTGGGTAATGTACTGTAGTAGTTGGTCCTGTAACATCAAGTATACACTTGGTGACATTTTTGTAATTTTTGGCTATTTTGGAAAAAATAATCATGGATAAATGTGTAAAGGATGATTATTTCTTAATATTTTTGTAATACCTGCTCATCTGAGTATCTAGACATTGTGAATTTTGATTTTTAAGGAAATAATTTCTTCAAAATTCCTGGAATTCAACCAGTGATACATCATTCAGATTTATGAATCTTTTTGGAGTATATGTGAGTAGCTTTTTAATAGAGAAAAGTTTTCTTGTGGGAGGAAACTTTTTGACTACTTGCTGCTGGGTTTCTATCTGAGGAGTATGCCTGTGTGAATAAACACTTGGAAAAATCAGGCCAAAAGTTTGGCCATGGCAGCAGTACCAACTGCGGTAACTACTGTCATGCAGCATATTAGGAGCTCAGCAGTATTTTAATATATTAATCTAGTCTGCTAGCAAGACACACAGACATCACTCAAGGCCAGAATGTGTTTTCCTGCTCTCTGTGGATTCTTTTATATTGTTCCCACTAGCATGGTATCTGTGTTGCATAAGTACCCTGACTAGCATCTGTCATTTGTCACAATAAGTGAAACTGATGTTGGCCATTAATGTACCGATGCGTGCCACTAACACAAGTCTAATGTCAATAAGGGATCAAGCATAGCCCAGTTACCAACACAAGACCTTTCTGAGTGCTGTTTCAGTTGTTATTACATCCCATTTGAAGCAGGGACTACTGAAGCATTTGCGTTCTTGTTTAACCATGGTTCATCTTTCACCATTAAGAAAAGTCTCTAGCTATCAGCTGTTAATCTGGAGTGGCACAGTACTAGAGCAAAGCTTCAGCTTTAAGAGGTCAGGAATTGCTGAGCTGACCCTTGCTGCTAGACAGGCAGTAGTGTTTGGCCACTGGTTTAAGGGAAGAAAAAAAATAATTGTAAAATGGAGAAATAATTAGAGGCAGTTAAAAAATAAGCCCATTTTAAAGAAGTGGGACTTTACAGCCACTGAGTGTTTACATTGAATGCATGATTTATGTAAAGATCAAAGGAAAAGGTCTTAGTCTTTGGGAGTCACATTGTTCATACTGTGCAAATACTTTCTGAAGATGGTCTGAGGCATTCTTGTAATTTAATATATACAATGACCTAAGTGAATACTGACCAACTGAGGAAGGTGAATGAAAAGGGCACGAATCCACTTGGTAATGATTAATTTGCTTAATGTCAGTCTGGTACTTTTAAATTTGTTCATAGATAATTTTTCAATTACATTGGGATTGCTGCAAGAACTAGGAGAAGAGAAGATGTATTTGAATTGATAAACTGGCTAGTATGCATGGGGTCCATCTTTTGCTCTTGTTTCTGCATATTGTATATTTATATAGGCTAAGCCTGCAACAAACTTAAGAACTGTGGTTGATCTGGGGGACTTTTTCTGGATGTGGTTAGCACAAGACTGAACAAAGCTATACAGTTAGACTGGTAAATCAATATATTGATATAGTATGGTGGGATGATACAATGTTAATCTTGCTAGAACCTAAATATGGCTTAAGCACCCAATGGCTCTATGAAGTGAACGAAGAAGTTCTTTATTAAATAATTAAACTGCTGTTTGTATTATTGCGAATCTAACCACTAGAGAGAGACAAGGCCCCATATGTAAGTTGCTACATGCTGTTGAATATTGACTTCAATACTCATGTAGTTGAAAGTTGTTTTTTGTGGCCTTTGTTTATATTTGAGCTTTAATCTAACAAATTAGCAAGAAAATCGTGTTTATATCCTTTCAGGACTTTTCATGAACATGAAGCATGGAGTTGAATAGAAGAATGCCTAAAGAATGACGAGTGCCGGATGGGCAACAGAATAGTGATGGGAGCTGCAAGGCAGCACAATTTGCTTTTCAAAATGAAGTGGACATGAGTAGAGTAATGAATTCATGTGGTAAAGTATTTGAGTTATGAGACTATATTTAAAATCTGTCCTGCAAATACGTTCCTTGCTGAAAGTCTTTGAAAAATGACTGTTGTATTCCTTATACCAGTTGCAGACATCATGCTCTTTGGTCTTTATATGTATCCACCTGCCTTTTGATTGAGTATGTTGAAAGATCACATTATGAGTAGTGTGGGGGCCAGATAAGGTCAGATCAGGAGGAGAGAGGTATTAGAGTAGGGTGTGTATTGAATCAAGCCACACGATGCATGGAAAAGAAAGTAAGTGATAAAATGTAGGAGTGTAATCTTGAGGAAGGGTCCTTTTGTGTACTGCATCCAAATGCATCCAGGTCACTGGTCTGGTCACCAAAGTGGCAAAAATCACCCACTCCCCTGGCTCTGACCGGACAAAAATCTATAAATTTTTGCCAGTTTGTGGCTGGACTAAGAGGTCAGAGGAGGGAGAAAGGCACGCAGGGGTTAGGTATCCACCCTGGCAGAGCAGCTAATGGGCAGCAGGACAGCCAAGACCCATAGTACTGAAAAATGAAATGCAGGGAGGGATCACAGCCCTGCATGTACTTACAGTCTGCACCTCAAGCAGTGACTGTGAGACTTATAAACAGAGTCCTGCTCTGGGTTAAATATTGGGTGAGGTGAATTGATGAGTCAGTGCTTTAAAGAGAAATTGTTGAAACTCTTCTGTAAAGCACACGAGGCTGCCTTGCCTTTTTTTGTTCAACAGTGATGCACATCTGAATTGTCTTGTTAGGGAATACCTAATCTGAATGTTATCCTTTCAGAGGCTCTTTATTTGGCTTCTGATTTTTAGTTCTATCTACTTGTTTATTGGATTTTGTTATTTTCCTTGTTTGTTGCCTGGATTGGTGATATCTGCAAGGAAAAGCAGGGGTAACAGAAAATAAGGTTGTTTTCACATGTATGAGGTGACCTAGAGAGGAAAATTTTGGGGACTTTGGTTTCTGAAATGCTACTTAAATATCCCATATCTCACAGTGAGAGATTGGCTCTTGACTTAAAAGGGAAGAGGGCAGATTCCTAAGTGAAGGGCTTTGACTAAGTCAAATTGTTCATGGTTCTCAAAAAACTGCTTCAAAAAAGGTGGTACCTCTTCTCTCCCAGGCCTTCCCTGTGCCAAGAGCTGACCCGGCAGCAGCTTTCTGTATTTTCATGGAAATGTATGGATGGAAAGAATTCTTCATGTGGCAGGCAGCTGAGAGGCCTGTAGAGGAATGTGAGAGAGGCTGTTCCTGCAGGAGAACAGGAAACCTGTCCCTGCTCTATCTGGGGCACCATGGGTTACCAGCGCCGCTGCTGCTAAAGCGTAACAGTGGTTCAGGGGAGGTGGCTTAACTTTCTGTGGAAATAAAGAAATAAATGGTGTATTTTATTTTTTTTTAGCAGTACGTTAGCTGTATGAATGTGTGTTAGAGCTATATAGTCCATTCATTTTCCCTTACTGCAAGTACTCTTTGGAAAATTAATAGAGAGTAAGTAAAACGACAGCTCCCAGCAAAAAGATTAGAAGAAAAAAAGAGCATCTTTTACAGCAAAACATTAATGCTAATTGTATTTGGTCATTACTCATGCATTAGGTGAATTTATATATTTCTCCAATGTGAAAAAGATTTTTTGTGATTTCTTCTTTTGGGTCTCCTTTCTTTTGGTTTATTTTCCTTTTAACTTTCAAAACAATAGCTACCTACTTTCAAATGGGGACCTTTAAACACTACTACATTTGAGGGTGTCCAAGCTTACTTCAGACCATGGAATTTCTGTTCATTTTTGCTGATTCAAATTTCTGAATCCAGGATTCTTGATCATCTGCTTTGATACCTCCTCTTAAATTCAAGTCCCCTGTGAAAGAATTCCCTTTTTATATTGATTCTTTGTGCTTAGAAGCATATCCCAACCTATCACAGGCATAGTTAAGACAATAATTTAAGTCTAATGAGCCAGACTTTTCTTCCTTCCACAACTCCCAAACAGAAGGATACTACTAGTAGGTTTGTATTTTATATAATATACACATAACCTGTTTTTAACTTGAAAGTGCCCACTTAGAAAAATTCTGTATCTTATTCACTAGTGATTCTGTTCCATTGTACAGTGCCATTTCCCCCTTTCTTCCTTCTTTCCAACCCCTTTTCCCCTCTTCTTTCTCTTCCTTTTCTTTGTTCTACATCCTTTTTATACTTTGTATAGGTTTCCCTCCCCTCTGACATTTTTACCATTTTAAAGCATAAAATAGGACCTCTCTTGTTCTGCAGCTGCGACCCCATCCCCTGCTGTACCAAATTGACACTTCTGTGAGCAGCAGCTCTAGTCAGTCACTCGAAGGCTGCTGCTTTCACAAGTGTTGATTTAGTGCAGCAGGGGATGATGTGCCAGCTGTAAAACTCAGACAAAAATAATAATAACAATAAAACCCTATGAAAAGTCCTCTATGAGGGAGAAATAAAAGGGGATGGGCAGAAGAGGTGGGAAGGAGAATAAGGTAGGAAGAGGCCAGGCAGTGGGAGGAAGGGGAGCAGAGGTCTCTATGGGACAGGGAGGTACCCAGCTTCCTGGGGCAACTGGAATGGGTGGGAGAGTGTCCTATGAGCAAATGCTTCTCCTCCCACCTTCCCCACTCTCACTTACAAGTAGCTCCTGTGACTGACAGGGCAGAGTGGCACTGTCTCAGCTGGCTGAGGTTTTGTGTTTCTGCCAAACTGGAGAGTTATTTTGAGACAAAATCCTGGTGGCAGGGGGTGGAGAATTTAAAAGATTACTAAGGGAGTGAGGGACACCTGTACTCTGGAATTACTTAGCAAACACAACTTTCAGACAAGAAATTTGGTATTTTCATACTTAAGTTACATGTTGTATCATCTGTGGTTGTGCAGGCTGACTTTATTATAAGTATACAAATAGCGCATTGTTATTGAGAGCACGTTAAATGGGGAGTTCCTTCCAAAGCAGCCCTGATTTACCCTTAGCAATGTTCCTAGAGAAAATAGTTTACAGCTTATTGTTGTCAAAATATTTAATAAGAAGTTGCATTTCTTTTGTAGAACTAATAGGATTCCTTAAAGCTTCTGATGGGCTAACATTTTCTAATGCAGTCTCCAGTTGTTCAGAGCAATGTCTACTCATCCCTGTTGATTTATTCTTGCTAAATTCCTCAGGTATTTTCATAAGGAAAGCAAAGCCCTGGATTTCTATACACTCCCAGATTGTGTGGCAGATGCAGTAAAGCCCTCTTAGGGGCCATGTCCGTAGAGATGCCAGCATGGCTGTGTCGATGCCCTGATGTGGCACATCTGCATGGCACGAAGTCTGTGCCCTCCAGTGGCACTGTTGGGCACACTGGACTGCATGCTAATGACTGTGCTGCAGTGGGATTCTCCTCTCTGGAACAGGGTAGCAGCTGCAGCAAATGGTGCAGGCTCGTCCAGCCTTCCTTAACGCCTTGCTGCTGCACAAAAGACACCCTACTGAGGGTGCTCAAGCTGCTGGATTGGGAGAGGCTCTTACCATACCTTTTGTATCCGTTGCTGTTGGAGCTGCCCTTCAGCAGACACAAAACCAGAAACAACCCTTCCAAAATGGAATGGTCCTGAAGTTTTGTCCTGGCAAGAAAAAGTTGTAAAAACATTATTGTAGGTTATATTTACTAATTACTTTTATTTTTTTCATTCTCAGGCACTGACAAAGCAAATCAATTATTTCCATGGCCCTAATATTTAACTATCCATCAGTGATCTGGACCAGTGAATGAAATGCACTATGTGCTAAATATTAATATTAGTAGTGAAATAAATGTGTGATAAGACAGGACAATATCAAGATGGATTAGTGCATATTCTCTTGTCTGCCGTTCATTTTGTCCGGGACAGACATGCAGAACATAATACAGAGAATACTTCCTAAAGTAAGTTCAGCATCTTTTTTATTGTGTACAAGTCAATATGACAGACTTTAATATTCATTAACACTGCTCACACTGTCAGGTAGGTTAAACTAAATAGGAATTAGTACAGGAAGATGTGTGATTTCAACTAGTGATCAAGATAGTAGCTCTGAACTAATATGGCCCGTCCTTGTCTGTGGAAACTTGAAAGGTACTAATACATGTGTAACAACCATTATTGTTTGTTTAAATCTGATTAATGCATCATATTTTCCAAGTTTGTGTTGAGAGTGGAAATTTTCAAAGACTCTTGGGAAGCCCTTCTCTTAGAAGTTTACTTCAGACCATAGGTTGGGAAATAAGGACGTACTTAAAATCAAGCATCTACTTGAAAACTGGTGAATTGAGGTAATATTTAGCAGGCCTTGGGAAATAATTCTTCTGTCTGAAAAGCATCTGCTTTTCAGCATTTAAAGAGATGTTTTGTAATGGGCTTTCACAGTGATCACCTTTGCAAACTTGTTCATCATATTAATTGAAGAAGCTCCTTTCTGATAACCTTTGGCTGCTTAGGGTGCATTCCCAAAGCATTAAAGGCTGAAGAAATTTAGAGAAAAGACACAGTAGATAATTCAGTCCATTTTTCTGGCAATGTAGGATTACTTCATAGACAACATTTTTAGTGTTATGTCAACTTCAGTTTTTAAAATCCCTAGTGAAGGCTTCCATATCTCTCCCTGGGAGACTATTTCACAAGCTAATACATCTTGCTGTCAGGAAGATTTTCCTGATACTCTATTGAGCTTAAGCTTTTTCTTTCCATTATTTCTAGTTATATCCCTTTGCCTTGATGGCTTTACGCACTTCAAATATTTATAGATTATATTTTCCCTTAAGAAGTTGTTCCTGAAACTTTCTTTAGGTTATCAATATATTTTTCATTTTGAAAAACGCACCTAAGACCTTCTAGGCTGAGAACTAAATTTACTATCAAACCAGACTCCACTTGGATGCTCACCACAGGATTTTCTTCAGGCCCATTTTCTCAGGGTCCAACAAACGTGGGAGATTTTAGCTAAGATAAATCTAATAAATAGCATATTTTCATCAGTTATTTGAGAAAGGTCCCTTTGCTTTATTTCTGCTTCTTGATGCACAGCTCTTCTGGATGTTGTGAATGAGGACCCCTGGCTGCTACTTGGTTCCTTATATCCCACTTCTTGGTGATGTGATCTACAGAAAGCCTGCATCCTTCCTTGTCTTTGTACTTCTGCAGCTCACACAATATTCACTTCATTCTCATTAAGTGCAACTGCTGTGGTCATGGCTCAGGGTATTTCCAGGGAAACAGAAAGCAAGGGAAGGATGGTGATGCTCTACTCTAGTCTGAGGTCTGGTTTGGAGGTCCTGGGTTGAATTGTAGCTCCTCATTTAGGAGAAACTAAAATGTGTCCATGCAGCCAAATGCAGAGAGCTGTAACAAGTTCTCAGGAGGACTTAGCAGTGTGGACCTGTGCTGTGTTTACATAGCTCAGCGCTGCAGGAGGGAGGGCAGCCCCTGCCGGCTCTGAGCGCAGGCAAGTCAGTGCTTTACAGGCACTGAGAGACACGCTCTGCTTCTCTGCACGTGCTTCCCTGGCACAAAAGGGAAGCAGTGGCAGTCTTCTGCTGCATGCTGGTGGATACTGGTGCTATATGGACCATCTACAGTAGGAAGCTGCAAAGATTTACTTTATTTTTAATATTACTTAGATTGTTATTATTAGCGATGAGTGTTAGTTCTAGCTTGCAGAAAAGGAAAGAAACTGAAATGCCTACCATGATATTTGAGTGTCGTTTCTACCTTGATTTTCTAAGGAAATGCTGTCTGTCAGACTTCTCTAATTACTTTTGAATACAGTGGACATTTTCTCAACTAAGTCTGGTGGTGGTAGAGGTCCCAAAGATACCATCATCCCACAATAGCTCCATGTGGTGGCTTTGAAATCATCTGGGGCACTTTTGGGTATCCTGGCTGGCAGTCATGGTGCACACCTAAGGGCATCACAGCTGGGTGGCACTGGAGCAGCCCAGGAAGGTTTTGGAGATGATCTGGGGAAGGAGGACACGGTAGGGAGTTTGGGCACTTGTGGATGAGTCACAAGGCAGAAAGTGTTTTTCTGCTCAAAGAACTTAAGCCTTTCATGAGGATTTTTCAGACTGTTAGACACAAAGTGCTTGTCTAATTATTCTCCCGGTATCATTAGTTAAATTCACATTGATTTCTGCTGACACACAATCCTTAGGATTGTATGTTTGTATTGCTGAACTTGAGATCTCCACGTTTCACAGAAGCTTACCTGCTACAGCCATCTGCTGTCTTCTAAAGTTTTGAGCACAGGGTTTCCCCAAGAAGCGTGTGGGGTGGAAACACCACTCCAGGTACTCTTGTAGCCTTTGTAGGTGCTACTATCTACCAGGATGCTGTTTCTCCATCCATTTCCCAGGAAAAACCTGTGCCTGGTGTGCTTATTCCCACATCTGCATCTCTCAGGATGGCAGCTTTCTGCTATCCTCTTCATTTCCAGAGCATTTTCCCTAGATCTTTTTAGCTGCCTAAGATATTTTGCCTAAGAGAATTTTTATTTTGCCCCTCTTAATGTGTCTAATTTCTAGACACTGTTATGTATGCTTTATGCTTTACTTACACTTGTGATGTTTTCCAGATTCACATCTTCCATGGCTCTTGACAATGAGATTTACTTCCCAGCACAGACAATTCAGTGCCTTTATTTCTATATTTAATGTTAAAGAGATTACTTTCAAATGGGTCTCTAAAATGGGTCTAAAGAATAATGTTTACTAGCAAGTTCCCCTTAGCTTCTTTTCATTGAGAAATGGAATAAAAAGAGTAATGATATTGCACTTCTGCTGACTATTCTGCTTGACTGATTCACGGGGTATTTGCACTTAACATGTTGTAAGAGTTAAAAAAAAAAAAAGTGTCAAACTTTTGTTGGCACCCAGCTACAGTAGATCCTGCTAGAAGAAACATATGGCCTCACACTAACAGTGTTAAAGCACTGCTAAAGTATTGCATGCATGACATTGACAAATTTCCTCCAGGCTTTTTGTTTTCTGTGCTATTAAGCATTCAAAGTCCAGTATTTCATTACCACTGATGATACGGAGAGCCTTATTGACATTCTATCCATCTGTTCATAGCATGCATTATTAAATGTGAAGCAACTAGTAGGTAGGAGTGCACTTGCCAGCTGTACAATGAATTTTCAGCAGTTTGGTGCCCTCTATAAATTTTCTAGTATTCTGTCAGTTCCTCAACATAATTTGCAATGGGGATTTTGTGGTTTTTGGTACTGCACATTGAGCAGAGAAAAGTTGCATCAGAAGAATTTTCTATTTTGTTATCCTTAATGTGCAATCTTTAGATACAGTTTCAAAAAGCCCAAGAGTCTTCTAATATACAAGGACTGCCTCTGATACCACTAACCACAGTTTGTTTGGGTTTTTTTATTCCTTTTTCCCTAGGAGCAAATGTGCTGCATTACCTATAAACAGGACAATAAGGCCCCAATGAGTCACCCTATTCATATATTTTTGGAGCCCAGAGGAATTGGTTTGACTATTTACAGATTATAACAGTTGGTAGTTGAATGTTTTATTTTCATTCCCAGTTGGTACAATATGTTCACAGCTGATGCTAATGGCTTGCCCATTTGATATCACATATGGTCCACTATTTGGGTCTCCTAAAGCTTTCTTTTGTGGTCAGGATGCTTTAAAACTCTCATATATTTAGGTTTGTCTGTCTGCTGGGAAGATGTCTATGAAACTCTGAGACTTGGCAGCTGTAGAGAAAATGAGCAGTTCTGTTGATAAAGATTCAAATGATTTTGATCAAAATGTCCAAGAAATAATATTTTTATATAAAATTGAATAAAAAAAAGCACGCCTTGGTAATCCACGTGCAATGTTACAAGAAATGTCTTTTCATCTTTCCTTGTATTTGAAGCTGTGATTTATTTACCCTTGAGTGTATCAGCACCGTTGGGTGCCATGAGGACTACTTTCAGTCTGTGTTCTGTTGCATTGGAAAACAATTCATGCAGAATTTGAGTTTCTTAAATAATTATTTGTACTTTTATTTAGAAATTACTGGTAATGTTTTATGAAAGGAGAAGACCTGAAAAGTAATTTTTCCTTTGGTTTCTAGAATAAGAGTACAGGAAGACTGAACTAAAACAATATGAAAACAAAAATTAAAATTACAAGCCTATCTGAAGTTTGTATCCTATGATACACAAGTGTTTATACTGACTCTAAAACATATCTGATGAAGCCACAGTCTCATAAAAAGATTATTTCCAAAACTATTGCATTACCCTTTGAGAGCTGAGGTTCTCATTCATAGGAGTAGATCATGATAGCTCTAATTCCCCGAGAAGTGAGCAGTGTATGATAATTGAGCAGGCTAGTACATTAATTGTCCTCCACTTCACCTCTAGATGTTTAACTCCTTATCTAGTCAACCAGCAAAACAATAATGCTCACTTATTTGTGCCTTACTGTTCAAATAATTTTTCTAACTGGGTAATTTATTTTAAATAAAGCAGAATAAGCGTATTCATGTGGAAGGGACATGGAAATCATGTTAGACTAACATATTAAATGCCATTTGCTAGTAGGATAGGGGTTTTATGGTTGTCTTTTTCAGCCTTACGACTTTAGCTGGAAAACAGTGATGTGATTTTGCATGCAGGAGTATTTCTCTAACTAATGGGACAGATTTAGCTGTTCTTAGAGCCTGGCTACTGCTTTCTGCTGGCCTCTCTGTTCTCTCTGACTGATGCCTGCTAGGAGAACAGGTAGTTGTGAGTTGGAAGTGGTCTGTGTGCCTGAGATGTCTGGCTTCTGTCACTGGGCTGAATGAGGCAACTGGTGGTAGGGGAGAGGCTGTGGCTAGTTTAGTTTAAGATTAATTTGAAGTTGCCAGTTTACTCAGCCCCTAGAAGCAGATAGAAATGGAGCTGAAGTAGAAGGCCTTTCAAAGGGAAGAAAGTCAGTATTCATCCTGCAGCACTACAGAGGAAACTAACATTTTCTCTGCAGAGTAAAAAACCTCAAACAAAACCCAAAGCTTTTGCACGTGTTACTAGTAGATAAGTAAAATTCTGCACTCTACTATGAGCAGTCTCAGGGACTCAAAAAATGGCAGTAATGTTTTAGCATGTGAGGAGTTCAGCTACCTTGAAATGTCTTAAAAAAAGAATGAGGAGATAAAATTATTAATGAATAATCTCAGCAAAGGACTGGGTGCCTGCTGGTGTGCTACAAAGCATTTTTTTAGGCAAGACTTGGTTGAAATTTGGAGAACTGACAGTACCATTGGGGGCTGCTTCAAAGCACGGCAGCTGCCAAAATCCCTGAACCCAACACTGATGCTCCTGCAGGTAACTTGTGCTTCTTGTGCCTCCTCAGCTGAGTGGCTGTTACCCAGCCCAGGCCAATACTAAAGCTGTAAGTCAGACACCTCAAACAGCCACCCAAATACTGACCTCACTCTCTGCCCAACAAATTATTTTCTTCCTAAACCAGCAAGGTCTTGGCAGCTCTTCACTAAATAAGAACTTTCTCCTTCGTGTTTCAGCAGAGGAAGGACCTGAGGTTGGGAGTTGCTGAGAAGACCATCTGGAAATGGTTTGCTCAGCTGCCATCAGCAAGCTTTGTAAGGTAAGGGGTGGGATGGACTTGATGAGGGCAGCCCTATCTTGGGAAATGGTTGATTGATTAAAAAATAGCACCAAGTTGTAACATAACACGAGCTCTAGATACAGTTTGGGGAATCCTCCCTCCTGAATGGGATTAAATTACATATAGTGTTAACGCAGAGTCTTCCGCAACAATTTAAATGAGTTGTTAACATGGCACTTCATTGCCATAATAATTCAAAGCTACTAGCAGGCTTGATGGGTCTGCAATAAATGTTTTATTATTTAGGAAAAATATACTCTACAAGTTGCAACGTGCCATGCTCATTCATGCTGTAAATCAACAAAGATCAGCAGACTGAATAGGAAAATGAAAAGCTTATTTAGGAACTGACATAAGCTTTCAGATGAGCAGGGATGGCTGAAGTTAACTGCATTCATTTTTCTTTGCTTGTCACAGTTGCCACTTGAATTTCACTGCTAAAGATTGTGGGTAGTTTTGCTTTATGAAATTATATCTACAGAAACAACATTTGCATTTATATAGGCTTAGTTTTATTGTAAAGCTAAACCTAACACACCCCCTTGCCTCCCCAAACAACCAGCCACCCAGAAACCTCAATGTTAAAGTAATATTTATCCCTCAGTTTTCATAGATCTGAGTAAGATTGAGCTAAATGGTTCCAACTGGCTGCTTTAAAGTCCCAAAACTGGTGACCAGGTAAAATGCAGGAATGCAGAGCTACGGCTCCCCTCCAACTTCAGCTCTCCTGTAAGAAAGCTGCCTATGGATGGAGGAAACAGTAGGACAAAAGCCAGCAGGTTGCTGTTTAAGCTTGTGGCCAGTGATGTGTCTGTATTTGAGTGCTCATTTGTATGATTGTGAACATTCATGTGTGGGGATGTACACACACAAAGCAATTCTTGGTTCTCTGTAGTAATCTATGGGTTTCTTCCAGTTTGGCAGGTGTGTGTATCTGCCAGTGAATGGATATTTTCACAGTGCTCTTGGTTGTGCAGTTACTTAGCCAGCTGCAAGATTCCCTAACCATCTCAAATCCCCATTTTTGGTAGGTCACATTGCATCACTTAAATATGCCATGATTTTTTTGCAGTGCCCTACGTGCCTGTAGGAGAGGAGCAAAACTGCCTCTGTGCGGGGAAGGCTGCTGAGACTAAAGTTTGCAAGTGATGAAAATAACAACAGTTTGGCTGCAGGGGCTTGTTCTATTGACTTTGTCTTGAACCTGGTGTTGAGCTGTTCTCGTGGCATTTCTGGTGTAAGCATCCTGTGGCTGGAGGCAATTTTCTTAAGGCAGATTGTGCTCCAGTGAGTGATCCTGGGTTGCATATGTTCCTCCGGCCCCAGGAGTACTCGCAAGGCCCTGCTCATGATGCTGGCTGCTGCTGGGGCACCATGAATTCCTCCATCTGGGCAAAGCTCAGGCCTGGGCATCATATCCTGCTGAGGAGGCTCAGGGAGTGTTACTCTGAACTTCTGATTTTCTTATGTTTTAAAACCTGCACCTTAACTTTTCAACCACAGAAATATTTTAAGGATAAACATGATGTGGAAGAATCCCCTGGAGGTGCAAAAAGATTAATTAGGAGAGCTATCTTAGATTTAATCAAAATAGAATTATATGAGGCTTTTGTCATCGCTATTATTTTAAGAAAAAGGCAAACATAAGTCAAAGACTGTAAAAAAGTCACGGAGTCTATACTGTAAGTTTTGAGTTTGTTTCGTAGAAAAAAAGTTTTGCTTCTGAGCCAGCCATTTATATGCTAAGGGAAGTCCAATTAAGATGACCAAATTGTGTCATAAAATAGAGAAGGCAAAGGACATTTAATTATAGCTGTGCTGCCAGGCACTAGTGTAACAAAAGGAAAAATGTCGACCTACCACACAAAGTACTGCCTAATACACTTGTTGTTATAAAGAGACAATATAGGGGCTAAACACACACATCTGAATAGTTCAAAAGCTGTACCTTCTGATTTTCATGAAGCTGTTTTCCAATCATCAGTACAGTTTAAGAAAAAGTAATATTTTTTTTAATATTGAGACCTTCAACTTTGCTCACAGGTTGAACAAAGAGCATTATGTGCTAAAACAAAAATGTTGCCTAAGAAAATGGATTTGTGACCCAGAAGAATGTATAATTGATGCATGTGGTTGTCTGAATGGTAGAATAACAATAGCAACCATTAGAGATGAGAGCTGAAACTAGTCAGGCAGTGAGGCAGGATGTATTTTATAGATCATCTGGGCTCCATTCAGATCTACAGGTTGCTATTCCTTCTCCATACTTGAAAGCATTTAATGGATTATTATAAAAGGAAAGGGATGGTATGCAATAATAGTTTAAATTGGAGCTCTGTATATATATCACCACTGTGTGACTCCTAAATGAATGCTTCATTTTAAAAATTCTCCCATGACATACTTGAAAGTTTGCCAGAGCATCAAGGAATTAAAACAATGAATTCACCAGCAACTAGAGTAAAGGACATCTGACAGTATAATATGAACAGTTTTTCTCTTTCATGGCATGGACAATAATAAATAAGAAAAAATCAAGAAATATTTTGCCAAAGCAGTTCTCTGTCCTGTTCAAGGCATGTGAACTGGTTTTGTTCTGTCTTGTTTTGTAATATTAAACTAAGAAAAAAAGAGTATTTTGGAAAGAGGCTTAGCTGTCAAACAATCAGAGCCAAAAGCACATAATACTGAAGTCAAATTCAGAATCCCTTCTTGCCTGGAGAATGCTTCTTCCATGTGAAAATTGATACAAGTTAAAGAGTGGAGAATCTTTTCTGCTTTGTTTCATATGAACATAAAAGTTTTATTCCTGCTTTTAATGGGTAGTATTTTACAAATGTAATGGAACATAATTTTACCAGGTTTCCCTAAGGGAAAGTCATGGCATGATTACACAGGCAGTCCCATCTCATTTAGTATAATGCTTACAATATACATGCAAATATACTTAGGCAACTCAAGTTAGAGGTAAATTGAATGGCATTCAGATAATCATAGAGCATTGCAGATGCTGAACAAAGTTTTACAGGAGAAATATGCACTGAGTGACTGGTCCCTTGCAGACACACATGGCCTCGAGTAATCTTCTCTGCAATATGGAAGATTCAAGCTGTGCCAGACAGAAGTACCTGGCATGTGCATGACTGGTGGTTCAGGCTGAACATCTTAGCTTGTCCCCATTTCAAGCCTCATTGGTAGCATATCCCAGCAAGTGGTGAGAGAGATGGATCAAGGGGATGGGAACCCTTGTGGCTTGCAGTGTCCTCAGCATCAGGCAAAGCCTGAAGAAGGAGTCATCCCCTTATGGGCAGAGCTCTTGCATTGTCCCTCTGGGTAACTGGCTGCAGGGTGCTGGGATGCAGAGGTGCTCTGTGGGCATGGAAGGAGGTTCAAGCCAGATCAGATAGAGATACAGAATGGTAGGGCTGGGAGTTTCAGGCCGACGGAGTCTGCTCTCTAAATTCCTTGCACAGGGAACTTTTCAGCTAGGGATTAAATATATCTTGAAGTTATAAATAATAAAGTAACGATGTGACACAATGCAGTGCAAACCACAATTCCAGCATGCTGAGTGTAAAAAGCAAGTAAAAATCTGTGTTATAAGCTAGTATAAAAGGTCCTGTATTTGTGAGAGTTACAGGGCTGCTCCTGTGCATTCATGAAGAAGAGACTTGTAAGAAAAATTATCTGAATCTTCTGTTTTCTTGTAGGGAATGATTGAGCAATTTTAAAACATCCTACTAGCACACAAGAGTGTAGCGTATTCCATTGTTCATGACCAATACACAGTCTTTTGTTTCCAGTTTAATTCTTTTTGCTGAATTCATGCCAGACTCACTTCTCAGATCTGGCTCTTGTTTAACCCAATGTAGATCACCATACTGTCACAGAGAAACTATCACAAGTTTTCATCGACAAAGTGGTGTAAAAGTCTAATCTACATGAACCTAGTCTTGACACTGTTTTTTAGAGATGCATGAAGGAGGCAATTGTAACCCACTTGGAGTCAAAGCTACAGCAGTTTCTAGAGCTCTCTGTGGGACCACTGGCAGCAGAGCTACTGCCTCGGCACTGGTGCTCAGAGCTGCTGCTGTAGCTGACATCTGGATCGCAGGTGTGAGGCCAGCAGTGGGCCTGGCAGCTACTGCCCTGTTTGGGTAGGC
Organism: Hemiprocne comata; assembly: GCA_020745705.1. Lineage (NCBI taxonomy): Eukaryota > Metazoa > Chordata > Aves > Apodiformes > Apodidae > Hemiprocne > Hemiprocne comata. The sequence continues at coordinate 14,482,860 of CM036593.1, read as the reverse complement.
AGATCCTTTCTTCTTCTTTTTGGGAAGGTCAAGAAATAACAAATAAATAATGAAAAATGAAGTACAGAAACTCAACATCTGTCTATGTTGGATTCTCCTGAACTTTTCCACTGTCAATGTTAGTAGCTCAGATCTGTAGTGTACAGCAATAGTTAGGTTAGCACAAAATCTGCATTACAGAAATATGCCTTTATCTGCTGTGGAGAAAAACAGATAAAGACAATATTTTAGAAAATTAGTTGCTTTTTCGTATCATAGTTAGTGCTCTCTGTTCCCTGACACATTTGAAGCCAAACTGCTTTTTAGCGATCAAGAGGAATATTTGTTTAATGTGTTTTTGCTTTATTGTCTTTGCATTTCTATTTGCTATATCTCAATTACCTGCCAATAGTTGGCAATGTGAATTGTATTGATTTTCTTTTAGTCAAGTGTAAAATTTATCATTCAGATAAACTAACACCTGAGTAAGTATCAGACCACGAAAGTATTTGCTTTTCCTTGTTCATTAGTTAGCATTTCATCTGTTAGTCTGGGATGGGTAAATTTCAGAGTGCATCTGATTTAACCTCTAAAAACATATCCTCTATACAGTGATAAGGTGTACCTCAGGGTTGTGCCTGCCCAGTTCAGACTGCTAGAGGACGAAGTTGCCAGACACCTTATGTCACAACCTTGTCCCAGGAGAATGACTTGTTTTCCTGTCTTTTCATGTCTAATGAAATGTTTTCAGATGAGATGTAACATTGAATTCAAGTTCTGTTTCTTTCTTTGTTGGCTTGTCAAGATTAGCAACAGCTTAGTACAAGTACTGAAGTCAGGGTGTCCCAGGCTCTGCTCCTTCTGCTGTTATTTTCCTCTGCAGTACAAAGGGATGGCTCTGGTTCTGCTATTTGCAAAACAGCTTTAGCTGTTTTTTACAGTACACTTGTAAACCAAGTAAACAGGTAATGTGGTTTAATATCAACCAGAAATACAGTAGGGGAGGTTTTTGTTCAACCAAGATTTGTTCCAGTTGTAGGAAAATTCAGATAAATGAAGGAAATGTGGGAAGTAAGTGCACCAAACCTAGAGTTCTTTAAGCTCCTCTGTTCAAAAGGAAAATGGTTTTAGTTCATGGTAGCTTAATCCTCTTTTACAGTCAAGCCAGGCTACTTTACTTCTCAGTGAGAATATACACGCAGGATTCTAATGCGTTTTAACCTACATGCATTATCATCATGGATTTAGTTTATTTATCTTAACTTTCCTGAATGATCTTTTGTAGAAAACCCCATAGGCATAGTATATGGTACAAGCTTTATTTAAAGCATAGTCATGTAGTCATGCCCTTAATCTGATATGGGATTTATATAACCATGTTAATTGATAGGTGAGAACTGCTTTGTAAGTTGTTCTTATACATCTTGATCATACAGGGTAACAAAATTAATTCTTTATTTGTGACTGCACTGTCCAGAAATTCTGGAATTTTGGGACTGAGGCTCAATGAAAATAATTCATGTGATTCCTCCTAGTTCAGTCTATCCTCTGTGTTTTGTTTTTTTTTTTTGGCAGATAAAATGATAATAATAACTTTGGAGGAACTTTGCCTAACATGGTTATAATATCAGCAGAATTATGGAAACATACCTCAGCTTGTGTGGAGGGCTTTGATCCCTATCTGATGAGAAGGAAGGGAAGAGGAAACACTGACTAGACCTTTTTCCAGCCTGTCTTTGGAAGAGTTTTCTTGGAGGAAATGACATTTTTTATGTCAGACAAATGGCGATGACTAAAAGGACAAGACAGTGCTGAAGACATGCAATGCTGTGCAATGTTAGTGGAACTCAAGATTATGGAACTCTATTTCTGAACAGTTTAGAACACCACCAGCCACCAGAGGTGTCCCACAGCCATGAGAGGCTGTGTTGCTGCTCAGCTCATTCAACTGGCCACCAGGGCAAATGGAATGGAACATGTCATCAGCATGATGCTTGCCTCTTGGATGGTAAGTACCAGCTGTCTCAGGACACCATTGATAGCATTGTGGAACTGCTGTGGTCAGGAAGCCCCACACCGCTTCTTGGCCTTCCATAACAGGTCTTAGTGTTCAGCAAAAGAAAGCAGTGTTGTGTTTAGATGATGTTAGGCTAGGGTGTCTCCATGGGCTCTTAGTGTGGGATTATCCAGAAAGGCTGAGTACAGCAGGCTTTTCTTCTCTATGGCCAAAGAAATCACTTACTAGAAAGCTGGGAAAGAGGAAGCCAACATTTAGTTAGTGCATGAGAAATGCTGCAGTAGATGCTGTTTTCCTGGTCACTGTTCCCAGAAGAGAGGAAGCACAGGCTGTGTAGGTGGCATTGAAAGATTTACACAGCGATATAACTGCTCCTGCTGAAACACATTGCCTTTTCTCTAAGTTTCTCTTATTTTCACATGACAGAAAGTGCAGAAAGTGCTAGGAGCAGAACTCCCCAGTATACCACAGGAGGAGTAAGGACTTCTTTGCAGAATGTTTAGACCTTTCTTTCTGTAGCCTTGTTTGAGCAGTTTACTTAATCGTGACTTTGGCCTGAAGCTGAGGGCACTAATAAAGCTGTTATATAAAAGCATTATTGGTACCTGAGGAATTAAGCTTGCATTTGAGGAGTTAGTCTTATGTTATTTTTGTTTTAGCAGTGTTTGTGTACTGTGCCTTTTTGAGTTAATGCATAACAGCTCGAGTCGGCTAAGAGTGTATGGCATTAATGAAACTGTCAGCCACATAAAAGACTAAATTACTTTTTCTCTTTCTGGAATTGCCACTACAATAAAAGCTGCCTTTACTGTAAAATTTTTCAAGGTTAACCCCTGCAGAGCTCCCAGCTTGATGAGGGAGAACTGTGATTAGAGGTGTTTAGGGGAGGCAAAAGAAGGGGGGGGAACAGCTGACATAGTAATTAGGGATGCTCAAAGGCTGTAGGCAGCAGAGGGCAAAAGTTGCAACTGTGCCCCCTCAGTTCCCAGATGAACTGCACTGTAATGAATGAGGGTCAGCTGTGATCCCTCAGCAGAGCAACTTTGGCAACCCTGCCCTGCTTGCATCCTTTTCAGCAACTCTGCTGAGCATGGCAGAGAGTGATGAGAAGGGGATGGAGGGGACAGGTGTGGCTGCAAGTCAAGAGAGGAAAAGGGAGTGGAGGTTTTGTGTTCTCTATGGCTACTGTTTTGAACAATAGCATAAGTGTTTTTGGGTGAGAGAGCAGGTGGGGGCAATACCCTTGCACATGTGTGAGGGCAGAGGTTTCAGTGAGGAGAGCAAGGGAAGGATATGGTGTATGTGCAGTATTTCCTATGAGTATTTCATATTTCCTCCATCCCAGTAACGATGCTATCCCTATATTAATCCTAAATATAAACAAATATCCTTTTACAGAAACACCAGTAATGTGTGCTTAAGTGTTAGATAATTCACTGCATACCAAACGTTGGTAATGTAATATGTTGCTAAAAGTTAAGATGACGATCCACCAAAGGTATACAGGCATTGAATTGGTGTTACAAATCTACTTTTGTTTTTAAAATGGAATAAAAATGCCGTTATAATGTAAGGGACTATCTTTGCTAGAGAGATTGAACATCCTCTTTGCAGTAGTCATATGGTCAAACAATGCAAATGTCACCAACACTGAATGCTTGCCCTGCTTTCAGGATCCTATATGATTTGTTCTGTTTTGTTTGGGGTGGTTTTTTCTTTAATTCCTATTAGAACAGAAAATAATTTTGAGACCATGGAAATAGTGGATTTAAAAAAATGTCTTAGATCTAATTTCATCTGGAAAAAGGTTTAGAATAAGCAACCTGCCATGTTAGAAAAGGTTGCTAATTATCTGCATTTTACTGTGGTTTAATTAGCAGCATCTATGGTAGAATGTGGGTGATGTTGTTTATCACCTGCCAGGGAATACTTTGTTTTTCAGAGGAGGGTAAGTGATGTCAACCAAAATGCAGTCTGATTTTAGATTTTCAATAACATTTCCTTCAAAGTCTTCTGATGTGCAGAGGTGATTGTGTTTTAAGCAATTAAGAGAGTGGAGAACAGAGGTACCAGTGCCCCAGCTGTCTCCAGTCTAAAGCTTGGGCAGGTGTGACAGCCACCAGCATCCTTGGTTCTTGCTGTGAAAGGAGATGGCTCTCACTGAAAGAGGCTCTCAGGGTGCAGTTGGATGGGGCACATTCCACCCAGCAACCCTTACAATTAGAGGAGAAATTAAAACAAGTGGGAGTGTCAGTTCAGGTGTATCAGACTAATAGTTTGTTATCTGTGAACAGATGCATGTTAGCAGAGGCAAAATATTTCTGGTGAAGTGTGCTCCATCTTTATATACTATGCTTTCTTTGTTTTCCTTGTTAGCTGCTTTAATAAATGCAATCTCTAATTCTCTTTGAATGTATCTTATAGCTGAGGGAGTTGGGTACAGGTAGTGGTTGTTCGTTATGGACAGCTCAACCCATGGCAGCTGGATGTATGGGCATCCTGGACTTGTATTAATGAGGTGATGGGTCTGAGCTGGGAGTCCCTGGGGTCAGCAGAAAAGTGGCATTTAATGTCCATCTGATCAAAGAAGTTGAATCCTTAGCCTAGCCTGGACTTGGTTAAGTTTCATTAACCCAATATAAGAATTTTCTTGCTAGTTCTATGTGTTTCCAAATATTTTTATTTTTCCTCCAGAGGTCAAGTTGCATAAAGCTGGTAGCCAGTGTACGTGTAGTCTGCTGAGATGTGTAGTAGTCAGTATTAGAGCAATGATTTCACATTCACCAAGATGTTCTGGGTTCTTTCTGTTTAGAAATGGTAAGGAGTGTACTGAGTGTATTTCTGCTTTGGAACGGAGGAGTCTAAAATGAGATATTAATCTTCCATAATAAGGACTACAGACTAAAACGTAATTTAGACTTCCTTGTGATGGTGTCTATGATGATTTTGAATGTCTTAGGCAAAGCAGAAAAGATATCAAAGCTAATCTGCGGATCATAAGTCAATTATTTTTCACTGATACTATCCATGAATGCTAAACAGAAAAAAAAACACAAAAAAACCGAAACAAAAAGAACAGCAAAAAGCAAACCCAACTAAACCCCAAGACTTTTGCTTAATTATTTTGATATTTTTTTGCAATAAACACACAATTTTAATTTATGTAGTGATACTGCATAGTCTTTTTGCAGTCCAATTTGTTTTTCCACAGCATGGGCATCCTGCACATAGGTACCAGTACTGTGGTAGGCTTTACCCAGTGCACTAGGTGGCTCTGTGGAAATGGTGAGAAAGTCCATGAGCCCTGTACACCAAATTTAATTCCTTTGAGCAATCAAAGAGGAACAGAAACACCATTATCACAGGATAAACTTTTTTTTTCCAGAAAAAGTGTCTGTTCTGATGTTCTGATTTTCAAAGCATATTTACAAAACAAACTGAAGAGAACACCTGCAAATGAAAAATCCTTAGGAGATACCAAAGAGCAGGGGCCCCAACAGGGAGCAGTTTGTTTATGACACTGTGTAATTTTCATTCCCCTCCCGCTAGCTTTTCACTCCTGTCCAATTCTTTGTTTCTCCCATTGCTTTTCCATGGGAGTGAGTGACCTCTGCATGGCTCCCTGTGCTGGGGCCACTTGCTGCTCCAGAGGTGCTAGTTGTCCTTTCCTTTCATACAGTCTTAATTGATAGTATAATAGCATCATCCCAGAGCGTATCTTCTCATCGTGCTTTTACTGCATTTTCCAGCCTCTGTTTCAGACCTACAGAATGGGCTATTTCTTGTGTGTTTTTCCTTTTTTCGCCCAACTCTAGTAGTTGGTATCATAAAAGATATTACCTCTCCCCATAAACCTTGGCTCTCTAGCCTGCATATGTGTTCCCTAGGGACAGCAAGCAAGAAAACAACCTCCTCAAGCCTGGGGTTTCCTTGTAGGAGCAAATTGCAGCCTTTGAATTATACATTTAATCATTAAACTACTTCTCTGACTCTCTTCCACCCAATTTCAATATGCATTGGACTTGAAAACGGAAGCAGAAGGATTCCCAAGATTTTCCAATCTGATGCTGGTTTGAATGACTCTATCCTGCTTGCAAATCCAGAAGTCCCAACTAGGAAGGATTTGAGAGCTTTGGCCACATTTGGCATAGGAGTCCAGTTCAGAGACAGGTACCCCAACACCACCTGGGGCAGGAGTCCCATTGTGGCAGCGCCAGCGATGACCCAGAGGGGCCAGAGGCACACGGAGGATGGGAACAGTTTGTGCAGTGTTGGTGCCCAGCCCTTACCGCATCATGCCACCTGCAGGCAGACGGGGGCAGAGAGGTTTAGGGCAGGGCTCTGCCTGTGGCTGTCACCGTTTATGAGAAGTATGGCTTTGGATTTATATACATGTTTTGTCCATTTGCGGGCCACCTGCGATATCCATGTTCTTGGTACGTTTTGCTCGTGGGAAGTTGGTTGAGGTATCATTTGCACATCTGTTTGGTGGAAATACTTACGGAGATTTTTCACTTACATCAGTTGCATTGACTATTTCTAGCTGGTCTAGCTTTTACAAATGAGGAATATCTAAACTGTTGCTTAAACCAGACAATAAAATATGATGCAGCAAACCAAACAGTGGGTCTGATCCCATGCTAGGGCAACCTTCTGCATCATTCAAAGGAGTCAGACATTATAATACTGAAACTGGTGGTTTGGAAAGTGCTTAATCCATCCATATTTTTTTGGAAGTGGCTTCATCAACTGGTTGCCTTTACCTTCTGTCAAGATATATTGATGTGAGAGATTGGTAAAGCTAATAACGCGTGGAGGTACTTGGCTTCACTTGTAATTTCTAGTGCAAATGAGTAGATCGGCCTGCACTCAGCTGAGGAAGAAACAACAGAGTACAAAATAAGTAGTAAGCAGATTAATTAAATTGGCTGTTCTTATAAAATCTTTCTGGTAGTATAAAAGCTAGTAACATTACTTAAGATTAAAAGGCAGCAAGATAAAAGGATATAATGCATCATTATCTCCCATTGCCCTCGTGTGTTGTTATGGGACAGTCCAGTCTCTTATTTAGTTAATTCAAAACATAATTAAACATGTATATAAATAAGTGTTCATTATGTTAAGAAGCACTGAAACCTGTTTGCAAACACTTTTCCTCAAGTCACCAGCCAGCCGCACAACATAGTTTGGAGAGTTGCTCTTTGGATGGCTTTCTTTGTAGGTTTTCTAGCAATACCTTTGCAGTGCGTGGTGTTGCCCAATGCAAGGGGGTAAGCAAACAGCCCCCAGCGGTGCAGCACAGTCCCCACTTCCCTGTGCAAGGGGCAATCCTGACATCCAGATTTGCTGCTGCTATTTAGCAATCTCCTCATATTTATGTCAGCTGTGTAAAATTCATGAGTATGTTCCTAATTTCCCAAGTTTGCTGATTCGCACTTCTCACAAAAATGCTTCTTGTTGCCTGAAGCTGATGAGAAAAGCTGATTTAGGGCAGCAGGGAAATCCCATCCTGGCTTCCAGCTGCAGCGAGGATGCTGTGCATTCAGGTGGTGGTGCTGCGTTCCTTTGCTCATGCTAGTTCTGCTTAACTGGGGGGTGAAACACAGGTATGGAGGGGCCAAATTTCACACCTATTGATCACAGGGAAAGGGAAAAAAAAATTGTAAAGGATAGTGTCATTGGTACAAGATGACCCCCTACCTTAGGGGTTGGACAGTTTTGCTGTCTCAACCCCTTGCTACAGGTTGGTGAACTGTTTGGTGATGTTGGATGCATCTGGGCTACCAGTCCTGTGTGAGTCAGTGATGAAAGGTGCTTTCAGGCCTTCCTCCTCCTGGGGTCTGCCCAGCAACTCCCTTCCTGTCTTTCTGCACTGCTGGTGCCAGGAGGGCTGAGCAGGTTCAGTGCCAGGTTGGGGTGCATCTGGCTCCCCTGCCTGGCTGAACTGGGAAGTGGGGCCTTGCACCAGGTGTGCTCCAAGTTTACTGGGCTGCTGGAGCTTCCTTTTCCATTCTGAGGTGCACTTTGCTCTTCTCCCTGAGCCCCACCACTGCCTGCACAGGGGCTCTCACAAGAATCTGGTTCAATCATCACTGTATGGATGGCTTTGCCCCCTTGCTGGATGTGCTCCAAAGTAGCGCAGGATGTGATTAAAAGCTCAGAAATCAGTTTTTTTAAAGCTAAGTGTTCTGCCATTGCCCAGGCAGTGGCTAAAGCAGGGCAGGGAGTGCCAGAGGCAGGCACACACTTTCTGGGGTGTAATGCTGATTTTCATCTGCTCAGAGTCTGGCCTGCAAACTTTAAATCCAGGAAACTACTCTGAGGAGGAAAAGAGCTTGTGGTGACAGAGTTCCCAGAAGGGTGGGGGTGTTTGTGGGGAGACAAAGAAAGCCTTGCTTTGTGATAAAGCTTGGGTGTAAAAGCTGGTGGCTGGCAGGCGGCGGCTGCTGGTAGAGACAGCCACAGAGCTGGGAGGGAGATCAGGTACGGAGCAGAAACAGCAGCTGGGATCAATACATCACATGGCTTAGCTGGCAGCACCGGCCAAGGCAAGCCCATATTTAAGCCATGATGGACAAACAGCAGGGCTTGAGACAAAGGGAGGGGTAGGAAAGCGCTGTGGTGCTGGTGGGAGGCAGCAGCAGAGAGCAGCACGGCGCCGGGCAACAGCAATAGCGGCACCGGGTGTCTGTGCTGGCAGCTCTGCTTTGCGGGCGGGCGTGTTCCTTCACTTGGCAGGAAGTTAGTGAGGATGCCAGGTTTCACTCTGAGTGTGCAGGGTGGCATTTTGGTGCTGTGAAGTGCACGTTAATCACTGCACTGCAAACCATTGCGGTTCCACCAGCCAGTACAAGGGAGCGTATGTGCTGCAAGGCTTGTGGTAGAGCTACCCTTATGCCTCTTTGAGGTCTGCTTTTGTTTGGATGCATCGTGCTGGTAACTTACTTTGTTGGGTTTTAACCTAACCAAAGGAAAGCCTTTAAGTGCTGCTTAGAAAGAATAAAATTATAGTTGTACTTTAGGGAACAAAAATTATCTCTTTTGGCATTGCACTGTTATCGCAAATACGTGTGTGTGATTTTTCCTAATTAAAAAAATATGATGGACATAAGCCAGATAAATGTCTGTAAATGGCACAATCTGGTCCTCTCTTTGTTTCTCACTATCATTGCCAGCCTCCTAAAATTATTAGCCTTTGTTACTTGCTATCGGCCACAGGCTCGTGCTTGTGGAATTAAAAGGTGTGTGATAGTAAAACAGAATCTGAGCATTTCAGTGTGGGATCAGCATTTCACTTAGTTATGGTTGATTCTTTACTGCTTTTTTTGATTAATTTTCTGTCTGATTGTTTAGTGGGCAGGATGCAATTTTGGTAGCCCATATCTGAAATCCAGAAATCTGGAGTGGCAATCAGAATTTTCCCTTTCATGGAGTGAATTAAAGGGTTATCCACTATGTAAGGCCACCTCTATCAAATTAATACTGGTCATTTCCCCATATGTGTCAAGTAAGTTTGCAGATCAAACCAGACCTCTGAAGGGATATGCTCTTGTGCATTAAAGAAAGATGCTGTGATATTCTGTATCAAAAAGGTTGAACTCATCAGATTCTATGTAAACACTCATTTTACCCCAGCTAACCTGTAAAGATTTCATTTTACCTCATTTATCTTCTCCCTTACCCTATGCTAAACCATCCCCAGCTTCGATGAAAGAATCATGTCTCCATTCATTTCCTATCTTGCTGAATTGCCTTTGCGTTTCCTATCATCTGCACATAATCCTATTCTCTCCATTATTGTCTTAATACCAAGTACAGCACAAGATAATGGATAGGCACTGTAATAACAGTGTGGCCTGTAGTAGCCCCTCGAGGGAAATATCTTTGACGCTGGTAGAATATTAATGCATCCCAGGTCCCTGATCTTCCTCCTTCACTTCATCCCCTGTTTTCTAAACTACATAATGACTTTCATATACATGACAAAAGCATTAGAACAGAAAAAGACTCGCTGATGAGCAGCAGGGCTGTGTGATATTAAGAAGCACTATTCTCAGTTCTTTGTACAATTTTTGACCACCATCAGAGACAGTCTATGCAGGTAATTTCTGATTTGAATAGATACAGGCATAAAGAAGCATTATAGTACTCTGTTAATCCAAATGCCCGTCACAGGCACTGCATGAAAATAAATTAAAATGTAATTCTTCAATAATACATCTGTCTACAGGATGATTTTCAGCAGATTGAAAACAAACAACCTGGTATCACTTAGAAAGGCTAGTGGATTGTTTTTGAGAAGCTTAATCATCAGCAGATTATGAATGGAACCGTAAATCAAAGCAGGGTATGTTAAACAATGTAGATTGTGTTGTAGTGGCAATTTACTGTACATAATTTTTTAATAAAAGGGAAAAAATTGATTTTTGTGAGCATGACAATTGAATTCTGTGATAATTTAGCAGCTATTATTGAAAAGGGGAATGTAAAAATGCTATTCTTGTCATACAGGAGCAATAACTTTTCATTCCTCTTACAAGAAACACAAGTTTGCTCCCTTTAGGGATGCCTTTCAGCATAGCTCCTTTTCTCATTTTTCTTTCCTTTTTTTGAAAAACTTTCTTTTTTGATATTGCATTTTGCTAATGAATTCCTGATTCGTTCCCATCCCCCCAAAACCAGGAGGCACAAACCCTCAGACTTCCCTTTTGTGCAGGAAAGAGCTCTCCAAACTCATGCTCTGGGCTCTTGCTTTTAAACACGGAGGTCCGCTGACAGACACCCACTGCTGCTTGTGTTCAGGGTCTGGTTTTAACTGTTCCTGGTGCTGGGTTTTGAATGAAGCTGCAGGTCGAGTGCTCCACAGCAGCCTGCCTCTCTCCCTGCCTGCTGCCAGCTGCCGCAGAAGCAGAGCAGCTACTGACCATCAATCATTATAGATAAAATCTGAGAAGAAAGGGAGAAATTATTTCAAATCAAGGGAACTGTGGTAGGAGCAGGAGGTGATCAGCAGTCTGGTGCTGGCAGTGTGCTGGAGAGGAGAAAGACTAAAGCCTGGGAGAATCAGGGGTGAGAGCTAGTATATGAAAACCCTGCCAAAATGTGTTTTTGAGATTAAGAAAAAAACCTTGAGTGTTTGAAAATTAATTACATATTAAAGCAAAGCTCAAGAAAATCCTCATAAAATGCACAGGTATCCTGTGCTTTAAGAGTGTGGCTGTTTTCCCTTGTTTCCTGCTAAGTAAATGCTAAGAAGCATCTTCCAACTTCAGTGCTCAATCCTGACCCAGGCTTGCAAGGGACTCGGGGGAGACCGAGAAAATGTCAGGGAGAGTGACTGAAGCCATACTAAAAGAAATCTGTCCCGAGAGGAAAAGAGGAGACAGTCTGTCTATTCCTGGGCCTACTTTTGTTTTATTTATGCTTTAATTTTATTTTCAGATAATTCATTTGATTGATTTCACTGCTTTTAATGTTATTTCTTCTGTTTTGAACTCATGTGGTACTGTGAAATACTCTAGTATTGAATTATGCTGCTTCTGCATTTTAAACTGTGCTCAGCAGGGTGGAAAAAAAATACATGTGAATCTAAGAGACATTGCACTGTACATCAAAAAGCTGAAGTTGTCCCTTTGAAACCTGGTAAAAACTATGTTAGCAAGTTCTGTTGCTATCATTATAAATGCAATGCCTTTTCTTTCACATGTGTTTACTTGCCAAGAGAAAAAATGACATCCTGTGTGACACTGGTAGTGTGGGATCCCAGTTTATGAGACTAAACAAGAAGAGGTGAGAAAGAACTCAGTTCGTTAGTTTGAGAATTCACTTAAAAATTGTTAGGGCCTAAATTTAAGTCTGGAATAAAAATATTAAGGGTTTTTTTTTTCCACTTCCTCTTCAAGAACGAGACTGATGTATGGCTTCTCTTTTCCATAGCTGTGCTAAAATGGGGAGATAAATGAATTTAAAATAATATTCTAAAAACCAGACCTCCCAAAATCTTCTGCAGCCTCCTCGCCAGAATTCAAGGGCTACAGCCTGGTTATGGGAAGATCTCTATGAGGGAACCTTATGTGCAGAGGCCCTTTACTGCTTTGCATGTATTTATTGTTTTTACTGTGTCTGTCACACTGCTATGATGTTTGGTGTAGTACAGAAAGGTAGGAATTTTTACTAATGTGATGACAATAGAAAAATCAAAGATCTCTAGCAAAGACTTGAGACCATTTGCCATTGGTTTTGCATGGGCTTGAAGCAGGAGGCAAGCAGCTTTCCATCTGCAGAGACAAAAATTAGGCCTGGCAGGAAGGAAATAATGCCTTTGTCTCCTTTTGTTTTCAAGCTTGGTTGTAGATGAAGCCAAGCCAAGCTAGGCAGGACGTAAGTCTGCAGTAGTAGGGAATTTATCCAGGGTGTGAGAGCCATTTCAGAGCATGTGAGCATGTCCTCCTGGGAAATGAGAGTTGGGTGGTCATGACTTGGGAGTTTGTTAAACTGTGTTTAAAGAAAAACACATGGCATCTTCCAAGGGATTGAATGAACAGATTTCAATTAAAACCGCTATTTTCAAATGTATTTCCTACCATGTGTACTAATTAGGTCTCCACGATCTGTTCCACTGTCAGGTTGTAAGGCTGAAGGTGGTGTTTTTTTAACTGCTCACAGTTACTGTCTTCTGCTTGTGGGGCCTTTTGTCAGAGGAAAGTGCACCATATGCGCCTTTCAGAAACCCCTGCTTCACTTGGCTCCTGTTTGTTGTCTCTGACTTAATAAATACTGCTAATTATTGCTAGGTTTTTTTCCTTTTACTTATAATCACCTTCAGTTTTTTTGACCACGGAGAAAATACTGTCTTTGTAGGGGAGAAGTACAACTTTGACGTCTTTGGTACGCCGGGCTCTTCCTGTAACCCCTGGCATACAGCAAAATGAGCTTTTAAATTGACTTCTAATGATTAAGGTAAATTTTATCGTTCAAACACAGTTTTATGAAACAAGATGTTTTCTGTTTATGACCCTTTTTGTAATTTTTTTGGTAAAAAGAATTAGAAAAATTCTGAATTATATAGTTGAACTTTGAAGTTTAATTTAAATATTATACTTTGGTTTACAGCTTGTTATGCCTCTTCTTTTTAAAAGTCTGTTGCTAGTGAGAAATCTAAATAAATTATCATAAGCTATTTTCTCTATTCTATATAGCTGTACTTCTAGTCTTAAGAAAAAAATAGTATCTTCGATACTGTTATTTTTAATATTTTAGAAGATACTGTGTGTGAAATACACTTGAAAGGATCTTATTTGTGATGGCAGTTCACATTGTTTCTAATCTTAATCCAGGCATCACTAATTTTGTATTTGCAGGTAAACATGATAATGAGTCAGAATCCTCCTAGAATTGTAATTGGTGTTGCTCTTTTGTGTTCTGGGTTTCAAATCTGTGTGTAATTGTCAGTGCCCTATAGAAATGTTAATTATCTTGAATAATCCTGTTTGCCTTGATCAGGCTGGAACAGTCCCAGTCAGTAAGAAGGTGTCGCCCAAGAAAGTTAGAAAGGTATGTGGCATTAAAACGATGCAAAGGAACAGAGAGGTATGGTTGCAATTAGGTCAGGGAATGCTATGGAACTGGAGAAAAAAGGAGCATGAGCTCAAAAAAGTGGAGTGAGTTTTGTTTGGTAGAAATGGAGTAGACCACCTAAGAGAATACAATTTGAAGCAGCAGCAGCAAGATGGAGAGCTGGGGCCCCAGAATAATGTCCCTTCCCTCCCTTGGGACTTAAAAGGATAAATATCTACTCCTCTGCATGTTCACTGGCATTTTGTGATGGTACAGAAAGGAAGAAATGTGACTGACTGTGCTTTTGGCATGATTGCTCTTGAGTGCAGTGTATACTTCTCAATACTGTGATAATTAGTAGAAAGTGGTGGGAGGATGAGGAAGGTACTACAAGCAGGGACTGGAGAGGTGAGGAGCTGCACTGGTTCTGGTGGTGCTGTTCAGAAAACTGCATTTGCTACCAGGTGTGTTGCTGTTAAACTGCAGAGCTTCCTTGGGCTTTTGTAAGTAGAAGATTTGCTGCAGTATCTCCCACGGCATTTGTTAATAGCAATCAGGCTTCTAGAGATGGTGATTGCAAGTAAGAGTAGGGTGGGTGCAGTGCAGTTGAGTCAGTATATTTGGACAGTGTATCTGGAACATATTGGTGCACCAGGTTCTGTTATCTGTAGGACAAGTGAGCTTATGCTTGGTGAGTAGAATATGTGATCAAGTATGGTGTAGGCTCCTACTCAAAATGGCAATTCAGTCCGACTGCAAATTTAGAAGTCAACGTGCAAAAACTAAATTGTCATATCAGTAAAAAAGAGCAGTCTAGATAATCATGCTCATCTGTTTGCAGAGCGAGAGGGGGACTGGGCAACCTGTTACCTCACTCATGGAGCCCTCTGAGCTTCCTTGAAGTGGAGAGGGCAGTCAGTGAATTTGGGGAATAATACACTCTGGATGTTTTAATACTCTGAAGTTGTAGGGAATAGGTTACTTGCTTAAGTTTGAATCAACATTTGTGAAACTTTGTATCAGTGTGTTCATGACAGCAAACCCCATACTGCACTGAGAAATAAAAAATTACTGCTCTGGAGCACAAAATTTGCTCTGGTTTAGAATTACGTTCTATATTTAATGTTTAATGATTAATTTATGGTTTATCAGGTGTGTTTGCCAACTAGTATTTTCCTCCTTTGTTATTTGTTTGTCCTGGGTTACACAGTTTTAGTTTGTTGAGATTTCTGTGTTGTTATTCATATGATGTTTACTGTTACCATATCCTGTATGGTACAGATTACATATTAGTTTGCAAACACTTTATTGTGGTGTCTCTTACATGGTCATCCATTTTACTTGCTGGAAACAGTGTCTGGGAGAGCAAAGTGGAAGCAGGGGCGTTTCTAAAGAATTCAAGCAACCCCAAACTCTGCTGTGTAGCTGCATTGGGTCCATTTCAAGGAGTTCAGCAGGTACCTGCCGTTATCAGGGGCTCTACTTCAGTGAGCTAATACCTGATGTTGCTCTGTGAGCATCCTGGTTCCTCAGAAATGTGGAGTAACTGAAAGCTCCCCTCAGACACTGATGCAGGAACATCAATTACTGTGGTGCATTCTAATTTCAAAACTGGAATACTATAGTTTTCTCCTTTATGGACTTCCAGACTGTACTGTGTGGAGATTAAAGCAAATTAAAGAACTCTGCCAAAAATGTTTAACAGGCACCAAATTTTGCACTCACATTAAACCTGTTCGCAAATCACTGACTCCCTCCTAATAAAGTGTCATTTTTTTTGAAGAATGTGTTCAATCTCATTAAAAGGCATTAACGCCTCTTTAATACCATCATCAAATTAATCCTGTTGATACTGTTAGTATATTTGTAATGTAATACAGAGAAAAATAAAACTGTAATTTGGTCTTTTCACATTTTCAGTGCAGCTAAACTGACATACCAAATTGTATCAGCCCTCATGCTGTCAAGAGATGCTCTAAAAAAACTCTTAGCCCTGATTATCTGTTAGAACAATGGCTGTCTCTCTAATTTAAGACAGCCGCAAGCGGGTGACTCTGCAAAGAAGCAGGACATTTTGTTCTGCTTTCTCTTCTCAGAAACGTGAACTCTTCTCTGCCTGTTTAAAGCCCTGCTGTTTACAAGCCTGAGATCCTCTTGTAAACATACACTTCTGCAGCATGCCCTTGAACAGTTTCAGTGTTTAGCACTGTCCTATTCACAAACACCCAGCTCTATATCCTTGCCTCCCTCAGCACTTTATGCCCTGCCGTTCGCGCCTCTTAAAGTAAATTCTGTATTATATGTAAAAGTTGTGATGTCTGACTGTAACTCATGTACTGCTGCCCTCTCCCAAATAATGCCTCATGTTATCATATATGGTTTTCCTGGATAACTGTTTATTTTCTCAGAAATTCAGAATATAAATATTCACTTAGAGCACAGCACCCAAATCTATGATTTACTGTCAATGGGAGTTAAGCTTTCAAAAAAATACTGTTGTCAGGCAAGGTTTTGGACAGCAGCTATAAACTAGATGGGGAAAAATTTGAAACTGGATAATTTGTTATCTACATAGCCCTAATGACTGAATTGCACACCTGTAACTCAGAACACTTCATGTAACACTGCTTTTTAGTGGGAAAGGTACTGAATATAGCAAAGAAAACCCAACACAAACCCAAGCCCAAAACCTTAACCAAAAATGGAATTAAGTATAGATCTGGAAGAGGGGATATGTAAAATGCCTAATTCAGAATAAAGAAAAACCCTGTGTTGAAGTTCAAAATCCAAATGAGCATTGTGTGTGGAGATAAAGCATTCCCAAAGGCAAAAGGCTGCAAGAAAATTATTCCCAGCATTTTCTATTCCTTTTCATTACCTTGATTGGAAAGTCAGCTCTTTAAAAAATATATACATTTCAAGCAGTATCTACAGCGTGCTGCTGTGCGTAGTGTCACATCATACCAGGATAGGCTGTGCTCTACTCTCTTCCAGATGACATTCTTGGCACTGTTTTCAATGGCTCTGTCCACCTAATGGAAGAGATGACTGAGAGTAGATGTTCATATCTCTTAGCTACCCACTCATTGTCTTCTGTTGTGATTATTTAACTTCTAGAGTGTATTTTGAGCATTGCTGTTACACAACCATCTGGTAACTCTTGAATTTATGGAATCTGCCAGAGGGACATGTGCTGACATTCAAAAAGAGAGTAAAAGACTATTAGCCAAAATACTCCCCATTTTGTTTAATAGATAATATTTGGCTTGTACTTGGCACACCAGAAAGTTCTCCTTTAAAAGCAAAAATCAAATCAAAAAGATGTCATAAAATCTTCTGTAGTTCATCAAGCTGTGCTCTAACTGCTGGTTGACCTGCTTTCATATGGATATTCCTACCACCAAACAGAAACAGTAATCTCTGCATGCAGTAAAACATCTGTGCTACAAATAGGTGATGCAAAACCTTGAGGTGTGCATAAACTAAGCTATACCTATTATCTACTTGCCTTTCAGTTTAAATATGTCCCACTACAGTTTCCATAAGAAGGAGCACTGCAGTGGATGCTTCCAGCCTCTCTGCAAGGCACATCGAAATGCATTTGTCTGAGGTCTCCAATGGAAACACAAGGAGAGCCTTAGTTCTCTCTTCTGCTGGTATCTCTTACGGATAGTAGAAAATGTTTGTGAAATCTTTCAGTTGGCACCAAATCATTTTACATTTTCATAAAATTTCTAGAAAGCAAGTTCTGAACTTTTAAAGCTTTTTTTAGGCTTAATTAAGACTAACACAAAGTGTGTATCAAACTGTCATACATTATATAGAAATACAGTTTACAAATGTCTTGTTCTAACGTATATGAATCCATGTACTGTGAAAGCTACCGTGGTTTAATGCTACTGAGGTTTTTAATATCAACCCTGAATCATTGAACAAAATCATAGGATCTCATTGTTAATTCTTTCCATAGGGGTTCTGAACATGACACTTCAGCTAAAAGGAAATGTAGTCTGAAGGCTCTTCAGGAGGCAGCAGGACAACACCATGTGTAGAGCCATGTCCCCTTAGAAAGCTTTACCAAGGATATGGCACCTCTGGGTAAGCAACACTTTGCCTGTAATGCAACCATGTTACTTTGTTGCTGGGTGTGGAAACAAATCTCCGCTTTCTGCTGAAAATTGCCATCAAACATATCCCCGCTGGGCACTTGGTCAAGGTGTATTTTCCCACCCTCTGCTTGCAGCAGAGCACAAGTCACCAAAGCTGCACTTAGAGCATTGGTGAGGGAAACGCAGTGGTGTAGGGTCCAAATGACCTGGTGAATCTGGGCAGAGAGAGAAGGGATCTGGCTGGTAACCAGACTCTGTGCCACTCCAGCGAGCTGGGATGAACACACCAAAGAAGACATGTTTACAGGTTGTAGTAGAGTTAATGCAGCCTTTACAGCTTCTGCAGTGTCTCTTACTGTCCTCCAGTAACTCATGGACAGGAGAATGTTGCTACAAGCTTGTAGAGGAGCAAAGAGTAAAGAAATTATCTGAAGATACAAGGTCATGTTAACCACTTTGGCAGACAGGCACCGGGCAGGACGGCGTTGTGGTGGCTGGGCAAAGGCAGCTGCCCTGGCACCGTGTGGGGCTGGGCAGTCCTGGGGGGCTGCTTGCCCCATGGGGCACAGGGCCATCACCCTTTGGGCAGCTGCAAGATCGAGTTTCTCTATTAGTTTTACCCCATTCCCTGTTACTGTTTATTTTGTATGTCTGGAAAAAGAAATTCTTTTAAATAGCAATTGTATTCCAATTTCCCTTATATTTTTGTTTTAAACAGGCAGAAACAAAGCAAAGTATATCGAATAAAGTGCCTTCTGCTGGGATAGCATGTGTGTAACTGAAAGCATGAGGGTCTTCCTGTTCCTCAAGATTACAAACAAACAAAAACTTCTTTCCAGTATACCACTCTATAAGGAATAGCAGGTTTGAACTTAAAATGAGCCCTTTAGGGATGCTGGACTGACACATCTGACCTCACACACAATTACAGACTTACTGTAAGTATTGGCTGGGAATTTTTGACATTTATTTCAGCTTCAAGTAAGTATACCTTGAATAATGACAGAGGCTTATGTCCTCATCACTTAGTATTATCATTGTAAAAACAATTCTACCTATATCTCTCTACAGACAAACAAATTCTTGAATTATCCATCAAACGTATTTTTAGTGTAGGCAAGATGTTAGGTTTTTCTCTAGCTCATATGTAAAATTTTTATTTTAAAACTTTTTTTACTGTGCTTTGTTTTTGGAGAGCCAATAGTCAGCAAGAAGAATGATTCCATCGTGACTTTGTTTATAACAATTTTTTGAGACATTCTTTGTGATATCTTGGTGCTATTAATAATAGATTAACACAAGTTAGTGGCAATCTCAGTGAGAACTTGGGGAAAGCAATGAAAGGCTCCCATTTTAATTTAAACAATGCAAAAGCACATTTGTACCATTAGCATCTCTGGTAGAATATTCTAGGTACAACGTGATAACTGCCAAAGGTAGCAGAGTTAATCCACATACAAGTATTAGCTCCTGCCAACACAGGCCACTTAAAACATGCATGAAAAGGGACAAAAGTATTTTATAGTGTGATAGTCAAAAAGACATTTTATGGTGCACGTTAACATTTTTGTAGCTATTCCAGGTGCTAAAGGTAATAAAATACTAAGCATTAATGTGTGGGATGGTGATTTTTACAGAAATCAATTTTTTTTATCAGTTTTTTTAAAGGGCAAGGAAAAAGGCAGTCTTTGTTTTACCTATGAGCATAGACATGCCAAAATCTCAAAATACATTTCTGTTGATGGAGCTCTGCAAATGGGGATGTGCTGGCCAGAGTAAGTAGAGGAAATTCCAGCTTCCTAGTAGCCTCAGGATTTATTTGCTTTTACTTCCCCTTTAGGTAACTTGCTGGCAAATCCTACATAGCATCAAAGGCAAAAAAAGAATACACTTTTTTCATTCCTGGGAGAAGCAAGATACGATTCCTATGACTGTGGCAGGGGTGCCCAGTGGCCGAGAAGCTGCACCCTGGAGGTGCTGTGCCTGCTGACTGCAGGGAAACAAGGTTGTCCAAAAGGAAATACCCTTCTCCAGGACTTAATGCAATCAGTGCTGAGGCTGTCAGCCTCCTTTGGGTTGTGGTGGGATGTACAACACAGGATATTACCAGTAGAGTTGCACAGACAGTGCAAACCATTGGGTGCCTAGGTAACTTGCCTGAAGATGCTGCTGTCATTTCAGGATGTTTTTCAGGGCATAGAAAATAGTATTTAAAGTGTGCTAAAAGTAGTCAGCATGCAAGTGAATGGCAATGAGTTGAGGTGAAAATGCGATAAACTACTGTTAGCCTTTGACAATACCCTGTGCCACTTCAATTCTTGGAGAAAATGATAAGCTTCTGATATAGTAAGAAAAACAGAAGAGAACACAAGCCTATCTTTCATCTGCTTCCATCTCTTTAGTTCACAGAAGTGAATGCTGTATAGGAGCGAGTGGCAGAGGGTAAAGGGGGATTGAGGTGGAAAGGATTGTGATTATACTGAGAATAGGGGATACTATCAAGTAAGATAATAATCAAGATTAAAGAAGACAGAATATATAACCTTAAAGGGAAGAACTTGGTATGTTGCAAAACAAGACAGGAATAAATAATTGTTGGTCTGTGGTATTCCTGCTGGAATTTTATACATATAAAATAAACAAAATACATTAGTCTTTCCAGTGGGGCTGCAGCAAGACTGTTGCTAAGGGATGAGCTGCCAGAATAATAATGAAGAGTGTTGTTATAAATTCTCCTAAAACAAAGCAATTGTTTTTGTTTTTAAGAGGAATTTTACTAGCATGACATTACTAAGGAAGTTTTGAGCAGAACTGTTGTTCTGGAACAATCATTGCAGTTTAACATGAGCATGTTGGAGGCAGAATGGGCAACCATAGCATAGTGGTTAGATGTGAACTACTGCCAATATTCAAGCTGAGTGCAAGCAGAAATACCAGGCCAAGTAGAGGAGCATTAGCAGTCATCTCACTTGTTTCTAGCTTTCAGAAGGAAGGTGAAAGGACAGGAGGAGAAAGCAGTACCATAGAAAACAGCATAAAAATTAACTTGATTAAAATAATACCAAGAGATGTGTAGAATCTGGAAAAGACCTAAAGGGCTTATTCTGAATCAATATCACCTTCAATATACAAACAGTGCAAAAGACAAAGGAATTATTTACAATCTGACATGGAGACTAGAATGGGGGCCTGAGGCAAATGCAGAAAAAGTTTAGGATAAATATTTAGCAAAATTCTCATTAGTATGGTTTGCTCCTGAAATTGTGACTATGCTCTGTAATGTGCAATGTTTTGATAAAATGCAAAATTCACTCTTGAATGCATTTGAAAAAATATCATGTCACAGCGATACACTGAGGTTTTCCATCACCCTGTGCTCAGACTCTGTGCTCAAAGACTGAATGTGCAGGATTCTTACAGGGTAGGGAGGAAAGCTTATCCCTTTCCAGTGAACAGTAGGATCATGTTTGGGAGATGCAGTTGAGTATGGCATATTAAATACAATGCTCCGGTTGGGAATGGCATGGTTGTTTATGCAAAGTTTGGACAACACTCCTCCTGTGATGACAGGCTTTGAGGAGGGTGTGATGGACCTGGTGGAGGCTGTGAGACTTCTATTGAAATGCACTGGAAAGACACAGTGTTGTGTTAGACAAAAACGTTAATGATAATCTGGAATTTGCAGGCTTAAAAGATAGGCAAATTTGGTAAAAAGGGAAATATAATAATTCTTTATTTTCCTTCTAACATGTTAGTAACAGTGTCTTCAGAGAAATCCTTCTGTGAGCTAGGATCGTTGAAGCTGTTCCATTCATACAAGAAATTAGTGTTGATGAATGTGGTGTGCAGAGTGGAACAGACATCAAAGAATAATAATAACAAAAAAATCAGGTTTTAGCTAATATCAGCAGATGCTTACCCACATCATGCGACTTCATGTGACCTGATGTAATGCTCTGTGTTTAGGGTCACAGAGCAAGGACCTGTCCTGAAGGAATTCCTGTCTTTTCCCCAGTGGAGGCAATGAAGAAGTTAGGGAAAATATTGGTCATTATTGGTGGGGGTATTTACTGTTCATCCCTTGCATGTTGCCTATTGGGGATGGCAGTCCCCATGCTGCCCTTCTGAGGTGGTATGTGGAAAGAAGCAGTCAGGAGTGAGGGGAGAATCAGCAGCTGTACAGTATGGCTTTTATCCTGTAGAGTGTCAGTCTGCAGCAACTTTACAGGAGCTCTGCTTTATGTTGCAGTGTAGGGAGTTGCCAGGAGAGGAGGGTTGCAAATGGGTGAAAACCAGATTTGGTTTATAAAGCAGGCTCGCTGCTTGAGTGAGGAGCATTGGTGATATATCAGTGACTGTTCCAGGCTTTCAGGTACACACAAGATTTGTCTGTAGGGCTGTACATCCTCAATCGTGTATTGAAAATTAAGGAAAGGTGCCGATAGCCTAAACTTCCAGTCTTCCTGCATGTATTCCTGTCAGCATCAGCTTGTGCCATGGGTTCAGTGATGCTGTATCTTGTTCAACACAATCATCGGCTTCTTGGAGCATCTGCCTTTTGCTCACACCATGATTAAATCGTGGAGGGAGAACATGTGTTTCTCAAATCTCCCTGCAGCCCTTTGGATATGACTGTGTTTTAAGTTTGACAGGGGGAGGCGAGGGTATGCATGAAAGTGTGTGGTTCCTAGTTTGTTCTTTTTGGTGCTTTCATTTTACAAAGATCAATAATTTACCTCCTGTCAGGTGAAACCAGCAGATTAGTTGCATTAAGTTTTGAATGCTTACATGCTCTGTGGAAATTGATCTTACCTTGCTCAAGTTCTGTTTGCAGCCCTGCCATGCTTTGGTGGCAGGGGAGCTACACTGAGCTGTGCTGTTTGAGTATATGCCTTATTAAAAAAGCACTATATGTGAATAAACTTTATTGTTATAACAGGAGGCAGGGAAGAGGGAGAATCATCAACAAACCGGTGGTTTGGTGGGGCTGGGCACTGTTTTGGTTTAGGCTGCTCATTGGATTCGACTTTTTATCCAAGGTAATGTTTTGTTGTTGTTTTTTATTTTCATCTCATATACACCCTTCTGCTCTCAGTTTAGCTCATCACCTCTGCATGTAGCACAGAGCTTCAGCATGATTTCCAGTGCTCTCCAAAAGGCCAATCAGCCCTTACCCAGCTTTGCACCATTGCCAGTGCTTCTTGTAATTGCCAGGGGTGCAGAAATGCCATGCTAATGTTCCAGCGGGGTACATTTTCAGCTGAACCTGGAGCAAGCGTTGCTCCTTGTCCTGGGCATTTGGTGCAGTGGCACTGTGGTGGCTGAGGCACTGTGTGGCTTTGACCCAGTTGAGTCCAGGCCCTCTCCTGCTCCTGCCATGTTGCCCAATGTGGGGATGTGGTCTCAAGTGCCTGGGACTCCTCTCAGCTGGCTGCCTAGCTCTCTGCATGCGGGTTTGGCTTCACCCAGTGGGTGCCTGGCACAGAGGAGTGCTCACTGTGGGAGGGGAGTGATACCAGCCCAGCATTGTCCTCAGGTGGTGCAGAGGTTCCTCAGATAGGCATTTTGTTCTGTTATCTCTTTGCAAATACTATGCCTGGTGGATATTATAACGCCACCTAAAATTTGCTTACTTGCATTATTCTGAAAAAATGCTGGTAATAATCACCTACCAGCAGGCAGCGGTTCCCCCTGTGTTCAGAGGCATCAATTGCCTACTGCAGTGCTGCTCTCCTCAGTGGCTCAGGAACTGCCTTAGGCCCATGATGGTGCTCTCCGTGATACTGTGAATAAATGTAATTCTCTGATCACATCTCTCATTTGTGCATTGATTTTGAACTAATGATGTGTTTGTGTGTGCATACCTAGGGAAAAAAAAAGTATTACGTGCTAGAATTCCTCCTCCGTTTGGGACTCTGTAGCTCAGGGCTGTTGTGGAGGTATTGCATGGAGCACTGCTGCTGTGTCTGGATTTTTATCAAGTCCTTGGAAATATTTAATTAAAACCGTTTTCTGGATTTCATCTTCTGCAGTAATGGCCTTTTGTGGGTTCTACCTATGGGGTATAGTTTATCCAATTTAAGGTATTTAAATGCAGAATATTATTCTGGTATATTTATTCTGTGGAAATCTAGACTTAATTTTTTTTCCCAAGCAGTTTGCCATTCTGTGGAGCAGATGCAGCCCACATTCTGCAACTGCTATGAGATATGAGATTGAAGTGAATTTGACTCTCTTCTGCCTTTTGTCAAAAGCCTGCAGGTAACTTGGGCTTGTGTATGAACATCACAAGTATTTCTTATAGTTCTATTAAAACACTTCCATACATATAGCTGGCATTGATGTTATCCTGTATTTAACCAAATATGTTTTTCTCCTTGAGATTTTCTCCAGTTCTGGTCACTTCTATTCAGTTTGTCCATAAATACTATTCGCTCAATCTCTATTGCTTGCTTGCAGGGTTTGCTTATGAATAGGATATTGTGATGCTGCCAGGTGTTGTCACAAGTGCAGCATGAGGCCACATCTCTCACACTGCCATTGCACCAGCATTCAGATTCCCCAAGTTTCTGAGTGTGTGAATCACAGCTGACAAATCAGCCAAACCATGAAGATACTTGTGTTGGCGCTGCGATGAAAAACCCCACCACTCTCCTGTGCTGGAAATCCTGTTGTCAGACTCAGTTATCCACAGCTCTTTTCCCTGTACGTAATCACAATTTTGCAACCTCCTCTGCTTCAGGGAACCTCTCACTACAAACACAATTCACTTTTCTTACTGAAAAATTGAGCCACAGCAAATTTCTTGCATGATCAATTCTGTTCACCCACAAGATATGACCAGCCCATTTCCTCAGACCCCAATCGATATCTTCTGCCTTTGATTTGCTCCTACTTTCTAGCTTACACTTATTTATTTATGCAGCCAGATTCCGAGGTCATTCCTCATCCTATTCAAAGAGATCAGTTTTGCACCTCTCCCGCACAGGATGTCTCCAAAGTCAGAAGCAGTTTCTTTTACGGAATTCAGTCCTTCAGTCTTTACATACCCTTTCCCATGCCAGAAGCTCAGGTACTCTTGACTTGGTCCAGCCATCAGACTCCTGCTTTTGCTGACCCCCAGCCCCTTTATGGACTCTGTCATCCCTAAATCTCCTTCCAGCCTTCTCAGGTCCCAGGGAGGATTGTGGTGCAGGGCTGTGACGGCTGCAATGCAGCCCCCTGCCCTGGCTCTGCCCACCGTGCGAGCAAGTGACCAGAGCAACTCCTGGTATGTATCTAATTTTGAACTTGTATGCTTTTGAGTTGCAGGCTACAAAACCAGACAATAGCTCCTAACGCCTACCATGTAATTTCCTCCAGTTAGTCTTCATTTTCTAGTCTGACTCTAGTTCTGTATTGTTAATCATTTTATGTACCCTTTATCATATTTGTCAGTAAATCTCCAGCAGACACAAAGCAGTGGGGTGTGTTGCAGCACTAAAGCTACAGGGCTTGGCAAAATAGCAGTGTAAAAATCATTTGCATTAGAGCTAATAAAGACAGCTGAAATGGACCCCAAAACATGTTCAATAAACCTATAAGAGTGTCTGCTGATTATGCTTCTACTTTAGTAAAAGTAACTGGTTTTCATTCAATGTTTAGAGTACTGTAATTGTGTAGTGTAGTATTTTACCCACAATTTAAATCTAATATAATGGTCAATGCCTGCCTTTATATGCTGACAGTTTGCTAACAATTTCCAGTCTCATGCCTCATGCATTTAATTTCCTCCATATAAGGGTAGGGTGAGTGTCTCACCATGTAGTTTGTTGAAACTCCTGGTAAATGCTGATTCTTTCATTGTGACCATTGTAGCTATCATTTTGGGGAATAAAGGCGTGTTGGTTTTTTTTTTTTCACCCCAATTCCTGTATTCAAGGTTTTCTAGAAGCTTCTGGAGGAGCAGAGAGATCATGTTTAGGAAAACAACTACATGAATTAACTAATTAATAGAATTCTTTGAAGATATAAGTGCTAACACACTACTGTAGATTTCTTTTCCATTTCCCACTAGCAAGTTCAGCTTATCTATCCCACGGAAATGTTTTGTTTAAAATAGACGTGATAGACCTTGCAAAAATAATATCCTACCAAATCTGCATGTCTTCAAAATATGTGTTAATTCTGAAACATGCACATATTGGCTTTCATAAAAGAACATGCTTGGTTTTTTCCTAGTTTGATGCATGCCAGCAGTTTTTATAAAGAGGATAACTGATAGACATTCTTAATAATAATGACAGATAAATAACATCTCTTTTCCACAATGGTTGACAATGCAGGGATTTTATGCAGGATTATTATAGGCAAAAATAACAAGCAGAATTTGCCTGTAGCCTGTGCCATACGTGAAACAACAAATCAGTCCATACTGAGTTCATTTAGCCATATTTTACATCTTCTAGAACTGGAATTGTGTAGCCTACAAAACAATTTATATTTTATCTGTACCATCTAATTAATTAAATGGCCCCAGAGTACCAGACTCACAAATCTCGTTAATAGCTGAATACTGAAATAAAGGCTGTTCACCCCTACTAGAATAATATTTGCATATCTCCACCTGCAATGGGTAATAAGTACCTGCCACAAATCAGAATTATGAATTTTGTACGCCTAACAAAACCGCAGGGGAAATTATACCTCAGACATTCCATAATAATTGCAGCTAAGCTGTTTAGTGCCATCCACTTATTCTGCCTGAAGTGTTTAAAGCAGCAACAGTTGTAAATGAGTTCAGGCGCACATTCAAGAGAAAATGTTTTTAAAAGTTTTTCTGTCTTGCCATGTGTAATTATCTTTATAGAAATGTTCAGCTACAAGTTATAACATGCTCACATTTAAAATTGTAAATTAAAAAGTAAGTTCCTCCAATTAACGTACATTCTATAAGAGCGTTTTTTTAAGTTTACTATGATGATACAGTAAATGGGCCATGTTCATCCCATTGGTCTTCCAGAATAGATGACCTGGTCTATAAATGAAAGCAGTGAGGGGCCTGCTTTTGCAGTGCTTCTTTCCCCAATAATGTGCAATTCCTGGAGGAGAGTTAACTGTTATGGCTTGGACAGAAATATACTGCAATGTAGGTAGTCCTTCATAGGCTGGAGAACTGGGACCTTAAAGTGGGCAGCATGACTTCCCTCTAGTTTATTTTCATGACAGGAACGGAAGCCACAGAGGGATCAGATCTGGGAAGGAAGAGTGGCAAGATGCTGGTGTTCCCAGCTTCTGAATGGGAGTGTAAAGGAATAATAACACCCAAGTTTACACTTTATGTAGTGATTTGGTTCCCAGAGAGCCCCCAAGGTGTTTATAAGCATGAGTCCTGCTCAGTCACCCACTGACAAGGGACTGAGCGGGACTGTAATTTCTTTTGGGAATACAGGGCACTCCATGAACATGACATGAATTCATCCTCTTCCTGAGTATCTGCTACTAGTGGCAGTATGTGACAGTTCCCGGTTTATCAACAGAAGCTAAGGGACTGGGGCACAGGCAATGTTTTTGAAGCCATAGCAGTGCATGGTGAGTGTTTCAATTGTGTCTCCAGATGAAGATACGGAAACACAGGACAGCACCTGTCTCTGTAGGATCCCTGGTTCCAGCCTGCCTCTCTTCAGGAGATGGTGGGGAACAGGTCTTTTGCAAACCAGAGGCATTAGGCAGCAGACTGGTGACAGTCCTGCGGTGTCTTGTGGTATGAATGCATGAATTGTTGTATTGCAGATTTTAGAGAAGGCGACAGACCAAAAAAATAACTGCTCCTTCACCCTGGTTCTCAGTGAACACCTTCTTTTATGAAGAGCTAGGCTTCTCCTGTCTGTAACAGAGGAGAACAGAGCCAAAACTGCAATCTGAGAGGTATTTGTGATCACTGAAATCAGCTCATCATTTTAAAGCTAGTGTGCGGATTTTGGGGACTTTTCTCTTAGTAATACACAGCCTGGGGATGCATTGTTTAGGTTGAGGGTGGCAGTAAGCTAGAGGGAAGGTAGGCACAGAGAAACCCCATTTCCATCAGATGAGAAGGGCAGAGACAGGGGCTAGGGCACAGGGCAATGGAGAGGTAGATCAGGGTGTCCCTGAGGAAACAGTGTCCTGGAGTGGGGCTGGCAGTTTGGGTAAGGTTTCAAATGCAGATGTTTGTTCAGACAACCAAACTCACCGTGGGGCTAATTTAATCTATTATAACACCAGCCACTGTAGCCTTATAACATGAGAATGTAACCTCACTGTAACGCTTGCTGCATCTCCAGAAGAGGAGCAATAGAAGCTGGGAGAGGGTGACTCCTGCCAAGGCAGTGGTACCCTCTGCCGAGCCCTGCTGGTGACACACTGCCCCCGGGGAAGGAAACCCTCGGCACTGCGGCTCCTGTGTCTGTAAATGTCCACATCTGTATGCTGCAAAGGTAGCAGTCATTTTGCTGGTGTTCTAGTAATGGATTAAAAAATAATTAGGATTTATATATGTTCAAAAGGAAGAGGCACAGTGCAGCAAGTCACAAGGAGGTGATTAAGTCAGGTTGCCTGGCTCTGCCTAGACTGACAGCAGTGAGTCTGAGGGTTTTGGAAAATAGCTGATAGTCTATTACCTTGATGAAGTGTAGCTTAAAACTACATTTTATATTTTAGAGGACTAACAGACAAGGTCCCTATGGATTTTTTTTTTCATATTACATAAAATGGCTAGAGAAGCTGAACCATAATCTCTCACTAACTTACACATTAGCCCAGGGCAATAAAGATGTTTTTATTGGAGGCAGATTTCATGAAAAATGGTTCATTTTTATCTCTGAATATTGTACTATGCTGAAGGCATTTAAGTATCCTGTTGGGACACTCTGTCCTGGAAAGCAGTTATTCTCAAAAGGACAGGGAGGTCATTGGAAAAGCTCTCCTGTCTGCCAGAGTGCCCCAGGATCCTGCCCTTTCCCCTCTGCTCATCTCCCACCCTTTTGCCTTAGCTACAAACAGAGGCCAAGCTGCACTATCAGACTGCAATCTCTTGCCCTCTGGTGGATCTGGATCAGGTGCCAGCAGCTGAACATGGCTGAAAGGGAGGCCCTGGTCTTCCTGCCTGTTTCTCAAGTATTGCCAAGTTCTCCTTCCTTGTTCCCTGCCAGCAGTGCAGGATCCTGCCTCTCTCCAGCAAGGCTGCAGGTCTGGTCTTCAGTTCACACCTCTTACCTGGGCTGTTCTCGGGCAGATTACCTGTGGTAAATTGGCACTTTTCCTGTCTTGGCTGGAAGCAATGGTATGATTGCCCCAACTCCCATCATCTTACCTTGATTTTTCACAATGTCCTGTTCTCTAATCTTGGCAAAGGCAGCGCTAGTTACCACTATCCATCCAGAGCATTGTGGCAACACCTCTTCCCTAACTGCTCATGCTAGCCAGACTGCCTCCCGGTATGCATCCCTCCCTGCTAATTCCCTTGATTTCCCAAATAGCATAACCAGCTTGTAATAAGGCCTCTTCTGCCCACCATTCAGTATCAGCCTGCAACTGTCTCTTGGCACTCGCTGTCATTGAAGGATGGTTACATTTACTATCAAGCCCTTCTTGCCTTCTCCTCCCATTCCTGTGCTTTCCCTCCTTTAGGTTGGCAGCGATGCCTCATACATATCCATAAGCCTGGCTGTGTTTCAGCACAGCATGTTTGTCTCCGTGGCTTCTATGTTTGGAGGACTATTGGCAGTTCAGGGGTCCTCTCTGCCTCTTGGCTGGTCCCTGATCCCCTGCAGACACTCCACCTCTCTTCTGGATTTTGTTGTCCAGTTTGGTTCTTGTAGAAGCTCAAATACATGGGAAAGGTGGGAGGGTGTGTTCTCTAAAGCCAAAGGCTTTGGAGTCTAGACTAGACTGCTAGTGGCTAATCCTTGGTGCACTGCTGTATAAATGCAGTGGTGTGTGGCCTTAGCAGCAGTGTTCCTTGGGCTTAGTCCCCTTCCAGCTGTACTTGTATCAAGTTGCCTCTGTCTGCAAGGCAGATGAGGAGTTGGCATTAGTGGGTTCTTTCTGTAAACTATCATGCAGAGGGTAATCTCTGATTGATGAGGTCATGCCCTGCTACTTTACAAAGAAACATGTGTGTCTCCTTGATTTAAACCTAAGCCATACTTGGCAATCAGTCAGCAGTTCCTCATTGATTATGACTGGCAGGGATTTTTATTATTATTATTTTTTATTTTATTTCCTTCATTTTTCTAAATCTACCAAATATTTCTGTTTAATATTTCAATCTATAAAAAATACAGTTTTCATCTTATAAGATGCTTTAGTATCTATGGTAAAAAGATGGTTTTCCCTTTACCTTGCACTTTCCATTCATATTGTAATTTTTTGTTCAAGCTTAACCAGTCCACATTTCATTAAAAAACCCACACTATTCATATTTCTTTCATCCCTGTAAGATGGTAAAAGCAATGTTGCTTTGATGAAATTTGGCAGGTAGGAGGATCTAGTTGAATCATTTCAAACCCCTGGAGTTTTGGGCCTCCAGCTATTATGGTACAGCAGCTATGAGTATTCAAAAATTGGTCCTTTGTTTGCACTGAATTTCCAAGCCATCTGTAGCACACAAAAGCCACAGCTCTCTTTATAGTTCAGAATGAATATTTAAAAGTTCAATTTTTTATTTTATTTGTAGCACTTCAGATCTCTCTATCCCATCTGTCTTGTGTCTCAGAGCAGTTGCATTAAACTGTGCTCAGCAAAGTCAAAACTTGGTCTTAGAATTGAAGGTAAACCCTGGTTCTGGTGCTTCAGAGTATGCACATGCCTGATCAGGATCTGCACAGAGAACTGATAATGTATGGTGTTATTTATCCACATGTTGGAAATTATTATTCAAATATTAACAAACACGTGAAAATATCAGGTCATGCAGACCCTTGCTTGTATGCTCTTGTAGCGTGGCAGAAAAAACCCAAACATCTGCACGAGTGCTGCTGGCTCTAGATGGGTATCACGTGGCAGAGGAGTGTGGCACCCTGGAGTGGCCAGCAGCACCCATCCCAAGTTGGGCTGCCCCTGCGTTGTGAAGCCCTCCTAAGGCCCGTGTGCTGAGCCTCTGCTTTCACTGCACAGCTGGAAGTGCCAGGTGCACTCGAGGAAGGGGAAGGTGTGAGGACACATCGTGGTGAGAGGGGACCTGTGCTGGCTGATGGGGTGGAGACTGCAGGAAAAGGGGATGGAACTGCTTGCTTGAGGCAGCTTTGGCATATGCGTTCATGTTTATATATATGTGCCTGTGTATATAATGGATAATTTAGCAAGAAACAACAGAGCTTTTAAATTATAGGAAAATAACTTCTTGTGGTCATTTAACCTGTTTGAATATCATAATCTGCTTTAATCAGATTCAGTAATTTGTATCTAAACCTTAGCTGCCTCTGTCAACAATGTGATTTTTTGGTTTTTTCTATGTTTAACCAGATACTTGAAGTCATCTATTTTGAGTCAGTGGTATGAAAAGAGAAGCACTGTAACTTTCACAAAAAGGAAGAATCATCTACCTGTCTTTAAGGCAATTCTCAGTTCTGGTAAATAACTGATCCTTCTTTTTTGTTCTGTCCTGGGTTGTAGTGGGATGTTTGTTTGTCCTGGTTTGTCACTCTAATTGCCAATCCTGAGTTAAATCATGACAGTGTTAGACTCTTGCAGTGTAAATTAATCACTACCCTTAATGGAGCTCCTCTTTTAAATATTTTATTATATATAAATATATATTTTTGTGCATATATATGTGTGTATATCCATCCCTTTCTGAAAAAAATGAGCAAAATATGTACATGAATATGTACCACTATAAAAAATTACTCTAACAAACTCATTGCAATTCACCATGTAAAATCTGTCCTAATTGGCTGTGTTGTCATCATATTAAATGAAATGAATGAAGACTATGGAACTGAGCTCCTGGGATTAACTGAAAAACAGGAGCTTGTAAAACCAACAGTTTACATTCTTAAGAGGAAATTATATGTCATCATCTCATCAGCTAAACTTAGAAGGGTAAGAATTATTCAGGTTATTGTACTGTTACTGTGTAATATAGTGAAAAAAATAGTCATTTTAGAATACAAGCAATTCTGCAGTATTTAAAAGTAACTTAAAGTAGATTAATATAGTTATTTAGATAGATCTTTAAAGAAAGCTGTGTGCAAGTCTGGTAGGCATGTGTTTTCATTGTTTCTCACTCAGGTCTTCAATAAGGCCAGAAGGCATGAAGAGATGGGGCATTTTTAGTGGTTGGTTGTCTCTTTTCCTACTGAAAGGCAGCCATACCTTCTGGTTTTGCATTTTCTTATGTGTTCTGGTATGAGGTTTTTTTTCCTTAGACTTTAAAATAATGAGCTTCTCTTTTCAACAGACCTTTGCTTCCTACTGTTAGTGTTTCCTGGAGAATAGATTCTCTCAAAGTGAACTGTGTTTCTGGGTGTGTATGTCATCTGACACTTGAGTCCAGGCACTGCCCATGCAACCACTCCCATAGCTTTGAAAGAGCAGCCCAAAATAAGTAGGTATGAGAATTTGACTCCAAATGCTGTCTTGATTATTTAGTATTTGGGGAACTTTTGTCTGTTATCACTTAATGAGACTGAAACAGAGAAACAAGTAAACTCATATCGTGTGCCTGAACCACTTCTTACTGAGACCAGCTCAGCTCACACGACTGCAGCAGTGTCACATGCAGGAGAAGAGCAGGTGCCACATGCTTAGGTAGTGTTTGGGGCTGGGAAGGGTACTGTGCCAGAGGTGAGGAAGGCAATGTCTTGGTAAAGGCTTTTATTGATGGCAACTTGTTTCTTGTCAATAGGCATATATTGTACAAAAGCTCTGCTTCACTGTACTTTTGTATGGAAATGGAGAGTAAGCTTTGATCTTCAAATTGTAAAATGTAAGCTGGAAAGAATTTAGAGGAAATATAAAAGCTAAGAATAATTCAGTTGTTAAGTTTCCTTTCCTTTGGGAAATGAGTGGGGCAAAAGAAAGAATTTATGGGGGATGGGAAGGAAAGGTTTTCCAGTTGACAGCCTGACTTACTTTCTTAAAGACAAAATTTGTGCAGTGTTTTTTGATAACACAGGGCTAGCCACAGTTAACTGAATATCAGGTTTTTGCAAAACTCTCGAAGTAAGAAAAATAGACAAAAAAAAGAAAAATATCACTAATTTCTCTGTACTAAAAATCTCTAAGTGGAAAACATAATGGAGCCTCAGACCAAGTCTTACGAAGGAAACCTGCTCAAAACCAAAGACAACAAAGAAGTCTTTCTCTGGGGAGTTCTGTACTCTTGAGGCTCCAGCTGCCCTACCTTGCCCTGTTGGAAAGGCCTGAGCTCCCCAGTGAGCAGCCAGGGCTCTGGCAGCATCTGGCAGCCTTTAGTCTGACTAGTAATACTTACAAGTCTCTCGGGCTGCCTAAAGTCTCAGGAAATATATATATCTATTTCATTTATTTTTCTATAAAACCTTTGTTCCTTCCACAGAGATACGTGGTTGGTCCATTGTAAATCTTAGTTCTATATAGTATTTTTAATTCTTTTGTTTCATGTGTATAAAAAGCTGCATATTTGTTACACTTTGCCCATCTTTATCCTCATCAGTGAAGTTCCTTCCACAGCAGGAAGTCAGTGGGCTGGGATGAGGGCTTCTGCCTAGCTGCAGCCTGTCTGTTTGTGCAGCAGTCCAGACCAGTTCACCTTCTTTTGCTTCATAGTGCATTTGAATACCAAGATAGGTTTGGTTCTAGTCCAGGATTTCTAAAAAAACGGGAATCTGGAGTTACATACCAAAGTGTGGTCAAAAATACTGAATGCACTGAAGTTTTGACTGGCCTCAAAAAAAGGTTCCTCGCAGTCTAAATTTCACAAGATGGGTTTTTTTTGGGCATCTCAAGCATTGATTTAGGAACCTAGTGTAAGACATCCAATCTTTTGAATCCAGCCCTGCCGTCATATACATACAGAGTGGAACTCCGAGCCGTAGTCTCTCTAAGCAAAAAGGTGTTGGAATAGGGCTCTTCTCATCCAGGTGTATGTGTGCTCCCCTGTCCTGCCTGGCACACAAGGAGCACACAGCCAAAAGCAGTGTTTTGCATTGAGTTCATGCTGGCAGATGGCATAATTCAGCTGCTTCAGTCTAAATCAAAAGAGATTTCAAAAATGTGCAGGTATCCAGTGCTGACAGAACAAGCCTTTTAAAATACAGCAATTGCAAGATTCTAAGAGAACATCTAACCTGAATTTTTCAGTTAATCCCACTCATTTTTTCCTCTCCTTCAAAAAGTGAGACCTGTGGCTGGGGGATGCACAAGCTGTGGCTGGGGGATGACAGCAAGCATGTTTAACCAAGGGCTTTCTGAAATAATTACCTGGTGTAATTATTCTTTTGACATGAAGTAGTGTAACCTAGGGACCAGTTTCTTTAGGAGAGCTAATTCTGAAATATTCAGCACATTTTTCATTGTCACACATCAAGCAGTGTGACTAGTTAGGGCAAGAGAGGAACGATGGCTATCTGTTAAATCCCAAACCCTACAAGGCAGCTGCTTTTCCTGCCCAGTTTTCAGCACTGCAGTGCTTTGAGGAGGGCTGTGTAGAGTGAGGTAGAACATATTTTGGCCATTTCAGCAGCCTGGGTTTTCTCTTGCAAAAGAGGGGGCTTTCCTGCCCCCGACTCAGGTAACCTTCCCCTGTGGGAGAGGATGGGCAGGAGTGCAGGTCCAGCTGGGCCACAGCTGAGTGGTGTAATTGAACTGCCAAGCCTGGTGTGGTCTGTGCTAAGGGCTGGAAGTGATAAGGCTAAAACAGAGAGTGCAAAGGCAAGGATGAAACCCCCCACTTGAGATTATTAGTGTATTTATTTTTTTATCCATGGTAATTTGTGAGTAGGAGAGGTGGATTAGAAATGCTCTTCTCTGCAGAGCCACACACAGCCTGAGCAACAGCTCCAGTCCCACCCCGGCTTGGTGCTGCCAGCCTGCCTGTTATCCATGTCCTCCCTTAGAAAGTTCTAAAGCTCATCTCGAAATGAAGAGGACAAGAGGTATAGTGACAAAGAGATACATATGAAGTCACGGCATTAAGGTCCAAAATAACTAAAGGATTTTTAAATTTTTATTTCTTAACAAATTTTCCCTTTTATAACGTGACCACCATTTGGTGCCCTGTAGCCACTGTTTAAATGAATATTCATGGAAGTTTTGAAAAATAAATTATACACAATGGGGGGCTTTGTTGGTTGTGATTATTATTAAAGCTGAAAACAAGAACATGCACTTCAAAACACGTGTGATTTTCATAGACCAGTTTATGAATTTTCAGGGAAAGAGGATATTCAGATATTTACTCGTTTTTGTAAACCCAAAGATATTTTAGACCTCATATTCACTGAACTTCCAGAATTCCATCAGATTTGCATGTATGCACTTGTTAATCCTTAAACTAGTAAGATGTCATTAAAACAGTCATTGACACAGCTACCATCTACTTTAGCTAGACCTTCAACATTACTAATTCAGGTCTTCCTGCATTTGCATGCAGCACCTCAGCTATGTGGCTTTAATGCTGTTCTCTGTTTTGTTCTGCTGTCAGGTATTCAGCTCTAGTGTCTTCTTCACTGAAGAATTTCTATATTACATCTCTGAATACAATCTGTTTTGTATGCTCATGAACTAGCTTAAAGACTTGAAAAAAACTGTTTTATATTCTACACTGGTTAATTTTTCATTTCTCTGGCACCTTGGCGAAAAGTAGTCAACACAGTTAACAGTATACATTGTGCAACAATAAATATTTTATTGGATATATAATCTACACAATTTGCAAGTTTGATTTTTCTCTGGGAGTCTGAATAAATCTATAATTTTGAATATTTGGTGAAAACTCATTTTTTATAGTATATTACTCTATAATCACTATGAAAAGTATGATCAGCTTTTTAATGGGAGCTATAGACATTGCTCTCACTTTTTTCCCCTAGCATTGCTGAAGTCTAATAAAGCTATTTTATGGGGAGGGTAGTCTGGAGCAAGAAATATGGAGGTTTCATCGTGGGAACAGTATATAATTCATATGCTGGTAAATTATGGTGTATTCCTTACTTACATATCTAGTTTATATATGAATTTGTTGTACATTTGTTTGGTTTTGTTGTGCTTTCTGGTTTATTCTGTTGGAATTATTAGATTTCTTTATTTATGTCTAACTTGTGGTTCCTATTCTTGTCTTAAGCCCATTGTGATAAAGGAAAGAATTCTGTTCTTTTCTATGCTAGGATTTCCACTGTACATAAACCTACAGGTTTATGTTTCTGTTCATGGTTTCATATACAGGAACGTAGGGCTGGAGATTGTTTGCTTTCTTTATATATTAATAGATTAAGCCTTTGCTGTTGCACACACCTAGAAATTGTACTTGATCCAGGAGACAAAAAGATAAATTGTTCTATATGCAGGGTATTGAACTCCTATCACTATATTGTGATATATTAATTCTTCTTTAATAAATTTATCCTCACCGTATGCCTGTGAGATAGGGAAGCTAAGTCATACTTATCTCAAAGATGGGGGATTAAGCCACAGAAAACCCCTAAGCAACTTGAGTAAGGCTGCACAGGGTGTTTGTAGCAAAATGGAACATTATCATAGGTCTGAGTAGTGATGTTAAGTGTGGAATCACTCACTCTCTGCTCCAAAAGCTATGCTTTCACTTTGCTTAAATAAAATTCCATTTGAAATAAACCAGCGGTTGTAACAGGAAGTATTGTAGTCTGCAAGCCCACCAAAGGATTTTAAATACCATGGTACTGGGTATGTAATTCCCTATCATTTTCCCCTGGTATTTTTGGTATTTTTCCTTGTTTGGAAATACTGGCCAGGTTTCTTGATGTAGCACAGCAACATTAGTGCCTATTTGAATATAAACAAGATTCTGAAAAGATATGTAGCAAAGAAAAGAAAATGTAGCAGCTGATGGTTGTGCATGGGTTTCAAGCATGTAGAGAGAAAAATATTTTCATGTCATCCAAAGGATGAGCAAAAAAGGAGAAAATGAACAATGCATATCAGAGAAAAGTTACCCAGCTGGCTGTATTTAGGTTGATGAATACTTTCCAGAGAGGGGGAATGGAAGCTCAGGTGCTCAAACAGTTTGAAATTAGACTGGTGAATGTGTTGAGAAAACAATTTCTGATTAAAGCAGGTCTGTTCTGAATCTAATGTTTGTTTTTGTGAAAGAAACTAATATTTGGTAATGCATTTGTTCCAAAACTGGTAACCTAAATATTGATGCATGTTTGCAAAATTGTGCTGTAGGTGCACGGATTCGCTCAAGGTTTAGAATTCCCTCGAGTAACGGGAACTATCAGTTGTTTCTCTCAGATGAAGATGAATGTGTTTGCTATTGACAAAATAGTCTTCTTTATTCTTGTAATGGAGAACTTTAATACTGCTCCTTTTAAATGTCATCCGCCTTCCCAATATCTTCCTTTTCCGCCTTATCTGTTCTCAAAAACTCAAGACGAAGTAACCTTACTGAACACAAACAGTTCTTGAAGTTTCATTAACCTCCTCTTGCCTCTTTGTGTGCGCTTAGTGACTAGAAGATCTTTACAACCACTTTAAAAGTGATTATTGTTCTGACAGTATCCTCCGTGAGCCTTCCTATCTTGCCATTGAACTGAATGGGCTGTGCACAGGACATTATCTTGTGTTTTAGCTAGGAACAGTAAGCCACAGATAAAGGAATTCAATCATCTTGCTATGCTAAGTAGTACAATTTCTTTGATTTTAGACCTATGGATCTTTGTGTAAAACTCCGTCTCCGATTTATTCTTCCACTACTATCACCTTTTTCGTCTCCCGTTGTCCTTTCCCGCTTCTTCCTTTCCCTTTTTTAAAGATATGGCTGTCACTGAGCTGCCCCTTGCTTATCACCAGCAAACCCACCTCTTAGAAAGCTCTACCTTTTTGCCATGTCTGAAGTCAGTAAGAGTTAGCCTTGTCATCCTTTATGAGGGCCCCATCATTGACTATAACCCCATGGTTGACTGCTGTGTTATGCAGAACGAGGCAGGCTGCAGGCATGTCAGATGCAGTATTGAGTCTGTACTTTGACAATTGGAAAAGACATTGAGAATGAGATTTCACAATCCCAGAAGACCTTTGAGTGATCAATGAATTCTGAGTAAGTGAACTAGTAAGTGAACTTCTGCTGGTATAAGGGCAAAATCAAATTAGATCCATCAGCTGTTTCTGTCCTGGGTAGCCACTGTCGCCTAGAAATTATACAATAAAAAAGTAACTAAGTCTGATGTATGAGACAGGGGATCAATGATGTGTTAGAATAAATGCAATGTAGCAGTAAATGAACCACCTAAAATACAAGCCATATTCTAAAAATCTTGCCGATGGAGAGACATTTTCTATTTACAAAATTCATGAAAATTAGGACTCGGCAGACTGTTTGGGGAATAAATCTTGTTCAAAGTTCGTTTTGTAAACTAGTAATGTTATGAGCCTGAGCTTTGATACACTAATATGATACAGGCTCATCACATTACAGGGTGGCATTCTGATGTGAAAACGCTTGTCTCATTATTAATAATTGACAGAGCACATGATGTTATTCACTATGGGAGCCTATTAAACGACTGTTGGCAGCAGGATACAGTTGCAGGGAATAGCCTGTCCTTAAACATAAAGCAAAAGTCATCAACTAACCCGTGTAGTTTCCATTCAGCTCTTGGGACTGGTGTTCTACCTACCATGATGGGACTAGCTTGCTGTGCTCAGTCTGCAGAACACCTTCTCAAAGTCTGTAGGAGACCTTGGGGCTCTTTTTGCATTTAGGGGGGTAGTTGTGGAGCCACTGAATATAGCTACCATTCATTGACTTGTGTTAAAGTGTTGCAGAGAATAACCACCACGGACCAAAGCTGCTTGTGCTTGGCTGTGTGCTGATGTTCACTGAAGTAGTACTTTCTCCCCTCTCCATCTGGTGTGCTGATGACAGGGGTCTTGAAAGAGGCAGCTGAGCAGGATCTGGTGATAACTAGGGTTTGAGAAAGTTGAAGTCACAATTCATCACTCAGATCTGAATTGTCAGCCTCAACCACATCCTAAGTTATTACGTAGAGAGGTAATAACCAGATTTTTTTTCTCTCCCCCCCTCCCTCCAAGAGAAAGAAATTATATTTGCAGCTTACAGCTCTAAGGTCCTTAATTGCTTCACAGTCAACCTGCAATTGTTCTTCATTCTTCAGGGAGAAGAAAGCCTAAAATATCCTGGTTTATCATTAAAATTATCAGATTTATAGAACCAGTATTTTGTAATCAGTATAGCCTGTTCTCCCAAGTGGCAGGCAATATCAATGACCTGTCTGCAAAAGGGGGGGTTAGATGTACCAAACTGCTGAATAGTAGCAAAGATACTGGTATTGGTGAAATGGAGCATTCTATGCTAGGAGGGAACTTGGGAAGGGATGCGATCTTTTCACTTGGGAGTAGGGGGGAATGTTGTTTCCCTCTTTCAGGTTAATCTTATTTATAAACTATTAACTTTATGTCAGTTAAGTGGCAAGATGAATTTTTGTCCTAATAATACAGCGGCAAGAGACTTGTAGACATACTGCGTTACAGCATCTATGGCATCTCATTATGATGTAGCAAATGGTCTCTAGATACAATAGTATATTCAGACCAAACCTGTTCTTCACTTCTGCTCTTAATTAGCAACTAAAAGATAGATAATTTTACTGTCATTGCAGCACAATAACAATCAGGGCAAGGCAATGCCCAGTGAGCCTTGCCCTAAATCCTGTAGCACTAAATGTCCAAACAAACAAATCCCCCCACCTCGACTCCTCACTTTGATTTATTAACTTGAGATGAATGATTTGGCTGTCAAAGTCTGTCAGTGCCATGCAATGAAAACAAAATCAGTGACAGTGCCCTGTGTGTGAAGCCACTCATGGTATCTAGCCTTAGACATCAGCACTGAAGCCTCAATCCTAGCCTCCTCCCCACCCCCGTTCATTAGCTTTCTAAATCCTCCTGTCTTTGTGGAATCACTGCAGCAAGTTGAAAATGATATATGTAATGAAAAACCCTGTCTGCCTAGTGCAGAGAGGGTGGAGAAAAACACTGTGCTTAGCAGTCGCTGCTGTGCTGATTTCAGCAACGATTAGCGCAGACTTCGTTAGGGAAGCTCACTGAGAGCAGAATATTAAGGCACTAAAGGGAAACTCATTGTTTCTAAAGATTTTGCATCTACCTGGCTGGCTTTGTTTCCTCTTTCAGTGCTATAACCAAATACACTCAGATTTCAGTGGGAAAGAAATGCAGAGGTTTTTGAGGCTTTGTTGTAGTTTGGGACTGTTTTCAGTATTATGCTATAAATATATCATTATCTTTTCTATATGGATTTCTAAAGAGCAAGAAACCATACAGGTCCTGTTTCTAGTGTAGGCAGGGGGAATGGCACTGCATCATATTGTAATACAGTTCAACACAGTAAATGATGGGTGAGGGAAAATACCAACAGATAAATATTTCTGAAATTTTTGTGAACTATGTACACACAACAGTATGTTGGCAATTTAAAAAATGTTTCATGCTCTTCTGCATGACACACAAAGGATTTGATTTTTCAGAAGCACTGGATTTCACAGCACTAATCTAAGTCAATGACAGTGTGGGTGTTCGGCATCTCTGATGCCAAGCTATAATTGTACTTGATAAACCAGGGTAAGGAACCTAGATGTTTAAAAATCTTGTGCATAATAGAGGACTTAAGCACATCCTGCCTCATAATGTGAAACAAAAATCTATCACGACTATACAACAGTGGCTATTTTCTTGGTGGGAATGTAAAATAGTTATAGTCCAGATGTAGCATAAACTAATGGGCCAGCAATGCAGCTTTAGGGCTTGAAACTCCATGGACATCACTCTGGTTTCAATGAATCTACATACAAGCTGTTGTGATTTGGGCACAGAAGGTTTGAGGTATTTGCATTCACACATACATCACCATGGGCTTCCTTCAGGTGTCTGGACACAATTTTGTCTGTTTCTGAAGCTCTTTTGTGTCACTGGGCTGTAGAATATGTCTTGGAGCCAGATGCTGTTCTTGACTGCTGGACTTTATAGTCAGATTGTGTTAAAAATGCTTTTTAATTGACTTGGTATTTGTCCCACATA
Source organism: Hemiprocne comata (assembly GCA_020745705.1). Lineage (NCBI taxonomy): Eukaryota > Metazoa > Chordata > Aves > Apodiformes > Apodidae > Hemiprocne > Hemiprocne comata. The sequence continues at coordinate 14,441,946 of CM036593.1, read as the reverse complement.
CATCGTATAATCCCACTGTTGTTTGTATCCTGGTATACCTTCAGGTACCCATGGAGATAAAAGCTTGTTTAATGCCCAACATGTTAGAAACTTGTATTATGCAAGAGTCCTTCCCCTGAAGCATTTTATTTTTTCCACTAATGTGATGTGAAAAACAGGAGGAAGGAAAAGGGAAAGCACGGCGAAGTGAAATTAGTTGCCCCAGTTCTGGCAGCTGGTTTCCAGTTTATAATCCAGTCCCTGAGCAATGAATCATACTGCTTACCAAAGGCCAATTTGTGAAGGAATGAGCTCCTACTGGGAAGCAACAGGCTAGTACATGCCTGTTGACTTCCCTGCCAGATCTTCCCTGTCTTGGCTCTGTGCTGCGCTTTCCCACTCAGCACAATGTCCAAAAATGTTCACAGCATAGCTCAGAGGTTGCAACACACTTGGAAAAAGACACAGATGACCCCTTTTTGTGTGTGTGTTCTAGATGCATGCATACAAACTCCTTGGGATGGCAGAATATCAGAAACAGGTACAACTACATTTGATTAATGTCTTTCTCAAAATCCACACTGAAAAACAACCTCAGGTATTAGAATGGTAGACATGTAGTGCTAATGAAAATGATGCATGTTTTTAGGATATGAGAACTCTGGGATAACTGTGCTGAGTCTAGAAGCTGCTTGCTTTGTCTTGTACTCCAAGACATGTTATATTTCTGCAGTCTTAGCATTGGACTTTCTAAACACATTGTGCTCTCATTAGGGTTTATGGTCAGATATTACTGAAGAACAGATGGCTTCTCATTTTGAATTGAGCAAACAGGGAGATATTTTTACTTTCAAGTTCTGTGTCTTTGAAGCTATTGTGATACTTAATAGAGATTCCTTTAAAAATATTCATTATTGTCACAGTAATAAGTGCAAGTAGCCACTATCTGTGCTGTTCGCCCTCTTTCCCAGTTGAATTCCTTCATTGCATGTATTAAATACTGGTGGGTTTTTTAGTGAAAACATCAAAAGTGTGTTTATGCCACATGCTCTCAAGTTCTGAATCCTACGTTCTGCAGACCGTAGGATGTGCTGATCTGTTTACTTTTACCTTTCTCCCTGTGACAATTTTATTTAAAAATAGCCGGAGAGAAACTGACGGCAGGCTAACAAAAAGTCCGTGTTCTACCATGTTCCCTCCTCCAGCCCCGAGTCTCTTGTTCTAACAAAACTCGTTTGCTTTCCCCTTTGATTCGCACAAATCTACCTTCAGGATTTTTCAAACATTGCAGTGCATTAAACACTACAGCAGATGGTGCTTTTTGACGATGCCTTTCTACATGAAGCAACATTTTGTAGTGTATGCTGCATTATCAAAAAATCAAACATGTAATTATGCAAATATGTATGCCTTTATAATAATCAAGTTTTATTGTAAATGGTTGATGCACATCAATTTGATCCTGTAGTGCTGCTTTAAGTGCAGTTTAAGTGGCTTTTCAGTGTACCCAGAGGCAACACAAATGCATCTCTGGAATATTAATAAAATTCTGAATCTTTGAGACACCAACTGGTACAGCATTGCTTATACTGATTGAAACTAAATGCTAATCCTTTCCTTTATTTAAAAAAAAAAAAAATCCCCTTTGTTATTTAAAACACTGATGTTAGTGAGATATGAAGGGCCATTTTATTTTAAATTGCATTGTAATGTAGTTGTTAAAATAATGCCTAATCATACTATATTCAGATTCCACAATGTAAATTTGATGAGACAAGAATCCAATAATTTTACAGCCATGAATATAGAGATTTATGTTAATATGTCCAGTTTTTCTAATTCTGTAAATTTATTAAGAAAATACCTGTTTTCAGGTTTCAATCCTGAATGCTAGAGCTTCCAGCTAGCTGATTCCTGAATGTTCGCTAGAGACTGTTTTGCACATGAAATTCAGTAAATTAAATGCTCATGGGGAAAAAAAAAAAAGCAAGGATTTTGCTGTCCTGTGGCGGGTTGACTCTGGCTGGACACCAGGTGCCCACCAAAGCAGCTCTAACACCTCCCCTCCTTGGCTGGTGATGGGAAAGAAAATATAACAAAAGGCTCACAGGTCAAGATAAGGACAGGGAGAAATCACTCACCCATTTCTGTAACAGGCAAAACAGACTCAACTTGGGGAAATTAGTTTAGTTATTACCAATCAAATCAGAGCAGGATAATGAGAAATAAACCCAAATCTTTAAAACACCATCCCCCCACCCCTCCCTTCTTCCCAGGCTTTGCTTTACTCCCAAATTCTCTACCTTCTCCACCCCAGCGGCACTGGGAGACAGGGACTGGGGGTTGCAGTCAGTTCATCACACATTATTTCTGCCCCTCCTTCTTCCTCAGGGGGAGGAATTCTCACACTCTTCCTCTGCTCCAGGATGGGGTCCCTCCCATGGGAGACAATCCTCCATTAACTTCTCCAATGTGAGTCCTTCCGACAGGCTGCAGTTCTTCACTAACTGAAGTGGGTCCCTCATGGGATCACAGGTCCTGCCGGGAGCCTACTGCAGCATGGGCTTCCCACAGGGTCATGGCCTCCTTTGGGTGTATCCACCTGCTCCAGCATGGAGTCCTCCACAGGCTGCAGGTGAAGGCGTTCCACCATGGACCTCCACGGGCTGCAGCAGGACAGCCGGCCTCACCATGATCTTCCCCACAGACTGCAGGACAATTCCTGCTCCAACACCTGGAGCAGCTCCTCCCCCTTCTTCTTCGCTGACCTTGATGTCTGCCATTTATTTCTTTCACGTATTCTCACTCCTCTCTCCAGCTGCAAGTACTGTTGTTTTTTGCCCTTCTTAAATATGTTATCATAGAGATGCTGCCACTGTCACTTATGCGCTTGGCCTTGGTCAGTGATGAGTTCTACTTGGAGCTGACTGGAACTGGCTCTATTGGACACAGGGGGAAGTTTCTAGGAGCTTTTCATAGCACCTGCACTGCTACCAAAACGTTGCCACTCGAACCCAATACAGCTCCATAACGAAGTGTAAGCTTTATCACTGATCAGATCCTGGCTCTTACACATTGGTTAACTTCACTGCTCTAATGGCAGCCATCTCACTCAATGCACACGTACACATTCTGCTGTGGTGTGAGTTGGCAGATGGGCTGTGGATACAGATAAACCAAGACTGTAAATTATGTTTTGCCTGTTTGTTCCTCCTGTTCCAAAAGGCAGGGCACAAAAGGAGGAGACTGCATTGCTTGTGGAGAGAAGGCAGTAGCTATATGATGTCCATCCTAGGCTGGGTGTTTATTTTTTGGGGTTGTTACAAACAGAGGCTCTGCTAACCTGAACCCAGATTGAGAAGGTGAAGAAACACATGCACTTTTGTCTTTGTGCTGCTTGGGCTTTCCCCAAAACTTATTCCCGGTAAATTTCATGAAGCTTTATAAGTTGGGCTTTCACTCTGTAAATTTTCTGCCTTAATTTTGGATCCTTGTCTTTAATTTTCTTTCTTCATCATAACCCTTCCCTGCTATGTTGGTTTCAAGCTGCTGGTTCCTGTCTCTCTGCCCTTTGTCCTTTCTCTGCTTCCTTTCCTCACGATTTCTAAGCTTCCTCTCTGTGTTTGTGTGTTACCCCCCTCCACATTTCCCCCTCACAGATTTTGCCTCCTCTGTCAGCCTTCTGCTTCTCAGATTTTTTTCCAAATGTTTCTCTCAGTTTCCCCATTTGGCTGCATAGTCCTTCCACACGTGTATTTCCTCTCTCTCATTCTGCTTTCCACATTCCCCTTCCAGGTTTTACTCTGTCTGATTTCTGTGTTTATCTTTTTTATTTTCTCCCTGTGTTTCTCAGTTCAGATTAGTTTAAAATATTGCAGGAAAAGCTGCTTTCATGAAATTCCATCCAGGCAGCTTTCAGAGCAGCTGCTGTCCTGGCATTTCCAATACTGAGTCAAACCTGAGCCTAGGGGATATGGGGTCCTCAAAGGATCAAAACTTAGCTTCAGAATACTACCCAAAATATTGGCAAGCAGAATATGAATATAGAACCACAGCTGATAGTATATGAAAACTCTTCCCACAGTTTTGACATGATCTAGTATTTTAAGAGTGGTGTTTATTTTGTTTTGTTTTGTTTTTTCCTGAAGGAAGGGATTTTCTCTCCTTATTTACCATTCTTGTAAAACTGACAAAGGGAAGAGAGATGATGCATCCTGAAAAGGCACTAGAGCCCCTAAAATCTGCAGTATAGTTTTGCTTATTTTCTTAACTTATAAAACCTGATAAATACTAATTTTTGAAAAGCTGTGGCAAGAAAATTCTGGGTCACTAAACTGCCTTCTCTTACTGAGAAAGCAGTTTACTTGCAATAATCAGAAATACTGCAAAACAGCTGAGAGATTTTTCTGAACTGAAAAAAGCTCTTCAGGAACTTCAAATTAACAGAAGCATTTTCATAAAATTGTAAAAATGAGATACATATAAACAAAAAATAAATTGTAAAAATAAATTATTATTGCCTTCAGCTGTTACAACTTTATTCTCATGTATGCAAACATGAAAGTAAAACTGATTAGCAACAGAAATGATACTTGCTGACTTGCTGTTTTTATCCACTGCAAACTTGGGTTGTTTTTTACAGTATATTTTGTCTCATTGTAAATGACATTTATGGTAAAGTTACTTGGTTTTGAAAAATATGTCTTCTAACCAATAGTAGTCCTTGTAATATAAAACGTGTATCTGTAGCACTGAACCAAAGCAGCTGCCTGAGTTAACTTACTTGATTATTCACAGAAGAAACCATCCAGATTTTTGAAGCTCAATGAGCAAATGGCTTTAATCAGTTCAACAGTTGTATCAGTTTGCCTACGAAAAAATCTATAAGTACTATTACCTTTTGATTGTATTTACTATTCAGAAACCAAACAATACCCTGCTCTGCCTCTGATTTTTATTGCAGTTGCATGGCATTTCAAGCTTAATTTTAACAAAATAATAACAAAATCTACATCCAATGCCTTGGTTTTGTTTGCAAAGCTGCCTAGACAACCACACACTTTGGGAGGTTTTTTTCTTAAAGGTTCTATGTCAGGGAATACTTCAAACATGCTTTGCCTGAGTCTTACATGGGGCAAAATATTAAATTATAGGCAAAATTCTGTCTTCAAGCAAAAGATTGAAACTCATGGTCGATTAATACAGTATTTCATAAGATGATTGACTCTTCAGGCTGGATTAGTGAAGAAAATAAAGCTCAGTAATTGTCCCGTGTTTTGTTCTGTATATGCAAACATCTGATTACTGGTGTGGCTAGCAATTCTTGGTGGAAATTCTTGGGCAAGCAAAAAAGCTTGGTTCAGGCACACAGGATTTTACTTCTAGCTAATATCCAATGGTTTATAGGCTGTACATATCTCTTGGTTTACTTTCAAATGTGTTTCCAGACTTTATTCTCTGTTCTGCTTACTCTGGTAATCTGTATTAGGCTGCAATCACATCTCACAGATCTTGAAAAGAGCATGAACAAGGTTTTAAGGTTATTAGAGACTGCAGAGCCAAAACCCCTAAAAGCCTTAAAACCCTTAAGAGCCACCATTCCCTGCTTGGCTTGGTGCAAAGTCAGTGAGGGTATCTGGTACCTCCCCAGCAAATACTCCTCAATACCTCAGTTGCTGAATTCCTCACAAGATCTTCAAATGAACATCCATGCTCATAATAATTTCTTCTGGTGGGCTGAAATGCTTTAGCTCTGACCATTTATGAATATATTTACTCTCTTTGGGGTAACTAACCTGAATTCAAAGCTGAAGCTGTGTCAGTGCAGGTGTTTTTATGTGAAGGTGCCAGGCTTAAAAACTGCATTGAAAATATTATTATAATGCTCTTTAGAGGAAAAAAGGTAAAGACAGACACTGTTCATGTTTTACTTTTTTAATGAATCCCTAATAATTCCCACCCTTTACCATTTCCCTCTTCCTTTAAATTTCTCCAGAGAAATTTAAGTGTTAAATTTAACAGAAGTTAAAATTAAAGGAAGTTTAAATTTTTCCATGGAGAAATTTAAGTGCAGGAATACATTGTTCTGTACTGATTACTTTTATTCTAATTTTTTATACATTGTTTACAGGTGGAGTGTAAAAAGTTATTTTTCCATTAAAACGCTCTCTATGAAAACATGAATAACAACATTTTTTCCCCAAGCAGCTTTCTGGTAAACTCATCTACCAGCAGTAGCCTGGTTGCTGTCCTCTGCTGTACGTTTGTCCAACTTGGAGCACTATATAAAGGTCTGGAGCCCTGGTGTAAATCCCAGATGTGAAGGGTGTCCTTTCAAGGCAGATCCAGGCTCAGTGCACTCCTCACTCTAATCCTGGAGGCTCCAGCTTGGCTCAACCACCTGCAGTATGGGCAGAAGACTTCTGAAGTCAGTCACACCAGGTGGTATGACGAAGTCTGTGGTCCCTCTGGATTGGTAAAAGGGCATGAAAGAAAGCTTTTGTAAACATTATAACTATGCCATTGTGGTTTTCTCCCTCTGATTTTATCAGTTGTTTTTTCCCTCCTTTCCTCCCAGGGAGATAGTAAGAGGACTGTCTCTTGTTTTTGTGAGTTGTTGCAACCACTCCACACACTTAAACTAGTAAGGAAATGAGTAAATCAGATTTATAGGAATTACTTAAATAGATCTGAAACAAATTCTGCTCCAGGCTGTGTTCAGGAATAAGCATGCCTGGCTAGTAGGAAATTAATCCTGCCATTTCTTTGTAAGAGCAAACTTCTGAGCTCTGTGAAGTCCTGCTGAGAGCTGTGGAGCTTGCTGTGACATTCTGCCCATGTGGAGAAAGCTGCAGCATGTTGTTTTCTTTAATTGCAATTAGAGAAATGTTTCTTGAGAATTTTTCAATGAAATAGTATTTCAAAAGAAAATCACTGAAACTGATCTCTCTCCCACAAGTATCCTAGAAGAGCCAGATGCCCAGCAGCTGGTGTATTGGCTAATGTAACCTGGGCATGGTTACTCCAGTCACAGATGGATGGCTCTGCAGTAGGATTCCTGGCTACTGAGGGGTAGATCTGTCTCACTTTTGGTGCAAAACTTTAAGAAGGTGACTTTTCTTCTCAATATATCTCTGAAAGTATTGAAATACTTTGTGGAACAGAGCTCCTGTTTTAAGATTAGTCCTGTGTTTAAAATCTGGATTTCTTCTCACCCTGACATTCTGATTAAATTCCTAAATGTATTTTTTGTTATGTTCTTCAAACATAGCTACATTTCAGGGACATTTCTATTGTTACTTTGTTAAAGAAGGATTTATGCTTCTGGGAAGTAGTCCTACAACAATTCTGTGGCAGACTCACACTTAGCATCTTCAGGTTTTAACTTTGAATTTGGCAGAGAGATTTTTGTCCTGTTTCTAAGCAAAATTAGACCTGTGTGGCTGAGTTGCTTTTCTTTGCTTCTCATTTGCAGTTCCTTCCCTCAAATAATTGCTGAGCCAGTTGACCAATTTCAATCAAGTTTGACTGAAGGAGAAAAGAGGTGCTCTAGTATGTCTGAGGGGCCTAAATTAGTGCTTTTACTCAGTAGAAGGGATCCAAAAGCCTGGAGCCAGCTCACTGGTAAGCCCCTAGACTTTGTACCAGCCCCAGTGGAAGCTGATTCCTGCCCTGGTGCAGAAGTCAGGGAAGGGATCCTTTGGGAACTGACACCTCAAGGACATGGGAGTCATAAGGGGACAATAGCACGTGGTTTGTCAGGGGATTTTCAGTGAGATATTGCTGAGGAGCAACTTGTTAGCTTGTACTTGGGTTTTTGCAGTGTGACTGCATGCCTTTAATATACTTTACAAGAGGAACAAAGGACATACCTACCTTGGGGTGGCTAAGTTAGCCAGAACTGACAATCAAATGTTAAATAATTAAATTGTTTTAGCTATTAATTGTAAGCGAATGTTGTTTTTAATTGCACTTTAATAATGCCATGCCCTTTATAACCAAAATTAATGTTTTCTGTCTCTCTGTTTTTGAAGTACATGTCAGTTTAATTAAACTATTAATGGTAGACAGATTTTTAAGTACTTTATATTCTTCATTAAATTGTATCTGTTCAACAAGCATAAACAGGAAAATAGACTCAGTTAGAAGCAGATTCACGTTCTGCCTGATAAATCATTCATCATCAGATAAGATGATGAGGCATGCTTGTTTTTCTGTACGGTCACAATGATAAAGAAATCCACTTTTGTGTTATAATATTTCTTGAGCTCATAGAAAAATAAACAAGATTGTTTCCTTTTAATATTAACAATGGGCCTGAAAGCTGTTGTGTGCATTCATGACTGGTCAGTGAGTGGAAAGCAATATCTTGATGGTGTGGGGGTCAACGTTAGTTCATTTTGTCTGAGATGCTTGTTAGCAGAATATTTCTCTGGTCTAAGATACAGTTCTTTCAGGGCCATTCAACTGTGATAATGATGAATATTTCTACTGTTCCTGCAGTGCTACCTAATTGTGTCTGGAAAGAATTAAAATATCTTATGGTTTGTCAGAAAGTATGTATTTTTAAAGCAAATGTTGAATAAGTCTCAGTCCTTTTAGGATCCATTGCAGGAAGGCTGATGAAAACAGTTTTTTGAAGATTGTACAAGACACAATTATGGCAAGGTAATTTCTTCTCTGGTGGTGAAGTCTGCAAATCCTAATGGGCTGTTAATGGGCTAACAGGCAGAAATTAGGACACATTGCAGCAACTGCTCATGATACATTCCTGTGCATATTAGACAGGCAGACAAGGATGTAACTGGTTATAATAGAGACAACAACGTCCTTCCTTTGTGTGGCAGATCAATCAATAGCCAGGCATGTGATCTTGTTCACTATTATGTTAGTAATGAAACCTCCTTGTGATGTGACAACTGTGGAATAACATTTGTTCACAAAGCTGGTGTTAACAAGCACAACTGGCACTTTGGTAATTAGACTGATTTCTGGTCTACTTTCACAGATTGTCCATAAATGCAGTAAACAACAGGCTGCTTTCTTTCAGAACAAGTTATATGAAGTCGTCATCCATTTGGCGGTATGTACTGTACTCTCCTTCATTTTTTATTAGACTGTGGCAAGGTGGGGATGTGTATATAATTCTTCAGAAAATCGTGTTTCACAATAGAAACTTTGTGTGCATTGTTCAGTGATCACCTAATTAACCTTAGCCTTTTTTCTCTTGGGAAGAATGCTGATTTCTCAGTTACAGGTAGGCAGTTAGATGGAGATGTTCTTCCTCAAATTCCAATATTCTCCCCTCTGATAAAGCTGTGTCTGCTGTGGACAACCATTAATATTGTTTAAGGACAAATTGAAATCTTAAAAGCAATAGATAATCCTTGGTTTTAAAGGCCAAGAATATAGATCACATACAATTATAGTATAATTTGTTACATTAAACAGAATAACTAAATTCAGCCATGGATGTGCTAGCCAGCTTTTCCATCACCAGTTTAGGACTGTTATGTTGAATCTCATTTGATGTGTTTTGATCTTCCCATAGACCTGCAACAGTGTAAAGCTGAACTGTAGTTTGGTCTTTTCACCTGCATGGCAGAGAAAGAAGGAATGAGAGGTCCTTCTCTCAGTCCTGTACCTCCTCCAAGTCCCTAGCCTGGAGTGAGTGCTGTGGTTCTGCCTCCTCCCCTTCTAAAGCAGATGAATTGAGTCAACTTGTCAGACAACACCTGGAGTTTTGTGTTCAGTTTTGGTCCCCGCTCTACAAAAAGGATGGGACAGGCTGGAGAGGGTCCAGAGAAGGGCCAGAATGATGATCAGAGGGCTGGAGGACCTGCCACATGAGGAGAGGCTGAGAAAACTGGGTTTGTCCAGCCTTGAGAGAAAGCGACTTAGGGGAGACCTTATTACCATGTTCCAGTACTTAAAGGGTGGCTACCAAGAAGATGGAGACTCCCTATTTACAAGGAGTCACATGGAAAAGACAAGGAGTAATGGGCACAAGTTGCTCCTGGGGAGATTCCAATTGGACATAAAAGGTAAAATTTCCACCATGAGAACAGTCAAACATTGAAATAGTCTCCCAAGGGAAGCAGTGGATTCCCCCACGTTGGACAGTTTTAAGTCTCAGCTTGACAGGGTGCTGGGCCATCTCATACAAACTATAGTATTACCTAGAAAGGTTGGACCAGATGATCCTTGAGGTCCCTTCCAACCTGGAATTCTAGTATTCCATGAACTGATATACATCTGGGGAAGCTGCTCAGTTTATTTTGCAGTGGCTACCTGGCAAAGCTTAAGCTAGAGGCACTGTAATACAGGTGCTATAAACCAGCATGAATTTCTATGCTTGCTGTCTTTTCTCAAGGTGCGTTCAGAAACTGGAAACTGGGTAGGCAACAGCAAGTGGTGGTAGTGTCATGCTGTGTCTGGGCTCTGGTGCTACCTGGCACTTTGCTCAGATCTGCTGAAGTCCAGCTCCATGCTGATCTCAAGGATCCTTATTGGTTCAATTTGACTGGGAAGGGTTTGTTTCTTGTCATGTTTTGATCACTTGCTATGACTAAGTTCAAGATCAAAAGAACAGGGAGCATCTCTACATAACTGTTATCAGTGGTTGCCAGATCCCAGTTCCCTGTGCAATCAGTGAGAAGCAGTAGGGAGGAGTGTTTTACAGTAGGTACCTAATTTTATGCAGGATTAAAGCAGGAAGATTCCTCATTAGCAGTCGGTGAACATAAATCTAAATCCATGCTCATAAACCAGGGAGATGTTTTGGACAAGTTCACTCAGCCGTAGGTATCAAGAAGTTAGAGGGTATAAATATCAGTGAACACAGAATACTAATCTGAATGGTTGGAAATGAAGTTCAGAGGTGTCTGTTGCTCTTTCCTTCAGAGCACTCTCTGTTCTGAGAAAATGCTGAGAAAGACCTGCAGGTTTGTATTACTGAAAAGCCTACAGGCTCCTAGGAAAGGAGGACTGTGAAAAGCAAGATAGGTATAGGGTTTTGTCTGAAAGGGCAGAACAATGTGTAGGAAGGGATTAACAAGAGTTCTGTGGGTGTACCAAAATTCCATGAACTCGGGGAAGGGACAGGCTAAGAATTTCTTCTCTTACTTGTGGCTGGCTCAAGATGATGGTACAATTTTTGAGAGAGACCTTGTGTCACACAATCCTACCTTGGTTGGGAGGGGACTGCAGGGGGGCTTAGGCCCAGCCTGGAGCTGAAAGCAGGGTCAGCTGTGAGGCCAGACGAGGTTCCTCAGAGTTTGTCTGGTCTGCTCTGGTGAACCTCCAAGGATGGAGATGACACAACCTCCCTGGGACTCTGCTCCACTGCTATTTCCCTGCCAAGAAATCACACTTACAGTATAAATGTTTCTTTTCACCAGTTTCTTCAGTTCCAACATGACTTTCTGTGAAGCCAGTGCTTCTCAGAGCTACTAATAGATTTCTATGGCTAAACCTATTGATAAAAGACTCAAATCTGCAGCTGATGCAGCACTGAGACTGCATTCACCCATCAATGGGAGTCCATAAGCAATGAATCTTTTTTGCTGCAGAAAATCAGAAAATGAAGTCTTAGCTTTAGACTAAGAGCTTTAGAAGAGACCAGGCTCAAGCCTCACTAGCTGCAGTAGGTAACAAGAATGATCATGTCATTTAAAAAAGAGATGGTTGGTCAGTGCATGTGTGAAAGCATCGTGTGTTTGGAAAAACAGCTGATGCGCGTAGAAGGTAGCTGAAGAAATGAGACAAGGAGATGTTTTGCAATTTGCATGTATCATTTAGGCTCTGCCATTTTGAGGAGGTTTTACTATGCTAATGACTTTGTCAAAGGATGGCACTGTAGAGTGTTTCCAGCTACATGGCTGGAAAATCTTAGCTGTAGTTACACCTTCCCAGTGCACTGTCTGTAGAAAGGATTTTTCAGGAAAGAGCACAGTGTTCTCCCTTCCTGAGGGTATATTTCATATTCTAAATAGATTTTTTTGGTAAGATTGTATAATTTCTAGTTCACCAGCTTTGTTTTTTAAAGAAATTGAAGGAACAGAGTACAGCTAGTGACAGAGAAGTTGCCTTGGCATTTTGTGTTTATCTGACATCAGTTACTTCCATATTAAATAGTTCTATTTACAAGCTAGTATAATTTTTATTTTTTTTTCTAAGTGCCTGCTGCTCTTTTTAGTAGTGGAAAATGAAGCTCAGTTGTTTATAACCTGCACTGTACTTCATCACTAACCTTCAGCAAGTGTACAAGTTCTGGAATGAGAATAAAGCTTCACAGTGGTGGCACAGCATGAGGCAAAGTATAATGCATATTACTGTGGCACACCTGTGCTGGCTTTCCCTTGGTTATTGTGATAAAAAGTTTGCTTTGTTAGCAGGCAAAATACATATAGCTTGAGGGACCAGTCTTCTCTGATTGGCATACCTGGTTCCCATTAACAATAATGAGTAAAATGGAAATCCATTGACAAGAAAGCAAACGCTTGAGGAAGAAGATAACTGCAGGAACAGGGTGATATTTTTATAGTAACTTTTCTAACCGTAACAACTCTTGAACAGCCATATAATTGAGTGTTTAGACTCTCTAAATATCAAGATTGCATAATGTGTTTGTATTACTTAGTAGCTGGCAAAAATCTAGCAAGGAAGGCCAGGTCTGGTGTTGACCTTTGAGAGAGTAAGGTGTCAACTTTTGCCCAGCCTGTGCTTAGGCCTGTCCTCAGTAAAACATTTATTGATACCCTTCCCACACTCTTAACAGTTATCTTCCAGTTTTCATCTTCCCTGTGGAAATGATTAGTTAAAAATTCATTAAGAAGGAAGCTTTGTCATTGTCTAGAGACCTCAGATTTTTTGGTGCCTTTTCAGTCTGGTTTTGAAGGCTGTGGATTCATGTATGAAGATGGGGAGTGAAGGATGATGGTCACTGTTTTTCTTCTGGCCACTGACAGAGGTGTTGTGACTCTCTGGGATCTCCAGCAGCCTTCTGTGTCACAACCCATGCAGTCCAGACCTGCTGTCAGGGCAGCTGGACCATGATGGCCAGAGGGAAGGGATCAGCTCTTGCTGAAATGGCAAAGGCGGTAAGCTTTTCCTCAGTGTTTAGTTTTGGGGAAGACACTTAATTGTCTGGGTATCTTCCTTTAGATGTACAATATATCTGTCTTTATAATTTCTGACCAAGAGTTAGATCCTGAATTTCTAACTTGACTGGATAAGGCAACTAGCCAGAAGAAATAAGAGATCAGCTGAACAGGTTTCTAAAAAATAGGTTTACTGGGGAGCCTCAGGCTTCTTCTGGCTTTTCAGGCTGCAGTAGTAGCCAAGAACATTTATTCCCATTGCCACTTGGCAGAGATTTCCCCCCTCCCCCCCCCTCCCCTTTTTAGTTCAGATATGGTCTTCATTGCTGTTACTTATTTTCTGCCTTTTCCAAATTCAATTACTGAAAAGCTACTTTTTGGATGCCTTTAGCTAATACTCTGAGCATCCATTTAAAGCAGCTAGATATGATGTATAACAGCTTTTTGGTTCAGTGGCAAAACTGAACCCAGCCCACTTGAACCTGAGTTAGACAGTTTGTTTTTTTACAAAGTTAGGAAAAAAGTTATTTTTATTCTACATCCAAAGAAAAAAAACTTAAATATTTGATGATTTTTTCATCTTTTTTTCAGTAAGTTTTTTTCGATCATAACACATTTTCATTTAATATCGATAAAGTTATTTTTAGAAAAAAAAACACACTTTGGAATCTTGCTTTTGAAATGTTTAAAAAATGTTCCTTCTGCTTTTTCAGCCAATGCTGTATCCTGTACTAAACTCAAGAACTGGACTTGTCTCCATTCCCCTGTATCTCAGTCTGTCAGTGAAGGCAGCCTTGTGGGGCAGGGGGGCTGCAAAGCCTTGCACAGCCCTCCACTCTGGAGATGGTGGTCAGTGCCAGACACCACTGTAAATGCTGCCAGTGGTCTGCTCTGTCCTACACGTGTTACTGCTGTGCTCCACAGACTCTCTCAACTGATTTCAATCATTTTCTAGGCTCACCTCCATGTGCTGCATTTGTATCTATGAAGCATCCCTGCAGAGCATGATTAAAGAACAGGTACTTATGCTCACAGCTCCTCCAGTGATTTTATCAGACTCTTGCCTCTTTATTTAAAAATGTATCTGTAAAGAAAACCTTAGTTAAGCATAGCTAACACTGGTGGTGCCTGCATAAATATGTAGCCAGCCTGAATCAGAATACCAGAGAGGGCTAATGGCCCCATGTGTGTTTGTAGTGTGTTAAACCTAAGGCTGTGCTGATGCAAGGATTGCAACCTGAGCAGGCAGGGAGGACCACCACCACTGCTGCCCTTCAGGAAGGACCACCACTGCCCTGCAGCACCTAGTACAGGGCCACATGCTGCTGCCCTCTGCAGCCATGGGAGGTAGCCCTCCTCTGCAGCCCAGGTGCAACCGTGACTCTTGCCTAGAGATGTTGCAACCTATGTTCCTGCTGCCCAGCTGAGTTTCATGAACTTCTGGGTAAAATCAGAAGTTCAGTGTTTCTGTTGGGGAGATGGCTTCCTGACACATTTGAGATCCTTTCTCATTTGGAAACATTGAGACAATTTAGTTAACATTTCAATTTTTGTTGGATTTATAATTGTTGTCATGTGTCAAGAGGTCAGTTTAGACAGCTTGGTGAGCTGGAAAAGCTAGCAACAAATCCAATCCAGTGAATATCCTTTCATTTCAATGGCTTTTCCTCTCCTTGTTTCAAGCCCAGAAGGAGGCCTTAAAGTTGATGAGAAGATAAATTCAATTATACCTAAAGCTGACTTTGGCTCTTAGCTCTTATACTACCTTTCCCCATCTTCACCATCCATCCTATTGCAATCGTTTAAATTTGCCCCAATAGTTGTTTGCCTATTAGCTTTGCTAATGAATTTACTAGTGCAAAAGACCACTTGCAGGGCTGTCCTAAACATAATGAATGCAATTATTTAGCACAAAACCAGGGCAGCATCTTTTTCTCTCTTGACAAGAATAATTCTTTATTCTCTCATTAGCTATGTGCCTTGGTCTCAGTAAACTAGTTATTGACCTGCTCATTTAAGGAGCTTCACTCTAAATGCTTCTTCCCTTATTTAACTCAGACAAGTTCCTATAATTTCCCCTCACCATGCAGTGCTAGCCAGTAAAATGTAACCATTGTTCATTTGTTGTGAAGATAGCTGGAAGACAGGAAGCTATTCTTAGATGGATGCTCAGCCTCCTGAGCCCTGCTTGCTTGTCCCTGGTTATAATGGATACAAAACTGTATGGGGCTTAGTAGACATCATGTAAACTCTATAGGAAATCTGAGCCAATGAATCATGGAGACAGACCCCTACTGAGCATTGTGTGTCTGAATAGACTGCAAATAGATAGAAAAGCAGCTTAAGCAAGTGGCTTTCATATGACAAGAATGCATGAATTAGAAATGAATTGAGAGTATCTGTTGTTTTAAGGCAGTTGGATTTTGACTTTCTGTACTGTTTACCTGTTGTAAGAAGCCACTAATTATTCAGACTACACTGAAGACTGATCCAGAGTTTTTGCATGTGCATAATTTTTGTTGCTCTTCAGTGTTCTCTGCTGGATTGCGCTGGCTCAGCCCGCTGGTGCCATCCCATGCTGACTTCCTGGCAGCTGTACAGCTACCCTGTCCCCTCTGGCAGTGTCTGCTGGGACATCCTTGGAGACTCCCACCTGAAGCATGAAACAGAAACCCTAGGGAAGCTGGACTGCAACAGAGTCAGGGCTTTACATCCAGGACATGCAGGTCCCCAGTCCCAGCTGGACCACAGCACTAGCTGAGCTGCAATTATCCCGTGGTGGAAGTGGCAGCCTCATATTTCACCCTTGCAGTACTCAGTGCTGGGCAGCAGTCAGATGCTTCCTCCTCTCCTTGGGCCATTCAGTATGCAGGGCTTCTGCCCTTTCCCACCCTGAGTGGAAGGGAGCATGACATTTCCAGGCAGCCTTCTCCTGGAGTTAGCCATTGGCTGACCAAAGGGGACGTTCCAAGGATGCTGAGGAGCAGAATCTGCTCAGTCTGGATCCGACCTTTCCTGAGTCAAAGGGTGGCTGTGGGTAGAGCGGCTCAGCTCCAAGATGATGGCCATGTAATGGAGAAAAGGATAAGGAGAGGGTAAAATCCCAAGACCTAGTCTTTACCCAGCCTCATGGTAACAGCCTTATCCCAGAAGGGATTTTTTGCTTAGGGATTCAGCAAGCTCCTCTGACAGGGATACTTCCTCACTGCATCCATGTTCTGCAGGTGGGGAAGGGGCAGCACTGATGAACAACACCTGCTGATCAGACATTACCACCCTCTGCTCAGTGGCAGCAAGCCAGCCACTGAAGGAGCAGCTACCATCTCCCCAGCTTTCTCTGCAGCAGCATCACAGATCAAAGGCCAGGAGTGGTAAGTGTTTGTCCTCTCCCCCTGCCTTTCCATCTGAGGCCTAGTGCATCGTCTGTGACATGCCCCTGGATCACTCTCTCCCGTGGCAGCCCTGTGCAACCCCTGTGTTGGGTTGCAGCTGCCTGGGGGTGTAGAGGACCCTCTGCCAGCAGCAGCTCCAGCATGGCACAGGGGAGTGGAGGAGGATGATGATGATGCAGGCAGAGACAGGGCAGCCTGAGGAAGGGCTGGCAGTTCTGGTGCAAGTTCAGTTGCCAGCTGTGAAAGGGGTTTGGGATGTTTCCCTTTGAGGCACTACCATAGTGACTGTATAACTGCCCCAGTGCCTCCAGCACCCAGTGAGCTGGCTGCGTAATGGTGCTCTTCGGTTTTGGAGAGTGTGGTCAGGTGTTTGCATTTGCATAAGAAAGGCTGAAGCTGGCACCTGCTGTGGCCTCAGCAGAAGCAGAATTCACCTCTTCTCTGGAGTAGAGTGGTGTGGTGGGTCTAGGAATGAAGCACTGCTGGATTCCAGGGCTGGCAATGGGGCTCCATGCGATGGCTGACCACAGTTTTTTGCTTGTTTTTCGAATGTTTGCTGGCTTTGTTCAGTGCCTTTTTTGTTAATTTTGCTGTTTTCTAAGATGAAATATCCTGCCTGTAATTGTTCACAGATTGTGATAATAGGCTGAGGGCAGATGGCCCCATAGTCTGTGGTCCAGCAATCATGTGAAAGAGACAGACAGCAGCCCTCAGTTGCGTTTATAAATATTAGTGCCAAAGAGTGGCTGTTTTCTGTGGCCCAGTATGGGCCACATCACCTCCTGCTGTTATGATCTAGGTTTTCCACTGAATCATTTGTGCCAGAAGCCCACATGAGGTCCCTGGCTATATATAATCTGCATGGCCTCTGACGGGCCTCCGAATGGGCCCTAGGAGCAGCATTGCCTTGCCTTTGTCTGGGGAGGTAAAGGTGGCCTGTGTCTTTTCAGGTGAGAAGGTGGCAACTGAGTGACTTGCCTAAGAGCTGAGGGGGGAAGGGAAGAGCCAGGACAGCTGAGAGACCCCATTTTGGGGGCTGAAGCCCTGCAGTGAGGGCAGGCTGGGAAATAAAGGGGCCGTGCCTGTGGGCAAACTTTCAGTCTCGGTGTCCCATGGACACCTCACCTCGTCTGGGGTCTCTGCTGAAAACCTGTGCCATGCCCACCATTTCCTCATCTGAAGCACTTCACATGAAGCCCTCACCAGGTCCTGCAGGTCCCAGCCCCCGAGGTCTGGGGAGCTGTGTTGGGGCTGCAGTCGGGAGCACAAACCACCCTGTGCACGCCTGTCTGCTGGCTGCAGGGTGTCTGTGCTGTGCTAACGGCAGTGCCTCTAGGGAAAGGAGGCTCACACAGTGTAATGTAAAAAAAGGATCAGATTTTGTTCTAGAAGTGAATATAAATTCCAAATTTACCCACTGCAGAAAGTCAGTGCAAGTTATTCATATTTAAGAAGGGAAAAGAATGCTCTGTATTTTAGCTGCCTGTTTTTCTCAAAATTGTTCTTTAAAATCTAATGTTTTTAATAGAAAAGCTTTTAGGCTCTTTGATATGAGGTGGCTTATTTTCAAGGTGCTTTTCCATTCCTCCTAGGTAGATTCAGAAAAATAAATGCTTTATTTTAAGCTGGCATTCTCTGTTTAAATGTAATTGTGCTGCAAAAACTTAGCAATAAACACCTTCACCTTAGGGAAAGCTGGTTAACATTTTCATTGCATTTTTGTGTTTGAATAATGATGCTTTAATATATCTTTTTCTTGGCTGTAATTCCCACTCTCCTTATAAGAGTAACTTGGCTTGACAGTGCATGAATTTTAAGATAAAAATGAGACAAATTAGGAAGAAGTCTATTGGCAGTGGAGAAGGGCAGCAGGACAAGGTAGTATGACTAAAAAGTGTTGTTCAGAACGATTTTCAGCCTGAGATTTAGAAGCTTGTGTACCTTAATTCTATTCAAAACTGTTTAATGACAGTTTCTGTGGGACTTCTTGGTGTGTGTGAATGCAGAACCAGGTCTAAGTTCCCTAGACATGACTCATGGAGCCTGCCCACTCTTATGTGGCTCTGCAGAAGGTGGGAGATGTGCAAAAGTAGCAATAGTGTGCCAGGCACTGGACTGGTCCCTGAAGCTCTGCAGTGTCTGAAAAAAATTTTTTCAGGTCTTCCTGAGGACTGCACTACTTCTTGACTTGCTGTACCCTGAAAGGCAGCATTTGCTTTTGATGACAACTTTCTTCTAATGGCACTGAATATCATTTTGTAATGGCAACAGATGATAGGAAGGTAATATGAACCCTTCCCAGTCCTCAGTAGGGTGTGTGTGGTCCTGTGGCATCATTTTTTTCCAGTTGGTTGATATGCCTCTAGCTCTGATAGCTGCTCTTTGCAAATCCTCATTAGTTATTTCATGTGAAACATGAATAAGGAAAGAAAACAAGGTGATTGCCATCACTTAATTCTACTTACAGGTCTTTTTATTCCTTAACAGTCATTGGTTTTCTATGACAAATGGTTTGGCACTGAAATATTACAGTGTAAATTGCAAGAGGAAGATTAATATGTCTCCCATCTTGGCAAGTTTTCCCATTATCATTAGCATGGAGACCTTAAGTTTAGCTTGTTTTTAGAGATTCGATATAACTCAAAAAAATTTGAGGTTAGCTTGATTTGATGCACAGAATCATATTTGCTCTTCTACTACAAGACTGGTCTTTAATGCAGATTTGGCTAGATTATTTATCTGCGTTTTAATAGAATCAACTGTGTATCGAGTCATTATTTATTATATATACTTGCAGCACTCCCACAATTAAGTAATTGATAAAATGAGGAGCAGGGCAAAAGACAATGCGTGCGTATTAGGAAGCAACGCTGAATTACAAGTTCTGCCCAGCAAGACAGGAATGTAATAAAGGTAGGGGGAAAAATGTATTCCCCAAGATTTGTATTTGAAAATGTGAACACAAAAGATAAAGGGTCTAGGATTATTTTTACTTTTAGAGGGGATGTCCTTTTGAGGGTTAAGGTGCAAGCTGTTCCTTCATCTCTAGCAGTGGGCTTTGCCTCCCACCTACTAAGAGAAGAAAGTGGCCTGCGACACTGTGCAGACCTTTGGTGAAGTTACCTTTTTGAGTTGCTCTTCAGGAAGCCTTTTCTTGTTCCAGCTTGTGAGGCTCTCAGGAAGTCTCATCAGAACTGTTATTTCCAGCCTCATTGTCCACTTGTGGTATGGTACCTGAGCTGGGACCCTCTGCTACGGCAGAGAGCACAGGGACAGGTGTCCCCCATCACAGACTTCGAATTGTTTGGCAGAGAGAGGAAAGGGAGACAAAAAGCTTTGCAATCACAAAGGCTTGTGCTGTGTGATAACCTTGAATCCATGATTTATTCTTCTTTGCAGATACATATTCGTATCTAAACCCATCCTTTCAATCTCGTCTCACAAGACTGATCATTTCTTGGCATCCCAAGAGAAGCGGGTCACTGGGGTTTGGAGGAGGAGCTGAAGTAGCAGCATTATACAAAGCATAAACACTTCAGAGTCAGTAAATGAAAGTGATGTACTTTGCTCCAATACCCATCAAATAGAAAGAAGAATCTGTCTCAGCATGCTGTAGGATGATCATTAATTTTTAATAGTGTTAATGTTTATTAGTGACAGATGATTGACTTTAAGTGCCTTATGAATAATAAATAAATGATGTGGATTTTGGGCATCTGCCTTAGATTTGTATGCAAAACCAGTGGGACTAACCTTCACAGTTTCAGAGCAGTGCAGCTTTGATTCCTCAACATATGTCGTAATGCAGGCTTTAAGACTTCTTGGGTTTTAGCTCTGATAAACCTGGCAGGTCTTTCTGGCCCCTTTCTTAGGCTTGGAGGCCTCAGGGTGAGAGGGAAGCTCACTGCAGCTCTTTTGGCTAAGGCAGAACTGCTGGAAGGTGCATTATTCACTCTGAGGCTCTGCTGGATTTCATAACACTTAAACACCTGTGTCCATCAAACAGAACACACAGGATCGCAGCTAGAGCTGCTCTTGACTTTGTAATTTCATTGACTGACAGTTTAATATCTATTTATTTTCACATCTGACTCCAGTAGAGGCAGGCTGGCATCCTGAATGTCAGGATATTATGCTGACAACTGTGTTTTTTCATTACTATAGGAAAAAAAAAAAAAAGAATCCTTTATAAATAAAGATGTTCTTTTCAAGCACAGCAACTGTAATAAAGACCAAATTACACGTCATATAAATTTGGTAGTAACCAGTGATAGGTTATGTGTACATATTTATGTAGGAATAAGGGCATACAGTTTTCAACTTTCTAGTAATCTGTTTCTTCTATACTGTGAAATGCCATGTAATTACATTGTTTAAATAGCTGGAACAACTGCCTTTACCATGGGCTCTCATAAGCAGCACTGTCTATGCTTAAATTAAAGGTTTAAAATTGGTCTCTCATTTTGATCTGATTTTATTTGCTTTCTAAACAGAAACAAGTGACTTATTCCATCTAAATTCTGCAGTACTAAAAATACTTAAGAGAATGTTTGGAGAAGAGGAAGGAGAAACACGTGTGTTTCAATGAGGCCATGCTGGTGTTTAGAGAAAAGAAAGTAAAACTGCTTCCATATTGGGTACTGGCCAAATGGCTGATGACTCTGTAATAATGTTCTCCAGATGTTAGGCAGTTAAACCAGACCAAAATGGCTGTTGCTAACTTACTGTCATTCAGGACTTATCCTATGAACAGAAAATTTGTATTTAATTCCACTTTAGTTCCATGGATTGTGATTAATATTGTAATTACCCTGATTCAGAGAACTTTTTAGACCAGACTCTTCTGGGTTTTCTTACAGTGTAACAGTACATATCAGCCCTGATTACATGGTGTATCTGATGGGGAACTGCCCTGTAATTACATGCCCTTGCTTTGCCTGAACTACTGGGTGTTATGGCAGCAAGAGACACAACTGCACTCTATGAAAGATTTCGAGACACTGAAATTAAATTCAGTCTTATCCAGGAAAAAGGAAGAATTTATCTCAAAATTCACAGCTTTTAACTGATCACCAGGTGACATGAAATCACGGAAATTTGTTTGATTTCTGAACACCCACAACATTAGTTACTGTCATTAATGCAAAGCCTTGCTTGTAATTTTTGAAGCATCTTAGTTGTATCCAACAAAAAGTGCCCTATCTCAGTTTCAGGGTGTAGTCTGAGCATCACAGTCTTGCATGCATCTGGCCAGGGGACATGGCACTCTGCTGCCTGGACATAGGGCATCATGGTCTGCTTTTGGGCATGCAGACACTACCACAGCAGTGCCCCTTACTGCAGTGCCTCTTACTGCACTGCCTCTGGTCCCCTCACCCAGCCCTGGCTTGATCCATGTGCCCATCCTCAACTCAGCTGATGTCCTGGTTTGAGCTACTCCTGAGCTCTGGGTTAGAGGGTTGCAGGCTAGGCTGCCTTTACAGGTGGAAATAAAGGCTCCTTCTGTCCCTGGGGAGGAACTTCAGTGCCTACAGTGGGATTCTGCATTGCCCTTTCAGAAATAATTGCACAACCTGCACCCTAGGAGAGCCTTGGGTGTCATGCATCCCTTCAGGAACCTGCCTGAGAGTGACAGCACACCTTGCTTTTCCCCAGCAGGCACCTGGAATTAGCCACCTCACTGCCATTAGCCACCTAGATAGCTTCACAAACCAGTCCTCCAGCTGATGTTGGGTGATTTGCTATTGCCATGCCATACAAATACAGATGCACAGAGACCCATCTTGGAGCTCAAAGGTAAAGGGAAGCACCGTGCTGGCACTTTTTCAAGTACATAGCCAGCAGGGCAATACTTTGCATGCAAAAAAGATGTCACTGCAGCTAATCAAAGGGGCAATATTTTAAACTCTTATAAGGACTTGGTGCTCTGCTTGTGTTTACAGCAGTGTCAAGAGTATAGCAAGGACAAATGGGAATCTCACATGATCATAATGCTCCTATTTATATACACATAAAATAGAACAGGGTTTTAAGAGCTAATGCAATTTTCTGTTATAACGATACCCTTAATAACAATATGGTTTCGCTGCAGAGATATAAACAAATATAATAGAAAATGAGATAATGCCATAAAATAGATGCATTATGTTTGGAATTTGAAGGACACTTGCCAGAAAACATTTCCCAATCTGTGCAATCCACAGCAAATGAAATACAAACTTACCTTCTGCTGTTGCCTGGATATAATGTATTTACTGTGCAGGTTTTTTATCACTGTGGATTTCTAACATAATTAGTTGTCAAGTGTATAATATCTGACCTAGAATTTACCAGAACTCACTAAACAAATGTTGAAATCAGAAAAGGGAGAATACTTCTTTTAAATTCACTGGAAGATGCAAAACTGATAAATAGTGTGTGTTTCCACAGTAGAGCTATACACCAGCTATGTATATGCTATGATTATCTCAAGGACTTTATTGAAGTCTTCTACTCAGATTTTGCATATACTTTGCTGCTAGCTCAGTTGAAATGAACTGTAATAGCCTATTAAAAATTAGGTTTGTCTACTTTAGATTACTAATGTTAAAACATTGTGAATGAAATAAGAGCTAACCTGAACTGAAGCCCAACCTATGAGTGCATTGTGACTAGCTTTTTTTTTTTTTAAACATTATAGATTTCATTTATGAAATTAGCCTTCTTCCTCTTATTACTTAATTTGTCCCTTCTATCTTTGCTTCTTTAGTTTTTGCTGAAATCACAGAATACTAAAATTCTCACAAGAGGTTGGTTTTCTTTGTAGCTTTCCCTTCAGGTCTTTGCTGATTCTGCATGTGTTTCTCTTAATCATTTAACAGTGTTTTTTTACATAAGTGACCATTCCTTTCTCTTTCATTATAAAAGACTATAACCAGGCTTGCTGAAGCAGATTGCTGGATGGCGTTTATTATTGTGTGTTATTTTACCTTGTCTTCACTTATCCACGTTCTTGGCACGTCAGCAGTCTGTGCTGATTTTCCCTGCTGGAGCTGAAGGATGCTCAGGGAAAGGGACCCTTCTCTCACCAGATGCTGAGGTAGCTGGGCTATAAAATGCTTTAGCCAGAGGCAGGCAGGCCCCTGGAGTGGAAAGTGATGCTGCAGAGTAAGAAAATGTAGGATTTCTAAATGAAGGATGTCTTGTGCCTTCACTGCTGCTGGGCAACCCCTCCTAATTTCTGCCCAGTTTAAGGGCATCAGAACTTGAACCTCTCTTGTCCTCCTTATGGAGGACAGGAGCCAGAAGGAATGGGAAATGTTTTCTTGTTTTCTCAAGCTTGTTTTGTGCTGCCCAACACATCTGGAGATGGGCTTGGAGTATTTGGCAAGGGATGGAGAACCTGGAGGCTGGAACTGTTTCACCAGTGTCGGAAAATCGGGAGCATGGCTCTGCAAATGTCTGGAGTGGAGGACAGGTGACGTGTCTGTGGAGGGGAGGAGCGCTGGGCCGCTGTGTCTGCTGGGGGGACTGGGGCAGAGAGTGGGGTGTCAGGGTGTGACGCTGAGCACGCAGCCCTCAGGGCAGCAGCCAGCCGGGGCTCTGGCACACTAACACACCCTGCCACCCGCCTCCATCAGCCTGTGTGTGCCTGGTCGTGTCTAAAATGGGCCCGGGAGACGACTGCAGTAGAGGCAGAACCTGTATATCTACCTTTACTCAAGTCCCACTACCTTTTCCCCCCTAACGCCAGGGATTTATATTTTTTCTAGTGCTCCAAGTTGTCTTCATTTCACAGATTATCAAGGCAATATACCACAGATGCTGTCCTTATTATAAAAAATGCAGTTAGGTATGTAAAATGTCAGTCTCAATGCTTCCTTTGCCTGTGTGATTTAGGTTCAAATCTTGAGCAAGACGTGATTTCAACTTGCCTTGAGCGTAATAAGGAAGTAATTACTCAGCTGTTGAGAAAGGCCCTAATATCATTACAGATAACCTGAATGTCCAGGCAATATCTGCCCATTATTTGAAATGGTTTCAAAATACATTTAAAAAAAAATAAAAAAAATCTCACATTCAAACCACATGAAAATAATATGAGTTATCATAAAAAAGTGTTACGAGATAATTCTAAGTGTCAGTTTAGCATATTTTTGCCTATTGGATCTTTAAACAGTGTTGAATAACATGTTCCAGGAAGTAAATGTCTTTTTGGTAAACTGAAAGGGACAATAATATTTAAAGGTCAGTTAACATGGAGAGTTGGTTCAAGTTATTATTATTAAAGAGCCATCTGTATTACCTTTACACAACATTACAACACAAATCCTTATTAAAACTGCAAGAGTAAACCATGTCTTTCTCTCTCTTCCTCCCTCCTTCCTTCCTTCCTTCCATGATTCGGAGATCTTTGATTCTGCCTTCTCTTTTTTGTGTGTAACAATTTCTCTAGTGAATAGCACTGGATGATCCTCACCCTGCTTCTGCCTCAATGCATCCAAAAGAGTCATACATTATAGTTGCTGTCAATGCTGCCAACTAGAAAAAACCTCTCATTTCTACATTACATTTCAGCCTCCCATGTATGACATGAGCTACCCTGCAAACAGTCGTTTAATAGTTTTGAGCTGCTTAAGAAATGGTAGTTGATTTCTTTTTTTAAAGAAGGTGCAATAGTGTGTTGTACAAGTGCTACTGCATTTAATTGCAAACAGGCAGGCTATCCATCCACCTGCCTACCCATCCGTGACCAATTGGTATTAATAGTCTGTGTAATGCAATGATTCATTTATGCACAAGCATCCCCAGCCTCCTGAAAACTGGCCTGGGAAGGACTCTAGCAGGGTGCATGCACACCCAGGGGCCCAGGGGGGTGTTTACATGTTCACAGAGGAATGCTGCAGGTGGGCAGAGTTAGGAGGCTGTGATGGTCTTGCAGGACATGGCTGTGGGCCAGAGGAGGATCTATCCCCATAGCCTTCCTGCAGCTAGCTCTTGCCTGGCCCAGTGCTTGAAGTGTGCTCTGCTTGGGTAGGCTTGCCCTCCTCTCTTAGCCACCTACTCTCAGATGTCAGCACATGGGAGGGAATAGCAGTGTCAGAGCAGCTAGCCACGCGTGGCTTCTGAAGCCAGGAGGAGCTGTAAGGGAGGGCTGCTTGCACGGTGTGCAAATGCTGCTTGCTGTGTGCTCGTGTTTGTGCCTGGGCACTACTCTCTGCTGTGCTCGCAGTCCTTTTGTTATCAGGCCAGCCTTGAACAAAGAGGTGACTAGTTGTTTTTGCTGAGGATCCCTGATGGGAATTCGCTGCCAGGGTCTGATGCTGTGGGGGTGGCTGTTGTTACAAGCGGGACAGGCAGCTGGGAAGTGAGCGGGGCTGCAGGCAAGGTGGGAACGGGGACCACATACCCTGCACATCCCTGCTGGGCTCCAGGTGCTATTTGCTCTTACCTTAGGAGTGGAGGTGGAAGAGCAATGACCAAAATAAGCAGAAGAGGTGATGCTTTGCTCTCTTCACAGTGCTTGGTGTGGAGAAACTTTAGTGATATGGGAGCCCTTTCAGGCTTGGTGGGATATACAGCAGAGCTGGAGCAGGCTCTCACCCTGCTCCTGGGCACCTGGAGGATTAGCAAGGACAGTCAGTGTGTGCCAGGCCATCTTCCTGATGGGCAATTCAGATATAACCACCCTATTTTAATGTATAGAGAGAGTTTAGGTAAACAGATGTGAGCTGTGCTATGTCTGATGGTGCCAGGGACAGCCTAGGGGCCCTTTTCTTCGATAGTGGAGGTGTAGCCTGTGTGCCCAGAAATGATGAGGGAAAATGTCCTGGTGTTCACTGCAGTGGGTGCTTCTCTGCTGAACAAATCTACCAAATGCAATGTGGAGTTGGTAAAATGGCTTCCATAGAGATACTGCAAAATCTAACTGGCAGATTTTTTAACCTAATGTTGTGGTTTGGGCCTAACACATCAAAAAAGAACCAGCCATGTGGCCACTCACTCAACTCTCCCCACCCCCAATACACACTAGGCTGGGGAGGACAAAAGCCAACTAGAAGCTCATGGGTCGAGACAAAGGGCAAGGAGGGTTCACTGACTGATTAAGGTCACAGGCAAAACAGACTCAACTTGTGGAAAAATAATTATTTAACACCAATGAAATGCACACAGGACACAGACAAAGAGCAGTGCTTAAATACCTTATCCCCACCCCTCCCTTCTTCCTGGGCCCAAATTACTTTATTCCCAATTTCTCTACCTCCTTCCCCTCAGTGGCACAGGGGGCAGGGTTTGGAGTCAGTTCACAGTCTGGTGGTTCCTTCCACTCCCTCCTCAGGAGGAAGGATTCCTTGCAGTCCTCCCCTGTTTCCCCATGGAGTCCCTCCCATGGGAGAGAGTCTTCCACGAACTTCTCCTTTATGGTCCTTCCCACGAGGTACAGTCCCTCAGGAGCAGGCAGCTCCGGCACGGCCTTCCCACACAGTCACCGGCTGCTGCAGGAACAGGCACCTCCCCTGGCATGAGGTCTTCCACAGCTGCATAATCTAAGTCCGCTGGCAGCAAATACACATTCACCCCTCCTAGTGCTTTCAGGGAATGTTCCACCACATTCCTCCATGAATACAGGGGGACAGCCTGTCATCTCGCCATAGGTTGCAGGGAAACTTCTGTTTGGGCACCTTCCCCTTGTTCCTCACCAACCACGGGATCTTCACCCTGGCACTGCTCTGCCTCTCCAGCTCAGCTCTTTTCTAACTGCTTCCTCTGCTCAGGTCTTACCTCAGTTCTTTCATATGTTAATCGCAGAGGTGCATCCATTGTCTCTCTAATGGCTCCTTGGCTCCTGGTTTTGGGGTTGGGGGAGCTTCTCAGCTTCTTACTGGAGCCACTCGTGGGGCCCCTCCCCACTACCAAAAAACCCACCAAACCAAACCAGCACACCTAAGAAAGAAACATCAAAGAAAGGGTCATAGTTTCTACTTCATAAAAGCAGAAATGTAATGTTACATGAACTGAATGGTTTTCTACAAGCTGTGTTTTTATGAGACAGACTAATGCCAGTACCTCATCTCTGGTTACTGCTGACATGGACACAAGGATTTGGTGGGTAGTACTCCCATGAGCACAGACTCCAGAGAGAGGCGTTGGTCAAAGCAGAATGACACTTTGCCTGTGAACTATTTGTCCAGAATCAGGCCAGGCCCTTGAATGCAAGTTAATTACCCAACTTACCTAATAATGCCAGTCAGAATAATCACCCACTTGGAGAAGGACTCTGCACACCTAAAATGGCTGCTTCCATGCAGCATCATCTGACAGCTGGTTTAGGGCTTCAGGAGGAGGACTGAGAGTTGCCAGGCATTGCCTCTGCTTCAGCAGTTGCTGTGGGTCCCTGCGAGCTGCCTTCATATCTTAGAGCAGTCTAAAGGGTTTGGTTTCCTGTACATATTAGCTTTTGAGTATTAGATGAGTGAAGGCAGAGCTCAGAGCCACAGACAAGGATCTGGGCTACACAGGTTCAGTGCTGAGGTTGCATTGTGCTGCTCTCTGCGGCCAGCCTGCTCTCTGCTCTCTCTGCACATCTCAACAATCAGTTCTCATGTGCTGCCATTAAGGCTGTCAGATTAACAACACATCTGCAGGAAATGGCAGGGCTGGCAGCTGCAAGTTGTGGGGGGCAGCTGTGTTGGAAAGTTTCTCACCTTCAGTTATTTTTGCAACCTAATAAGGCTGAGGTTGGAGAGATCCAGAATTAGCCCTAATGGGGCACTGTGGAAACCTCCCTTTTCCATCAAGATGGGAAGCTCCAGAGTGCCCAGCCCAGTGATGCTAGTCTAGTAATCAGCAAAAACACCCAGAAGTGTTCAGCCTTCTATTTTTGAGTGCTGTGATCTTCTTCACAAGCTCTATATCTATGGTTACGCCCTGTCAGAAACTGTGCCTTCCTGTTTGTATTTTTCAAGGCTGTTTTCAAAGCATTCCAACTGCCTTCCTTTCTTTGTTTCGTTTCTGGATGAAAATCCAAAACCACACCACCACTTAGATTTTATATTTCTCTGCCTCTGGTGTCCTTGGCTCCGCCTAAGTGCAAGGTTTTAAAAGTGCCACTTTCCCAGCTCAGTGTTTTCTCCCCTCTCGTGCTGGCTCGCTGATGACCTTGCTGGTCTAAATACAAGCTCACCTCCTGCAGGTGCAGGAGAGCAGGGCCACACCGCAGCTGCGGGGGTGATGGGAGTGTTGCCTTTCCTTTTAGCAGGTCTGTCGGTTCTGTGATTGAAGCAGCACATCCTGCAATGCTGCTGCAGCCTGGTGCTTGGGCAGCATGGGGGATGCTTACCTTCAGTCCACAGCAGTGCCCTTGCCCAGCCATAGTGCCCTTACTCAGGGTGTGCAGGAGGTGTCGTTTTGGAGCTGGCCATAATGGATAGACAGGGTGGGCTGAGGGCTGGGACACCTCCACCTGCTAGGGAAGGAGGCTGATGGCTGCACAGCTCTGTTGGGAGGAGGTTTGTGGTGGGGAAGGCAGTGGGGATGGCATCTCTGAGGCCATGGAGGGCTCTTCTTGCTGGGGAAACACAGAAAGCTGAAAGATACTCCATCTGTCCTTTACCCCATTGATAAATATTCTGCCCTGTGCCCTCTAGATGTGAGGAAGAAAATACAATTAAAGACTTGAAATGCTTTTATTTGTGAAATATTAACTTTGTGTAATATATATTCAAAGCCAGATACTCATTTAAAGGTTATATTTAATATAGCTTTGCTCCAGTTTTTCTTTTTTATTATTATTTTCTTATACATCTTTCCACTTTCTAAGGCAATGCTCCAGTGACTACTGCAATATAATAGCTGCTTTCTCTCTCAGTACACAATTTGACAGCATTTATTCTTTCCTTCAGTGAACATAATTACTTCACATATGGAACCTGTGATAGCCTACAGGCATCTGAGAGAAACCAGAATCATACAATCTGTCCCCTTTGTGAGCTTAATTTACATTCACAAGTGTCATTTTAATAGTGCTGGCAGCATGTAGGATAAAAATTACAGGTCAGCTGCAGCATGTCACAGGGAACTGTGCTTAAGTCAATAACATGGTATTATTACATTCTGGATAATTTTACAAGGTAGATCTCACAGGAGGAATTTGACCCCTATTTCTTTAGTTTTCTGCCTTTTGGTTTCCTCCATAAGGTAATTCATTTAGAAATGGATGTTGCAAAGCTGCAAACGCGTTGACAAAGAGGTTAGGCTGTAGAAGGCATTTCCAAATCAGAAAGCTACACCTTTCCCTTACCGTAACTTGTAACAGCACTTAACAGTCACCATGCATCTGGCGTGTTTAAATATTTGCACTGTTAACTCTTGAATTTTTTTTTCCCTCCGCATCTAAGTAACCAAAGTACTGAGGGGCATAGCATTCTGCCTTCTACTTTCATAGAGCTGACAGAAGTTTCAATTTTCTGCAACTGATTACTTTTTAGCCAGCTGAAGTAGTCTCAGGCTAGGCATTTTACAGATACTCTGTACAGGAAAATAGTGAGCATCAGAGAGACGTGTACAGAGCTATATATGATACCAAATTTAATTTATATATTTATAACATCTAAAAAAATAATTTCTCATCCTGGCATCTGTAGTATAAATGGAGGTGCAATAAATAACCTAGTAAAACAACAGGTGATTGGTTTTAATAAAAATTTTGTTTTGGGTAGGGTGCTGAATCAAAAAATGAAATCAATCTCAGTTACTTATTATTTTCTCTTTTTACAAAACCCATAATTTACTGCAGTTTAAGTTTTCAAAGTTTGTTTAGGGGAATACTCAAGGGCTTGCAGAGTCTTTCAATAGCACTGTGATGTTCAGAAAGTCCATATATGCACAGCCAAGGCAAATACAGCCCCAGGTGCCTCCCCCTGTACACACACACTCCCCTCACATCCAGTTGCTGAATCATGCATTCATTCACTCCCCTTAAATCTGCAGCCCTCTAAGCACTTTTACTTATTTGAGCAGCACAAGGGGAAAAAAAATATTTTATTTAATGATTGATTTTTATATCACCCATAATG
This sequence comes from Hemiprocne comata, assembly GCA_020745705.1. Lineage (NCBI taxonomy): Eukaryota > Metazoa > Chordata > Aves > Apodiformes > Apodidae > Hemiprocne > Hemiprocne comata. The sequence continues at coordinate 14,411,421 of CM036593.1, read as the reverse complement.
TTGGAGTTTGAGTGGGTTTTGTATTTTGAATAACAAAACAAAAAGTTTTCTTTTTCGTCTGAGGAGGTTAGGTAGAACATACTTGAATCTTTATTAAAAAGTGTGACAAACTAACACCAAGGAATTGAAATGACCTCCCTGTATTTTCTTGGTGAAAACACAAACTCTTCTGCTAGAGTACTCTGTCCAGCCACAGGAGGGGGAAAAATTCAAGCAGATTCAAAAGAACTGAAGGGATGATCTGAGGTCTAGGAAATGTGTTTTTTACAATGAGAGCCAGGTCAGTCTATAAACTTGTCATATACAGGGATGCATGAGTACCTCAGTATAGTGAAGATACCTGCTACCTGAAAACATGGCCAAACGTGACAAAAATACATTTAAAAAACCTGAATAACTGAGATTAAAGCCAGGAAAACTAAAACTTGAGTAAGTTTCATGTTTTTGAGAGGGGAGGTAGTCAGGCACTGGAAATTATTCTTGTTGAAAGTGTTGGTTTACCTATCAAAACTCCAAAGGATGTGTCCCGCTTGAGTAGGGTTCTGATGCTGCAGGTCAGTCAGTTCTGTTTCATTGTCCATGTTTAAATCCATCCAGGCTTTAAAGCCTCTGAAACTGCATAGCAAACCTCTGAAGCCTTTGGCCAGCCTTTACTTGAGAAAATGTCCATTTGGAGCACTGAGAGATTTTTCTGTGTAAGGAAAGTGTCTGTTAGTCATGTTCTTCAGAGTCTGGCATGGGAAAGTGTTTGCATTTCAGATACTCTTTACCTTAGTAGGAGGCTCTGGGGTTTTATTTGACTCTCAGTTGCTGCAAGGATGTAGGCTGGGAACAAGAACTATGAAGTACAGACTGGAGACATACATTCCACCTCTGGAGCTCCCTCATACACCCGTCTTAGCAGAAAAACTTCTGTCACTGATGTACACAACATCATATATGCAAATATTAATATTTGATGTGCTTGATGACCCATTGGCTAAACTGTTTTATGTATGAAATATTTGAAACATAACAGTTTTCGTTCTTTGTGATGATCTTGTATGATCTACAGTTCAGTTGCAGAAGTAGTATGATTTGTTCCTCAGGAGAGGTGCTGGAGTGTCTTGTTCACCTCTCCTCAGCTTCTGTCTTTCGCCTCGGCTGATGTTAAATTTATTACTTGCTTGATTATTAATGGTTGCCATATCTGGTTTTCCTGTTTTGGAAAAGGAAAAAAGAAAAGAAAGAAAAGGTTTACATGAAAGACTTTGCAGACAGGAGCAAGCCCAGTACAAGGCCCTGCCTAGTAACAGCTATTACTTCTGCTTTTTAAAAGATACAGGACATGGTCGAGTTTTTGGCATGACATCCTCTTCTCACAGGTAGCATACATTTATGTTGATAACTTCTGTGAGAAGAGGCTGTACACAAAGTAGATGACGTACCTTCATGGGACATTAGGAAGAAATTCTTCACTGTGAGAGTGGTGAGACACTGGAACAGGTTGCCCAGGGAGGTTGTGGATGTCCCCTCCCTGAAAGTGTTTGAGGTCAGGTTAGATGGGGCTTGGAGCAACCTGGTCAAGTGGGACGTCTCTTTGTGGCAGGGAGGGTGGAACTAGATGATCTTAAGGTCCCTTCCAACCTAAACCATTCTATGACATGATGTGATTAGGACAGGAGTCTTTCAGCTCTCTGGTTTCTCTCTCTTTCGTCAGGCTTTCTAGAGGACCTTTCACTGTTGCTACCTGTTGAGTGGATGTTTATTGGTGGATAAAGTTAAGAGCTATTGAGAAGGTTTCATCAACTTAGTTTTGAAAAGTTGTGTCTCATCAGTGCTTAGTTTTTAAAAAAGTGGAGTCCTTACTGGCCAGAAGTCATGTGGGACCTGGAAGGTCGTGGTGGCTTGTAGTCACATGTGATGGCCTGTGGATATAATCAGTCTGTTTTGCTTTAGCAAAATAAGGAATTGTTGTGGTGAAATTTCCCCAAACAGACTTTTTTCCTGTGTTAGGAAGAAGTAGTGTGCTTGGCTGGGATTGTGGTTCTTGGCCATGTTTGCCTGGTGGCACCTGGGGCAATCTCTGTGTGCTGCAGGCAGCACCTGTGCCCAGAGCAGCCCCGCTTCCCCGGTGTGTAGCGTTAGGATGGATGCAAGAGCCCTGATTAGTACAGGCAGTTTTTCATATTGTATTTTCTGAGTGATGGATAAAGAAAAAAATCTACAGATTGTATGTGTGCCCTTTTAATTTATCACTTAGAAGATAAGGCTGAACAGAGTCTGTGGTTAATATAAATTTTAATAAGATGATTAAGTGTTTTTTTCTACCGAGCTGACATACAGTCTATTTCCCTTATTCCTCCTCCTCCTCCAAAAAAAACCCCACCAAGCTCTTGTCTCTGATTTGTTCATAAATACAATATCAAACACCTCCTCTGTGCCTCAGATGTACGCTTGAGTCTGCCTGCCACTGTGCTGATTCATCTGGAGGATGCCCTGCGTGTGAGTGCTTTAGCACAGTATGGTACAGGAGAGGAATCTGATAGTGAGAAAGGCAGAGGTAATGACATAATTATGAAAGATTTTTCCCCCTCATCTTACTTCTTGTTATTTATTCTTCTCTCCATGTTTGCCTTGGTTATTTCTCTTCCTGAAATGAAAATAACCTGGCAAGAAAACGTTTTTCCACTCCCATCATTTTTTAGGCAAAGAACACCAGGCATGTTTTTTTTAACATGCTAACTGATGGATGACTATTCACCAATATTTTTTGTTGAAGCAAGCAGGCTTGTTAACTGTGGTGACATTTTTAGTGATGCTATGATATCCCCATGTCATTGTGGCTTGATTTATCAGTGTCTAAAGGATTATCTTGTTGAAAAACTTACTATGGATTGTGTTTTTAAGGCTGACTTTATATCCATATGAGTGTGTGTGTGTGAATTTTTGTGAAAATAAGGAACGGAACTGTTAAGATGTCTCTTCTGTTTTCAGTTTTTGACTCTGTGTTGTAAAATTCAAACTGTAGACTTGAATTTCCATGCTTGAAAATGGCATACTTAAAAAGAGAAATGTTATAATTGAGAGCAGCTCAGCTACATCCATCCTACAGTTTGCATCTATTTACTCCCTCTCTTCTCTTGACTCACCTTCTCCCATCCCCAAATTTCTGCAGGGCTGTTATTGGCAACCCTCCGCCTCCTCACCCACCCTGCTGTTGTAGACACGTGCCACACTTCTTGCCTTCTCTGACTTGTTGCCCCCACCTGCCCCACATCCCTGCCAGCACTCTGCCACCAGGCACCCTGTGTCTGTCCACACACATCCAGGTCCTGTGCTGGACCGTTGCCTTTTGCATGTGCCTGTTGTGGATCTTTGGAAGGTTAAAGCCAGCATGCTGGTGTGGTTGGAGCAGCTGGAACAGGAGCTGTTGGGCAGTCTGTGGGGTCACCCTGGCTCTGAGGGGATGAGGGACAGCAAGGATACCGTTCCCTTGGAGAGAGAACACTTAGTGAGAAATGCCCTGGGGAAAACCATTGCTGAAAGCTTAGGTGAGGAGCTCAGGAGTGCTTGTGTGCAGCCGTGTGAGGGGTGGCTGCAGGCACAGCTCTGGGTGACTTGCAGAGCCACAAGACTGAAGTGGTAGGTAGGGCAGTGTCAACCTTGGGGATGCAGCAACTGCAGTTTGTAAAAAAAAAAAAAAAAAAAAAAAGAAACAAAAAGAAAGAAAAAAAAAAAAAAAGAAGTTATCTTGATCCTTTTTAAACTCAGTGGAAGCAAATGTACTTAAATTTCCTGGGAAAGACACTACTGGAAATTCTGTGTAAGTGTAAATGCATGAAAGCCAAAGGGTGAAAAGTTTTCTCTTAATTAGGATGATTAAAAATAAAAGCAGCCTGGAAATTGAATGCCAGTAACAGCCAGAGCACCATGGCTCCTTTGCTATAGCAGGAGCAGATTTACTAATGGGGTGACGTGTCCTGTCCATTTTTCCCCTGTGGCACCAGGTTGCTCTGCCTAGATAAAACATCTGCACTCCAGGCTTGGGCTGTGCAGCCCTTCATACACAGCATTGCTGGTCCAGCCAGCGTGATAAGATTTTTTTTTCCCCCCTAATTTTAATTTGATAAAGGGGTGTAGTGCTAGTGGTCTTCCTGGCTGCACAGAGGAACAGAGATGCATAGAGGTGCAGGTCATCAAATATCTCCAGCTGTCCCAGAACTGTCCGGGAAATTCTTGAGCTTTCCAGCTCTCTGAATAAGGTCCACAGTGGTTTGGTTTTTGTATTAAATTTAGGCCACGAGGTTAAAGTTATGTAGGTAGAAGGGATAAAACCCCTTATTCCAGGTAGGCCCCCAAAATCTTATCAACTGTCAAAAAATTATTTTGTTCTGGGGAGACAAGGGGAGGAAGGAGAAGGCAGAGCACATTTTAAGGCCACTCTGGAGCCCTTTATGTGGGTTGTGGCCATTTAGTCTTCAATAAAACATGAATGCTTACCATAGCAACCACAGCAGCCACTTCTGAGCTAGCTAGCACTTTAATAAAGATGGACGTTCGCTGAAGAAAGTCTAGCAAACACATGTAGACCTTTTATGGTGCTGCACAGGAAAACTATTTCGCTTGAAGAAGCAGTTGTGTTTTCCCAGGGAGGGTGTAGGAGTTAATGCAATTTTTTTTTTGCTAGTTTTTGCTGCCTCTGCTGCCTGCTCGCTCCTGGAAATTGCTGTTATTTGACTGTTGTGGGACGGAGGACCGCAGTGGTGGAGTGGGCATCTGGCACAGCCCCACTGCCAGCACTGCTGGGAGAGCTCACTGCCCACGGCTGAGACAAGGTATTTTGAATCCTTTCCTGTTCATGCTTGTCCCAAATTCGCCACATACACATCAAGTCACTGCTTTCCCGAAATCTTATGCCTGGCAGGTATTTTATTGAAATGCACCCTTTTGCTTTAATCCCTGCTTAATCTTACAGAAAGATACAAACGATTCTGCAGTATGTCTCTGCCTTGGGAAGTCTCAGGGGTGTATAGCAAAATCGTCTATGGCTTTTTATTCACTTGCCCCAAGAGCACACTGGGGTCCCTCAGAGTAAGCAGGTTTGGATTTGAAATGCTACTAGATCAACCTCCTTGAAAGACAATGCTCCGGTTTGTAAAATCTGAAACAAAATATTCATCAAGGAATTATTAGATTAGTCACAGATTCATTACAATTGTCAAGTATTATTCATCTGTAATAAAAGTGAATTCTTCACTCAAGATTCATAGCAAAATAACATTATTTTTCAAATAGAAGTAATTTAAATTGAAGTAAGACCTTCTAATACCACCATCTGTACAAGTAAATTACTTTCAGAGTAATTAAATATGCATATCTGGGCTGTGTACTGTACTGATGAACCAAGTTTTGTGGATGCAATATGCTTATAAATCCCTTAGGTATTAAAGATGAAGAATCCATGGCATTTTGCGTTCATATAGCCATGAATAAGAAAAAAAAACACATTATTTTCTGTTGCATAATTTTGGGGAATATATTTTTATTAACTTTTCCTGGTTAATTAATATTTTTGCCAAATAGCAAATATGATCACCATATTTATTAGTCTGACATTTCATGGAGACTTAAAGCTGTGTAAGAAATTTCAGCTTTGTATGTGTCTGAATTTATGATCATGACACAGTCACTCGTCTTGTGCAGGTTCCCAGGAAGCAGAGCAGTGCAGTGAAACTGCTGCAATCATTATGTTGTCGGGATTCGTTACTGCCAGACTCGCCCCGCCATGAAATAGCACTGTGCATCCAATTGGGATTCACAGTCACAGCCCTTCATGGGATCATCAGGGTTTATAGTCCATAACAAATACAAACAGAGAAAGGAATAATAACAGTATGATACATCTGACCTATCATCCCACCTTGCAAGACGGTGGTGAGGACCAGAACAGTGACTGGCTGCATGTTTTCTGTTGTGCAGGTGAATGGGAGGGTCGCAAAGAAAAGGGAAACCATGCCTCAAAACACAGCACTGCTGGTGTGGTCTTCAGTGACTAAAAGCCATTTTATATACTTATAACACATCATTCATGATTTATGTAAAACACCAATGTGTAAAGGAGATAAGAAAGTTTGCTGGGAGTATCTGAAAACTGCAGAAACATTCAGTTAAAGGAATACCTGACAGCAGATCTGCAGACCACTTCAGAAGAAGCCTGAAATCCTAGCAGGTCACCCCTTTCAAAGCAGCAAGTACAACTGTCTACATGCCACCAAAATGCATGAGCAACCTCAAGCATAAAGAGAGACAGTCAGCAGTACCTCTATTTGCAAGTCAGCCACTCTGGGCTGCACAAGGTGACTTATCCTTAGATATTTGATGTCAATGTAACATTTCTTATGAAACACACAGATTCTCTGACATCAAGAGATTTAGTCTGCCTACAGCACTTTCATGGTTATCTGCCCACATTAATTACAGGCAGTGGATGTAGGGGGATAGATCAATTCTTTCTATACTCTAAAGGTAAAATAAGAAATGGTCACCCGAAATATAGATAAAGATGAAACTGTGAGAGCTTGGTTTCTCTACTCTAAGCCCTGTGCTAACACGTGTGAACCAGCAGATTGTGTCACCCAGTTGGGGCCTGCTTATGTGTGTTTTAGATCATACTGTATGACTTATGAAGGCAAGTGTTTATGTAGCTAAGAAGAAAGCTAGTAGAAATGTTGACCAATTGATAATCCAGAAGGTATTAAGTATGAAAAACATAATTTCTGATAAGGTACTAGTGTGCTGAAAGATTCTGTTGCATGTGGTCTAATAATGCATATGTGTTACATTGCCTTTCTGCATTTGCTTTCATAATCTTTGGGTCTCTCTTCTTTGGGTGTCATGTCACTTTTGTTTCTATTCCCTTTGTCCCTGAACACCAGGGCCAGCCCAGCCTGCAGACACTAGGATCTCCACATGCTCTGTTTCCAAGGGTTCATTTTCTGGAGCTACCACTGGAAGACTGAATACTTTTTTTAGCAGATTTTCTCACAGTCGAGATTTGAAAGAAAAAAAGTGGGAATTTGGGTATGGATATGCTTGGTGAATCCTTGAGAAATGGCCTTTGGCAGGTAGCTGTGTGGGATTGCTCCTAAGAGGGCTGTGTATAAAAGACTTTTATAGTACTCCTGAGCAGCCCTGATTTTCAGGTCAAGATTTGACTCAAAATAGACAATATATACAACAATACTGCATATTTGTGACCACTTTGCCATGCTTAAGTCCAGGTTTATCCTAAAACATATCCAGATCAGCATTATTAGTGCAATGTAGCACAATTCCCCAATAATTTGGGAATGGACTGTCCAGTGTGTTTGAAAATGCCACAGTAGGACAAGGACATTAAAATCCTTCTGTCTTCCTGTGTCACAGTGTCTTGTGTTCAGGATGTCTCCAGTTCTCACAGAGGCTGCAACATTATTTTTCATACCCTTTTCCCCCCATTCAGCTTCTAGGTACTTAGATAAAATTGAGTAAAGAAGCCTTTACCTGAGAGCCTTTTTACTGGTTGCCATGCTTTTAAAGCTTTAAAAGCTTTTGCTGAAAAGGTACCTATTTTCTTATCATTTTTTTTTTTTACTCTAGAAAAAAGGGCATCATTTGAAGTTCTTTTTTTGGCAGCTGTATTTCATTGTGATACATTATGTCAGGGCACATCAGTCACATGAAGATTTTATGGAAAAAAACATACCCTTTTTAGATGTCCCTCTCTGCAGCCCCCTTCAAAACACAGTGTTTTTTCAAGAAACTCTTCAACTATCAACAGCATTATGATACTTGAAACATTGTGGGTGTAATGGCTTCATCTTACTCAATTATATAAATGCTACTTAAAGAAGGAATATAGAAGCAATGTGGTGAATTTAGTAATTGTAAAAAAAAATAAAATTGACCATTTTCACCTTTTACTGATGTTTACTTTTCAGTGTTGAGGAAGGGCTTCTTTTCTTTGTAACCAAGCTAATCCTGGGCTGTTCCTTATTTTACCATAAAATGAGATACATTCTGAATTCAGATGAAAACGAGGTACCTTGATGAAAGTGGGCTTCAGGTGTCACACACCAAGCATTGTACATTTGTGTTTGCTCTGATCCTCCAGCACATATAAGATTTCACCTCTTCACCGTTGAACAAGATTGTGCTAACTTTGATCTTTTCAATTTTGTTCAACTCCAGGGAAGGAGCAGCTACTTGAAACATGTTACCACTTAGACCTTCAGAGAGTCTTAAAAAAAAAGGGGGGGGGGGGGGAAGGAAAAAAATTGAAAGTATGAACTAAAAGCTGTAGTTTTTTAACTTGAGCATCATCTTTTGTGGCTAGGGGGTTATGCTTTAACATCAAAAAGTGCCTCTATATGTAAAACAAAACATAGATTTAAAAAAGCACACAGAATTAGTAAACACAAATTTTGTTTTATGTAAGCACTTTTCTGCAGTAGTGATGCAGTTATCCTTTCCTAGGTCAAAGCATGAGCTTTGTGCTCTTTCTTTGCTTATGGCTTAAGCCTGTTATTTTAGCCTCTGTACTTCTGTGATATTAATTCATGATAGTGACAGTTAATCTATTTTTATAACTGTTATTATCTCAGTAAAATAACAAACTAGGTTCTTCATTTTCTCTTCAAGTAGGAGAACATGTAACAGTGGGAGCAAAATTAAAAGTATGATATTTTCAAGATCTCACATTGTTTAGCAATATTCTTACAATGATTATCACCATGTGCCAGTGTGGGGTTTCTTTGCTGTTATTTCGGTATTATTTTGAGGGTGGTGTTTTGCTATCACAAGACTAATTTGCACACAAATACTTAAGAATTTTAAATCACAGAGCCCTATTTCAAACTGCCCTTCACCTTCTGAGGAACAATGTGGTTGTAAGTTCCTAGGAAGTTTCATCAAAATACTTACGTTAATGATTGCTGAAAGTTTACAATTTTGTCCATTGTTTCCTTTTTCTTCCTGCCTAGGTTACTCGGACTTACATTGTTTCATCCCTGTCTTCTCTTCTGGGACTGCAGTTGTTCAGGGATGCTCATGGTAAGTAGCTCTTTGTGTCCATCCTCTTGCTTTCTTTTGAGGTGTGCTTTGTACAACGGTGCAAACAGGGAGAGTTTGCCCCTTCTAGGATGTGCTGCTTGTTGAACTCACTTCCATTAACAAGCTGTTGGAAGCAAGTTAATGCCACATTCATTTACTCTAACATCTGATTCTTCCTACCTATTCTAAGGGTTGCTTAGACACGGATAATCTCCTAAATGGGATCTCATAAAAGGTCTGAAGCCCTCTCCCCCAGAAAACTGTAACTATGATTATTAATTTGGAAGAATAGTTTAGGTAACGCTGAAATATTGGCAACAAAATAAAGTAAAAGATGCTACTGGCATACTGAAAGAGCTAATCTGTACAGAGATCCTTGAGGCTGTTGCTTACAGAGACCAAGTAATATATTACTATTCATCAGCTACTTATCCACTCTTCTTTTTCTTGCCAGTTTTCTAGGTGTCAGGCAAACCTAGAATTAGGGACCTCAGATCACGTTCCATCCTTCAGTTTCTCTGAAAACATTTATTTACACTTTGAAGATACTGGATGTATGTGCTGACAAAGATATTTGCCTATACATGCCTTCTTAGGATCCTTTGACCTCTTGTGGACTTAAGCTTCATTGAGACTTTGGTTTGCTGCTTTTAATAACTCCTTTGGGCCTGATTTTTATAAGCTCTTCAAAGGAGTTATTTTGAAAAGTACTTAATTTTCTAGCATCACCATCACATACCCCTTTTGCAGGTGAGCTCCACTTCTAAGTGACTTTTGCAGTGGGCAGGGTCTCATGATCACTGATTGACTGACACCTACTCAAACATCATGATGAAGACACCTGGGCTCTTTGCTAATACAAGACATTGGCAGCTGTAGCAGAAAACTTCAGGTTCTCTAACAGAAGGCAAGAACAGGGTGCAGTACCAGTGTAAAATCCAAGTAAGTGGAAATAGCCTAAGCCAGAAGTACTCCTGAAAGATCAATTACTCACTGCCAGTTTTGAGGAGAAAATATGACACATTGTAGGAGCTGAGCCTCTTTGTGTTGCCCAAGTACCCAGTACTGCTGTGTATGTCCAAAAATTATCTGCAAGAGGGACACAGGCTATCACTTGCAGACCTCAGAGCCAAGAAAATCCTTCCATAATGCAATGTCTGCGATGTAGTTCCAGGCTGTCAGCGTGTATAGGAGCAAACTGTCTGTAGGCTCCTTCTCCAGGAAGTTTATTGCTGGAAGCACCCCCAGGAAGTGCTGATATTCCCCAGACACTCAAACAGTAAGCACTTGTGACAAACTCATGGTTTTGTGGGGTTTTGAGGTAGATGTCTCCATACAGGTTTAATGATGTCATTCTGCTCCTCTTAAGTGCTATTAATCTTTCTTTCCATTTTCCTAATTTTTCCAGGAAAAGTGTAAAAACAAATTTTCAGTATGCAAGACAAAGATTACCCATTGCAGCACAATACAGACTTTTTTAATATAGTATATAGGACAGTATCTATCTTAAAGGCACTATCATCTAGACATTTTTTTTAGAGTAGCTGGTGGTTGAAAGCTGTCCTTATTGCACTGAGGAAGTAAAATTCACACTTGTTAGGCTCTTATTTCATCCTCTTTCCTACAGTCTCACCTTTTTGGCCCTGCTAACTTTCATGTCCATAATGAACTCCATTTAGCTTCCCTGCAGCAGGACCTTGTCTTTGTTATTCACTGACCCAGCTGCATGGAACTGCATAGGAGAGCAGGTTATTTTTTTTTTTTCTGGATTTTCTCTACTTCCTTCAGCAGTTGTAACTTCTAAGAAACGGCAGAACAAACAAGTATAAAAGATCAGGAAGATGGCCTGAAAAAATAAGGTTTAAAAATGTCTCATTCATTGTACTCAGCTCTCCACTAGCTGCCAACTACAGCCTGACGGCTACAATCTTAGAAGGAGTTAATGAGATTAGGTCTTTGGCGACTGATTGCGTGATACTGTCTTCTCATTCAGCCATGTCAGTCTTTTTTTCTTTTTTCTTCTTTTCACTAACCATGTATAAACTTCTTATGGAGATCAGCTGGGACCTTGTGGCAGAAATCTCATTTAAAACAACTGGAAATGACTCCACCTTGGCCCAAGTCACAGCGAAACAGCCACCTCTTCATTCTCCAAACCTGCTGTGAGTCAAAGGCATTTTCTGGGCCCTTACTTTCCTGTGCCAAATGACCTCGAGCTGCTTCCCCTCACACCTTCTTTGCTCAGCTCAGCATGCACATCTCTCATTCTTTGTAAACACAGCTGCATGCTCGCCTTAGCAGTGTTCCCTTTTCTCAACAGCTGAAGGTACTGGTGCCTTCTCAGGCATTGAGACTCTCATGTTTTACTTCATAGATGCCTATAGTAATCTTCTATGCTCTTGATTGTGGGAATTTTTTCCTCCTTATTAAAAAAAAGAGGTTGATGTGTCAGATAGGTAGTACTCAACTACTGGTGTATTTCTCAGGGTTATTTCCTTTCTGCCTGTGCTTGCAGAGCAAGGGCAAATCAGGTGAAAGAGTAGGAACATGTCATACTTGCTTTGCTGGGGCATAAATGACTGCCAGATTTGTAAAGCGGGGGACAATCAGCACACCCTGACTTATAGTCCAGACACAATGCAGTCAGGAAAGTGGGGCTTGAATGGTGTGCCTCCCTACTAATTGGGAAAGCTGAAATGCTAGTAGACCTTGTGATCTTCTTCAGGTCAGGTAAGGGTCATTAGACTGCTGGAAACAATTAGTCCTTTCCATGGAAGCTTTGTGGGATTCCCTGGGATTCTGCAGAGGCAGCCAGTGTGTTTGGTTACATGGAGAATCTCTGCTGGGAAACAGAGCAGATGGAGCAGTGGGGGAGAAGCATGAGGATGGCAGTGGTGTCAGAGGACTGGTGAGGTGTGAGGATACCTTCTAGGCCAGAGCCATCACCCTTGCTCTTTCTTCTTCATATTAAACACCGTGGAAATAGTCCTGTGAAATAAAGCTGCTTGCTCTTTGCTACTGATCACCTTCCTGATCTTCAGTCTCCTCTTAAAAGGCTGTGTCAGCCTTTCCTAGTGCTGAGTCCTGGGTTAGATTCCAGCACAAGTTGAAAAATAACAGGTTGTAAGATGGGGGGACACAATACCAAGTGCTGTGCCATTTCTAGCTTGTGTTGTGAACCCAGTTCATACATTCAGCAAGGAATTAAGTGTGCACATAATTTAAAAGCCTGTTCTGCTAAAATATAGGGGGCTATTTGTGTGTATAAATACATGTGCATGCTGAAGTGCTCTGCTGGGTAGAGGCCAGGACATTCAGCAGTGTGCAGGCTGAGCCCTTCCAGATGTCTCCAAAGACAAAATGAAAAGAAAGCAACAGTCAGTCCTAGTTACATGGAACACAATCCAGCTTTTAAAAGGCTACTTTTGATAATTAGGTATTTTGTATACTGTGGCAAGATGTGAATTAAAAAACCACTAATAATAATGTAGTTCAGTCAGGGTAGCCTTGAAATTAGACCCCTAGCAGAGAGGTTGCACTGTATAATGATCGTACAGTACCATTTGTTTCAACACATTTAGCAGTTCAGAAAGGGATTTTTTTGTTAAACACCAGATGTTATAGTGACCTGAGTGCTGACTTTAAAAGAAGACACAATAGAATGGTATGTCAAGGTCAACAGCACAAATTAATCTGTATTATCATGCTGTCATATTATACTGTATGCCCCATAAGAGCAAGATCTATGGCTAGTGCATTTCTTAGATGCAACTGTATGGGGTGTTTCAGTACAGAGATTTTGAGCTTCTGAAAGCCTCAAATGTCCCCAAAAGAAATCAGATTCTTGATTTCATGGTTTAAATTGTAAATCTAATGTCCTTACAGAGGGTGAGGGTTGTGTGGGAAAGTGACTGTATTCTTGCAGAATCAGAGACACACAGTAACAATTAAATGTATGACTGTTCTGTATTTTTAAAGAATAATCTGAGTAACTTGGTTGTCTGCATTTTTCTCTTGAATCAAAAATGTTATAGGGCACAAATGAGTAATCATTTACAAAGGTTTGAAGTAATAGTTTACCAGAAATAATGCTTTTTTCTCTGTGAGCCCCCTGTATTCTTCCTTTTCCTTGCCCTGTGACCTCTAAGCTATTGCTGCAAGATGGCAGGATGTCAGTGCCCCCAAAATTGAACCTGTGATTTGTTTTTCTTTGATTTATGGGCTTGTAGTCAATAAACTTTATAAAGGAAAGTATCAGACTGAGCAATCAATCAAAGATAAGCAGATTCTTGTCCTTTAAAAGCATTTCACCCCAGTAAGCAAGGGCCTCATTCATCTTTTACAGCCACTTTTGCAGCTTTCAGCTGAGAAAGGACTTGCTGCTGACTATAGCCCCTTCTGCTGGGAAGTCCTCTGTTGTTGCATCTGAGCTGAGATTTTTAAAATTCATTGCAGCAGTATGCTTCCCTTCCATGTTATTTGCTATCTCTAAAAGGGCAGATTATTTGCATGTTGTTACTCAAGGTAAATCTCCTTGTTGTGTAGAGAGGAAAAGGCTTCTGTTTCAAACCATCAGAGGCATGAACTGTTGTTTTGCAGGAACAGTATTCATTTTCTTTGTTATTTTACAAAACAAAACATAAAAAAGGATTCCCATTTGTTCTGTTAGTAGTATCTGAGTTTCCCTTTGAGAAAGGCAAATGTTACCCTGTATGTTTTGCTTCTCTGAAGCACAGATGGTGTGCATATGCAGATTGGTGATTTTCTAATCAATACAGTGACACTTGGGAATATATGTAAGTATTGTAATAATGCATTAGTCAGGAGTGATGTTGTAACACACTGAGATCATACACATAAATCTAAGACACCATGTCTAGACACCCCAGGGAAGATGGCATGCCATGGGTTAGAGCAAGCATTAAGGAAGTGCAATATTTCAAATATGATGGGAAAATAATGCAATTTGCAGACTTTAATAAAACCATTGGGGAATTAATTTCACTAAGGGTACACTCTCTCCCCAAACATCCGCGTTCCTACGTTTGCTTCCTGGATAATCAGAATGAGAGACACTTTACCTGCCATCTCAGGCATAAACACAGTACGATATCTATGAATTGTGCTGTAGCTTTAATGTGCTGAATATGAAAATAATCCCTTTATAGGTAGTGCTTTAGTAGTATAAAACTGCATTATGCAAACAATTCACAGACAGCATAAACCTTGGAGATTCAGAATTTGAGGAGCTTATAAATTAATCTGGTAAGTGTTGATCTGAGCATGCTCAGGGAGTGCGCTCAGCTGTAAAACTTGACCAACCTAACCTTCTCAGTTTTAATTATTAGCATTTTGATGACCAAATATTAAATGAAGATGTGCAACTTATGACTCTTTTGCATGTATGTTTCCTTTCTCTGAAAAGATTTTCTTTTTAAAGAATATTTGCTCCCTTTGGCTGCTTTTGGTTATTTTGTTGTCTCTGTATAGCTCTTGGTGTATAATTTTAATCAGCCAACCTCCTTTTAAATTTTTGCAGCTGATAACTACTCATAAGCAAGTAACTTGCAGTACCATGCCAGGAATGTTGTGATAAAAATGTCAATTTAATCCTGGCCAAGGATGACAATCATAACTATTTCAAAGAGAGAAACTGGAATGGAATACATAATACCATGGTACTTTTTGCTTTCTGCCAGTGAAATACGTGCTGGAGCTCAAGAGGTTCCTGTAATGATAACCCTTGCAGTCAAATTCCCACTTAGAAGTTGGCTGCATTGGAAGCTCTGTCAGTCTCATCATCTCTTGTCACCTGAAGACTGGTAGTGGAAAATCTTTAATACATCTGAACATTTTCAATTAAAATATAATCAAGTCAAATGCTAGCTGTAATCAATCCTATTAATTCTGCAGCTCTAAAAATTATTGAATGAGGGAGCTCAGGTTTTGCTAACAGTGACAGTGGTTTATATCCTGACTAACAGAACTCTTTTGCAGAAAATAAGAGGTGCATATATTGGCATGGAGCAAACCCAAACATTTCGGTATTTTTGCCTCCCCTTGTCATTCTGTTTCTCTCTGCTTTATAAAGACACTGATCCAGAATCTTGAGTTTAGTAAATATCCTAATGTGAAGATACTTTGAAACCAAAACTTGAAACTTGGTGGATTGAGACATAAGTGATATTTTAAAATGCAGTGAAGGTTCTTGGGAAAGGTGGGTTGTCAGAGTGGGACAGTGGTGTGGCAGCAGTGCTGTGAATCCTCTTCACCTGTATATAGCCCACCTCCTCCTTCAGAAGATCGTAAAACACTGCTGACTCTTAAGCTCTTCCCATTTCAAAGTTAGGTTTCATCTTCTAGGACCATCAGGAAATCTGAATGGGCCTCAGGGCTTGTGCAGAGGTAGAAATATCTCTGCAAAATAATAATAAGGAACAGTTTTCATTAATCTCCGTGAAGATTTCCTCCCTCAGAGCATCTTTCAAGGCCTTTGTCACAGTCAGGGAAGAATGTCTCTGTTACTAAACCGATCGTCCTATTGTCCTCTTCCTCTTCCCATCTAGCTGGTGCTACCCAACTATTAATTATTATTCTTTATTACATATTCATTTGCAAAGTCCTCATTATAACTGTGGAGTGTTAGCACATTCATGATCATCCTCTAACTTTATTTTTGTCCCGAAGAAATGTTTTCTAGTCTTTTCCTCTTCACTTTCCATTACTTTGGAACTTGATCTTTGTTGAATTTCTGCTGTGTTGATTGCTGTCATACTTCATATTATGGTACCCAAAGTCCACCCATTTCAATCAGTATCATGTAAAAATGCACTAATATTTTAATTTGGATATGGTTTTGCTTGTATCAGCTTTGTGAAGGAAATGCATCACAGTCAGGTTCAATAAATGTAAACCTCAGCATTTGCCGGAATGGAAACCAAATCCTGGATTCTTCTTTCTTATGGAAGCTACTGTTGTTTAATTTTAGCATTTTCTTCCTATTAGATGGATCTTTGCTGTATCTCTTGATATGCATGGAGAGCTTCCACACAGCAGCTCTGGTCATTTATGACTGCTGGCTGCATCCCACCACGGCTGCCCTTCAGCAGCACACTCACACTCCACATGGAGATCTGCAGCAGAGGGGATGGGGTGAGGAAGCCTGGCTTACTTTCTCTTCTAGTTACATATTCCTGTGTGGTTTGGATCAAAACATCCTATAGATAGAGTTCTCATGCTAAGAGCATGTGAACAATGGCACTGCTATTAGACTGGGCTCAGCGGAGGGTCGGCCATGGTTGGGGACAGGGCATGATGGAGGCAGGAGGCTCTCGCTGCCTCCCTGCTGCAGCCACTCTGCCCAGAGAGCACATGGCCTTCCCCTGACTGCTGGAGACAATCATTAAAGCTGGTCATAAAGAATAACTTGTCATCCTGCAGGAATATCAGACACTAGACAGAGCACTTTAACCTTGCTTGACCTCTCACTGTGCTCTTCGACTAATTAGATGAATGGGAGTTTTATTGGTGTTTCTTGACCTAGATCTTTTACATGACAGTTCTGTGTATCTGAGCAGCCTAATGCCTTACATTTTGTAAATCAATATAGCTTTATCTATCTTAAAAAACTAGGATTTTTTTTTTTTTTAGGACTACTATCACATCTCATAAATAATATTGATTTTATTTAGCCTGAAAAACCATTTCATTCTGAATTGGCTCACCTTGTTAGTGAAATATAGTTATTGGGTAAGTCCTGACATGATTGTCATGCATCACACTACTTTTAACCTTTGTGGTATATGCAAACCTGATGTCAGTAAGATGAGAATGGGATCTCCTGTGCATAAACCACATATAAATTTTTCACTTTATGGAATTTGTCAGACTCTGGGATTTAACTGACAAACACAAGAGATCAGTTTTAGCAGACTGCCTAGATAACACAAGTGTCATGGGATAGTGGTGGGAATGTGCAACATTAAGCAAGCCTTAAATAGTGCTACGTGAATTTCACTGGCTAGGCTAAAAATAAAAAGTTAAACATTTATTTTATGTTTGCATCTTGAATATACACTTTTGCTGGTCATTTTTTTCCTTCCATCCTTCCATTGCTGGAAGTAAAAATACTCTGATTGCCATTTGTGATGTTCTGAAATGAAGATTTTAAGACAAGAAAATAATTATAATCAAGCTTGGGGTCATTGCTCCATCTGTTCTCTGCTGTGTTTGACACAACTAATACTATATTGCATGTACAACTAGAAAAGACAAGTACAGTGATGTTCCTTGCAGGTGCTTCAGACACTTCTGAAAGCACTTTTGAACATAACTTCTGCAACCTGCTGACATTTCCTAACTATGTGTTCCAGACTTCTGTACCAGTCCATTCTGAACACAAGTGATGTAAGTAATCCAATTTTCGAAACCAAGTCCAATGAGACAGTATTTTAAAATCCATTTCTCGTTATCCAACTCTCTGATAAGATTCTTATACAAGCCTTTGGATTGTATAGTAAATAAATACCCATTTAATACCCATTAATACACAAAATCGATTATTCTCTCATAGCAAATGTTTTGCAATTTAGGTACCAAATAGATTACCTGAAGATTGAATCTATGTAAGTACAGAATCAATTAATACAGAAACCAAGGTGTGATAGTGAATGTCAAGGTTGGTTTTTTATGTTAGCCTTATAAAAATGAAACTGAGAAAATTATTGTTATATTTTTCTGTTGAACTTCTGGGATGTCAGTTTTTGTATTATTACTTGCTTTTTAATTCTTACTGTTATTTGCCTTTCACAGCTAATGAAGACAAATTATCAGATTGCTCAATTACTTTTTATGTGGGAAGAAAATAGGAATTACAAGGTCAGTCTGTGAATTTTTTAAGGAAACAACACAGAGTAGCTAAACAACTTTAATTCCTAGCTCCAGAAATTAATGAGTAGTGTTGTTTTCCTAAAATACAGAATAATCTCATGGTTTTTAAAGTGACTGTATGAAAAGCACATAAGCCTATTTTGTACAGAAACTAAACAGAAAGTTCCCATTTCTTCTCGTCAAGGGGATGCCCATAAGAATTTGTGATGGGCGTCTAAATGTGGAGGTGAGTAATAAGCAGGTATTGACTTCTATTGAGATCAGTATCGAGATTTGTTGACCCAAAGAGGTTACAATTGACTGAAGAGTGGAGCAGTAAATCTTGTTATTGAACAAAAAGCAAAAGTCAATATATGTATTATTATAAGCATTTTTCTTTTGGAAGAGATAATAAGGGTGGAGTGGTTTAAGACTTTAGATTTATAAGGCGATGACAGCATACAGCTTCTATTATTTAGTCAAAGGATAGAGAGTGCCTGGGTTGGGGTTTTTTTTGTTTGTTTGTTTGGGGTTTTTTGGATTTATTTATTTTTAATACAGCTTCACCAGTCATGCCAAAGCATTAAAGCCTGCATCAACTTTCACATCATAAACCCTTATTCTCATTGTTTTATAACTCAGCTATAAAGATTATTTTGAGATTGAAATTTGGCCTGCAAGCTCTTTGCCTAAGAATCATTTTTTTCCCCAGAAGGGTGAAAGGAATAAAGAAGATCTATTGAACTATTTATTGAGTTTTAGAGGAGCACAAAAAAGACGTGTTGTGATTTTTATATAATTCAAGATTTAGATTGTGTTCTTTATTGAATATTATTTTCTGCATAAAGCAAAGATTTACTTGATCATAAAGGTGGAGACAGCAAATGTTCTTCCAGTGCTTTCAAATGCTTGCTAATATTAATCCATGCCTTGCATTGTAAACAAGTATTTTTATGATTCTTGTATTTTAGTTCGTTCCACTATGTCCTGGTCAGTGCATAATATTACAGGTTATTGCTTGGGGGGGGGAAAAAAAAAAAAAAGATACAGCACACAGAAGAAAACAGAAATCCATCCAGCTGAAGATATTAAGGGTATTAATTAAAATTCCATACATCTCGTAGTGAGAGTGACTGTAAAAAAAACCTGTTTAATTACTATTTAAAAATGTTTGTATCTGCTAGTATCTCTGCTGCCAGTAGAAATGATCCTTCAGTACCTTCAAAATTCTCCAACAAAAATAATTTGTTTTCCATTGCAGAAACCATCTGCCTCCTACCTTCCTTCACAAGACCCTCTTATATTTATCCAGGATTCAGGAACTTGTTCCAATTTAGGACACTCACTGAATCTCTAGCAGCACAGGCTACGATAAATGCATCAGACACCTACTCTGCTCTTTGTTCTGGCTTGCTGTGAAATTTAAAAACAAGCTCCAGCTCGTGGTCATTATCTTGGACACACTTTGTGACCTGGTCCCTGTGCAGATGAAGGCTGCTCAAAGCTCAGCAGTGGAGCCTGTGCCTGCGGCATGTTGCCTGTGTGGTGTCAAGCACAGCTCTGCTGGCAACATGGCACTTTTTGTGGCAGGAGTTGAGGAAGCTTCCTTCTGCAGAAGGCAAAGAGGTATAATCACCCCATCCAAAACCTGGGTCCAAGCTCTGTTCTGCTCCCTGGTGAAGTGCTCGTTGGTGGTGGCACTTTGATTCAGTTGCCTCCTGCGCTTCCACATGGGTGGCACTGCTTGCAGTGGCATTCAGAGCTGTGAATGACTCCACTGTTGCCTACGGCTGGGACCTTTTCCCTGCCATGCTTTTCCTTATCTCTCCTCCAGCATGGAGGGATGAGCATAGGACTAATTGGGAGTTTCTTCTTCATTCTCCTGGTGAGTAATGGGCTTTTCCTTTCTTGGAGAAGTTCTCTTCCGGACTGCATAACCTCAAAAACAGTATTGTCATGGAAATTCTCTACTATTCTGTCAGGCCTCAGCATCTTGAAAAAGACCTTGGGAATTTCCTGCAAATGCAGTATTTCCAAATTCACTGCAGAAAATGGCTTATTCTGAATTTAACACTATTTCCTCTCTCTATGCATGTTCTGTTCTGGAAATATATAGGAGGGAAGGGCAATTGTCTCATCCCCAGTTTTGCCCCATAGAAAACACGCATGAACATAAACCTTTTTTCTCTGATGAAAATGGTGTGATCTGGAGGCCACAGCTATCCACAAATCTGACCAGTATTTAAGGGCCTTCGACTTTTGTCCTTGAAAAAGGAAAGAGTGAAAACACAGAAAAACAATTTTACAATAATCAAAAATGTCGTAGCTACATTTTTCTCTGTAATGTAGAGTGATCATTGGTACTTATGCTGTATCAACAGTGCATCTGTCTGGTGTGGCCTTCCTCCCAAACATAAATGAGAAGCTCAGCTTTTACTCTCACCCAGTATTCACAAGCAGCGTATGACACCTTTCCTCATTTCACAGTAAATACATAAATTATTCTGTTTGAGTTTGGCCAGAGAAGTCTGAATTTGTTGCTAAGAAGTCATCTGGCTTAGAGTATCTTGGGCTCCAACCGTAGTCAACAAACTTACTGGAATGTTCCACTATGTCTGATTCTTCCCATTCCCATTCAAGATAATGTATTTCAAGATTGCCAGCTAAAATATATGAAGGAACAATGTATTTTCCCAAGTAAGCTCCTTCCTGGGAGCGCACTAGGTTTTCAGAAACCACAGCATCCAACCATGTTTTGCCCACCTTATAGCAGTTTCTGTCTATTCACTCTGATAACTTTAAACCAGTTGCCATTTCCAAGCTATTATAAAGGCTGTTGATGAAAATCTGTAGCTACAAAGGGCCCACAGATTTATGCAAACTTACTGAAACTTCATTCATTTCTGCTTACAAGACAGTTTCCAGCCTTCCTCTAGGGATATGCATGCTGTTTAATGGCACACAAATTAGCATGTCTACTTGTTTGTACCAATGTGGTAATGGTAGCAGTTGCTGATACAGGTCATTAGATGGAAATGAAGGAACTCAACTAAGTTAATGGTGAAGAACATCTGAATTTAGTAGGAGCAGGTCTGAGGGTTTCAAATGAACCTTTAAAGAATTGAGCCTCAGCATTGTTAGATTCTTGGTTGTGGCTTCTTGTTGGGGGAAGATTTTTTTAAAATTCTGCTATTATGTATTTTTATTTTAGAAAATTACCTGCTTTTTGGTGTATGAGCTGTCTAAATGACTTTATGTCTGCAGGTCTCCATTTAAAATGTGCTTATAGCAAGTGAACTGTAAGCTGGATTAGTGAAGTAGAAGGGAAAATCTACTTATGATGACATCCTTCTTCTGAAGCTCAGGCAGGCCAGCTCTACTCCTTCTGAATGACATATACCTTTTTGAATAGTATAGAATTTAAGCACAGTATTAACAGATAACACAAAAATACTCATTGAACTGCTAAATGCTGGGCTGAATGTCCCACCTGAAAATGACAGCCTCTTTTCTAGTATGAAAATGTTTCTGTACTCCTTTTCCCATAAGTACAACCTTACCTACTTAGGTCATAACAAACTGATTTTTATTTACAATGTTAAGTAATATGGTATCAGAATAACGTGATGCAGATTATATAATGCAGCTTTTAGAAGAAATATGCTAAGATGCTTTATATGGGGTTTATTAGTGTTCACAAAGACATCTGGATCATCAGGGTTTTGATCACAATTTGCCCTTCCTGATTTTCCCCTGTTCAAAAGTTATGGTGTTAAAGCTAGAGATAGTCTGCTCTCACCATTGCTTGCCAGAATGGAATTAATAGTAGAATAAGGTCAAGCCAGACAAATTTAAACTGGTAAAGTAACTTTTTCTAAAAAGAGATGGAAATAGTGGGTTGTGTAGGGGAAAATCTTTGCAGCATCGTAAGGCTTGTAAGCAAAATGGATGTTTTTATTTTGGTCAGTGCGGGATGTTGAAAAATGAGAAGTTGAAGAGCAATAATATGGTTCTAGCTGATTCTTGATCTTGCTGGGCAAGGCTGTGCTTTGACTCCTTACAGGAAAGCACAGTGCTCACCTGTGCTAGTGCACAAAACGTTACGTAATTAAGAGAATAACACTGAATTTTCTGCCTCCTGGCCTAGCCTGGCCACCTCTAATAAACAGCAAGTGTCTGGTGACGTTCACAGAGATCTGCCTTGTGGCTTGGCTTGCCAGTGTGCAAATCTATGCTTGTTGCCCTTGGCATGTATTTTCCAGCGTTGCTCTTGGTTGGTTCAGGGAGAAAGACTAATAGTGTACCTTTAAAACAAGTTCACCAGTCAGGCCATATTGTTGTCTTTTCTTTCCTCCCACACTTGCAGCCTTATTGTATTTAATGGCACATTTTAGAGCTTTTCTCTCTCTGCTCCCTGTCACTCAGAGGTATTTAAAAGAGGATTTAAAACAGCTATGATTTGTGCTTAATCCTTGATCCCTTTTGCCTCCTGCCGAACCTTGCTTATTCACTGGAAATAGTAACCTAAGTCCACATTTTACAGCTCTAGTTTATAGTAATTTTGTCTTATGCCTTTGGAGTATAAATGATTGTTCAATTCAGACACTCAAAATTAAAGTGAAGTTGCCAGTGGAAACGGGTGACTCATTATACAATGAGCGAGGACAAATAAAAAGGTGCCTGCATATAATAATCAGAAGATATTGACTTTTGTTGAGGTCAGGATCACAATTTATTAACCCAAGAGGTAAATATTGACTGAAACTTTGGGCAGCTTTTATTTTTTCCTTTCCTTATAGGCCAGAGATGACTGCGGAGAATTTACTAAATAACTCCATCTGCCTGCACAGTAAGATGGAGACTTTTGCATTTTGCCTGCAGTTTTATGTTTGTCTTTTGTTCTGGCTCTCCCAAGGGCAAAACAATTTATAGCGTATTTTAGAGAAAAATTTAAAATAATGCTAATTGCTGTTTCTTTGTCATTGATTCTGCTCTTCACAAGCCAGAACCCTTCTGAAAGAGATTTTGCTTCTGAAGGCTCCTTCAGATGATCCCAGCCCCAGCCTGGCTGTCTACATTTTGTCTCCTGCCTTGGCCGTCTTCCCCTCTGATGTCTCAGAGCCCATTGATTTTGGTCTACAAACACCAGAGTACTGCAGCAGCCCCCAGGTGCCCTTGGGAATGGTGACTCCTTGTGCCACTGACATCCTGTTCAGTCTCCAGAAAGGGCTTTTCAATTGAGTATTTGCCAGCTGCAGAGAGCCTCCTTTGGCTAAAATGGGCACCTGAAACTGCTATTTTGCTATCTTGGAAAACCAGACTTTTGCCAGGTTTCCTCCATATTTGACTGCTCCATCCTTCCAAAGGGGCTGCAGTGTAGTCTCCATGCTCAGAGGCTGGTAAACGTGCATTTGACATAGAGGGACAAGTTCCTCGGTACAACTTCCTCAAACTCTTCTAAGACATTTTGTGCTAAAAGCATATGTTTTGGATTTATGAGGCATTTACGCCCTTATTCTGAGCAGGGCACTTGCCAACTTTAAATACAGCTGCATTTTTTTTTTTTTATTCACCTGTTGGTTTTGTTGTTACTAGTAATTTATGGGGTGACAGTAATGTGGTTGGCACTTTGCAGAAGGGACCAGTCCCAGCCCCTGGAGCTGGCTGGGGAAAAAGGGGCTGCCAGCTGCCACCTTGCAGCCACTGCCTTCCTGCCACAATATCCCTGCAAAGCTTGTGGCCTGTGACCCTGCTCTCTTCCAGGACAATGGAGATGGTGCAGTGAGATTTAGCATGGTTTTCTGTTCTTACAGGCTGATTTCTAGGTTTGCTTCTTTTCTGTCTTCCCTTTCTTCCTCCTCCTTCTCTTTCTCCAGTCTTGCATTTTGTCAGATAACCTGTTGCTTCTTTGTCAGTGTCCTTGTTGCCAACTGGCTTGTTTCTTTGCTCCCACATCCTCCTCAGAGGAAGTTTTTTGTTCAGAGTTTGATTCTATGAGGCAATGCCAGCTAGGATTGGGTTTCCATACGTTGTTAAACATTACAAAATAACTCCAGTGAGTTTTTAGTAGGTGAGGGCTGCTTAGTGAGAGCTGCGAATGTGCTTTCAAAGCGCTTCCTGAACCTGCTGAAAAAATCTATCTCTGAATTAGGAACTGCAAAGTATTAGCATCAAATTGTTATATATGAGAGCAAAGTCTTACATAATTATTTTTTATCTGTGGGTTTCTGCCGAGGCGGCGTATGGACTTCACACAAGTCTATAAGAGTTATAACTGAAGACCTTTATTGTTAAAAATGGAGGCAATTTATACCCCTCTGACTCCAGATGGTCCACCCCAGTACAAACCCCGTTGGTTACATACATACACAGTTCATGTATGATTGGCTACGTGTCTTGTCATTTGCTGTCCCAGCCGGTGCCTCTCAATTCTTGCTGCAACATTCTTTTCTCACTACTTCATGAGATAACAACCGTGGGATACCTACTTGTAGGACACCTGCTGTTTACTGGTCCCATGGGGTACCAGCCTGTGAGACACCAGCTTGTTTATTGATCCCACAGTTTGCTTCAGGGTGCCTGACAATTTGGTCAGCAGCACCTGCAACACTGCTGTTTTAATTCAGGCATATTAATTTTCCATAAATCCCAACAGGTTTCAAAGAAAGCTCTGCAGAACCTTCAGGTTGAATCCACAGATCTCTGAGCATCTCTGGACCCCAGACTGGAGACCACAGCCACCAAGCAGTTTAATGCTCTGTGAGGTCTAGGAGGATCTTTCCTGATGAAACCCACATTTTCGCTGCACTGAGCCAAGGAGCCTAACCCAAATAGAGAGACAGGCTGATTTAAACGTTGTTTTAATCACTCTGTTGGGTTAGAGACTGAAGTGCTGCTGTTGCATCTTGGAGACTTCAAGTCTGTTGCACACGTAGAAGTGACTGACTTGTGTCTGGTGTAACGCAGCCTTCTTGACCTGATCCAGTGGCACCCATTACCTCTACAGAAGAGGCCCATAAACCACTTTTGGGCTCAGACCAAAGTAAAAGGGCCAGAGGAAATGAGTTTAAAAGCCTGAGCACATCTCCCAGTGGACATAACAGTCCACAACACAAAATTTATACACATAATTTGAAGTAATTGGCAACTTCAGGAAGCAAAGCAAAGAGCTAAGTGGAGCTACTTTAGCCAATTATTTATTAACACCTTTTGCCTTAGATGCTTCTGTAAGGAAAATCTTGCCTGCTTGGTAGTTCAGATCATTGATGCCAAAGCTAAAATACTCTGTTCCCTGCTCTAAATGAGAATCACACATTTGCTGTGTATTTAACAAGCACATTTGCGGTAGTTTTAGATTTAAATTATTTGTCTCCCTTTATTTCCCAATGCTCAGATGAAGACTCTTTCCCTCCGCAGACTCTGCTATCTCTTAGTTGCCCTCTAAGTATTTTGTGTGGAAGGTCATGGTCTCACAATACTGACTCCTTGCAGAGTTCAATTGTCTCTCTTTTGTAGGATAAAGCCATTCCCCATCTCCACAGCAAGGGAGGTCCCTTGGCAGTAAAACAAATGCGGTTAGTTATGTGTGGCATGAACCTCAGCTGCACTGGGAGCTGAGCTCCCGATAAGATGTAATGGTAACATATCTAGAATTACAAGGCTAACCCATCACCCCCTTTCAAGAAATTTAACTATGAAATGTTTTATTTTGCCTAGGGAAAGTCTACTTGGGTCTATCATCTAGTTCCCAGCAAGGTCTGACTCTCCCCGCTTCCCTGTTCCTTAGTAGGATGAATGGCACATAAAGAGGTCAAAGAGACTACAAGTGTCATGCCATAAATCAGTGGCTCAGCTTAGACGGGAGCCCAAATGGCTCCTGCTCATCTGGTGTAAACTGACTCATTCTGCTGCAGTCAAGAGATCTGACAGCAGCAGATTTGCCCCAAGAGGTTCTGAATTCCCACTTTAGATTTATCAAATTGGTATTACAGGTATCATGCTCCCTGCTGTCAATGGGTGGAGATTTTATTAATATTTTCCTAAGAAATATTTTTCAACTATAGCTTCATAGGATATCCATGCTTCCCCCCTGCCCACAAATGTTATCTTAAGAATATGTGTTTATAAAAATACCAGCAGCCATTTTTGTTTAATTTAAATTTAGATTTTGCCCTAAACAAATAATGATGTGCCCTGTATATTTTTACTGCCAGATCATGATTTACTAACTCCATTTTGGGGGTTAAAGAGAGCATGACCTTGTTCCATATTAATATTTAAAGATTACCTTGCACATGAAATCAGATGCTGATACAAGTCTCACAGGACTAAGAGGTTTTTAATCTTTTGAAGAAGCAGTGCCACACTGAAATATGTATTACTGCATTCAAAACAGAGCATGTAACAAACGTCCCACTAGCAGGCATCAGAGACTGCAAATATAATTCAGTGCAATCTGGTCCACAAATACCAACTTTTTTCTGGAAAGGAAATGGCAATGCCAGAAAGGCCGATGCTTGACACAGCAAAGGCCAGTGGCAGCATCTCAGACATTGCAGGAAAAAGAGTTTACCATCCTGTCCTAAATGCAGGAGCCTTTTTCAATGCAATACATTGATTTTACTCTTTCAAAAAGGTGAAAGTTTGCTTACATTTCTGTAAAAATGCTATTTAGAACAGTGTAGGAACCTCGTGTTTTTTGTTTGTATGACTGCACAAGCCTAAAATATTAAATCTCCTTAATTTCTTTTAATACAGTTAGTTAAGAAGAAAGTCAGAGCTTTTTTAATAGAAAACAGAAACAGTATGTTATGTTTAACATAAATGAGTAACGTTAAGACTTTTCTTAGAACATAGTTACTTTCTTAAAACAAAAAAAAAATCAAGTTTAGCCTATCAGCATTTTTAACTCATTTCTTTCCACTATACCTGAGCTGACAAGCTGTAGGAGAGACTAATGGATTTCTCATCGCATTTTAGATGTACTCAGTTTGTTCAAGGTCTCTGATTACAATAGTTCCTGTGTTTTGATAGCATCATGGAGGTTTTACAGGATTTGAAAATGATGACAGACTAGCTCTTTTTAGTCTTCTTTGGGGTACAGGACAGAGGCGGCAGCCCGCTGGCACTGATTCCTTGTGTCGTATTTCTGACAGGGAATTGCAGTGTGACCCCAGCTTACTGGTGCCTCTGGGAGCTTGCTCTAATGCTGCCAGAAAGGACTGGTGTAGGTTGGGGGTAGCCAAGACATTAGGTTGATGTGGAAGAGTTTGGGTATTAGAGGATTCTAGCGCTGAGGAATTTGAAGCCTGTGAAGGTGCGTGTTCATTTCCAAATCACTGTCTGAGTCACCACTGTATTTGCCTATAAGTTTATATCCTACTACAATAGTCATTAAAAGGAAAAAGAGCTAGACCTTTGGGAGTTATGAAGGCAATGCTGGAGGACTTGGTGCAAGGGGGAGTGAGAATCACCCCTTCTTGGAGATGCAGCTCTGCTTTCTGTGGGGCACTGAAGTCTCCCAGCTGACCACCCTCTTGGTATTGCTGTGCCACAGAAGGTAATATCCTCACAACTTAACTCTTACCTGGCCATTTCACAAGCAGGGTACATCATCTTTGTTCTCTTTACAACCATTAAGGCCTTTGAACCTTCCTTTTCCCTTAGCATGCCCTCCCCAGGCCCCTTTCTCCTGTCTGTCCCCTCCCCCAGCAAGATAATGAGGAATGGGAGCAGATGCCAGAGAAACAAGTGCACCTTCTAATTGAGTAAGAACATAAAAGGGGATGGTAAAAACCTCATGGAGACTTTTGCTTTCAGTGCATTCCAAATGTTCAGCCGTGGTTCAACAGTTTTGCTAGTTGGCTTATCTATTTCCCGTTAAATCTGCTTGTCTTCTCAGATTTTTGTGGAGACAACGTTTATTAGAAGTTTTTTTTGGTCACTGTAAGCACAATTTGATCTATTTTATCTTAGAGTAGTGTTTTTCTCAGAGTGACTTACTTAGACCGTCATACTGCTAAGTCTCAAAAAAAGATGTTCAGTGAGTCACAAGTGCAACGGGATGGCATGATGCCCTCCACAGAAACAACTACAGATGCATAAAAAAAATAGAGAAAATTTGAGGATCTGAAGTTCTTTGCAAAATCTGCAACACTTGTATTATCAACGTTGCTGATAGTGCAAATGGGACTGAACCAACTGATAAGTGTTTTGGTCCAACGAATTCACTTACTGTTTATGACCCCTCCGGTCATATTTTTAACTGTTTTGGCATTCCCATTATATCTCCCTAAATGTTCTCCTCACTGGTTCAGTGCTCTCAACCAGGAAGCTTGTGAGTTCGTGAGGATCTGTACTTGATCATGAATGATTCATGAAATGAGCTTAGAAAACTAAGTTTAACATCTTATTCAATGCTGAGGGAAAAAAGAGCATCTCCTCCCATACTTATAACAACTTGGCTAAGAAGGAAGAGTCTCAATGTCTCATTTTAAACACTGAAATTCAGAGCATCTGTTGCTTTTCCAGCTAAACCTCATATATACCAAGAAGCAAAGGAAGCATTTAAATTTACTACTGTAGTCAGGCTACAAACAAGACTTTTGTTTTTCATTTTACTAAAACATTTTACCATACACCTAGCAGCATGGTACAGCCAGGCTGTTGGAGTGTAGCTGAGAATTGGCAAATGCTCATGTTGCCATTTCTCGCTCACATTTAATCATGTGTTATATTTTCCTTTAAAAACTATGTCTGAAATCAGTTGGTCTTGTTTTTAATTGCTTATGGCTGATTCTTCATCTCTCTTAGGACAACAGAAAGCCTATAACCTGAGGTGTTAAGTGCCTTTTCTTCCTTCTCCTCCCTCTTGACCTCTCTGCACAGCGGACAGAAATGCCCTGTTTTTTACTGCCTCATTTCTGATGTATAGGCATGGCATTCATAGCCTGGGAACTTACAGCACCGTGTCCCTGCTGTGCATGTTCCATACACACGATGTCTGAGTCTTGGTTTTCGCACCAGCGAAATGGGGATAATTTGTGTCGCTTTGATGTGCTGATAAAAGTGCTTTGTGAAAGCTAAATATTTATTTGTGGAGCAAGCCATAGTGTGTTTGGAAGGTCTGTCTAACAAGGGGTAGGAGGAACACAGAGACATGGATCTGATGCAAAAAAATTGGGACAAAACAGAGGAGGCCCACGGTTATTCACTTGCTGTTCTTTGTCTCCAATACTAGCTCTGCAAGAGGATGAGGATTTTTTCCTTGTGCTTTGCTGAATGAAAAGACAACATGACAGCATATATCTAGAGATGCCTGCTGAGAGAATAAAACACAATAAGCATGAGAATGCTATGGTGAGAGATACATTTTGCTTGTACAATAGATATCTTGATCCAGAGTTATAAAAAGTTTAGATATAACCTGTAAATTAAAATAAATTCAAATGCTTTTGTTATTCAGTCTCAGGGGCTTTTATTTGTGCTTTGGCTTTTTTTAAGCTGGAAAAATTTTGATCTTGTGGCTAAGAAAATTATTAAAAAAAGAAACAGAAGTACTTCTAAATAAGGTCTTCTAAGGTGTCACCTGGGACTGATTTTAAACTGGTCTTGCAGTAATTGCAGTTTCTCTGGCTGTTTGTTAGGCCATTGCCATGCCGTGTTAAGGTCTCAATGCTTTTATCTAGCCCTCCCCTATTCTCTGTTTGTTCTTCAGTGAGGATGAAGAACAGTATGCAAATATATAATGCTTTCTATGCTTCTTTCTTTAGAGATATAAAAGGATTTTTTAAAAAGACAAGTTGAATATATGGCAATAAAGACGTACATCTTCAGAAGCAGGCAAGCTACACTCCCTCTGCACTTCACAAATGAAGCACGGTTTTTGCAAAGAAAGAGTTTGTTAGGAGAACCACGGAAAGCAGGATTTCCATAATGATTTGCAAGGAAAAATTCTGTAACACATGGCACCGTATTTCCCTCAGATCTGCAATCCTCTTGGGACCAAATTCTTTACTACTTAATCACTGCAGTAATTAGAGATGATGTTGGCAAGTGTTCATTGAACGTTGTGTGATTTTACATCTTAAAACATTTTGGCGTTACTTTCTGTGTCCTTTATTTGGTGTGTTCTGGTCCATCCCCTGGACGATTAGACACAGCTGGCCTTTTCTTTGGGAGCAGGTCAGTTTTGCAATTAAGAGCTGTGTTGGTCTGCACTGATAAAAACAGGGATGAAACCACTCTATTTATGATTTATACATTAATTTGCCACTAAACATTTTTTATAATTACTTGTACACAGGTGACATGATGAGAAACAGAGGGTTCCAGCTGTGAAAAAATGGCCTTGTCCTGCAATGAGCCTCCAGAAGAGGAAACAGCAGTACCAAAGTATGAATAAACACTGATATAGATGAAGCAGAGCTCTGTAGATTGAGAACACTACAGTATCAAACCCATGTGTAAGAGATGGCTCTGGTTATGAGCAGTGCTCAAGGGAGGGTGGGTAGCAAGTGGGGGCTCAGCCCTGCTGCCCCAGGGACCCACAAGCAGCAGCATCCTCATAACACTGCTTCTTCCCCTGTCCATTGCTCAGCATCAACCTGCTGCAGTGATTTCAGGTGAGGAGAAAGAGAAAAATGAAAGGACTGTTCAACCACAAAATGTATTATTTGAAACATCTGTCAGTAAAGCTGGGGGGGGGGGGGAGGCGCAGATTTTTTTTGTGTTCTTAATAATTGCTATGGAAATAGCATAACCTGGCTTCTCTGCATTTCAGATCTGTGGCCATAGTTGCTACTTCAGAAAAGTAGGAAAGAAGCTTAATGAGATCAGAACAGCTGAAAACTATGTGAGTACTATTTAATGAATTCCAAATATCATTAACTTTGTAAACTGACTTATCAAGGTAGCAGTGCCCAGTTGAAGATCCCTGCACTACTCTGGTAGGCTTAGTCTGTCCTTTTGCACTCTAGATCTTAATCTTAATTTTTCAAAATGTTTGTGTGTCTATGTTACTTTTTTAAATAACCTTTGATGAGATGATGGATCCTTTCAAATGTTAGATGTGGAGGGTGCAGCAATGGCGTGGCTGTGATGGACACTTCTCCTTGACCCCATGTGTTTAAGTATCCTTCCAGCTGGGCAGACAGTTAAACCCAGCTGAGGTGTCCTTCACAATTTGCATTTATCTTGGCCAAAGAGTGGTTCTAATTTCCACTTTCAGTCTCATTTCTGACAGGCTGAAATAGAAAATCCATAGAATTTAAAGTTCAACTTAAATGACAATTGGTGTGACTAATGACCTTTTATAAGACAAGGTGGTAGATTATAATGTCTTTTGAAATGCTTTCAGAGGCGGCAAATACAGTAAAATTATATGACAAATGCAAAAAGGGAAAAGAAAACAAACTTAGTAATATAAGCAAGCCTTAACACCATTATGCTCTTAAATTATCTCTTCACAGCCTACAAATCTTGGCTTTGACTTGCTCATACCATATATCTAGCAAAGGGAGAAATAATATTTTTTTACTGCTCAATTATAATTGATAAACTACTGTATCATTTTAAAATGTGTGAAAGCTGAAAAATACACAAAAAATAACAAGAAAAGAGTAGGCAAGGAGCAGCATATAAAATGTGCTGGAACTTTCTAAGCTAGCTTCATATACATCACTCTGTCCCTTCATATACATCTATATGGAGAATCCAACTGTTCCATCAGGGACTTGAGAGCAATTGTATATATGTAATTAGAAACATATTAATTAGGCAAACCACAAACCAAAGAGGTAATTGTGGCATAGTACACACGCTCTGCAAGGCACTGAACTTAATAGGAGTCCAGTGTGTTGGAGAGCTTCCATACAGGTGTCTATCTAAGGCTGCTGACTGTGCCACATGCAGCCAAGCCCTGCTGAAGCGACACAGACCGATCCTGCAGGTGGGTAAGAGGCAGTGAGAGTGCTGTGGTGGTACTCAAAAGCCTGTCTCACGGCACTGAAAAGGAAAAAAAAGTTTTAACAAATGTATCTAAGAACTGTAAAACACAAATTCCTCTTCATTCAGGTAAACTATGACAGTTTAGGAACCTGAAAACAGAGACAGGCTGTAACACTAATTCTAGCCTTAACCTAGCACTGAGTGTTCTAGGGGCAGACAAGTAGTCCTAATGAAAATTAGTAATGCACAATAGCCCAAAACTGATTAAAGAAAATCACCGCTCCTTTTAATTCTGCTTACAAGCCTTTCCTGCAATATTGATTATTTTTCAGAAGTAAGTGATAGTATCTGCTCTTTCTGCAATTAATCTGTAAGTTCAGTTTGCGTGGTGGTTTTAGATGTCCGCTGAGGTCCAGAATTACCAGGATTCTGATACCTCCAGAATAAGGATAGTTTTGTGAGTTTCTGAAAAAAAATCTGGCCTAAGGCCGATCTCTCTGCTACTAGATGAAGACATCTGTTAGTCTAGTAGTGGCCTGATTTACTAGGGGACAAGTTCTGGATTGTTTGAAACTGGAATTCAGATTGCATCTGGCCAAGTGCTTCCTTTCTCCAACACTAGCTCTCAAACTTCTAGAGCCGTAGCTGATCAGCAAATGTGTGTAACAAATCCACTATTTATGATTCTATTTACTACCCTAAAATAAGTTAGATTTTTCTTTTTTCTTTCATTTCAGAGTCTGTCACATATAGAATCTTCCAAGAGATGCTACTAGTCTTGCGCTGAAAGTTGTATCTCTCAGTCTTTGTTACATTTATAATATATGCTATACTGGTACTAAAAAGGAATATATTTTTAAGGATTTTTATGTAGCCAATTCAAATTTCAGATGCCTGAAGCCATATTTCTTAGTAACAGGTCTGATTATTTTTTCCTAGATTCCTGTGCTGCATACTCCAATATCCCATTATATATGTCTAAACCACAAAGATACAGGTACAGTTTGCACCTTTAAATTTTAAGCATTACTTCCTTTTTCTATTTTTCCAATGAAATGCTCCTAAATGACCATAAGGCAGTAGGTATTATAGCAAGCAGCTTAAACAGAGCACTGAACACCGACTGGGTGGCTGCAAGGCCAGATACCTTGATAGTGTGGATGGAAGCACAGGAGCACTAAAAGTTCCCAAATCTAGTGGCAATGATATAATATAGACAAGTGTCTGTATCTTACTTTGCCTTGGTTTCCATTCCTTTTAATGCCTTTGCATCCATTTATGGGGTTAATTACGACAGGATGTGCCTATCCTTGCTCTTCACCTTCTCCAAAATGACCAGCTCTACTTTTGTTTTTTAAAAGCCTTTGAAAAGTGTAAGCGTGAACGCTTACAGCTTGGCTCTGCCCTACATCCCCTGTTGCTGGATAAACTGGACACCAGGCAGGCTTTTGCTCAAATGCCAGTTGCAATGTTGTAGGCTCAGCCCTTGTCCAAGACTTGCTCCCACGCTATGCCAGTGGGAGCCAGGATGCAGCTGGACCCAGTCGCAGCGTGGACAACCTCCCGGCACTTCCCTCTGGGAAGCAGAGCAGGTTCACACCGCCTTCCGTTCCCCACCATGCGGTGTGCTGGGTTTTTTGGTAACAACAAGAACCTTCTTTTGACATTTGAAGGTTGAGTTAGGAATCAGCCTGGAAGGACAAATGGAAGAAATACAGCACAGAGATTGGTTTACTTCTGACCTCGCTAAGCTCTCTGCTTTTAAGCTCAGGATGCAGTTTGCTACTAGCTGTGAGAACACAAAACAAGCCAAAAGGCATCTCTTTCTCATTGAAATACATGACCTATTTTCTCTCTTGAGGCTCACAGACACTCTGCTCCAGCCCTCTCCCAAAAAAGAATTTGGGTTGTGCAAAAAGGGAAGACAATTGCAAACTACCTTCTGCTTTTGGTCACTTTAAGTCCACATGGTATTTTGTACACTATTCTTTGTGCTGTCAGACATGACAGTGTTGCAGAAAACCTATACGTAGTAAAAATGAGCTTTACTTTTTAAGCCATGTCACTGTAAGTTGCCTTTGAGTATTTTATAAAAATTGCCATACTTCCTGCAGGAAAAGGAAAGTACTGGAGAGATAAGTTTCCTGTCCTGTTGTGATTGGGTTTGGTTTTGGGTTGGTTGGTTTGGTTTGGTTTTGTGGGGGGTTTTTGTAGTTGTTTTTGGGTTTTGTTTTTTGTTGTTGTTTTTTTTTGGTTTTTTGTGTTTTTTTTTTTTAAATTTCTATCTGCCATTTCAGAAGAAAGAAAATCTGCAAAACTTTAAAATCTGTTTATCTATAAAAACAGTAAATTTAGAAATGTTCATTGTATTTAAAATGTATTTTATATAAAGTTGTAAGTTACAACAGTGGCACAACTTCCAGACGTATTTCATATAAATACAAATTAAGGTAAATGTAGCAGATTGAACTAAAATTACCAACCAAAATCTTAATGCTTCGGATTACTCAGTTTCTGGATAACACCTTAAGTGATACATGTTTTTAACAGTTACACCCTGAAAGGAGGGATGCCTGTGCCTTCAAACCAGGAGACCAAAAGCAGCATGCATGAAAATCAGTAATAATTGTGCAGTGGCTTATGGCTATATAAAAGTTATTTATACCTTCATACAAGTTATACAAGTGACTGTCTGGTTGTCAGCCTTAGCAGAGAGGTCAAGGGCTCTAGGCGGAGTTACCTTCTCAGGCTTTAATGGACTTCAACAGATCTGTCTCTGTTACTATAGTTTCCATCTTGCTCTCCAGGTAAGAAATAGTGTGTAGTGCACAGAGGCCTTGATCAGTCAGTTGACATAGGGTCCCTGCCTGTGGTGAGGTTTAAGAGAACGAGAAGTAGCTATGCAGAGACCTGTTGTGTGTAGGTAAAAATCAGCCCTTTTCTTTATTCTTTTTCCTTGCTTGCTTGCTTTTAGCCATATCCCTGTTTGCAGAAGTTTGGTGCTACATGTTTGAGTGACCAACTAGGTAAAGGACATCTGCAGTGCGGTTTTATAAGATGTATTGTCTAATTATTGCATATTCCAGAAACTCAGCTGTTGTGTGTCCTTTAGTGACCCCTTTTGGCTGTGGACAATTTTACTGGGTGTCGTATTAACATTGCTCTTTTTCCCCACCTTTTCACTTTCCTTTCTTGGGCTTCCTACATTTGCAAGTCCACTCTAAAATTTCTCAGCAGCAAGGAAAATATCTTTAGTAAAGAACTAAGAAGTTATAAAAGCAGTGGATGCAGTTAAACATAAATATTAATACCTCTTTCACAGAAATAATAATTGTCTTCAGATATCCTTTCCATCTGCAAAATTGCCATCCCTTCCAGCACAAGAAAGGCTATGAGAAGGGCAGGGACAAGCCTTTACTGCCCATCACTCTCCCAATTTTTCTGTCAGTGGCAGTTTCAGATCACTTTATTCCCATGCCAGTGTTACTCCCTCTGCTTTCTTTGTCTCTGGGCAGTGGCCAGGTCTTTGGATTTAATGCAAGTATTGTTGTGCAGAAGCAGTATTCTCTGTCACTGTTTCTTTTACCTTAATAAATAGATACTATCTGCAAGAGAAGAAAGGCAGTATGTGTTTTCTTTTAATTCATTTTGCAGGCACTGTTAAAAGGTAGGGAGCTCATTATGTTCCAGCCAGACAGGAAGTTTTATTTACAATTTCTTACCTCAGTGCAGCCATGGCAAATTATAGCAGTCCTTCAATTTATGCATTATCATTACTTCCTTACTTTCATAGCCTTTCCAGAATTACACCACCACTGACCTGATGAACCCATTTTCTTTTAAAATCACTCCTATTTTATATTTAGAGATTGCTTGGGAAAACTCAAAGGCAGCAGCTAAAAGAGTAGGCAAGTTGGCTGTGTATAATCAAAAGGTCAGAGTCTACTTTCAGGTGCTTGTATGGGGCCCACTGCTGAAGAAAGCAGGGAGCCATCTGTACCCATACAGGGATCAAAAGTTTGCTCTTGCACACACGAGGTAGGGCAAAGCCAGGGAAAACAGCCATTGACTCCCCTGATGACTCCTGTTTGATCATGGATGCTGGAGAGGACCAGAGAAGATACGTGTCCCAGGACACAACTGATTCACCTCCCACCTGCCCAGAAGCAGCAATTCAATTTTTATGCTGTCACTTTGAAGGAAGGAGACTCTCTTTCTTTCACAAACACTGACAGCTAGACTGATAGATGGAGCTGAAGTGGATGGGTGACAGTATGATAGGGATCGATGACTCCTTGAGATTTACTTACTTTTTTTGCAGAGATCAAAACTTCCAGTATGAACTGCCAACACCTAGCTGCTTGCATTTTACCATGCTATTCAACTACTCCTGTCAACTACATCAGCCTGGAGCAGTAGCCAACACCCTGCTGGGACTATGACCACAACCCTCAATTCTGTGTTTGTGGCTACATCTATTGCCCTGAGCTCTATCATCCACAGGATCACTTTTCTTTCCTTGAGGCTGCTTTGCCTGATTGTCTGTCTACCTGGAAAACAAGCTTTAACACTGTAAATGCTCACCCTCCAATTCTCCAGCTGAGTAAGGCAACACAGCAGGACTGAAAGCATTGTCTTCTCCTGAGCTTTCAATAGCTTTTCCTTTCCAGCCTGAGCCCCTCTCTCTGGCTCCCTACATCTCCAGCTACATCATCCATTTTGTGCTCTGTTCCCTCTTGCATCTCTTCCCTTCTGCTTCTCCACAATTCCTTGGCCTTCCCCTCCGTGGCATGGCATAACAGCATCCCAAAAACCATTCTAATTACAAGCTCAGCTGTCTCATGCAGGGGGACTAAGAGCGGTCACTGCTGGTACGTTACAGGTCAGCTTAGAACTCACCCTTATTACCTGGATTAACAAGGTGGCACTAAAAGCTATGTCATACCTGTATTTTTCCCTTAGAAGAATGACTAAGAGCTTGATTAGTTAATCTTAATTATCTACACTAACTAAGCATGCTGCCAATAAGGGAATAGGCTGCTATTATACAGCAACTAATATGCTAAATTATTAGAGACTGTACTGGAGAAACGTAGTCTTTTATTGAGAACACTCGAAATTGCTGCTGCTCAATTTGCTATGAGTTGTGAATTTACTCTGAGTTATTTTTACCATTTGAGAATTGCCAGGCTTTATACCATGTTTTGCACAAGAACTCAGCTGCCCTTTGCTGTTGTGTTTGTAGTTCCCTTCCAAAGAAGCCGCCTTCTGTTTCCCAGGTTTCTTTCTCTCTCCCTCTTAGTATCTCCTTTAGCTATGAGAAATGCAAATAACTGTTTTCAATTCTGTGTTTTGCAGGGAAACTTCCTGCTGGGACTCAACTCAGGCCAACTGATGTCTTCTTTCTGCCTGGAGAAAACCTTTGTCCTCCAGGCTGATGGTAGGCACTTAAAAGGAAACACGCTTGCTCTGTTCCCATTAGCCAGCAGTAAGAAGAACAAATTTGCCCTTTCCACGTGTTCTCCGCTTGTACAGGATTGGGACTGTTTATTCTAATTGCTTTTTTTCTTTTGTATAGTCCAATAGGACAGGCTGAGTCACACCTTGATTCTCGTTTGTTTTTTATGTGAAGGTTTCATTTCCCTTTGTCTGCCATAAATCCCAAGCAATGGTCCTGTTCTTTTCCTGAGAGCAGCCTCAATGTTTTCATTGCACTTCCTGAATAGGCAGTTGGAGATAATATTTTTGTGGGCTCTGAACTTAACTCTTCTACTCAGGCTGTTGGTGGAAGGCATCAGCACAAGCTGACACTGGGGACCACCTGGGAGAATTTGTTACTTATTCATTGTACAGCCCTTCTTGTAACAGGGCCAGCCTTTGGTGCAGATAAGGGTGTATAAAGTAAGTGGTAGACATGCACTTGTCCCTAAAAAGGTGTCAGTTCAGTGTTACTGGAGAGGAGAGACAACTGTTCTATTTATATCCTTAAATGTGAATAATTTTCATTAGGGTTGCTGATGGTTCTTCTTTGTCAAATGGAACCTCAGTGTAATGCTAAAGGGAATATTCTGTTTAATATTCTGTTTCCCAGCCCTTTGTCTTTCCTTCACCCACAGTAACTGCCAGCAAGTTTGTGAGTCTACAATTTGAATGAAAGTTCTCTATACTGTGAGCAGAATATAGAAAAAATCAATAGCTATTAAGATACGTAATACTGCAGGATATGGGATCCTACTGGTTGTAAAAGCAAGGACCCTTCATTTATTCACGTTCCCGAGTGCCAGCATTTGTTATCTGACCTCAGTGCCCCTGTCCTGCTCTTCCCCCAAGGTTTTCCATAGTTTTTTGTTGCCAAAAGCTGAGCTGGGAATGTTTGGCCCATTGCACTCTGCTGTGTTCTGTGCTAGTTCCTTGTGAAAGTGCCTTCAGGTGCTTTCCCAGTCCTCACAATATTTGTTCAAGAACAAGCTAAGAAAAAAAAGAGTTACTGGAGGTTTTAAAACCTATTTTCTTTTTATCTAGTGTTCTGTTTAGGCTTTCCTCCTAAGCAGCTTACAATAATATAAACAACCTGCTGAAAAAACTCACTGTCAATCTGTTGCTATAAATTCCTAAAGGTCCAGGGGCTTCAGGAGCTGGATATTGCACCTACAGGCCTTGGAGTCAGAGATAAGTATCAGATAATTCACTCTTCTAAAAAATACTCCCTTACATTCAGAATGAGTGGAGAGCAGGAAGGGGGAAGAGCAGATGGGAGGACGTGTGCTGAGAGCGGAGGCATGAGCAGGGTACCCGGAGTGTGGGAGGAGGATGGACACCCTTGGGATGCGAAAGTCCCACAGCTGAGCGAGCGCTCGCCTCTCCCCAGTGCCCGTGGCTGAGTGCTTTGGCGTGTTCCTCAGCTGCGCGTCTTCCCCCTTGGTGAAAAGCGCACGCTGCTTCCTTCAGCTTGTGAGGGTTCAGACCACCAGCCCAGCCTCTGTGGCTGCTTTAGCAGAGAGAGCATCCATTTCAGCAGCTGCAGCTGGGAGAGGCATCGGCTGGGGGTCTCTCCCCACAACTTGGGGTGTCCCGCTGCAGCTGGGGGTCTCTCCCCTCGGCTGGCGTTGCTGGGCTGGTTGCTCTGCAGGGCGGCTGCTGGGGCGTGCCGCCCGCGGCAGTGCTGCGCTGCTCCTGCTTTCGGAGGTGCTTGGAAACAGTGAGCAAAATCTAATTAAGAAAAGTGAAATACAGCAGGTTAAGTCAGCTGCATCAGAGTGTGAAATGGAGCCATTACAAAACAAAACAAAACACTGTGCAGTGGCATCTCAGGAGCTCGGCAGGCTTACAGTGGTGCTGCCAGAGCTCCCTGGCATCCGAGTGGGGCTGCACCAGCAAGAGCATGTGTTGTGCTGACTGTGGCAGGGCTTTGCTGCTCAGCACGGCTCCTGCTCAAAACGGGGGGTCGGAGGGGCAAAGCATGGTATGGGCGTCGCAGCAGCACACCGGCCTGACAGTGCGGGTCAGGAGGCATGGGAGAGGGGGTGATGAGAAAGTGTTAGTTCAAGAGAAAGAGGAAGAAGTGGAAAGAGAAGCTGGGCAGCAAAGGGGTGAGCCTGGAGGGCAGGTGTGGCACAAGGCTGAGCCTTTCTCCCCTGAGGATGACAAACTCTGCAGCCATCAGAGCATGTCTTTATTATCTGAAAAACTGAGCTTGGCCCAGCTGCTGTTGGTGGCTGTAAGAAAGACACTCTGCTTGGGTGGCAGAGGTTGCCACGTGGAAAGTGGGCACAGGGGCCACCACTTTGCTCTGGAAATGAGTCAGTGGCTGCACATGGGTGCAAGTTTGCCTCTTTAATAACACTTTTTGTGTTACCATTAAACAAAGAGAAACAACAAGCCACCACCTTAAAAAACAACACAAACCCCAACTTTTTCAAGGATGCAGCTTTCTGAGATCTACAAGTAGAACTTTTTTTTTTTTTTTTTTTAAAAAAAGGAAATAATCTGTTCTTCATGATGCTACTATGAAATGGTAGAATTAATTCTACTGTTTGAATTGAACTTTAAAAATAATCTGGAAAAAAAAATTCTTACTGGAAAAGTGTCTTTTGAAACAGGCAGGAATTGTTGCAGAACCCTGAAATATTTTTAATTGTTTGGTAATTGACTGCAGTTTCCTCTCTCTAAAAGCTGGAGAAAGGACATCTTTAATGTATGACAGTAAGTTCAGCACAAGTGAAGCTGATTTCAAATAGCTAGAAAGGGTAGCCACAGTAATAGGATTAGTAAAAAAAAACACATGTTGTCTTTGTATCTAAAATCCTGAGGCTAATTTGTCTTCGTTCCACTCCTCTGAAAACTTTTGTAACAAATTTCTTTTGTCAGGAACGCTTAATGATGTTTCACTGTTAAAATGTTCCCAAGGAACATCTAATACC
This sequence comes from Hemiprocne comata, assembly GCA_020745705.1. Taxonomy (NCBI): domain Eukaryota; kingdom Metazoa; phylum Chordata; class Aves; order Apodiformes; family Apodidae; genus Hemiprocne; species Hemiprocne comata. The sequence goes on along the minus strand of CM036593.1, from coordinate 14,371,114 downwards.
TGCTGGGAAAATTATCTGTAAAGGTTATCACAGTACGGCTTGGATGTAAAATGTCAAAGGACAACTTTTTCTCTTTCCCCTTCTTCACCCTCCCACCCCAGTCACAGGCAGAAAAATTGGGGGAGCTTTTTGCAATGCTGTCAGCCAGGCAGATGCTTCCTTCCAGCTTCTCACCACTTTTGAGAGAGCCCTGGGATGCATTTTATTTAAGCTAGCAGGGGATCTGAAGGCAGAGAAAATTAATAATTCGCTAAAACTTTGCCGGAGAGAAGAGCTCAATGTCTGTCATTGTCACCTGAAGGACAACTTCACAGCCAGGCCAGGAGGCACCTGTGGCTGAGAGCTACACAGTGCTCTTGTGGAGGGCAGCACCAGCCATGGACCCTGCTGGCATGGGGGCATGGGAACAGAGAAAGATTGCCTTCAGCTTCAAGATAACAGCACGTGGGCTGCAGTCCATTTTGCTTCACGTCTCAGTACTCTACCCTTTCACTACTCAGGCAAAAACATGGCTAAACACATCATCCTGCCACCCCCACAAAACTGAGCATATTTAATGCAATGACTGTGGTTTTAGTGGTTTCTAAGCAGGCTTTCTGATCCTGCCCTCAGAAACTAAGACACTGCACAGCAACTTTAACATTCCAGTATTGTTTGGCGTTTTTTTGTTATACTGAAGCCTTTTATTTTGCACAGATGCAACACACTTAGATATTAAAAGTTTTTGTTTGATAACTGCAAATATTTGTGGATGCAGCTATTCCTGTAGCTGGGAGATGTGCACGTGTGACCAAAGTCACTCACAGAAGAGTCCTTGCAGGACCAGGTCTACGCCACATCCCAGCCCTCTCCAAAGCAGCAAGGAAGAAAGTCTCTGCATGCTTCTGAGATAAGCATCCATTCTTCAAATTAGTCTGAGTTTTATTTGTTAAAATATCCATCCGTAATCTGTTTGTAGGATGGAAATCAACAGCAGACATTATGGTCAATCTTGGCTGCAGTCTTTGGCCTTGATTTTTCTTGTGGTCATATCAGATGTGCGTGTACCCAGCAATCCAAAGCTTGACACAGTCTGCTCCCTGCAATGCTCTTGTGGACCTGTGCAAACTCTTCCCCCTGCACCTTAGATGAGGAACTCCTGAAAAGCACTTCATTGTTCCCACTCAGCAGCTTTGAGCAATGGTAAAGTCCCTTCATGTGGTTGATAATTTTGGCAAGTCTTTGTGAGCACTAGCTAGGGTTCACAACTATCCATGTATCTGTATACTACAGACTGATTAAAATCCAAACATCCAGGAAACCAGTTCAAAGACACTGGATGGCTAATGAAGGAATAGTTATTGTGACAGTAGGGATATTTTCAAAGGTAAATGCAGTACGTGGTGTGAGGTACACACTAGTCATGAACAGAACTTCAACATTTTTACCATCTTGTTTCCTGGTGTTTCTCAGACAGGTGAGTCTGGCTTTTTTTTCCTGCTATTTGGGTTTTACTTATTTATTTACTTTGTCTCCTCTAGCCACTGAACAGCCACAAGTGCCTGATTACCAGAGATTCAATCCCATTCAGTGGGTAAGTGGTACAATCAGTGCTCTCTGCTCTTCCTCTTGGGCATGCTGCACTATGCATTGACTTACCAGGATAAAATACCTCTTGTGTATCTGCACATCAGAATCAGGCTGAGGTAGTTTTGCCCAACACAATCTCTCTCGGTCAGTACCATTTCCCTATCTTGATGTTTCTGTAACAGTATATTTTTTTAATATGCAATATCTTAATGATCAGGTTTAGTGGCTTTACCTGATAGAGGCATTTCTGCACTTACAGTAAAGAATTTTGAAGAAAGAAAGTCTTTAAAAAAAACAAAGGCTATGAAAGCTGTCTAGGGTTGTATTTGATCTGTGCCATGTGTATGCACGTTCTTGTTCATTGTGGTTTTAGGTAACTGTGCTCACAATTGGTAACAAGAACATAGAAATGCCTTGGGAGTAAAGAGAGACTATTTATGTTTGTTAAGCTTTGATAATGTGTTGACATCTTTAGTGAAACTACAGAAAGGGTCATCATCCTTTGCTGTCTTTTCCAGTGGCATGTTTTGGAATATTTCTCTTTTTATTCACATACCCTCTGTTTTCAGGTGAATACAGTTGTAGCTGCTCTCTCATGGACAGCTTTCTTCTGGTTTGTGCTGTGTCATACAGGTACAAATTTCTGACAGCTGGAAAACATGCCTCAGATAATTCACTGAATGCTGGTGATGTGACAAGCAAAACCCTTGAAAATCCCCACTGGTTTTGAAACTGCGTAACAGGAAACCCCCAAGGCTGAGTTCATGAAAGATGGCTTTGCAGGACTATGAGAAAATCCCCACTGTGGTTTTCGGGGTCTTAAAATTAAAAAAATCTCTGCTATTATTTTTGTAACAAACAAAATTTGCATCTCTTTCGATGCTTATGACCTTGACAACGTAAATGGATACAAAACACTGGCTCCAGTTGTTCCATTGTTTGGAAAGGCCTCAACACAGTTGGTGATTATAAGGGGAAATATTGTCTAATAGGCACAAAAGGACCTGTGGGCTGCCAGCAGCTCCCTGGTCAGCAGCAGCAGCACTGCTGCTGGCCTGCAGGGAGAGGCCATGTGCCAGTGCCACCTCTGGGACTAGCTCGGGATGCAGCCCTGGCACAGCAGCACTGGCATATGCTGCTTTCTCTCAACTCCACAACACAAGCCCTTCCCAGCCTCAGTAGTCACTTCACTCTTCTATTTGGTTTTCCCCATGTGTAAGACAGAGGAGGTCAACCTGTTTGAGCTGTCTGCTGTTCAGCAGGTTATTCTGGACCCCCTTTTTCAGAGTGTTGGGAAGGGAAATCAAGGTATAAACACAGCCTTTGCTCTGAGCTGGGATGACAGCAAGCACTGCTATGGTGATTTCTGACTTGGCACATTGCTTCCCATGTCTGGATTAATCTCAAAAATAGAAAAAATTTCTGATAAGGCTGGTTATGGTATTGGATAGCCATGTGATTACAGGAGCATGAACTGTTGCATGAACACCTGTACCTCCCAAATAACTCTACCACAAATTCTCAGTTAAAAAAACCTTTTACAGCCATTCCCGTATTGTTAACATTCTTCAGGGAAGGACACTGGCTAGATAGAGAACCAATAACAGTACCTGCAGGATTATATATGTAGTCATGTGAAGCAGGTTTGTCTCTTGAAGATGGAGATCTTTGCATGTCCCATAGTTGTCCCCTGAATTTGTGCAGAAAGGCCATCCCTGAAAGGTGGGGATGTTAAGAGTGGTTCTCATGCACCAAATGAACTCAAGTGTGGACTTCCTGTTGCTTACCCACAGTTTTCAGGTGGTCATTACCCTTCCTTGATTCACACATGTTTGGACCAGTGGACTTGGAGGGGGAGAGCTCACGTGTGGACAGGTCTTGCCAAGGAGGCAACTTGCAGTATGCTCTGACACCACAAACAACTCTTCTCTCTGAATGTTTTCTGCAAGAGTAACTGAGATAATCAAGCCTTAAAAGCAAACAAAATAATAAAAAACAAACAAACAACCTCAAAGCCCTCAAACTAAAGTTCAAACTGCTGGCCAGGGCTATTGCCAACCTCCTTCAGCAACGCTTAAGTGAGCTGAGACTTCTTTGACAGCAAAAGTCGTAGGTAGAAAAATTTCACACAAACAAAAAAAGAAAGCATATGCACAGCAGGCTTCTGAAACAGCAGTGCCAGAAGACAATTTTTAAAGGTCAGAATTATTATAGGACATTAATTACCAATGAGATAATGCTCAAATTGCCTTAGCAAATTCAGACACTGTGTAAGGCTACACACTGCAGAGAGTGCAGCCACCTGAAAAGAGTTTAACACTTTAACAGAAAATATGCCTTGCTTAGAACAGAGCTAGAAGAACATAATGAGAAAACAATATGACTTCCCTAAAGTAATTAGGAGGGAGTGAGAGTAAATAAGCTTTTGCAGAACAAAGTATGAGTGAACTAAATGAGAACAAATAAACTGGGACTCAGGTTTCCTGCAAGTGCAGGAAAGAGAAGGCAGATAGTCCTGTCTTTTAACAGTGGTGCCTGAAATGTCAGCAAAAAGCAAAAGTGTCTTTGCAAAGAGGGCAAATTGCAGAACAGATAAAATATACTTAGCAGTTCCTGATCCCAAATGTACCAAAAACACCAAAAGTCTTTCCACTGGCATCACTGAGGTCTTAATTTTGCTCCTGGAGAGCTTAGGTAGGTCACTTAGATTGCAGGAACAGTACATGGTGTTTCTAGGAGAAGTGAATAAAAAACAATTCTGAAACATTATATTTATTTTTGTCTTGCTCTTAAATTGAAAGTAGATCAAGGCTGGACATGTATCATTTGCAAGCCAAAAGTTGTTTTACCACTTTTTTTGATAATGTGGCATTGACTGAAGAAATATTTAGTTACCGATTTGGGGGAGTAATCCGTTTATCTGGTAATCTATGCATATTTTAACAAGAAAACAGCTGTTGAAGTAAAGTGATAACCAAGTTCTAGCTTTCCTTTTTATGGGAGGCTGAACTGCAGAACTGAAACTGATTTTTGAAGATGTTTATATTTAGCGAATTGGCCCCATCCCTTGTAGACAGAGTATTTCTGAAACTTGGAATAGCGTTTGGCTTCCATTTCTAGCCTTTCAGCTTGCAAAAGTGCACCATGCAGGTGTGTGGATGTCTCTGTACTCAACCTGGGTATAGGCTTTATAGGCTTTGTATATATACATTACGTATGTAAGACAGATATATGTATTTCTTTAGTAGTAGTTGCCAAGAAATACTTTTAGTACTGTGACCTTGTCTTAAACTACCTGTTACAGGTAGATGTGAAAACTATAGCAGATTTGTTTTCTCAGCTCTGAGAGGAAAATTCTAGTTAACAATTTACCATGAATATTGTGATAAAGAGTATAAAAAAGAGTTGGAAAGAGGGTATGTCCTTCAAAACATGGAACACAGAGTTCAGAGTTAACTGTGTTTAATATTTTTTCATTAAAAATTTCCACTGAATTGGCTCAACAGCCTGAGATAAAAACAGAAGATTTTATTTTTTTTTTCTTTTTGATGGGGACATGTAGATTAAGGTGAGAACTCTCCAAAGATTATCTGCTGAGTGCCAGCTTTTAATGAATCCCATTTGTTTTCTTGATTAAGTCTGCTATTACCCCTGTTTAGTCTTGTCACGAGCCCATTAGCTGGAATTTTCATATCATGGTTTAGAAGAGAAATTACCCTAGAAGAGCAGCACTCATCATCAGCCAATTTTCAGTGTATTTAATATAGTTTACAATTTATGAATTCAGGAACTTGTAGCCTCATACATATATATATAAAAAAAGAAAAAACAAACAAACAACAAACTGCTCTTTGTGGTGAAATCTGTAGGCCAAGAAGAGTTGCAGTCGAATATCAGTTTGCAGTGATAACATTGTATATAGAGTATGTACTTACAGCTGCAAGGTTTCTTCGTTGAACTTGCATCTGACAGGCTATGTCAGGTCTGTGATTTGCCAGACAGAAGCTTCTTTAGGGAGAAGCGACTCTCAAAAGGTTTGACCTGTTATTTTCAAAAGAGAGGCGTCCAGGTGTTTGTCAAGCCTTGTGGTCACAAAGTACTCATGAGCTTTGGAAGTGCTTAAAAGCCATGTGGTGGGTACAGTGTAAAATGTATGTTGGTGTTGCTCACCCGCCAAGTTTTTAAAATTCTTGACTTTCTTGAAAATGCTGTGAGAGTAGCCCTGTAGGAGATTTAAATATCTCCATTTCTTTTCAAGTTCTCTAAACGAAAAGAGCAGAGTAGGGTGAAATGTACTTTTTAAATGACATTTTGCAAATTTCAAGATATGCCATTTCAGCCTCTCCTGGAAGTGAAGACTTGGACAGTGGAATTTGCGGAGCTGCCACAGAAGTGTTTCATCAGTGAAAAGAACCTGAGAGGACTCTGACTGAATCATGGGGTCACACTCTGGCATTATTTTGTAATGGGAAACATGACTTTGCCAGGTACTTGGAATCAAACATTGCAAATAGTTGGATATTATGCCATTACTTAATATTATCCATTCAATGCCCTCTTTCTCTTTTCTTGTTTTCTTTGTGCCACTCTAAATGACTAGGCTGGCCTGCTGGCATTTCCCTTTTTACTTCTGCTTTTCCTCCTTTCTACCTCCTTTTCTGCAAGTCCTGAAACAGAGCAGGATCTTCATGACTCTCTTCTCTTCTCTTAGAGCTCCCACATCATTTTCTAGCTGATGAACAGTGTGAGAAACATCCTGTAATCAAAACAAAAACAGCTCCAGTGATATCGCTGTTCCACAGGAGCACCCAAAGATGTCTGGAAGAATTTCTGGGCCCAGAGGCTATTACAGGGAGCACTGGTTGGTAATCACAGCTTTTTTTAAAAAAACTATCTGAATTACAGAAGGAAAATCCTTTCCCATATCCTTGCCAGGGTTGGATCAATGCACAAGGACCCATTTCATAACTAACCAAGTCTAAAAATTCAGCTCTGTGCTAGATTTCTTGGCTGGATGGAAAATAAACTTCTTTATAAAACTGGTAAATGACCATGACTGTCTCTCGAAAGAATGCTCTCTTAAGAATAATTCAGATGGTATAAGATAAATGTATCTCTCACAAAAAAGCAGCTTTTCCAAAACCCTGTCGTTTCCCTACACAATATTCTCTCTAGCTACAAGGTTCTTTTCCTTCAGTACATGTATTATAATAACCCTTTCAATCTGTTCTGCTTTACATACTCGACACCATGAATCTCTAACAAGGTTAGGGGTGAGTAACAATTTAAATCTACTTTCAAATACAGCTGAAAAATCTATTATAGATGCAACCTTGAACTTTAATTGTATAAAGACAGCTTCTTTCTTAGCATTCGCACAATTGATAGAGTTTCTTGCTTGTAAGTCTGCCTGGACTTTCTGGCTGTGTCAATAGTTCTTTATTCTACATCTAGACTTCGAAAAAATAAATGTATACATTTACAAACTATAACATTACAACATCTGTTGACATTGTAACGATGAAGGTTGTAAAAATACTTGATTTGGATAAGTTAATCTGGTTAATTATGTGTTAGTCTTCCTGCTATTTTGCTAGGCTACACAAGAGGTTGCTGAAATCCAGCATTGTTTTTCAGATATACTTTCATGGATTTTTTTTTTATGGAAATGATTGATAAGAGCTAGAGGACACTTTGACATGAAGTTAGTCAAAGATTTTCCAGCAGTGGCACAAACTAAAGAAATAAGAGGAAGTTCAAAGGCTCCATGCAAGGTAAAACAGAGTCTCTCTCCATATTTCTGGCTGCTTATAGAAGTATTTCTGTGGTCTCATGGTTTCAAACCTTTCTGGTACTTCTGATCAAACAAAACATCACCATAAAAAAGCCAAACAAAACCAAACCTCAAGTCAATGTATCTGGCTTGAACACCCATGGTCTGAAATCTCTCTTCACAGGAACAATACCCCTCCCATGGCCATAGGCATGCTCTTGGTGGGAAGGACTGGTTTCAGAGCTGAAAGTTTGTCCTTCACACCTCAGAAGTTTCCATTAAACTTTGAAATCAGGGTAGCTAGAGCAAAGGTGTTAACATCCTTATGGAAGTGGAAATGAGGCTGCTGCTAATCCTATGCTCACAAACAGATCTCAGCCACTGGTAGCAACTATGGATCTGCTCAGCCCTGGAGTAACTGTGTAAAAGACCAAGTGAAATTTTCTGTTTTGTTTTGATAAGCTCTAAGCCATGTTATCTCAGGCCTCCTAAGCACAGATATAAAAATTTTGCCTTGAAAATACTTGATCAAATAATTCACCTATTGTTCAGATAAGAATATCTTTATCAAGCTCATTCATTTTCATTAAATCAAGGATAATGTTGTATGAGTGGGTCTGTCCCTCACTAGTCCTTTTGATCCCAGAGAGCTACAAGATAGAAAGAAGAGCCCTGTAATCCCTCTAGCACTGCCTGGAATATCACTTGAGCCTCTGAGACACAAAGCTCTGAGCCACTGATCCCTCTATGGGAGCACATTTGTTCTTCTTTAGCTGAAATTTTAAAGAAATTTGTAGGCTTTACAGTTTGATACTGTCAGTTTTGCCCAATATATCCTATTTCAAATGTATTAGAACACATAAAATAGTACTTGGAAAAAGAAAGATTCAGAACACGGAAAGTTTGTGGTCCCTAGGCAGAGATTTGAGATGTCTATATTTCATCTTCATTCAGAAAATGAGACATAAATTTTAAAAATGAGACATTTTGGAAGATTATTATCTAATTTGATAATTCGGCTAATGAAATGCAGTTAACTGAATATAGCACATGATATTAATTAGCAGTAAGATGTATGTCCTCCTTATAATACTTACCAACAACACTGGTGAAGAGATGTCATCAGGAGCTCTGTGGTGTTAGCACTGGGAATATTGTATTTTGTTACATGCATCAGTCCTGAATAATACTGACTTACGCTAACTCCTAAATTAGCTCAGTCCCTTCCTCTTACCTAAAGCTTTCCCATCTGGAAAAGAGATTCATTTCTAGGAGGAAGGTAATGAGACAGTCCTTATGGTATGGGCTTTTGACTGATTAAACAGTCATATGCCAAGTCCCTTTATGGTGCCACAGAAGGAAGAAAAATTAATAAGTAAATTACAATTAACATACTACATTGAGTAATAAACAGCATAGCTTTTCAGCTATACTAGAAAGCTACTAGAAACTTCTAAAAATTCAAAGTAACATTTTACTTCCTTAAATGTTTTTTTCTTTTGAGCTGTATTGAGCAATTATGCCTCTTCAGAGGTGGTTAATTTTGTGAGCAGCATATTAATAATTTATTAGTGTGTTAAAGGTATTGATCATACAAGGGTAGAAGCATTATGCTTAAGTTCCTTCTATAATCCATTAAAAAGGAAGTAAATTGCTTCAGTTTCATATTAAAATATAAAGCCAGCAGGCAGGGGTTTAAAACACATGTAAAGTTGTTTTCCTATCTAAACTGCAGTCATCCATCCTTGATCTGTTGGTAACACACACGGATTTCCTGGGATTCAGCTGTGGGTATTCAAACCAGAGACTCTTCCTCCTTCTCCCAGTGTCATCCCAGTGTCCCCCTCCTGCGTTGACTGTGTGGCTGGGTTGTGTGCCTCCTCTCCCCTCTGACCACAGCTCTGCTGAGACCCTCTGGGAACCTTTAGGGGCTGATTTCAGTAGCTGTGGCAGTAGTCTCCATTTCTTCTGTTTGTGACCACACTTCTGGGTTTGGGACACTACACTTGGAGGTGAACAGGCTCTACGTAGATTCTCCTGGGGAAATGGTGGGGATGTCTGCTATGGGACCAGAGCTACAGCTTGTCTCTTTATTCTTTCCAGCCCTCACCATTTTCTCATGTTTGAGCGCAAAGTCCATAAACATCGTATTTATGCAAGGTGGGTACTTACAGCAAAGTCTGTAAAGCTTGTACAGATCCAGGAATCTACCTGAATGTGACTTTTTGCTGCATCAGGGAACTTAGTGTTTTCTTGACTCTGAACTGCTCCCCCACAGTTGCATGAATAAGGCTTTAGCCCTCAGACTCAGGACTGTAGGATGTTTGTGACAGGAAGATACATTGGCAATGGAACTAATCAGTGCAATACCTATTCTTCTGTTCCTGTTCTAATGCAGAAGGAAGAATTATATAATCCAGAGGAAATAAATAATTGGTGAATAATTTTATTAATCAGATTTACTCTGGACCATCAATCTCATTATTTGTTTATCACCCAGGCTTCCACTGAATCTATGCACAATTAAAAAAAAATTACTAAGTGAACAGTATTGAACTGATCCTTAATTAGGGCAGCTGAGATGTCTTTTATAATTAACTGGGCTTTGTTAATAATTATTTCCTGATAGTTGGAATTGTTTTCCACAAGTAAAGGAGCTATAGTAATGGTAACACTAAGAAATCTTTGATTTTTCAGTGTAAAATAATGACCAGGCTTACTGTGCTTAAGTTGTGTAAGACCTATTTGTTCCCACTGATAGCTAAATTAATCGCGTCGATTTGGCTGTACACACAGGAAGGTTTTACAAAATCAGTTCTCTTAGTATAGAAATAACTGTGCACCCAAATCTTTAAAATGTGGCTCTTCTAATCACAGAATCACAGAATCACCAAGGCTGGAAAAGACCTTTAAGGTCATCAAGTCCAGCCTATGACCAACACCACCACACTGTCTAGACTATGGCACTAAGTGCCACATCCAGCCTTTCCTTGAACACATCCAGGGATGGTGCCTCCATCACTTCCCTGGGAAGTCTATTCCAATGTTTAATCACCCTCTCTGTGAGGAAGTACTTCCTAATATCCAACCTAAACCTCCCCTGGAGCAGCTTCAGGCTGTGCACTCTTGTCTTGTTGCTAGTTGCCTGGAAAAAGAGCCCAGCCCCCACCTGACTACAACCTCCCTGCAGGTAGTTGAAGAGAGTGATAAGGTCCCCCCTGAGTCTCCTCTTCTCCAGGCTAAACAACCCCCAACATCCTCAACCTCTCCCTATAAGACTTTTCCTCCAGTCCTTTCCCCAGCCTTGTTGCTCTCCTCTGGACCTGCTCTAGCACCTCAATGTCATTCTTGAAGTGAGGGGCCTAGAACTGGACACAGTACTCGAGGTGAGGCCTCACCAGTGCTGTGTACAGGGGGAGAATTACATCCCTACTCCTGCTGGCCACACTATTCCTGATACAAGCCAGGATGCCATTGGCCTTCCGGGCCACCTGGGCACACTGCTGGCTCATGTTCAACCAGCTGTCAACCAGTACTCCCAGGTCCTTCTCTGCTGGGCCACTCTCCAGCCACTCTTCCCCCAGCCTGTAGCGCTGCCTGGGGTTATTGTGGCCAAAGTGCAGGACCCTGCACTTGGTCTTGTTGAATTCATGCCGTTGACCTCGGCCCATCGACCCAGCCTGTCCAGGTCCTCCTGCAGCTTCTTCCTACCCTCTGGCAGATCAACACTTCCCCCCCAGTCTTGGTGTCATCTGCGAATTTACTGAGGGTGGACTCAATCCCCACATCCAGATCGTCAACAAAGATATTGAATAGGACTGGGCCCAGTACTGATCCCTGGGGGACACCGCTGGTCACTGGATGCCAGCTGGATGCAGCTCCATTCACCATCACTCTCTGAGCCCGGTCATCCAACCAGTTTTTGACCCAGCAAAGGGTGCACCTGTTGAAGCCTTCTCCAGGAGGATGCTGTGGGAGACTGTGTCAAAGGCCTTGCTGAAGTCGAGGTAGACCACATACACAGCCTTCTCCTCATCCACTAGGCAGGTCATCCAGTCATAGAAGGAGATGAGATTAGTCAGGCAGGACCTTCCTTTCCTAAACCCATGTTGGCTGAGCCTGATTCCCTGGTTGTCTTCTACATGCCGCTGGTTGTACAGCATCCAGGCATTCAGGATGATCTGTTCCATAACCTTGCCAGGCACCGAGGTCAGGCTGACAGGCCTATAGTTCCCTGGATCCTCCTTCCGGCCCTTCTTGTGGATGGGTGTCACATTGGCCAACCTGCAGTCACCTGGGACCTCCCCAGTGAGCCAGGACTGGTGATAAATGATTGAGAGCGGCTTAACCAGTTCTTCCACCAGCTCCCTCAGCACCCTAGGATGAATCCCATCCCGACCAATGGACTAGTTGGGATCTAAGTGGCACAGCAGGTCCCTAACTACTTCCTCCTGGATTACAGGAGGGGGATTCTGCTCCCCATCCCTGTCTACCAACTCAGGAGCCCAGTTGTCCTGAGGGTAGCTAGTCTTTTCATTAAAGACTGAGGCAAAGAAGGTGTCATTTGTGCTTTCTGATGATGAGCCTGAGGTTACTCCTCCAGCAGCCGGATGTGATTCATGGCATATCAGCTGGAGTTTCCTTTATCAGAGATCAAGAGCTTGGTGCCCATGCGTGGCCACACCACATGTTGTTCAGTGACATAACTGAAATCAGCTATTGCTCCTAAACAACGTGGTGAAAGAGCTGCACCTCAACACAGATCCTCCCAGATGTCCTAACTGGTGAGGCCTCTACACTCCCCACGCAGGGCTTCCAGAGCTGCTGCCCTATGGCTGGGATGCCAGGGAAGAGGTTCTCCAGGAGGTGTGCTCCACAGCCATGGTCATGCCATGCATCACAGGTAGCACCACTCAGCCAGCCTCCAGCAGACACAGAGCTCTGCTTGGAGTTGCTGTAGGGAGTACTCATTGGCTGGAAGCTCTAGAAACCTGCCCAGATTTCTTAATTTTAGTGAGGCCTCACAGATGTAAGTGATTCTTTTAGAGAAGCTGGGAAAGATGTGGACAGTAATGCTGGAATTGGGGCAAATGGGCTTTATTTGCAGGTTATTACTACTTCTTTCTTCTTCCCTTCTGATGCTGGCTTAGGGCACAGCCTCAGAAAGCCACAGGAGTGCCATCTGGTATTTCTAACTCTGGAGTACATCCAGCCTTCTGTGGGGAAGTTGCAGCAGACTCTGCTGTGTGGGCCTCTTGGAAAGAGGCATTTGCTTGACCATTGCCTCTGGTTTCAAGAGAACTAGTATGTGCTCTAATCTAGGAAAAGAGTAGTCATGTTACTACCCGAGGTTGTTTGGGATTCATTATGAATCTGTGTGAAAGACCATGTGGGTTAAACAGGTTCACTGCTAATTAATACCTTTACTGCTAACAAAGTAGCTCCTTGCTCCAGGGGTTAGGCAGAGTGTGAGAAGAAAAACAAGCAGGGAGCTGTGTCTGCAGGCTCTTTCAGGACTGAGCCAGCACCTGGGTATGTGTAAAGTGTAGGGAGCTGCTCACCAGCACCAGGGGTAACTCACAGCCACCCAACAGCGTGTTGAGTACCCAACTCTCAGAAGCACCAAGGCAGCAGGGCTGAACTTGCATGGTCAAAATCAGAGTATGTTTCTGTTTATGAACTCCAGAGTTCATAAAACCAACAGGGTTTATTTTTTTGTATAATTTTCTGTGAGATTTGTTTAACGTGAATAGTCATCCCTGGAGAGATCTTGGACTGCACTGCATTGCGTTCAAGCTAGAAAGTGCAGAATGAATAGTTGTGAGAATTATTCAGCTGCCTCTGCTCTCTGCCTGGCAAAGACATCTCTCATCTGGTCATTTATAAGGAATCTAGTGAACTTGGCGCATTGCTTTTGGATCAACCTGTTGCTAACAGTGAAGCCTAAGTCCATAAACAGTAGAAACCTTTCAAGGCTTTGGGATGATGGGAGCAATGCGATTCCTTACTCCTGGAAAATCAAAAGCATGGTGCGATGGGGTTCCCTGACAATCATTCCCATTTTTGTCCTGTTCACGAATCAACTGACTCATTGAATTTTGTGTTATTAACTAATGTCTAATCATTTTTTTCACTGTTGAATTCCTTACAACTCTCTTCAAAATTTAGTCAGTAAGAAGATTAAAACATAAATGCCATTAAATATGCTTTAAATATCAGACCTATTGAAAGATTTCCAGGTTCTGTATCCTCTTAAAAATAATCTCCATTCAAAACAGAGAGGAAATGTCATCTGCATGAATGTCTTCTGAGTTTAAGATTGGATTATCCAGGGAATTATGTAGAGTAGCTTTGGAAATCTGATAATTGAAACAAATTTTGGCTCTTTTATTTATATTTTAAATCCCTGTAACATTTGGGCAATTTTTTAGTGTTGTATATGTGCTGTTAAACTCACATGTAAAATTTTCCTGAGTAACTACATGTGAATTAAAGGTCATAGAGCCTGAATTCAGATTCAGTCAAGCTGGATTTGCTGGAATTTGAAGGTGATTCCTGGATCTGCATGAGATTAAAGTGGGGGGCAGGCAGGTCAGCCCATTGCTGTCAGCTGCCCCATGTGGGATGTTCTTCTGCTTCATAGGGAGTCAAGGAGAGTAGCCAGAGGTTAATGCTGGGTGTTATGAGTGTTCTTCTGAGCCATCCTGCATGTGACTATCACAATATCCCCAAATAGAAAACCTCAGCTTTTCACTGCCCATTTAACAACTAGTACAGTGAGTCCTGGGAGTCCCTCTGAAAAGGGCCAAATAAAAGCCCTATTACAGCCATTCCAGTTTGCACATTTAAGTGTAGGAGACAAATACTTTCAGAGGGTCAGTGCAGGGCTTCTCGGCTGCCCCAAGCCCTGCAGCTCATGTCCAACATGAGAAGCCAAAGCAACTGTGGGATGTCCAGGACAATTCCAAATGCTTTTCCCACAGGCAGGGAAACGAATGTCATCCCATCAGTCTGACATGCCAAGAAACAGGGCTCATTTCCAGGAAGAGCAGACAGGATTTATCTCCAAGGTTGATGGATACTCTGCTTTGTGGGGCAGAGAGTAAAACCTTCACACCAGCTTGGCTTTATGCTTCAAGGTGTGCATAGCACAGCTTTGGCAAAATGTCACAACGCTGGGAGGGGAGTACTGCAATTGACCCTGAAGCCTGGGCATGGGCTTCCCATCTTGCTCTTCCCAACACGTGGCAGACCCCAGACCAGACAAGCCACAGTATCTGTCTCTGCGGCCACCTCCAGTGTCGGCGTCCGTTGCGGCTGGCAGTGCCCGACTCCCCGTGCCTTTCCCCGCTGCAGCAGCTGAACTGGAAGGCACGTCTGCTTATGGAGGAGTGCCCCTGATAAATATTGACCAGGGAACTTATCATAAATATGCGGTGAACCTATGAGCTACTGGGAAATGTTAAAGAAACATGTTTAGGACAGAGGCTTTCAAAACCGGCCAGGAAAATTCTTAGTCCAGAAAGAGGTGACATGCGCCTATTCTTTCTTCAGCTGGCTAAGCAACAGCGGGAGTGTTTCCTACTAAACAGCCTCATTAGCATAAGAATAACTACAGGGTAAATTTTCAAGCTCATTCCAAGTGAATTCAAGGGGAGGGGGGGAAATATTCTTTTAATATGCGCAACTCATGCAAACAATGATATGAAACTAATTCATTTCATCATATTATCACCATATCATATTAACTTAAAAGAAATAATAATGCAACATGGAAATGTTTGCATATTAGAGAGAACTCTCATTGTACCCTATTAGCACCATATCGTATTAGTATTGCATTAGGCTATTATGCTCCAGTGCTAAAATGATGAAATCCCACTGTGAAAACTGATATTGAATTCTTGTAATGTTTCAGAACCATTTTTAGCACTGCATATAAATAATTCATGGGAGCAGATCTAATGAATTGATGAAAACCCCCCATCCCTTGACATTGTGAGAGTATTTATGAATGTAAAGTCATGAACAGAATTTTTTTTTTTTTTTTAATAGAGATGGGCTGTGGTTGAAATATCTGGCTCATCACCAGACCCTGCATGCCCATGTCACACAGAGCCTCAGGTTGGGTGGCCACATTTCTGTCAACATGGCAAATGCAGTGTCTCAGAAGTGGGCTGGGCCAGGGTGAGGGGTGCAGTGCTCACCTTTCCAAATGTGCTGACTTGGGAGCCCTCCACAATGTACTGAGATGCCTGAGTGGGGAGACCCTGCCAGGCACAGGGTCACTGCACCAGTGCTGCTCTGGCCCATCTGCATTGGCTTTCTGAGGTGTTAAGATCTGAACCTAATGACAAATTGTTAAAGAGAAAATATGTATCTAACTCGAAGGCTTTTATGGAAATAGTGTTTGGGTACTACACGGTGATTGTAATGGTAGTTACCAACGTATAGTAGGCCGAGCTGTGTTTTATACAGCTGTACTACTGGCAAACCAGCTCCCAGTGACTGTTTAGGAAAACAAAGGACTCTATGAGGAACTAGTGAGAATTAATTCAGCCTTTAAGAGCCCCACAAGATGCAGCTGAAGCAGATGGCATTGTCCATCCCTGTGCCTGAGAGAAGAGGGAGTGGCTGTGCTGGAGCAGGGAGCAGGTGACCCGTGTGCAGATGCCTGAGTTGTTGTCACTCATTTACAGTCTGAGTTACCATCACCTTGATGATCTCCTGCTGCTCCCAGGTATCTCTTGGGTTGTGCTCCAGGCCTCTTCTTTCTCTCCTCTGGCAGCCTGCTCTCATGTCTGATTCCTCACAGCACTGGGGACCCCTGATCCAAACCATGCTGCTGCATGAGCTATAGGAGAAACGGCGACACAGGACCCCTTCATAATTTCATCAGGTTACTTTTCACTGGGGTGTAAATTTAGGGTATGAGGTCATGGAGAGCAAAGCTGGATTACTGTTCCCTTTTCTTTCCAAAGGGATGAGTGGATGGCGGCATGCTGCATACCCTGCTGCCAGGCTCAGAGATGAGAGCCCTTCTGAGCCCATGGATGTCATGTCTTGAAGGTTTATTGTGCTCTTCAGACTTGTCCTTTCTTCAGTAGTCTGGGATGCATCTGCTGTGCTTGCAGCAGGAAACATAAATCAGATGGGGGGATATCACTCTATTTTCAGTGCAAAGTGGGTGAAGTTTCTCTAAAGGTCGGTAGGAGTCACGCACTCTCAATGCTGTTCCCTAGTTAGGAGATTTCAAGGAAAAAAAATTGAACAGTGAGCTATGGGATGTTTTTGGGTTTCCAGGATACAAAGTCAGTGCATAATGACCCTATTCTGAGCAGAGAAGGAGCCAATGTGGTGCGAGATCCCAGGAACAATGTTATGCAGAGCAAGAGTTGGTGAAGAAATATGAAATGCAGGGTATTTTGTGACTCTTTACAGTCATGTAAACATGGATGTTTTCTTTAAGACTGGATTGAGAAAGGGATCCATTCTCAATGGAGAAGTTTGATAGTAGGGTAGTGGGGGAGTGTTAGTTTTCTCTCTGCTCATTTTTTTTTTCCCCACGCAGTTTTGGTTTTCCATCCTTTCCTCCAGAAAATACTTCTGTAATCATTGCAGAGATGCTGCAAGAGCTGTGCTTAGCTTCCCTTTTTTTGTGTCCAAAACTTGAAAAATTAGCAGTGCTTGGAGTTTATCCCAGCTGATTTGGCTACTTCTAGTTTTCACTGGTGATATTAAGTTACACATACGTTGCTAGTAAAAATAATTTCTGTTCTTCCTATAGTCAGTATATAAAGTGTTTGGATAACATGTTAGAGAGCATTTTTTTTTCTGCTGTTTTTTTCAGCTAAGATGAATCCCAGAATTCACATTTATTTGTAATGTAGGTAGAGGAGAGTTTTCCTCTGTGAGCTCCAGAGTTGCAGAGATGGTTGAGTTTTCACCTAATTCGTGCTAAAAGTAATCAATCTTTTGTTTCATGTTGTTGTATGAACCACAACAGTAGCACACCATCTCTACACCAGCAAATAAAAATGTGCTTATTTCACCAGAGTATTTATATATATATATTGATAGGAAATAGACACTAAGTTAACTTACTAGTCAGTAAACTATTTTTGCACTGTGCTGCCAAAGTATTATTTTAAATAGACGCCAGCAACTTGTTATGGTTTACTGAATTTGTTTTTGTGGGTCAGTATGGCCTAATTTTTCCTGTGGAAGCTCTTCTCCAATTATAACTGTGAATAATTTTGGGTGAATGTGACAATTCATGAATTGTTCCATAGCTATAAATATCGAACATTTAGAAAAGACACTTTAACCTCCAAACATTTAGTGCTATAATTACTATCGAGTATCATGGTAAGCTGGGAACAACTGTTGCTAGTGAAGAATGCTGTATTTTATTGGAAAGGTGAGTGAGAGCATGGCTGAGATGCTCACCATGCCCAAGAAGCACTTTGGCAGAGATGAGGTGATGAAATGGAAAGCTGTGCTCCTGCACACACAGGAGCAGGGACAGGGTTGAGCTCACTGCTGGTGGGTTCTCGGATTGGGACACAAACTAATCCCTACGGACACAGGCCAGGGGTGGTTTGTGGCCGCTGCCATTGAGGCTGGCTCTGAGTGCCACAAAAGGTACATCCCCTGGCTCTCCTCCCACCTGTCCTTGCTGGTGGCCCCTGCCAGGCTGCAGAGTGGTGAGCTCCCATGCTGGAGAGATGCAATGTCTACCGCCCGCAAGGAAACTGCCTCCTGTGAGCTGTTTTGAACAGGTATGGCAAATCCTAACTTTAAGAAATGCCTTTTGCATTATTAACTAAACACTACCATACGTTTTAGTAACATTTCTGGCAGTTTCAGTGGGATGTCTAATATAAAATATTATTGCAGATTGGACTGTTTCAGTGCTGGAATTATTTTTTACATCCATGAACAGCTCTTCCACCAGCATATTGGATCTCCCACAGAGATCAGTATTCAAACAGCTTACTGTTTTCTGGGCACAAGTGCTCATTGCTATTTGCCACTCTAAAAACATTCTTTAATCATCAGTTTGGAACTTAAGATTTTGGTTCTCCTCCCCGTGAATGAACATGACTGGTGCAATTCTGCTTATGCACTTCCTTGAATTTGTCTGCTGTGGTGATAGGAATGGCTGCAGTGTAAGTTAGCAGCTCCAAAATGTGTTTAGTTACTTCATCATCTCCACAGCTTTATGTTTTCTACCATCTCCCATAACTAGGGACTGGAGATCTTCTCCCTGCTGCTGCACATTTTGGTCCCACTGCAGATAAGAAATACATGTATGCATGGCACATTGCAGTAGGGTACCAGGAATAGGCTTGTGGGGCTGTGAAAGAGCCATCAAGGCTCGATTTCCAGATTTCCTTTATTTTTGGGAAGCCTGAATCTCTGTACACTGCACTGATATGCAGACATACTCCAGTGATAAGCAGGTTGTACAGCTCTGGGAAAAATTATTCTTGTGTGCAATGTATTTCTTTATCTTGCTGAGAATCACTGGGAGACCAGGGCAGGGTCCAGTGTCCCAGACCGGTCCCCTAGATGTCTGTCTAATCCTTTTTCTTCCTTACCTCAGATAAATCTCTTCAATAGATCTCCTATAACCTTTGTGTTCCTGCTCATTCATGTTTCTGATGCCAAAAATCTAAAGCCGGACCCCCAGTAGTATTGACCTCCTTATGTCTGTCTCTGTTTCTGAATAGCAGGGGAGAGAATTTCTATCAGAATCAGAAAGTACGCGAGTTGAAGATGTCCATGGCCCTTGTGTGTACCAGATGGCAAACAGCTCAGCTCCTTAGAAATTTGGTTGAGCTTACTGTGGTGAATACAGCAAACTCTTTTTGTTTTCCAGAGCATCTCTCAAACTTGTGCACTCAGCCATACAGACAGATCTCAACCTGAGCTCTCAAGCTGGGACATGAGCTGAGGTCCCCAGGAGCTAGAGGAGTCTGGATCCAGTGTGGCATCAGTGCTTCTGTCTGTCTGCCCAAGGGGCTGCAGGAGGGAGGTGGTGCAGCAACAAGAGGGGGAGCTGACCTCTCCTCCAGCAGCTGGTGGGGCCACAGGAGTGACCCTCCACCACGCGCAGACAAACAGAGCAGTAAAAGTACCACTGCTGTGCTCTGAGGGGTAGAACCAGGGTGAATCTGCAGAATTTGCCTTTGTTTTTTTGGAAACAAAAGCCATGGTGTTGAGAGACTCCAGGAATCTGAGCAGTTCCTCAGGGGATTTAGTTTAGGTGAGGACGAGTCAAGTTTGAAAGGAACATCAAGATTGGTGCTGTGATAGGGCATAAGCATAAACTAGTGAACTGGTGGTGAATGGAAATACTATCCTGGGGAAAGGGAAGGAAAAGTGCATAAGAAGATAGAAGATGACACCAGGATTGCAATGAATTAGGTGAAAGAGATGCTTTACAAGTAGTGAAATGGGAAGATAGGAGAGCAGTTCAAGGTCTGCAGGCTGTTTGGGAAGTGCTCTTTGAGGGGGAAGTGCTCTTTGAGGGGGAAGCAGTTCATCTGTTGTGTGTACTGTGGGTCCCCATTCCTTCAGAGGAACAACAGTCACGCATGTCATTATGAGGGTACAAAATTATGGATGTGAAGGGGGTCATTAGGCAGATGTTGAGACAGTTCTGAAGACAGTCTGTGAGCTGCAAGGTTAGACTTCTAGGAGGGTAAGATTGTGCTGGTGCCCAGATCATAAAGGGACTAAAGCAAGAGGGAAGCTGCATCCAAAGATCAGTGTGTGCATGGGTGGACTTGATAACACTTCTGGAGCTACAGTTGCTCATGCCTAGACTGAATTTCCTGGCACTGTGGAAGATGTCTGATACCTGGAAAGAAAGCAACAGCTTGGGAAAGTAGACCAAAAATTGTCATTAGGAACATAGCCCAAATTACGGCCTGGCCTTGCTTCTGGTGAGCTTCCAGGGAGAGCTCATGCTGACTTGGGAGCAGGTTTAACCCCAGCTCCTGGGACAGGACTCTCCTGCCAATGCACAGGGGCAGCCCACACCATACATAGCAGGATTCTGGCGAGCCGAAGATGCTCTGTACCTTCTCCAGCACAAGGCTCTGCCAAGTAACTCAGCAAAGCCCAATGGTAGCATGCTTATGGATTTCATATGGATTTCATGCAGCTTTAACAGGCTTCTGCACCGAGAAAACATCCTGCATTTGGCAGGATAATAGCTGAATTGCTCAAAGTCCAATTACAATCAAATCTTGCTAATTTGTGCCCATAACTGGAGATTCAGTGAGAATGACAAAACTTTAGCAAGTTACCAAGTAAGTGGTACACACATTTTAAGAAGCGTGGCTAATGCATTACAGAATTCATTATCACCTTACAAACTTCTTCACACTCCAGAAAAGGATGAATGCTCTTGATTCATGTATTTTGACAAGGTTTGTTTTTCAAACATCTTTTGTTATGGCTGATAAATATTTACTGTTAAAAAAAAAGTAATGAATTGTAATTAAGGAGACATTATAATCGCCTCATCTTAGCAAGTCTGTGCCATTTTGGGGGGTATAGACTGTGGCAGGCGTGGATAGAAGTGAACGTGAGGCACTTCATTCTGCTCACAAAAGCTGCTGATGAAGCCAGTGCCTGGCAAGTCCTTTCTGCAAAACAGCAATACAGGTGACTCCATTTGTCTTCCTGGTGGGGAACTGGTGCTTTTGTAAAAAACTAAAAAAAAAACAACACCAAAATAGCTGTCATTTGGCATAATATCTTTAGGGGAAGAAATAAAATAAAAATAAAAAGGAATCTTTTCAATCACAAGGAGGGTATCTTTGGCACTCTGAGAAGGTGCCACATGGAAGAAGCTTGACTGAGTGCTTGTTACTGTTCTTAAAATCTGACCAATTTGTTCACTGCTAACTTACTGTATCTCATTGAATAAGAAATACAGTTTGGGGGAAAATAGATCAGATTTGCAGGCCGGAGGCTCTGCAAAAATGGGATTTGAACCTAAGTGCAGCAACCTTGAGGCAAGGCTGCCCTTCCTCGAATGCCAGATGCGCAATGAGGGCAATTACCATCACCCACACCAGCTTCCTGATGCGGGCAGCGAGCGAGGCAAAGGTCAATTCATGGCATGAATCTTCATACTGATACCTGGGCTGCCCCGGGCTGCAGACAGGCTTTTCCTGGCTTGCCGGTAGCACGGTGATTGCAGATACCTGTATCTGCCTGTGTACCACTTGTAAATCTATAATTAATTACCATAGGTTAAACAGACTGAGGAAATAACTGGAGTCTTTTTTGAGGAAATGTAATTGTCAATATAGCAAGACCCCTGAATTATGGATTCAGCAATGATTGCTGTTAGAGATGGCGTTGGACGAGTATCATTTTGTCAATTAACCTTTTACAATTTGTAGTTTATTATAGCCTAGAACAATCCATTTTTAAAGACTTTTTTTTTTTTTAAACACAACTCTTGCTGCTTTCAACACTTACTACCTGCTCTTTAGCCTTTGAACATGGACTGTTATAGTTGCTTAGCATAATGTATAACCCTAGGTCACAAAGCTAAAGCAAACCCTTTTAATTTATGGAGGATTTAATTTTGGCTGAATATTTTGAAGAATTTCCTAACTTTATGATGGCACATCAGGTCAACCAAGGATACAAATGTATCTGTGTTCCTGGGTCTAACCACTTTATCCTACTAGAATTTAAGCTTTAATATCATAACCTAAAGTGGCCTGGCTACTAAGCAAAAGAAAAAAGCATTCTTAGTCAAGACTGTGTAATAGAGAATTCTTCTGCTACAGCAGATAAAATGACAACGACAATGACAAAGTAATTATCATAAAAATTATTCGTTTCTAAAAATACCTTTAAAAAAATATCTACTGTAGGAAATGGAATAGACAGCAGTTCTGAGGAAAAGCTTAGAAAAATGGCCATATGGTTTCTTTGCTATACAAATACAATTATTTTTCTGTTAGAAATAGTGTTCCTGTAGCTGCAATGGTGGGAAGTGTAGGAGAGAGGCAAGATTTGCAGAGAGGTAGTGTTTTCTATTAGAGCAATTGATACAGTTGAAAAGAAAAAAGAAACACTTTCAGAGGACTGGTGTGACTGAAAGCTTCATCTTTTGTTTTTTTTCCCCCCAACTATATCAGCTGGTCTAATAAAAGATATTCACTCTGCCTGCAAACCTTGCTATTTTTGTATATAGATGTTTCTGTGCATGTGATTTGTCCACTAAGAGGACAAAGAATTCTACCATTCTCAAAACAGGTATTATTTAGTTAAAATTGACTCCGAAACACTAAAAAATTTAAAATGCTTCCTTAAGATGCTGAGAGCTTGGGATTGGCTTTGTGTTTTAAAGGGAATAATTGCAACTCATGAAGGAACTACGCACATATGATAAAATGTGGTCAGCTATTCTTTTCAGTAGCTTTGAAGCAGCAGTAATCTAACAAAGCACCTTGCTCTTGCTGTGCTGACAATGAGTCCAGTGTACAAAAAAGAAATTAAACAAAAAAAGACATTTTAATTTCAAGGTTCACTGGAAAAAACATGAAAAAAAATCAATGTTTGCCAGCGAGAAAGACAAATTCTGAAGGGAAATGAAAAAATGTATTTACAGGATTCAAAGAGAACTTTATAAATAATGGGGCAATAAAAAAGGAAATAAAATATTTGTCCCTCTTAACTCGAAATACGCAGGTAATATTCCCAGCAAATCTACCACATGAAATGACCTTAAGAAATCATCCAATTATATTGTTACCAAGAAATTATTAGGAAAAGTAAAAAAAGCCTCAAATCAGAAAAACCAAGCTGTGATAGCATTAATGACTGAGGCTGGATTCGGCATTGTCCTTGCCTTGTGCTTCTCATTGCTCCCTGCTCCCAGTGGCTCTGAGGCTGTGGCATCTCCTGCTCTCTCTACAGGGAGGAGAGCAGGCAGAGCTTCTCTTCCATCACTGGTGTGCTGGGTGCTCATGCGAGGGGTGCTTGGACCAGTCACTTCCCCATTACATGGCTGCATCACCCCAGAGCTTGGAGGAGGCTACAAAACCTCCCTGAGTTGCCCATGGCACATGCACAGCCCCTGTGGAGCTCTGTGCCCCAGGAGTAGTGGGCCTGGACCCATGGAGCGTGCCTGCACATGTGCATGCTCCTGCCTTGGGGATGTGCTTGAGCCCCTCAGCTGGGAGCTCCTCGGTGCCGGTGTGCGCCTTTGGACACATCTGGGCTCAACGGTGCCTCGAGCGGGGCTGCCTGGGCTGCAGCCACCCCGCGCTGCCGCGAGGACGAGGCTGTCGGCAGGCCCGGCCGTGCTCCGCCGCAGGTCCAGCGGAGGCCTGGCGCGCTGCTCAGGCACACTGAGCGGCGGCAGAGCCGTGGTGCCAGCAGGGCAGGCCTTGCCGCTGTGCCCGCCTGGCTGCGGCTGCACAGCGACTGTTCGTGAAGCCTGTAGAGAGAGCTGCAGCTTCAGCTATGCGTCAGGCACAGCCCCACTGTCACTCTGCTTCGATCTAACCGCAACCGGTAGATTTAACGTTTTATCTAAATTAACACCCTCGTTCCCGTCTGTGTGTTCCCAGAAGGAGGGCCATGGAAGATGAAAGCGAGCAGAGAGAAGGCAGCAAGGGGCTGCGGCCCTGCGGCCCCTCACCACTGTGGATGGAGCCATGGGGGACTGGCCACTGAGCACCAGTGTCCTCGGTGCCCTCCTGCACCCCAGCGATGCCTGTGAGCACAGACCAGGCTTGCCTGCTATGTGGGACTGGCTAGTTAACTGCAAATAATTTTTAATTAAATCCCCCGACAGACTGTCTTCTCGAGTGGGTAACACAGGGATGAGCAGGATCAGGCTGGAAGCACAGCGACAGGTGCTGGACAGCACCTGCCCTGCCTGGGCCTGCCCTGCCTGCACCTGCCTGCTGTCTGCACTTCCCTCCTGAGACTGTTCTCCACTGGGATTAAATTGCTTTTCCAGACACACTAGTGTTCAGGATCAGACCTGGTCTTTCTGCCAGCTCCGTAATGCCTTTCTCCCTATTAGTTTTCCGATTTTCAGACATCAGAGCTTTTTGCAAGGATGTTTAGGTTTTATATATATACTTTGTCTGACATCTAAAACACTTTATAAACTTCATCCATTTAATTCTCCTGTGCAGTGCAGGGTGCTGTAGTGGCATTATCTTCACTTTACTGGAAAGGAGATTTACATTTGCACAAAGCCAGGCTGGTACTGGGGTAAGGACCGGGCTCCAGATGTGACAATAATGAGCTGCCTGCTTATGGCGGTAGCTTGTACGGCTCTGCCTCTCCTCAGCGTGACACTGCAGGTCAGGCCATGGATTTCCTTCTTTAAGGCATCTTTTTGTTTCAGACTGGGCTAAACCTTGCTGAATGTGTGGGGTTGCGTGGGCCCTAACTAAATGCTGCTCTTTATTTCAGATAGTAGAGTGGTTAAGCTTCTTCAGGAAACCAAAGAGGCTGCAAACTGAAAAGAAGCGTGTAGCACTACCTGCAACAACTGCGTGTGTAAAATCCTTCAGCAACGTGAACTAGGGGTTTTGCTAGGTGCCTGTGTGCAGTGATGTGTGCACACATGAGAGGGAGAAAGAGAAGAGGAAGCACAATGGCTCAGGGAGGGAACAGTGCAAAGTAAGGTCCTCTGAATGTGCTCGTGACTATGGCCTTGAGGAAAGTGGCAGGAACAAAATTTTTTGGCTAACTGCTGACCTTCAGTAAAGAACTGTAAGAAAGACTCCCATCTCTAGTGTTTCAGTAGGTAAATGAGAATGCATTCTGAACCAAAAAACTTCATTTGATCTTCCTAACTAAAATAACCCAGCTTTATTTGGTGTTCCTTTTATTTTTATTTTTTTTTTTATAACTGCATGTGTCAGAAGGGATCACAGTACTTAATTTACAGCCATTAAGC
Organism: Hemiprocne comata; assembly: GCA_020745705.1. Classification (NCBI taxonomy): domain Eukaryota; kingdom Metazoa; phylum Chordata; class Aves; order Apodiformes; family Apodidae; genus Hemiprocne; species Hemiprocne comata. Next base: position 14,345,810 of record CM036593.1, on the reverse strand, counting down.
TGGACTGCCTGATCAGCATCAAAAACATTTACAAACTGTGGGCTCACCTAAGCACATCAACTATGCTGTGCTAGCCTCAGCCCTCCAGAGCATGCACTGATGCTCTTGGGTTCGGAAATGATGTTGTTGCTGCTTGGCTGGTTTGCATCTTAGTCCAAGAAGGTTTTAAAGAACTCAGCTCCTGAGATAGACAGAAATTTAATGATTTAAGTAAAGCAATGTCTTGTCAGCTGCAAAGTTGGTTCAGGGTCTGTAAATCTGATCAAATGCGCTGAATATGGTTAAGGCTGGATTCACAACTCGGGGAGGAGAAATCAGCTCTTACTGGACAACAGGATTTTATACCCAATAATTAGGCTAAATGAAGCTGTTACACAGAATGGTGGCAAAGAGCTGTGTTTTGCTGGCAGGCTGTAACATCACATAATACATGAATGTGGTGTATGCTGGAGGTGCTGCTTTCTCCTTCCAAAATTTTTATTACAGCTCTAACCGCTGACACTTCGTTCTCTGCCAATTCCTCTACTCCCTTCTTTCATGCTGGCAAAAATATAGCGGGACACCTAAAGCTGTAGGCCTTGGCAGGATTGTCTGAATATGCTGAGCACATACATGCTGATTAATTCATTGCCTTAGCAACTGAAAATCTCAGATTATTCTCCCTTGTTTATTGGCCCTTTCAGAGCTAATGTGAAGAGTAAAGATCATCCACAGGCAAAATACAGCATCCATTAACTGCTTGCACCTGCAAGGGCCAAAAAACTCCCTTGATCCCAAAAGATTACCTGTTCCACACAAGTCAGATTAAGTGTTCTTTGAAACAGCAGCCCAATAGCCGCACCTATGCACACCAACTATTCGTGCTACTCAGCTAAATTTTCCATGGTGCCACCAGTGGCGATGTACAGCGGTTTCCTTTTGCTTTGTGGGAGCACAAATGACTGCCCAGTGTTCAAGGGAGAGGAGACTCTTGCTTTTGGAAAACAGTGTGCAGATGGAGCCCTTGATGCTGCAACCTCCCCTTGGTTTCTCCTCAGAAAGCTCATAAATCTGTAGAGAAGGAGGTGTCTGGGGTGTTACAGTAGGCAGGGTGTTTGGGTCCCTATCTGTGTGTATTGAAGATCAATAGCAGCCTCACAAATCCCGTGCCATCTGTACAGTGGCAGTTGCAGCTCGGTGGTGCTCAGCCCTGCACAGCATGGGCCCCGTGGCCGGCTGGCTGGCGCACGGCCTCGGCTGCCGGGGGAAGGGTGTGCCGAGCTGCATCACGCTCGCAGGGAAGGGGCTAGTGAGGGAAATACAGATGGGCTCGCTGGGTACTGGGCAAACAGCACAAAAGGAGCTGGCTCATTAGATGGGGATGTCTCAGTTCAAGAGCAAACATTATCTTAATGTTGCATTTTTTTTTTATTAAGCTTTCATAGTGCTCAGTAAAAAAACCTTGTTGGCTGAATCCTTGCTACCCAATGAGTGTTGCTAGGTGCAAAGTCCAAGGATGACAGTGTCTCCAGCTCTGCAATAATGGACCATGGCAGCTATAGAGCACTTTCTGTATTCTTTTGGAAATTCTGCCTGGTTTTCATGCTACAGTGACCCACTGTCCCTCATGCGGATGGTTTTGTTACTGGGGGCATCCAAGAGAAGTAACCAACTGCCTGCTTCTCCTAGCTGTCCTCCCTGTAGGTCCAATGGTGTCACACATGCATCTCCACATGCATAAGTCCCAACAGAAGTCCTGTCCATTTCTTCTGGACAATTGTCCAGAAGGACTTCTTTTCTCTGGCAATCCCTGGCCACAGGTTCCCATCGCAGCTGTCCCCAGCCACATTGTGTAGTGTCTTCAGACCCTGGAAATACACAGAGAAAAAAACACTGCCCACTTTCTGCCCTGGCATCTTTGAAATCCTGCCAGCTCTGTGGCAGCTTCTGCAGCCTTTTTTTGGGATCCTGCACCAGCAAAGGATCCTGTTTCTCCCAGAACGGATGGTAAGGTCCCAGCGCTTGTGCCGTTTCCTCTGCAGGACCTTCAACCCATATCACCACTTCTAAAGTATCTGCTTCTCTATTTTTCTATTGCTATGTAAACACAAGCTGCCCATTGGTAAACTCTGAGCTTAGAAATATCTTAAGTGCTGTCAGAAGGAATGTACGTTTCTTCAAGGAAATTAGGTGACTCATCCCTATGTCCCTTCTATGGCTGCATGGAGTGAAGTCATGGCTGGGATGAAGCCAACTCCTGGCCATCCTTCTATGAATAAGCCCAATGGGACTGCCTATAGGCATTTCACAGACTGAACTTAGAGATGTGTCCCTTGACACAGAGCCACCATATTAAAGGTGTTGAAGTACAGGTTGTGTAAGCCTGAGAGAATGTACAGAATTAATGAAAGGATTGCTGCATACTCCAGGCTTTGTAGACACTAAATAATATCTGGATTTCTTCACACTCTTTTTTTTTTTTTTTCCACATCTGTGCAAACCCTGATTTGATATATCCTAATAAATAACCAACAGCATTCTGATCCTAGTGAGACACTTCCATACTAGGATATTTTCTTTAAATTTGCAACTGTTGGCTATTAGAAATGGTTTGAGGGTATTGGTTTTGAAAATAGGCATTTTTTTCCTTCATACTACTTCCACTGCCCTTCTTAAAAGATGCACCGTTTGATGTGAATTTTTGAAAAAAAAAAAATGAATATTTGAGTTTCGGGCTACGGCTTTTTATGAAAAGAATGTAATACATACTGATGCTCAGAGCCCACTGGGGTTATATTAATTGATACCCAGAGATGAGTTAGTCTTCTACCTTAAACCATTCCTCCTCCTGCAAGAAGGATGGAATAAGAGAGGGGCTGTCGGCAGAGTACCAGGTAAACATTGCCGTGGGCACAAGGGCTTTCCCTTTCCCTAGAGCTCTTTTTGGAAACAAGCAAATGACTATCAATTAAAAACATATTTACTTGATGCAAACAGCAGCAAAAAGACTGATGTTTGCAAATGCCTCCTATTTCCAGAAACAGTACTGACAACAAATTACTGCCTCTGACAGCTTGGTTTCCACCAAGTATATTTTTACCTTTTTTCAACAGTTAGCCTATGGGGAAGGGGGAAAAGCCAATGCTTTAGAAGGTCTCCTCAGCCAGAAAAAAAAGGTGAAGAATTAATGCTATCTCAAGTCAGTCTTCTTTAAACAGAACTCTGATAACAGTATTTAGTTAATCTTTTTGTCTCCACCTGTTGGTGGGAGATCACATTGGGTTTTGTCTTTGGCTTGGTTTGCTTGATCAGCATGGAAAACCTAGCTTAAATATTTACTTTGGTCAAGCAGCACTTCAGAAAACTACTAATGCTGCCTTTAAAATCCCTGCCTATTTTAGTGGGGGCGGGAAATACTTTAAAAAGCAATGATATGAGACTAACTAGATATATTTGAAATATTGATTTTATATATCTTCTGAAATAGGGTAATGGGATATTCCTGGATGCTATATGCATGTTTATACGTCTCTGAAATGTTTGATTAATGTGCATCTAATCTTTCTTTCTGCTAATAGACCATAATATTTCTTACTAAGAAATGAATTATTCGACCACTGGTACAAGTGGCTGAGAGAAGACCATTTATAATGTTGCATCTTCAGCTAGTGTTTCTTCAGCAAGTAATCCTTGACCTGGAAAGCTGTTTCACTGAAAATGACTAATTTTGCCAATTTTATTTTTTGCTTTGTATATGTTTTTCTGGTGGCAGTCTAATCTATCCTAAAAGACTTATTTTATACTTTACAATAGTTTAAAACCATGAAAAGAAAATAGACAAAGGAAAACCTTCATGAAGCAAAGTTTCAATTCCATTTGTGGAGGTGTTATCCCAGAATTCAGAAGTGCAAAATGATGCATTGGTAAGCAGAAAGAAAACAAACACTCCAGAATTGACTAACCCATGCTTTTCTTTGTTCATAAAATATATTGTCATTCTGCACTGGTTTTCGTTTTTCTTTTCGTTTTTCTTTTTAGGTTATCTCACATTTTACTATTTTCATCATTTTCTGTGTCACTTGTTTTGAGCAATACTACTTTCCATATCTCTCAAAATTGCTTAGTTAAGAGATTCAACAATTCACAGGTAGCGTTAACAACAGTTGCTTTCTGCCAGCCTCATCTCTATCAGCCCCAATCTTGCCATTTATACGCTATAAGCAGCACTTCACCATGCAATCATTTTCAAAATTACAGTGCTAAACTTTAGGGAACAGGGGTGCTCACCATGTTAGCACACTCGGTTGCAAGCTCAGCTGAGAACACTGAGTATTACACAGGCAAACAAATCACAACAACCTGCAGCTTTGGCACTGGGTGAATATTATAGAAAAGCTGCTGAGGGTTAGTTTGATCCTTGGCAATTTCTATAAGAGAAATTGAACAATTGAGCATGTATTTTCAAGAGCACAATAAAGATCAACTGACAGTGTAATCCTACATGAGGTCATCAGGATCATGCCCTGAAGACAAGTCCTAGTGCCCAAGTTCTTCTTCCAAAGAGGAACTAAAAAGTGGTAATTTTAAATTTCCATCCACTTTAATGAATCGCATAAAGTTCAGCCTGCCCTGCATCTGCCATTCAGAGCCCTTTAGAGAGTATCCAGTTGTTACCCAAAAGCAAGGGTAAAAATGTAGGCCTTTTTTTAAATTAGAAAGCACCCACTGAATGCACCTCTCAGTAAAAGCCAGCCTTGCATTTTAGCATAACTTCAGCTTTGGTCTAGGGGCACCTGAGCATTTTCTGCACTAGATTTTTCTGGGAATGACAGAATTCAAGGGCAGTAGCAGTAGGGTAAACGGTATCTGTTGGCTTTGACATGGAGTTTTTTTGATCCATGTTATGGATTAAAGTTCTTCCCATAGTGTCAATACTGACTTCTGTAAAGAAGAGGAGGTGAACTTTAAATGAGGCTCTCCTCATCCTCCCCCTTTTTGCAGCTTTCTCCAGAACTTAGACCTCTGAAGGGCTTGTGGGAAGAAGAAGGGAAACAAAGTTTACCATAAGGGGAGAAGGCAATGGGTGTCATCACTCTCTCAGTAAGATATGAGCCCTGTTAAAAGGAAAATGGAGTGTAGGGGAGAAAGTTTTCAGAAATCAGCTGAGAAAGAGCAAAGGGTTATGCAAAGCTGGAGCAAATGAGCTAATCACCTCCTGCCCTGCCCTACTCCACCCTACCCTTCTTCTTTTGCCTCTTCATCCCCTGCTATTATCTGGGGAGATGAGAGGGCATGTCTGGTGGTGAAAAAGGTTAAAGGAAGTGTTTGGGTTACTTTTCTGAAGATGGGACTTTCTAATTCAACAGGCTGTTTCTGAGAGAGTTGAAAGGGAGTGGCTGTACCTGCCCATGGGGTAAGTACCTGTGTTAAGGGCTACTATTGATACTTTCTAGCTGTGTAAGTAATGTAGTTAGCTATGCATGCTCACCAACTGAAAGGTAAAACTGTCTTCTAATTGGATGGAAAAAAAAAATGGGTGTAGTTTCCTTTTTTCCTCAAAAGCTTCTGTTGAAATTGAAAAATATATTTTTGATAATTGTGAAGTGTTCACTTTCTTTCCTATTAAAAAACATTGCCATCTAAGCCTGTCTGGGAACCTGGGGTAAATCTCTTCTCTATGTTTTGAGCTAGCTTTTTTGCTTTTGGGAGAAATCCATAAGGAGATGGAGAAAGTCTGAGTACCTCCAGTGAGGCTGATTCTGCAGTGGTGTGAGGTATGATCCTGATGGTGTTTGCAAAGGAATGAGAGAGAAGCTTTGCCTGTGGACATTAATATGAGAAATGGTTTCTAGAGATTTTTTGCCTTCTGTATTTTGAAAGAGGCCTATACTTTTTTTTCTTCTAGAAAGAAAAAAGCCATTTTCTTTTTATTATTTGAAAGATACTTCATGGTGAGTTCCTAAGCTTTTTTATCAAGCTCATTAATAAAAGGAAGGGAAAAGAAGCACTGAGCATAGCAAATGAATGGCACAGGAAGCTTTGAAAAAAGACTTGCTTTTATAGGAAATGTTATCATAAAGTACATCTCTCGCAGTCAAGCCAAAAATGACCTCTTGTCCTGTTTTGCTATGTTAGTGCTAAGGTCTGGTTTATCTGGGAAGCAACTTCTCAGGTTCAGCTCCTGTGCTCCAAGGTGATGTTAAAGTCTGCTAGCAGTGGGACTACGGGGTGTTGGACAGGTCCTTGCCAGTGCTTCCTGACCTCAACCAGGTGCTTGGGTCCTCATGATCAAAGAGAATAAATGCCACCAAGCAGGAAGCCTTGTCTTGAAAGCCCCAGCTCCTCTAGGCTCATTAGCTGTGTTTCTCTCCCCCTGGGACTGGTGCCCTGCCTGGAGTGAGACCCTCCTGCCATGGCAGTGACCACGCTTCGTTGTTGGGAGTGAGGTGGTGTCAGCAGGTGGTCCAGGATGGCATGATGAGCTGCTAATTAATGGGAGGTGAAGGCAGCTGCTGAGGAAGTGCCTGATTAATTCATATCAGAGCAAAAGAGGAGGTATGAAGCCTCTGTAAATTGAGCGCAACTTTAGGAAAGTGTGTTGCTCTCCAGGCTTGCTTGTGAGACAACAGCTCTTGACATCCAGCAAAGCTAAAGGAAAACCTGCTAAAACAATGCTAAGCTTTTGAGTGAAAAGTTCAGACATAAGAAATGGAGAAATATAAATACTTTCAATTCTCCTCCTTGCTTAATTACTTGCAATTTTTCTTTTTCCAAGCTGTGATTCATATGTTCATATCCTTGTGTCTCAAGAGAGCCTTGGTAGCACAGCTGGGCCCTGGCTCTGGGCAGGAGGAAGTGCTGGTGCAGCTGAGCTGTGCTTATGTACTGAAGGGCTGGGGGGGACAGTAGTCCCAGCCGGCACCCCTGGTCTGGGGGAATGTGATGGCATGGGAGCAGCAGGCAAATCTGCGAGATGGAGCACAACACCTGCCACTAGTGCAGAGTAATAGGCACCTTCCCGCAGAGAAAAGTTTTATTTCCCTGGAAATAACAGATTGCCACAATTTTTCACTTCTATAGATTCTTTTTCTTGTGCGCCCATATTGATCTGTTCCACTTGGTTTGGTTTTAGAAATAACTTTTTATGCATGCAGCTTATCACCCTTAGGTGCCTGCTTGTCACTCCTCAGCAGCCAAGGAAGGGTGGGCCAGGGCAATGTCCCAGTGTATGAAGTGGACACCAGCCCCCGTGGTAGTTATGCAGGCACATCTTGGACTGATGCTGTTGGCAATGCTCCACAGAGAGCAAACAAATAAAGCTTGTAAGGGGATAATTTTAGTGAGAATAATAAATATTGGCTCTTCCAGAAGTAAAACTTAAGTGGGAGCTTGGGTGTCTGATAGTTACGTGATCTTAATTATCTTTAATTGATTTCTCATACCTCCTCTTCCTCTCCAATGTGGCTACTAGCAGAGAGATAGGGGACCCTGTAATGTACCCTACAGAAAGCTACCTGTAAGGCCTTCATATGTCACAAATCAAGTTTTTTGTCCCCTGCCCCCTCGGGGAGAAGCTGTTTCAAATGACAGTGAAACAGAAGTAGGGAGAGAGAGTTTCCTTTCCTTCCTTACTGGTTTTGGAAAAGCATGGTTTATAAGCTGTCAATCATTTCTGATAATCTCAGTCCAGTGTTTATTCAAAAATCATGTTTGGTGTAGCTGGAAGTGTTACTAACTGATGAGCAAGTCTGAATGCTGAGAATGAGAAATGATTGACATTCTTTAAGGTAAAGGGAGAGACTCTTCATCCAGCAGAAGCTGCCACTGCAACAGATGCTGTTATAGCTTGTGACACTGATCGTGATGAGTGGTGTGTAATGTCAGTAAAAGATGAGAGGCTACAACAACAAAGTGAAAAGGAAGCCTCTGAACACGAATCCCATGGCACCCTGCTAGCAGTTAATAGCCATGACTTTCCTGGCTAGAAATATGACTTTAAAAGGTCAGGCACATATTAGTTAACTTATCACCTATTCAGTAAATAAGCACAAGAACTTGCTAATGAGTGATCTATTATTATTGAATTCTGGGTTAATTTTTTTTTTGTTCTATTTTCCTATAGCTCTTGGCAAGTGTATTGCCAGGTTCCCTTTTTATTTCAGGTGTTCCCGTTGAGTAAATATAGTAGATATTTATAGAGAATAATTCATAGCAGAACTACATGTGGTCCTGAAGACTGTGATGTATTGGGTAGGGTAATATTGCATTTTGGGCATCTCACTAGCAATATCTTGCAGCAAGTTTCCACATGCAGTTATAAACTTGTTCCTTGAGCAGGAACATTTTTATATTTAATAAGCCCTCCCTTATTTTGCTACAGAGAATCCCTTTCCAGGTTTACTGGAGCAGCATTGGTCTGGTGCAAGGCTTCAGTTGGATGCTAGGATCTGAGTATGTTTTAAGTGGTAACTTCTGTGTTAGGCATGCTTAATATCTGTAATCAACAACACCAGTTTCTTCCAATAGTGTAGAGGATTTGTTGCAGTGGGAATATTTGAGAGGTTAAGTGTAGGCACAGGCTTCCTTGATGCCTACAAGTGAGTCAGGCAACCTAATTTCTTTTCTTCCCCTCCTGTATTAGGATGTTTTTCTCATGAGGTAGGTAAGCACAGTGTCCTGCACCCCAAGGACCATGCTGTGATTTGTAAAACATCTTCAGCTAGATGATACGAATTGGTGCAAATAAACTCTTACAAAGTTACCAGTCTGCTAGTGGATGTGTTGGTCAACCTCATGTTTTGTGTGCCATGAACTCTCAATTTTGAAAGTTGCCTGCTGCATGGTGCCTAGAGGTTAGAATTGTTTTAGCCCATAAATTCCAGATTCTTTCCAGCCTACTGCACTGGGGCTGACATTGTGTCTTCTCCTCCACTGCAGGAGATAGCGGTAGTATATTTTGGTTTGTGAAACACAGCTCTAACTTCAGAAGGCCTCTTGCAGAAGCCTGGTAAGGCATCGTTATTGTCCTGCTAGATGCGAAACCTCCAGGAGCTCTATCTTTGTGGAGTTTCTGTTGCTTTCCACACACCAAGCAAGGCTTCTCTTCCTACTCCACCCTTCCTTTTAGGAATCATCCCTAGTTCAAAGATCCTTCTGTAGGACCATGGGCCTTCAAAGGAGACCTTTCCTTTGTACGGCAGCTTTGATACAAATGAACCTCAGAGGTTTAACTGCCAGATAAAAGTAGAGTGCATTAACCCCCACAATTGCTTTAATGAAGTCAGGGTGAAGTTGTGAAGTCTGGGTCACAGCTAATGGATGAGCCATTAACACTTCTCAGGCATAACAGCACTTTAAAATATCAAACAGAAAATGCATTTAGTGATTTTCGGGTGTAGAAGTGGTTACGGTGTTTCAGAGGAAGGACTCATGAAAAGCTTGCAATTTCACTGCCTCTCCCTCTCTCTGCTCCCTACCTTCCACATATTTACGTTTAAGGTCAACTCTACTCTGGAAGATTTCTTGCCATCATTAAGATGCCAGATGGCAGGTAACTTTTTTTTGTTGAAGTCCTTAACACTTAAAGAACTTGTGTTGATCCAGAAACTTCATTTCAGAACTCCAGTTCTGATCAGCAGTTCTGTACTGGCAGTTATCTTTACTGGCATATTCACTGAATTTATCTAAGAAAAGTTTGAGGTCCTACTCTTTATTTGAAGGGATTTCCTACTGGATAAGGTAATTTTTCCTCTGACACCAAGGGACTGGATTAAGACCAGTCGCGTTCCACAGTGAAGCAGAGCATCATGGGTGGATAGGCCCGTGGAGGCTGAGCCAGCAAAGAGTAATATTGTAGCTGTTGTGCAAAAGTTCTTGCTCCCCCTCAGTCTACTTGCAGAAGCACAGGAGCTTGTTTAAATACTGAGATGTTGTTGTGTAATGGAGCGTGTTTCAGAGGATAGCAGAGGTTTGCTGCCTTGGACTGGGATGTAAGCTACAAATGTGGTTTTGTGGAGGTGAAGACCTGGAAAAAAAAGCTCTCCAAAATTTATTGAGGTTGCATCTTGTCACGAGATCTTTTACAGAAGGCCTGGTCATGCTGCACACCTTGTCCTGTGCCTTTGGCACTGACTGCAGCCTGGATTATGTTCTCTGTAAAACAAAGCTGATGCATGGTGGTTGGGGTACTTTTCTGGCAAAAAGTTGCTTGAGCTACAGCGAGCCTGTGTGCAAACCCTCTCATATTCCATGAAGGACCCTCTGTGCTGATGGCACACCCCACATTTGGGGTTGGCACAGTGCTGCTTGGGGCAGTGCTGCTGCTGGCCCTGCTGAGCTGGTTCTCCCTGTGATCCTGTGCTTGGCCCTTACTGTTGCTGTTCTCCTGGTAGGCTCTGGGGTGCTTTTGTCCCAGGCACCTTAGAAAGACGTTCTTACTGCACTTGGCGATCACTTGCAAGCTGTAGTCGAGTGCATGTCTTGCATCTGTGGCCTCATTGCAGCTCTGAGCTAATTGGACCTGCCTGGGAGAGGATGTGGTTCATTGGGACAGCTGGGATGGGAGAAGGCTGGGAAACTACAAGCATCCATGAATGTGCATGGGACCCTGCCCTGGGAGCACGCACTCGATTTGAATGCTTGTGTAAGGCTGTAAATGAGGAGTTACCTTTTCAGCTCTGCTGCACTGTGATAAACTGTTGTCACAGGTATGTTTGGGCTTTCACCTTCATGTGAAGAACCTCCCTTCTCCAGCCTGGCCAGCCCATTGCAGGTAGTGTTCTACAAAGCCCCATGAAATGTGGCTTTGCTGCATCGTGTCTCCCGGCACTGCAGGGGTAAGAAATGTTTGCACAAAATGCTCTCTGCTGCTCCCTCAGCATGCTGGGGTGTACAGGTGGGATTACAGAGTCATAAAGAAAAGATGGATGTTTTAATTTCCTGCCAGCAGTTTGTTAGTCTATAAAACTGAAATACTGAATTGTTATTTAAGCCTTCTTTGTATCACTGTTTTCATACTGAGCAAACACTGCATACTAAATTCAGAAGGTGAGACACAAGCCGAGTCACTGGCATTCCTGTTAAAACCCTGCATGGGGAGAAGGTGTATCTGGTGTCTAATTCTCCACTTGTGTCAAATTTGTACCACTATCCACATTCAGAAGGAACTGCTGCTGTAAAGCTGCAAAGCCTTTAGGCTTCCCAGTGAATCCTTAGGGCATAATTTAAGGAAACAGGGTCATGTGTTGGACACTGTGTCTTGCACGATGGTGTCATTATCTCTTATGTATTAGCAGGCTACTAATGCTGACATCTAATTAGCACCAAGAAACTGATTAACTCTCAATAGGGTCAAGAGAAAGAAGAAAAATAGATCTCTGGCAAGCAATTAGGTCATTTATTTAATAAATTAAAATACTTATAATCACAAGCTCACTCTGGTAATTTTTTTCTGTACTGCTCAGCTGATGGCAGAAACAATGATAAAATTCAAATAGTGAATGTAACACCATGTTAATGGCACCACAATCAAAACAGAACACACAAAAACCCCACTTGAGCTTTCTCTAATGGACAATTTATCATTCAAAACACATGCATTTATTAGAGGAAAAGTTGCATTCAAATAACAATAAAATAAATGTAGACTGTTCAGATTTCTTATTCTTCTGATTGCCTTGTTCCACACTAAGGAAGCCAAGTACATAAAAGACACTTCAATACACACTTGTTACATGGTAGACATTTATGTTTATTGTGTACCCTTTGCAAACTAATCTGAATGCTCAGAAATGGCAAGTCAGATAAATATAGAGCAGGCAGCAGTCACAATCTTCATATGTCACCCTTGCAAATTACTTTATTATGTTTTAAAAATAAGGCAGATTTCTTTTCTTTCTTTGAAGTGTAAAATACACCTACCTGTGCTACCAGACAGTGCATTTGCCCTGCAGAACCTGGTGTTTGCTATCCTCACTATGGGACCCCAAAAGGGTTTGGCTTGTCATGCAGCAGCACTCTAAATAGACAAGTCAAACATGCTCCCTTCTTGCATGCTCAGTTTAAAGCGTTTCTTAATTGGGTTCATTTAAATGCTAATTTTATTGAATGCAGACTCCTCTAAATCACTGAGGTGAGTTCTCGCTAGACTCCTTCAGTAATAATAATATTTCAAAAGGTTTGAAGTTCAGATCAGGTTTGGACAAGCACTTTAGGGTCTGTTTGCATGTCCACCATTGACTGCAAACCATGAGGCTTTTCACACCTTGCTTTCTGCTTGCTCCTTGTGTGAGCTTTCCTCTTCCCAGGTTCAACTCCTTTGTCTACTACTTTGAAGACTTCCTGCCAGCATTTAAAGGCCACCTTTAAAAAAAAAATAAAATCTCCATCTGTGCATATACTACAAAGAAAACTCCAAATTCCTTTTAACTGAGAACTACACAGCACTTCACAGCCACTTTTACAGTTTACAAAACAAAACTTTGTGGCATGAGAAGTGCATTTCAGTGCCTGGCTGGTGGCACCAGCTTTAGAATGTGCTGGAGACTTACAAAAGCGTGATTTTCTGTTCGACTTAGAAAGTAAATCATGTGATGCCTGCAGCAATAGGGTCTATTGGAGGGAGCAGGTGATGGCATCTTTTTTCCCCTTGCTTTTTCCTCCCTGGGCTCTAGCTGTGTGATGTGTGGGTTCTGCTCTTGCTCAGAACAAGAGTTCCCCTGGCTGCTTCCCCTCCCCCAGCCCCTTTAGAAGATGCAAAGGATAGTTAGACCTTTTCCAAGGCTCAAGATTAGTTTGGAGCTGGCAGTGATAGGCTTGGAGGAAGCTAGTTGCTTCTTCCCAGTTTGCTTCAGTTGCAGTGAGGACAGTGGCTGGGGAGGGACCCAATGGGGTCCTGCTTGTGCCCCCGTGAGCAGCCTCTAGCTCATCCTGGCTGCCAGTGTCACCACAGGTACAAAGGTGGGGTGGTCCTGGCTCTCAGTCCAAGGGTCTCGGAGGCAGGGAAAATGCCTGGGGCAAGTGAGGCTGAGTCACTACTGCTCTCCCAGTAGTGCTGGTCCTCCAATAAATGTTCTGGTTGGTCCCCAGAAACAGCACTCTTACTGTCTCCAGCAGGTCCAGAGTTAATTCAGGGCTAACATGCCTATCTCTGAATGTAACAAACAATGCAACAGAAGTCTTTTAAAAAAAATAGGAAAATAACCTCTCAAAATGTTTTTTCTTGTCTTAATATTTTCCTCTTTATATTAAAACGAATCTATTGAGGATGGAGTACGTAGCATCAAGCAGTGAGAAATTAATCATTAGTACCTAGTATTAAACAGATGAATTTATTTTTGAGAGTGTATTGAAAAAGTTGTCATAAACACCAACAAATGCAAATCAGCTTTCAAGATGACTTTTTGTTACAGGCATATTCCTGAACTATTCATCTGTGTTAAATGCATTTTGCCTTGAATCATATGTCATGTTGCCAGAAAAGAGTTGTTTCCATGCCAACTCATTTGCAACATGGGGGGAAAAAATCAAAGCTACTAACATCTGCAAGATGTCAGTACTGATATAAGCCACTTGCAATGAAAAACACAGAACTGCAGGAGGGTTTGCCAAACAGGCACTATATATAGGGTAGAATGTCATAAACTAATCGCCGAACAGTGCATTTCCATTCCTTTTTTGGCTATATTCTTGATCTAATATCTTTGCCAGAAAAGGCTTGCAGCAAAAGGATCATCAGTGTCTTCCGTGTGCATTTCTCTTATGAAGCAGGAATTACTTGGATTATTCTTTTTTTTTTTTACTCAAGCCTCCACAAAAGCCACTTAATTTAAAACACATAAGAACTTGTACAAGAAACTGCTGCTTCACTTTCCATACTATTTCCTTTCAATTCTCTCGACTGCAGGGTCTCCTTTTATAAAGATCCTATTCATCAGCAAGATTAATGAGACTTGGTGTCTGAAACTGTGGATTCCATTTCACAGATACTATTTCCTCTGCATTCCCCCCCCCCTCCCCTTTCTTTGTTTGTTTTTTTTTTTTATAAAAGAAGATTGTTCGTTTATTACCTACATATTATGAAATGCCAGAGGCTGAGGCTCTGAAGCCTGAGCAGTTCAAATGTCAAGGTATATTTAATTTTGAGATGATCTGGGCATTGCTGTATTGGGAGAGCCATTGGAGGTGGCATACCTTCTTTTTTTCCTGCTTGGAGGTATTAAAAGAGTTCTAATTTTCAAAGCTTTTCTTTAATACAATGATGCAAATCCATTATTTTCTATCTGGACCATATAGCTGGTGCTGCTCTATCTACAGATACTTCAAGTGTTACACACCACGGGCACTGTTGTCTTACCCCTGGTAACGCTGTGTCATGGCATTTGCTTGTTGCCGTACAAGGGGTTTGGTTTCCTGGGCGGTGTGTGGGGATGGGGCTGGATGCAGCCTGCACCAGCAGATGTTCCTCCCCAAACGAGTGCCCTGGGGAACATGCAGTGTCTGGCTGTCCCAGAGGCACCTGTAGCAGGTCCCTACGGTGGTCCTGTGCCCACCCTCCCTGCTAGGCTGGAGTACAAAAACATCAGAAAACAGTTTCCTTTCTGGAAAGGCTGCTGCACCCTTGGCTGGTGTGGGCCAGCATGTCACTTGCACTCACGAAGCCCATCCCCGTGGCATGGTGCTGGGGCTGGTGTGAAGCAAACCTTCCAGTTGTGTGTAATTGCTAAATTTCACAAAGGAATATTCATGCTTTCTGAGTATTGCTTACCCCATGAAAGCAATTACCGGAGTTGTCACGGCAGCAGTGAACGGAGAGGAGTTAATTTCATGGGAGTCATCTTCGCATAAGAGAGACTTGAAATACCAAATTGAAACCTTTATGGCAAAACCTTTTGTAAAAGGAAGGTCCTGACCAGCTATACTTGCTGGTAAGGCAGAGTAGGGTGGGAAATAACTAATCTACTGTATTTCAGATATTTCCATAATGCCACTTCTACTATTTTTAGAATGTTAAACTTCTCATACTGATAATTTTTGTATTTCATAAAGACCTCAATCCAAACTCATAACCTTGCTTTATTAAAATGCTTCTGCTGAGACTTTTTAATATGAGGTTATCACAGGCAAGCAGAGCAAATGTAGGAATTGATTCCTACATCACTCTGTTTATTTCACTGAGTTTTGAAAGTTAAACCACGATGAAGAACACTTAAGGATATGCAAAATTACTTGGAATTTTTTTAATGACAATGAAATGCCATGAGCTTTGCTATTACTGAGCAGAAGTTAATGTTATAGCAGCAAGACTGTATAACACCTCAAATTATTGATTTTTTTTGTGCAACTTTAGTGTGTGTGTATGTATTTATATGTATATACAGACACATCTTGCATGCATATTAATATGCATATTAATCTATGTAATAGGTTGGGTAAATAATGTGAAATTGGCTTCTGTCTGAAATACACTGTAGTTAAATCTTTGAGACAACTGTAATTGAAAGAGATTAGTGGGTATTTACTTTCTGCTTCTTAAAATGTATGTGCTTTGTACAGTGGCAATAGCATCCTTATAACTAAGCAGTTTCTCTTTTTTCCTGTGTGTGTACTACCTCAGCAGAGCAGGGAAATATCTTTAGAAGAGGAAAATATGACTGTAAATGATTTTTTAAGAGTTCATTTGAACTCAGTCAGGCACAACACCTAGAAATGCTTTAAATTAGATTTTTTTTTTTAATCAGATTTCAGGTTGCCAGTGTCCTACACTGTTATGCTTAGAATTATAATCTGAAATTCTGTCGCGCTTTGCCTGTCGCCGCTCTCAGACAAGTGCTGCATCTCCTTCCCTTTGCACAAACATTAATGCAACAAGAGCAGCTTGGTTTGAATACGTTGAGCCTTGGAAAGCCTGAGTATATTTTAAACAGGGTTTTGGCTTCAAGAAACTAGATGATGAGATAATCTTTATAAAGAAGGGGCTGGTACTGTTCAAAGGAAGGACTAGCTCAGTGGGTGTGTTGGGAAGGGCCTGTGAATGCCAGCTTTGCTCGCTGCTCCCCAACCCTTGGTTGCTCACCTTCCTGCCCCTGCTGACAACACTGTGGGCAAATGGGGTCGTGGCATGACAAGCACAGCACTGGCCTTTCTGTGGTGGGACTTCAAGTGCTCCATGGGGGATGACTGATGCTGTTCTTTAGCCAAAGGTGTTGATTGTGCCATGTTTCTCACTCAAAATAAGTATTTGATACTGATGAAGTATTCCTCTGAGAGGATAATGGCTCCTTGTAGGAACTCAAAGACACAAGTTTCCAAAACATAAGTTACAGCAGTAGGGCACAGTTGTGTTCTAACAGGCAATTGTGGTAGCTAGGATTTCTTAAGGAGAAACTCTTTCATAGAATGGTTTGAGTTGGAAGGGACCTTAAAGATCATCTGGTTCCAACTCCCCTGCATGGGCAGGGACACCTCCCACTAGACCAGGTTGCTCAGAGCCCCATCCAACCTGGCCTTGAATGCTTCCCAGGATGGGGCTTCTACAACTTCCCTGGGCAACTTGTTTCAGTGTCTCACCACCCTCACACTACAGAATTTACTCCTAATGTCTAACCTAAATCTCCCCTCTTCCAGTTTTGATCCATTACCCCTCATCCCCTTGCAAAAAGTCCCTCCCCAGCTTTCCCGTAGGCCCCCTTCAGGTACTGCAAGACCACTATGAGGTCTTCCTAGAGCCTTCTCTTTTCCAGGCTGAACAGCCCCAACTCTCTCAGCCTGTCCTCATAGGAGAGGTGCTCTAGCCCTTGGATCATCATCGTGGCCCTTCGCTGGACTTTCTCCAGGAGCTCCATGTCCTTCTTATGTTGGGGGCTCCAGAATTGGACACAGTACTCCAGGTGGGGTTTCATGAGAGCCAAGTAAAGGGGGAGAATCCCCTCCCTTGACCTGCTGGCCACGCTTCTTTTTATGCAGCCCAGCACATGGTTGGCTTTCTGGGCTGCAAGTGCATATTGCCAGCTCATGTTGCGCTTCTCATCCACCGTCACCCCATAGTCCTTCTCCTCCAGACTGTTTTTGATCCTTTCTTCACCTAGCCCATATTTATGCTTAGCATTGCCCTGACTCAGGTGAAGGACCTTGCACTTGGCCTTGTTGAAATTCATACAGTTTGCATGAGCCCACCTCTAAAGCCTGTCAAGGTCCCTCTGGATGGCATCTCTTCCTTCTTTTTCTCTTCTTTATTTTTCAGATACATGAATAATGACAGATGAAGCAAATCTGCCATTGATTGTATTTGGCTTTTTGCTTCATCTGAACTCCTGTGGCTTTCCCTCTCTGAATGTCAGAGTGTGCCATTGCCCAGGTCACTCTCTATCACTGTGCTGAGCGTTTACTCTCCATCTGATTCATCACAGCGATTTTTCATCTGAATTTGAGATGTGAGCTTCTGGCTTTACTGCTGTGTCACGGCTGTTGGAGTGACTTGCATTGTGGTAGGCTATTTAGCCTCTGTTTTTTCCTTTTAAGAGTTTTGAACATATGTCAGTCTGCTGGGTAGGACATTGTCCTCACTCAACAGCAGCACTTCACTGATTTTGCTGTGTTGTGATCACAGGGTTAGTTTTAAAGTAATGTTTATATCTACTACCTGCATTTCCTAAGACAGTGGTCACTTGATGAAATCAAGGATTGCTAATGGGCTTTTTTACTGGAAGTGCCTTCCTTGCTCTTAGCTGTAGAAGAGAGAATCTACTGGGTTCTTTGTACTTAAATTTTATCTTTTTATTTTCTCAAGGAATATATTCTGTTTCTATAAATCAGTTGCTGTTCTAAAGATCTTTGACCCATTAGTAGGACGTGCTATTGTGATTTTGGTGTTCCCTGGGTGGGGGAGAGCGTGATGGTAAGGTTAGCAGATGATGTATGTTGGTGCTTTTCTCTGTGAAGACTGTGGGCCTGTGATACTGGTTCGGTTTTGAGGACAGGCCAAATACACAACTATCTGATCCTGTTCTTGGTGTAGCCTTGAAGTATTTCTTAGCATATTACCATGGCTAAATTCCTGTTATCTTTTATGGCTCCTCTTTATAATTAGAAAGTTTAATTGTCCTTTCACCTGATCAGTTAATATTTTTTCTCTATTTTGAAAATCACCTTTGAATTTGGAGCCTTTGAGCATGTTTTTCTGACTTGGATGAGCTTTCAGATACAGACTTCAATAAAAAATACTTTTAAGAGGCTTTCAAGCCAATAATTCAAATTATATCTTTTCAAAATTGCTAATTCTTCACTTGTTTGAAAACTGGAATGGCATTTACACCAGACCAACCATTTCAGCATTACTGACCCCAGGGTGAGCAACCTGGAACTGTCCTATTTAGTCTCCCAATGGACTGTGCGCTATAATCTTTGAGCTTATATTTCTGTATGTCTCTCTTATTGCTTTGAGTGAAGGAGTTGTTCTTTTTCATTTAGAGAATACATGCATGTTCCTGAAGTTTTCACATTGTGCTCTTTGCTCTCTTTGCTAAATTTACCAGCTGCTACTATCAGTGCCGAATCTGAACTTCTTTACTGTTTAAGGGCCTGGAATGTCAGGTATTATCCCAGGATGTCATTACTCCTATTGTCAGTGGTTTTGGCTAGAATACTTTATGAATAATTCTTTAATTAAAAAAAGGGCATTAAAAAAGGCATTCCTGTCTCCAAGACTGACATTAAAATCCTGGCCTTTGCTGCTTTATTCCTTGTAAAATCCTGTTTCTTTAAGTCTTGATTTGATTCTGGTGAGCTTCAGTGGGAGAAGATTCTTGCAATAGACTTCAGTGGGTTGCACAGGGCTCTTGCTTAAGAAGCCACCCAGATCTCTCTTACCTTTATAATCCAGTACTGATGTTAGTGTTTAAAAAAAAACAAAACAATAAACCAACAAAACCAAAACAAAGACAGTAAATCAGGAAGTCTTTAGCAATATATGTTTTCAGGGTGACTGCAGGGGGGTTTCTGTGTACTTTTCTCACCATCTTGGGAGTTTTGAAGGAGCTCACCTACTATTTTGTTTTTTCATTTTTCTTTTTTTTATTGTCTTGTGCTATAGGAGCTTTGCACCTGTATTTTGGATCAGCTTATTTCAAGTGCTCAGCCACACTTAAGGTAGATGAGGTTTGTGAGGAAGTATACTTAGTTTGAAACAGAAAGCAATCTTTGAAGCATTTCTTGTCTGAAGAAAGATTTGCATTCCTGAACTGCTTTTCTCCCTCTATTCCCACGTCTAGTCTCTAAGATATTACTTCAGTTTTTAAAACTTGTTTTGCTTGCATCTTTAGATCATTGTGGTTATGATGATTCTCATTGCTACAGAGAGATTTCGGCACTTAATTTATTTCAGTTCTAGTGGTGCCCACAATGGGTGCTAAGACTTTCCAACCACTTAAATGCAGTCCTGAGGAGTTTATAATCATCTGTTCCCAGGGCCTGTATCTGATGCTTGTTTAAATGTCTTACTGTCCACTGAGGGAAGTATCTGTGTTGGAGAACAATGCAAGCTCTAAGAGTGCCTCTGTTTCCTCCATCTCTAGTAGATAAAAAACATCTCTTGTGTGTCTGGTCAGATGGGTTTGCTGTGTAAGAAAAGAGGGTTTGATCAAATGTAGTCTGTTTAGGCTGTAGTCAGGTTCATATCCTACCTGGTTAAACAATTTAGTACACCTACAATTCAAACATGATTTTTCATGGATTGCCCCTCCAAGATGTTTCTGAGACACTGAGCCTTCAAATACTGAGTTGGACGAGCATTTGCTTGTGCCTTGATGAAATCAGGCTCTCACTATATAATGAAACTCTTAATCACACCATAAATATTGTCACACTGCAGAGATGCAAAGCACACCAGCTTTGCTTCCCTCACATAAACCTAGTGTTGTTCCACCAGGCTATCTACTGCATGCAGGGGAGCCCCTATAGCAACAATAAACATTCTGCTTTCTGCCACTTTCTGCTTGCAAATATAAATGTGTCTGCTTTGATTTCCTGTGTAAATGCTTTGTTCTGTATCATTTCAGCCCATTTCAACTTTCCCACCCTGTGCTAGCAGTTTAAATTTTCAGATTGGAGCAAAGGTATTATGGAGGAGGGCAGAATTAATTCTGTGTTAAAAGAGCTGTTCTAAACAGAAATACTGCTGATGCACTTTCTCTTTTCACCTTACAGGGGGAGAGTATACATGCATCACCTTGGTTTTACTGTAGTCTGTGCAAATATCACTCCTGCAACAACTTGAGGCTACGTATGCCATATTTTAATACTACAAATATGCAGTAGTTATGAGCATGCTTTCCTGATGTGAAATGCTTTGATCAAATGTGCACCAGATATTGTGACTGAGCAGCACAGGAACACACAGAGCATTAGTTGATATTGCTAGTGAAAAAAAAACACAACAACAAACAAAGCCATCATTATGTAGTACAGTCTACTCCGGAGATAGCATTTCTATTAAGAGTGTGGCTATTAAGTTTAAAAAGACCAAATACATATACTTCTTTTTAAAGTGTAATCTGGTCCTTGAGAACCTTATGTGAGGCTGTTAACACTAAGAAGAAATCTACTGTCAAGAAATTGCATTAAGGGACTAAATTGAAAGCAGAATGGGAGAATCTTATTGCTATACTGTGTCAATTAAATCGCCACTTTTGTTTCTTTACTGCAAGACTGATAGGGACCTACAAATGCTTAGATCCCAAGGGATTTGAGCATGTCTGGTGAAAATTGGAAATCAATAGGGGTCTATAATCGCAAGCAAACTGCATTGCTTTCATTGGGGTGAATGATTGCAGCCATGCACAGAGATGCCATGGATGTGGGTCCATCATGTGTATTTGTTGGAGCCTTCTGCTCAACACGAGAAGCACAAGGACCTGGTTTCTTGGTGAATTAAGAATATTACTTATCTATTAATTAGTAAGGGAAGAGGAAAATGTTCACTGACCTTTGCATTCAGATGAATACTTTGTAGCTTAAGAGGAAAGAAGATAATTCATTTTCTGGATGTGGATTTTAAATGTATTGGCAGTCCTGCTGAGGAGGCAAACATAGTTTAGTTTCCAGTCCTGTCAGTAGACTGCAAATTCATCTCGGGTCTGGCTGAAGAAAACTTCATCTCCGAAGCTGAGAGGTAATTTAGTCTCCAGAGTTATTCTGTCCTGGCTTTTGCTTAAGCAAAGGCTACCAATTCAATGTGACAATGAGAATGACTATCCACTAGGGGCCAAACTATGCCCACCAAATGCTTGATTTCCTTTCTGAAGCACTTTTCTTCCCCAGGAGCTGAAATTGCATGATTTTTTTCCTTTATTTTTTTTCCCCTTTTTTCTTTTGAGCCCACCACTTGATGTATTCGATTCCAGGCTGTCCTTGAGCTCTCCCAGTCTCAGACTGAAGCCACAAGATACAGTTCACTTGTTCTAGAGAAATATGGAGCAATTATGAATATTATGACTGTATTTGTCTATAGGGCAGGCAGGCAAGATATAAAAGTCATTCTATTGATGATGAACATAAAAGAGATGTCAGTTTTCAGAGATGGGGGAAATTATGTCTATTGAAAGCTCAAAACCAATTTTTTCAATATATGTAATAGCTAAAATGATCCTGCTCACTGTGTTGAAGAAGGGATTGTGAAAGGTCTCAACGGGACATGACTCGGTAAAGGTCTGATTCAAAGCTCAGTGAAGTCAGTGGGCAGCCTGTGGAGCTAGACATGCTCTTAGACCATGTGCCCCTCATACATCTCTCTGTTTGAGAAAGCACTACTGAGACTCACCAAAGCACACACCTGTTTAAATGTACATGTTCTTTGTAGACGTTGGCAAATAAAATCCAATGCTGTAGATTTTTAACAGGAATTTGGCATAACTTGCATCCTGTATCTCCCCACAGAGTCTAAACCCAAGAATTCTGAGGTTGTTCTTCAGCTTTTCTTTTTCCCACAAGGTACTAACAAATAAGCTATTGGATTAGTTACAGCTTTCATTAAAATGCAATTAAAATATGTCATACTTTTATAGTTGGACTCAGCTGTAGCCAAACATATGGGCATAGTAAAGCATTTCACAGAGCTGAAATATTTTGTGATCCTGCTGAGAAAATGATAGCCTTACAGCTTCTCACTTAATTATTCTAAAATTAATAATAACAATTGTTGAAGTTCCCCTCATTCTAACAGAGTAGCTTTTAATATTCCTGGCTGGAATGCTCAGTGGTGAAGGTAGTTACTCTGCCATGGACAGGGAGAGACTCCAGAGCAGCTCGTGGTCCTCACTCCTGCTCAGTATTTATAAAGACATGCCTTACCACTCTGACGACAGGCATGAAATACTGCAATCATTCAGGGGAAGGGACCTGAACCTCTGTCGCCTCCAGTCTGGAGAGGACATCCTGGCTGCCAGGTCTGTCGTGCTTTGTTGCATGCTCTGTTGCTGGAGGTGTGCTGTTGGCAAATCGTTCTGAGATGGAGACAGACTGGGATGCTGCTTCTTTAGGTCACTTCTCTGGAATGGGGGAATAATGTCTGGGGCTTTATTCCAGCAATTTGAAGTAATTGTACAAAGTCAGGTAGCCACAGGAGGTGGGAAGTCTATGGCAATGGCACAGTCCCTGTGCATTCAGGGTGCAGGATCATTGGTTCAATAATTGCTCAAGAGCAGGGATGTGAGCTGGGGCTCCCCCATGCCACAGCACTGCCCACAAGGCTCGAGATCTGTAGTTTTTGATGCTGGCTTTGTGCCTTGGCAGTGGATACATAAACAGCAGGGTCTGGATGGTGAGGAGGATGTGTCTCTGTTGGGGGGTCTTGCTCCAGGCCACTTGTGAGCTGCAGCTCAGTGTGGCTGTGTGGTCCAGCCCTGCCTGGCAGCAGCTGCGGAGGTTTCTGTGGAGGCAGTGGCTCTGGAATTGTTTTGAGGACATTAGGGAGGCTTGAACGGTGGGACCCACACATGTATAAAGAAGTGGATAAGTGCTGCTGCCCACTCAGCCTACTCCTCTCCACAGATTTTGTTTCAGGTATAAAGAAATGGTGGAAGATTGCAGGGGAAACTGAGCATCGGTGAGACATGGGCCCAAGTGCTGCTGCCCTGGGAAAGGGCTGGGAGGGGTGATGCTGGCAGTGGGGGGTGCTGCAGATCCCCTGCCTTGGGGCCCAGGGGCACCCAGCGAGGCTGCCTCTGCAGCATCCCTGCTCTGCCCTCTCCTCTGCACCACCTTGAATGCCAGCTGGGGAGAGGGACACCTTGGGTATGCAGGCTTTGTTCCCTTCATTTTTCAGAAGACAATAATGTTTCAGCTTTTCTAAAGATCTTATCTATATGCAATGTCATCTGTATCCCGTCCTGGGATCCAGCTAGGGTATTTTGAATTATAAATGCAGAGAGAGTTCATTCTCTGAAAGTAATCAGGGGGATGCTCATTTATTCTAAAAGCTTCACAGATTTTAACATGGATCCAAAAATTTAATTTAAATATACATTGCTTATTGTTGTTCACTTTTCCATTTGCTTGTAAAATTTGTTCAGAATTGAGAAATTGCATCATGTACCCATAGCAGGTGGGGAAAAAAAAAAGATATAATGAGCAGCCTTACTGCAATCTACTTGCATGGATTACCTGAACATTTATAAGTAACTAATCTGTTCAGAGGAACCAGAATCAGCCTGCGTACATGAAAAATGCAGAAGTTGCAAAAATAATTTAAGATAGAATTAATGACTCTCCAATAGGATCACATATTGCTAGTTCTAGGAAAGAAGTCTAATACTGGGATATTGAAAGCACTTCGGCAGCATGAACACTGCAGGTGGTATGTGTGCAGCACAACAAGCCCTACTCTTATTGGTGTTAATATTAATTGGCATTAATAGCTGGGTCACATAGCAATGACAACAAGACAGAGAGGGCTTCTCAGTGCCAGCAACTCCAGCACACGTGCATGTGCCTGTACATCTGGGGTCTTGTAGTGCCCACGGCAAAGGCCCAGGCATCAGGTCCTTGGCTGGGCCAGGAGTGAGCAGCCCTGCTCTCCCTACCTGCACACAGCTGGGTCATGCAAGGCACTGTCACTACTTAGGCCAAGATAGAGGTTTCCGTGGGAGAGTAAGATCAGTAGCATTGGCAGGACACAAAATAGTAGCAGAAAGAAGTATGTTTCTGCACTCTTGTGACTGGTACATGGAAAATGTTTCCACTTCACAAGAGCTGTTTTCCTGGAGAAAGCTATCAAAGCATTACTTTAAACAAACTGTCTTATTCAAAGGACTGTCCCAAATCTACTTCATCGTCTGTGGCCTCCAAAGCACCTAACTATGAGCCCGAGCCCTCCGAATGCTGTGAATTGGGAATGCCCAGAATGTAAAAATGGTTAAAATATGCAGAAGTTAGAAATAAAACGAGTTGTAGTAAATAAAGTCAGTTTTATTTGGGGTATGAATTCCAAATAAATGATACAGTGTGGGACTGACTGCTCAGATATCGTGGACATCTGTCTGGAGATTACTCCCTAACAAAAGAGTCTTAGAAATCATTCATATAGTTTGTATTCGTGTCAGGTTTTGGTCACAGACAAATTCACACATTCAGCAATGTAGTTAATCTCCTAGATACCCACCACAGAAGAATAGGGATTAATACATTTATCTTGTAAAACAATGCAGTCCTCCTCTGAATTACAACCAGAAATTAGACTGTAGTTATCAAATATGCTCAGTGAGGTTATGAATCAAGTCACTGCATTGTTAAAATCCCTGTCTCTTATCGCCTCCCATTTTTAAGGCTGTAGCCATCAGAGCATCAGCTGCCAACTGGGTTTGCTGGAGGCAGGGAAGTGCCTTCTCCAGCAAAGAATTCCTGTGTGAGGACAGAGAGAGGGCTTTGCCTTGCAAATGTCATCCAGAAGTCCAGAAAAGATATCGGGAGACGCCCCTGGACTCGGTGATCCATAAAACCTTCATGAAAGTCAATGACTGTTCAGCAGGGATTGGAGCCATCGTTTACATGGCATGCCAGTGGTGATAAATCTGTCCCACAGATGTGTGCAGGGCTAGTGGGTGTCGTGCTGCATGCCTGCTGAAGTCTCTGTTAAGCTCAGAAAAACTTATACTAATCTCTACCTAAAAAGAAAACACAACCCGAAATAGAAATCAAAAAGCCACTGCTAGCTGTAAGGGAAGAAAATCTCCTAGCTTGTAGTTTCTGAGAGGGGAGACAGGAAGAGCTCTTTCATTTCCTATTCCTTCTAAATGTATGTGGCCCATATATTTATAGGTTAATGGTACCTTTGAGGAAATGCAACTCTTGCAGTGATTAACAGAATATTTATTTTCTGCAAGCAGCATTATAAAATCCACATAGTTCCTGCCTCCTAAATGATAATTAATCTGCTGGTGTGCATTGCCCATCTCAAGACTTCTGCAGTGCAACACTGGCATTTCTCATTAAAATGAATCCTGGAGGCACTTTGTTATTGTTTAGACTGTGAAAACCACTGGCAGTTCCCCCCCCCCCCCCCCCCCCCCGTATGATTTGTAAGTGCTAAACGCAGGAGGGATTTAGCACATTCTTTAAAGGACTGCACATTAATAATACATTCTCGATCACAAAAAGAAAGTCAGTTTTCTGAATGGTAGTTGTCTAAGTCAACAGCATTCAGGAAAAGGCACTCTCCCTTTAATCTTTGCTACAAAGAGTTGCCCTCATAGTTGAGACAGTATCATCTGGAAGTTGACCAATTCTTGCTTGATATGCCACTCTGGTGCCTTTCAACTGTGCTTTAGGGGGTTATTTCAACAGCATTGTAGATGACAAGGCTTGGATTAGTGAAACTTTTCAAATCCATCTTTGTTTTTCAAAAGGCTGCCTGCTGTATGAGAGTGCTTGCATGGCCTTTTTATGCAACTCTTGTCTCTTGCCATAGGTAATTATTAATGTAAACCCTGCAAGGAAGATTGACTGTGTCAAGAGGAGAGCAAGGAAATAATCTAATAAAACACTATCCTAATGCCCTTGTCTGATCCTAATATGAGAGTCAGGAGTTCTGTTTTTTACCACGTTGCATCAGCTAATTCCTAAATTCAAAGGCAGTTTTGTTCACTAGTGCTAAGACTGTACCAAAACATGCCCTCTGTTAGGATCCTCCTACTGTTAATTGATCAGAGTTGATAACGTTAGCGCTGTTCTGCATATAAGCCCGTGGTAATGCTGCAGTATTTACACAATACAGAGGATTAGGGTTAGTGGAGCTGCTGGTAGTTGTCTGAAATCAGCTGTCACATGAATAAAATGAACAGGGGAATAGACACTAGAAAAGTGGGTTTACTTTGGGCTTATGTTCTGTCTTCACTCCTACCTCCATTGACCTGATGGGCTTCTCTGTCAAGTTTCTTTGATTTCAACATTTTTTACTTTGTGCTCAGACAGACAGTGCTGCCACTCTTGTGAGCTGGAGCTCTGGCCATGCATATAGGCAACACCTTGATAAAGTAAGCCTTGGGATTCAAAGGGGGAGTTGGAAAGCTCATCACTTCATCTGGCAGTTTGGTTAAGTTTCTGGTTATCTGTACTCCCTGCAAGCTACAATTTTCTGTCTGGGTCCTGATACAGCTGTTTATGGGCCTTGGTATCTGTGAATTTGTTTGAATGTTTCTTGCATCTGCTGACATGGTCCTTCTCCAGGCTCCTGGGGCAGCAGCTTCCAGAAGTTTGCTGCTCACTGCATAAGGAGGTGCTTTCTTTCACCTCCTGTAAATGGATCTTCTTCATGTTCCACCATTCTCATCCTCCTCATTCTCACACCACAGGGATAAATGGTGAAAAAAAAACAGGGTGCTGCTTTGCATTTGTTCCACCCCCAAGGAGTTGACAGGCTTTATTCCAAACCAAATTTGAATCTTACAGCACTGGAGAGGGTGAAGGTGCAGGGGGGGTTATGCAGACTGGTGAAGGACAGGGAGGTTTTGAGCTGTCAGGAAGTTCTGCAAAAGCTCTTAGATTACAGATAAATTTTCACTTTCAAACTATTCTGAATGTAGCTTCTTTTTTCAGTGAGGGTCCCTCAGATCACACAAAGCATCAGCCTCTTAATTTTACTTTGTGTTAAAATAACTGGTAAGTCAGTTGTCCCCTCAGTCATTCTTCATGGCATAGGGACAGTGTGGTTTCATCAGGTAAAGTTTCGCCTATATGTGAAAAACTTCGGGTTAGTTACTAAGCAAAACTTCATTAATTCCATCTTAGGTTTTTGATGACTTTTATTTTTTTTTTTCCCCCCCAATGGCAATAAGCCCGGTGCAAATCAAATCCTTCAATTCAGTTTCCAAAAAAGAAAAGAAACTATCCTGTATGCCTGAAATATTAATTAAAAAGAAGCAAAGAAAGAAAGATTTGGACAGATCCCAAACCAGCTACTCAAAAATAAATGTCTGCAACTGTCATATGAACTTCTCAGTAAATTACACTATAATCCTTCCTTCCTAAAGTGGAAATACTACTTGATTAGCCCAATTAAGAAGGGATTTCTGACAGAGTATTGCTTTAGAGTGTAGTTTCCTAAAGGATGAAAAGGTGCCAATTTAGAAACAACTGTGTTACTCATGTTATTAAAAAAAATAGAAGCAAGGAACAATGTAGTAAATTAACCACTGGTATTACACATTGGCTTGAGTTTCTCTTCAAAGCAATATTAAAGTTGTAGAGCAATTAGGCAATTTTTACCTAGAGTGAATTGGTGAATCAGTATTCTCCATTAAGCCTTTAATTTGCACAAGCTGAGAGTGATCACTGATGTATTTTGATTTCTTTGGTGGTGGGTTGGTTGGTTTGGTTTTTACTGCTCCATTTTAAGAACACCTCTTGGCACATTCTGCTTAGAGATTGGAGGGAGTGGGTGGCCCTTTCCTCCTGGTGCATTCTTCCCCAGCAGGCTCTGGCTTTCAGAGGCTCCTTTTCCTCCTCAAATGATGGAATATTTCAACATGGCTCAGACTTGCTCAAAGCTAGGGTCCTTCTCCCACCACAATAAAGAAAAACACAATTTCTAATATTAGCAAGCCAAGGGGAAACAGTCCGCTTCAACAAAAGCTCTCACTTGTCCCTGGTATCCCTAGCTTTTATGCATTAATTTTTGCAACCGTAGTGGTCCATTTGTTGATGAGAGTTGCTTTAAGAGGTCTGTGTTTAATTTTGGTGAATGTGGGTGCAAGTGTCTCTGAGCTGTCTACTTACCCAGTAACCTGTGCATGGAAGACTGGGACCAGTACCGGTCCCCCCTGCCTGTGCTTCAGCTTGTTTCTTTTAAACACTTTATCTGCTCCCCTGTTATGGAGTTAGCCCGAGGTCTCCTTGCAAGTACTCTTGAATTCTGCGTACAGCACAGAGAAGAGCTGCAGGGCAGCCGTGCCTGTTGGAAAGGCAGCATGCCAGGGGCGGGCAGTGCCTTTGGGACGCAGCAGGGGGATGTTGCCAGGCTGTGCTGGCACCCAAGGACATGCCAGGCAGCCGCGGGAGGGACCCTGAGCTTGCCCCTGGCGCTGCAAGGCTCCTATCGGCATCTGTGATATGGGGAGCAGATTTCAAAACCTTTCTTGTTTTGTGGAACATAATGTAAATATTTTACAGGGTTGCTTAGAGTTTCCTGTGTTTGTTTAACTTCATCAAGCAAGGAACATTAATTTTCTGGGAAGATTTCTGCTCTGCACGATCCACAGAATTTCATATTGAAAGACTGTCTATCTGCAGCCATGCTTATTTTCCAGTTGCCCAAATTAAGACAATCTATAAAGAAATGTTCATTTATTAGCAACTGGTGTTTGACAGTTTATTTCATGTAAGCCTCCAGCTTTCTTTGGCAAGCTGATTTGCATAATGTGTTATTATGTCTAAATGGAAAACTAAATGCCTCCATGTGGTCTTTAAATGACAAGTGCTTGTCAGCTTCATGCAATATTCAGAAGTAATAGATCCAAATCACAACAGCACTCACTATGATGTACAAGGAGAAAAAGAAACAAAGCCCAAAAAACTTGTTGCGTATCCTTCCCTGACAAATTTACACTTTGATACAGAATTGTCAATTAGCGTTTTCATGTGTTAAACAGTTGAGTTCAACTGTGAAAGAATTTACTGTAGCTTTATTCCACACTGCTTCTGAGTAATTACAATTCACTCTGCTTTTTTTTGTTCCCCTCTGTTTCCCCCCTCCCCTCCTCAAACAATGCAGCTCAGAATAATCTTCAGAGGACCTTGGCAAGATATACTCAAGAATTTCTGCCTTAATTACTTCTGAAAACATGAATGCTCCCTGACAATGGTTATAATAGCTTTGGAAGATCTGTTAGGAAGTACACCTTTGAAACAGTCCTTGGGTCTGAAATGTGCAGTTACGCATTGAATTAATGCTGTCTTAAAATAGGAAACTGGCGTGTTTGTGTGTGGTTCCAGGTTATTAGAGGCTTCAGGAATTATCCTCTTTACACACTTTCTTGCATGTGTACAGTGTATACTATTCAGTCCCTCGCAGCCCCCTTCAACACCCAGCACACCTGAAACCTTGAAGCAGCTTCCACAAAAGAAGGTAAAGTCTAAACTTGGTGTTTTACACCAGGGTGAAGCATGATGTACTGGTACAATGAAGGGCTGAGTCTCAGCCCAGGGAAAAACAATTAATTATATGGTCAAGGGCAGTTCCGTGCTTTTTATCTGTGCTATGTATCCTTTTTGATAAATGCTATTATTTTTCATCTTCTGTTAAAGGTTAGAAAGTGTATATAGCATTTTAGGTATCAGATTAATCTTTAGCTTTTAAAATAAATTGATATCTTGTTTTCTATTTATTGAGCTGCATAGAATACTTTCAGTTGAGTTTGACATCAGCAAATACTTTTCAAGATAGCATTAACTGATTTAAATGGGATATTCAATTGCACAAGCTCTGTCCTTTTTTTTTTCTCTTAATACAACAAAAATCTAGAATGAAGATAGGGAGGAAACAGAAAAATATTAAACAGAATTTGTTGTCTCTGGGATAAATCTGGTGGGGCAAGAAAGAAAAAAGGGCAGATACTGCACTTGATTTTAGCACTGGTCAAAGACCCAGGGAAGATGTATTGGTGTTAGACTGGTGAGTTTGTTACTTCTAACTGCCCTTTCTGGTTGCTCAGTGTTGTTAAAATGGACAGAAGGAGAAGAGAGGAGACATAAGCTGGTGGAAGGAGAATGTCACGTGAGGGGCAGGGCAAGTAGCAAGGTCTCATGTCACATGTCCCAGGCCAGCTTTAGGGTCAGCCTGCTTTTGGGTACCATCAATCACCACCATCTGGTCATTTTGTTTTTGAGAAGCTGAACAATGAACGCTCAAAGAAATGCCTGATGGTGTGATTTTTAGGTTTCAGAAAACAATGGAGGTAGTAGACAGGCAAGCAAAAAATTACGTCTGTGCTTCCCCATGTGCTGTCCCTTCTAGCACTCTAGGCACTGCAGCTAACCAAGTTACTGGTGGGTGGCTGGTGACAACATTGGCTACTCAAAAGTTTGGGGTTTTTTTGTGCCCCTCCTCTCTGCACATGCTAGGTTACCCTTGTGCCTTGCATTCAAGGAAAAGGGATGAAATTGTTGTTCCAGAAGCCAAGAGAGGCTGAGTTCATGCCTGGTGTGGGATGCTTGGTAGTAGTGAGCAGCCGAGCTCTTGAGCATGCTCTTATTAGGGGAGCTGTGGTTAATGAGGAGGTGGGAGCTCCCACCTCGGCAGCATGTCTGCTCTGAAGGAAGGCAGCATGCTGGTAATTCCTTCAGGAGGTCAGGGACAGACATAAAGTAAGGGAACAGTTCATCAGTTTTGTTGAAAAATATTTTAGTCCAGGCTCCCCCCTGGTAATTTCACCGGCAGCTCTGATTGATGCAATCAGTGTAATTAAAGTGATCGTATCACTCGTAGCAGGCCTGGTGTCAGCAGGGCAAGAGGCGTTCCCAGCGCCCTGACCTGTGCCTCGCTGTGCCTTTGACTGGCAGCCAGTGGAGGGCTGACGCCGTGCCTGCTGCCGGGTTCCAGCAGCAAGGCAGTTAAATAGGCAGCATTTTGTGCTCTGGTGACCCGTCTTGATGAAGAGACTCGGTCATTTGCTTCTCCTCAGGTTAAAACCTTCACTTGCCCGGTGAAGGAAAAGTGAAATGCTAGTGGCAAACAGCAGGGAAGGTTAAGCTGGGTATGACCTGTCGTCCACCCTGTGCTCTGGTTAACCCTGGCAACACCTCCCCACCAGGCCCTGGGGGAGATGGCTCCCAGAAGGATCTCGCATGGGCTGCAGTGGAGGGGGCTACCCTGGCTGTGGCAGAACTGGGTCACCCCAAACGAGTCTTGTGTCATTGGCAGGCAAAGCAGGCAGATGATCAGGCACTTTGGGGAATGGGAATCATTGGGGAAATGCTCAAATATTCTGAATAGCACCCGCACTAACTAGGAAAACCCAAAGACTGGCTCACAAATAAGTCACAAGTAGTAAAAATGTATTAATAATGAATAATAATTTCATTAGCTGTGTGACCATGCAGATACTACTATTGGCTATAAAAATTAGAGGTGGTTTGTATAGACTTAGACAGCGGGTGAGTTGTGCACTCCATCTCCCATTGCTCTGTCACATCTTTGGCTCAAAATACTGGGCAGCATTATGTTCTTCTGCAGCTTATTTCCCTGGGTGCTTTCAACAGTTGTTTTAAAAAGTAACATGAGTTATCATCTCATTTCAGTGTAAATGATGTTCATAGTTGCATGAAAATGAGGATAACCTGCCTGATGTCAGAAAACAACAAAATACAAAGCTTTCTATTGCATCAGTGTATACCCTTCCCTTCACAAAAGAAAAGGTAATCTGTCCAGCAGATGAAGGGAGGTTCTCCCCCTGCTCTACTCGGCCCTGGTGAGACCTCACTTGGAGTATTGTGTTCAGTTCTGGGCTCCCCAGTTCAAGAGGGACAGGGATGTACTTGAGAGAGTCCGATGGAGGGCTACAAAGATGATTAAGGGACAGGAACACCTGCCTTATGAGGAAAAGCTGAGAGACCTGGGGCTTTTCAGTCTAGAGAGGAGAAGACTGAGGGGGGATCTAATTAATGTCTATAAGCACGTGAGGGCCAGGCATCAAGAAGGCAGGGACAACCTCTTTTCACTTGTGCCCAGTGACAGGACGAGGGGCAATAGATTCAAACTCGAGCACAGGAAGTTCCACCTCAACATGAGGAAGAACTTCTTTACTGTGAGAGTTACAGAGCACTGGAACAGGCTCCCCAGAGAGGTTGTGGAGTCTCCTTCTCTGGAAACTTTCAAGAACGGTCTGGATGCCTTTCTGAGTGATCTGCCCTAGTTTTTGGTCCTGCTCTGGCAGGGGGGTTGGACTTGCTGATCTTCAGAGGTCCCTTCTAACCCCTAGCATTCTGTGATCTGAAGGAAATGGCAATCAAACTGGATCTCAGAGTACAATGTCCAACAAGGTGAACTTTTCAAAGTATTGCTATTGATTTAACAGCTATTAGGAAGCAAGGCATTTCTTTAAAAATCCTGACCGTTTCATAGTACCCTTATTTGAGATTAATTATGTATGTAAAATTCTCAATGAAGAATGCAGCATTCAAGGAACTCATGTTGAGTTTCTGTAGTTAGTCCAGTGATATTAAAATGAAACAGGACCAACTTTGTAGGGGGCAATTATAACACATTACGGTGTGAATTGCACACTGTGATTAAACTCATAGGAGGTACTCAGCAGCAGCATTTTCTTTGAAAGGGGCACTGATTACCATTTGTACTATGCATTTTCGTAATCAGAAATCATTATGGAAAATACTACATCAACTAAACAAATACCCCCTTAGCAGCATGAAATATACAGATTTTTTTTTTAAAGTAGCTTTATGCATGTAAATAAAAATATTTATTTTTTTTTCTGCATGGGACTAGCACTTGATCAGCACATCAAATCAGTGTGCTGCCAGGCTCTGGCAGGACCACTCACTGCAGACTGAAGGGCTTAAAGTTCAAACACCTCCTGGGGTTGGGTTTGTCTTTTGTGTCTTAACTTCAGACTGGTTGCAATTACATTACAAACTATCATTTACTTGTGATTTATAAAAATAGCCTTGTGAAAGAATTAAACTAGCAAGAGGTGTTAACGTTTACTTTGGAAGTCCTGAGTTATTTCTATTAAATGGCTTTCCCTAGGATTTAAGATGGGGAGTCTTAAGGTTCTTACTGCCTATAAAATACTAATGGGCCTGTGTTGCAAAGTTACTATATTTTCCTGGCATGGTTTGACACCTAATATTTTAAGGGATTTGGAGAGAGCTCTTGTCTTGTGGCATTAACCAGTTTTCTTAAGGCATTTTTGCTGCTGATTCCTGGGTGCATTTCAAATGTGCACATGCACGCTCAGAAGCACGTGGCTTTGGCAGTTCCATATGCCCCCCTTGACTGGGACTGCATCTCCCCAAACATGGTGGGTTTCATTGCAAAGCAGCAAGGAAGAGTCAGGCTGACAGCAGATCCCACCTGCAATTCCTCAAAGCAGAACTTTGTCGCAAGCTAACAGAAACTAAATAGCTGCTCACTCAGGGATTTCTTTATTTCTTCTTTTCTTTGATAGGATGTAATCTAGAGAACGTGTAATGTTAATGGTATAACATTTCTGGCAGTCGGGTGCTATGTGATGGCTTTAAAGATGCAAACTCATCTGCACTGTATCTTGATCATCTTCCCTCCTTTTCATCCTGCCACACCATTTTGATTGCTTAACAGAAGGTCTAATGTCAAGTAATAATAAAGCAATTACAAGAAATACAATTCATTTTAAAGTGCATTAAGCAAGAACTAAATTAAGGCACATAATTAACAACAACAAAAAAAAGATACATTCAGGACAAAATGTTTTAACCCCTATATTTCTTTCAGCATTAACTACTTTGGCATTAACTCAAAACTGGTAGAGGAAAAAAAATGTAGATTATATGCACAGACACAGTAGGGCTTTTAGTGATCTATGTAGGGAAATACACAGATCTGTCATGCATGATCCTTTCTACGCAGTAATATACTCAGCTTAAACTGTCATGCTAATTTCTCTGTCTTGTCCATCTGGTCCAATTATTAGAAAATTGTACTCAAGAAAGCTCCAGTAACAAACATGAAACAGTTCAATATTTCAAGTTGCCAGTATTTTTCTCATATTTGTTCTTTTTAATTAGAGAACATACCAAGTTCCAAGTGCAGAACCCAGGAATTTATTAAGTAATAGAGGAGCAGCACTATTTTATTGACTAATTCCCCAGGCTTTTATTATGTTTCCTAGCAAAATGTGATTTATAGGAAAGTTAATAAAGGTATCCTCACCTACTGCACCTGGAGACAGGACATCTACAAGGGGAAGACATTTAGACTAATAAGTGAAATCACAAATCTGGGAGCTGATATTGGATTTTATTTCTGGGAGTGCAGCAGAGAACTGATGCAGGCTTGGGCATTTAACATCTCCACATGTCTGTTCTTAACTGGCTTTCCTATAAAATGAAAGTAATAATTCCTGTGGATTTTCAGAAACATTATGCTAACTGTTACAGTATTTAAAAATTCTTAAAGTTTTAATGCTGAAAAGCATCACTAAAATACTGTTTCTTCTATATTACTTTCCATTTTCTCCCAACAAATGCTTGAGACTTTAAACTTACCTAGCTCCTGAATTGAAAGTAACAACTTGAAAACTGAATGCTGTTCCCAAATTCTTGTCACATTTTGGCTGATTTTTTTTTTCCCCCCTTTTTATGGGATTTCCTTTTTTGGTGTTTGTGTATGAGTGGAGCATTGTGCCATGGGGAGATCCCATGGGCTCTGCTGATGCCTGAAGGGTGGTACCAGGACAGAGCCACACTGGGAAGCTGGTCCCAGAAATGTACATCAGTTCCAAAGGCACCGTAACAAAAGTCATAGTACAAAAGAATTGGACAAATGCAATTTAAAATAAATGCATTGATTCTGATTCTTAATAAGGTTAGGCATGCAGTTGTGTGATGACTAATTTGTGTGCCTAATTACCGTGATTGTATGTGCAAATCAAGCAATTATGGAAGTAAATAACCATAATCAGTTGTTTTCATGGGTAATTATTCAATTTTATGCACAATGGCAATAATTGGGTGTGCAAATTAAGCATGCAATTGTGCATGCATATTCAATACACACTTGTGTGTCTAATCTTTTCTTAAATAGTCCTTTTTTTTTTTTTTTCTCCTGAGGATTTTTCTCATTTCCTATCTGTTACTTTGGTGTAGCATTACTGGGACATTATTGTTAGGGGTAAGGATTTGGAAGCTCTTCTTTTCCGAACCTTCCTGACTTTTAATAGTTCTCCACTGTGAATGGACTGCTTTCCTGGAAGATGGCTGTTCCTTTCTTGTTCTTAGTGCAGGTGCACTTTTTTCCTAATTGGACAGGAAACATCTAGAGAGGAGACTGAAATAAATACGTTCCATCTTTTCTTAAAATTTCAAATATGTAATTTTGTAACCTATTAACACACTTCAAATGAGGTTTTTTTGCACTCACATACACAATTACCTTTGGTTGTTAGACATAAATAATAGGGTCTTTGTCATCAAGAGGGACTTCGTGCTGCACTGCATTGGAGGAGGTGTCCCTAAGCTGTCATTAAAAGCAAGGAACATGCTGTACCTGCTTGCTTACTACACAGGTCTGATTTACAAAAGCAGTTTGACACTGACCTAATTCAGTTCCCACTTAAGACATGTAGAAAGAAATCCCATTGACCTCAATACAAGTGAAGTTTATCACAGCCGAGCGCTTCTAAAAATGTCACCCCATTTTTCTGTCTTAAGACCTGAATTTGTAGGCACATAATTATCTTCAAGCATACAAGCTCAAATTCCTCTAGCTTCAGGAGCCTGGGGAGACACTGTTGACTGTGATGCCCAGACACCAGGTTGGTTGATTTGATGTCACTCCAGGGAAGGTCTGTCCCAAGCGAAGTTGGTGGGCAGTCCCCAGGTCATGCCTGTGGTCAGGAGACAGCACAGGCAGCTCAGCCCAGGCTGACAGTGGCTGTTGAGGGATCTTTCCTGCGTGGTGCTCAGTGCTGAAGGAGCTGCTAGTTATCGGGAGCTTTCCTGCCCATCTCTGCTCATGGCAGGGAGGCAGAGGAAGCTTCCTGACTTCAATCTGCCTCTGGAAGAGCGTCTCGCTGCTCTGTTTAACCAAGGGATTTAATTTCCAGTGTTTGCCTTTTGTGTCCCTTTTTGTTCCCAATAGATTTCCCCAGCTTCATTGATGCTAATCTCATTGTCCAGGAATCAGCAAAGGGTAATTAGCCACTGCAATAATGATCTGTCACAAGATCATGGCCTTTCATCACAAACCATCTCAGATGTTTTCTAACCAAGTGCAGGAATTGCTTAGTTAGAGCACATTACAGGGTGCTCGGTGCCAGCTGCAGAGGCTCAGCACAGAGTGTGGGAGCAATTCCCACTGCCAGTACTGGGGCATTGGGCTAGCATGACCAGTCCCAGCCCATCTGGTCATCAAACCAGAAAGGACTTCCTAATGGGCAGAATCTGACCTTTTTGGTGGCTAAAAAATGTGAGAAAAACAACCAAAAAACCCCCTCAGCCTGTTTTGATATTTCAAAGGAAAAGCTTTTAAATTTTATTTAGTTATTTTAGCTCTGAAGTTACTTTTCTCAGCATGGTGGGGTTACCTATGGTAAAAGGACAAAAAGGTCAAAACCAGGAGACATTGTTTTCATTGAAATGGTATGTCTTGTTCATATGCAAAGCATTTCTCCTGGCCATTTAACTTCGTAGGGATTTTTTTTTATTTTTTGATTTGAAGCATTTTGAAGTAAAAAAGGCTGAAAAGCAGAACTTTACATAAACAAAACTGGTTTGCTGAGTTTTCCTGGCAGCAGTATCACATTAGTGTCACAGCTGGGCTTGCCAGCTTGGGATGAAACCTGCTGCCTTGTGCAGAGGTGTAGCACATTGTGCTCCTGAGGCCAAACCATCTCTTCTACGTGGTGTTGTGTTCTACCATGCCTATTTTTCCAGTCAACTGCGAGAGTTTTCTGAGCTCTTTCTCTCTACAAAAGAGGTATGGAGGTGTCCATATGTTTCTTGATGTGTCATCTTTAATTGCCAGACTAACCTGGCCACCTACTTGGATGAGTCCATCAGAAGTTGCATGCTCAGTTCTGCACGTCACATCATTGAGAAGCTATGTAATCTATTATTTAAAAATACAAAGGATGAGAAACTTTATTTCCATAAAAACTTTAGTTACACCTTTGGGGAACAGCTGTTATGTTAAAACTGTATATATTCTACACATTATATTAGCACCATTAAATATACATATACGGACAAAATAATTTTGAATTAGATTCTTTAAGAGAAGATATTTGAAGATATGGATATTTGAAAATATCCATAAATTATGATAATTGTGCTAGGTTCCTATGTGGTAATATGGCCACTGAAGTCGAAGTGAAGAGATAAATTGCTAATTATAAACAATAAACACTGGATGTTGTCATTTTACAATTCTGCTGACTTCACAGAGCTGCAGCTGCCTTACGGAAAGTCTCACTAAATGTGTCTTTGTGCCAGAACAATTCTGCTTATGTAGCCTACATTTTCCATATTTCCTTACCCTTATTGTGAGTTACTGGAAGCATTTGCATTAAAAAAGTATCTTTGTTTCTTAAGAGTTCATCTGCTTTGCTGCTTATCATGCACGTGCTGAGAAAATGAGGCCATCAGCAACAAGAAACGCCCGTTTCCCCAAGTTAAGAAGCATTCTGGCATAACAAACAGGACTGACCTGGAGAATCGTACCTGACCTGGTGCCCTGCCTTCTGCTTCTTCAGACAGATTCAGTCAGAGATATTGCTCCAGCCTGACAGGATGTGACCTGGGGGTTCTCTGGAGAATTCAGGACAAATTGGAATTCCAAGTAATTTATTTGGTTTTAAAATACTACTCCAGCCATTCATAAAAATCTTCTCTTGGAAGAGATACTGATCTCAAATAGCAACAGAATAAACCGTTGAAGAAGAAACCTAGAAAGCCAGTTTCAAATGTAGTTCTTCCTTAGGAACGGGGAGATACTGTGCACTCATGTTCATTCAGGAGCCTTTTCTGAACCACCTCTGTGTGGGGAGGCTGGGCTATGGTTGTCACACAGCAATTTGGAGATGCTACTGGGTGTAATTGCACGGAACAAAAATGTATGTTGCTGCTGTTTCTATTGTGGGAACATTCCCAAAGTCCAGAGGGAGACAGTTTACCACAGTTCTAGACTAGCAATTAATGGAATTGAAAGCAACTCTGTAAATGAGCAGTGTTTGGCCTTTTAACTGACATGAGGGTGGCTCTCACAGAAGTCCTGGGGGGCAGCTGGTGTTCAGTGCATAGGCAACCCTGGCCAAACCTCTACTGGTAGCACTTATGGAGGAGGAGGCAGGTCCCACAGCCATGTAACCAGGCCCTGCATTGTGTCTCAGGGCAGAGGACTCTGCCTCCTTTGTGCCATGGAGTAGGAGCAGGGCCAGCCTAGTCCTGACTTGGATCCATCGCCAGCCCACAAGGAGCTGGATCTGCTGGTCTCAGACAAACATGGTCTAGTGCAGTTATGTAGCTGGGCAGCTGTAGGGCAAGGGCTGAAGCTTCAAGGTAGATGTTTTTTTTACAGCTCTTCTGTTGAAGTTGAGTCTATTTATCCTTGATGCAGCATCTCCAGAGCTATGTATGGCTGGTATGTATAGCCTAAATACCCTGTCCCAGTAACAGGCACTGATGCTGTGGGAAAGCAAGGAGCAGCCCATGAGGTCAGTGCTACCACCTTGCCCCACTGGGTCCTGTGCCACAGGGAGCTTGGGAGGGTGGGAAGAGTGAGGAGTTTGAGGAGCTGAGAGGCTCAAAACAATGTGATTGCATTAATTGTCTCTGTTAAGGAACAAATGCCTGAATAGGAGATGATCGTGTTGTGAGCAGAACAGGAAAGGCAGAGGAGATTTCTTCTGGTGAGGTTGGAACCTTGTGTTTCTCCATGCCTTAAGCAAAAGTAAACAGAAGTACTTGCTGGAGAAGCAAGGATGTTGCCCCACGTGTTTGGAAACAGAAATACAAACAGAGCCTTCACTAGGAAACAAAATCAGTGTTAATTTAGTAAAAATGTTTTTAAATGCCTTTCTGTGAGAGGCAGCTAAAATCACTGGCAGTCGTATCTTGAAAATGACTACTAATCAAATCATGCCCTTTTTTCCCTAGTAAAATGCTTTGTGTCCTGCTGTTTGTCACACATGTCTTGTTACTCTTAATTATACCTGTTTGAGAACTATGCTTTGACATAAATAGAACAATGCTGTTGTCTCAGTGAAGCTGTTACGTGTTTCTTATGGCCACTTAATGCCATCCTGTGGTGCAAGACCATTCTTTTATTTGTACATTGCTCAGCTTATGTGGCATCAAAATTTGAATAATAAATTATGTTTCATATCCTGTTTCATATACAGCCTTGTCTTGTCCTTCTGGCAATGACAGGGAGTATTCATGAAGTGGAAGTAGGACTTGGTGGATAACGATGTCTCGGACAGCAGAGAGGAGGGTGACTGCTCAGAGAACTGTGCTAAGACCAGGTGTTAAACTTATCTACAGTGGATTTCTATTTCATATGAATTGAAAAGTTAACCTCTGTCAGCAGCTAATTGTGCTCTCTAGTTCTTTTTTTATGTAAAGGACTTTTCCATTTGCAGTGGCTGAATTTCACGTAAGGTGCCTGCTGCACATTTGCACATACAGAATAACAGCGGGCTCTGGGGCTGGTGCCTGTAGGTTGTCAGGAGGTGCCACAAAGCAGAGCAATGAGAACAAGTGCAACAACCCTCATGGCAGGGGTGTTGGACTAGATGACCTTTAAAGGTTCCTTCCAACCTGAACCATTCTATGATATGAAAAATGTAAGTAATGAGCTAACCTAGAAAGCTGGAAAACCAGGAACTTGTAATTTGCTTTTGCTTATCATACAATCTTTGAAACCACTTAAGACAAGTGAAATGTGATGTAAAACAAAGCGTGTAATCTTTGACTCACCCTGGCTTAATTTCAAGACAGTAGAATTATCTTCCATGCATATTCCTTGTTTCACTTCTGTTGGGGAGAACTTAAAAAATATGGAATGGGAATTTGTAAGTTACTTAAGAGCAGAGATGCATTTATAGACACTAGCATTCTGTCTGGAAATGCATATAGAGAAGCAGAAGGGAAATCCTAGCCTGCAGTCTGCAGAGTTGCTGAGGGAGGGTACCACAGCTGTGTGGGTGTGCTGCCCGCTGGCAGTGCAGGAGAGGACACAGCTGCAGAACCTCTGCCTCTGGCTTTACCAGGCTCCTGTTTGCTTCCCCTGGGTGCCTCGGAGAAGAGCCTGGCTCTCTAAGTGATGAAGGCTAGAGCATCTTCCTCTTGTTCTTTACCTGTAAAATAAATTCAGAGTACTGCTTGCAGAGTAGCGCTGTACTGGTAAGGTGATGAGGAGACTCTGTGACTGTTTGCTTGATGGCGGGATTTGCTTTTGTATTTCTCTTGCCATCATTTAGCTATAAAACACAGGAAGAATTTTATTCTATGCCACAGGGATACAGGCAGCTCAATTACAGTTTATGAAGCATGGGCTGAGATCCTTGGAGCCAGAGCATTATGGATACGCAAAGCAAGGCTTTAAGTTCTTCATTACTGTTTATGATACTTTGCATCTTATTTTTTCAAGCAGATCAGTAGCTTGATCAGGATATATCTCTGGCTTCATGGGAAGGAACATGATTTTGAGGAGAGAAATGTGCTAATTATTAATTATATAATGTAGCTTCCCTAGCACATTGTTTCATCCACATACCTGAAACATATGATGTGGACTGGATGGTAGGACTTTATGCGAGGATTTCTCTATTTCAAAAAATGTAATGTTCATGTACACTTGTCTGTTGAAATATGCTTGAAAGTCTTTTGTGATGTAACATCTAATTTTTCTGTTGACAGTGATCTGCTTGTGGTCACATAAAATACCTCCTAGCTTAGATCTGACAATGAACACTGAGGATTTGTTTACGAATGGTTTAAAAAAGAAGATTTACTTTGCTTTAAGGGCAGCTGGGAAGACTCATTTGATTGGATTACAGAAAGTGAGAGCACTAAATAAAACCTGATCCCCAATATTTAATATGTCAGTATCATGAAAGAGGAAAAGATTAACTGTCATGTCAAGATGCTGTTAAGTCTACTGGGTTGTCTATTTAACTGGTAGAATTAAAGGAGAAGCAAAGAGAACCCATCTGCCCACCCTTTGCTTTTCAGAAATCCCAGAAATGGGAGCTTTGAATGTTGACAGGCGAAATGTTTTCTGATTATCTGCCAGCTCTTTCTCATCTCACTGATTCGAGTGGTCCTGCCAAGTTTCATGAAAACAGTATCTTTAAACTGTCTCCAGACACTCTGCTAGTTCATTGTAGCTCCATTATTTCAACAGAGCAGTGTAATTTTGCATCATCAGAGCACTGGTCCTCTTTATTTATGCTCACCATTAAACCAGGAAATTTTTATCTAACGTATCTGGTTGTGTAGCACTCATGACATTATTAGGAGCAGGTGAAGCATCTCCAGCCTACTCTCATTCCCCAAATTGAATCTGAGTTTTCTGGTTTGTACTTCGTACAGTTTGTAATGCTAATGCTCTTTTTCTAACTTGATTTGAGCCTCCATCAGAGCCCTGAATCAGTTGTGGAGCCCCTGTAGCAATGAATAAGGTAAATTATGTACGTGAGCTAAAAATAACAGGGTAATACACTATGACCTGTAACAGATTGTTTCTGCATTTATAAGAACTGAAATACATTAGTAGTGAACAACATCCTGCCACGGAACTCTTAGAAGTGATATAAAACAAGTTTTGTTGGCATGTCACAGTAAGAACTGGGATCATGACAGTCTATTTGATAGCATAGCAGATATGGTGGAAAAGTTCAACATTCTGCCTCAGAAACTGCTGTTGTTTTCTTGAGATAACCTAACATCTGCGGTTTGAAAAAAAATGGCAATTCAATCTGCTTTTGGCTTACGTCAGTAAGTCCTGGTAATGAATGAATATTTGTTATTTTGATTATTCATCAGGCATTTACAGAAATGTAGGAGCATGGTCATAATTACATTACAACGACATTTTTCTACCATCTTTTCTTAGACCCTGTGTCAACAGACTCCATACAAAGGAACTCCTAAAGACACTTTGGTTGTAGGCTCAGTACTGCCACGCCAGCTTTCTGGCTTTTGAGCTAAGATTTAATGCACTAGTTGAACTTCATGGCTATGTATTTAAAAGATGATCAGGCACCTTTAAATCAGTTCAGCCCACAGGAGAGACAAGTCAGCTCCAGTGCACACAGATGCACTGAAGCTTTTTCATCCACATGTGGGTAAGCTTCTATGCTGAAGCTATATTAAATTGCTAAAGGCAAACAAAGCTACTTTGTGAGGTAGTCTTTTAGGTAGTCTTAAAGTTTATTTTTACCTGATGATGACATTTGCATTGGGAGTGAGGTACAGCAGTAGAAAGCCCACAAGGGCAGCATCAATTGAACAGATATTGAAAAGAACTAAAAAACCCCTGCTCTTCTTAAGTCCTTTATACCTGTAAATGTGAGACCTATTGCTGCAATAAATGAAAGGGTTGTGAACAAATGCACTGGAGGATGCTGAAACAGCACAGGGGTATGAAATACAAGCATGACTTGCCAATTTTTGTTTAAAAATGGTGCAGTCTGCCCAGCCTGGTCTGGCTTTGCCCACAGTTTACCTAGGGAAAGGGTGCCTAGCACACTGCCCTGAGTGCCCTACCCTGCGGCCTTCAGCCTCAGGGCCTGCAACCCTGGCTCCCCATCCCTTCCCATCCTCTCCTACTCCTTCCCATTGCCATGGGAAGTGGAACAGGTTCTCCTTCCCTCTCTCCAGCCCAGATGGCCTGTTCACAACCAAGTGTAAGACACCAATGTGGATCCCACCCTAGGGGGCTACCTGTGGGCTGCGGGGAGTGCGCTGGCCCCGTGGTGCTGACAGGGGCACTGCTGCGGAGAGGTGCCGGAAAAGCCGTGAGCAGCAAAGGAAGCTGCACGTTACAGGGTTGCTGCCAAAGTACCTGAAAAGCTTGTTTTAAAAAAACAATCTGATTGCATGTGGGAGAAATTTCAGTGGCCTGCACTTCTTAGCTCTTATTTTGTGCATTGCAGCATGTGTCAGTGAGCAGAACTTAATAATACTTCACCTGTATGAACCTCGGTGATTGCACAGTTTCAGCAGAATAACAAAACTAATTCTCTGATGACTTCACAGTAGTTTTTTGGGGATAATAAGGTAAA
Organism: Hemiprocne comata; assembly: GCA_020745705.1. Classification (NCBI taxonomy): domain Eukaryota; kingdom Metazoa; phylum Chordata; class Aves; order Apodiformes; family Apodidae; genus Hemiprocne; species Hemiprocne comata. The sequence goes on along the minus strand of CM036593.1, from coordinate 14,302,344 downwards.
CTTTTGGATTTATTTAGTACATAGAGAACAGTAATAATTCATTAAGCCAGGGATCTGCATATTAACATTCTAAGTGCTGTTACAAACAACAAATTTTGTCATGTATAAAGATTTAAAATGTTACCTACTTGAACGTGTTAGTGCACAAAATCGAAAACACAAGGATAAAAATGTCATAAGATTAAAATATTATAGGCTTCTAAAATTTACATGCTATGAAGAGCAACTACAAATGTCAGTGAAGAATACAGATGATGTAAACTGTTATTGGTTTCTATTCTGATGATAAATCATTCATTAATCACTGTTAGTCTATTGCCTCATTTAAAAATCAGTTACATAGATGAGACATGCTCAATTTTAGGTCATTCTTCTAATGAATAATTATGTTTGTATATCACCACATAATGTCACAATATAGTAATTCATAAAAATAATAAAACAGTAGCTTATTTAGCAGCTAAACATAACAAATAGAATTCTAAGTAGATGAAAACTTCATTTCCACCAGAGCTACAGTAAAGCCTTGTCCTAAGATTCAATATTGTTTCTCATTTTAACTATTAAAGGATTGGTATAGCTTAAGAGAGAAGTTTCTGGGGATGTAAGTTACATCACTTGTCAAAATCAACTTCACATACTCCTCATTGCCTGCTCTGGGACATTTTGGTCCTTGGAGGGAGATTATGGCCGGTGCATGTTCTGTTATCTCAATTGCTTGAATTCTCTGGTATGCTCTTTCTTTCACAAAAATACCTAAGTACACAAAAACATAGTTTATTTGTAACTAAAGACACGGGAACTAGTTGGGAGGTTTGCTGACAGCAAATTACATTCAGCTAGTTTTACTATAAGCAACTTACTCTATGTCTGCATTTTGCATTCAAATTGTTCTTTATTAAGATCCTTCCCTAATAACATGAAAATGTGTTTATAAAGCCTGTAAGTAGTTTCTATAATAAGATTTTTAATGAGCTGGAATATTAAATTAAGTTTTGTATAAATGCTTGAGGTGTTGTTAAAACTAACTTTCAAATTGTACACCATTAACTTTATCATAAAGAGTAATTTTAGCTTCTCTTCATGCAACAATATACAGCTCAGAAGTAGCATCTATCAGCTACTTTGCACTGCAAATTGTGTTTTGTTTACTATTTAGCAGTAATGTCTGTGGTTGTGATATCTGAGCCCCACTGCAACCCAGGGAGGTCTTACTGCTGGGAGCCCTGGGCTGGGTTTTCAGGCCCTGTGTTCTGTGCTGATGACACCAAAGAGAGCAGCCCAGTGGCACCACAGCCCGCTCGGCTGGGATCAGCTGCCCCGTGTGAGCTCGGGGATTTGTGCTCACTATCCTTTGCTTGTGGCTGAGATTCCTTGAAAGTAAGAAACTGGATATCTCAGAATGTTTGCTGTCTGAGTGGTCAGTGCACAGCAGTGAAGTGTGTCTTGACCTTTCACATCTCATGTGTAAATCAAAATGACTGATGTGATTGCATAGCAAGCAGCAAGTCAAAATTTTTCAGAAATGTTTTTCATTCTGTAATTAATATTGAAGTGTCTGACTTTGGATGTATAACTTAGATTGCCCTTTAATTACCCTCTACTAGCAGTATAGGAAATTTATGCTCCTACCTTTTAGAAGGGAAAGGGAAAAGCAGGAAAAATCCTACCTTGGGGTCTTCCAGAACAACTAGTCTCACCTGTGAGTTGCTGCCCTTTTTGCACCTGGCAAAAATGCCATGTGTTGTTGCATGATGCCTGCATGCCTGGTCATGTGACTAGGACTCCATGCATGTCCTCTTATATGACCAAACGTGTCTTTCCTGTAACAAGAGTATTTTTTGGATAAGAGGCCAACAGTAGATGAGGGGTGAAACAATGTGCATCACACCTAATTTGGATGCCAGAAGTTGTCTAAAACTGATGTACTTTTCTTGGAAGTCTTCTAATTGATTTGTAAATCTAGAGATGCTTTTTGTTTCTTATTTAGATTTCACTTTGTGTACTATTTATTTGCTGCCTTATTCTTCTCTCCGAAGCAAGGTTTGTTATACCTCAGAGTGACAGGCCAGTGAAAAACCTCACACCAAGTTGAAAAAATAACATATGTTTTGCCTTGATTTTGATTTTGACTCCAAGAAGCTTGAGATGGCGTGGGAAGAGCTCTGTTCCTCCAACTCCCTGTGTTGTGACAATGGGCCAGTCACAATACCTTACCCTGTCTCAACTTCTGCAGCTACTGAATGATGGTAATGATATGTAGCTCTGTGAAGTGCTAGGAGAAGGACAGAATTATAAATGAAAACAAAGCATCGCAATGATCTATTACATAGATTTAGCATCCGGCATTAGTTGAAGATTCTAACCGTGGGGCAGCAAGGAGCTGTGGGCTATGCAGGCTTGGAAGTGTAATGCTATGTGTAACTCTGGCAAGGTCCACATCCTAACCAGAAAAAACATGAGATAGAAAAGATGTTTTATGCCACAGGGATGGCAATGGCTTTTTCATTCCAAACGGAAAAGAAAACAAAACATTTTTTTAATTTATAACGTGTAGTTAAGGTATTTTGTTAATACTGCTTGCTTTTAATTAAAAGATATTAAATGCTGCCAGTAAACTGAGATCTGGCAGAGCTGAGGAATACAAAGCTGCTGCTAAATATTCAGCAACGCTAACTGCAGCTATTGAGGCACCTACCATTGCAGCAAATGGGCTACAACATCAGATTTTAATATATATGGGCAATGCTCTTAAACTGTGGCGTAGCTCAGCTGTACTGCCTCTCTTCATGAGATTGATGGGGATTCTGCTGTGCTTGCCACACTCCAGTGCAGAGCACTGGAGGGCACTCAGCATGTTGAGAAAGGTCAAAACAAGACTACATCAGCTTCTGAACCTAAAAACTCTGTACTCTTTGCTACCTATTAGGACGAGCGAAGAAAAGCTGTGTTTTGATGTGTGACATCCCAAAGAATTGCTTGAGGCAGATGAGAAACTTACTGCTACTTAAGGGAAGGAGAGCTTGTCTGCAAGCTAGATCTCTCAAAGCAAGTACCACAGCACAGCTCCAGCAAGCTGCTGTTTCAAACAAAAACTATGTCCTCAGTGAACTGGCTGGCAAAGTTTGGTAATGAAGTGCTCACATCAACAGTCTTTAAAATTTTGCCATAATTTAATTTGGTTAAAGGAAAAAAAGCTCAGTTTAATTTCACATATTATGGAAGCAGCAATAAATAACACGTAAAGAAATACACCATGGCCTGGCATATGCAACCAGTAAATCACACCTTCTACATTTTAAAAGCTTGTAATATGCATCGTTCTAGCTTGTTGAGAAATATGAGAATCTCTCTTGGCAGAACATCTAAATAAACCTAACATAAAGCCAGCTCAATGTGCAAAACCTCAGCTGCAGAGCAGGGCCAGCAGCAGTAGGGAAGGCAGTGTATCCTAGACCTGGGCTGGGTCCCACACCAGCTCCAGGTTCTCCAGTGTTTGGGGAACATTCAGATACTAATTAAGTAGCTTGTTTACTCCTAGCCAGGGAACCTCTCTTCTCCTGAGAGCTTTGGACAGTGACTGGATAAGTCACTTCAACTCTCCAAGCCTGACTGATTCTCTCTTGTGACAAGGGCTTTGGAGGGACCCTTTCTTGACAGTCAGCCTGGCCTGTGCCCAGTACTGCCTCTGCAGCTTCAGCTGCTGTCTCTAATTCAATGATGGGTAATACAAACTCTTGACCTATGCGTATTGGTAACTATTTTAAGTTTTGCAGGTCACTAACTGCCCTGTTTGACACTGAAAAAATATTTTTCATGTCTTTGTTCTTTTCTTCCTCCCATAAAAATGGTATTCTAGACCCTGGTTTCTAATAACCTGGCTATTATGTTATCAGCACTGATGTGTTTAAAAATAAGTAGAAAAAAGGGAAAATAAATATTCACCTATTTGCTGATGTCCTCATCCATGCACACAGTTATGATTGTTATAACTCTGATACAGTATTTATGTGAGCTATTTTCTTGTTTTTATATCATGTTAAATGAAGGGTGCTCAGAGAAAAAGACAAGACTGGTCTGGGAGGAAAGTGGTGCACAACAAGCCTGGGACTGACCCCCTTAATGTCCTGCTGCTATTGATGATATACTTAAGTACTGCTTCTTTCTTTATAAGGATGTAGACTGGGGCAAGGCAGCAATGTGAAAGACTGCCACAGAGTGTGAGTCAGGGGATCAGTATGTAACTAAAAGCTTGCTGCATCGCAGCTATGGTCAGCAGTACACCCGCCAGGAATTTCTTCTGGCAGCTCTACCAGGTTGTGAAAGGAAAATATTGTGGAAAGTTTCTGTTCCCCGGCTTTCCCTCTCATCTGACCAGAAATCCCATGGCATAAATATCAGAGGTTCACAGAGGGGTTTCTGTAGTCACTTTCCTTCCTAGTCTTTTCAGGAATGCCATTTTCTAGTTTTTGTTAAAATTTTAATGAAGGGCGAATTAATACAGTGTATAATGTTTTTCAGTTACAAGTCATGTTAGAATTTCTAGAAGTCAAATTATATTTAAATTAAGTAGATATCTGGACATTAAAGCAACTCTCTCTGTCTTCAAAATATGTTTACTCTTGTGACATTTAATAAAGGTCCTATGTATCCAGAATTAAGAACAACTTGAATTCTGCAGCCAGATCTGTGGAGCTCTGCTGGAAATTCTCTACCACTTTCAGCTTAATTAAAATCTGCATGCTTTTATTAAAAAGCTAAGACAATTGCAAATGTAGAGAATAAACCAGAACATAGTTCTTTTCCAGCACTCCTCTCTCTGCATATTATGTTGTCTGCATGGCTAATGCAGGTAATCCAAAGTTACTTCTTCCATCCAAACTGTGCAGCTCACCTTCCAATACCTAGGGAAATGGAGAGTAGACACTGCAAAAAGGCTCCAGCAACCTGGATTTATGGATCATTACAGCTAGTGAGATGGAATGGTGTGATTTTAGCCACTAACCTTGAAATCTTACTCTTAACTGAAGCCATGCTAAAGTAAAAATGAAGTATTTCTTTACAAAATCCAAACCAGACCCACTTACAAGGACAAATATAGAAAGAAATGTAAACTGATCTGAAAATCAAATATAATAGCTTGTTCTTCTTATTGTCTCTTCTCTATATGTAGCTGATAGGCTGCGAGTGGCTAATGAGTCCATGCTTTTAGAAAATGTCCTCTTTCACTCTCCAGCATGCATGACCACAAGAGCCACCAGCTGAGACAATCCGCCAGCTGGCTTCCTTTCCTTCCCTCTTCCCTGTCTTGTGGATTGCTTAGCGGGTCACACAAAATCACATCTTCTCTCCCCTCTGCTTTACCTCATGTATTATTCATTCTTAGCTAATTTAGGAGGCAATTTCAAAGTTCTCCTGGATGATTAAGGGCCTCTACTTTTTTGAAGATGCTTATTTCCCTTTGGAAATCCCCTGTACTTAATGAGAGTACTTAAAAATCATTGACCATTGAGAAGTGATATACTTTCTTGGTAAGACAATGTCCAAATCTGCACTGAATCTATAATGGAGATTAATGCTTGTGGCTTAGTATTTGTTCTTGATTGACACTATGCATGATAGCAATCAACCATTTTGATAATAGATTTGGGGTGTTTGACTTCACATCCTACCTGAAGAGATACTCTGATAGTCTCTCAAACAGTTAAAAATCTTGATATGTGTATCACTAAGCTGATGTTTCAGCTTCAGTTTAGTAAGGCAGCTCGCACACCTCAGACAGCTAGTATGTTGGGCTGCTGTACCTCCATGAGTGAAATGATTTAAAAATTATCTTTCTGACCATAACAGTTGAGATCATTATTTTTTTCACTGCAAGCTGAGAACGTAGAGTGTGATACCACCACAGAGGAAGGAGTCTTGAGCTGATCAGAATCTAGGCATTCTTGGATACTTGGGAATTCAAAATACAATTTTTCCAAGTCCCATAAAATATGCATTTTAATTTGTTTCTTTATGGAGTATTTTATTGTTGCAGATATGAAATTCAAAAGTATGACTGTACTGTTACAGAATAATCCTACTGTGAGTATTACAGTTTTCAAGGTACTGTTGGGGTTACAGTGGAAGACCTGGGACTCAATCCTGAACCCTTTTTCTTCCTCTGCTACCATGCTGCTGCTCTGTGACTTAAATAGAATCAGTTTGTCCAACAATAAAAACATATAGTAATAATTATTATGTGTCTTACAGAGGACTTGTGGGACATCATTTATACTGGTACAGCATTTGTGATCTGTGGATGAAAGGGGCTTATGACATCTAAGTGCACTGCGTTATTAAATCTTCACATCTTGTTGCAAACCTCTCTAGAACAGAGTGCTCCAGTCAAGCTTTCACTGGATGTGCCTTAGCACCTTAGCTTTAGCTAATACTCAGACTAGTTTGCTTCAAGAAGAATAACACATGAATGCTAGTAACTTGTTATTTCTGGGGAACCTCAGCCTGCTTTGTTTTACTTGTGCCCTTAGGAGAAAAATAGAGCAAAACCAACTGAAAGTGAAGAAGGCGGGAGTGTGAAAATTAGTCCTTAAGTTGTTGGCTTTGTATTTTTGTTGCTCTCAACCTGTGCTATTAATGCATGGCCCAATTAAGTATGGATTTAACAGGGCACTGCACAGGGTGTCGCATCTAATTCCGCAAGTGACAGGCTGAGGAAGTACATGGCAAGGAAGGAGCAAGCTGAGAAGCAGACATACCTGGGGTACTATAATGATAGCCTGGTGGTTTATTCTACTGTTTAACAGTAACAAAAATATGTGGTGTCTGAATAAGAATATGTTTTATACTAAAACTTTTCTTTTATGAGCATGTATGGGCTTTTCTCTACTGCTAAGAACATGCCTTTAGCACTCTTAGACAACCAAAAGCTAGCATTTTTAGGGTTTAGGTTTGGTGGTCCCTAAGCTTTAAGTCTGGGATGATCTCGGCAACATTTTGAAACATAAATACAGCTAAGAATGAAAATTTCCCTGGTGCAGGGCAATATGTGTCTGAACTAAAATAATAATACGGAGCTGAAAAAGGAGTCTAGAGATATGTAAAGAGTCTCTACAGCTTTTAGGACTACCTTTGTGCAGAGCCGTATTTTGTTCAACAGTGCATGTCTTTAATAGGAGCAAGCTGCATTGTCTCAGGTTGGGTTGGAGCTGTGAGGTATTTTTTACTTCCAAACATACAGTTCCTCCTAAGGAGTATTTGTGCATGTCAGTGTCCTTGATCCCTTCTCACTCATACCAGTGAGTTCCCGTGCCCTGAGGCCAAAGCTTAACTCTGCCTGCCCTTGTGCAGAAAGCAGGAGGGATAGGACTGCTTCGACACTCCAGTCCCTTTGAAAACCTGCACCAGGACCGCAGCAATCCAGTATTTTGATGACTTATCACAGGATGGTGACTTCTATTTTAGATGCTCTGTGCCTATAATGGTTGCAAATGATTAGTTTTGCCCTTTTAAAGTAGTATTTTGTGTCTGCTAAGTCATCGCATTAGACAGCAAGCACAATATTGGACTGATAGCTGAACTAAAAGTAAGTAAAGAACTGTTTGACATAAAGATGACTGCTACAGTCCAAGTCTTGCAGAATCAACATACCACTGGACTGTCTCACGCTGCTGATGATATTTGTAAGAAGTTGCTGCTGTTCATGGGGAAAGTAGAGATGATAGCTGATATCTACTCTCAAAGTGCTGATAGGTTTGTTGGGTTCAGATATTGCAAAAGGTTAATGAGATATTATGTCACACATGGCCAGAAATTCTCTGAAGTTTGCAAGCAGATGGTTAGTAATGCAGTGTGACAAGCTGCTCTTGTTCTTCAGCTACATCAGCACTCCTAAAGGACAGTAAGCTCTACAGAAGATTACTCTCAAAATTATAAAGTACATTAGTTTTGCGGATGGCAAACTGAAATTTAAAAAAAAATTAATATGCATTCTGAAAACATAATGACTTTAAGAACAGTATTATTTCTGAGTTCCACCTCTAATCTGCATCCATTTTCAGATTTGCAGAGTAAGTTCATGTGCCTTTTACCACATAACATTTCTGAAACTATTTATGCTACATAAAAAAGTAAACTATCTGCTTGTATGGCCAATAGTGCAAATTAAAATTTTGAAATGGATAATACCATTTAGTCTAGGGAAGAACATTTGTGACTTCAAAAATATTTGGATTTCTCTATTATTTCCAAGTTACAAAGACAAGAAGAGAGGTTTGACAAGGAAAATTACTGAGGTGCCCCTGATCTGTTGCCCCTACTTCGCCGTGAGATTTTTGTTTGCTGTAGTAGCAGGTCAGCTTTAAATTACAGCTAACATAGCATGAAATTCCTGTGGAGCAGGAAAAATACCCCAAACTTCAGTTTATGGATTGCTTTCTGGTGCTTTTTTAGCCTTGTAGCCTAAGGCACAGCAGAAGTCACTAGTTCTACCTGTGATGGAGAAGTCTCGTTTTGAGATTACTCAGGCATTCATGCTTGTGACACCACAGCTCCACACTCACCAGACCAGCTGTGCTACTCCAGAGCTGCAGGGGTTCCCACCTCTATGCACATCTTGTTTGGAGGGTGGGAGGAAATTCACCAGTCTAAGCCTGGGAAGGGGCTTTGGTATTTTCTCATGGATTGATGGAAGGCACTGGGTACAATGCTGGGAGACTTTTAGATGCACAAAAGCTTGATAGTGGCTGCAGAAAGGGCCCAGACTATGGCAGCTCAGGGGGCTGTGTGTTGGCTGCAGGGGGTGGGAGGAGGCTGCCAGTGCCCACGGTCTGGCTGGGAGGTGGAGGAAGCCTGCAGCCAGGTTCAGGACTTTGGGTGTTTTCAGAGGCAGTGCTACATAGAAGTTTTTATGTGCAGTTATTTTGGGCAGATTGTCTGCAAATGGTCTCACAAGGTATTTGTAGCTTAAATTCTCCATGGGTTGCCAGCTGCATTGACTGTGTTTATTCAGTGACTGAAAAGACTGTAATAGCAACTGAACACCAAAATTGGTCCCCGCAATCTGGATTTTCTTTCTGTTATTAGCAAAAGCTCTACTCATGTCTACCTTCCAGCATGCCAGCTATTTCTACTTTTTGTGGTTGTCTGTTTTTCTAAAGCTCGAAACCAGATCCCAGTTATAAGTGATTATTAAAGAACTCTGTCATATAGGGTATGCCATTTGGGTCAAATTTGCCTCCTATGTATATGTATTGAATCTCCCACTACTGCATGCTACAGGAATCACAGTTCTGTGAACCTGATATGCTAAAAAGTATTTCAGCTGAGTGGATGTGAAAGAATAATTTTATGTAGAACATTTAATACAGAAAGAAGTTTGAGTGATCCCAGTAAAACTGCTGCTAGACAGACAAGTAGGAAGGACACGTACAGTAAAGGAATTAAAAGCCAGAATGCCACAATGCATCACCTTAGCTGCATTTTCCTAAGGATGTTTGTGATAGCCAAATCCTGAAGTGAGGAGCGTGTGAGGACAGCATGAGAAGACAAGAAGGAAGAGTTGGGGAGATGCTGTTGTTCAATATCCACCACAATTTTGAGTGTAGGAACTGTGTGAAGGTGGCTGGCACCATTGTAGGTTCACAGTCAGGAGCAGAAGCTGACTGGAATGCTGCTTCCATGAGCCTCATAGGTAAGAGAGAAAGTGGCCACTCAGGGAGGCAAATATGCATTTTATCTTCTAATTTCTGAATTTCTCAATTCAAATGAGACCGTGTCTCTCCAGGCTGCTTAAAATTCCAATGTCTTAGCCTAAAATTCGTTTTGGCTTGCCCTTGGCTTTGGGTCAGCTGCAGTCACTCACACCTCAGTGAGTCAGTGACCCCAGCAGTCAGCCTCTTCAAATGATACTATAGCTCCATCTCCTTGCTTTGCCCAAAGCAGTGCCTCAGCAGCACTCATCCTAAAGCCCATGACGTTTCAGTGCAGCACAATGAACAAATTTGTCTTTTCATTGTTTCCCTTCTAACCTATATATAGGCTATTTAATTTGTTGTCACATCCATGGTTGTACATTGCTTCCCTGTATAGCTTTTAACCAGAAATGACTCCATGGAATGTACTAGTTGGAAAAAATTTGGAAATGGATTTACATCCTGGAAAAATAGTCTAGATTGCAAAAAATACTATTCTGAACTGGAAAATATACAGTTAAGCTGCCATCTTCGGTGAAAAGTCATATTTTTACAAAAATGTATTACTCCACAGGAACATAATTCACACAAATATTTCCAACAAGCTCCCCTCCATGAACTTTCTTACTTATATATTTAAAAATTAAGAAGCTATTTTCAAGTCAGCAGTGTGTATTACACTGCCCACTCCATGATGAGAGAGCAAACTGCCAACACTACTTTTTATTGTTAAAAATATAGTAATAATGTAGGGTAATAAGTTTGTGATTATGAGAAAAGGTTTTAAAAAATCTTTATTCCTTCTTGTAAGAGAAGTAGGTGTTGATCACCTCTACAGCTAACAATGGTGCAGCCATTTCTGCCTTTAAGAACATCCTATAGTCCAACAAGGAAATATTGCCTTCAATTTTAGGAATGGTTTATTGCTTTCAAAGTTTTCATATCAGTTAAGAGATTTCATTTTCAAAGATTCTCGCACTGGAGGAATGCCCCTTTGAGGATTTCCTCACAGAAAGAGGTGACTGCTTTGAAGATTTTCATTTTTTAAAACCAGCCACATTTCTGGGGTGTCCTCTTTGAAGACATTTTTTTGTAGCACTTAAAAGGTTTCAATTTTGAATATCTTCCACCACCATGGACAGCATCCATTTGAAAAATATTCTTCCTCTATTATATTATTTTGATAATTTATACAGTCTTGTAGGAGTCTGTAAAATACACCCTATTAAAAAGATGAGAAACATAATGCTGTTCCTACCTAAGGTGCAAAAGGGTTTGGAAGAAGCTCTGTAAGATGGGATATTATGAGAGCACAGATTTGGGAAAATTGTACAAAAAATAATTCTGTTTTCTAACACCGAAGAGTAAAGTAGAAAGGTGAGCTCATCTGTCACTTACATGACCTTTTAAAAATTACTGTGAGACACTTTTTACTCCTTTTAAATTATTTGAGTTCAGAGTTCAAGTTCTGGTATTCCTGAAATCAATAGCAGAAGTCCCATTTCAGTCCAGTTGTGCAAAGAACATTCTTAGACATTGCTGTGAGTTTTCTTTCTCTGATAACATATTGCTTTAATTTACTATGTTACTGGGGATTTGGAGTATTTTCCTTCCTGGTGTTGAGTTCTTTTAAAAAGTGTATGTTTTCTCTATTTCTTTTTTGTCACATTTGTTGTAATTGTAATCATCATCTCTGTAAAACTAGGCAACCTCAGACCTTGTGCAAGACTAGGCTCACTGTGTATGTCACATAAAGACTTCTGTCTGATGTTGGTCTGCAAGTTAAACAGAGGGCAAGTCAAAATACATCCAAGCAGCCCCTTAAGCTTACATCTAGGCCTAGTTTTGGGATATTTACTCAGACTGTGGCTTAAACGTCTGGCTGAGTTTGCTTCTGTCTGCAGGGTGCAGAGCATGGGGGGGCTCTCAGACAGCAAATGAGTAGCTGGAGGCAGAAGGGTTGGGGTCTCGGGGCCCCCTTTGATAAAAATGACTGTGAGTCTGTCTAGATAGCTTCAGTGCAAAGTCAAACCAGATGAGTTTAGATCACCTGCAGAGGTGGATTTGCTTGTTTTTTCACTAGAGCAGAAGAAAAGTCATGCCCCCCACCCCTACCAAAGCAGGCATATCGAATGAGGAGGTTATCCATTGCCACCTCTCAGCCACCAGTCATGATCTACCTGCTGAGACATGATGCCAGACTGGGCACTAATTGCACAAAGCAACAGCTTCTCAGGAAGTCACTGGGCTAAATCATAGAATCATAGAATCGTTTGAGTTGGAAGGGACCTTAAAGATCATCTAGTTCCAACCCAGTACTCCAGGTGGGGTTTCATGAGAGCCAAGTAAAGGGGGAGAATCACCTCCCTTGACCTGCTGGCCACACTTCTTTTGATGCAGCCCAGGACACGGTTGGCTTTCTGGGCTGCAAGCACACATTGCAAGCTCATGTTGAGCTTCTAGTCCACCATCACTCCCAAGTCCTTCTCCTTTGGACTGTTTTCGATCCATTCTCTACACAACCTGTAATTGTGCTTGGGATTGCCCTGACCCAGGTGCAGGACCTTGCACTTGGACTTGTTGAACTTCATACAGTTTGCACAAGCCTATCTCTCAAGCCTGTCAAGGTCCCTCTAGATGGCATCCCTTCCCTCCAGCATGTTGACCCCACCACACACTTTGGTGTCATCAGCAAACTTGCTGAGGGTGCACACAATGCCACTGTCCATGTCACTGACAAAGATATTAAATAGCACCAGTCCCAGTACTGACCCTTGGGGAACACCACTCGTTGCTGGTCTCCATCTGGACATGGAGCCACTGACCACCACACTCTGAGTGCGACCATCCAGCGAGTTCCTTCCCCAATGAGTGGTACATCCATTGAATCTGTACTGTTGCAGTTTTGATACCAGGATGTCATGCAGGACAGTGTCAAAGGCTTTGCACAGGTTCAGGTAGATGACATCAGTTGCTCTTGCTTTGTCCACTGATGCTGTGACTCAATTGTAGAAGGCCACCAAATTAGTCAGGCAGGGTTTGCCCCTGGTGAAGCTGTGTTGGCTGTCACCGATCACCCCTTTGTTTTCCACGTGCCTTAGCAGAGCCTTCAGGAGGATCTGCTCCATGATCTTGCCGGGCACAGAGGTAAGCCTGACTGGTCTGTAGTTCCCTGGGTCTTCCTTTTTTTCCCTTCTTGAAAATGGGAGTTATGTTTCTCCTTTTCCAGTCAGCAGGGATTTCTTCAGACTTCCAAGACTTTTCAAATATGATGGACAGGCTTTGCAACTTCCTTGGCCAGTTCCTTCAGGAGCCGTGGATGAATCCCATCAGGTCCCATAGACTTGTGCACTTTCAGGTCCTTCAGATGGTCATGAACCTGCTCTTCTCCTACAGCCGGGAGATCTGCCTTTTCACAGTCCATGCCTTCACCTTCTCTAACTTGGATGGTGTGACCAGAGCCTTTGCCAGTGAAGACTGAGGCAAAGCAGTCATTGAGTACCTCAGCCTTCTCTATATCCTGCATGGCCAGGTTTCCAGTTTCCTTCTGAAGTGGGCCTACAGTTTCCCTTGTCTTCCTCTTATTGCTGACATACGTGTAGAAAACTTTCTTGTTATACTTAACATCCCTGGCCAGGTCCAACTCCATCTGTGCTTTGGCCTTCCTTACCTGATCCCTTGCTTCTCTCACAGCTTGTCTGTACTCCCCACAGGATACCTGTCCCTGCTTCCACTCTCTGTACACCTTGTTTTTACATTTAACTGTGTCCAGAAGCCCTTTGCTTATCCATACGGCCTCATGGCTCTCCCACCTGCCTTCCTCTTTGTTGGGACACATAGCTCCTGGGCATGGAGGAAGTGATGCTTGAATATGGACTGGCTTTCCTGGGCTCCCCGTCCCTCCAGGGCTTTGTTCCATGGTACCCTACCAAGCAGATCCTTGAAGAGACCAAAATCTGCTCTCTTGAAGTCGAGGGTGGTGAGCTTGCTTCGCTTCTTCCTTGCTAAGGATCCTGAATTCAACCATGTTGTGGTTGCTACAGCCTAGTCTCCCATTAAGTCTCACATCATCAACCAGCCTGTCTCTGTTGGTGAGAACAAGGTCCAGCAAATTTAAGTTAGCCATACCCTTATATAAGAGTACCATTAGACAAACTTAACTCCAGCCCTGAAAAAAGTAAATGTATGTGTATTTAATCACAATGGTAGAAAAAGGTGAATTCACTCTGGAAAATAAATTTCCAGGTGGATATAGGACAATCAAGAGAGGGAAAGTGGGCAGGTAAATGAGAATCTAGTTGTCAAAATGGACCTTTGAACCCATACGAATGTTTATTGAAGTACAATATGAGCTATGTCATGTGTTTTGGTGTTTGAGATAGTAGAGAGCAGTAACACTCCCAGCCTCTCCAAAATAAGCTGTCTTTCTGGCAAGGATGTAGAAATAAAATGCTGGAGAACATCCTTTGGGATTCAGACCAGCAAGACGAATTCTGACCTGAACTTGAAAGAGAGACATTTATTTAGGGCACTGTGCTTGTAAGAGCTACTCGATAGCTTCAAACCTTAGTTCAATAAAACAAGGTAAATCAACACAGACTGCTGGGAAGAAATGTTGATTAAGGATATTGTTTACAGGAGCACAAAAAGATGAATAGCTACTAATAAACATTGGGACTTCGCTCAAAGGCATCTGGGGAATTTATGAAGTTGATAAGAACTGGCTTAAGATAGAATAATGTGCTTTAATATAACAAAAACTGTTAAACTAAGTGATCACCTTTTCCCATAATATCCAGAGGATCTGTTGTACTAAGCACCACCATTCAATGACACTACTGTTAATAATATAAGGAAACTAAAAAGACAGGGCTATTTAGTTTGGTGATAGGGACAAATGGAGAGTCGTTACTGTGTAAGTGCTTCTCACAGCAAAATGTATCATATTCTTGGAAGGAGCCACTAAGTTCAAGTTTCAGCACAGCCCGATCGAAGCAAAATGGTGTAATTTCAAAATAAGAATTTGTTGAAATTCCCTGCCCAAAACCCTTAAGAACAACTAAGCTGATACAGGATTAACAGGTACGTTCCTTGATAAGTTAGAAATGTATTACTATTTTATTAATAATCATTTTAATAATAATTATTAGTGTATTAATTATTACTAATACTAGACAATGAAACGATAAAAAATGAAGGGGAAGGAAAAATTGTCTATATTTTACAGTAGAGGGAGGTCACTGGTGGTGTACCACAGGGACCTGCGCTGTTCAGCATATTCTTAAATGATCTGGAAAAAAGAGTGATTATCGAGGCGACCAACTTTGCTGATGATGCTGAATTATTCATGGTAATAAAAACAAAAGCTGACTGTGAAGAATTGTGGAAAGCTCTCATGATACTGTGTGACTGAATGATAAAATGGTAACTTAAATTCTGTGCTGAAAAATGGAAGTAATATGCAAGGCAGAAAACAAGTCAAACTATACATGCAAAATCCTGGAATCTAAATGAGTGACTTTCAAACAGCAATGAGTGGTTGAGTTGTGGAGGGTTCTGTGGAAACAGCAGCTTCATGGCTTAGCACTATTCAAACATGCAAATGAGATTGGTTTTATCAGGAAAAAAACCCAATACAAAACCCAGAAACAAACAGAAAGCATTTATTATGCACCTGTGTAAATCCATTGGATTTGTAACTTGAATAATGAGCGCTCAAATTGCATAACTTGTTGTCCTGAAATGCTGAAACATCAAAAAATGCTCAGGCAAATTCTTGGAGAAGATATTCTCTGAGAGTGTGAATGCTATTTTTTTTTCCCAGCAACTCCAGGGATTCAATTTGGGACAATATAGTGCAGAAAATATCTTTGTGTGCTTCCTAATTCCTACAGTCTTTCGATAAGCATACACCACAAAGTACTCATACTGCTGCTGAACTACACAGACTATTATATATTAGCTGCTTGTGAAATAAAAAGGAAACAAGAAATGAAACTGAAACATCCAAATATATCAATGATTAAAGGAAATTATTTTGGAAACAAAATATTGCAGCAATAAGATGACTAGGATTTAAAACATTTTTTCTGACCTTCTAAAACGTGAGAAAGACAAAGCAAAGAAATACTCCAGCAAAAGAGAAAACAGATGTCAAAATCATTGTTTATATTATCACAATGTCCAAAATATGGTAGACATTTTACAACGTATCCAAAGGCAT
Organism: Hemiprocne comata; assembly: GCA_020745705.1. NCBI lineage: Eukaryota > Metazoa > Chordata > Aves > Apodiformes > Apodidae > Hemiprocne > Hemiprocne comata. The sequence goes on along the minus strand of CM036593.1, from coordinate 14,286,429 downwards.
ACTAGGAGTAATCTAATAGTATAACAAGGTAAAGCTACATGAAGAGGAAAGTGGAATACCACGCTGAACAAATGAGCAAGAGGATGCTTTGGCATTTTTTTAGTAACACCCTGATTGTTGGTATCTTTTTTTCCCTTTTACAATGAAATGCTCTATGTAAAATCCTGATAGATTAATTATCACTTTTACTGAGAGTTTCAGGGGGGCAGAGTTTTGCTCTATAAAGTCACATCCATTATGTCACTAAGATTTGCAAACTCAGTTCCATCATCTTTTCTGCTATAAACATTCAACATGAGCTCCTCAGTCTCCCTTATATGGAAGAGCATCTAACTCGGAGGATAAACTGAATATTAGCTCACTTAATCAGATGGATTCTGGTAGGTGTCACAAAAGAAAGAGAAAACAGGAATATTACAAAAGAGATGAGAAACACAGGTTCAAAGACAGCATTACTAGAAAGGCAAAGTGGGTAAGCAAGACAGGCAGTGAGATACAGTAAGTCAAATGAAAAGACAGATTTTCTACTAAATGCTAAAAAGAATAGAAGGATCAGTACTTCTACCAGTACAAAACCATTCTGAATCTCTCAAGTCCTTGATGTTACTTGCAAGCATAGTACTTCTTTAACTTTAATCAGTAAAGAATGCTACAACCAGCAAAAAAAGTAAATAATAGCATTTGGCCTGATTAACTTTATATGCAACTCAAGCAAATGAAACACTTAAGACGGATTTCATAAGAATGAGAATAATAAATCAGTTAGTCTAGTGGTCAGTGATGGGTGCCGCAGACAGTTGCTGAAAGAGAAGGCAGTTGCAGATATGCAAATGATACTGGCATTTAGGAGAAGCAGTATTAGTTATTTTCCACGTAGTAAATTGATTGCTGCAGAGAACCAGAGTGACTTTTCCAGAACAGAACAAGAAAAAGTCACAGAGTAGAATGAGAATTAGCATGCACTCCTAATTGTTAAGTTAGTTACTGGGCTACTCACAGGGTCAGTTAAAGAAGAGGGAGACAGGGGTAGTAAAGCACAGTGAAAATTTTCTAGTTATGGAAATATGAATAGTTTTTTTGGCTCTCAGATTCTTTATCAGGCTTCATTGAAATAGTTTCAGTGACAGACTCCAAGGGAATTAAACTAATCTGAAAAAATTAAAGTGCAGTCAAGTAACAGGCTACCTTCTCAAAATGTATTTTTTTTAAACTGTTGACATATAGAATCATTTTGGTTGGAAAAAGACCTCTAAGATCATCAAGTCCAACCGTTAGTCCAGCACTGCCAAGTCCACAATAACCATGTCCCTAAGCATCAGTGCTGCCTGATCACAATACAGAAAATACAGACGTTTTGAATACTTTTTAATATCCTTCTGGATTTGGAATCTTTTAGGAACATTTGGATCACATTTTCAAATATTCCTGCATAGGTATAAAATATTGAGTTTCACTTTTTGTTTGAATGCAATCCAGGATTGTCCCATGAACTGCTCTTTCTGGAGACTCTCTTAACAAACATTGTAAGGTTTGTGATGAAATATTGAGACCTGGGGAAAATATTGGTGGGGAAAAAGTGTATTTCCTAATGGCCACGTACAGCAAGTAGTTTGTCCTTAGGAGTTTGCAGAGAAACATGGCTACATCAACTTCTGTGAAGAAACAGCCTAACTCACTGCAATATTTAATCTGTAAGTTCATCTGAATTATTTAATAGTGGTCAGCTAGGTAGTCAACAGGTTGTCTCCTTGTAAATGACTGTGTAGTCGAAGGCACAGAACAATTGTCAGATATTAACTTTCCGTACAACACTGTAAGCACAGGGCTCCCTGCCAGGGCCGGCCCCTCCGAGGGGACGGGGTGCCCAGGCCTGGCGCTGCCTCTCTGGACGTTTTCCATGTCGAGAAGAGACAGGCTCCCGGCGCTGGGAAGTGTTGGCGCCTGGTGCGGAAAGTCTCCCCGCGCAACAAGTACGGTCCGGCGGGTCAGCTGAGACCCCGGGCGAGGCGGCAGGGCCCACCGATGGGCTACGGAGCCCCCGTAGCGGGCCTGCCCCTAGCGCTCCCGGGCAGGCCCGTGACCCGTTCTCCTCTGTAGCGAACTCCTTCTCTCGCATACACACACACACACACAACTGCTCCTGAAGCGGTGCGCGCCAGCGGGGGAAGCGAGATCCTTCCGCCGCCCGTCGCCGTACGGCGGGTTCCGGTGGGGGGCTGTGAGGGACCCACGCTCGCTCCCCGCTTCTCGCCCCGGGCGGGGCATGTTCGCACCGCCCCACAAGCCGGCTCGGCGCGAGCTGCGGATAGCGAAAGCTTCAGCGGGGCTGACAGCGCGTGCCCGGCGCCTGGCGCATGCGCTGTGGCGGCCAGGGACGAGCTCGGAATCCGGCACTCGGCAACGTTCGGCTCTTTTCGTGCAGGCCGGGCCGCCATTTTCTGAAAGCCTCACCGTACGCGTTGCCAGCGCGGCTGTCTGTCCCGTTTGTCCGCGCTTTGTCCTGCTCGGCGATGGACGGGTGAGTAATAACCGGGGCGGTGGGGGTGAAGGCACTGCCGTGGTTGTGCTACCGGTCGGTGGTGGGACCTATCCTAGTGCCGGGGGCTCGCTCGCCGCCGCGGCTGGCAGTCGGCGGGCGGGCGTCTCCGAGGGTTTGGGGAGCGGCCGCTGCCCCGGGGGCTGTGGGGACAGGCGGGCTTCCTGCTGAGGGACAGGTGAACTCAGGCCCAGTACGGGGTGGAGAGGGAGGAGGGGGCTCAGCTTCTTCGTAACACGGGCCCCTCTGTAGGGTCTTCCATTTAAATTGGCGAGAGCTTTGGGCCGCCCCATGCTTAGTGTAGTGCCCGAGTTGTCGGGTCTCGCTGTAAAGAGGAAGCGCGATCTACTACCATTCCTCTTTTGCAGAGCCTCTTGTTCTCTTCTCCCGCGCCTTTGCCTTCTCCCCTCCCCCAGTCCTCCCGCCATGGGGTGAGCAGGGGCACGCTGTAGGGCTAGGGTGTGTTTTGGAGCTGTCTGGGGAGGAGGAGCAATACCAGCAGGCGCCAGAAGTCGGGCTCTTTTGTTTTCAGAAACTGCCTAATAAGCCCTGTGGCTTCCCCCCCCTCCCCAGGTAGAAAGATGCCTCTATGTATGCTGCAGACTGGCTGTAAAAGCCAAAGAAGGGAAGGTTTTGAAGGATTCAGCCATATGGGACACTGAGGGCCCGCCCTCGGTCCTGGACTGGAGTTGGGGTGGGCAGGCACTATACACAAGGCCGCCTTTTTCTTGGACCTGGAAAATGAGGCTGGTGGTTGTAAATACAACATGTTCCAGCCTCTATATTTCCTCTTAAGTTGTTTACTCCAAACACAAAAGCAAGCTCTTTGGTATGCTTTAAGCATATTACCTCTCAACTGTGAGAGTTTTAAAAGCTTTTTATGGTTAGTTGTGATTATTATGTTGGCACTTAAAAATCCTATGTGAGAAGTCTTGTCATTAATGAGTATGATATTGTGGAATACTTTAGCATATTCATGTTTTGCTTTCATTTTTTTATATTCTGGACTTAGATTTCTTTTGGGATTTAACTGTAAAGTAAAATTACTAAAACATAATTGATTCTGTCCTGACTCAAACCAGGACAGTTTCACACTGTGAGTTATGATTTCACAACCCCTAAGAAGTTTTTTTTTACCTTGACATATGTGTTGCAGAGTTTCTTATAGGTTTACCTGACAAAATTTCATATAGGTGTACTTGTGAATGCATTATTTTTTTCAAGCCAGTTTCAAAAAATATTTTCATTGTTTTTTGCTCTAAGAAAATCTGTAGGGTAATCTTATGTTGCTGAACTGTCTAGTTAATAAGGGTGTGTGAGAAAAGTTCTCTATTTACTTTTAAATTCTTTTATTTTCACCCTATGATGTCCTACAGTCCAGAAATCTGAGTTTCCTAAATAAATTTCCTGGCAGTGCTGTTTTGGAGTAATGTTTACTTTAAACTTTGAACTCTTGGAGAAGTTTATAAGCTGGGGGAGCTCAGTGGCTTTTGTACTTCCTCTCACTCCTGCTCTGTTCTTTGAACATATTTTCTTGATTGGGGAAGTTGGTTATTTCGAGTCCTCATTTTTTTGGCATTATAATACATTGAAAAGTTGGTTTTATGAGAATAAATTGGTTGACTTATGTTCTTGTTTTTTTCTTTTATTACAGCATTGTCACTGATGTTGCAGTTGGTGTGAAGGTAGGATGTACACTTAGCAAATAAGGGGGCAAATTGTTGATACAAAATTAACTACTTTGCTCATCAGTAATTGCAAGTTGTAAGATTTTTAACTAGTCATTGTCAGCTGATATTTAGTCAGCAGTATATGCTTTATTAACCAAAAATCCCTAGAGGTAAATTGGAGGCTCCACACAAAAGACTTTTTTTAGGCACTCAACCATAAACAGCGGTTCTGCATTAATGTAGTGGTGTCAACTTCTTATTTTAAAGCTTAATTTTGTAGATTTTTTTCAAAACACTTTCTCATTGTTGCATGGTGACTGTGAAGGACATGTTTTCTTGCCCTCTCCCCATCCTTCTTCCAGAACAGTTACCACTGAAATTTGAAAAGAAGTGACTGTAGTATGACACAAAAATATGGCAGGTAGAATTTCTTATCTAGGCAGAGAAGTGGGCTTTTGCTTTGCTTCACTTTTTATTTCCTAAGTTCAGTTAGGAGTTTATCACATTTGTTATAACAAGAAAAGAGTTTCCAAATGGAAACTTCCAAATGGTTGATTTATTTCACTTTTGGATTCAAGTCTGTTGCAGATCTCTTTGGCTCAGATTCAGTATTGGTCCTACTGGATTTGGACTAGTTCTTATACAGCTAGCCTGTTGGGACAGCAGCTATTACATCAGATGTACCTGTATTATGTTTCTGAGCAAGCTTACTTGTAGGAGGAGCTGTAAGAAGTCAGTCACACAGATTCTGGTCCCATTTGGCTCCACATGTTTGTGCAATATTGGCAACAAGCTTAAAAATCACTCTCTGAGTCAAGAGGAAAGTGCCTTTATTAAAATACTTCTGTGGTAGCTAACCCCAATGAGAAATACGAACTGGCATGATTGTTTCTCTGTTGTCGGGGAGGACAAAGTATTAACTGAGTAGAACTTTACGAAGTTTCCTGTTGCTACGTGTCCTTTTATAAAGGCATGTAGTGATAGGATGAGGGGTAATGGCTTTAAAGTAGAAGATTTCTGTTAGGCATTAGGAAGAAGTTCTTCACTCACAGAGTGATGAGACACTGGAACAGGTTACCCAGGGAAGTTGTGGATGCTCTATCCCTGGAAGTGTTTAAGGACAGGGTGAGTAAGACATTGAGCAGCCTGGTCTAGTGGGAGGTGTCCCAGCCCAGGTAGGGAGGTTGAAACTAGTTTAAGGTCCCATCCAACCCAAACCATTCTATGCATGGAATAGTTTGGAGGAATACTTAAGGAAGTTTAAGTCTTTCAGAAGTAAACTGCCCCATGGGAATAGCTTTGGCGCAAAACAATTTAAAAATTGTCCTCAATCATGTCTAATGAAGAAACGATTTCAAGTAAACCACGTATTGCTTGAACCTTATATGCTAACATTCTTAGTTCAGGAGAAGTAAATGGATTCAATATCCCTTTCGTTCTCAACTCAGAGTGATGTAAAATCTCATGAGAATTTGAGCATTCATGAAATGTGCTGTGTGTAGTGTGATTTTGGCACCATATTTTCAGGTACTAGTTAGACAAATAAAAATGACCTGCTTCTTTCTGTTGATTGTAGAAGTTACATTATGAATATGATACAAGAAAGAAGGTAAACTGAGTGTATTAGAGGTAGGGATTAAAGTAAATACAAGGAGAGACACAGGAGGTCAAAAAGGTGTGCTTTTTGTCTTGTAAAAGTGGATTTATTATCTCAATTTTTGAAAGGAAACAATCCATTTGTGTGTGGAAGTAGTACAAATAAATAAAAAGGATTATGGTTTTCTGAAGAAAGCTGATAAATGTAAGAGGAGTAAACTGGATTGTATTCTGAATCTTCTGTAATTACCTCAAGGTTCTCTTACTGATGGGAATTTGAATTTCTTGCTAATTGATATATGCAGTTTTGGCAGCAGTGTAATGCTGGCTTTAGTCATGTTTTGTTGAAGGCCATGTGAAATATTTGTCCTTTGTGTTCTTTGGTGACTTGTAATTGCTCTTGATGAACTGCTGTTTTAAAGTTGAGGAATGCTTTACCTGTAGGTGGTATATAAACACCTGGGAACATTCATCTGGCTTTTCCTTGGCTGTTATCTTTTTTGGGGGGGTGGTTTAGGAGTGTGTAAGGAGCAGGTTTTTTGAGTCCAAGGAGTTGCATCAGCAGTTCTAGTGCTCTTTTGACCCTGCTGTTCTTGTGTCTGGATAGCCTTTGGAAGTGGGCAGGGATTTACCTGTGTGAAATCAATTTATACAGGATATTTGTTTGACCTGATGTTTTCTTGAGATTTTGCACCTACTGTATATTAGCTGATCAGTTATACAGAATGTTTAGGATATATTCAATTGTACTTGGAGAATGGAATTGTGACATACAACCAGAACTGCGACATGTGACCCTTCTGTTTGCTTTATTTTATCATCAGTCATGTCAATACAAATTTGAAAGTTATACTATTGTCTGGCTGGTTTCTCTTAAACAGAAAAGCAAACATGTTACTTATATTTTTAAACCCATTTGTAAAAGAGTAATAGTAGAAGCTAACTATTGTAGTCTGTGAATTACCTTTGAATTAAAGAAGGGCTTTTGAGCTGTGGAGAGTCTGTAGGTGGGCAAGGCAAGTATAAAGTAAAAGGGATACTTGCTTAAAATGTTTTATTAACAGTTTTATAGTCTCAGTTACCTGTTAATGAGCCTGCTAACTTTGAACCTATTACCATTTATTTGTGCTGTATGCTTTGATTTGATTTAAAACACTTTTTGTTCATTAAACTGTCAAATGTTCCATCTTGATTTTAAGTACATGTTGAGTTACCAGAAATTAACACCAAAAGCCGAGGAAAACATAGAACTCAAAATTGAGGTGGAAAAAATGACATACTTTTTGAAAACTTGGTTTACATAGAGTAAGTGTGGGTATTTGCGCAACTCAAACTATGCAGTAGGAGCAGCTTCCCAGCTAAAATCTGTCAGAATAGCATTGTGCTTTAGTTTCTGGAAGTGTTGAACATACCAAAACCCAATTGTTTTGTAAGTACATGTGAAGTAATTAACACTTGATTTGGTCTGCACTCTTGCTTTCTTAAAATGCAGGGAGGCAAGGAAATGTCACTGCACACAGTTTACCCTTTATGTTACATTTACAAAATAATACAAAAAAGAATGAGCTTCAGCTCTGTGTCTGATGTTACTTTGTGAACTCCTATTGTACATGAGGGGTTTGTGTAAACTATTTTTTAATAGAACAGGGCTAAGGATCTGGTAATGACAGTATATTACATAGTTCATAAATTTTTTAAGTTTTTAGTTTCTTGAAGAGATTATGTACATTTTAAATTTATAGAATTATTCATGCATAGTTTTTAAAATTGCCATTATATAAAATGTTTGTTGTTTTTGTTCTAAAAAGGTACATCTCAGTTGCACTGGTTTTATTACATGAGGTCCTTGATCACTAAAAATTAAACGGCTACTAGTTAACTTCTAGTCTCAAACTTTCTGTTGCTCACTGGCTGTATAGGTTTGAGCATCAGAATCTAATAACTGTAGTTGGAATTACTGTCTTCTCTTTACAGTTATGATGCTTTAATCTGGATAAATAAACGGATCTGGCACTTGGAGAGAGTATTTTTCAACTGTTTGAGTGAATGTATGAAGTACATAATGTATCATTTCTCTGGAGTAATTAAAAGAATCTTCAGAGGGGTATAAAATGTGATGTAAAGAATATACATCATACAGGTGCAGGGAATAACTTAAGTGAACTTTTGGTGCTTACTGAAGATGATAGCTCTCTTTTCCTGTATTTCAGTATGCCACTTCAGTCTAATGTATCATATTTCTCCTGGATGGCATGCGTAGCTGTGCAGTACATGGGGCCTGAACAATTGAGTGGCTTGTTCTGTGTACATCCCTTGCACATTTCAGAACGGCTGAGGTGTACTTCTAACTGATGGAGAAAAGAAGCAGTCATTCCTTCATAGATAACATTTGGTACATAGCATTTGAGAGTCTGTGACATTGTTGACACTGCTTTGGGCAACACTGGCCAAAAATTGAGCTTCAGCTGTCAAGTGTGGACAGCCCTGGTTATACCTAGGAAGGAAGACTCATATAGTCCTGTAAACATAGTTTTCAAATGTTTAAAGATGTGGGAATGGCTTTTTTCCCTAAAAGTCAAGAGAATCAGCCTTCGCAGTATGCTTAAGAAAAGAGGGAATTCTTTGTATGTATCTAGTTGGCTATGTTAGAATTGGGTAGAAGATGCAAAGAAGCATCCTAGTATTTTCTAATAATTTTCCAAACAGTAATGTGTCACAAAGTCCCCCCTTTTCCTGGTTGCTGAAATTTGACATGAGGGGAGTATAATAGTACAGGGAAGGGCAGTAGCCAAAACCAGAAGAGATTATGAGCTGGTGAAGAAAATGAAGAGAGCACAAAGTAGCAGTGTTTGTAAGTATTCTTGTCAGTTTTCTTTAACTCAGGTTCTGATGGATAATCTCTTCTCTTAGAAAAGTACAGAACATTGACTCTTTTCTGCTACTAATAACTAAGAGTTTCCTTGTGGTAGAAACAAATATTGTAGATAAGTTGTGACTTTTTATTTGAACTGTACACTGTAAAATGAAAATATGTGTAGTAAAAAGTCAGTTTGAAATTTCAGCGAAGAAGATAAGTTTAATCTAAACTTAAAAAATGAGAAAATGTATTTAAATAGCTTTTCCCTTTGGTTTCTTCTTTTTCTGAAATCTCTTGCCTTCACTGTCATCATTCTAGATAAATAAAAGGAAGGGAGTGATAGGGTAAAACTCTGACTCATTCATACAGACAAATGCAATGTGATGGTCTTTTTTATTGTATTTAAAATATTAGAATTGAACTATCTTTGCACATCTGATATGATTGCTAGTAGATTAGACAAAGAGTCTCGTAAGGACAGTGGTATGAGGAAAACGGGTTCAGGAAAAAAATTGGAGGAACTTCTAGTAGCAACAGTAGACAGCAAAAAAATGTGCACAACATTGTAGCAGTGAAGTATGAAGTGTGACCATGTTCAGAAATTTAGAACTGGCATCTGTTTTTGTCTTTTCAGCAGTGGTATGGGGAAAATGTCCTCGGTGACAAAAATAACTTGAAATGACACTGGCATTTATGCCCAGAATGGTCTACTCCAATTCTTTTTTTGTTGTAACTTTGGTTTTTGTTTGTTTATATGTGGAAAAATGAGAGCTGAAAATGGAAAAGAAGTATGCTGAAAAATGAGTTTTGCTCTGTAGCAAGTATGCATCAATGTAAGGAAAGCTTAGTATACCTATTTGATATGTTTTTATGTCTGTCACTAATTGGAAAACACCTATTTTCATTTGTAACGGAACACTTATGTTTGCATCTTAATCGAGGTGGCTGTAGGAAGACGAATGTCACCACCTGCACAATCTGAAAGATAAGAGCCAATAGCAGGATGAACCTTTCCGATTTCTTGGAGTTTCGGACCATGTTTTCACAAGCAAATTGACTTGCATTCCAGTTTTCTCTATCACTGTAATACTTGTGCAACAAATGTTTGGGTAGCAACTTCACAAGGCATTTTTTAACTTGACCAGTATAAAGCCAAGCTGACACAGTAGTATTGCATCTTTTAAGTCAAATTTGTAGCAAAGGATGGTTGCATAAATGCTTGTAGCAATACAGTATGGGGGAGGACAGAATAGGACCAAGTTGCTGGGGCCAGGGCAAAGGTAGGCCTGTTGCTTTTGGCAGCTGGCTCAAACGAGAGGGGTTTCACAGACTGTTAATGGGACTGAGGTTTGATTTAGGGGTTTGGGTGTTTTTTATAGCTGCAAGTACATACCGCTTTTTTCAGCTTTTCATAAAATCAGTTTTTCTATGGATGTGTAGCATTAGTTATTGGCAAAATAGCGCTAGCACTTTAAATTTATTCAGAGTAGCAGAGAGAATCAGGTAGAAAATACCTTTCTTGTGGATCATATTTTGAAGATGTAGGAACAACTACTGAAGGACTGTATCTACGTTTAGGTGCCATTGTTCTCTAACCAGAAAGCTAAGAACGCATCCAGGTGGTAGCTCTAGTGAGTTATTCTCACCTAACTACTAACAGTTACATAGAGCTGCTTCAGACTAATACTTCTTTTCCCGGTAAAAGTGGAATGGAAAGTCTGAAATGCTGGAATAAACGGTCTTGTTTGTGTACTTCCTACTGGATGTTTGAAGTGTCGACTGGTATTGGACAGGACTCTTGCTTCCAGTCTTTCTTTACTCTTCAGCTTCCTGGTTTAATAGTCCATCTTGATCTTCAGATGCTTTGAGAAATTTGTCTCTTTTTCATTGTATTTTGAGAACCTGGAGGATTTTTTGCAGGAATTGAGACTTGTCTCCTTTCATTCCTGAAGTCTTATCAGTTCCCTTGATTGCTCTCTCTCAATTTCTACAAACTTCCTTTGGGGTTGGCTTGTCCTGTCCTGGATGAGTCTTCTGTGATCCTATACGTATAGGAAGTGTAACAGTCTATTCATGAGGTAATTTGGATTGTGTGTTTTGATGGTGGGGGGTATAGCAGAGCAGATCAAGTATTGCTTCTTCACTGAAGAGTGTATAAGGGTGTATTTATGCAGTGTTTCATTAAAAATGAATCCTGTTAAAACTTAAACATTCATTAAATTCTGATCCATCACATGTAAACTGAACAAAGTTTAGAAGGACTGTTTAGGGGGCGTTAAAGTGTGTTGTCCTGTTGTTCCAAACATCCTCTCTCCGAAGTTAATTCAGACATTGAATATTGAAAGCAGTGTGTTTGCAAGTGCATATCTGTAAGAGAGGAATGTTTAACGTCTGGGTTTGAATTCTCATATGCTTTTATTCCTCTTCCATACTATCAGGTCTCTGCCTTTTTCTTTTAAATTGCTCCCAGATGTTGTTAGAAATGAAGTGTTTTACAATGCTGTTAGATTTCTTTAAATCATGAGATCTGTCTTCTGGCTTGTCATACCCCTTGGGAAATTCATGCCTGTAGGCTGAGAATGACTGTGGTAAATGCACAGTGCAGCTAAAGTTCTCCTTTTTTCTTTCATCTGGTGGGAGAGAGGGAAGTGAAGGGAGCAAAAACATCCCGTTCTTGAGATAGAGTTTGTAATATCAACAAATTTGAGTACCGCAAATCAGAAGATTTATCAGAAAACATATTTTTCAGTGTCTTTGAGTGTATTCTTTCTTTTCTAGTGGGAATTTAAGAAAATATTTTAGATGATGCTGTTGACTTTAACAGTGCAGTTTTGTCATTCGTTTACTTAGTATTGGTTTAGAGTTCTTTGTAGTATTGTAGTGCATCTACACATGCTTCTGATAAGCCTTCTGTAATACACTCTGTTTGTTATGTTAGGTTCAGCGGTAACTTCTGATCAGAGTCTCTGTAGCCCTGAACTATTGCTAAAAGAACTGATAATGTTTCTCTTTTATAAAGAATTGTACTTTGTCTAAAAGACTAAACCTTTCTGGTAACTCTCAAGCCAAAGTTGGTACTCTTTGGGTTTGGGTTTTTTTTACCTTGGATATAATAAAATCTGGTGAATGTTTCAAATATTTAAAGCTGTATGTGGAATGTGAGAAAAATAGTTGGCAAAGGCTTCTGAATAGTATATTTTTATTAGCTTTGAAGGATAGTATAGTATGACTGTAATGACTTCCTGAAATTACATAGCTGCTTAACATAACCTGTGATAGCATGAAGCTTTATAATAGGCTGTTATGGGGGGGGGGGGGGGAAGGTGGAATCTGAAATCCTGCTGCATGAATCCACCTCGTGTAGTGAGGGATCCTGAGTTAGCTATGACTGCTCAAGCAAGGAGGTACGAGGTTATCTGCTAAGCTAGCAGCTTTTTCTTTCCCTTCGTATAATTGACTTTGTGAATTGTAGAAGAGACAGAGTATATATAATAACTGTATTCACTTACAGAAATTACCTGAAATATCAAAGTGGTGTCTTCAATTTACAGTATATAAAATAATTTTTGTATATATAGTTTTTAAGTTTCTCTGAAATATGTATTCAGAGTCTGACTAGTTATATGTTTTCATCTTTTTCTGAAAGTGATCCTACATGCCAGTTTTACGTTACTCCATTTGTTTAAGCCATACATTAGCATTATGTATAGAAGTGCTCTCATGGGTGTAAGGGTAAGATAAGGTGGACTTCACTGAAAGGACAGTATTGACTCTGAAGGAAATTTAAGATTCACTCACTGCCAGAAGTTACTTTGGCAATTATTTTATGTAATAGTATTTTTGCAAATGCTGTTTTTATGAAGAAATGTTTTAGATATCTCTGATATGGAAAGCTAATGGTTTAGCTTTTATGGAAGATTAATCTAGATTAATGTTATTGACATTGGTAGGTGTAGAAATATGGGATTGAAAACTTGTGCTTTTGAGGGCTAGTTGTCAGAAGTTGACCTGTTAAGAGTATAATAGCAGTTTGTACTTCTTATTTTGTACTTTATAATCTCCTTCCCTCATGCTAAATGTATATTTAGTTAGTCTCTACCAAGTTGCTATTATAGGAACTTTCCTTTGCAGTCTGTGACAAAATCATTGTGGTGTTTTTTGTTAATTTGTTATTTTAGTGGATGTTTGGACATTTCTGTGTTCTGTGTATTTGTGACAGTCTTATTATACAATCTCAGACTTGCTTTGTTTCTTTAGAACACAGCAGTTTGCACAGATGGGAAAAAGTTCAATGAACATTGCTCTTGGATCTTCCATTCTTTGTTGAGTCTGATTTGCTCTTTTCCTCAAAGATTAATTTAGTTCCCTTATCTCTGAAAAACTCGATAGAATTTACCAAAGTTAGTTTAAAGATTTCTTTAATTTGCATGATTTTTATGAGCAAAACTGATGTGCTTGAGAATAAGACTAGCAAGTGTCCAAGATGCTTGGGAAATAGGTTATAATAATGAAATCTGTGTGTGGGATAGTGAAGTGATGAAGAGCTCTCCTTGGAGCAAGATGCCAGTCCTTTTTGGCTTAGCACCCTCTAAAAGAAGATACATATAAAACCAAATCCAAGCACCCCAAACCACAAATCGAATAGTCTTGTCTCTCCTTAACAAATATAAGTAAAATAAGTATTTGTCTGTGCTGTAATTCAGGAGGTGCTTGCGTTACATACTAGTGCCAGTTCAAGAGTACGCGTTGGCTTACTTGAAATGCTTATATTAATTTGATGTACTAGACAACTGTCATCTTAAGATAGCCCTTTGAAGTAAATGACAATTGCCAGCCAATTATTGCTTTTGATTTTGTAATTAACTGCTTTATATCCAAGTATATCGTGTCTTTTGCTGCATAGCTGTTTTTGAAGTTGCGTACTGAATGAAGTGCAGAGGTGTCTAGGCTGCTTAAGAACCAATAAGGTAAAATAACCATGTATATCTAAGGTGATTACTCAAGCAGTAGGAGAGATCTTTGTCTTTTACCAAAAGCTTGGCAAGCATGTATGGGGGTGAATTGGTAGAGGTCTGCTATACTTTTGATATTTCATGATTAAATGGAAGAACACTCCACGTACGAACCTGTACATCTGTGAATGAGACCTGTGAACACTGATTTATGAGAATAAAACAAATGTGGAATATATGATATACGCCAATATAAGGAATTCAAGTTGACTTGTTCTTCTGAAGTGAAACTGTTAAAACGTTTTCAAGTGTAATGACAAAATCTTGTTATTACCTCTGAATGTATTCATGAAATGCAAAACGGTATGTTTCAAAGTAAAAACTATTTAACTGTTCATGAAACACAAGTACAGTAACTGAATATCCTCTATTGAGGGGTTTGTGCTCCTTCTGGATTTTTCTGCTGTAGGTTAAGAAATTAACAGCTTTTTGAAAGCCTGATTTACTAGAAATCAGAATTTTGTCTAATCGCTCTTGTGTTCTGCTAGACAGCAGTTGCTGATGTAAGGAATTTCTTTAATCTGAAGACAACTCAAATTTGAGATATTTCAGAGGAAGAGCATTCCTTTGGTGCAGGGGATGCTTCAGCTGTTTAGGTAGTAACTGCTGTACCATTACAAATTAATGCCTGGCATTTTAAGGAAAAAAAATAAATGCTGCTTATTATCTGAATGTGTCTGACTATGAACTGATTCAGTCTCTGCTGCTATTTCTGCCTGTTAGGTTGAGTTGTCCAGACTACAGACAAGGGCTTACAAGCAAGGCTGGGTGGATAGCTGTGAGCAGAAATAGCTGCAGTTAACACTGAGTGAGCTAATACTGCTAGTAATCTTGAACTTTGCAATATTCTACTAATGAAAATACTATGTTAGAAAAATAGAGAAAAAAGAAATGTTTCAGTGCCTGAATTAGTGTATTATATACACAGCAGAAAGCAATATAGTTTGAGTAAGAGTTTCTGTACATTCCCAACTTCTCAGTTTTGTTCAGCTAAATTTTTCCTTAGTTATATTTGAGATCTGTTATTGAATGAGAAGAGCGAGACGTGGTCCTTCTCATAGTCCTACCTAATCTTTGTATTAGGCATTACTAAATTTTAAAGGAAATTTGTTGTTGATTTGATAGGCACAGTTCTTGATTCTGGAGCATAAGTAGTTCAGCAGAACCAAGCAGTGGCCTTGGTTCTGCCTACTGTTCTCCAGCAGTAACTATAAACATCAAGTGTTACCAGTCCTAGAAGCAGACATTGACTGGAAAACATGCTGTTAATTTCAGCAAGTGCAGTTCCTTAAAAGAGACTTAACTGAAAAGTAAAATCACTAAAAGAAAATTGGTTCTGTCCTGGTTAAAACCAGGACAGCTACATATGCTCCCTTAAGAGCTTAGAGTATGCAATAAACTGTATAAAGATTCTTCAGAGCTCATGTTCAAAACTAAGTAAACTTCAACGGCCCTGTGTACACATACTATTTGTAAGATCTTCTGGATTTCAGATGTAAATTAAACTTTTAACACGTTGTTCTTTGTATGGACACAGTGCACGATGATAAAATGGTAAAAATTTGATTTTATGCATCTTGCAACCATGCTGCCTAGAAAGATGATGTCTTCAGATTTAGTATCCAGTTTTGAGGTGCCCTGTAAAACATGTTTGCTAACTATTCTTGAGGTTATATGGTAGTGTCCACATCAAAATTAAAAACATTTATTTTTGTAACAATGGATGGTAATTCTTTTCTTTCCTCATTTCCATTTTAGCAGTGACCTGTATTAGTGTCAGAGGTGCTGGAGAAATACTTTTGAAGTGGGGAAAGAACTAAAAAGAAATTAAAGATAATCTTCAAAAGAATTCATTTTTTAATGAAAGATCACCTAAATATTTTGGGGGCTTTTTGAGAGATGAAGTTTGGGATGGAGAAGGTTGGGAGGTAGAAGAAAAAAAGAAAAATAAAAAGAAGCAGCATGAGAAGAAACAAAAGCCTCTTCAACTCAATTGTGCATCTTGCAAGTAATTTGAGTGGAAAGTACTATCTTAATAGAAAACCTCCTGATTTTTACAGCCCACTTTTGAGTAGTTTTCTAAAAGAGCCATTAATTGGTATGTTATGTTTCAACAATTACAATGAAGATGTAATTCCCTGCCCTAAATCGTGTTTTGCAGGACAAATGGATGTCCCTAAAATAAAAATAGATAATTTCCTATGAAAACAAGTATTTTTTTTAAGTAGGAATGTTAGAATTGAACTAAACTCCATATTTCTATTTGTATAGATATCCCTTGTAGTTCAACTAGGTATAATATATACGTATATTAAAATATAAAAATAAGTTAATTTAAATGTTATTGAAATAGACTAATTATAATATTTTAATTTTAAATGCTGGACAGATTTACTGTTCAGCAGTTCTCATTGTGTCTGGAGGTGGCTACATTTCAGTGGTGGGTGAAATAACTGTGCTTAAGCTGCTCTCATTTCAAAGATTGCCATGTAAATATACTGCTTTACTTAGATTTCAAGTTGTTGCACTTATCTGAAAAGAGGAAGTCTGCCAAATCTGAATAGGTTTGGTTATGCTTGCTTGAGTTCTTCTAAAGGTTTTCCCTGTCAAACTGACATTTTTAATATCATCTTTAAAAATCACAAAATAGAGGAAAAAAATCTCTTACTGTCTCTTTCTTTTTAGAGAGGATCTGACGAACTTCTTTCAGGCAGTGTACTCAATAGCCCGAACTCTAACATGAGCAGCATGGTAGTTACTGGTAAGTGATGCCCTTTCAAAGGAGAAATCTATCATTTATACTTGGACTCATTTCCTGTTTGCAATGGGAGAACACTGGAACAAGAATCCGGTGTGCTATAGAGGGATAAACTGTTGGCATGCATTAGACCTGAGTGACCTTGTAAATACTCACAAACCTTGGGTATCTGAGAAGAATTATCCCATAAAACAAGAGGCAATTTTCAGATGTCTGTACACGAAATGGTTGGTGGGTGATGGGATGAAAAATTACACTTGTCTTGTACAGCTACCTTCAAAGTGAGGAATCACAACTACCAAGCAAAGGTAAACAGCTTCACAGCTCCTGTATGACATCAGTTTCTTCACACTTTGACATCTGCAAGTCTGGGCATTACAGGGGAGAACTCTAATGGTTTCATAATACAGTACAGCTTCTGGTTTATACTGCTAAAGCAGGAAACTTCACTTTGCTACTTCTGTCTTGAGATCACAGTGGTAGATTCTCAGAATGTCAGTGCAAAGTGAGCGTGGTTGTTCTTTGGCCAAATTTCTGGCGATGCTACAGAAATTCTTCATGAATTGGGACATACTAAAAATGTCTCCTATTGCAGTTAATCCTTCTGTATGTTGAACGTGCATTGAGTTCCCATGGAGGGCTCACTTGAGAGGTCTCACTTTTTTTTTCCCTTCATGCATCTTTCCTTTTCTCAAAGATGTGCAGGAATTGGTTCAGGGCATCAGAATGTTGCTGGGCTTTCCAAATAGTTGCCTGGTTCACTGCTTTAATGTGCCTGAATAATTTTTCTTATTTATGTGCTGAGCAGTAGAGTTGCCGATACAGCAGCAGACTCTTTCCTTTTAATCTAGTAGTAAACGATCTGGATTTAAGGTGCAATTTCATGTTACGTTTAGAGTGCTGTGGTGGCAACTGTCACCAGAATGGGTAGTTCTGTGCTTTCTCATCCTACATCCTTAGCATGAGCAGAAAAAAATCCCACCTCAACTCCACTTATTTCTGCTACGCTGTCTGTGTTGGAGTGCTCATACACTTGTAGTATGAGCTAATCTAGCATTAAACTGTGCTGCCAAAAAGTGTAATTTTCCCTTGGAGCAATTTACTGATCAGTCACGTGGCTGCATAATTGCTAGATCCAGTGCAGTGTGGGGTGGAGGAGTGTGGTGGCAGAAGAGAGGAGAACCACTTCCTTTGGCAATACTATAACGAAATTGAAGAGAGACTTCTTTGGAATAGAAAAAAAAATGTGGTGTAGTGCATTCATAGCCATTTTAGAACCCTAGAACACTTGTTTATTTACCCTCTTTTTCTTCTTTCTAGTTCTGACAGATCCATCTTGTTCTCATTTTCGTGATGTTCTCTGCAGTCCTGAATATTAGGGCTTTAGCAGTTTGATTTACTTAAATGAGTAACTAGAACTGGGTTGCGTGTGTGAGAGTTTGGATTTGGGCAGTGGGAGGGGGAGAGAGAGATCCCAGTTACCAGGACAAAGTCTTAAATGTTAACAGTTTTTCTATATATTTTCAGAGAACCTTTTAGTTCAGGAACACTAAATGCAATTTAATTTGTCAATGGAAAAAGAATTAAAAGTTAAATGGAAAAAATTTAGAAGTTATTACAATTTATAGCTATCTGAAGAGAAGTACAGAAGCTTGTCTAAGAAGCCTCAAACTTCAAATGGAAATGGTTTTCTCTTTTCTATAGAGGTCAGTGGAAAGCGGTCGAGTTTGGTTTGGGGTTTTTTGTTATTAAGCAGTTTCTTGGAATCGTGTCGAAATACCTCATCTGCCTGTTTGCCTCTGTTAAATAGCATAGAAAAACCCTGTAGAGTAGGCTGAATCCCACAGTTCAGTGTTAATTCTGAATGTGTCCTCTTGTAGCTGTCTTGTTTATCGTGACCCTGGAAGTACTTTTTCCAGACTTTGCACAGTTTACAGATTTGGATTGTAGACTAAGAAGCAATTAGATCTGAAATGGAAACCCCTATGTTAATTTTTCTGTACTCATGTCCTAAAGGCAAATGAGTCAGGTATTCTTTATTTCCAAACTGATGTCCTCCTTTTGCTTCAGCTCAGTTATTAATTTTCTCTTTAGAAGAATTAAAAACTTTTCTGAACACAGGCTGTTTTGTTTTGTTTTCTGTAGCCAGGGCATGGTGAATCTTTTGCAGATTTTTTAGGGCTGAAGGTAATCTGTAATAATTGATTGGTTTCTTTTTAAAGGAGGTGTTGTAGAAATTGGCCTACTCAGTAACTCCTAAAACTAATGCTTGTTCTTGACCTTTCATTTTTTTGTTTGGAAGTCTCATGATTTTGAGACCTGGTCATTGTTTTCGAGAGTATGTAGAAACCTTTTCTGGTTTTGACCTTGATATTTTCAACAGCTAATCCCATGTTTTTCCAAACAGATACCTAGGTGAACAGGAGAGGCAATTTGTAATCTTCTGAGCCTTATTGGTAAAAGTACAGTAACACTTGAAACTAAGACTGCCCTAGCAGGCCTAAGCTTAGAGCAAAAACTTGTGAATCACAGCCTCATTTCTTTCTAAATCTCTGCTAAAGAAATATTAACCTAAGGGAAATTGCCTGAATTGTCAAAAAAATGGCCTTTTCATAGCAGTGAGGTTTTTTGGCTGAACTGGGGCTGTGTCTTCATGGGTGAGACTGGAGATGAGGTTTTTAAAAGTTATAATCCTACTCTTGTATTATGGTAACAGTTCCTTTAGTTTTTTTTTGTATTCAGCTGCCATTCAGTTAGAATACTTTAGTACTTTAATGCTTTTTTGAATGATCTTTTTCCAATTCTCTTTTTTAGTCAGAGAAAGGCATGAAAAATGCATTCTTCCTCTGCCCTGTAGAGACTCTTACACATTAATATCGCATTTTTTTGGTGAAAGAAACTTGCAAAAATGTTGGAGAAATGTTTAGTTTGCATTCTTAGAGATTATTTGAACCACTGGTAATTTGATGAACAATATGGAATTAGGGAAAATGCTAGTATGTTGGAGTGTAAACCAAAGGATGTTGCTCACAATACACAGCCTGATCCGCATGCATTTTCCGAACAGCTTTGTCATCAGTACCCATCAAGACTGTATAGATGACAGGAAATTGATGGTATGTAATATTAAAATTCACTACAGGTCAAGTTACTGTCTTAAGTACTTAGTGTGTCTTTTAAAAGAACAGCCAAAAAAAAAGTTAGACTTGGCTAGTGGAGGATGAATTCCTTGTGAGTTCTTTTACCACTTAATTCTGAACTCTTGTGTCTCCTGTTCTGGACATAATTTTATTACTGTCTTTATTGTTGTGGAATTTCATTTTATTTTAAGTGTTTATATTTAAATGCACAAGATTTTTTTTTTCCCCCCAGAGTTAGTTGATGAGCAGTATGTCAGAACATCATTCTGTAAACATTGAGGGAAGAATCCCATTTACTGGAATTTGTTGCAAGGGAGGAGAGCTTGTAAGGTTCCAGGTCAGCGAATACCTGAGCTTTTCTAAGAGCTTCTTGTTTTGATGTTAGATGTTTTAAGTTTCTAAGTTTTTTGGTACCAACTGACATTGATATGTTGAAGTTGTATTGTCAGAACCACAGGCCTTTGACTACTGCTTGAACTACTACTCGTGTTTTCCTTCAGCTTTTCTGAAAATATTGTCAAGTCTATTCTTACTTTCTATCATAGTGTTTCGTGGTTCTGATGGCTTTGGAGAGCGTAACCCTCTCAAAAAGATCTCTGAATTCATTTTTTTTTTCATATTGATGCACAGCAGACAATGACTACAAAGGCAGCTTAGGTGAACTAAAATACTCTTTGGTAACAGGTTTATGAGAAAACAGAGCTGAAGCAGGATATTGAAAAAATATTTTTTTTATTCTGTATATCTTAAAAAATGTTAGTTGTGCACATTGTAAATGATTGTACATAAATAACTTTTTCCCCTGTTCAGTAAATACATAACTGCAGTTTCTTATTCTGTAGCTTTTAAATCCAAGAAAAGAAAGTCCCTTCTCTGTAAGAACTAGAAAAGGTGCTTCCTCTGTGTTGGGTTACTATTATGCTGAACAACTTCTGAGCCTTTTTTATTTTCAGGTGGAAGGAAGGCTGCTTAATAGAAGTTTCTGGAATGGTTATATGTATGATGATTCTTGTGCCATGAACAGTATTGCTGAAATCTCTACACAAAATGGAAAAATTTTAAGGGATGTGGATAAAAAGTGAAAGCTTTTGATGAAAGTTTAATGAAAATTGGCTTGTCAAAGAGAAGGGATTGAAGCAGAATAATTGACCAGGTTTTTTTACTATAGCTGCCACAGATTTAATTGTTCACATTTGTGTGTTTAAGTTCAATAAGTAAAAACATAAAAAATGATTTTGGAACTGAACTTACCAAACTCCTGGAGCTTTAAATAATGTTATTAATCTCGATCTTGTTTTTATTTCATTAGCAGAGAATGTTAGCAGTGACTTTGGTAGGTAATTAATTGTATTAACAGAATGCCTAGCACCAAGCCATAAAACCTGATAATATTTGAAGTACTGTGTTTAACCTGGGAAATAAACAAAGATGTGCTGTTTTTGATGGCACATTAAGTAAAACTGAATATTACTTAACATAAATGATTCCTAAACACAGGTAATTTACTTCTGAAGTTTGCAAATTTATTACTAGTAATTGGAAAGACTTGAAGAAGTACAGCACATTTGATTGGAAAGTATAACAATTTAATAATGGACTTTAATTTACATTTTTCTACAGATACACATGGGCATGTGCATGTGGGTGAGCTAAATTTTAAGGCTTTGAATACCTAAACAATACATCTTTTTGTAACATAAGATATGTAAAAAAAACAACCAAAAAAACGACTGCCACCACCAACAAAAAAACCCCACCCCCCTCAAAAAACCTTAGGATGGGAGAAATAAAATGTGGCTATTATTAGTTTAGTTAATTTTTGTCAGTATCAATATGCCATGGTAATTTATTTTTGTTCCACTTCAGGTGCATTTCACTCTAGCGTAGGATTTTTACATATTTTAAGGGCCAAAGGGAGGGTTATTAGTTTTAGACAGTGCAACACTGTCTTGCAGGACACACTATCCTCCCAAGCCTCTAAACAGCAACAGAAAACCCCCACAAGCATAATTATCACTGAACATGTAACATTTAGTTTTAAGGTTAACAAATGCAGTCTTCAGAGGACTTTTCTCAAACGTTGTAATTTTCAGATTTTATCTTTAGCTTTTACTTTTGAAGATGTCTGTTCTAAAACAAAGGTCCCACTTTTCTCGTTATGGGAATCTTGTCACTTGTGGAAAAAGTTCATCAGTGGACCTGACTAAAGTCTCCTCTTCCTACATTCTGTCTGTGATGTGAGGCTGGGTATATATATTTAAGGAAAGACACTCAGAAACAAAACCACAATGGT
This sequence comes from Hemiprocne comata, assembly GCA_020745705.1. NCBI lineage: Eukaryota > Metazoa > Chordata > Aves > Apodiformes > Apodidae > Hemiprocne > Hemiprocne comata. The sequence goes on along the minus strand of CM036593.1, from coordinate 14,264,567 downwards.
CTGTTTTAAAGCCTCCCAGTTTGTGGTTGTCTGCAGTTTCCTTAGCTGGTTGTTTTAATGCAGATGATTTTATTCAGTAGCCATTACGGTATTTAATCTTTCTGTCAGGTCACAATCCACAATTGTAAACTAGGTATCTTCATAATTCCTATGCCTTTCTGTTGGTCAGATACTTCCTGTGTGGATTTGTGTCCTGTGTTCTAGTTGTTAAATTTCATATATTTAAATGAAATGTATATTTCAGATATTTGGCTAACATGAAACAAAGTAATTTGTACATTAGCAACAAGAAGTAATACTGTTAGTAAGCTTCTTGTGTTTAATGTGTAAACCACTTGTATTGCAGGATGAAGGAAGTGTTTCAGGAAAGCCTAAGTAATTTTTTTTGTAGTTAGTTGTTGGTGTGTACTGATAGTTGTGAAACAGATTGCTGCAGAAAGGATGTTTATTTATCAATTACTTCAGTATTGCACCTATGCAGGGATCTATAATCAGTGTCCTGTGTTGAATTTTGCACGTTTTTTCCACTTCTTTCCAGGAAATAATAGGTGGAAGTAACTTTTTATTGTATGCAAAATCTTTGCCTGTAGCCACGTATTTACATTTCTATATTATATTAGGAGATTGTGTGAATAGGAAAAAACATTATCATAAAGGAAAACTACACATTTAAAATAAAGACTTAATTTACCTTGAAAAATAGAACTTCTGGGCCTTGGAACACCTGATAGACGACCTTTAGGTCATACCTATGTATTCCTCAACAATTTTTTTAAAAAGTTTGTGTGCAGAGAAAAGCTCTAAGATGAAATATTAAAATATGTTTTCAGAAAACCTATCAGCAGAAAATTGCTGTTATTCACTGTTTGTTAGGAGTTATGCTGAATTTTAAGATGAGTTTTTCTGCAAAAACTACTTGGGAACATTTAATCTTAGTAACTTGAATGATTGAATGCTACAGACTTGCAGTATAGCTTGTGTACACTGCACTTAACTCCGTTGCATACATAAAGGTTTCTGTGTCCATGTTTAATAAAATGGGAGATTCTAACTAAAAATGCAAAGGACCCAAGTTGTTTAGATAATGGCCATTTATAGGCTTTGTCAACACCTAAGCATGAAATGTCAACAACTTGACTAATGCTAAACGAAGGAGCTCTCTAAGATGTGGTTTATGTATCAGTTATGTTTAGATTGTAATATCATATTTGGATGGAAGAATAATGCACTTAATACAGTTTATAGAGATGAGATTTTGTTTAGAAATGGATAACTGATACCATACGGTAACTGGATTTTTCTTCTTGCTGGAGAGCCACAGAGGGATTATATCAGTGGCTGTTACAGGACAGGGTTTCTTTTTGTGACTCTGAATTGAATATTACAAGTATTCAGGGTTTGATTTCTGATTTTTAAAATTTTTTAAACTTTATTTAAGGCTGTAGCTTGACGAGTAAATGAACTAATACTGACACTGTATTTTAGTCATGCTATTTTCATAGTGATTTATTTTTTAATTTTTTTTTCCTCCCAGTGTAGATACTGTAGTATTATGCTCTCCAGTGCATCTTTGTATTTGTTAAAGTGTTAGTGGCAAGAGATTTGATTTGGATCAGACTTTTCAAGTCTGGTGAAAGCCAAACTCCCTAATGAAATAACTACTTGCCAATAAGCTTCCAGTCTAATCGCAGTTCCTCAGCAGTAGCTTTTAGTTGGCTTGTGAGGTGTGTTGTCCCCAGCCCTTGGCTTTCAAGAAAAGGAGGAATAACAGATATTAATTTCTTCTATCTTCTTAAATCCAGTGTTTAATGTCTGGAGGTAAATGTTACTTGAAGGTGGGTTTCATTTTTTTGAATGTTACCATTATTCAAGGTATGCTTCTGCCAATGAGTAATAATCAGCTTTTGTCGTGGTGGTTTGCCCTACTGCTGAAAACTTTCTCGGGGCATTTACAAAGCATTGAGAAGGCTTGTTGCCAGTCCCTCCATCCCGTGTCATCTGTGTTGTGTTCCCACCTCCCCATTTTTCTGATGCTTGTACATTCTTTAGTGCATAATTCTGTACCTTTTTGTATGTATTATTTTAATATCTTTATATATCTACCTTTTCATGTAAACATTTTAGGACAGGTGATTGTCTCTGTAGTTCTTTTTTACAGGGAGTAAAAACGTTTAAAGAAAGTTTAGTAAATGTCTAGTTTAAGATAGTTTAGAAAATAAAATGGTGTGAGACTTGTATGTGTGAGTTAAGTGCTCTTTAGGAAAATATGTATATATAGTACACAAAATAGTTCTTTCAAATTTGTTCTTTAAACCTACTGCAGCAAAAGTTGAAAAACTGTAAAATGCAAATATTAGATAACAATGCTAATAGGTGGAACATTTCTTTGCAAATGTCTGTGTGAGTGATTATATACTGTCCAGTGGTACTTTTACTAGTAACATGGGGATTACCTAAAACCTAATCCAAATACAAGTTTAGTTTAAAATAAAGTATTTTTGGACATCATGTTATGCAAAAGTTAGTATGTCAAAGTTACATGTTGAAAACCACACAAAAAGACGAAAAAGCTCTGTAATTACTGATCTGAGCATTCATGGGATAAATATTTCTGGTGATGTAATAAAAACAGAGGTTTCTTACCAGTTCCAGAAAATCTTAAGGTTAAAACCTTTATTTTCACTTTCTTATTCCTCATTGTTAATGTTTCATATGTAATTTTTGAAACTTGTGATGACTTCAAATTATTGAGAAAGCTTAAGTATGAAATGCTTTGGAAATCTAGTTACAGTATCACTGTAATTTTTTATTCTTTGCAAGTTTGTAATGTGTTATTTGTAATACATTGTTAAGCCTGTCATGCTTTACAATATTTTGTTCTAGCTTTTTGGAGAGATTTAAACTGAGAACTAGGGAAGACTATGGTGTAATGAACTTCAGGTGAAAAATTAAAAGTACTTTTTTGGTAAACTTTGGCTCTTGGTCACTTCAAGGGTAGATTGTGCAGTTTTGCACAGGTGAAATCTGGCTACCTGGAAGCCCAGTCTTGCCACGTTTTCCAAAATGATACAGGTTAGAGCCTTATGGAGATGAAGGACGGACTTTAGATCCTAATTCAGTGTGTATCTTTGAAATTTTACTCTTCTATATTCCATCAAAATTTGTCCTTCTGTGCCAGAATAAAATACTGTTGCATTAATTTGACCCCTTCTAGTATTGTCAGTTAGACATACTGCTAGCTGAATTTTGATCAGTTCCAATGTCATTAATTTTGTGTTGTTTTGGCTGTTGTAGTAAGTTGGAGCAGACTTAGAAAGTGGTCCACAGTGGAAGAACTTAAAAAGTTCAGTCCTGGAATTATTGGAGGAGTAGGGCAGGGAGGGATGACCTGTCCCTAAGGCATACTATTTTTAACTGAGAGAGTATCTTGAATTAGATAGCTGAAGTGGATGGTAAAAACATTCAAATTAGAATGAAGAGGTTTAGCTGTTAGGATAAGATATAAAGGAGTGATGGAAATGATTCCTGATTCATAGATTTATCATTTTGCCATCAGTTCTTCCAATTGAAGTATGGAGAATGACCTTTTTCTTGAAAAAGTACAAGTATGTTCATAGGTTTGGTCAGAGACCCAAGTTAGCCACTTTTCCTAATAGCATTCAAAAGGTAGTTGAATGTTGTACCTGGTTTGGCTTTTCGAATCCAAATCTGGAGTGTAGATGTTCTTGACTTGTAAAAGTAAGAGTCCATTTCATTCTGTGTTTTTAATCTTGACTATGCTGGATTGGTTTAGGCAAACTTAGCTAAGTACTTGAATTCTTTGTTATGATTTAGGTATAACTTTAGCAAAACTACTGTGCTCAAGTCGATCATAAATGAATGCAGAATTTTTATGCAGGGAATCAGATTAGGTGTAAATTACTTTCCTGGCACAAATTCAAAATTATATTCTGTAGTTAGAGCTGAGGGATAATTGAGGACTTCTTTATTCTCTTCCCTCTGGAAGTTGCAGCCATCAGCTTTCTTACCAAGATGATGCTTTTGGAGAGTTTAATATATATAAAAATACTTCCTATTGATTCCCCCAGCTCCATTTATTGTTTCTAATTTTTTTAGTAAGTAAATAAAAGTAGTCTTGTTAATAATTATTTTTAAAATAATCTTTAGTATAAGTCCTTAACCCATGAATTTGAACCCTAATAATTAAAAATATTTTTCTACTAGTCACAATTTCTGTGTTTTTTGGAAATCCAGGTAGCTGTTGAACTGCTCTTCTAACACGGAATCAGAAGTTGAATAGCTCTTGCACTGACTTGTGTGTTTTACAGCCAAAAGTATAGAACAGAAAGTCTTAACACTTAGATACTCTTATATCTAAATGCATTCTTATTTCCAGGATTAATTAATTCATTAAAATCCATCTATCTTATTACAGTATTGTTCTTAGCTCTTGACTCTTTCTGCTGTTTACTCCACTGATGTATTTGGAGGCAGCAGTTCTATTACCTTTAGCTGGAGTAAGTAATTTTTTTCTCACCTTCCTTCCAAAGCAAGACTTTTTACATCCCACTGCCTAGGTCTTCATTGCATATGTTGAAGAAAAAGGAACTCAAGTTGGAATTTTGCTGTAATTCTGCTGAAATTCTGTACAAGAATTCTGGACAGTATTCCAACTAGTATTTTGCTGGTGACGTTAATGCTTCCCTGCTTCTGCTAGGAAAATCTTTTCTGGTTTGTTTTTTTTTTGTTCTACCCATGTTGGCTGTGTCATGTTTGTTAGTTGGTTTTTCCTTTTCTATGGATAAGCCTGTAGTTGATAATTGACATTCTTGTACTTGGTCCTTAAATTCTGAGGTTGTGGATTTCATCAGACTGTTGTCATGTCAGTCTTCTGGGTCATGATCCCCTTTCTCCAGAGTGATCCTTCTCATCATTAATAATGCTTCCCATCTTGGTTTGATGCTTTTCTACTTTTTGTGTCTGGTTCCTTACTGCAAACAATCCTTAAAACTTTCCTTTAGGAGCCCTTCTAATAGCTATTCGTGACCATTTTTCTCCTTGCAAAAAAATTCTGGGTGACCTCTAATTATTTGGGTTTTTTTCATGTACTTTAGAGTTCTTATGCGAGCCCTTCTGAGTCATAATGAATATTCTTACATGGTAATGTAGGATACACCTCACTGAAAGTGAAATTAAAAGGATTTTCTGTGTTTTTTGTCTTTTTTAGGAAATGTGTTATCCCAGAGTGCTATTGAGTTAGTCTTGAACAATCCATCTTTTGTGAAACTATGGAACATTTGTCTCTCTAGAATTTGTTCTGAACCCTTTAATTTTATTTAGATCAAACTAAGAGACAGCTGACTTAAAAATGATCTTATATTTATAGGTAAAAAAACTTTTAAATAAAGCACTAAAAATGTCAGTAAACTTTTCAAATAGAGTCTGAATATGTCTTTCAGCCAATGGTAATGACAACAAGAAATTCAAAGGTGAAGATAAAATGGATGGGGCTCCTTCTCGTGTTCTTCATATCAGGAAGTTGCCTGGGGAAGTGACAGAAACAGAAGTTATTGCTTTAGGTTTACCTTTTGGTAAGGTAACCAACATCCTGATGCTGAAAGGGAAAAATCAGGTAATTTATTACTTTCCATTTCTTAGTATGCTTACTGTCTAACTTAAAAATCTGCTGTTAAAATGCTATTGAAATAAGTCATAAAAGAGTAAGTATTTAATAAAAACAAACAACCTTTATTCCTTTATTTTTATGAACTTATATTGTCTTTTAGTAATATTTTTTTAGAGAACAGGGGTTGGTTGACAGCTGCGTAAAAGAAAGTTAGCTGTAAGGTACTTAGTGCTGCATCTTCACGTATATATTTTTGGAGAGTATGTAGTTTAGCAGTTAAAATGTAGAGACTTCTGAAGACTGGTTATCAAATCTTTTAAGTGTTTTTTATATGCTGCTAATAAGATTACCTGCTTTGTGAATACTGAAAATTAACTGTTTACTTACAGGCGTTTCTGGAACTTGCTACAGAAGAAGCAGCTATCACTATGGTTAATTACTACTCTGCTGTGACGCCTCATCTTCGTAACCAACCTATCTATATCCAGTATTCCAACCACAAAGAACTAAAGACTGATAACACACTTAACCAGGTATGTTTACTGTTATGTAGTATTACACATGCAAACAGTAGATGAGGCATGGCATGTATTCTTGGTTCATGTGTATTTAAATAATTTGATTTTGTCCACATTCTAACACTAGTCTTACTTATGATCATTTCACTTTCTAACATGGAAGGGGATTTGCTTTCAATGTGATCTTTCCATTATTATGAATGTTCTTAATGTTTGCTTAACGTAAGAAAAAATATTCTGAACTGTATTTTAACTTCATTTTTCTTTTTAGAAACTAAGCTCTCATCTTAGTTTAGAGACTGTTGGATGAAAATATTAGCTTTCTAATTCTGACACCTGAGAGTCTAATGCCAATTTTAATTTCCCCAGTGATTTCCCTAGTGGTCTCTTTAGCTTGGAAAAAAGGAGGCTGAGGGGTGACCTCATCAATGTTTACAAATATGTAAGGGGTGAGTGTCAGGGAGATGGAGTTAGGCTCTTCTCAGTGATGACCAGTGATAGGACAAGGGGTAATGGGTGTAAATTGGAGCATAGGAGGTTCAAGGTGAATATCAGAAAAAACTTCTTTACTGTGAGAGTGACAGAGCACTGGAACAGGCTGCCCAGGGAGGTTGTGGAGTCTCCTTCACTGGAGACATTCAAAACCCACCTGGATGCGTTCCTATGTGATGTGCTCTAGGTGACCCTGCTCTGGCAGGGGGGGTTGGACTAGATGATCTTTCGAGGTCCCTTCCAACCCCTAGGATTCTATGATTCTATGATTCTATGATAATGACTAATGCCAATGCCTACCTTTTGATGCTTTGAATGTTCGCTCTGGTAGCACTGGTAACCTCATGACTTAGCTGATCTGCTGTTCCTGGAGAAGAATGCCTTAAGGATCACTGTAGAGATCTCACTTAAGAGATCACTGTAGAAATACACTTAATAACAAAAAATGTTTTGGCTTTGTGTTTGCAGAACCTATTTCACAATAAGTACAGGTGTATAGGTCTGTTTTTAGTAGAATAGGTAAATCAGCAAAAGTAATGTGGTGGCCACTTTCTACAAATTAAAGGGGAAAAGAAGCAACATCAACTTACTACAAGTCAAATGATTATTTTGAGGTTAATTTCTTATGTTTTCGTTTGATATTACGAAAGACAGTGTAAATACCAAGTTACAGTTTTTGTTACTTGTGTCCTGTCTTACTTAAGGTAAGGTATGTGAACAGTAAAATTATATGTTGTCTTTAAAAACCACTTCAGGGTAATCTGTTGAAAGACAGTTTGGTTCAGATCAAATATAGTGTTGATTTCCCTGTTCATCTTTCTAAACATGTCATTTCCTTAGTCTTTTGATCATTTCTCTGTTGAAGGTACTTTTTAAAAATGAAGGGTTTTCTTTTTCCCAAAAAATGTCAGTTATAAAGAAAAATAAATACCTTAATTTACTTTTGAAAAGGGAGAATAGGGGATGGACATAATGCCTTAAGAAGCTTTGTCTTACCTTGTCCTCTGGCTTCTGTGATGATCCTCTTTTTGTACTTCACATGTTCAACTTTTCAACGTATCACGTGCTGACTTTTCAGCAGCTTTTATGCCATTATACACATGAATACCCAGTTTTAACACATTTTCAGTCTTTCAGGTCTGTCTTTCAATTTTGAACTAAATACACATAACTGCTTTGCAGTAAGTATCCTCTAGTATCTCATGAGGCATTCTGTAAAACACAAGGTGGTTAGATATTCTTCTGCAAGGGAAAATAACTGGTATAGATACTGCCTGTACTCTGGCTGTTGGTGCTTTGGGTTTTTTAATACTCAAAACTTAAATTTTAAATCTGTATTTGAAAGCTTTCTTGTGCAGCTAAATTAATTCTGAAATTGTCTTTTTCTGGATGTTCAAGCAGGAAGTTATGGAAAAGTCAGGATGTCGATACATGTAACTGGAAACACAGGATAAAAAAAATTAAAGAAGGTGCAGGTATCTTAGTTATAAACAAGATAGGAACAAAAAGTATTTAACAAAGGTGTACTTCAAACAGCCAGGCCTTTAGTAATAGTGAAAGTAGGAAAAGTTCCATTAATCACAGAATCGTCATGGTTGGAAAGGACCTCTGAGATCAGAGTCCAATCATCAACAAAATAAACACCAGAACAAACAAAACCCCACCAAAACCAACACACACTTCACCAAAAAAAACCCCACAGAAAACCCCCACAGCCTCGGCCACTAGAGCACGCCCTGAAGTGCCACATCTACACTTTTCTTGAGAACCTCCAAGGATGGTGACTCAACCACCTCCCTGGGCAGGCTGTTCCAGTGCCTGACCACTCTTTCACTATAGAAATTCTTCCTAATATCCAATCTAAACCTCCCCTGCCACAAGTTCAGGCCATTTCTTTCTGGTTATCTGCTTACTCTTCTGTCGTTACCCGCTTGGGAGAAGACCCCAATACCCACCTCGCTACAAACTCCTTTCAGGTAGTTGTAGAGGGTGATGAGGTCTCCCTTCAGCCTCCTTTTCTTCAGACTAAACAGCCCCAGTTCCCTCAGCTGCTGCTTATATGACTCTAGACTGACTGTTCACCAGCTTGGTCACTCTTCTCTGAACATGCTCCAGCCCCTCAATGTCCTTGCTGTGGTGAGGGGCCCAGAACTGAACACAGTACTCGAGGTGCAGCCTCACCAGTGCCGAGTACAGGGGTATGATCACCTCCTTACTCCTGCTGGCCATGCTATTCCTGATGCAGGCCAGGATGCTGTTGGCCTCTTTGGCCACCTGGACAAGCTGCTGGCTCATGTTAAGCTGGCTATCAACCAGCATCCCTAGGTCCTTCTCCACTGGGCAGCTTTCCAGCCACTCTTCCCCAAGCCTGTAGCGTTGCCTGTGATTGTTGTGACTCCAGTGCAGGACCTGGCTCTTGGCCTTGTTGAAGCTTGTACAATTGGCCTTGGCCAATTGGATCCAGCTTGTCCAGGTCCCTCTGTAGAGCCTTCCTACCCTCGAGCAGATGAACAATCCTGCCCAATTTGGTGTCATCTGCAAACTTACTGAGGGTGCACTCAATCCCCTCATCCAGATCATTGATAAAAAAGGTACAGTATTCTGAATTTCTCAATAATAGTAGCTTCTAGGATTATTTTTAGTTAAATACCCAGAATAAGTTGCCTCTGAATAAATGGTTTCAAAAGGGACCATTTAAGTTTTCATCTCAGCTTTATAATTCTATGAGAATCATTTTCCTGTGAGACATCAAAACATGAAGAAGAGCATTTAAACTGAACATCCCTTACCTTGTTTCATACAGTATCTAGACTCAGAAGAACTGAGAATAGAATGACCTTTGTAACTGTAATTCTCTTCTGTAATCAGCCTGTCATAAATGCATAGTTTTAGTCCTTTTGCACAGACATTGTAACATTTAGAAATAAATAAATGTTACACTTTCTGAATGAGGAAGCTGATCTTTTAAAATTAACTACAGTTTTGCAAAAATAAGAAGGTTTTCCGTGCTACTCAGATGTCTTCAGAAGTGGCTATTTATATATGATAGTAAATGTTATTTTGAACTTGGTTGACAGAATACTGTCATAATGATTTCATAGATTTTATTCTTATTTGCCAGTGTTAAGTCCTGTATTCCTTCATGGAATGGAGAGAAATATGATGCGTATGCATAGATGGATGGTGCTAACAAGGGTCATATGTTAAAACTGACTTCACAAGTTTTGGTTTTTCTGGTTATACAGTCTAAACTTTTCCAGTCACTTTAAGGAGTGAGTTTTAATTGGTATATGGGTCATCTTCTGTGCCTACAGAAGAAGTAGGAAGTAATTAGGAAGCTCAGCCAAATATTTGGCCAGCTTGAAACTTATGTATTTCATAAGTTAGGGAAAAAGGGTGTTATCAAAACATGTTTTTACAGAGTTACAGTAATTAATGTTAAAGAGGTAAATTTTTTTCCGAACTGGTGTTCACCAGGTCTTTTTTTTTCCCCCCCATTTTCCTTACTCATTGATTCGTTTCAGTATGAGGAGTATCATGTAAGTTGAGACGTGAAATTGTGTAGTAGCTCCAATACCTTTAAAATATGCAATTTGCGTTAATATGGTCATTATTACTTTTACCTGGCATGCTCACTTGTCTCTCTGTTTTGTATCGTTTTTGCTTCATAAGGCTACTGTAATGAAAGTATTAAATGGAAACCCTTTGCACTTTTTCTTTCTCAGAAAAAGACATTAATCTTTTTGATACTGTCACTTCTGGCAGTGGAAGTAGTTACTTAGATGTGTGTTCTTGTGGTGTCATCATGTGGTTACCTTTGAATTTCAAAAACCCTGCTTGCATTTAAAAAACAAAAATTCCCCACACATGGAGAGGATTTTGGTTTTCTTTTTATGAAAGAGGGTGGATAACAGACACCAGTTAATTTACCTCTCTGTGGATACTACTTTCTGGCACTTGTCAGTCTTGTGTATTATTTCATTGCATTAGAACTGGGAATTTTGGAAGTACCAGTTTAGTGTTATCTCTTCTTATCAGAGCTTTCTACGTAATAAAAATGGCAGTGAAATGTTAACTTTAATACAGCCTCTTGAAAAATAGGATTGATACTTCTGGTTTCTGTAGGCTTGGAGGTTTTTTGTTGGTTGGTTTGGTTTTGGTTTTTCTTTAAAGAAAAGGAGAAAAGTCTGTAAAGAGTCTTGAAACCTATGAAACCCTCCCTTTCTTTATCCTTACTAGTAGAAAAATAAGCTTGCTAGTAGGAAGATTGATATTGGTGCCGTTTGAAGCCCCTCCTTGACATAAGGATTAATTTGTTTTCATTTTCGTTGTCTCTTCTTTATTGTCTCTTCTCACAGAGTTGAACTGCATTGCACTTACCTTGTGTTATGTCTGTAGCTCGGAATTTTAAATAAGTTGACTATGTTTTTTGAAGTTAACTGTCTTAATATTGATAACTAATTTGTAGCTATAATTCTTCTCTTTCTTTTCAAGCGGGCTCAAGCTGTTCTTCAGGCAGTGACGGCTGTGCAGGCAACAAATGCTCCCATTAGCGGGACCACCGTTAGTGAGAGTGCAGTGACCCCAGCTCAGAGCCCAGTACTTAGAATAATTATTGACAATATGTACTATCCAGTAACCCTGGATGTTCTTCATCAGGTAAGCTAAAAATCTCATTTTAACTTGAGCTATGGTTGGAAGGAAGTAGTGTGTAAAACTTTACAATGTTTTTTTGGCAGATATTCTCTAAATTTGGTGCTGTATTGAAGATAATCACATTCACAAAGAATAACCAGTTTCAAGCTTTACTGCAGTATGGCGACCCAGTAAATGCACAGCAAGCAAAACTAGTAAGTATAGTTCTCTTTTAAGGCTGAAGACCTACCTGTACTGTAAGGAATTGTAAAATGTTAATAGAGGACTGACCATAATGGTGTGTCATACTTGTCCATTACCTTTGTGCATTGCTTGAAATAAAAAAAATAACTGGGAGCTATCCTATAATGGTATATTGTGTAAAATGAATGTTTAAAAAAATACTATGTTTAAGGATACTATGTCTAAATAATTGTACATATCTGTAATTATGAACAAATACTTTAATAAGACTGCACAAAGATGAAATAATATGCAAGACTGTGATAGTGAAAATGTCAACCAGAAGTAAAAATGTAGTATGTAATATTGATGCATAATCAATTCACTGAAAGGAGCAAATTTAGTAAGCCTTTTGTGTTGTTGTTGGTAGATACTTTCTAAGCTTCAAAACAAAGATGTGATTTGTGGGTTGGGTCTAAGTTTGTGAAAGTAATTATAGTACCCTAAAAATATCTAGACTTCATTGTAACCATAAATGCCCAGAAGAGAGAGTACAGTAGTCTTGGTCATGGAACTAGACTATGAAGAAGCTTTGCAGCAGTGACAGATGAGATCAGGGTCTTTAGGCTGATTAGAATTGATGTGCTGGTTAAGTGTTACTTGGCAGCATAGAAAGTGTTCATTACCTATAGATGACAGAATAGCTGAGAACTTCTGGAAAAAGTGAAAAGCTCACACCTCAGACTAGGTTGGCAATGAGTATCTTAGTGGAGGGGAAAAAAAAATTGAGCTTAGTTTCTGTTGTAAAGAACGATGACTATATTGAAATAAAGACCTTCATTAAATGGTGGAGGATGGTCATTTTTATCCTTATCAGCAAATGAAGTAGCAGGCATTGATTAAAAAACTGCCAATGACGTTGTCAAGACAGGGAATGACAAAAAATAAGTGACATTGTCTATGGGCAGAGTTTTCATGCTATTGAGAAAAATAGTTAGCTAGAGACAAGAAGATTTGCAATTTGATTTGTGATACCTATTTTAAATGTTCTACTCTTAAAAAGCACTCTGGAAATATTTGTAGTTTTGGCGTACAATATAAATTAGGGATAACCTTTTCATAGTTCAGTAGTATCAAATATTAGATCGTGTCTCAGAGTAGTAGGAGATGCAGATATGCCACTGTAATACATAAAAAGATTGCTTGGATGGGATACACCTTTCAGGTTCTAAGTAGGTTTAAAATAGTAATACAGATACTAGATCTTTAACATTACCACAGAAATGGATGGTAGTCATTTAGATTCGTATTTGAAATACCTGATAAACAGTTGACTGCTAATGTGTTTGTTGCAGAATGTTGTAATTCAGTCTTGTTTTGTTTTGGGAAAGTTGTTTTTCAGTAATAGATGTTAATGCTGCTTTTAAAGTGGATTTTTGAAGCAATATATGACATCAAGTGATAAATCTTCTGACTTGTTTTTTTGAGTCTTACATATATTATCAGAAGGTTTAATAGAAAGATGGTGTCTGAAATGGACTGTAGTGATTTGAAAATTATCAGTGTAATTGTAGGAATATGTTACAAAGAAGTAAAAAAATAACAAAAGGATGAGGTATGTAAAAGTATTAAAGGAACCTAAAAATCACTTGGTTTTGTTGATTTCTGACTGTATTGGTCATAATTAAAAAAAAAAAGGCAAAAAAGTGCATGTATTTGTTTCTCCAGTTTTGCATGTTGTGATGAGGGTAGCTGTTTCACTAGTGGTAGGTCATGTGCGAATGGCTGAACTTGCAGTCATTGTCAGAGTGATCTTGGAGCCTATCTTAGTGACAAATTGAAGTGGTCGTAGGTTTATAGTTTCGTTTTTTAACCAATCTATACATAGACAAAATAGTAAGAGTAATACCAACTGCCAATATTGAAGAACGGTACATTTGAAGGAAGATGTGATTTCCTCACTACCCTCCCAAACTAAATGGAGTAAAATAAGCGCAGTTCTTCTGGTTGAGCTACTGTTGTAAATCATGAAGTGCCACCAAACCAAAAACACGTAAAGGAAAGAAACAGATAATAGGAGAAAACCACCAGTTTAAATACATCTGGAAATACAATAGAAGCAAGAGGATGTGGTCGCTACACTTCGGTTGCATGGAATTCAAAATAAAAGCATGGTAAAAGAGTAAAGAAGTTTTCAGTTTGTTTTCCGTCAGTTGTTACTATAGAAGATAATGGGGAAATTTAATTTTCCACTGGCACTCTTCACAGGAAATCAGAATGTGGCCATAATAGAAATTGAAGACTTATTAAGGAAGTTAAAAGAGCAATTTGAAAAACTCAAGTGATGTAAGTACCAAGGAGAGATGCTATTCATTTGAAGGTTCTGAGAAAACAGTGACACTGACAAGAATGTACAATACAAAGCCTCTAGCCTTGTGGGACCACTTTTGCTATTTGAATAGGCAAGTAGTGAAAAATTGCATTCCTGCTCCACTTGTTTTGTGAAAAACTCATTTCCTGTAGAAGCAGATTATGGCTACACTGATTCATGTTTCATCACCACCCTCGGATTGAATCGTTATAGTTTGTTATACTGGCAGGTAAAGGTGAAGATGACAAATCTCAGGTTCTGTGTAGTGTAACAGCCTAGCTATGGATTGGAGGAAATACTGAGAATGTGCAACAGTAGAGCAGATGGAACTACAGTGCTTCTCCTAATGAAACAAAGTTATGTTCTGGAGATATCTGTATCCATAAGGAGATATTCTAAGCATCGAAAATAGCTCATTTTCGTAGTAAAAGATCAGTATGCTCACCATAAGTAGCAAATTTAAATGTTTGAATAGCAGTAATCCGATATACCATAGAAAGAATAGAGAGCCAGTATTTCTGCCTGGACAGCTGGCAAGTCCAGAGTGTTATTGTTGTGTAAATGCTCCAAAAGTACTCTTGCCAAATCTTGGATATTGACAGTTATTGATACCTCATCTATGGAGGATTAACTGAGATTCATACATAGTGCATGACAGTCGTCTCGACCCAACATGTGTTAAAAATGCCAGAAGTCTAATTGAGAGTGTCTATTATAGGTGGCTAGTTGGTCCTTACTGCACCTATAGGTGATTCACTTTACATTCAAGATATCTTTCCAGTTGTTTTGAGTGACAGCTTCAGAGTGGCTCTGCACTGGAAGCAGTCTGCAGAAGTTCTCTGCTAGGCTACATTTTCCTAGAATCTGTACTAGTAATTTCAGGTTGCCAGGTTGAAAAGCAAGGACATCTCCAGATAAGATATTTACACAGAATCACAGAATGTTTTTGGTTGGAAGAGACCTCCAAGATCATCTACTACAACCTTTGACCCAACACCACAAACCCACCACTAAACCATGTCCCTAAGCATCAGGTCCACATGCTGTTTAAATGCCTCCAGAGATGGTGACTCCACCACTGCCCTGGGCAAGCTATTCCAATCCTTGACAACCCTTTCAGTGAAGAAATGCTTCCTAATATCTAGCTTAAACCTCTCCTGGTGCAGCTTGCATCCATTCTCTCTGGTCCTATTACACATCAGGAGGGAGAAGAAGCTGTCCCACTCATCGCTCCAGCCTCCTTTCAGGTAGTTGTAAGAAGTGATGAGGTCTCCCCTCAGACTCCTCTTCTCCAGACTAAACAACCCCAGCTTCTTCAGCTGCTCCTCACAGGACTTGTGCTCTAGACCCTTCACAAGCCTTATTGCCCTTTTTTGGACATACTCCAGCATTTCTATGTCCTTCTTACAGTGAGAAGCCCAGAACTGAACACAATATTCAAGGTGTGGCCTCACCAGTGCCGAGTACAGGGGGACAATCACCTCCCTATTCCTGCTGGCTACAGTGTTCCTCATACAAGCCAGGATGCCATTGGCCCTCTTAGCTACCTGTGTGCACTGCTGACTCATACCTAGTCAACTGTCGATCAGTACCTCCAGGTCCTTTTCCAACCTGCAGCTTTCCAACCACATGTCACCAGGTCTGTAGCTTACCATGGGGTTGTTATGACCCAAGTGAAGGACCTGGCACTTGGCCTTGTTGAACCCCATACAGTTAACCTTGGCCCACTGATGTAACCTGTGTCCCACTGTAGAGCTTCCCTACCCTCTAGCAGATCGACACACCCACCTAGCTTGGTGTCGTCTGCAGACTTACTGAGGGTGCACTCATTCCCCTCATCCAGATCGTTAATAAAGATATTAAAGAGAACAGGTCCCAGTACTGAACCCTGGGGAACGCCACTTGTGACTGGACGCCAGCCAGATTTAGCTCCATTAACTACCACTCTTTGGGCCATCCAGCCAGTTTTTTATCCAGCGCATGGTGTATTTATCCAAGCCCAGCACCACAAGTTTCTGAAGGAGAATGCTGTGGGAGACAATGTCAGAGACTTCACTAAAGTCCAGATAGACAATGTCCACAGCTCTTTCCTCATCCACTAGGTGGGTCACCTTGTTGTATAAGGAGGTCAGGTTAGTCAGGCAGGACCTGCCTTTCGTAAACCCACACTGACTGGGCCTGATCACCTGCTTGTCTTGTATGTGCTGAGTGATGGCACTCAAGATGACCAGCTGCATAACCTTCCCTGGCACCGACGTCAGACTGACAGGTCCGTAGTGCCCAGGGTCATCCTTTTGACCCTTCTTGTAGATGGGCATCACATTTGCTAGCTTCCAGTCACCTGGGACCTCTCTGGTTAGCCAGGGCTGTTGATAAATAATGGAGAGTGGCTCGGTGAGCACTTCTGCCAGCTCCTTAAGTACCCATGGGTGGATCTCATCCGGTCCCATAGACTTGTGTGCATCTATGTGACACGATAGGTCACTGATGATTTCCTCCAGGATTGTGAGGACTGCATTTAGCTTCAGGATAATTAGCTGTGATTATTGCAGTAAAGGTTTTTGGGCACCTTGAATCCTAAAGACCACAGTTTGTGCATGGAAATGGTAAGTAGTGTTCAGGTAAAGAGAAGAGTGCTGGACTGTGTCCATTTTACCAGAAAGCCTAGGAAGTGCAGCAACAGTGTGTCCTGGATTTTCAACTTTTGTAAAAATGAACAAGATACACAACTGGTCCTTCAGTCAAGGAACTGCACATAAAAAAACCAACACGATCTTATTTTTGGAGAACAGAATGTGTTTTACATACACTTTTTAGTCACAGAAACTTCATCTCCGAGACACTTGTCTCAAATTAATTTCATTCAAATGGGTACTGCAGAATGTGCTTGGGACACACCTCTCCCAAGGGATTTACCATATAACCTTCTGTTACTTTGAGGTACTTTGAGCTCAAGTGTATTTTGTAAGGATTACTTCTTTGTTTTAAAGCCTTAAACTGTTGCATCTTTCTGAAGTTCTTGTTTCTAGTTTCTCTTGCTTTGTGTGCTTTGGGAAGTGAGAGAGTAGGGACTAAATTTCTCATTCTTTTTTCTCCTTAGGAGTTTGGAGAGAAGGCCATGGTTTTGTTGTGTTGCCCCTCTCTGCCACTTTTCTCACTCCACTCAAATTTGATATTTATTTTTTTTATCGAACACTGGTAAATGCTTTAAATCTGTCCTCATCCTGTAAGAGATCTATTGCCTGTCTTGGATCATCAGCTTAGGTGCCTAGAGCGCTTGACAGAGAGGCAAAAACACTATGTGTTGTGGCTTGAAGCCATGTGTCTCCAGAAATATCTACTAGCTGAAATCTCTGGGTTCTATTTCTGAACTGGGAAATGAGAATATCAAAATGTCAGATCATTTTCTGTCTCCCTAACTGTGTTCTTGTCAGTCTTCTAGGTGCCGTATGGCAATTAGCTAAAGAATATTCTAAGTGGCATATCTCTTCCTGAGTTTTGAAGGCTACTTTTACCATCTGTAGGGGAGTCTCATTCCCCAGATTCATGGTCTATACAGGCCTTAAGAAAAGCTCATCAAAGCATAGTGCTGTGCATGTAGCACCTTTCAAAGAGCTTTTGTTTCACGAGGATTTTCAGCCATCTTTTAACCCTGATAGTAAAAAGAAGAGCAGTGAATTCTACCTACTATATCAAAAAGCCCTTCATTCAGGTGAGGAAGGCCTGAGAGAAGAAATTATTCTAGGAATATTCTTCCTCCACTTTGGAGCCTACCAGTAGATCTGACTGTTCCCTGTGTGAAGCTGCATCAAGAGAGTAGTCATTCAGGACGTTAAAATGTTTTGTGACTTTGTAGAGTACTTTTGCCAGCTGAGATCACCTTTGCTGCTGTTATCACTTCTCTCAACATCCACAATAACATCAGGAAATGATCCTGGTGTCATGAGTCTCTGTTGATTAGATGAAATTCTTTCTGTCATTTTGCAGAAAGCTTGTTTGTGGTTTATTACATCAGCAGAGGGAGAAAATAATATTTAATGAATTCTTACTTTTTTTCCTTCCTTTCTTGTTTTCTATCCAGTCTCTTGTCTCACCTCTTAATCTGTGAGATCTTTTCTCAGTCAGCAGTTCTCATCTCTTTATCCACCTGGCTACTGTGAGCAAAAAGAGAGGATTGGTTTGACATTATTATTCAGAAATGGGAGAGAATTGTGTTATGTGATGCAGACCTCCATTTCATCAATATTCCCTGTATGGTCATTTTTACTGTCCAAGACAATCAGTCATAGCCCTCTGCACTGGATCCATATGAGTTTCCAGGCTATTTCGGCTATGTTCTGTGGTGTTAGGCCTTGCTTGCTTTAATCTTGCCTTCAGTGAAAGGTGCTGCCTTGAGACATAAGCAGATTTTGGATTCTTTGTGAATATAGCATGAGTTGCTATGACTGTTTCTAAATACTTTTAATTGTTTCTACTGTAGGAGTTGTCTAGGAATATGAGCCTCTTTTCAGCCATCCTCCATTGTTTTGGAACTTTCACTAGTATTGGGAGTTGTGATTTTCTTTATTTCTGGGTTGCTCCCTTTTTTAACTGCCATGCCTGATGTAGAACCATGCTGCATACTTAGCTATTAGGAGTAATCTTTTTTGTTTACTTGGTGTGTGTGGTTTTTTAGTTTGTGTTTTGTGGTTTGGTTTTTCTTGGTGGTTGTGGTTTTTCCCCTCCCCAAAGCAATCTAAGTGGCCATAAAGAAACCCATACGGTGTGTTTGCACTGTGGAGTTGAGATTATGCACAGGAGTACACTGTTGAGTTGAGGTCATTGTGTCAGTTCAGGCATGTGCTTCTCTCCTTGGGTTATGCATCAGTCTAAATTGAGAAAGGGGTTTTTGTTTGTTCTTTTACCACTGTTTTCTATTGGTTTTCTGCATGTTCTTACTAGCTGTATTGTTTGTGTGCTCTTAAATACTACAACGTGTTTTTTCAGGAATCTGGCTGTTGACAAGCTCTTGGCAGGAGGTGAGCCACTCATCAGAATAATTTTCCCCTTTGGAAAAGTCCCAAGAGGAGGGTACTTCTTAGTAACGAGGGGGAAGGAGAGAATGCAGGAGCCTGTAAATTATTCACTATCATTGCGCTCGTAGTATTGTATAATGACATAAGTTTTGATACTTCTGTTGTTGAGGCTTAAATAACGGATTTACTGGAACAGGCAAGATAAAGAAGGATTCTTACAGTTTGTTATAAGGGTCCCATGATATTTGATCTCCTTGGTTTGGTATCTGCGTGTTGTGGTACGGTTCTGTGTCATATGTGAATGTATATATAGATAAATGCTTAAAGAAAAGAGTTCTTTGAGGTGACGTCTATATATACATGCACTAACAGTGTGGCTACAACCCTCATTTTTTTTCAGGATTTATGTTTGAGAGGAACGGGGTTTGAGGGTTTGTTTCACATTCTTTTGTTGCTATGTAAGGAGGAGCTCAGGACACACACATTCATAGTTGTGACTTCACATATGAACAGTTAATCTCAGAAAAACCCTAGTTGCTGGTAGTCTTTCCTGCATTGTTGTTGGAGGTGTATGGTAGTGCTGGTAGAGGTGTGTGGGTTGAGGGTTTTTTTTTTGTTTTGATTTGTTGCAAGGAACCTTTCACAGAGTCTGACTACAGTGTTCATTAAGAGTGTATCTCCTTCCTTTCCAGTTCAGGATTTCTTTCGGACTGTGTCCCAGCTACATGGGATTTCTCTTGTGCAGTGTTCTTTTCTATGTACTTTCAGTCACTTTGAATTTGTCAGAAAGAGGAGTTTTTACTGTTTCAGTTAAAGTTTTGGTTATTTATGTGGCTCCCTTTAAACATTGACTACTTTGGAAACTATCAACACAGGTATATGTTGGTTTACTATTCGTTAGGCTAAGAGATTTTCATCAATTCTACAGCCTTCTGCCAGCCAGCAATCAGTGTGTCTGCTTGTTCCACACAGATACGATACGAATCTTGATAGTGTTTTAAAGAGTTAGAGCTTGGTGTCATGGTCCTGTGATTTGGACAAGGCTAAAAGATACTGTCTTTTGGTCTCCTTCATACCTAGTTTCTTCGTTGTGTGAAGGGGTATTTCCTTGATGGCAGTGGCATTATCAATAAGTAAGCTCTGGCTCTGTAAACTGGACCTATCTTTAATCCATATGTTAGTGGATTTTACAGAAGGTAAGAAGTCTTCTAAAAGTGAGGAGAGATTCTCAGTGTATACTTCTTTAGATGTAAGTGTTCAAGTGAGTTTCTTTTCCCAAATACCAGCATTAGGAAGGAGTCTGGGATTCTGCATTGCCAGTGGTATAAAAGCGCTAGCAAATTCTGTGTTCTGTGATGGTGATGCCCACCACCATCCCAACATTACAGAATAAATCCCTAGCTTGTGTTCTGTGAATCAGGACAGTAGCTTTTGCTTTGCCAGTGTTGTATAAAGCATGGTTTAAGCTGAGTTTCAAGCACAGGAGTTCCTTTTCAATTCCTAAGCATTTGTTGAGATCGTGTCTAGATAGGTTTCTATACTTCATTGTTTTCCGATTACTTGGAAGTTCTAATAATGCTGACTGACTTGTTCTTGCACAATCACTGGTAGTGGTGCTAATTCTTCTAAGTGATTTGGTGAGTCCTGGGGATGTCAGCTGTGGTAATTAATTTTGTAGGAAGGGCCAGCCTTGCTGGCCCACATCTAACAGGAGGGGTGTTTGCAGGATGCTCCATTTCCAGATGCATCGCTGTATGCAAATAGCTATGTTACTGCCATACCCAGCAGGCACACTAGTTTCGTGCAGTGCTTGGCTTAAAATAGTAAGTCCTGCCAGAACTTGATTGTGTTGGAAAGTGCATTGCAGATGTAACCAAGGTAGCTATGCAAGAGCTAGCTCAGGTCTAGAAGTGGTACATTTCAGTCTAGCTTTAACAAGAGAAACAAAAGATGTGGGGTTTGTATTTGAAAGTGTGATTTATTTGTTTTTTTCACCGTGTGTGTATATAAGGTAGCTTTATATTTAACATAATGACTTGAATGAATGGATTAATTTTTAAGATGACCTCTATCTTCACTTCCTAGCATTTCTTAAGAATATAAGCCAATTCAGTTACAAAAGTTTTCTTTTTTTAAATCTCTCATATTTAGCTGTTAGTGCTTCAAATGAAAAGAAGGTATGCCCATAGTGTAAAGGAGTAGAATCCAGGTATATGAATATACCTGGTACTTAATGAAAATGGACAAAATATGTATAATTAGGCCTTTTTGGAGAGTTTTTTTTGTAGAGCACTAAGTGGTGTCATGTTAACAGTTCATGTGGATTTCACTGTTGGTAGGCATCCTTTCAGAAGTACCAGTTAATTGTAAAAATATTTTTTTTTAGTGTTGCTAACATTAGGCTAACAGATAAAGCTGTTTTTCTTTAAATTTTGGCACTAATTATCTTTAAGTGGAGAAGGAAAACATGCAGGAAAAATGTAAATATTCTGCTTTAACAGCTGTCTAACATGGTATGTAAGTCTAGATTTTTAATTTCTTTTTCTCAGGTCCACTTTCCATGTAAGAGTACTTGTGTGATTTCCGATTTATTTATTTTTTCTTTGAGAAATTTACTTGGCATTATGTCTGAATTAAAGTTGTACTATGGAATACAGGTTAGTTAACTGTATTCAATAGGTTAACTTTTATGTTTTCATTAAAATGGTTCTTGCCACTTCAATGCATAAGCAATTTCTAGGTGAGAGAAGTAAACATCGAGCTTCCTGGAATCACGCTAAGGGAGTTTAATGCATTTCAGTCTTAGTTGGTTTTGGTGATAAGATGGATAAATATCTATATGCTGACTTTTTTTAATTAAAATTAAAAAAAAAGTTGTGCAACTAACCTGTATTGTATACCTGTATTGTGTATTTTTTAAATAAATTAACTCCCTTTTCCAGGCCTTAGATGGTCAAAATATTTATAATGCTTGCTGTACCCTACGGATTGATTTTTCCAAATTGGTGAATTTGAATGTCAAGTACAACAACGATAAAAGCAGGGACTACACTCGTCCTGATCTTCCATCTGGTGATGGACAGCCAGCGCTGGACCCAGCTATTGCTGCAGCATTTGCAAAGGAGACTTCTCTTCTAGGTATGATTCTGACATTGTTATTTTGTATTGCAGAGTCACTTGATAAAAAAAAAATTATTAATCCTTCTAAAAATTAAATTGCGATAGTATCCAAAGGCCCATCCAGGGTTGAATCTATACTGTGATCTGAATTGTAGGAACACAATTATATTGTCTTCAGGAGTCCTGCCTAAATGAGTGAGGAAAAAATGAGAAATGCACGAAGTGTAAAGAAAAGTCAAGTTAGTTCTACCTTTATTCCCAAATCTGTCCTCTCCTCCTTTATATGTGCTGTCAGCCACTACTGTCTACCCTCACACTGAAGTTTGTAAGAGGTTTCCCATGATTTTACATGTTTCGTTCATGCTAATGATAATTCATAATATCAGACTATGAAAGTAACATTTTTTTTGTTTCCCTCATTGACGAAAGATTGTGCTCTCTGCTTAAAAAAAAAAAGAAAAAGGTGGTAGTCTGTGTTTGCAGTTCTAGTGCAGTTATGGTACATGAGTTCTGATACCCTGTCAGCTTTTGAGTTCCTCAGAACAAGTAGGTGAAATGCTCTGAGAAAGATACAGATAATTCCATCTCTGACTAATAGTAAAGTAATTAATGCATGCTTTGGGAGAAACTTGTAATTTGATTTTTTCTAATTTATCACAATTAATTGCTTAAGTTTCACTCCTACTTCTGTCAAGTTGCTGTTCTTTGGTGAGAACACCTCACCTTCAAAATGTAATAGTACTCAGACGTAATCACATGATTTTTATGAAATGTGATTTATTATGTTGTAATTGTTCTTCCCACTTAGTCTTTTTTCTATTTTATTTCATAATTGAAGAAAACTTAAGAAGAACATAGATTTCATGCCTTGTTTTTTGTACAGGATGGGCCAACTTGGCATAAGTCAGAGTTAAGGTAGTAAGGGGGGCCTCTGCTCTATGTGTGTTACAGAAGTTAGAAAGCACTTAGTGAATGATGTGAGCCCAGGAAAAGGGTGAATTTTTTTGTTAAGGTTACTGAATGCTGGACTATATCTGCCCTTTTCCAAAATCAAATTGCTTGAAGTATACGTTTCATATTTAGTTGTAAATTACACACACCCAGACACGCACACCCTGTGAATTTTGGAGTGCTGAAGTTCAGATTCCCCAGTAAGACTTGCAAAATTGTGACTCGTAGCTACAGCAGAAGTTTTGGAAAGTAAAAAACACTGTAAGAATCTAAAGTCGCTGAAGAACCCATAGCTAAAGTTCATTTTCATTTTATTTTTCTTCTAACTTCCCCTAGTTTAAACTTGAAATCTCTCATTTCATAGATTGATGGGGAAGATGGATGAGTGTTTGTGAAGAAGGTTGATGCTGTAGAGATGGGTGCTGTAGACACACCATTGAGGCAGATAGTAATTCTTTTGTCAGCATGTAATGACTAGACTGTAGATGTGAGGTCGCAGGATCAGTAGTAAGGAGAAAAAGAAGCTGCTTTTTAATATGATACCCATCATATTAGGTATTGAAAGGCAGATATTTAGGAGAGGAGAGAGTTAAAGGTTCATGATTTATAAAGCAATGCTAAATGCAGCATTACATATGTAACCTGAATTCTAACATTTTCCAGGATCCTGAGAAGTTTCTTTCCAGTCTCAGGCTTACTATCATACTTCTTTGTATATAATGCTTATAGTATGCATCAAATTAAGAGGTTTAATTTGCTTGGCATAGTGGAATTGCACTCTCGGATCATTGCATCACTTTGGATATGTTTAATAATTGAGGTTACTGTACTTGCTATAATTATCCAAGTGACTTTAGCAGGCTTCGTGTTCTAGTGTTAGGCTTGAAAGTAACTTAGATGCCTATGTAATTTTTGTCTGCAAACCTCATAAGTTCTCTAGGCTTTTGATTTTAATCAAACTAATTCTTTTGTGTATATTTAAAGTTTTTGCTAGTAATATTATGAGGATGACAGTCATATTAGCTATTTAAATATTTTCATTCTTGCTGAGTGGACTTCTTTAAGTGCACTGTTTTTCAAGCAGTGGGAAAATAAAAGGTACACAGGAGTAACTTTCGTTGCAGTGGTGAAGCATTTTCAGAGCATCAGTAAAGTCAGTCATGTTTGGATGAGTAGTAGAGATTATATGTCATGGTTGTTTTTTTCCCCTGTAAAAGCATTCACTGTTTTGAAAGAGACTTAAGGAAGCTAGGTACATTTACTAACTGCTCTGGCCAGTTGGGTGAGCTTGGTATACGGTAACTGCATCATTTGTCAAATGGTGATGATTATACAGTGATTTTTTTGTTATTGTTTGAGTTTTAGGGATTTTTCCTAGTTGCCTTTTTGGTTTTCTTCACAGAATTTGAGCTTTACAGGTGAAAAACTACAAAAAGGCTACATAGTACTGTTGGTGCCTTAGCCATTTGCACAACTGTCAAAACAGAAGTGGTGCTTGTTTGAATATGGAAGAACAGGGTTCTCATTCTGGGCTGCTTACTGTGCAAAAAAGCACAAAATAAGTGACATAAATAAGAAAGGACAAAGGATAGGAAGAAACCTCAGAAGCCTAAGTGGATGCTTGTGCGTGTAATTTATAATTATTAAGTAAGTATTCTTATTCAGATACTCAAAAGGAGAAGGGTGAGAACAGTTAAGTTCAGAGATCTGTAAGATGAAGTTTAGCAAATTAAGGTGTGTGATGTATGTCAGAATGATAGCAGCAACCTTTTGCTTCTCTCTTTTATCTTAATATTTCCTTTTATTTGCTTTAGCAATCTTATTTCTGTAATGTTGATAAAGATGTATTTAGAGTGTACTCAATCAGTGTGTGTGCAATGCCCTGTTTGTGATGGTTGCCAAAGGGCATGTTTCTCCATGAAAGTGAAACTCCATTTTGAGCTTAAGGTGATGCTTGTCAGGCTCTTACTTGTGCTCAAAAAGAATGCCGTAAGTTGAACCTGTTTCAGTCTTGATAAAATTCTTGCTGTAGCTTTGCTCTTATATGTATAGTGAGATCACCAACAACGTGGTAAGGACCCAGTTCTAACTTTTGCTTACGTTATGCTATTGTATGCTGGATAGTTGTACAAATGGGGTGCCTTTTTGTTGTTGGCTTTTTAACAGTATAATCATGTGTCAGAAGTGAGGTTTAGGTTGAACATAATCTTCTAAGTTAAGTTTCAGTGACAAGATGTGTGTCATCTTAGTCTTGGTGTTTAAATCTGCATTAATACTAAGCCATTACGTATCTTGCTTTCCTTCTGGAAAATTCTGGATGGATAACCAATTATTGGTGATATGATTTTATGGTGATATGGTATTTTATTGGTGATATGGTATTATGATTATTGGTGATAACCAATAATCATAATACAAGTTGTTCTTAATTTTATTAAACACTTTTTTGACTTGCTTAAATCGGAACGGCAAATCAGAGTGCAGCAGAGACCTACAGAGCAAGAATTGTGTTTTTGGTGGGCTTGTAATTTGCCTGAGCTTTCCAAGAAATGAAGTCTATGTGATGTGTAATCAGTTAGAAACATATCCATCAAATCTATGTTCCTATCCCACATGATATCATTACTCATTTATCTACTATATCCTCAGCTGTGATGAAATAAGGTGTCAGAAATCTTTGAGACTGTAAATTGGACATATTTTCAATGAGTCTTGTTTGAAAGGAGAAGAAAATCAGTAATGGACCAAATGGCTGGTCTCAAATGAATTATCAGGAGCAGATGGCTGATTTTTTTTTTCCCCCTTTCTTTCACCTTACATATGAAGATATATGTATTCTCACTACTCTCCCCCCAAAAAAAAGTTACAGGAGATCTTACAGAAGAAAAAGCAACCAACATTTTGAATGAACAGCAACTGTATTATGCTGAATTGGAACAAACAGTATTTTAGATATTAACTACTTAAAATTGCAAATATTAATATGTAATAATACTTTAACCCAAATTGATGTATGTGTTTAATATTACAGGTGGAAATATGTTGTTGTGGCTCCTACAGCTTTATCCCTTGCTGTCATCTCTGACTTTCTTAGCACTTTCCACTAATGCCCCTTCCTAAGATTATTACTAACTTAGTCTGCTTCAAAATATTTGTGTCTGGATGCTGTTACATTTATTTGTGTTTTTAACTTGTTCAGTAGGACCAAAAAATGTCCTGTAGAGAGTCTGATGCTAAGAAGAATTTTGCCTTTTAAAGTATTAATTACTCAGTTATACTCTGCCCAACTATGGAAAGAGCCATAAAAAACTTCACTAGCCATCTTTAGATTACTTTTTTCCTAAAAATGCTGAACCGGCTTAAAGCTTCTAAGGTTAGGGAGAGGTATATAGCTTTATCTCTTTATCTTGTGGCATGACAGATGAATAGAATTGTCATTACCCAGAATCTTTTGTTCCTCTGGTTTGACCCCTGAATGCTAACATTTTTAATCTTTTAAACTTTATCGGAAAAGTATTCCATATCTTTAATTTCCTTTCTTAGAACACTTACTATTTTTTCTTCTGTATGTGCTTTGACAGGAACTGACCAGAAAATATTTTTCAGTGCTTGATCAGTGATATTTTTAAGCACTATGGCAAAGTAGTGATGGATGTCCGGTTACCTATGAAGAGTCACTTAATGTGGGAAGGAAAGTAGTCTTAGGTACATAGTATAACAGTTATATTTAGACTGTCTAGCTGGCATTCTGGAAGGCTGGTCAAAAGTTTTGTTAGCTTAGCATGATCAGATAAATATCAGAAATTTTTTCAAAATACTGAAAACTGAGAGCCCAGTTGCAATAAAATAAAATTGGTGGTTTTCTAAACATTTTACCAGGTCACTGTCCTTTTACTGAACTGTGTAAAATGTGCAAATGAACTTTTCATCAAATATGGTAAAGCTGTCGTTATATAAACTGTGTAGTGCGTGTGTATCACAAGAACCTTCCACAGTTCCTGGGAGTGTTACACTTGTCTGGTACTGCCAGTGACTTGAGCAAGCAAAACTAGCAGGTCTCTACAGATTCTGAGTTTCCTTGGAAGAAGAAAAAGAAAAGAACAGCTAAAGGTTTAGCTGAGGGGTAACATGCTTCTTCAGGGAACTGGATTACAGAAGCTACAGAGCATGATCAGTGGTGCTACTACCTTGAATCTTGAATTTAGAATGTTGCCTCCTCACCTCATTTATGCTAAGGCTCTGAGAGATATGCAGGACTTTTCACATGACCAACTCCAGTGCTGTATATTTAGTCTGAAGCTTCGAGTTGAAATGAGAAATGCCTCTTAAAGGGTGATGGAAAATAGAGATGTAATGGTGCAGAGAGCATAATTAGTGTTTATTCTTAATTATAAGATCAACATTAACTTTAGACAGTTTTGATAAACTAGGCACTAAGCATTTTGGAGTACAGTGGAAACAGTTTTGGTGGACAATAATATTTGTTTGAATAGAAAGTACTTTTCGCACCTCATCACTTCTCTGAAGACTTCATCGGAACAAAAAAAAAATTCTCATTTCTCTTCCTTATGTTTATCTAACAAACCATTTCAAAACCCTTTGGACGACTTAACAGTGGAATGGTCAGCTTTGTAGAGTGTCGTATGCAACACTGGTACTGATATAGGTACTTTTTTTTAACGACTTGTGTGTGTTTCGTAAAATATGCTTTGTTTTAAAATTAGGGCTTCCTGTTGCAGCTGTTCCAGGAGCTCTGAGTCCTTTGGCTATTCCAAATGCTGCTGCCGCAGCTGCAGCTGCTGCTGCTGGCCGTGTGGGAATGCCTGGAGTTTCAGGTGGTGGGAATACAGTCCTCCTGGTTAGCAATTTAAATGAAGAGGTCAGTGAAACAATTCTACTTTTTTCTTTTCCTCGCTTTAGTCACATTTCATTTGTCAGTATTTTATGATTTCTTTGCATTTGACCTCTTACATTTGAATTTTAAGCTCAAAGTATTTTTGCTGTTTTTTTAATAATCCCCCAAAGTTAATTTTAAAGCCATCATTGTTAAATACTTTTGTTTTCCCAGGTAGCTAACAACTTTAAATGTCCTTTGATAGTCGGCTACCTATTTTTTCTAAGAAAAATGTGGTAACTACTGCATGTTTGACATTTGAATTTTGAAAGCTTTACTTTTACAAAATAGCAACTATGCTTTCTTTTGCAATTATAATCATATAAACTAGAACTTCTGTTTTGTTTCTTCTAATTGTTTGCTGTTTCATTTCATGCTTGTTTCTCACATTTTAAGGTTTTATGTGAACTACTCTAACACATTTTTCTTTGAAGGTTCTCCCAAAGATTTTGACGAGGCACTCTTCCAGTCTCTCTTAGTAATTTTGTTTCTTTGCAGTTACTCATTTGTCTTTAAAAAAATAATAAAAAAAAGGTAGCAAATCATTTTCAACTTAACTGTATCTTTCTTGCTAACTCTGAAATCTAAAGGGGTTTATTTAGTTTTGCATTTTTACTGTCCTTTACATTTATTTTGATGGCTGTGAAAGCTGGTATGAAATGTGGGAAGTTTGTATCAGTCTAGCTGTTCCATTTTTAACTGGCCTCTGTCACTGTAAATCATTAAGCTTTTTTTTTATCATCTGGTACTATTTTGTCATCCACAGTCTTGCATGTTAAAATGTTTTAGATCAGAGTGCCATTTTGAAAGATTTTTTGCCTGCATTTCATAACCAGCCATGCTTACGCAGTTAAAGTTAAAAGTTTAAAATTTCTATTGCATGCTTTTTTTTAAATTTATTTTCATGTTGAGATGAAATGCTGTAGTTTACTCTCGATATGAATGTACTTTACCCATATTTGTCTTGGGTGACGACATTTTACTCAGTTTTTCTTGTACAGTACATAAACCAACCATTTTCTGACCAAATTCCTGCATTTCCTATGTACTGACCTATATTTTATTTTTTTTTTGTTCCCCACTTCCTTATTTTTTTCTTCTGCATTGCTGTATTCCCTTCCCCATTTCATCCTTTTCCCTCTGTGTTCAACTTCCCTTTCCTTGTCTTTACCCAAATTCCCATACCCTTCCCTGTCTTACCCTTCTCGTCTTTGTCTATGTTCCCTGTCTTCATTCCCTATGTTCATGCTTCTGTGCTTGAACAAAATGTTCCTCGGACCAACTTGCCCCAATTAACCGCCTTGAAACCATGATCCATGACCACCTCACCATTCTGCGGGAACCACCCTTCGTTATGGATGATCTGTTCATCTCCGCTCTTCCTCGACTCTTCTCTCTTCTTGTCTTACGCTGCTTGCTCTTCTCTCCTTCTAAAGATGGTTACGCCCCAAAGTCTGTTTACCCTCTTCGGTATGTTATTGTTAGCACTATACTTTTATTATTGGTTTGATTTTGTTTTGGTTTTTTTGGTTTTGTTTTGGTTTTTTTGTTTCACCTTAATTCTTATTTGTAGCTAGCACTTTGGCTTAAAGTTGAATAGTAAATCTTTTGCTATTTTTCTTTTGCTGTTTAAAACTCTTCATAGACACAGATTTTTCTTTTAATGCATGCTAATATATTTTGCATGGTCTTTAATTTAATTTCATTCATATAGCTTTGAGGGTTTATCAGAAATTATTCTTTTCAAAATTCACTATTCAAAATCTTTATCTCCTTTATTCATTTGTGAGAGTGTTGAGTTTGAGTGAGTGATCTTGTTGCTGTCTGAATGTTCCATTGATATGTCAAAATATATTACTTAGGTGACTGGCTTTAAAATGAACTTTTTCTTTTGGGTTACCTTTGACTTTGAAAAGGTGTTTATGGTGATGTGCAGCGTGTGAAGATTTTATTCAATAAGAAAGACAGTGCTCTTATACAGATGGCTGATGGAAACCAGTCACAGCTGGGTAAGATTAGTTTTCTGCTTATGTTCCCATTAAGTCCTTGAAATTATGCTGTGTAAAATCAGGAGAACTAAGCATGTTTACATTTGCCAGTTTGCTACCCTGGTTACCTGCAAGATCCAAAATCTTACTGCTTGCGCTTGTATTCCAGAAGGTTTGCACAATATTCTAAATTAATCCAACAGCTGGATCACATGTGATAGTCTTCAAAATAAGATTAAATACTCATCTGCTTGGTAGTAGATGAGAAGCTCGACGTGAGCTGGCAATACGTGCTCACAGCCTAGAAAGCCAATCGTGTCCTGGGCTGCCTCCAAAGAGGTATGGCTGAGTCGAGAAAGGTGATTCTGCCCCTCTACTCTGCTCAGACCTCACCTGGAATACTGTGTACAGCTCTGGAGCCCTCAGCACAGAAAACACATGGAGCTGTTGGAGAGGGTCCAGAGGAGGGCCACAAAGATGATCAAAGGGCTGGAGCAGCTCTTCTATGAGGACAAGCTGAGAGAGTTGGGGCTGTTCAGCCTGGAGAAGAGAAGGCTTTGGGGAGACCTTATAGTAGCCTTCCAGTACCTGAAGAGGCCTACAGGAAAGATGGGGAGAGACTTTTCACCAGAGAGTGTAGTGAGAGGACAAGGGATAATGGATCAAAACTGGAAGAGGGGAGATTTAGGTTAGACATCAGGAAGAAATTTTTCACCATGAGGGTAGTAAGGCACTGGAACAGGTTGCCCAGGTCTGTTGTGGATGCCCCCTTCCTGGAGGTATTCAAGGCCAGATTGGATGAGCAACCTGGTCTAGTAGGAGGTGTCCCTGCTCATAGCAGGGAGGTTGGAACCTGATGATCTTCAAGTCCCTTCCAACCTTAACCATTCTATGATTTTATGCAGATTCTGCAGACTTAGTTCTTGATTCCAGTCTTTTAGCAATTGACACTTGGTTTTCTTGGGTGTTTTTCTGGTTTGCTTGTGTGATGTACTAGGACCTATTGAAAAGGTAACACTCAGTCTAGTAAACTTCTTGTCTTTTTCAGCCATGAGCCATCTTAATGGACAAAAAATGTATGGAAAGATTATTCGGGTTACCCTTTCTAAACATCAGACAGTACAACTACCTCGAGAGGGACTTGATGACCAAGGGCTGACTAAAGATTTTGGTAATTCACCTCTGCATCGCTTCAAGAAACCTGGTTCAAAAAACTTTCAAAATATATTCCCTCCTTCTGCAACGCTTCATCTGTCCAATATTCCGTAAGTGTTGGCTGCAGTAGGCCAGTAGTATTAATGTGAATCACAACACACTGAATTGACTACTAATTTCTTGCTTATGCTGATTTTTCCTTCTGTCTGCAGACCATCAGTAGCAGAAGAGGATCTGCGCACATTGTTTGCTAACACTGGAGGCACTGTGAAAGCATTTAAATTTTTTCAGTAAGTAACTTTTCTGTATGTAGCTCTTAACAAGATACTGCTTAAGTGTGTTTTTGCAGCATGTCTTAAGGGAGACGTGCATACAGAATAACAAATATTAGAAGCAACCCCTGTAGTGTTTCAAGTTCCTAATGCCATTATTTTGTTTCAGAAGAGATCACAAGATGGCACTTCTTCAGATGTCAACAGTAGAAGAAGCTATTCAGGCTTTGATTGATCTTCACAATTACAATCTGGGAGAAAATCACCATCTGAGAGTTTCTTTCTCTAAGTCAACAATTTAAAAAGGCAGATTGAAAATGAAGGGTATATTGCATTGTTTGGTGTTGTCACCTATTGACTGTTAAGGAAAGTGGGGACCAGAGTTTGTCTTCTGTTTTTTTTTAAATTTTTTTTCATGCTGTTATCATTCCTTGATTGTTTAAAAAAAAGTTAAAAAAATTTAAAAAAGCAGTGACACTAACTGCTGTTGTTCTACTGTTATTTAGATAAACCATCATTTTGTTTAAAAGATTTCAAGTTAATACCACAGTTTTTCAACTTAGTTGACGTACGTGCCTTAAAAAGGAGAGCTAGTACTGCTGGAATTGCAAACTAGTAAAAAGCAAATTTGGTTGTCTGGGGCACATTGTTACATGATAAGTTAAATATGTTTAGGCAGGGGTGTGTAAAAAGGTTAAGCTTTTGTTTCTCCTGCTTGCTAGATTTCTTTATCTGCCGGCTTGTCACTTATTTTTCTTTTTAATTGGGTAAGATGCATTATACTGAAAGAGTAAAATGACATTATTTGATTTCTGCTACCTTTTGCTTTGTGCTCTTTTTTTAGAAAGGCCTTTTGTATCTCATGGTTCTGGTCTAGATTCAGTTATGAATGTAGGCATTAGTTAAAATTAACAAGGTACAGAATCTTAATTTCTTAAAGGACAAAAAGTGACTTCTGTGACTTTGAGCCCTACGTGAAAAGCATTGTGGAATCTTAACCTTTTTGTACACACTCTTGTGGGATGTATCATATAAATGTCAGCACTAAGTAATGTCTTGTTTGTGGCTGAATATTTTTCGTAGATGTTTTTGAAGTTGACATGACTTATGTGCATTTCAATATATATTGCCATCTTTAGTTTGTAATTAAGATATGGAATATGGTTGTGGATTTCTGAGCATGTACAGACTGGTCAAGCTAGTTCAGGGAATGGTGCATGTATTTTTCAGTGATGAAGAAAGTTTGCTGCAAATGCTTGCAGGAAATTTTGTGGCAGTTTTCGAAAACTGACAACCAGGTGGGACCAAAGTTTATGTGCCTTTAGTCTTAATTTACCTTGCATTGTAATATTCAGTTTTAATAAATCTCTTCAAAATATTTTGTATTTAGAAATTGATCTGACTTTACTATAAACATGGCTCAGAATCTACAGATCCACTTAATTTGAAAGCAGTTCTCTGTCAGTCTGAACTGTTACCTTGATTCTGTTTAAATGACCAATACTTTTTGAAATTGATGTACTTAGTTTAAAGATTCATAGATTCTGTTATCTATGTAGGAAAAAAAATGGTCATGTATATTTTCTATTAGTTGAGTTTTTACATCTTTAGAATTGTAAAATCCAGTATAGTTTGAAAGTGGCACAATTAAAAATTAATTTTCTAACAAAGTTGGGAGGTTTGATGGTTGTTTAATTTCATTTTATGTGTATTCTGCTTACCTCTGTAGCATGCTCAATAAACACTTCTGTAGCTCTGTATTCACCTTTTCTGTCTTTCTCTGCTGCTTTCTCTCTCTCCTCTTCTTTGTTTTTCACTTCTACTGTGCTTCTGAATTCATGTTTGTTCTCTGCCAGGGTGGGAAAAGCATAATATTAAAAAATACAATTTATGGCTTTTTACCATAAATCTGATGCTGTGAAAAAATACCAGCTCTTTATTTTCAGAAAGATAGTGACCGCTTTGCAGGCTTATGTGTGTATTAAACATTTCCCACCCTGTTATAACTTACTGCTTTAAAGACATAACTTTTATTGTAGTTTGTTAGCTCTCTCTTTCTATCTTTTTAGTTTTTAAGCAGATTTATGTACTAATAGATCTCTCAGGTTTGCCATGCTCTCTTGCTGCAGTTTCATCTTTCATTTTTTTTGTGTCTGCTGAAGATTTTCTACTAATCATACAGTATACTCAGGGTTTAGAGTAACAAGTATTTTAACATTACATTGGTTAGCGTACAGTACATATTCCAGGTCAGGATATTTAATCTTTTCAGAGGCATGGGTTCAAATGAATGTAAAAATAGTTTGGGCACTTTAATGGTATTTCATCATACTACTTTGAACTGATTATTGTGGGGTTTTTTTTCTCCTCAATTAGAAATGGGATTGAAGTTTCTACACAGTCCCCTTTTAAGAGTAACTGTATGATCCTGAAGCATGACACTGGTAAAAGCTGTCAGTGTTCAAGTCCAAGCATTTTTCTGTCACTTCTCCTCCAGTACAACTACTGTGGATTTATTGATGTCAGATTACTTTGTGATCTGATGTCTGTTCTTTCAGTTGGCTTTCAAATCAATAAATAGCCATCAGCTTTTTAAAGGTCATGGTATAACACAGGGGGCTTGCATTAGTCTTCACTACATTAAATAAAATGCATTAGGTTCTTACCTGCTTTATCAGAAATACACCCAATGTATGGCTTAAGTTGTACTCCAGATATGACAGTGATCAGCCAGTCTGAAATGCTGGTAGAATCAGATTCATCTGTACATGAAACCTGTGAATCAACATCCTTTTACAACTCGAGCACCCAGATGCATTTATATGACTATCTCCTGATTGACTTGAACAGTAGGTAAGGGTCTGACTGATCTTTTAGATTTTTTCGTCTATGTAGTATGGTGTCCCATATTTTTAAAAGTAAAAATGTGTCAGATTGGCTTTTGCATATTAGAAAGTGCTTGCATGTTTCAAATAGAAACGTGAATTGAGGATTACCATTCCATGAGTTCAGCTTATGCCAAACTATTTCCACTCTAAAACATCTGTATCAGGTAGCATACAGTGATTGCCATATGTATAATTTTGAAATAATTTTAAACATCTGCAGTGCTTGAGCATTTACAAATACAGGGCTGTTGTAAAACTGTAACTTAACTCTTGCCAGGCTTCTTTCCTTAAAAAGAAATCTCTATACTTCTTGTTTGGAAAAGTTCTGAGTCAAAAGCCTCAAGGGAAAGAACACATACTGAATTTGATTCGTTATAAATTCAGTAACTTTTTAATGAGCTTATATTTGTATCGGCCAAAATTGAAAGTAATAGTAATCATAATTGTAAGGGAAGTATTTCTGTTCACTCAGTGAAGAAAATCACCGATCAGTTACTGACCTTTGAAAGTGCTGTCTCTTCTGACAATACAGGTTTAATGTCCTAACTGCTAGAATTTTCAAAAACTCCTTTTTCTTGAGATGGTGCTGCATTTTGTATCGCATTTTGTGTATTTTTGTTGTTATAAAATGTAAATAAGTTTGTCGTATTTTTAGCTCTTCAGAATGTGAAAATGCAAAGCATCATTTTTATTAAAATTTTACTAAAAATGAGGTTTATGAATAACTTCTTACACTCCACGGAATGTCAGTTTTCAGATTACGTGAGTAAAATTTTATCATAAGCATGTTCATACTCCAAACTCAATTTCAGTTTTTTAAAATAAGTATTTTGACAAAAGGCTGAATTTTTTTTTCTTTTTGGGTTGATACATTTTTCTCTAATAAAGCAATGAAATTGGTTATAGAAATCCAGAAATGGTTCTTTGATCAGGTAAGGTCCACTGGCAAATACAATATGTAAATGAAGTAAAACAAAACCTTATAGCATTCTGACAAAACTTGGAAGTTAAGTGAATGCACTTGAAAGTGTTTCTGTATATTGTGATTTAACATGTTACTAAAAGGCACCTTTGCCCTGCAGGAATAACAGGTCATATGACTGTTTGTAGATTGCCATTTTTAATGTTTTACATTTAATTTTCAGTTTTATAAGACAGCTTACAAATAATCCCCTTTGAATTTTAAGTTTCCTTAAATTTATTGTAGTATGTTACAGCATGAAAACACCAGTCAGACATTTATCTGTATTTAAGTCACTGCGATTTCACACCATCGTTTACTCCAGAAAATTTGTCTAATTTTATGCTTAGACAGTAACTGCTTCTGTTTAAACACTAGGAAAAAGAATTATGTCTTTCTCTGCAAACAGGAATATAAAACCACTAGTCCATCTCAATAAGTTATTTTCCCAGTATTAAATGTTTTGCAGTTAGCAAGGCTTCTTAAAAAGACTTGTGTTAGGTAGGGATGGCTGAAGACTGTATCTGTTATACTTTATTCCATTCCAGAGACTGAGACAGCAAGTTCAGAGTTTTGCTGAGATGACCAAATTCTCTTTTAAATAATCAGGCAAAATGCCCCATCTCTTGTAATCATGGTCTGTGTAGAAAGAGCTGTGTAAGTCGTGAATGTGGTCAAGATGGTGTTTGAATATAGGGTTTCCCAGGTCTTTTGTTATGCAACATTTGCAGGTATTTCTTACCTTCCTGGTCTCCTGGGGAGCAGCTGCAGCCTGCTAGTACAGTTCCCATCCACACAGAGGATAAGGAGACAGACTGATTTTTCTGAAACAGTGGGATTTGGCATGCTATTTTCTACTTAATGGGCCTTGGTAAAGTTCATCAGTGGACTGGTATCATCTAACTGTAGTGAATGGTAATCTATTATAAGTTATTCTATTAGTCCACACTTAGTTTGCTAGAACCAGTGGCAATATTTCTGCCTTGCTGAGGAATTATGTGCTACAATAATGAAACTTTAGAGAATTTCTTTTTAAGTTGTTTTTGGGCTTGTTTTTTTGTTTGGTTTATTTTTTGTTTTTTTTTTTTTTTCTTTTTTTTTTTCTTTAAACGTAAAAATGTCTTTAGAATTAACTAATTGAATCTCTTGAGCTTTGAAAAACCTCTTCAGTGCAACTACACACGTTTGGTCTCTTCAGGATGGTTAGCAAAAGGAAATGGTGAGTTCCTGCTTCACCTTAACAAATATCTTTTTACTGCATGATATTCCTTTGTCATAATTTCCTGAGTTTACTGAACTTCCCCCTGTCAACAACTGAATTTGGAAGAGGAATATGTTGTGTTGTTTTCCCTCTTTCAAAGTTTACAACTTCTTATGTTTAAAATCCATATTCTTTCTTTGATTAGTTCAGCAAAGGAAAAGCAAAGAATTTTTCTGCCTTGAGAAAATGTGAATAAAATACAGATTGGCTTAAATATCTAAAAAAAAAAAAAAAGCCCTAAGTAGCACTGCTATTATTGAAGAGTTCTGCATGTTTTATGAGTTTTAGCCCAGTTTCATAAGGAAATGAGACATGCATAATTGCACTGTCTCTATGTGAATGTCCTGTTCCCTGGATAACCCCTGTCTCCTCCCTGTCACTCCTACACCCTTTGGCTGGTTTCCTGTCAGAGGGAATGGAGGTCTCGCATACTGAAGTGTTACTATTTCTGTGTTATGCTTAGTTGGCTTGCTAAGGGTAAAGTCCTTACTTTCAGTTCTGTGGGAAAGGGAAGGAAAAAAAATCTATCTTCGGTTTTGTTTTGGCAAGAATTATCAATTGGGCATGCACACAGTTCTAACAGGTGGCAGCTTGTGAGGTAGTAAACGTGATGGGCCTGGGGATGCTGGGTGGAGTACATGAGAAATTGGAGGGCAAGGATGTTTTGCAGCAGGAGCAGTATTGGGCAGAGGAGCATTTGAGGGAGCTTCTAGTAGGTTTATTTAAGTCGTTTTCATGCATAAATAGCCCTTAAAAATTGTTAGTCAGGGGAGAGTTGTTGGTTTAATTATTTTGGGGAGTTATTTTACGTAAGTCTGGTCAAAATCAGTACAGCTTGTGAGGTAAATGGGATGTATTTGTGCTTCCGCTTGCCAGGTATGGAGGTGTCAGAGCTTAGCAATTGCAATGCAGACTGCTGTGGAAGCTGGTTTTCCCAGGATGAAAACTGATCATAGCTGGAAGCCAGCAAGACTGAAAGCCTGAAGCCTCTAGCCCTAGGATAGGATACATGTCAGGGAAGTTTAGGATGATTGACACTGATGGCTTGCCAAAAACCTAGATAAAGTGAGCTAGCGGGATCTAGTAAGAGATTTGTTACTGGAGTCATCAAAAGTGGCACATGTTGGAACTGGCATTTTTTGCTGAAAAAATGTCTACTGTTAAGTTTCTGACCATTTGTATTCCATGGAATGGTGCTCTGGTATCCTTTGGGCTGACCCCATCCCCTTTAGTTCCTTAATGCTTTGAGCTTACCTCTCACACCATCAGCATCCTTTGAAGGTTTCCTTTGTGCAGCTGAAATCGTGATGGACTAGTCTGTTCTTTTTGAAGCAAGAGGGTTTCTTGGCAGCTGCATCTGAAAAGCACTAAAGCACCAGTGACTTGCTGTATGTGGTGGGACGCCAGCCTTGCTGCTGCTTCAGAGCATTGACAGTTCTCAACTAGTAAATAGCCATGCTGTTGTGCCAACTAAATACTCTATTCAGCTTGCTGTGCTTTGTCTGAGCATTAACTTTTAGATATTGACTTTAGGTAATTTGGATACATTTTTTGTGAACAAGGGTAGTGTTTCAAAGTGTGGGTGGTTGATTGCCCCCCCCCCTTTTTTTTTTTTTTTGGAAAGATTTTTTTCCAGTTGATGTTTATAGAAAATAGATCAGAGGTCACCTTCTGTTCCTAGTTCTCAAGCAGATTTTGGTAAACCTTAGCCATTTTGATCAGAGGTGTGTTTAACCTGTTAAACTCTGAAGACAGAAGCTGCAGAACTTCTCTAGTCAATCTGCATCACTGCTTTGCTATGCATACTGTCAGACCTTAGGGGACAAAAAATAAATTCTTGACCTGAATCTTGCTGCAATTTAAGTCCACTTTGATTTTTAGAAAGTGGTTATTTTAAAATTCCTCTGTTACATGTAGCTAAACCTCATCTTCTTTGGGGTATAGTTACTTCAGAATATATGGTTAATAGTAGATGACCTTTTTGTCATAGATGGCTTTTCACTCATGATAGTTGTTAAAGGTGTTTGTGGTGCCATCTTGTTACACAGAGGTGAGTGTACTTTGAGTGAAATGCTCTTTTGATTACAAAAGCAGAACGAGAATAGTAACATCAAGCACTTCTGCGTTGCTGTGGATGACTTCTAAATAGCTTTTTTTCCTCCAAGTGATATAACTTGTTTGAGTAAGTCTTCAGTGCATTTTGGCCCACCAAGGGATGTGTTCTCAGCTATGGCAATGGAAGAATTCCACATTTCATTTCTGGTTCTAGTTTTGAGTTAGTTGACAACTTGCATTTTTGCTGATCTAAAAAGAGTACACCCCTTAATACCCTTTCTTTTTGAATCCATAGCCACTTTCTCATTTTCTAAAGAGGGAAATTCTGTAAATCAGAGCTTTTTCGAAGGTGATTTCAAACAATATATGCAATATATTCCTCTGGAGCTAAAGAAAGGTACAGAGATTTTTCTTCCTCTGTTGGGAGTAGCAGTCCAGCCACCTTGTACACTTAGAAGTGCTTGGTAAACTTCAAGACAGATTTATGGGAAAGTAATGATATTGTGCTTGGTGTATTTGCACAGTATTATACAGCCTAAACTTTCCTCAGTGAGACACCACACTTGAAGCAAACCCTGATTACCTACTGCAGCTACTAGGTTTCTAGGGGTCCAAGACTTGCAGATTCAGTGGCTTCTGGGACTATTCAGCATTTTTGACATCCTACTGTGACCATAGCAGTTTGCATCAGTGATGTCAGAACTTCTAGGATGTGTGATGTAGGGTGAAGTTAGGGCTGTCTGCACTTCAGGCTCTTGGATTAAGATGCTGGATAGCCCTAGAAAAATCTGGGAGCCCTCCAGTCTATTTTGAGACAGTTCCCTCATTGGAAATCCTTGGATCTTGTTCCTCAAATCAATTTCAGCTTCACTTAATATTTAGCATCTGCTAGAATCCTGAGTAACCAACATCCTCGTTATACTCAGACAGAAGCTCTTTAAATGCTTCAAGTTTTTTAAAGTTATTTGGGAACCTAAAGAATGTTATGCTCTGAATCATTCTTTTATAATTAAAAAAATGTTATACTTGTCAGTCCCCTACTTAGTAATTTTTTTTTGTACTTCTGTCAGTAAATGTTAGTTACATTTAAGTTAGTAGAACTCAATAGTAATCAATGTAGTACTCAATGGACTTGCAGTAGGATTAGCACTTGGAACAATGGGCATTAATTTTCTGTGCTGGAAAAATTGAGTCTAGACTTCTGCCATTTAGGAGGTTGTATCTAGGCAACTGCTACTGAATGCAGAGATTTTGTCTTTTGCAGACATCTGCTCTGCCCTGCCAAAACCATGTTTCTAGGGAGAAGAAAAAGTTCATCCAGATGTGGTGACAGTATGCAAGGGAAAGGAAACCGACAGAAAATGATGGAAATACTGAATTGCTGTACAAGAACTTCAGAAATGAGACAGTAGCTGAGAGCTTCCTCTGCGTGTATCGGGTGAAAGGCGACTGCCTGCAGGGCAAGTGGTTTAGAGCCATACACTTTCTCAGGCAGTTCCAGCCTATGTCCTTGCACCCCTTCTTACAAGACTTCTTTTCTTGCTTTCTCAATTTCAAAAATGAATTTGCAAAATTGCAATGTTTGAAGTTTTTTAAATCTGTCAGGCAGCACTGTGGAGATGATGTGTGTATCATTACAAGGCCAGGTGTGATCCACTTAAAAATGGAAATAATCTAAGACACCATGAATTTAGCTGAGACTTTGCAGACTGTTGATTTTCTTAAAATCTTTTGCAGAATAATAATTGTCACAAATATGACTCTGATCTTTGGGCTGCTGTGATCTATAGTACAAAATCTCACATTTTTGTAAGTCTGTTGAGGGAGTGCTCTTATATTAAGTTGCCTTTTGCTGTCAGGTTAGCAGCGTGCCGTTTTACTACTGTTTTGTTGTTCAGACACTAACAACTCCTTCCACTGATAAAGAGCTTGTGTTTTAAACTGCTTGATTTATGAATTACCAGGTTTGTTACTGACTTCCTTATTCCCCCATATTTGGCAATTTTAGAAGTGTCAGAATGTCTGACACTTGTTACGTTTAACCACCTTCTTTTACAATAATTTGAAACAGTAAGGAAGGTGGAACAGTTACAAGATTCAAATATTTTGGATGTCAGCTTTGTTTCAAATCTGTTTTTTGCTGCTTGCACTTAGAAGATAATCCCTAACATTGCCTCACCACTTTAATGAATTTCTTTGTACTGGACACATAATAATCAAACTTAGTTTATTATTACTGGAAATAAGTTGTTTCTAAAATCTTCAAGAAATGTGTAATAATAATAATTATTATATGTTCTAATAATTCCAATACATGAGTAGATTAACATTAGTGAGGACGACTTGCACTTTTACATCCATGTTCTGAGTATTTAGAAGCTGGTGTTCAGGTTATCAGTAACTAAAGCAGCTGTGGCTCCTGCATGTGTGTGTCTTGTGAAGTGCAGCACTTGTCTTCTGCATTAGTTACCCGTGTGAGGGTGACATGGACGGCTGTCACCTGAAACTTTTATTTTCATAAATGCTGACTAAGTGATGATGAAAAAGAGACAGTTAGTGCATCTTCTACTCATGAAACTGCAGGGATTTTAGGAACTGGTAAGTAGAAGGCAGAAACAATATACTTAATGCTTGTAAAATTTTAATTGGATTTTTAAAGTTGGGCTAGTCCTGCTCCTTGCATTCTAAGCTAAGTGTGATCTTCTGCCAGCTGTGATGACTGTCTTGTTCTTGCCCTTCACTTGAATGATTCAACTTGCTAAATTGACAGCCTCCCTACCAAAAAAGTAACTTCTCCCTCACCTCCTTTTGGTATTAGTTTTTGCCCTTCAGCAGACTGATCCTGATAACTGAATATTTAGGGAAATGCTAAAGTAGATGGAGCTTATTCCTGGGAGGAGGGGGAAGGCAACACTGCCTTCTTCACCAGAAGTCAAATATCAGCTAAAATATAGTGAAATCTCAGCTTTAAAACACTTTATGCAGATATAATTGTTCCAGCTGTAAAGGCTGAACTGGCATGGACTTTAGACATAAGTGGAAACACCGAGTAGTTCTAGGACTTAACACACTGCGATGTTCATTGACCTAAGTGCCCATATGAACCTCTTTAGTTTCTAGACACTAATAATTACTCAAATACTGCATATTGTACAGAGATGCAACATAATTTAGCATAATAAACACATCACTTTACAACATCTTATGAAATTATTTGCCACATGCTGCCAAAATAGTGGATTACGTCAGCTTCATGGGCTATGCTGAATGTTTTTCTTAAGTAAAGTTATTTAAATTCTTAATGTGTTCTTTCTTCAATGAGGCAGGAAAAAATATTTGTAATTGTGGATTATTGGTGATGGTCTCTGGGATGCTGATTATTCTGCATGTTTTCCTGGGGTGGGGGGGATGTGGGGAGTGTGTGTTGTTTTTTTCCCCCCCTGCCTTTAGCCTATCTTCCCACTTTTCTGCCTTTGCTGCTCTGGGTCCAAGCAGAATTCTCCAGGCACAACTTTTTTAAAGCCTTTGGTTGTCATCTCAGTTGGGTTTGCTTGTTCTCTTTCCAGAAATGCTTTTTTTTTATACAGTGTGTTAGTTCCTTGTTAATCATTATGAGAATGATGTTTGCTTTTACCCGGTAGAGCTGGGCTGACATTTATACCTTAAGTTTCTTGAGGCAAAAGCTCTCTTTTACTTTGAGGTGTCAGTCATGTTGTAAAGGCCATAATAATTCTCAAAGAAGCATTTCTGATGTTTGCCCCTCACTGCAGTGTAAGAGGAGAAAGGCAAGAAAACGGTGCTTCATGAGCCAGGCTTTTACTGTTTTATGGTGACAGATAATGGCAATATTTACTACTTATGAGCCATGCACATAAATCTACATATTTATGTAGTAAAGAATAAAGTAAAATATTGTGGCATTTCTAGTTAGAACATAATTGCCATGTATATTAACACAAATCTGGTATCTGGATGTCAAAGAAAGTGAGCCAAAAATAAAGCTGTTCTACCAAATTGTTTCAGTACTATGAGAGTATTTTAAGAAGCTGTAATAAGGGAGGTTCTCAAGGAATAGACTCAAACATTTCTATTTATAGCTAATGATAAAGTAAAGGTGATAAGCAGTGTCATACAGCTGATTACATGCTGCAAAGTTAACCATAGACTAGTTCCTATACTAAATTTCTGAAGTGTATTAATAGCTCTGACTTCAGAGTCGAAACAGACGGAACATTAAATTAGAAAAAGTTCTGCTAGACTCAGTTTACATGCTGTCTGAAATTCTGGCTTTCTCCCTTACTCTTCCTTGTCTTCTTTCCCATTTTCCTATCTAACTCAGGCTGGATACACTAAACCTTAAGTAAAATATTTTTCTTTTCTCTGCCTGTCATTGCTTCCTCACCCTGCCCCAGCTTTAGAGCATTTCCACTGTTTACACTCTGCTTGTTTTCCAAAGCTGCTTTCCTGATCTGTTCTCCATCCAGCGCTGCTTCCCTGTACCTTATTGCCATGGTTTTGCCACCTCCTTGTCCTCTGTGTACAGTCTTTCCCCTGGGAATCATCCCCATGCACTTGCTGTGGCCTCCCTGTGCTCATTGGTGAAGGTGTAATGGTCCTGTGGCAGCCCCAGCTTCCAAATCCTGTTGTTGGCCATCTGCAGGTGTAAGTGCACTGGGACCAGTCGAGTAAAGTTTCAGAAACTGCTTTTTTTTTTTCTGAGCCAGAACTGACCTGGGGAGGGCTGAATAAATCTAAAGCTGAACCCAAAGAGTGCTGCCTTCTGAAGTGCCATCTTCATCCTTCATATCCTGTGTATGGAGTTCTGGCCCCAGGAGACCTGATCTACAAGTACATCAGAAACTGTGCACTGGGAGACTTGAGCAAGACCTGTTGTGGGTGAGGAACATTGCAAGGTACAGCAGCAAGGAGTCCAGGTAATGAGGGCTGTCTTAAGGCTGAAATGGGAAGTGGGAATGGGTTATGCTTTATGTGGATGCATACACAGGATGGAAAGAGACTTGAAATTTTGCTGGATAGTGTTACAATGGTGGTAGCAGCACTTCAAAAAATACGCTCCAAAGCTTTCTATGTTACTGATGTGCAAAACCAAATGAGTTTTTTGCAGGTAATGCCCTGCCCCACCTGCCTGGGCCCGTTTCTCAGGCATGGTACCTATTGGATATGGCAGAATTGCTAGTTACTTTGGTTTTTTTTAAATCACAAAAATCTACTGATACACAGATGGAAGGGCCAGCAGTGAGGGGATCAATTGGCAGGAGAGGAAGCAGTTGCTAATGTCAAACAGGGAGGATGTAAGTGTTGCTCCTAGGATTTTCTGAAAACAGTTTCTTTCAGCATGTTCACTAATGACCTTGAAGGTGAGGTTAATTTGATATTGATCAGA
Source organism: Hemiprocne comata (assembly GCA_020745705.1). Lineage (NCBI taxonomy): Eukaryota > Metazoa > Chordata > Aves > Apodiformes > Apodidae > Hemiprocne > Hemiprocne comata. Next base: position 14,220,778 of record CM036593.1, on the reverse strand, counting down.
TTAACAAATGTAAAATCTGGTAAATAAAAGCAATTAATTAAAAATAGTGAGTAGGACAGTAGCTAGTTGTTGAATTAAAGCAAGAGGAGCTTTAACGTAAGGATGATCAAGATGCTACAGAGCTGCTAACGTTCCTGAAGTTACAGGCTAAGTTATTACTTCTTGTTACTTGCTAGAAAGAAGTTCAATTCCTCCTGGAGGTGCTCGTTGTGCTTCAGCATTTGATGCCATTCCCCCTGAGCTAACCACTGAAGCTTAGCAGAAAATAAGGTCTTACCTTCCAGGATTTCTAGTTGGATTGCAAGTACCTGAACTTTCTTTACAGGCTTGTATTTAACCGGGGGAAGTGAGCTCTGCAGCTGTGATGAGTATCACACATGCCACACTTGCTTGAGTTTCTCTGCCTACGAGAGAAACATTAAAGGGATGGATTTTAGCAAAATGAGGATGGCAAAACTGGAAACATGGAACTCAAGAGACCACACGGACACGTAACTGGCATCAGGGTTTGCCTGTAGTTTCTTTGGGAGGCCTCTGAGTCCTGGAAACCAAGGGCTCAGCTCCATAGTGGTTCTTGCTGTAGTCATAGCCTCTTAGAAATTTTTAGTCCTAGAAGCCAAAAGGATACTTTACACCTATGTTTCAGTGAATACACAGGTCTTAGTCCTAACATGGCCCAAGAAAGCAGAGGAGATGTTGAGCTTGCTGTATCCATGCTATATCAAAGGACTATAATATTCAGTCATGGTTTAGGTTATTGAAAGGGGTAGAAGGGGGTTAGGATTTAATAGGGCTGTTTCTGAGCCTTGGCTTTCAAACTTGAGGGTCAGACACATTAGTATCTCTGTTTAAAATTAGTGTTGGTCTTTCTCTCTTCTCCCTGGCTTTCCTGGTGAATGTGCTGCCTTCTTGCTAAAGATCCTCAATATGAGGACACCTGCACATTCTCATTTCCTTGACTCATGCAAATCCTTACTCATTCCTAATGAACACATCTCTCCAGAGATGCTGACAGGTCACCAGAATAAACCGAACAGCACACCCAATGTGCTTCCAACGTTCTCCGAGTCTGTGATCCTCTCCTCTTCCAAGGCAAACCCTGTAGTCTGCTCTTTAAAAGCACTCTCTGGGGTTTGTGGGGCATTTCATAATCCTAGAAGGAGGAGGCTCCAGTTTGCATTGTACCCTAACATTGAGTAGAGGTTTACTTTCTTCTGCTGTTGTTACTTTTTGTGTCCTTTACATATAAGCAAGAAGACATGAGAAAACCAGCAGGTGAACCCAGACCATTAGATTTCATGCAGTGGGCAGAGAGAGAAAATGAAGTACTGTTAACAGCCTACCTCACTGTCTCCCTCACAGTGCTTCCTTGTCCCATGACTCCACTGAAAGGCCTTTCAAGTTTCTGTATCAGAAATAACATTAGCAGGGAAAAAAACCCGCATGCTCCACTCCATACATTGCAGTTCTATCATCCTTTCCCAGGTGCCTGTTTTGTTTTTAAGAAAAATGATAATAGAAACACTAGTGGGGAAAGACAGCACAAGCAATTCCCACTCTTCCCTTTGAAGTGAGCAGTTTAAAAATGGGCTTATTTTATTAGAATTCCGGGTAAGTGCTTTTCAATAGATGAGATATACTTTTGCTCAGTTCCAATGGACTCTACCAAATCAGCCTCCCACTCAATTCAATTAATTCCCTTCCCCCTGTGTGTGAGGAGCAAGGTTTGGATATAAAAACACTGAATGTAAGATTAAAATGTCTACAGAGATGATCAGAAGGGAGTCTATTTTAATAACCCTCTCAGATTGCTGTGCATGAGATGGGGAAGTAGGAGGTTTAATCTCAGTGCAGTGCCTTTACAATTATAATCAGAATTGAGCAGAGTATTGGTCAATAGGAAATGTGCTCCTCAGGGTAGGGAGAGAACTGTAACAAGAATTAAGTCTCCGGATGTTAGTGAAGGAAACCATCTGAAAAGAATAATCAGCTGCAGTGGTGTGGGTCTCAGGTTCACAGAAAGAATTGTTCAAAACGAAACAAAAACACATTGCAAGAAGCAGCAGAAAATTCAGAGACTTAGATCATCATTTTGTGAGCAGGAAAGGAACACTGGTTCCAAGTGCATAATGCTTTCCTTTGGTGTATTTTTGCATTAAGATATTTACAGCTGGTGCCAAGGTAAAAGGAAGAAGTTATTCCCTCTTTCTTATGGCCAGGATTGGTTCCTATAAATCAGCACAGGGTGCACAAAAGTTGTCATTAATTTTAGGCAGGTCATGGGTTGTGGGAATATATAAGGTGGCAATTGAAAATATTCTGCAGGCCTTTTTGGTTCTTAATCTCCTAGGCTAAAAGTTTGCTAAGTTTCTCCTTTTGTCACATAATGCAAGTCTAGTGTCTAAAATTAACTTTGGGCTGCTGCTGGCTGAGTTATTACATAGAGCCTGAGCTCATGACTTGTTATTATAAAGTTTTTGATTGTTTGCCTTTTTTTCTCTGTTCACTTCTATTATGTGCATTATTTGCAGTAAGAGATTAAATGTGATTAGCATGAGTTCACTACTGCTGTTTAATACAGTTGTGCTTTGTGATGAGAATCTTACAGTATCTTCTAAAGCTCTTGAAGACTAAGGTAAGATATAAAGGTGCTATAATTCTCTTCTCTAGAGATGTCACTGGCTTAGGACACACTCTCAAATATTCAAACTGAATTATCATTTCTCAAGCCATCAGAGAGAACGGGAAAATTCAGCAGTGGAAGAGGAGTATTTGCAGTTTTATACATTTTATTGAAATCTGTAAGATTAAAAAGAGACCAGACATTAAGATGGGGAATATAACCTTACGTGCTCTTAACCTTATAATGAAGGAGTATGAGCTCTGCAGGTATAATCTTGTGGAGTCCTTGAACATCCTAAATATCTGATTAAGGGTGTATGTATACAAGGTGTGAAAAAGCAGGTGTCCAACTCTTTTTTTGCTAGCTTCTGCTAAGACATGAATTCCACTTCTTGCTACCCTCTCACTAGGGTCTATACTCAAAAGGAAAGGTGTAAATGATATAGTTACGAGTTTTGACAAAAGACACTTAGATTTATTCCTCATACTAAAAAGAGAGGAAAATAGCAGAAGTCACTTGACAAAACAAAATTTACTTGAATTACAGCACATGCTAATTAAAATATTTTTTGCATTTCTGCAGGTTTTGACTGTCCATAGTGTTTAGCACTTCAAATTTTCACATCAATATATAAATAATAACATTACAGGATGCTCTTCATGCTGAGGCAATTTTGCGTGGGGGTTAAACTACTGCCTTAATGCAATTCTGATACTGAAGATATTTTAACATCAGTCATTAATCACAACTGTTAGTCCCTCATTATATAAATTGTGCAGTACAGATGCCCAATTCTTATGCAGAAGAAGCAAATGTACAGTGTGAAGTTTAGTCAGTTTTTCCTTATGTCAAGCCTTCGTTACACAATAACATACTTGAAATTACCACTCCAATTAAGAAGAGAATCTTGTTTTAAAGAGATGACAGTTATGTATTTTTTTATCTATCTGTCTATCTATCTATCATCAGAGCTTCTGAATAATTAAATCACTCGCTGAGCACCAGGAAGCAGGATTAGACCTCATCTTTGAAAGTTATCTCTGCTGGGGAATAGTTTTACAAGCCCAACAGGAACCCTGTCAGTCATACCACGTCAAGCTGGGATTGACTAGGAACTGATGTCAGAAACTCCAGACTGGGGCACAGAAACCAGCAAAACTGGCACCAGTGGAAGGAAGAGTCGTTAGAGGCAGGTTCTTTATTTTGTGGGAGGGTGGGACAGACAAAAGGGGTGAAATAACAGGAAGAGGTATGGTAAGTTATGCAGAACTCCTCCATCTTACCGCAGGCTACAGGCATCACCTCCAAATATAAGAGCTACAAGATGCAGCCAAAAACTTGTGAAGGTGAACACAGTATGAATATCTTGAGTGAAAGTAATCTCATTATTCAATAGTTCAGATGTAGATGATACTGAATTTGCTCAAAAATAGTACTGATCCTCTGGAATTTTCGAAAAAGCTAATTAGGAATTACAGTATTATTGGAAATATTTTTAATTTTTCTTTAAAATTATTTCAGTGCAAGGTGTGTGGTGCCTCTGTGTCTCAAGCAATAAATAAGCAGACGTCAGCAATGTAGCCTGGCTGTGTGCATTGTTCCTTGAGCTGCCTCTGCATCCCCAGAGCCTGAAGCTGCAGCAAGTATCGTGGTGCCTACCAGACCCAAAGCACCAGCTGAAATACCTGTGAGAGACTTGTGGAGTGTCAGGGGGAGAAGTGCCATAGGTCTCACCCATGTATCCACCAGAGCTAATCTACCCTCTCAGTGATGAAGTTTTCCCTTCAGACAAGAGAACAGGCCTGGCCCGTGCTCCTAAGAGGCAGGAAAGGCCTGAGCTATATTTTCAGTAACTCTATCCCAGGTGGATTATTTGGGTGATTGCAGATCATTTGGTGGCTCCATCTCATAAGGCACCTTTGAACCCAGACTGCCTTAATCTAGTCCTGAATAGAAGTTAATTTAGAGCTATTCAGAAGCTAATTTAGAGAGATTTACTGAGCTCTCTTCAAAGGAGCAGTCTTTTAGGATTCAATTTCTAAATTGTGATTTTTCTTTTTACTGTGATTTCCAGACTATGCTCCAGGGAAAAATATCTTGGTTACTATTGTAGCACATCAGACTAGTTACTTGGTATCTTTTAAAGCAGTGCTGTGTTCTTCTGGAAACACTGGCACTGCCTTTACACAGCACAGGGACAATCTAGGTGTGGCACATCTGAACGACTCTTGACCCCACTAGTATAGGCAAAGATACCAGCAGTAGCTTGCAGTGGACCCCTGGATTGCAGGAAACACCTAACCTTGTGTATTTTTCCCCTGGAGTCTCACAGTTGCCATTCTTGTTACATCCATCCTATCTACTGATTGTCACCTTGCTACCAAACTCAAGCTCCTGAGGCCCTGTGATACTGTTTGAATGGACCCCTGGCCACCTTCCTCCCAGGCCTGCAACTTTCTAATGAACACATGGGTTATGAATAGCATGTTCCTAGGAGGGTAACAGGAGAGGGCTTACCTAGAGAGGGAACTGGATACTGTTTAAATATCCCCAATATTTCCAATAACAAATGTAAGAGCAGCTGGCACTGGGTTTTCTGGAATGATTTTGATACATCTTAATTGGCAGCTGTCTGAGGGCTTTAGATGAGCCTTATTTAAAACTTCAGGCTTTTGTGTCCTGAGGCCATCAGATGCACCAGGTGCTGAAGAACAACCAGCCACACAAGCACCACAGGATGGGCACATGGTCTGTAAGTTGTCCCTCCAGCTTGTGATTTCTCTTGTGAGTATAGGGCCTTTGGGCAAAGTATTGTATTTGTCAAGCTCAGCACAAGGACTGTATTGCATTACTTGTGGGGCAGTGTAGAAACAGGGAGAGATGATTGTCCCCTGTGTTGCTACCTGGCTACAAGGCAGGAATGGTTTCAAAAATACCCTTTGGACCATTGAGAGGACTACTGCTCTGGGGGATCAGCGTATTTTCTTGCTGGTGCATCAGTGCTTTTGGACTGAAACAACTCTAAAATAATAATTACTTATATTGATACAGGGTGAGAACAGAAAGGATCCAGTGGGGAACCTGGAGTGAGTGAACATCAGAGCTTCCTCCCTGCGGTCTGAAGTGCAGCACCAGTATTCTCAGGTGAGAACTCACCAGGCTACTTAAGTTGCAAGAGCACCATGCAGCTTAGCCCAGGGCAACTACCTTGCACAGAGCTCTTGTCCACAGCAAATGAGTTGTATCTACCACCTGATCCCACCTGTTCAAATGTGGCATGTCCTATTGGTGGTATTATTTGCACTGATCTTTAAGGTATTTTAATTGATATTTAGTATGAGGAAGAAGCAGAGCCTTCATTGTTATTGTGACACACGTTGCTGTATGCCCATGTAACCCAGTCTAAAGTCTGACCCTAAATCCCAACTGAACAGGACGAGTGGTGCCGAGGGAAGCAGAAAAGGAGCACTTGCAGACTTGTCTCAGCTCTTGCAGGAGAGAAGGAGGAACCAAGTTCAAGAGAGCACAGCAGTGTCCTCAGATCCATCAGGCTGGCAGGTCTCCAGTTTGGGGAGCACTGCAAAGGCTGTGGGGTGGCATGTGTCTACTTGAGTTTGGGTAGAAGCCTAAAAAATGAGTTGCTGAGTGTAAAAAGTGTTAATTGCACTTAATAGGGGAGCATGCAGAAGTAAAAGATTTAGGGCTTTTTAAAATCTGGTACAAACCTGTAGTGCAGGCAGGGTATATGCCTGGCTCAGGACTAGGAATTGCACAGGAAGGAAGAAAACCAGGGGGCTGATTCCCCAATGATATTTGTAACTCCTTCCTCACTTGAAGCAGTGTCCAGTGGGTGTCAGATTCGATGTCCGAGTCTGAACTTGGCTGCATTTCACAGTGAGTGGTTCAGGTACGAATAATGTACAAAACATTAGGCTGAGGTTATCCTGACCTGCACTTGGGCACGCTTTCTTGTTTGAGTTCAGTATTTTCCTGGGGTGTCAGGTGGGAACTTGGTTCTTGTTTTCAGAGAGAACTTTCTGAAGAAGTGTGATTGGTAGAGAAGTTAACTTGGGCTGAGATATTTTCTTTCTCTGTTGCTCCTAATCATATAACTGAATTGATTAAAGAGCTGTTTTTAAAAAACAGTTCCTTTTACACGAAAAACATGGTAAATGAAAAGGAGCCGAAGGTTTCCAGTAGAGAGGTGGGTCTGTAATCTTTGTGTCTATCTGTGGGAAGTACTTGAAAATTACCTCCTACGGACAGATTAGTGACTTGTTGGTAGAGGGAAGTTTCTTAAAAATTATGCTTTGCATAAACTTTAAATTACGAAGACCATCTATTTGCCTGTGAATTTCACTATTTAGGTACTATCTGAAACAAATGTCAGGCTGACACCTCACAATTGTTTGCTACTGATTCTCCTATTAATTTACAGATGTTCCAAAAGTTTTCACACCAGCCTCTCTAGAAAATATCTGCAGGTTTCATTCTGTAGCATCATTGTTTTGGCAGGTATGCAGAAAGTTGAGTGGGCTGATCTCGTGCCTCCCATCTATCACCTCATCACTGTTAATAGGTGTTGAAGGAAAATTGCAGTTACTTCACACAGCACTCGATGCTGAAAGTTCATATGTCAAGAACAGATGGACATGGAAAGGACAGAACGTGTTTCATAGCAGACTTTTTTATCTACAAAGGACATCTCAGTTGGGGGTAGTTCTCTTCTCGTGCAGATATGATCTTGGCTTAATTTGGACTTGCTCAGTGAAAAGGACACTCAGTCTTGGCCTGCCTTTCCTGAAACAATGAAATGCAGAGCAGGATATTTTCCAGCAGTGTTGAGGTCCACCCAAAGGCTGACAGAGTACTGCGGTGCACATTTCCCTGATTTCCTGGAACTGTGGCTCAATCCTGAGTGCCAGCTATTGAGACCTTTCTCTCAGCCATGGTGTATATTGCTGTTTCTTATCCACAGGGTTTTTCTGTAAGGTACAGCAGTTCCATAGGAGCAGCTCCATATATCCACCATGGATACAGGTTCCTCTGAATGCAGGTTGGACTCCACAGCTCCACTGATTTTAATGACAAAACACAAACTTTCCTGGCTTCTCTTGTCTGAAAACCATTCTAACAACCCAATCAAATTGCCCACATCAGTGGTTTCCTGGGCTGCAGTTTATCCCAGATGATAAATACAGAAAGCTGTGCTTAACCTGGATTAGAGGCATCCTGGAGTGTTTCAAACAGCTCAGTACTTACAGATTTTGGTATGGCACGTTACAGCATGACGGAAGCATGACTGAGTTGTTGAAACGGCCAGTTTGCCATTCGTAGTGCACCACTCAAATAGAACTTGTCTTCCTATTGATTTTTGACAGCAGCTAGGCAGACTCTTTTTGTGTGATTCATATCTCCTAAATTTAGCTGCCTAAATAATAGACATCTCATCTGAACTAGTCATCTAGCGTAGTCTTAAAGTTAGTCATCAGAGATAATCAGCTCAACAGGACAGTCTGACCTGTGTCAAGACAGGTTTCCAGCAGAGATAGGGCATTAAGTCATCTGTGGAGGTAACTGTTTTTTTCCACTAATTCTTACTTAATTTAGTGACTTTCAACAGCAAGGTGAAGGAAACTCTGTCCTTTGCTCTGTTTTCCAAAAGTGTCTTTTTAACTTCAGTTATCAATATCCTTCCTTTTAATCATGAAGAAATGTTTGTGTGTTTGAAGGACCAGACTGGATTTGCTGCCATTATTTTTTTATTGCTTCCTCTTATTTTCTTGCTGTTTCTTCTGATTGAGAATTAGAATAATTTCTAAGGTTAGGTGAAAAAGAGATGTTCTAAATTCTTTATTTAAACACATTTTTTCAGTAATCAATAGCATAACTAAAGCTATGGGTTTCAATGTTTTCTCCTTAAAAGCATAGATCAAACAGTATGGTGAAGCTAAACATCTTCCCTGTCAAACATTTAATTTATTGTGCTGTTCATTTATAGCTTGAGACTAGAGAACTATTGGTTGACAAAAGAGGATTGATGGCTTTTTTTATTGAGTTCTTACACAGCTGGCAGAAGATAGCAAATGTGGGGAGGAAACATGCAACGCTTATTTCCAAACTTCTGATAAATAGTGGACAGATCACAAGGGGTTTATGCTAACTTAGATAACTACTGTATTGCATTTCCAAAGGATTGGGGCTGACAATAATTTGTCTCATTCACCGTAGTAAAACTGAGCATCAGAAAGCGGGTTAAGAATGGAATTTTATAGTGGTACACAACAGCTAATGTTATGGATATACACAAATAAAAAGCAGGATCCATTTCTAACTCAGTTCTTGTTTGGCATTTCTCCCATTATACTCCAGAGCTCCTTTTCAAGTTAGTAGTTCAAGGTGCTGGGAAAGTGATTTCAACACTTTACTTCTCTGACAGCTGTTTGTTGAGTTTGTGCACAGGATGGTCATGCTGTGGGCAGCACTTTGGAGTCCAGATGCTGCTGCTGCCTCACAAGTTCTTGGTTATGTGCAGTGAGCATCCCTCACCCTCCAATCCTGTAATCTCTCTTCATCTGATCAGTTTGAAATACATAAAAATCTTACCACTGTAGAAACATACAAATGCTTACTGGTTTGAACGAAATAAATTTCTGGTTTTAATATTTTTTCTGATTTTTGCAGTATCCAGTTGTAGGTTTCATCTTCAGCTTTGGGGACCTTTGTGATTCTGCTCCTCTGCTTTTGTCTCACCATATTTGTCTCCATCTTTCTCTGTATCCATAAAGATTTTGCTTCTGTTTGGCAATTTTACCCATCTGTAAACTTTTTGTTCCTGCTGAGCATCCCATAAGCATGGACACCACTGTTTATTTTGAATTCACCATTAAATTTGTGTGCAAGGTCATTTGCACTATCAGCATTCAATGCATACACCTACCATGATTCCTCGAGGAAAAAATGGACAATTATCATAATTATTAACAGAAACATACTATTCTTAGCTGGAGGGGGGAAAAATTTAATAATTTAGGCCATCTATTTTACCCAGTTTCTGTTGCTTTTATTGTTAAGAGATGAAAATGTAGTTTGAAAAAAGGAATAAATCCAGAAGAGTTATTTATCATTTCTCAACTGGGAATGCTTTTCCTCTTAAGGGAATTTCTGCCATAACATTTAAAATAAAGGGTTTTTTTTAATGATCTCTTGACCACAGGTTGGGTCAGTGGGTATAAGCCATGCAGTCTGAACTTCAAACCACTTGGTTTTCTAGTAGCAGTAGAAGTCTTTTATCCTCTCTCTCAATCACTAGAGGGGGATGAATCCTATTTAGCCATAGCAATTAAATAGATTACAATTGGTTTCCAATTAGACATCCTGATGTATTGATTAGAATAAAAATCTACATTCTACAATTCTCTAAGATTCCTGAGTTCCTTGTGTTTCACTTTTTCTTCGATTAATCTTTTATTTAGGTGTGTTAGTTAAAGCCAGTGTTACAGGTGACACACACTTGCAAACGATGTGTAAACAACTGAATAACTATTAGCAAAGAGGGCTGCAGAAGCCATTATGCTAATAGAAGTGTTTCTGCTAAACAGAAGGTGAATGAATGCAACATATAATAATTACCTTCAGAATTTTAAACAGTGCCTATATGAAGAAAATGCAAGAAAAGTGATAGCTGAATTTCTTTAAATGAAGTGAAATTTCTGCTTGGCCACATCTTAATAGGCAGAAACAGGCTAAGACACATTTCTTTTATCTGCACAAAAAGAATGGCATTCCAATCAATAAACCCAATAGTGAAGAGTAATTGGTTCTGTGTATGCAAATGTCAAATATAGTGAGTGTTTAGAAATGCATTAACAAAACTGGGATTGGTACCTTATGTTTATTTTTTAGGCAAAATATACTTGCATAGTAATAAACACTGACCATGAAGATAATATGCAGAATTAATAATGTGTGATTGACTTTTGAAACGAAGTATGCTTTTATATCACAACCTCGTTATCCAGCAATCAGCCTCGTAAAATCTTACAAAAGGGCTCATAAATGGGACAGCACAAGTCAAAACAATTACCTTTACTCTTATGATAGTCAGAAAACTTCCTGTGCAGAACAGGTAGGAAAAGGCATGGTGGATGGGATATGCTGTAACAGAACTCTCCCAGACTTGCCTTCCACCTGCACATCAGCCTACTTTGCAGGAAAAGCACAGGCCAGACTTTACTATTTGAAAGATTTCGAGTACCTTATTTTAAAAACCTTATACACAATGGGAGAGGCCTATGCAACTTTTAAGAATTAACAGTTAAAAATATCTGCCTGTATATATCCCTATGTGGAGCACTTGTGTCACCTTGTCTTAAGAAGCTCTATTATGGAAACTGTGTTAGTGTTTTCCAGCACAGATTTTCTGTGTTCCAAGCTTCATGAAACTTTATGTATAAATACATTTCTAAATACAAATCTCCTGTCTTTCATCCAGAGATAACCTTTGAGTTTTTGAGGATGGTCTCAGGAAATATTTTCACCCTCATTCTTCAGAGCCAGAAAAACTCACCCAGCTAGCCCCTTCTATGCAGCCTTCTCAACAAAACAGCTTATGAAGCTCTTCTCATCCAATAGTAATTCTGACCCAAACTAGCTGCTTTTCAGTTTCCAGTGAAGCAAAGGTTGAAGTATGGAGTCAAACTAGTCCATTCCGGAGCTGCACTTGTCCACCACACTGCAGTGTTAGCTGAATTTGTCTCTGAGGACTTATGCTAGCATGGCCTCAGGGGAAGCGTGGCAGTGCTGCAACAAACCAGAGCAGTGTGTCAGCAGTAGTAACTTTCCACTCTTGCATGTCAACAGCCTTTGCAGTCCTCCATGAGAGGCCAGATAGTTTGACTGTAAAACGTGACCTGTCTTGAGCAGGTGCAGAAACTGAGTTACTCCCTTTAGTCTTCCCTAGACCAGACCTATTTGGCTCACCCACAGGGGCTGTTGACAGCATTTATCACAGTGTTAATGAGCATTCTTGGTAACCAACGCACTCCAAGTTAGTCCTTTAGTTGAGAAGTCTCTAAAGGAAGTGGTGGGCTGCACTAACTCCTCCTGAGGACTATGTTTATGCACTCCAAGTCATTGCTGGGCATCATGTGAGTTGAAGTTTTAAAGGAGTCAGTGACTGCAACACCCATAGGTATCCTGGTCCTACCATCTCAGAGGCTTGTACTATTCTGCATTTTAAGAGACTTATCCCATTCAGCATCTTCACAAGGATATATATTTTTTTTAAAAGCACACCTCAGTTACTTTATATAAGCACATTTGCAGTATTTTCCCCTTCATGTCAAGGAACTGTGTTGGGATACAAAAGTAAATGGTTGAGAAAAGATTCATTAGAATTAAACTGCAATCATTGTAAACTACTGTCAGACTTCCAAGTATTTCTACTTTCCCTTTCACATTCCTTTTATTTTCTCAATAAATAATGGACTTGTTCAGTAAGTGAAAGACTCCTTCAGTAGCCCATTCTGTATTTTATTTTTGCTAAATGTTTCGTTGTGCTTTTTATATCATGCCACTTAAAAAAATCTGTTCTGTCAGACTGTTTTTCATTTACACTTATTCCAAATTATTTGAAAGGTTTTGTTTGTCCCAAGTGCATCTGGGGTTCAGTACAATAGATACCACTGAGCCCTTGATGGCACAGGGAGATAAAACATAGAATGGCTAAATACTCAACAGTAGTTTCTGAAATTCCTGCTGTATCCTTCCCCACACTGCCTTCTGGTTCCCCCATAACCTTTTACACGGGTTTGCATGCATTCTCAAAATTTTTTCACAAGGTAATATAAAACCACTTTCCTACTCTTTTAAATGTCAAAGATGTACACCAGGGAAAACACAGGAAAAGGTTTTGTTTAAAATAGCCTCAGCAGCATTGAGGCAACTGATGTTTTATTATGTTGCCTGGTGAACTCACCCTAGAGCAAATCATGCAGGAAGATGAATATGTTTTGAAGGCCTTTGAGAACAGTGATTATTCTTCAAATGTATCCTAACTGCAGAAACATGCCTAAAAATAAATGTTTGATGATTTACACAGAGAAAGCTTATAAAGTGTTCATTATATTTTAGCAAAGTTTCATTGCTTGTTTTGTGTGTGAGCCATAAAACCTACCTTTGTGTTTCCACCTATCTAAATATTTCATAGACTCTCCCACTGTATCCTTGCTGGTTTGATTTCCTGTCTCCATTTGGCACTTAGTCAGGTTATGATGTTCAAAAACATACATGTTGCTTACATGTCATAGCCACCTCCGTGTGCAGGTGAGGAAGCAAGTCTGTGTCCATACACCAGCTACTGTGCCCACCATTTAAATATGTACAATGCACAACATTGTCTCAAGCACAGCAATTGAAATAATGCCCCTTTGAGACATGTTATTGCTGAGCCTTAATCATACAAAACAATATATTTTTCATTATTAATGTCTCACTTGCCTACCAAATATCCTCTGTGAGCTTTTTCCATAAGACAACATATTTCTTCCTCCCCAAGCAATACAAAATAGTGTGAAAATAATAGTTTTTGTAGGTAAAATGAATACTAGAGTTTGCTTACATGCATTTTAAGCTGGATTTAAATTCTTAAATTCAACCAAAAGCTTGGTTGAATACATGCAGAATATTCACCTTTTGTTTAAGTGTTCTTAAAGTTTAAAAGGGCAAGATGGGTTGTACACTTTTTCCATTGGTGTCTTTTTGGTGCATCTTCACATAAGGATGTGTTTGCCTCTTGGGAAGTTGGCAGTGTAAGTGGCTGACAAACTAGCTAATAAATTTGAGGTTAATAGGGCTGTAGACAGCAAAGTACATAGACGTAGGAAGGATCACCAGCCACAGAATGCTGCACATCTAGAAGCTGTCAATACAGAGTATGAAAAATGCAAAGGACAAAGCAAAAGTAGAAGTTCCAGCTCATTTTTCTTCTTGCTGAAGCAATCTCTCACATCAGCATATCCTGGTCCTCTGGGAAAGACATGTTTTTAGGGCTTGATCTTGCTTCTACTCAGAAGGAAATCTTTTTAACCCAAAGTGGACAGGATCAGGTCACTAATGACTTCACCCCCACAATAAAACCAGAAAAAGTAGCAATGCTTCAGGTTATACCAAAATGGCACGTCTGTATTAGAAGTAGTATGCTCTGCTTCTTGTGTAAAAATTAGTTTGCATTCATTTAGAGGTATTTAGAGATGGGTATTAGAGCTTTAAAGCTGATTATTCTAGTTCTCTTAATTAGTGGACCAAATGTCTGATACAGCTGCTGTGCACTCATGGTATTTAGGACTATTTCCATCTGGGGAAAAAAATCTTTTGAAGAATTTTTTCTGTGCAGTAAATTAAATCCCTTGAAGTAGCTTGTGGCCAGAAATTTGAGTAAGTCAGCATGGTGCTCTTGAATCCAACAGAGCCACAGTGATGGCTGTCACCTGTGATTGTCATTGAATAGTGGAATGAAATTCTCTTAATGCATAAACACAAGTATGAAATAGGAAAGGGAGAAAAGATGTTACTGCTCCACCAAAACTGTTCAAAGAAATAACAGTTGCTAAAGAGTTGTGTCTTTGATTTACTCTTTGTCTAAAGCCACCATAAAAATTGCTGACTGGAGACTTAAAGGTGTGCACATCAGAATATTGCTAGGGAAACCCTCTCTGCACTAGGAAGACTGCCAGGCTGCTTTGCTGGTTTCTTTGAAAGCATGAAGGCCTGAAGGCTCTGTTGTACCCTCTTCCTTCCCTGGGAGACTTCTCAGATGCTTTTGATCATCGAAAGACCTTGTCAAGGGCTCCTAATTTCAAAGGGAGCCAGGATGCCCCACACCTGCCAGTCTGAGTAACCACCTGCCTCTGGGATCTTTGCAGGTGCTGGGGACATCATCCTATCTCATGGTCTCACTTGTTGCAGAGCAGCAGCAGTTTCTGCAGGCAACTGCTTACAGCTGAGGAACACTTTCCATATGTCAGGGAGAAGCAGGTGTCTGGGACTGAGGCTGCTGAAACTCCTCTTTGAAGGAGGAGTTGGCTGGAAGCTGCACCTGGGTGGTTCATGCAGGGCGGCTGCCTGCTGTGGCTGTGCCACCACAAAGCCACATCATCAGTGCAATTGTGTTGTAAGACTGAATTATGCTCTGAGTTGGGATTTTTTAATGTTTTTTTTAAATGTGTTTGAAGCTAAAATACTGGTTTTGGTGGGGATGAGGCGTAACCTGCTTAAAGGGGGAAGACAAAGCTGTTAACCACATAGGGCCACATGCTCATATACAAAATTCTTGGTCATCTGGAAGGGTGATGTGAAGGGAGACGCTCATGGGATGTGTCATGTAAGAACATTGTTTAGTATTGCATGAGTAATCCCATGGCTTTAGACTGAATTAAGTGTGCAGGTAAGTGCCAGACAGGTCTGACAGCAAATCTGGACTCGTAATGTTACCTGAAACAACTCTTTTATGTAAAACTGAAGTTCCCTTCTAGAAGTGGTTTCCACTGTAAGTGTACAGTGCTCAAAACAAGACAGATCCAGGGTGTTAGTTTATTCCTCAGGCAACTCAGTGGGCAAAGTGAGATTGCAATAACAGAGGTGATTGTGCTTCTGTATACCCTAAAATTTCAAATTCTGTGACAGGATTAAGAGTTGTCCATGTCACTAATCTGATTTGTACTGGCACTTGAGATTTCCTTTCTCATACCTAGACTCTTCACTGAGGCTTCATGTAACAAGAAATAATTGTGCCCGTTGTTGTTGAGTCAGAGGAGTATGGGTATGCTGGCACAACAAGGCCAGTACTTGATTTAGTGGGATATGAAACTGAATATTGTGACCTCCTTGGTATTCTGTTGTGTTTTGCTTTGGTTTGTGTCTTGGTTTTTGGGCTTTGTGGTTTTGTGGGGTTTTTTCTTTTGTTGTTTTTTTGTTTGTTTGTTTGGGGTTTGTTTGTTTTGGGGTTTTTTTGTGTTTTATTTTGTTGTTGTTGGTTTGGGTTTTGTTGTTTTTTTTTACCTGAACATTGTTTTGACAATGCAGATGTTGGATATGCAATTAGTGCATCTTCTGATATTTCCCAATGTTAGTATAAGAAATATATACTCTAAGGGGAGAGTGTTGATTGCCAGGCCCTGCTGCATTTAACAGCAAAGAGAAGCTACTATAGTTGGGTTTTTTTAATCCTTAAACTCTTTCAGTAAGCATCAAATATGGACCACTGTCAGAGGAGGGATGCTGTATTAAAAAACCTCTTGTCTGATACAGCATGCTTTCTTAGGCTTACAGAGAAAAAAATATTAAATTTATATTAAACCTTTAAATTTACAAAGACTTTATTTCCAGTATCATACTGACAATTGAATTGTATTTTCCATTTATTTTAAAATTCTGCTCTCTTATTTCATTCTCATCTTCTGCAATGAAGCTACAATTCTTATGCCTGTGACCCCAAAATCAGTTGCCAGAGAAATAAGTGTGATGCCACAGACTCAATCCAGGACTTCAGTGTAGGATCAAGTGCAAGGAACAAAAGAGAAGATAAGTGGCTTTCTAAAATAGAAATGTCTATTAGAAAAATCCATTTGTTTTTGTCAGCTCTGTTTGAACAGGTAGTTCCTGTGTCAAGTTCTCAACATAATTGGAGCATATGTATTTAAGTTTTGCAATGATTTTGTGCTCCTGGGGCTTATCCAGATTTCACTGAAATCAGCTGAAATGTTTCTGTTAGTTTCAGTGAAATTCATGTCTGGTCTCTGCTAAAAATCTTCATGTTTCAAGATACTAAACTGACACGTGGGTATCAAAAGTAGAAGAGTTTGATTTGTAACTGACTTTCAGAGACTGCAGATGCATAGTGTGCTGGATTCTGTACTTTTGCTTTCTTTCAACCTCCATTAAACAAGGTGAGTGAATCTCTTCCTAGAGCACTTAGAGCAAGATTTTAAATCACTGAGGCATCAGAATTCTTAGTTGCCCAAATAGCTGAAAATCTGGCCTTCCTCAGAATTTCCTATTTAAATTTAGCACACACTTAACCATTATACTTGCAAATGAGAAAAATATATTCTGCAGTATGATTTGTCTGGACTGCAAATTAAAAATGTTTAAGGAATATCATTCTCTTAATTTTCACATTTGCTTTCAGTTGGCTGTTGTTTCATAAATTAGCTGTTAACCTCTTGCTTAGTCTTTGCTGTCTGTCTGTTGGATATGTGGCCAGGGTAGCTGCCTACACTGTCCATTGCCTATGGAGAGAAGGAAGCAGCTCTGACCCTGAATCGTGTGCTTGGAGGAGCCATTGACTGTGGCAGGAGTTTTAGAAACCAGCTGAGATCGACTTATAGATGGGTAAAGTCAGGAGAAATGTATACTATCTTTAGCTAACAAGAAATGTTATTGGAGGACTTACTCTCTAACCTATAAGAAAAGCTGTACTAATAAGCAACAGTCAATCCATCAGCCAATGAATAGTTGTATTTTCACTGAAAGTGAGTTTGATGCTTAAAGGGGGGATGGATAATTAAGACTTCATCTTCCAAAATATTAAATATTGATTTGTAGACATTTAGCAGCAACCATAAAGCTCTCCTGAGAACTAGTAGCAACTGTCTAAAAGATTATAAAAGATTTTACTTCTCCATGTAGAATTTAACGTTTATTTTTTTATTTAAAATTTGTGAAATGGGAGTAAAATAAATCAGGAGGTAACTTCTAGCCCTCTGAGTGCACGTTAGTTCTCCATGTGACCATTCAGAGTCAAAATGTATATATGCCTTTTTTTAAGGTTTGTATTGGCTTTTGGTTTATTGAAGTGTCAGGAGGTTTATAAGCTCTTCAACTCCAATTTTGATTGTTTTATCCAACTACTGTCACTTCTCATCAGTATTAAAGGCAGAAATCAAAGCACCAGGCCCATGGGAAGGAGCGTTTCAGATGTACACCACCACTCTTTTTTGTCACTGTTCTGAACTGTGTACCCCTGCGCCTGACAGCAGACCCACAACGAGATAAGGAGGTGAGTTTCATACTTCATTAATTCATTTGTGAATTAAACAAAGGCATTTTTAACTAGAGTGTATTTCTTTCCACCTGCCTAGTCCTTTCTCTCACTTGGGAAAATCGCCAAAGTACAGCAGACACCACATGGGGTAGCTTTGCTCCAGGCAGCCTGTTTGTCTCTTCAGCCTTTCGCTAATTGTACGTGGGGAATCTGCACCGTTACATTTGTTCAAATAGGTGAAAAAAAACGTATTCCAGCTTAGCTGCATCTTGCAGATGTTTCTCCCCAAGAGAAGGTAACCCAGATTTATTAACTGGATTTGAAAACTTAGCCCCAGGCGTGGTACTTGTTGATCTGAGTAAAGTTAACCAGATGTTCAGCAACCCGAGAGCTGCTCGGCACAGGCCCCCACAGGACACGGCTGCCATGCTGAGGATGCAGGTGTGAAGTGGTTTGAAAAACCCTGCCTCTGCAGAAAGAAAAATACCTTAAATTAAAGGGAAAGGAGGAGTTAATCCTTGCTAGGCACTGTCTGGGTGGGTATTATGAGGTTTTACAGGTGGGTTCTTCCCCTATCACAGCTCAGCTACAAAAATGATAATATCTTTGGTGAGTAAAATTGCAGCATATTTAACTATATGCTCATGGCTCTGTGTTCCAATCTGTGGAATAATAGTCATTCTTTAAATTAAAGGCTTTATTCATGGTATTAATGTTGGGGGCTTTTTTGGTGTTTTGTTTTTGGGTTTTTTTAGATGTCTGTGCATTAGAAATTGACATGAATTTTCACAGTCTGTGTTATTTGGCTTAACAATTGTATTGAATATAAGATTTTACATTTTCATGCTTTATTTGCAATAGTTTCAAGTTGATCAAGTCCGTTTCAGAATGTTCCCCATTTTATGCAGACTCACTTTAAGTGTAAGCAAAATATGTTCATTTTTACCACTGGATCAGCTTACTAGGTTTTAAAAGTGCATTTCCACTATAGCATCAACAGCAGTAAAGGAAAAACAGGAAGGAGCTGTGACAGAAAATCTGTTTGACGGAGTAAATTGTTTCTTTGCACGTCTGTGTATATAGGTGTGTGGATTTATGTGGGTAAAGTTACAGTGGTGGCACTGATGGAGCAGATACTTTTTTAGCATTATAATGACAAATCATAAAAGATGACACACTTTAGGAAAAGATTATGGTTATTGGAGACTTGATTATTTCCTACCTTCAGCAAATGGAAATTTGACTGAGGCAAGAGAATCCAGTAAGTTAGGGTTCAAATTGGAACACTAAGTCATTTCTACTCTGTAAGTAAAAAGTAATTATTTAAAAAAGCCACCAATTTTAGAGGGGGGGAGAGAGAGAATACAATTAGAAGTGAATAATTAAATCTTACCTTTAAACACTGCAATTGCAAAAAGCAGATATTTAATAACAAAGATATGGAGTGGCATAAGCAGGGGAAAAAGACACTAGGGTGAAGCAGGCAAATCTGTGCATTTGCACATTTCTTAAGTAAGCAAATATAGAAGATACTTTTGAGTCCTTGGGGTTTTATTAAATTCTTTACTTTCTTTGGCTGTTTCAGCTGGGCTATAGACCCAGGGGTGACATACATTTAATGTTATTTTCATTTTGACATTTTTATTGTTAAATGTTGTGCACTAAGTTAATTTTTTTCGTGCTCATGTTTAGATACTTGAATCCTGAAGTCCTTTTATTCATCCTGTCATCTGTCATTGATGTAACTGACTTTTGTGACAGTGTTGACAGGATTTATCGAAGAGTTTTCTGGATGGCACATTTTATAAAATCAAATATAAATAAAAGGGTCCATCATCTGGGGGATATGGAATTGGAAGTCAATGGGTGTTGATGGTGCTTAGTTTCACAAAGAGCTTTTCAAGAAGTCACACAATCACTTACAGATTTATCTCTCTTTGTATATGACCATGTTCATATTCCCTTCAGGTTGGGGAGCAAAATGTTGTTTTTCTTTTTTTCTTTCCTAAGACTTGCCAGATAATCAAATATGTACCTGCATTTCTTTCTGACATTTCAGAAATACTAAATATTGTATTCTGGTGATAATGCTTTCTGAAGAAGGAAGGAGATGGCCCATTTAATAATGTATACTTCATTTACAGTTTGGAGCGTTTGCCAAGTACTTGTGATGATACTTCTTCCAGTCATAATACTGATATATGCAGAGTTCTAACTACATTTTAAAATAGAAAAACAACTGAATGATACATTCAAAATAATTCATGGAGAAGAAATAGATGTATTTCAGCATGGGAGAATATTTATGCATTATTTAACAGCAATAATGTTTGAATTCATACATTATGCAAATGCCATTATAATCAGGAAAATGAAAGAACTTGGACTGCTGCAAGATCTTTAAATCTACCATTAGGTACTTATTTGTGCATATCATTTAATACTGCACAACGTTACAGTATGTCACTTGAAGAGAGAAGTTATCAGAGACTAACAGGTTATAAAAAAGTAAAGCTGATGAATCCTGATTGCTACCTTGATGCTAATGTCTATAAATTTATCAGCAAACAAGAGTAAAGGCTTTAATGGTAATTTACATAAACTCCTCTTCTGGAGATAAGTTACTGGAGTTTTACACAGAGATCCCATTTGCCTTGTGATCCTTATCCATACCCACCCCTACACGACAGACCGGCACACAGTGTGGACTGACACTGCCAAATTGTATTTTCTTAATGTATCAGCAGCTATGTTCCAAAACTATCAAAACCAGCAAGCCTGACCGTATAAAACCAAAGCTGCTTCTGTGCCCTCTTATCTTCAAGACAAAACAAAACAAAATTAAAAAATCTAAAAGCTATAATTTGGTGAAGAGCATTCGGTGAGGCTTTCTACCAACCACATCTCTGTACAGTCTTTCCTCTTCAGTACTTCACACATCAATGAGTTTCTCCTCCAAGCGATATATGAACTCATCTGGACCATGTAGCACTCCCATGTTATGAAGCAAAAACAGAGCTACTCAGACCTGTGTCCTCAAAAGTGTCTGGCATATTATCTCCTATTTTGAGCCAAAGGAGTTGAGGGTTCAGCTCACCTGCTGGAGCAGC
Organism: Hemiprocne comata; assembly: GCA_020745705.1. Lineage (NCBI taxonomy): Eukaryota > Metazoa > Chordata > Aves > Apodiformes > Apodidae > Hemiprocne > Hemiprocne comata. Next base: position 14,200,002 of record CM036593.1, on the reverse strand, counting down.
AATCTCCTGTGAGGCCCACAGAACTATCCTTTTCCTCTGACATCCATCCTGAAGCATGCAGGATGCAGCAGCACTTGCCCTGCTCTTTCCATCCCGGTGGAGAGAGCTAAGAGAGTGCCAGGGGTGAAGGCTGTGCTTTCACTTCTGCCATTTCCCTCTCTGAGGTGAAACCCCGGGAGTTCCCTTGCTGCCTACCTGCACAAGCACTCTGGAGCTGTGGCTATATGGACTTGCTCTGGCTGGTCTCGGAAATTTCAGCGTCTTTTATGTCTGCACATATGAAAAGCAAAAATGCACAGGATACAGGCAGAACAGATTAGTCAGGTCCTCCTTAACTCCTGGAGAATGCTGGAGCTTTTGGGTCTGGTGATAATGATTTAAGAAAAACACAAAAAAACAACACAGCTGCAATTTTTTGGTCTGTTCTTCTTTGCCCTTATGGGAATGAGAAATTGAGAAGTAGCAGTGCTGAATATCTTGTGCTTTTCAGTCTCCCACCTTTGACAAATATATCCTGGAGAGAATGGGCTAGGGATGATTTTGCCCAATTGGAAGTAAATATTGCATCTGATTTTTTCCTACCAAACTTATGGCATGCTCAGTGTATTGGCACAAAAGACAAGGGAGTTTCCTAGCAAATGATGGGCTCTGCCAGGTCCTTTCTTGCCTGTCTGACTTTTAGGTCAGCACTTAGGAAAAAAAAACAAACATCAGTAGTCACAGGGGTGCATAATGATGAAAGAAGAGCTAGACTTTCTCCTTGTAAGTCCATGAGTGAATAAAAATTATTCAAATTGCAAAACTCTTCATTTTTGATAACTAGTATTTCTGATAATGGTAAAAATGAGAGCAAATAAAAACAAAGAACAATTGTACTGAGAGCACAACCCATTTTCTTAACCCATTGATAAAGCTGGCCCATCACTTGTGAAGGAGTGAGTTACAGAAACGGACAGCAGAGTGAAATTTACACACTCATTTCCATGGGCAGTAGTTGTATGGCAAGCAAAAAAGAATCTGCATGCAGATGCCATCAATCCAGCATGTCTCATTAACACTGTATTCCCATAATAGTTCAGGAATTCAGACCAGATCTTCTTGCAACTGGGTGGCATTTGGACACATTTTGGATACTCACCAATTTGAATCCAGTACGCAGCCAGGAATTTTTACTGTGTTACAGTCTTCCAGAAATTATTACTTTTTATGGCAGAGTGGATGCAATATTGTTTGCTCCTCCATCATGAAGATTGTGCCAGGGCTTCTACTGTAAAATATTGCTAACAAGGAAATGCAATTCAACCAGTATATTGTGTTCCTGGCTAAGAACTGGTGTGCAAGAATTAATCCTGGAAATTTTTATCTGCAACAAATAATACTAAACTCTCAGAGTGCAAAATAATGCATGCACTCCCTTTTGTTAGCTATTTTTTTGTGGCATCGTATCTGTTGTAAAGCTGGTTGGGGAAAGAGGGACAGTAGGATGCAGCAGGCACCAAGGGTGCAATAACAACACGTGCCCACTCCAGGGCCAACTGGAGATCACCAGCTGATGGTGAATGTGAGACAGGGCTGTAGAAACTGGAGTCTATGTTGTGCAATGGTAAAGCAATTTATGAGATACTAACTTTGGAGTGGTTATAGTAATGTCTTTAAGCAGCCCTCTCTGTTTTACATAGCTTTGACAGTGACAGCTGACTGCTGACTATCAAGAAGAAAGTGGAAGCTGGTTATTGCCACAATCATTTTATGGCACTGTTGGATGGGTTGTTGAGTTGTTTGTGCGTAGGTGAACTGGGGTTTCAGTTAGTCTCGGGTGGATTTCCACATCCACAGTGCCTGAACACAGTGAGAAAGCCCAACCTTAACTAAGACAACATGTTTACATCACTTCAACACTTCCTCCTGGCTGGTGTGCTCCTTTTGGTCAAGCAGATGGTGCAGCATTTTGTAGAAGCTGTCCAGCGTGTCTGTGTTTTCCCTCCAATTACAGCTCCTGAGATGAAATTTCACAAAGTGCCAAATCCAGCTGGGCTTCTGTATGATTAACAAGGATGCTGTCCCCACCACAGAGAAGTGCAAGAACTGCAGTAATTGCTCAGCAGAGGTGCTTGGAGAGACCAAGAGGGTCAGTGGTATGGTTAACCCTGAAGCTGTCACGCTGTTGCAATCATCTCTTCTGCCTAACACAACCCTGTTGTGGTGGTGCAGGCAAACTCCAGCTGGAGGAAGTGTCTGCTTGGCTAAGGGCATGCAGCCCCCTTCTGTAAAGTTACTAGAAATTAAGAGCAGAGCTTTAGATTTCTATAGACTTGGAAGAAGGTCTTTTAAATGATGACCATAAATTCTACATAACCAAAAAGAGACAAAGTAAATTCTTTGGGATTTAATTTAATAGTTTGGTAGAATGCCTGCATGTGGAAAACCATCTCTGGGTTATCTCCTTTTCTCAGCTCTTCCTTCTTTGGAGTAAGACTGTTGCTGCTCTTACTCCTAATAGTTTCTTATTGCACTGAGGACATGCTCCAAAATCCACTGAAGCCAACAGAAAAATACCCTGAGAGCCCAAACTCCAAATTTCTGTGGTATTCCCCATTCAAAATCATCCTGTGTCTGTCCCCGGTGGGCCAGGATAGGTGCTGAACACTTGCTTTCGAAACAGAAAAACATGAAACTTGGCACTGACTTCAAAGGATTACCCCAGTCAGTTATGTTCTGGCAATCCTTTCTTACAGCACATTTTTAACATATGTTTAATTTTATGCAGATAGTTTGCATATTCTTATACTAAATAAATATGTACATTTATGTACACTGTGAGGTAACGGCAATTTCCATCTCATATGACCATCTGACATTGTTTCTCCTAGGAATGGGTGTATCTCCTCAGCATCATGAGAAAAATGCTATTGCAACCTAATGGAATATTTTAATTTCAGATAGTCGGAATGGTGTATCTTTAACATAAGGCTGTCTGCAGTTTGTGTTATGGCTTTCTTAAGTTTGCTAATTCCTTTGGGTTTTAATTAGAAACACTTCAGATACGTTTCTGTAAAACATGCAAATGCTGAGGCTCCCAGAAATGGTATTATTAAGATGGCTTCTTAATTGATTTTTCTTTGGGAGCAATTTGTTTCTTTTCCAGTTTATTGTGGCAAACAGTGGCATTTGTCACTTCTTCCAGTAACTGAAGCTTTCTGCTTTAATAAATGCACATATTAGATGCTATTCTCTTTCTTTGCTTGATAGGTGTATATTGTCAGGCAGAAGAAGGTCACAATGATGTTAAATTTGCTGCTAAGCAAAGGATCAGAGTGTAAATGAAATCTTGAAAGCTGGGAAATGAGAATGTGCAAGTGTAAATAATGTATTAATTATTGACAGCTAAGGGACCAAAGAGTCCTATTTAGTAATGGCATCGTCATTGTCACACTGCCTGACACTATCTCAGGTATTTTTGTTTTAATAACAGGTTTTCCCCCCCAAGATAGTAAGTATTTCAATTTACCAGTGTAACTTTATTGATATTTTTCACTTTCTTTGGCTTTTCTTTATCTTACTGGAGTCTGGGTGCTTTGTTCAGCAGGGGCCAAGGGAGAAGTGAATCCTCTTATTGTGGCAAGTGATATTATTACGGTACGAAATAGATTTTTCTTATAATAAAAGAGCTCAGTATTGAGGTGCAAAAGGAGATTCCAACTCATCAGTTATTTATGGAAGTTAAGTATAGTTTAGGAAAAGACATGTGATAGCTGTGGGCTCAGTTTTGCCAACAGGCCTTCCCAGCAATGGCTAGTGCTTAATATATGCCGGAAGCAGAATTGATTTCACCATGGCTTTCCTGAGTGAAACACTAGTTAGGTTAAGGAAAGGTATTTCTGAGGTAAAAGGCTTTTAATATTCTGTACTTTCCAAGCATTGCACATACTCTAGGAATAGGAGTAAATTCTTTAATATTTAAATTATTTTTATTACAAATTAGTGCAGAAAAAGCCCCCATGATCCAAACAATGTTTTGTTTGCATAAGGCTGCTAGATGTAAATAGCTAGGAGCTTTCAAACACCAAGATTTAAAAAGAAAAGAAAAAAATAACCAAGACCAAAACAAACCCAACAAAAAAACCACAAAACAAGCAAGAAACCCCCACCAAAGATACCTCCTGATTTTTGTTTGCCAAACGAGCTAAGAACTTTTCTATTCCTGAGATTTAAACTCAAGGAGATAATCTGGTCTCTTGCTTCCCAAACCCTCCTGAGACATGTCTGACTCCCAGGCCAGGGGCTACGCTGCTGTTCTCCAACACTGGGCCACCCCCAGTCCCCTGCTGATCCATGACCCCTGCTTTAATCCCCTGTTGTCTTTTCCCATAAATAGTAGATTTTGTCCCTTCTGTAGGTGGAACACTGGGAAAGCAGTGGCCACTAGTCCCCTGGCTGGAAACCCATCCTGCAATGTCCTTGGGTGGCAGAGGGTGCTACAGAGAGCTGGAGGGTAAAGAAAAAGAAGAGGCAACAACTTCTGATGCTCTCCAGCTCAGTGATAATTATCTTGTCTTTGTCCTTAGTGAGCAGAGCTGGGTAGCAGCGTTCAGTCAAATCTTCTTTTCCCAGAAAAACGCAGGTTCTGGTCTGTGGAATTGCATAGCAAATTTCTGTCAGCCTTAGTGAATTGATAACGTGGATAAAACTGGTGTGTGGGGGAGCTGGAGAAAGCGAAAATATTTCATTTCACTGTTTTCAAGACATTGTTTTGATTGATTGCGTTGGAAATACCTTCATAGAAGGGTTCTTCCCTCTGAAGAAGTTGGATTTCTTTGATTAACAAATATTAATGTTTTTACATAAGCTAAAATTAATGCAACATTTCACCTGAAATAAATTTCCCCCTTTCCAGCTGAGCAAAGCCTGGCTGTGTTCCTGGGCAGCAGTGTGCCATTGCTCCTCAAGCAGCAGGTCCATACGTGCCCCAGGGCAGCTCCCCACACTCCGGCCCCTCTGCCTGCCCTGGGCTCCATGGGGCAGGGACACAGTCCTGTTACACAGATGTCACCAGCTGCACCACCTGCTCCCAAGGTGTTGTGTACAGGTGCTGATACCACGAGGGGAAAATGCAACTCGCCTTTTAAGTCTGTTTTGTTTTTTTTTTTTACACAGAACGTGTCTCAGGCATTAAAAAAATGCCATATGTGATGCTGAATATAGAGCTTTCTTCCTCTGCCCAAGAATAGAACTTTATCAAAATGAAATTTCCTGCTTATTTGAGCCAGTCTCCATAGCAACAGTACTGTACACCTGTGATGTACAGGCATAAGCTGTTGCAACCTCTGAACTAGGCAGAATGAGCCATGCCCCATCCCCTTGTCAAAGGGAGAAGTACATTTCCCATATATCTATGGCACATATTTCTATATGCTACATATGTGTGGTCTGTATATACAATCATTTTATTCAGAATTATCCTACTTACGTTTGGTAAATAAATGCAAATATGCTACTTACACGGAGTTATACACTTGCAGAAATTCAACGTATTCTTGTCCTGAGGAAAGACTTTCTAATGGAAACGTTAGACAAAAATAAAAGCTTGTGCTTACATTCGCTTCTGTAAAATATTCCTAATTCAAAATTTTCATAAAATGCCTCACACTTGCAAATCTGTCAACCTGTTAATAGTACATCATTAAAAAAATACAGCAACTGAATGCTGAATTATTTAAATATTGTTTTAATAGTAAACTGGAAATAATTCTGCACCTTTGGCTATCCAATATTGCAAATAGGCTGTCGCTGTTCCCTCCTTAACTTTTAGTAAAATTGAACTCACCAATAAGAAACAAATGGTTTTATTTTAAAGAAACCTGAAATTATTTCCCCAGGTCATTCATAAGGTAGATCATTACAGAGAAACATTTTCTTATGCGAAATAAAACCAGCTTACTAATGCAATGGAAATTATATTTTAAGCTTCCTACATTTATTAGCTTATTTAAGCAGAGGCAAACTTCAAAGAAGAATGTTATTTGAAATACATGTAGTATAAAAATCTACATAATGATGGGTATTGCTCTCAGATACACTATATATGACTAAACATATAGATGAACTGTCTGTTTCAGTCTTCTGGTATTTGCGTGTTCTTGTCTTTGATTTCAGATCTGCCCTCTCTTTCCCCCTGAACTCAGTATTTCCCATTACTGAATGCAAGGCAAGCTACAAGCAAAAAGAGTGAAATGTGATAGATGATGCATGCATCTTGTCAAAGTTGATTGCAGCAGGTTGCCTGCATTTTTAATACCGCTCCTTGCTACAGCGTGCTTGACTTTTCTCCCCGTCTTATTACAATCCTCATTTCTATGCCAGTGAAAATGGGGCTCCTGCTCTTAGAGCAAAACTTCTCATCCTTCTTCAGCAAATGAGTGAAAAATGTTGTTGTTCTTTTACAGGGGACAGAGGAGCCAGGGCCCAGGGCTTGGGGGCTCACCCTCCTGCAGGCTGCAGTCAACACAGCACTTGGATGGCAGCTGGATTAAAAGGGAACTGATTCTTTACCTGCAGTTTAAGGACAGCAGACAACTATCTCCATATTTTTGAGGTTTTTTGGTAACAACTATTTATTTTATTTTACTTTCCCTCAAGTGTGGTTGTTTTCAGATTTTCTACTAGGAAATATCTGTCTTATGTAAGCTGCTAATACTCTGCTTTAGGCAGAACACAGTGCTTGGAGCTTATGTAGGCTGATGTCAGGGAAACTAGCAGCACTATTGATTTTCATTGGGCTTATTAGGATCAGTGTAACATGTACTTTTGCTATACTGGATTGTATTTGGCTTTCATCATGAAATCTCATTACACTAAAAAGAAATGGAAACAAGTTATGCAAGTAAAAGATTTTGCAGAGTACTCTAACAAAGTTACTCTGCATCTGTGAAAACATGGTTTGGATGTAGGTCATTCAAACTCTGAATGCTGCTGGAATTATTTCAGATTTATGCTAACATAACTGAAAGTATAGCTTGGTTCTTGAAGTAGTCATGCTGTGTGAATCCTGATGTTGAATCAGAGATTTCCTAGGAAAGAGAAGTCCCAGTTGTTTGTCTGCTTGCAGCTGGGATGGAATGTATTACAACATTATAAAGGTGTGAATTGCATGTGACTATGGGCGTGCTCCTTCCAGACCCCAGCTAGGTTGAGGAATGAACAGTAAGCTTGTTTTTCCCCTTTTTGCTCTTGTGGGACATCAGCTAGTTGTGATCTGCCTATTCACAATGGTGGAGGAAGTATGAGCATCGAAGGCATAAAATCATAGAATCACAACATGATGATGACCTTTTTAAGATTTTTAAGATCATCTAGTTCCAACCCCCCTTCATGGGCAGGGACACCTCCCTCTTTCCTGAAGCTCAGAGGAGATCCAGTTGCCACCCCAGCTTCCCTCTTCTGAGCCCAATTCACAACCAATGCTCCTATGTCCAAACCCTGACTCTTCTCCAGTACTCCTGCAGCTGCAGACAGTGCTGTGACTTTCTCACATTCTGCTTGCAGGGTGAACGTGAAGGTGTTTATGCAATCCCCAGCCCAGGTGTGCCTGGACTCTTCAGGGAGAGCAAAACTCTTCTGCTGTGGGTGTCTCAGTGCTACTGAAATAATGTGGCCAGGGCTTGCAGGGCTGAGGATGGCACCAATGCCCTCCTGTCCACAGTGGGGGCAGCCAGCATGGGGCATGGCTCTGTGGGGCCAGACCTCATCTCATGGCTTGGCAAGCAAGTTCGCAGGGTTGAGAAATGGCTATTTTTGTTTGTCGTCTCATTTTTTTAGCACTTGAAAGCAGTAAGGAAGACATTTCCCCAAGATCTATACTTAGTCTGTAAGAATGGATCAAGGCTTGAGCTGTCAGGGAAAACATATCCTCCTTTTACATGTTTTGATGGTGCCTTTTAGAATTGCACATATTTCCAAACGGTCAGGATGCTTTTATTTTCATAGATGTTCTACATTAGGTAAAGGCGACGTTCTTTTGAGAAGGAGAAAACTAATTTGAAGAAATCTGAGAAGTGACTCTCACACTTCCTTTCCTGATACATTAGCGTATTTCAGATCAGAGAGAATGAGCTATGTGAGGTACCCAAATTAGCAGAAAGCACCTAGTCAAAAACCAACCTACAGGATCAATGCTAAGAAGTACAAATTCAAGATACAAAGTTGTAACTGTGGAGTTACTTGAGGAGTACAGATTTTGCATTATTGACAAGCTATGGTTTAATGATGTTACATAGTCAGCTCTTAGGCAGTACTAAGTCATTCCCTGTTGATTCAATGGCACTGTGCTTGTCTGCTTGGAATTTGTGTACCGTTCTTGTGGTTTTTTATTGAGAAACTTTGGCATCATAAATGGACTGATCATGTCCTGGTCTTGAAAACCTTTTTTGAGAATTTTTCAAACCCAAACAGCAAAATTCTAAAGGGGAAGATCTCCTGAATACACGTGGCTGCCTTATATATTTGTGAAAGGGGTCTCAAATTGCTGAACTCACAGCTTTATGGAAAAGAACTCTCCTGCGTTGCTGACAATTAAGTACGTTTTCAGTTGTGAAATGATGCTTTCTGCTAATGCTACAGCATAGTAATCAAAAGCACCTAATCCAGCTGATTAAAAATTCCCTGTTGGGCTTTACTGACCAAATGAATATGATTAGTAAGACATTTCAAGCAGAGAATTTCCAGCAAATACTGATATTCATAGACTTTAAATTAAAATTATGAGAACTACACATCAAATGAAGAGAGGTCTTGTTCCCTGGTGCATCTCAGTGAGACCCATTGCTGATATGCAGCAGGAGAGATTTTCTTCTATAAGTGCAGATAAGCTTTTCACTCAGATCTCAGCTTTAGAATAAAATTAATTGAGTGATGAAAGCATTTTCTTTTTGACCTCCTACCAAAGAAACCTAGCAAAAAAGCTCCTTTAAATAAGTTAGTTCATGTAGGCGGTGGTAACAGGTGCTATGGGTTGTTGTTGGGATTTTGTTTGTTTAATATTAATCTAAAATAATTTAAATGGCATCTTAATAGCCTTATTTTATGTCTCTTATTTTGATTTTTAAAATCGGCACATTCCCCTTAGTGCAGTTAATAGGGTCAGTCTGTGAGCGTGTGCTGGTTACCATGCCTTCAGTCATGTGGAATCCAAACAGCCATTATAATTTGTTTCTAAACAGATCAAGAGCTATTTACCATCTCAATGTTTTGTGCACAGCTGGGTATCTGGCAAACATCCAATATCCATTAACATTTAAAAATTAGTCCCATAATGCATCTTTTCCGTGGCTTGAGGAGTATACACACTGACACATGTTGGGAACCAATTATATTTGCACCACCATTAGTCTGGCTGCATTCAACTTCCCAGTAAATGAGGGCTAATTTAGTTTCCAGACTGGTGTATCTTAAATTCATGCAATGACCTTAGAGAAAGCAGAGTATCTGAAGATTTAAAGAGGAAGGAAATGTTCAGAAAGAATAATGCTTCCTTTTTTCTGCCTAAAACATAAGAGTACATTATTATATGACTGTTGCCAGCATTCATGCCTGGCCCTGGAAACCAGATTCCTCTAATTCAATGCTTCTAAAATTCATGAGCAGAATTTAGTTGGGAAGAAATCAGATTAATACAGTAAACTAGCACACCCTCCTTGCTCAGATCAAACCTGCTAATGGACCTTTTTATAATAGCAATTTCAGACTTGCCTGTAGCATGTCTAACTCTTTAGGTTCCCAACTGGTTTTAAATATTCTATTTTCCTACCAGCAGGAAAACAAGAAATACAGATTTCACAGTAAGTGCTGTCTACACTGCTTGTGAAATACATTCTAACAATGCAGTGCAAGTGAAACAACCTTCACAACTGGCAGTTTGGCAAACAGGTTGAATGAGAACAGAGAAGCACAAAAATACTTTCTGAGAAGTATAGTTTGCCAAACCACTGCTGCCATGAGAAATTATATCAGAATAATATCAGAGGTGAAATGGGGTGTCTAGCTTGCAGGATGAGTAAGTGAGAATAAGGTTCTTTAACACCTTTCCTTGCAGTGTGTCAGCACAGCTCTGTGTAATCAGGTTCTAGACTGATTGGCTTCTGCTGCTGCTGCTGACTCTGCTGCAACGCACTGTACAGAGCTTGTCTTCGCTCACTGAGACTATGTCATGCTGCTTAATAAAGCTAAATTGCTCCTCCAAACAGAACATAATTCTGCAGCCTTTTAGAATTCAGAGACAGTTTTAAAACACCATTTTTCCTTAACATTCGTCCAAGCCAGTTAGAAACTCAGGAAGGCAGAAATGTTCTCAATGGGCATAAAGCAATACAGTGGAGTGAACCTCCAGGTAAAGAGTCCGCTTCCTCCTACAGCTGGGAACATCTGCAGTAACTATCTTCTTGGCATGCTTGTTTGAATGGAGTGGCTGTAGAATTCTGGCTGGGGTGAGGCTGCAGGTTTACAAGCAAGTTTATGAAGTTTAATGGATATAAATACTTGCTTGCCTGTGTTTAAAATGCAGTATTTAATATATGTAGACATATTCTCCTCTTACATCCATATAATTCAGAGTTGGCCATTGTCAAGTATTTCTTTGTTGCATCAGCACTCTTTTTCCTTTTGCTTTTTTTGCAAGAAGCTTTTCAGTGAAATAGCTTATTCCTTGAAGATGCTTTTTTGAAAAAGATCATTCTACAGTCAATATTTACAGATACTGTTTATACTGCATTTCTCTCAAAATACATGGCTTTTTAGTTTATCGCTTCCTGTGAAGCTTATGCTTGTATTCCCTAACAATAATACATTTTCATGCATCATTGGCAATACAAGGCTTCATTTAGATTATTGATTAACATTCTCACTGTATTATGGCTTGTTAGTGTTTCATACCTTCTCATTGTTTGGTGATTCCAAGAATTGACCTTTGCAGATTTACAGTACATAAGCAATTAGCCAGTAATAGATTCAATTAATAAAGAAGAATCCTATAAATTTTGGGGCTTCATGAATCTATCATGTTATGGCACTGTCCATTTCTTTATTTATGTCACACAGAGCTGCTGTTATGAGCTGAAGTCCACGTGCAGTAAATCCTGCTGAAGATTCTTGAGTTACATGGAGGCAGAAGCTGCTGCACAGCATGTTTACAATTTGCAGGGTAAGTGGGTAGCGATGAGAACTGACAGGAAGGTTGCAATGTTTTCTTTTTCTGTCTTGACAGTCTCTTTTGTTTTTCAGCTGTGGTTTTAACAACACAGAACTAGAGCTAATTTTGAGTTTTAATTGAAGTCGATAGCTTATGTTTGTGCTGTTGTATTTGGTACGAAGAAAAATAAAAGAAAATATGTAGAGAAACTTGAAAGAGAAATGCATTTCTTCAGCTTATTTATTTAGTTTCCAACTAAAAAACAGCTGTGCAAAGTTCAATTATCCTTCAGGGATATCTTAGAAGAAGTAAGCGATTAGCTTGACTTTCTATTGAATATGTAGCTTGCGACTCAGTGTGTGATCTATTAAAAAGATGGTCATCCCTTTTAAGCTATGTCCTGATATACATGGAGCCTGTTGCTGCAGGTAAAAGTTGGCAGAATAGTCCAGTCCATCGTCACGAGACACAGCATTTCTGTCTTGCTACACAACAGCCTGCAGTGATTTTAGGTCTTCTAAGGAGTGTAAGAGAAGGGTGATGCTCTCCTGTTGAAAGGTAACCAGGGATACTGCTTAACAATCTCCACAGCTTTAAGCATCCTTTCCCTTAGAAGTGGAGTCTAAAGTAGGGGCAAAGTTTCTCTAGTGGAAAAAAATATCTCCTTACCTTAGCTTCTGCAGGAGAGCCATGACTGTTCTGCCCCCAGCAGCCTGGAGTCGCGTGTGAGAATGTTAACCGGGATCAGCAGCTTGGGAAATGACTCTGGCAACTCAGCACGTGAAAGGCTGTGCAGAGAGGTTGGGGAGGCCGGCCGGCCCTGCTGCTGTCAGCCTGCCACCGGGGAGCTCAGGGCCAGGGTCACCGTGCCCATGCGCAGAGTCCTGGCACAGGCCGCACTGGCCACGATGGTAAGAACCAAAGCGGGAACTGGAAGGGAGGTTCAAAAAATGGTTCTCTGATAAGCACGTTTTCCTAAATACTACCACTGGTACAAACTTTTCCCCGAGTACATGGTCTCCACTGCCACTGCCCTACTTCCAGACTGCTGCTGGATTGCAAATACCCAAACAACAGAGCTGGGGTTTTCTGTGTCTGCTGGCACTTCTGTTGCATGGCTGGGTGGAACATATAAACAAAATGTCCAAATTTCACATTGGAGAAGCAGAATACTCAGTTTTACAGTTCATGTGTTAGGGTTTTTTTTGTAAGTTTTTTCTGTTTGCTTGGTTTGGCTTTTGGGGTTTTTTTTTTGTTTGGTTTGTTTTGGTTTTTTACGATTGTTACTTTCAGATTTTACCATAGGGAGAAACTGGAGTGTTTGAGCTTAAAAATGAGCTTTAAGTGAATCGCATGAGGATGAAGTTTGCAAAAGTACTGTCAGATTTCCTGCACACCTCAGTCCCACTTCGAGCACCTCAGTCTGTCAAACTGTGCTCTTCCAAATATGCACTGAGCTGATGCTCAGCCCTTGATGGGCCTAAATTAGTAGGCACCTGTATTTCTGACATTGAAGTTCCCATGGTGTCTGAAATCTTGCTTCTGGTCATGTTTAGAAGTGCTTCAGTCCTGTCAGGACTGAGCAGTGTGGTACCTTACTTGTACCTTCATCTGCAACATGAACAGAGTGCTTTAATGTTCCATGACAGCAAAATCTGGGTCTCATCCCTTCAAGACCAGACTGCTCTAAATCCCTTCAGCATAAGTGAGGGGCAAACCTGCCCTGTACTCTCTTTCCCAGAATTTTGGCAGGATGTTGAATTATTCCCCTCTTGCCTTTTTGAAACTGATTTCAAAGCCTTATTAAAGAGATGAAATCTTCCCAAGCCTTGTGCAGCTGTGTGACTGTTGCCAATGTGGGCAGGAGTGGGCTCCCAGTAGCAGGGCTCCCAGTGGCAGGGCTTCTCTGTTCTGGCATGATTTGCACCAGCCCACACATGTGGTGCCACAGCAGCTTGGTCTCCTTTGCCCATGCTCCCATAGGAACACCCTCCTTCAGGTCCCCTTTCACCTCTGCTCCAGCCTAAGTTGGCCTTACTGTGGACTGCCCAGTCTAGGGAGTGGTGGGATTCAAACAAGACTTTTTCCGTGAATGTAAAAGTAAATATAAGAAATGTTTCTCCACCTCTTCCTGTATTTCTTTGTACTAATCACGTGTCATGAAAACTACTGGTGCAAAATAGCCTGTCCTCCTCAAAGATATGTATAATGCTGGATAATCAAGGTGACACCTACTCACTGCTTACATACAGCCCAGCAAAAACATCCTATGTGGTTTCCAGGGCTATCTGCAGTCTGGGAGCAAATTAGGCATTTTCTTGTGGCCAGGAGCCGAGGCTAATAAACCCTGCAGTCCCAAGCTAGCTTTTCGTACAGACAGTTTGTGGCTTCCTGCATTGTGCTTCCATTTATATTGAAAATTACGGAGGATCTGGCAGCGCTGGAGCTCTGCCAGGGCTAATAGGCCTGTCCAGCCCCACGCTGACTCCTGAAGAGCTCCTTAGCTCCTTCCTGCATGGCTGCTCCTGGTGCCAAGGAGCCCTTGTGACCGGGACATGTGTGGGCAGCCCAATCCAGGATCCAAGCTTTTACTATTTACTACTTTATTTGTATTTATATTTATTATTTTAGCGACCTTGTGATTCTGCTGGCTTCAGGAAGGTGCTGTGCTCCCTGCAAGCAGTGAGTGTGGGGTAATGCCAGTGCAATGGCTGTGCTGTAGGTTTTGTCAAGTTGACAGCAACGTGGAGAAAGGCAGCAGCCTACCCATGAACTCCTTCCCTCTAGCCATCCTGGCAGTGGACACAGCTGAAGATATTGCCCGTGTCATTGCTCCACTGAGGGGACTGGTTACCTGACACTGGGAACACAAGGTATCTGTCAGGCAGTGTCAGCCTCCAGAGATGATGACTCCTGCATAGAGCACAGTGAAGAGCCAAGGAACAATGCTGTGGCTTTTGTAAATGCCAGGTTCAGGGACTCTGTGCTGGTTACCCTTGTGCAGGTGAGGCAGCTGAGGCTCCTGTGGCAGCACAGGGAGCAAACCTCTGCATTGGCACAGGGGGAGCAGAGAGGCTGATGCTGTCAAACACAGCCCTCAGAGGAGAGATGAGAGGTTGACCTCCAGGAGCATCATAAGCCCCTTGCCCAAGCAAGGTTCCCTTCCTGTGCAGCATCTCCTCCCTGCACTCAAGGGTCCTGCTCTGGGATTTGCTTCTGGATTTTGCCTCGCCAAAGTCCCTGAGAGGCAAAAGGCACATAGTCTGCATGTCATTTCCATCTCCTTTTTGAAAACTGAAGAAGTGCCCATAAAAGGTGGGTCTTTTTCTGATTGTCCTCAAATGAACCCTTCTGTTTAGGCAGGATGTGTAAACAGGATGGCCATGGCTGATGCAACTTTGGTATTACTTTTTTGGCTTTGATTTTTTGAAGTAAGCCAGCAATAAGGGCAGAGTTTGAAGAAGTTCTCTGCACTTGAATGAAGCACGCTTTACAAACTGATGAAGACCTCCTGAAAGGGTTGTGCAGTTACTGCTTGTAATGTGACTTTTTCTTCCCCTCCCCAGCAACACTGTGTCCACTGTCAGAGAACTGCTCCAGTCCATCCTCCCCCAGCTGAGATTCAAGAGACACGAGAAAATGGACAGATTTGCCCATAGCACGATTTCACTCATTTTGGCTCTGCTCCATTAATGGATTAAACCATGGTTTGTTAAGCAGCAGCTACTGTGGCAGTTGTGGTACTCTTTTGGGGGAGGCTGCCTCACAGACAGCAGCACAGTATGGTGCACACAGAGCTGCTGCCCCAGTGTGCCCCAGGGGAGAGATGGCATCCCAAAACCACCTTCCTCAAAACAGGAATTTAAGGACAGGCTCTTCCAGAGTGGGGCATGTGCTGGTGTTTTCTCTGCTTGCATGCCTGCATGTGTCTGTCTAAGGGGAGGCAGCTGGAGCTGCAGGACCCAACCCAGAGGAGCTCTGTGGGTGCCATTACCCAAGGGCATCATGGATGCTCAACCCCTGCCTGGCAGGTCAGGGGTGATGGTGCTGAGATCCTACAGCTCCTAGATTTTCTCTTACTCACTCTGGGCTAAATGGGGATCAAGAGGAGTTTTTAGAAATGGTCTTCTCAGGATCAGAAAAGCAGTGATTCTTCATATCCTAATTTCAGTTAAAACAAGGTAGCAGTTTTCTAGTGAAAACTGAAGCTTCTGGAAATCAGGAAGAAGCTGGGAGGCAGCTGAAGGCATGAGGTGTTTATGAAAGACAATGATATGGTGAAAAAACCCCTGCCAAGCAGAGGCAGGACCTGCTGTAGTGGTGGGTTTCCACCAGGGCAGGCGCAGCCAGCCCAGGGTGATGGGTGGGAGTGGGGCTGGCAGCACTGCCAGCCCGGGCACAGTGGCAGGGAGATGGGATTCCTGGCAGACAGGCTCTGTGAGGTGCATGGTCAGGGCAGCGAGGGATGGGGCTTCACTACAGGGCTGAAGTACACAAAGTGCATTGCTTTTGAAAGTCTTGCTTTTATGTCTTAAATAAGGAATTAAGTTAGCGTATAAGCCATTTCTGTGTGTTTATGCTGAAGCTACAGTGGAAATACTCTGACCCAGAGAAGCTAAAGCATTCCTTTTTCTTAAATGCTTTTCTAGAGAAATAAAACTATAGCTTATTTCCTGTTGTATGTCAGAGAGTCTATACAAGAGTTAAAATTGAAGGACAGGAAGAAGTTAAAGGAATAGCACCTCTGTTCAGGATGATTCAAGCTTAAAGATAGGATACTGCTGCATTTTCACTTCAAACATCACTTCATTGATATTTGTGACATTTCAGACTAGCAGAGTGAAAAAAAAATCCAAGGATCTTTTCAATCCATTGAAAAATATCTACCTGGTGTTTTACCAAAGTGCTGAAAAACATTTCAACAAAATAGGTATTTATATATATATGCAAACAGATACATAAACATCAATCTTTATTTGAGACAAAATTCAGAGGGAAAAAATATAACAAGCACAACTACTGTAAATGGTACAAATCCATTAGAGTGTGAGTACCAGGAGGCTGCTTTTGTGTTGAATGAAAGTTCACACAATCCAAGGTTGCCATCAACTACAGAACTAACCCAAGAGTTTGGATTTAACACTGACTGGACCTGTCATATTTCCCCGTTAATGAAGCTTAGCACTGGAGAAAAGGAGGAGAAGGAAATGGTCGGTGTGATAAGCTGTGCAATGCAGTAATTGGATCAAGATGAGACACTGGTGGCCTTTAGGAGCAGCAGAAGAAACTCATAAGGAGGTTGGCATATGCAAATTGTTTTCTCTATAGAATTTCCTCAATACAGTTTTTATCTTTCCTCAAAATAGCACAGACAGAAAAATCAGTTTGTGGATTCTGAGAGTGTTACGTGTTTTACTTCTCAACCTGGTAGGACATAGGTGGTTACACCTTTGCCCAGAGGAAAACCTTTCCATGCCTAGAAAATTTGTTGGGTAACTTTGGGAGCCATCTTCAGTGTTGCTCAGTGGCTCTTAAGAGACTTGGAGGCTCTGAGCTTTGGAGTGAAACACCTAAAGGAGGAGTTAGCTGAAAACTACACAGGTTTAATCCTGCTAAGTCCAGAGCAGTCAGGTGGATCTGGACCTCAGTATAACATTGAAGCAAAAATATTCTCTGTGGGTGTTTTCCAGGTCTTATGGAGAATATCTCCAGGTGTAATAGAAGCTCATTGTGCAAATCCAAATTTAAATGATGCTGATAATTAATTTTTCTGATGCAATTAAGACACCATATTATCCTTCACTGGATTTCGGGAATAAACTTAATGTGTGAAAATAGGATAAAATCAGTTTATAAACATAAGTGTTTGGGATAGACTGTTGTAATCCAGCTAAGATAATGCATCTCTTTCCCAGGTTACCTACTATGCAGACCAGATACAAGTTGGTAATTTGGAAGATGAGTGTTCTGTCCTGTTCACTCTTTCTTTAGATTAAATAACCTTCCTTAATTATTTGAATTTGGCATTCACTTTTTGGCTCCCAATGTACTTCCAGGGCTGAATCCTGCATCCAAAAGGCTCAGCATCCAAAAGGCTGCAAGCTGGCCAACACAGCATAACTATTCACACCATCTGGGAAATAAAAAAAAGTGATCACATGGACTACCAAAATAGTAGTTTACTAGTCATCTACTAGGAAAGTAGTTTTTAGTAATAAAACTAGAGTTACACTTGTTTAGTATGTCTATGGTATTGTGGAAGGAAATTTGAGATTGGTCAATTGCACCTGTGCAGAGAATAAATCATAAGCAGATTGCCAGAGACTGTAACACTTATAGTTCATAGTAAGAATTAGTAAGAAAGACCTCACCAACTTTTCCTCAGGTCTGTGGAAAAATTAATCAAGTCAGCTTTGTCAGAAGCCCCCCTAAACTTCTGCTGGGGCTGGCTATTACATTTGCTTTTTCTTACTGGTATTTTTATAGGTTGCAGAGGTTGCACCAGCATCTTTTGGTCATCTGTGCACTAAGTACTTTAACCACATCACAGAAGAAAGTCTCAAAGCACTGACAGTGTAATTCTTTTTTTTTTTTCATTTCCAGCTAAAATGTAGTATTTTCTACTGGATAAAAATTACTGACATTTCTCTAGTTACCACTAGCAAAATTCTTGAATCCCTAGATACTTTAAAATAATTAAGTTATCCTCACACAATTTCTTCAGAGATCATAGTGGTACTACTACTGAAGCTTGGCTTCCTAAGGGAACTCAATCTATACACTCATGCTATGGATCTGTTATCTCACTGCTTTTCTTCTTTTTGAGCTTTTCAACTACACCAGCCAATTTAAAATAAATCTGACAGTATAAATAGCTCAAAGATATCAAATCACCACAGGCTGTGTGTCAATCTGCAGTGCCATCACTCAGAGACAGCAGGTTTTTACAGTTACCCTGTGGCAGTGGGGAATGCAGCAAGGGAACAGAGGCTGCTGGTGCTTCAGCACCAGGACAGGCTCTGGCTGGAGCACAAGCAGTGTTGGGCACCACGGCAGCCCAGGATAAGATGGGAACTGTGCACTGCTCCTCCCACTCCCTGCATGGCTTGTTCATGCATGAAAACCTATTTTCCCAAGAGACTAGTGACTTCCAGAAGACCAGACCACGTCCACTTGGGTGTCACTGGATGCTGGTGTCTCCTCACTAAGTTTGTCTGGATAGACATGAGCTTGACCCAGGAAGGAGTCCAGACACACTTCTTCTCAGGTGGCCCATGATGTATTTGTAAAGACCCATGTTACTGAAGTCATACACAGTACTTGAACAGTGTTTTCAAATTCTTTTGGGGAAGACAGAATGCATTTTAATAATGTAATCAACTGGAAATGTCTAGAAAGGAGAGCTGATTCATCTTAGGCCTTTTACGAGCTCCAAGTTTTTATAATGTTTCAGTTCAGTTGAGGGGTCTTTTTTTGTTGTTTTAAATAGGTGCAGTGACACTGTGCCCAATATATGCAGTTAAGTAAGAATAGTGCTCTGTTATGGCTTCATTTATTATTAATAATTTGCCATATTGGCCCAAAACAAGCTATCCCAAGAGAACTGTTGTGGCACCAGCTATACTTGTGTATGCCTGCTATGCCCAGATGTGGCAAAATCTTATTCTATATGAAATATGTTAGACTTACGTATGTAAGTGTTTGTGCGGAAAGTAAATGTGGATGCATATCCACGTTAAATTAACAAGTATCCTATTACTCCTGTACTTAAACATTATTTTAAAAAAGTTTTTGCCAATTAAAAAATCCCAAGAATCTCTCATTTTTTTTAAAAAAAGCCTGTACTTTCTTTGAGAGCACACCTGGGATGGAGCGCTCTTATTTTCTGTTGTGATCCCCATCCCTGATACTCAACGCTGTGACGAGGAGGGCTGGCACCCTGCCCCCCCCGTGTTGCTCCTGCCTCGTCACTTTCTCAGAAGTGTGTCTTTTCTACGTAGGTAGGGCCGACGTGCCATCTGTTGGGGAGATGAGCATCTCTGAGCCAGAGCCCTGCCATGCTCCTAGACAATATAGGAAGCACATTACCAGAGTGTAGACACTTGTATTTGCATTTCACACATTTAGCTTTGCTTCACACGTTTGTCTCTCTCAGACATGATAAAGGGAGGGAACGCTTTATTTCTTGTCAGTGTGGATGGATGGCACCCCTAGAAGAGTATGCATTTGAAGCAATATGTTCTGCATCACTGACGTAAGCTAAGATGCCGTTAAGGCCCGGCAGGTTTGTTTTCCCATTCAGTGCTAGTGAGCGGGGCTCGCAGGGGCTTGGTGTCCTTGAATTTAAAGGAGATTGAAACGTTGCATTGTTCAGAATGAAGGGAGCAAGGATGGGAGCAGAATGATGCTGCGGCAGACAGTAAACACTTGATTGCAGGAGCTGAATGGGCTTGGCCTAGATTTTGAATCTTGCCACACTCTCTTTTATTTCACCCGTTTGTATTCCTTGACTCCACCATCAGTTCCAGGTTTGCTCCTGTAGTTTCTCCAACATTTTTCTTCAGGTCTGCAATGCTGATTGTGTGTCTTGGCAGAAGAACGCTCCATGCCCGAGCATTTTTGAATGAGGGATGCCAGGGTAGTGATGTGTACAAGGTCATTTCTCCCTGTCTGTGTTTTGTCCTTTTAAGATTGAAGATTGTCCTCATGAGACTCACTTGGTAGTCTCTAAACCCATCATTTTATACCATGTGGCAGGGCTCTAATGGTCAGGGTGCAGAGATGTTTCTGAATTTCTAAAAGGAAAATTTTATCAGTAGCAAGTCCTCTCCTCTCCCCTGTCCTACCCACCAAGCAAGTCCATCACTCCCTCCTCATTTACCATTCCACCTGAGGAAGACATCAAGGTGGTGAACGCTAAGCACTGAGCTCATCTGCAACTTGCCAGGGCTACTACTTCTCCTAGTGTATTTAATGCTTTTATTGGAAGAGCTAATAAACAGGGAGTGAATGAGGGGTGCAACACCTGCAGAGGAAGCCATAGTAGTTCCCAGTGTAAATCCTTTGAATATCCAGATTTTTTTTTCCAATCTGTCAGAGGAGATGAAGACACATGTAAAATCATAGTTAAAACTAGGAAGGGAAAAGAAAAATGCCAGTGTTTTCTAACTGGTATTTGACAGCAATAACCAATTTTAATTCAATGGAGATCTGAGTTCCTTGCTGGATGTGAAGGAAAGAAATTGAGACAAATTCGATGCAATGCATTTGTAATAGAGAAAATATTTTGACATACTCACAGTGCTTGTTAAATGGTTTACTCCTGCAAAAAAAGTCTCTAGAACTGCAAATTATAGCTGGATTTACAGATGCTTTTGAACCTTGTCTCCTGTCTTCATTGGATGGATGATTAGAACAGCAGCAAACAATTGTGACTTCCTCGTCCTTTCCTTCTTTATAAGCAAACCAAAACATTTTTTGTCAATTTATTCAATACTGTATAGTTGATCCCCAAAGTATCTGGTAGATACATCCTTGAGTATGATCATCCTTTAGAATGGCATCTTAACAATAAACTAAGATATGTTCCTGTGTGTTGCATACTAATACATAAAACACAGAGTATAAAAAATAGTATCTCCACTCTTTGAGAACAACAGCATTTGCCAAAGCATCTTTAAATTTAAATGAACAAGTTCTGTAGGATGGGTTTACAGCTAAACTTTCATCACAAATTCCTACAAATATTTCCCTGGTAATCACTGCCACAATCAGCCTAGCCATTTGGCTGCTTTATATGCATGATTTGGGGAAAAAAATAAAAATAGCTCAGTATAGAAACTAATACATCAACTGCTCTCTGATTTTCACTTACATATGTAGCTCGGGGACTGAGGGCACCACAGTAGTTGCAATTGTCAAAGCTGGAGAAACTTCAAGACACAGTTATGCCTCTGTGCACTGAAGTAGGAGTGACTTCAGGCAATGGATGGGTGGATTCAATCGCCGTGCCTGCACTCTGGATGTATCTTGCTTACAGCTGTTTGAAGAGGTGTTCAAGTCTGCATCAAACAGTGAGAGGATGAGCACACCTGAGGTATGGACCCCATGTATCATCTTCTTCCCTGTATCATGCCCATCAAAACCAGCAACCACAGTCTAGTATGTGATGTTTCCTATTGTGCCCCTTAATGCTCACCTGTACCTGTGATCAGGGAGAGGGGAGGGCTTGAGAAAGATAGTTTGAGACCCGCTAATACATGTGAAGATCTTGCTAATCAAACTGCTAGAGACACAAAGAATAGCTGATGGGTTGTACACAGAAGAGTGGGGCTGCCACCCTTGGAACTAACTGTGGACAAACACTTAGGTGCGGGTGGGGAGATGAGGGTGGAGGGCTGTCCTGAGGAGGGGTCTAGTGAGAGGGCACCAGGACATGGCCCTGCACAAGTGGCCATTGCCCAGCTCTGGGCATTAGCCCCACTGCACAAACTGCTCAGTAGCACTTCTTGATGCTCTGGATTATGTATGTCCTTCCAACTCCTGATGCTGCAGTGCTCAATATCCTGCGTGACATTAAATTCAGTAGTGATCCCCAGGGCAGTGTGCTTGTAAAACCTAAGCAGTGCTCAGGGACCAGCTGCAGAGCAGGGTTAGGGAGGGACAGAGTTGAAGCACTTCTTCCATAGGTGATGTTAGAAATACCAGATCTATAGCTTAAGCTTAAACCTTGTCCCAGAGAGACAAGAGCTTTCCCTCCTCCCATGGCTCTGCAAGGCAGACTTCCAAAGGCCTCAGCTTTGCTTCACTCTGCATGTTCATTACTACTTTTTAATGACTGAATTCTCACTCAACCATGAAATAATTTAAGGAAAACTGCATTAGTAAGCAGACTTGTTAAATTCATAATTAAGGTATTTTCAAATATTATGGATGGAAATTAACTTACTGTGCTGTCTGTGGAAACAGTGCAGAAGACAGCAGGTTGTCTTGTGGAATATTTATGAAATACTTTCTGGTATTGGCAGAGGACATAGACTAATCTGAGGCAATGCAGCAGTGAGAGTGTTGGTATTTGCATAGCCTAGGAACATTTATTTCCACAGTTCAAAGAGAAATCAGCTGACTGCTATTTCCTCTCCCCCCCCCCCCATCCCCAATACAGGGTGCAATACAGCAACAGGATGCTGTTCTGGCAGAGGGGCGATGCCCCACCAAAAGCTGCTGGGGAAGGAGTGAAGCCATCCCTGTGGCAGGCACAGAGGTCTCTGCACAGCACCTCTGCAGTGGAGAAGAAGGCAGGTGGCACAGGAGTTTCACTCTGAAGTTAGTTTATTTGAGGAGATGTCTGCAAAGCACGATTTCCCTCCAAGGTGGTGAAGGAGGGATTTTGCAGGCTGTGGCCCAGCATCTGGTGGGACAGAGCTGAGGCCACTTACACAGTGCGGGCAATGGCAGCCCCTGAAATGATGTTTATTCTGTTCAATCATGTTTCCCCTTAATTGTGTCAAAGGGTGTGATTTTGAAGAGAAAATCATAAGCAAGCATGTTATAAGGTCCCTGGAGGATCTTGGCAAGATCAAATCTCCTCCTCCCAAATGTCAGGGGCAGCTCCACTTTTCTGTCACCTCTGCCAGGGAAACTGGGAGTAGGGCTGGTTGGGGCATGGGCAAGGAAAACGCTTTTGCAAGAAAAAAAGTTGTTCTGCCTCATTGGTCTATGAAAGCAGAGTAGAGAAGGCAAACAGGCATGTTTAGGAGTTGTATTTTTAAGATGTCAGTGGGGAAAAGTTGTGCATCTTTCCTTCGCATGAGGCTATGCTGAACGTCGCAGGGTTAAACTTCATCACAAAAGGAATCCACGCTGGTAGTGAAGATGTTGATGAGCTGTCAGTCAGCTGTGATGTCAGGATGTGAAAGTTAGGAATGGAGATGATGTGCGATGTGACTACAGGCGCCAGCCTGGTGCAGCACCACTGCTGTGCTTTCACAAGGAAGCTGCTGTCAGCCTTTTCCTTGGAGGGCGTGATGCTAGTTGTGGGGCTGGGAACAGGGGTTCAGCTACCCCACACGGCCTTTACAGTTCTGTCTCTAATGAGCTGGCTTGTGGGAAAAGCAAGGGTTAACAGCTAACATTGTTTTATGGCCAGTACATGTGGTAAACAAGATTATATGTAATGAGATTAGGCTTGGACAGGCTAAACCACTGATGAGTTCATCTTGGTCTGAGGCAATCCTGAAGCAATTGTAGCACCAGAGAGGGTATGAAGGGATGCTAGGCATCCTATCCTGGTGTGTCAGGGCCCTGCTGGGAATTGGTGGCCTTTTCTTGGATGGAAGGATAACTGCTGCAGGTAACAGGTGGCTGTGAGTAATGCCGCTCACTGTAGGCATATGATGCGAATGGACATAATAAGCTTCAGAGAATCACCACAGTGCAAACTGAGTACAGTTACAGCTGGAAATACATGCAAGGCACCCTGTGGCATACCTAACCAGGGGAGGTTGCTCCCCAGCTGCACCTAATGCTGGGCTGTGGTGCAGCTATGTAGATGGAGGTGGGACCTTTGGGTTTTGGTGGTGCTGGCCACCTACTGTGAGCAGCAGAAGCCCAGGCAGGGCATGCAGACCTCTCCTGCCATGTGAGAAACCCACCAGCATGCCAGGAGCCCAGCTTTTGTTCCCTGCAACCTACCTCGCTCGGTAGCAGCAGCCACAGGTACATGCGATAGATGTTACGGGGGGGGGAGGAGGAAGGGAATTGATTTAACCTTAAATCCTTAACTGGAACAAGACACCTGATAGCGTGTGTCTGTGCTGTCCTCAAACAAACAGACTTTTCATCTGGGATGGATTAAGTTAATGATAAGTGTATGTAAACATGCATAGGGGAAAAGAAAAAACACAAGAGCAGCCAGGTCACAGAGTCCTGTGTGTCCACATTATTTTCCTAGCACCTGGCATACAGCTCCTCTAGAAGGGTCTCCCATAGAAAACAGCACCAAAGGACATAAACCCAAACAGAAATTCAGGAGAGAGGACCTACACTTCCACAGTGGAGACCTAGCGTGCCACTGGATGCACCATACTGTGGGAAGAGTGGGGTAAGAGCTGGACACACACTCTGCAGGCCTGGCCCCACACAAGTTTGTATTTGCTAAGGTAATTTAAACCACTGATTCTGGCCTCTCATATAATGAAATCTCTACAACTATTAGATCTCTGTGGTCTTATGGTTGTGTAAATTAAATTAAAATCTGTCCATGTAGTGCTGTTGCAATGAAGACTTGAACTGGTGGTGATTTCATGCCAAATCATTGTTATCCATCCAGTCTGTCCCAGTAGTCCCCACTGGGAATATGTCTCCCTTAGCCTGAAGTCACTGCTACAGTAATGTTGAGCACAAGGCAAATGGAAAACTACTGACATTTTAGCAAACACAATTTATATTCCTGCCACTACCACTTGCTGCTTTTGGACCCTTTATATTCTTCAAATCTCACTGTCATGCATCAACTTTTTAATATTCAAAATTTAAATCAATTTGTTTGGTTTGTTTTGTTTTCAATCAAATATTACATAGCTATTCTACTTTCATCAATTAGTCCTTTTAACACACTTGAATTCTGTTTTTAACAGAAGAAAATATGACCTGAAAGTCTTTGAAGCCAACCTACTCCTTTCTTTTCCTGTTGCTTTTCACTAAACACTCTATGTAGTGCCAGACTAAAATTATGCTGCTTAAACTTGATAAAGTACTGCAACAACAGCAAAAAAGGAAAATAAGACAGAGGAAAAAAAAAAAAATCAGAAAGCAAAAACCTCACAGTACTCCAGAAAGGCTTTTCTTTTCCATTTAATATTATGCAGTGTGTAGAAGTATCCAATTTGAAAGACTGACTCAGAGCAAACTGCTAGGAAGAGAGCGGGCATAAAAGCAGATACCAAACTGCTCGCAGACGCGGATTAAGTGAGGTGCTTGCCAGCCCTCCCCCACCTCCCCAGCATATTACAGCTCGGAGAATTAGGCAAGCTGTGTCCTGCAGCGTGTGTGCAGGAGTCACATGTCAGAGGCATAGTGAGGGACACAAATCCATCTTGGAGATGTTCAGGGCTGGTGGGGCCTCATCAGAGTCCCCTCCTCTGGCCAGCATGGCCCTGGGCATGGGGTCTGCTCAGCCCTACCCGTGCTCTGCCCAGGGATGGGTGTGCATCCTTGGCTTGAATGGTGCCAAAAACATAGACCAACTAGGTAGAACAGTGCCCCATATTAAATTGTTTCACTGCCAATTGAGAATGAGCATATGAAGCAGAAGCTTGGTATTTGCTGTATTTCTCTTTCTCAGAAACCCTATTAGTGATCTCCCACTTCAGCACTTCACTTGTTGGTTAGTCCCCGTTCTCCAAATGCTACTAGGTCACAGAGGGAACATCAGCCCAGAAATAATCAGTATGGCAATTTGGCACTCACTCCGCAAATTATATCTAGCAGTTGCATGCAAAATTGTTTGTAGAAATCATCTGGCTCTTACCAAGAGTTAGTTTAATAATGGAGTTTGTTTTGTTACTGCTGCTATTATGCTGAAGTCCGTGATCAAGATTTGTTTTCCCCTCTTGCTGATGGAAACACCTTCTAGCAAAAGCAGGATAAATTAGGCCTTTTCTTCTACACAGTGCTTTGCTGGAGCGAAGAGTCCTGTCTTAACGTCTGTTCAAAATAAATGTGTTTGCTGATATTGAGTCTCTGGGGACACCCATCCAAATGCTGTATTTCATGCACATAATAGATTATTGGAGTTCTTCCTCTTATCAGTAATTGCCTATTAATTGAAGCAGAGACAACGGTAAGATGTCCCACTACTTAGGTGACTGTTAAGCCCAAACTGAACTATCATTCTTCTTTGTACAGAGAAGGAAAGACACCAGGAAAGACAACACTCCCTTCTGAAGATGAACCAGCTCTTTGTTGCAGTGCGATACATTGCCCTCAGATTGAATTTGACTCATCTCCATCCTTAAGGGGTGTTCTCAATACACTTATGAGGAAAATGCAGACTATATTTTTCTTTCTGCCAACAAACCCCATCTTGGACATGAGCAAACTTCTTCAGCAAAAGTGAGTTTTGCACCAACCAGGTACGGTCCCCATAAAACATCCCAGTGTAGCATATCGGCAGTGTCCCAGCAGCAGTACTTTGCTCAGCTTTAAACCACCTTGCTAAGTGACCCAGGAATCAGCCTTTCTTGTGGCAGCAGGAGGTTCTGCAGCAGACCTTGTAGGTGGGATTTTAAAAGAAGGATAATAGACACTGTCAAAGGTAAATACAGCATCCTTATAATTTGGACACTTTAGCTGCTGTCAGAATGTGTCCAAAGAATATATCCAGTAGTGTAAGGCCTCTGGAAAAAGAAAACAGGCAGATAGTGTGCTACTGGAACAGTAAACAACAGGGAATAGGGTGGTTTGTGTGTGCGCATACTCATGGTTTTTGGGGTTTACAGACACATGGGATTTACTAGAGAACAGCAGGTACTGCACATCAGCTGATTCTTCACAACTATACACATGCACATCATTAGCAAATGCCAGGCAATGCAGGTTAGTTTGGGCATCTTTCCCTAATGTTTCTTGCAGCTCAGCTGGTGGGAAGTAGTCTTAGTACCTGTGAGTACACCCTGGGTGACATGGAGGACACACTTCTTTGAACATGTGGAAGAAAGAAGAGCTTTAAATGCACACTGTGAATATGTTTCACACAGCAGGTTCTTTAGCTGTGAGCTGTCTGGCCACTGCTTAGATTTCATGTGTTGCTTTCTTCCGATGGATTAAGAGCAATTAAGCCTGCTGTCATGTCAGCCATGTGGCTGAGGGACAGGATGGGAAGGGACAGAGGAAGGTGTGATTTTCACTGTCCATTTTTTCCTTGTTGCCGGTGCTCGCTTGAACTGCAGTGCAGTTAACCAAACACCTGATGCTTATGCATCGGGGCACCTTACAGCGTTTGTAATGGCACTAAGTTATGGGCACCCATGGAATAGGGTGTTCCTCTAATTGTCACACTTTTATTCTGGCAGCCTTTAACTCCCATTAGATTAGTAGCTCCTATAATGGTTATGACTGCCAAATTAAGCCATCTGTAAACACTAAAACTTGCAAGCTCTTACCAAAGTCATAGTGGTCATGTTTGGGAAATAAGTTCCACATCTTTTCAGCTGGCTGCCAGGAGAAATGCTTAAATGGTCAGTGTGTTCCCTGGTCCCTGCCTCTGGGAGCATCCTCTCCCCATGCTATTGCAGTCAGTGTCTTCTCCAACTGACCACTTTGCCATTAGCTCTCTTAATGGCCTCAGCACCCCCTGTTACACTTGGGCCTGAGCTTTTCTGTAAACATGTTTTGGCAAATACTATAAAGAAGTCCTTTGACAACACTTTCATTTGAACCTGAAAGGCTAAAGCAGAATTGGCAGAGGAGCTTCACCTCTCTGTCACTCCCAGCTTGTTAGGCTTAGTCTACATATGCTGTTACTGCATTGAAGTGATATTTTTCAATTAATCAGTGAAAAGAAGATGGAAACCTTATTGGTTTCTTCTCTTGTCACGTGTACAGCAAACTCAGGATGACTACAGCCCAGCCTAGTAAGCAATGGGCACAGAAAGTATTGAAGGCCTCAGCTGAGCTACCAATCATTCAGGGCAGGCAGAGGTGTGCAGTGCCCACGGGGGGACTGATCTGGAGGAGGCAGCAGACACAGGGCTCCTGCCTGGCTGCACATGGCTGGTGTGTGCTCTGACTGCAGAGCGTTAATAAGCCACCCTGACTGGCAGGGCAGCCTTCATGGCTGTAAAATGAGTCACATACGAGGTAAAGCCCTCCCAGTAGTGAGGAAGTTCCCCTTGCAATGTTGCATTTAAGAATTCAAGCACAAAGGAGGGACTTGTGCCTTAAAAGCAGGCTGTATTCTATGATAGAAGGCAAGGACTGGGCTCACTGGGTGCTGTTCATCCTTACTCTTTGCAGGAGCCATGGAAGAGGTGACACAGGCTGCTCAGAGCAGTGTCACTGTGCAAATCCCCTCTCTGTAGCTGCCATCAACCCTGGGCCATGCCCTAGGTGCACTGCAGCAATGATCAAGCTCCCCTGCCAATCCCCAGTGTCAGCCAGCCTTGATGTAGACAGAGATCCTGCCGCTCAGCTTAGCCTGTTGGTAAGCACTACATACAACTGATTATGCGAATAAAAGGTACAGTCTAATAACTGGTGGGTTGCTCACACCTTACCAGCAATGTTACATGCCTCCAGGCTGCTGCTCTTCAGGAGGGAGGACGAGCAGGGGCAGAACTGCCAAAGACAGGGGGGGGAGAAACAAAACAGGGCATCGTCTCCTTGGTTTCTGCTGTTTTTAAAGGATCAGCTGGCTGATGTCACTGGCATCCCTGGTCAGAGAAAGCTGGGATGTATGTTAAGGACCTAAAGTGGCGAGACTTTTGCTTGCTGTTCTCACCACAGAGTGGCTAGTTGAGTAGCTCAGCACGTGCTGCAAGAGGGGCTCGGGGGCTTGGCTCTAAAAAAGCAGAGCTCAGGCCAGTGGTGATGGCTGCCTGCCGAGGGCTAGCAGAATGGAGGGAGTCATTGAGATAGCCTGCTCTGAGACAGCTTAGGGCTTTGAAAATGCATGAGGTGACCTTAATTTTGATTTGGGGTGTCCAGTAATGAGCAAGTGGTGTGATAAATGCGTAAAGCTGACAGAAAGCACTGGCGTCTCTAAAGAAATAAGATGTGCAAGGTCAGGAAAGGTGTGCAGGGTGAAGTGATGTCTCAGAGGTAGTGAGCACACCAGGCTGACTCATGAGCTGAACTGTGCAATAATCACAGGTAATTATTGCACACCAGCTAGGAGGATTTGCATACACATCACGCTGGACCACAGGCCCCATTTGGGTTCTGGCATGCTCTGCTTACAGCTTGGAGAGACATGAGAAGCCATGTCCAGAGCCAATATTCTTGTTATTTCCTCATCCAGGTTCCATATGTGACATTGAGCCATGTCCTGCAAGAGTGAGGAGACAGGGAGCTACTGTCTTCAGAGAAATGAAGGGCAGAGAAGTACCTGTATCACCCCCTCAAACTATGGCTGCAATACAGAAATATGCTTCTGAATCAATAGTGAGGAATTACTTTATAAGCCAATATATTTTTCACTGAAATGAAAACAATGGGAAGCCTGAAAAGTAATGAAACCCTGTAGGACAGGAGCTCTCGGTGACGCAGGCTGTAGCTTACCAGCTATGGGGCGAGGCAACGCACCTGTGACGGAAAAACCCCAGGGGATTCCCGTCATCCTGGGGCAGGTTTTGAGGCTGTGTCCTTGCAGTAGGAAAACACCCTAAGTACCTAATCTCTGGTGCAGTTAAGGCCCTTCTGTGATTTGGGTTTAATGTCACCTTACCCTCCCTTGATCTTATCCAGATACAGCTGGGTTGGTGCTGATGGCAGTGACAATGTGTGTTGGTGTGTAATGACATAGCACAGATGAAGTATAAGCCCAGAGTGGTTATCTGAATGCAGAGAAGAGCAGAAACCAGGCCTTGAAAGAGGAGCAGATCTGCAATTCTTGTGGTTGAAGGGCTGGTAAATAATCTCATGCATTGGGTAGGGGGCACTAGGACCTCCCACCCACCACTCTTTGTACCCACATAATGCAAAAAACCCAGGAGTACAGATGGCTAGGCATCTTAGTTGTGCATCTGTCAGTACCTGTAATGCTATTTCTCTCCCCTGGTTAGGTTTTAAGCTATGTCTGCTATGGACAGAAGTGTTAGAGATAGCTTTGGGGATAGACAGCCTTTTGTTAGTGTCTCACACGAATTGCTTAGAAACAGAAACTTAACCATGGGCAATAATTAGTATCTGTCTAGATTTAAATATGAATGTGCAATATATAAAGCATATATATATATATACCCACACACAGCCACGATGTATTGCAGATAAGTACATATAAGGCACTGTTTGTATGCCTAAGATTTCATGCAGCAAAATACCATTTCAGCTTGAGTAATATGAAGTCATAGTCTTTCAGCTATAATATAGACATTTCCAATCTATTTTTAGCTCCGTCTGGCTAATATAGCAGTGCTTGGGTAACAGTAATACTTTCCCTTCTCTTCTTGTGATGCTAATTTTATTCTGGTATCCATAGTCTCTCTAGTAATAGCTCTACCTCCTGTTCTGTCTGTACTGGTGGCCATTGGAAAGTTAAAATAGACTGTGACTAATATCTGAGCACCTGGGCACATGTGCTGCTATTTGAGTGAGAAAAAAGGAACCAGTCATGGGTACTGTGGGGAGATAACCAATGCTGAATTATTTAGTTTTTAAGATCTCAAAACCATATTACAGGTAACTGGGATGAAGCCAGGCCTCCAAGAGAAAAAAAATAATATTTCTCTCTCTCTGCATGTAGTGAGTGGATGGCAGGTCTGCTGTCGTAACCTGGAGGTTACTCCTTTCACTCATTACCGAAGGGCAGCTGCAGACTGCACTGGCAGACGGTATTCAAACATTTATGTAACACCAGAGAGAAAATGTCAGTAGTAATACAAACATGTGGATTGCACCGTACCACCACAAATCCTAAGGCTGTCAGGAAAATAGTTAACAAGCTCAGAAATTCCCGCCGCACGGTGCGAACGGCTTTTCTGCGATCCCCAGTTAATAGCTGTAAGCCGGGCGGTAGTTTACATCGTGCATTAAATGCCTTCTGACTCGAGGAGTGAGCGAGTCTAACGATCACTGAGCCGCGGGGTCGGCGGCTGGTCCGGCTCCTCTACCCGCGCCGGGGCCCGGCCCCTCTGTTTTTCCCTCGGCAGCCCAACTCCCCCTCCTCGCTCTCCGCGGGGCGGGCCCCCCTGCCCGGCTGCGCCGCCGGGGCCCGGTGAAAGTCCGCCCCCTGCTGCGGGAAGGCGGCGCCGCCGGCTCTGGCTCCGGGTGTCCGCCGGCCTAGGGAGCTGCGGGGCCCAGAGATCCGGTCTCTGCTGCCCGGGCCGTCCCCCGAAGGCTCCCCCTGCCTGGGCTCTGCGGGGCCGGCTGCTGCGCCCCGTCAGCAGCTGCAGAGGCGGTTGGAAGCAACAAATCTGGGGCAATTTCTCATTTCTTTATGCCTACTGTTTACAGACCATCATTAACAGCCCTCACGTACTCATTCGGCTTAGGCAGCACCGCTGTTACCACAATTATACAAGCTCTGTGCTAGGTAGTGAAATAATAACCAGTTTGGTATAGACACAGCTTATTGTTCAAGTGGTAATCAACCTTAGAACAGCCCTCAGGAGAGAGGGAAGCAGGTTTTTAACCTTCATTTAACAGAACGTCAGGGGAGGTTAACAGAGGATAAGGACTTGAGCTCCTGAGGCGCACAGCTGCAGCCCACGCCAATGGCCTAGGCGGCTGTGCTGTGGCTCTGGAAGCCAAGTGATGTTTTCCTCAGCCACAAAGGTATGGACTTACCTGGGGCATCAGGCACCCAGGTATTCTCTACACCATGGGAATAGGGAAAGGAAGGCAGGGCAAGCCCCTCGTTTTGTTAGAAACACAGTTATTTTAAGCACGGTTTTCTTCATGGTTGCACAAGAGGAGTTCCAATGATTTGCAGCTAAGGGTCAAATTACTCCCATCTTATTTGCTGAATGTCTAAAGTACCTGATTGCCATTTTTAAAGCATGCCAAGTGCCAGTAAAGGATAGAAAAGAGTTGTTAAGTTTGAAAAAAAAAATAGTAACATATATTAATTATTGTACCAGTATTAACCTCTGTGTGGGGAAAAAAGGTGTTCAGATGCAATGCTTTTGGAAGTCGCCAGCTCTCTTGTTAATGATTGCAGGACATAGCCTTCTGGCTAAACTTAGACCAGATGACAAGGTGCCCAAAACTAAGCCATCGATTCAAAAGTTTAATGTTAACATTTACTAGTCCAAACTCCTCACCTACAACATCATGATATGTAATGGTAGAGTTAACTTAGTCCTGCACTACTAGGCAGCTGGGAGGATGTATTCCGTGTACAAAGAGGAACAAAGGCAGGAGGAGAGCATGGCACTGGCACTATCTGCAGTGCACACAGAGCCTTTGTGCTTAGGCTTTTGTATCCAAGGCCAGTTGTTGTCTTTCACCTTGCCAGCTTCATAACTTTCTCCTTCTGGGTCTTTGGGCATTTCTTATACAATGAATTGCCTAGAAGGAAGCACTTAAAATTTAATTCAGGTAGGAAAGGCAGCACACATGAATGATATAGATGCTACTAGCCCTTGTAGATTATATGATTTATACATTCACTCAAACAGCAGTGAATGGATGTTCTTATAGCATGTAAAACGCTACTGTGCTGTACTTCTATGCCTTGTCTTTTTAATGAAAGGGCTTATACCTTTGAAGTTAATTAACTCATTTCTCAAAATCATTTATACATCTG
Source organism: Hemiprocne comata (assembly GCA_020745705.1). Classification (NCBI taxonomy): domain Eukaryota; kingdom Metazoa; phylum Chordata; class Aves; order Apodiformes; family Apodidae; genus Hemiprocne; species Hemiprocne comata. The sequence continues at coordinate 14,167,357 of CM036593.1, read as the reverse complement.
CTCTGTTTCCAGTACAACTTCAGTTTCACGTTACTGACTTCAGAGTTGTAGTAGGAAAAAAAAGGAAAAGAAAAACACTGCATCAAGTATGTTACTTTGTTTGTAATGACTTCAGATGTGGAGTTGCTAATAATGATGAATTTCAGGGGCTGAAAGTTGACCTGTGACTTTGCACCAGTAGCTGCTTTGGAAGGACAATCAGACAAATATTAGCCAAGAGCCTGTGTTGTTCACAGTGTCACAGCACTAGCACAAGACTAAAACCAGCAGCCCTAGCCTTGGGGTATCACTGGCGCCCACCTAGGCACCGTGGCCCCTGTGTTTGGTAGGCAGCAAATTAGAGCTGAGAGGATCTCCAGTTCCACCCCCTACCTGCCTCCGCAGCCTCTGCAGATATCGGGCACCACAATATTATGTAGAGCTTTTCCAGCTGGCCATGGGACCTGTTTTGGTTACCGCTGGCCAAAGCACGAGACTTCCAGGGGGAGCGCTAGGTGTTGTGCAGGTCTCAGTCAAGCTCTCCTGCATCTCAGTCCTCTGCAGAGCTGGCACTACACTGTCACGGGGAGGGAGCAGGCACAAGGGCAGCCCAGGGAATGGGAGCGCTTGAGAAGAGCAATGCAAGCAGGGCTGACACTGTCCCTGCCCATGCCACACACAGGGAGTAGTCCTGCTGCCTTCTGCTGATGGGCAGACACATGATTTTAATGAAGCTATTGTTTCAATAGTCATTACGACGTGTGGGCACGGCTTGGGAAACATTAAAACCAAGGTGAACAAAGAGCTTAGTACTCCATCTGCTTTGAACACCAGAGTTCAGCAACACAGATGCTTTGGCAGCATGCATAGCTGAGTACTGTTAGTATTTACAGTAGAAGACATCATGCCTACAAGCAGACCGTAGGCATGAGGTTTCATTATTTTAAGTGATTTATTCTTTTCTGGTGTGACGAGCACCACTTCTCTGCACCGAATGCTGCTTGGGAAGGCTGCTTTTCCACTTAAGGGATGCTAAAGCAGAAGCTAGCCAATGAAATGAAGGTAAATTTAATTACAAAAAAATATAACGTTCTTCAAAAACAACAGCTCACTCTCCAACAAGGAAAAATAAAAACCCTTTGGCAATTCTGAGGAAATATCTGGGGCTGAGGTGAAAGGGACACAGCTTGACGAGTATGCTGAAAGCTGAATGTGGATTACCCGTGAGTGCAAAAATGAATAAATGTGTTTTATTCCATTATATTAATGAAATGGTTAATTCAGTTGCTATAGCAACAAAGAACAGCCATGCTAAAAAGCTAAAGGGCTACACATAATGCCAGATACAAGGTCTCTGTAATTCTAAAGCTGATTTTCTTAGCTACAATAGAATTGATGTGTGTTTTCAATATCATCTTAAGCTTTTGCATCAAATCCTCAAGCTAATCCAATAAATAGGCTAGTAGAATAAAATAGCATATATGTTTGCACCTTGTAAAACTTATGAAAGGGGTTTACCTAGGCACAATAATGAGACAGGATCCATGGAGTGCAGTGTGGGGCTCTTTAAAGACACTACTCTGCATGTGATGGTGACCCAGCAAATGTGTTACAACGGGAAGTTCCTACAGTTACGGCACAGGTGACTGCACGTAAAGATTACTGCAGCACTAGCTCAGACACCAAGACATAACTGTGCTTACTGTCCTGCTAACTATTTCACCTTAAGGAATACAGATTTTTATATTATTTTCACTCGTGTTTTGCAGCATTTCGTTTAAAAATAATGTATCTTAAGATTTCCATAAGGAATGACAAAATTCAGCATTGTGCACCTGCACAAAGCAGGTGAATTTTGTCTGCAGGCCATCTGATTTGCATTATAAGGGGAGTTCAGTTCCTGAGGAACATTATTTCCTAACAATTGAATATGAAGTTTTCAGTGACAAGGCCTAAACCTGTCTCCAATAGGCAGAAGTAAAAGCTTTGACAATAAGTAGTCTCTAGACTAAACAGGTGATAAAAATGTGCTTTAGGATGATGATTAGCTCTAGATGGCATTGTGTGACTCTCATGGGCAATTACCAGTGTGAGATGCCCACTGGAGGCATTCCATACTGCCTGCCTCTTTCTTGGCTGAACTGCAACAAAAGAGCTCTCACTGTGGCAGGCAGTAATACTGGGGAGCAACTTTAACTGTGTCATAATACTGAAGAAGTAAAATGTTTAGTTTTTAAAAAAGACAAGGCAGATAAATGGATGCCACTGTTTTAGTCAACTTGCATGAAAATAATTTATTAATATTGTCCTGAACAGCACATATTGTATCTCAAAAACAGTGGAGGAACAGCTTGAAACTATTTGCTGCCCTTGTCTTAAGAATCCCGATGGCCAAATATGTGGACAGGCCCATGTGATGCAAAGAGATGAGTACTGTTTAACATCCATATCTGGAGGCCAGAAGGCAATGTCCTTGCAGGGAAAGCCTCCACCATGTAAGGTGCAAAGGCAGCTCTCCACCGAGCACAGGAACTCTTCCCTGTGCGCATTCCATTGCAACACTGAGCGTACGTGAGAGGGTTGGTATTTCTGCAGCACCACAAGAAACCTCAGTGAGTTCAGAGGTATGTAAGCATTTGACAAAGCATAGATTAAACTGAACAGCTACAGTTTTTCAGCTGCTGAGCCACAGCAGAAAGGACTTTCTTCTGTTCCAGTGCTCAGTGCAAGTTAATACATATATATTCCCCAGCCCCAGTGTCTGAAAGCATCCAGGCAGCATATGAAGGTAAAGCTTTCCAACTTGCGGTTCTTTTACAGCAAATGAACTATTGCATTTGTTTGTGGTAACTTTAGTTTGCCTAAGCTAGAAGAATAGAGAGAGAGTGGGAGTGTGTTTACTGTTAAGGGCTGAGATTGTTTAGGATGTTATTGGTGCAGAGACTATATGTGTCCAGTTGCAGAGCTGACCTCCAGCTTCACTGCTTGGCAGCACTGCTCCCACATCACAAAAAGTGAGGATGGCCAGATTCAGCCCTCCAAGAAAGAAGGAGGGATAAAACCAGAGTTTTAAACCTGGGCAAGACCATTGTGGGTGTTTGCACACAACCAAGAAGCCCACCTGAGGAAGTGATAACTGAAAAACTGGTCTCCTGGAGTGCTTACTGTTCCTCAGAAAAGAAAGGAAATGGCAACAGCAAAGATGAGCAAGCCAGATGGCCCATAAGCGAACGAATTATATGAGAGACCCAGAAGCAACTCTGGAGTTACCAATCCAGCTGCTGAGAGAGTCTGCCAGGTTGCCAGATGTTGACAATGAAAAACCTATCTTCCACAGTTCATCAAAGAAGTGGAGCAGCCTGGTGAAGTGAAACCTTTGCCAGTAAAAAATAGTTTATCTAAAAATTATTTTCTACTAGGAAACATTGAAAAAAAATATAAAATTTTAACAACATGCCCCACCCCATGTTACAGTAGCTAAATAATGGAACATACATACAGAAGATGTTGGCAGGATCTTCTTCTAGATAGGAAATATCTTTGCTTAACATTATATGGCTAAGGCTATGGTCATAAACTGTTTTAAACAAAGTGGTGTTATGAGGCATGGGGTTGATGGCGTGCTCTCTCTCGGGGTTCTGATAGTTTGCCCTGAGTCTAGCAATCACTTTTGCCACCTTGAGATAAAAGGCTTAAAGAGCACAAAGCTGGAGGAGCCAAAAGTGACAGTAATAGGTGCTGCAAGGTGGGGACAATGCAGACAGGACAGCAAGACTCTGCCTGCTGAGTCACCTCTCCCAGAGGTCACAGTGGAAAGCCCCATGTCCTCCAAGAGACAGCAAAGAGGGGCAGCGATTCTTGACAGGTAAAGTATGTTTTGCTTCCACAACATTTTATGAACTGAGCAAATGGGTGTCTGCAAAGAAGGCTTCCTCTAGCTACTGATGAAGCATCAGAGCAAGGAGCAGCATACAGGTACTATGGCTTCAACACTGGAGGGACAGGCTACCTGTCAGATACATGCACAAAGGCTAGTCTTAATTTTGCTGAGAGATGAAATTAATCTTTTATGTATCATCAGAAAATTCTGTATTTTAAAAATCCTGTGTAATTTTTCAAGTGTATCTCTTAACATTGCCAATCCAGTGTCTTGGAAATATTATGTCTGTTCATCCTAGTGGCCAAAAACCAAACTGCCCGTGTAGTCTGTTAGCAAGGCAAAACATCTCTTTTTCCAATGAACATGTATGGGTGCATTGGGATTCACACAAGCAGATTTGGCAGCTTTTTCAAGTATTTCTTGGACTGCAGAGCATGCACTGAACACGGGGAGCTTTTTCTGTTCAGGAATATGATGTGAATGAGAATGTGCTACTGGAGGATGAGCTATGGCTTTTCTATCATAATTTTACTTGTCAAATGTAGTTTACAATATTTTAGAATAGTAATCAATAGGACAACTTGTCTAAAAACTGCCAGGACTAGGGCTGCAGGCTCTCGCCCCTCATGTCTTTAATAGTACATAATTCCTTAAATGTGCAACTAAATCACTGAAATATATGAGCTTAATTTGGAACCTTTTTCACTTTGAAAATTCATATCCCTTTTTTAATAAGTGGCTACAGCAGAGTAGACCAGATTTTTCTCATTTGTTTCCTTGGCTCTCGAATGCACTGAATGGGATGGATTCCCCAATCAGATGTGAAACGCCTGTAAAACCCAGGAATATGGCTTTTGTGGCTCTCTTCCCTGCCTTACAACTTGCCTTACCCTGATGACTTAAAGACAGCCCTGCAGGAGACCTAAATGTGGCCACTTCTCTGCGTTCCCACAGCACACATTTATTGCTGACTGTCAGAGTTAGAAAGTATTCACATTCATTTGGAAACGCATTTCCTGAAACCATTAATGGACTTGACGGAACAAGATTGAGCAAGAGGGCCAGTGGTAAGAAAGAAACCTGCATAATAGAACCAGTTCTTCCTTCTTTGGTAAACAAATTATAGACTTTACTGCTCCAAAGATTACCTCATAGCTACTTGGGAATATTTGATGTCTTGCAACTAGGAAAAGCTTTAATTTTGCTGCTACGTTTATGATGTACATGTGCTTAGCTACTTAAATAAGGTCTCCTGGCATTGTCCTGTATTTGAAAGAAGCCACACTACCAGATGTGATGCCTTCAGGACAGTAAGGTAATCAGGTCTGACGATGCAGCAACAAAAGACATGGAGAAGCTGGCCAGTTCAGCCGCAGGTCACACACTACCTCTCACCCTCAGGGTTCATGGTGGCTAAGACACAAAATAAGAAGCACAATGGTAACAGCCTGGGAGAAGATAGCTACTTTTCCTTGCAGCTGTTAACTAAGAACATAAAATGTTACCTGCAGACAATCTAATTTTGATGCTTTTTTTCTGCCCTGCTCAAGGGCATGTTGTCTGTCAGCAAGCTCCTCAGAAGAGTTACATGTGGTATGTGCAGAGACTCCCCAGACTTTGCCCCTAACATTCACAAAACAGCTGGTTCCTCCTGTGAGTTCTCTATAGCTCATGTAAGATATGAAACTACCAGAAGACCAAGGGGTTTAAATAAGTTTCAGGCAAATACTCTCTCAGCAGTACGGCTGTTCCTGCTTTCATCTGAGTGTGAAAAATCCACAACAATGAAGAGAAAAATTAAAGTACAAAGAGAAAGCTATTAGTGGAGACACTGGGCTTGAGCCTGCCAAGGGATCTCATCAAGCTAGCCCAAAGTGTCAGCAACAGTGTTGGTGGAGCGGGGATACTAAATGAAATGACAACGGATGCAGAAGAAGACAAGTCAAAGGCAGACAAAGAGGTGCCAGAGAGCGGCAAAGGACATGCTATGTTCTGCACTGTGGGCAATTAATGGAATAATGTACACATGAATTAACTCATTAATGATTCCTGGAATGAATCTTAGAGATCATGAAACATCACCTGACAAGCCTCTAGAAGAAAAATCTGCTTAGTAAATGAAAAAAAAACAAACCACCACACAAACAAACTCAAATTGGTTTCAACGTTTATTTATCACTCTGTGCACAATTCATAAATCAAGAAACAGAAGTCAGGGTATGTTTTTAATCAAAGCTTTTGCTGATCACATTATAGGGTACAAGAAATTGAATTGATAGATCATTTATTATTATTATGAAACTAAAAGATTTATATTCTTAAGTGGAGTAAAGCTGACAGCAATACATTCATATTATAAAGTTCCTACTGTGAATGACAAACATTAAAACTGAGATACCGTTTAGCAAGACAGGCAAATCTGTATTTCTTTTTGGTGATGAAGCTATTATAACCACACATAACCAGTAAGTATGAAGAATTGGCACTAGGGGAAATAATCTTGCCAGTTTGCCCTATGTGTCTGTGTTTGGCAAATGCACTCTACAGGGTGTATATTCCATTTGCACATAATCAGATCTCTGACCTGTAACATGTACATTCTGGAACGTTAATTGGCACAATTAAAAAGTTATTTAGAGGATGAGCTTGGTGCAAAAAAATTTGTCATATCTCAGAATCCTGAAATGCAATCTGGGCTTCATAATAAGCTGATTTAACTGTTCTTAGAGAGATGTTTTGAGTGTTCAGCAGGGGGAAAAAAATAACACTCAAGCTACCCGTGCAACGCAGACACCTGAAGAGTCCAGCATGTGTCAGTGCACAGTAGAGTTATTCTAGAAAGTGACTAGTGTGAGAAAGAATTAAAAAGATTATAAAAATATACTACCATATGCTGTAGTATTTGGAAGTGATTAATCCAGTTCTTAAATCCTATTTTAAACTCCCTTTCATTTCTTCCTATAGAAAAATAGAAGCCACATTGCTTTGTTTGAATGCTATGTAGTTAATTACATCTTCTAAGAAACTCTTTTAAAACTAAATGTAATGTTTAATTACAAAATACCTCATTGAAAACAGTGAGCTTGTACATTGATTTGTAGTTAATTAAAAATGTTTTCTTAATTATATTTAAAGCCAGAAAATACGTAGAGATTAAAAAAGTCTGTACAGAAATTTTGAAATTACGGTGTGAACTGTGAGGAGAAAGTTACACTTCAAATAGTGGAGAAGGGGCAGCTGTGACTGACTAAATGCCTTTCAGTGATTTCCAAATTAGTTGTAAAAATAATAATGGAAAACACAGTGTTCATTGTAAAGGCTATCAATATTACGTTTTTTTTATGAGTAGCTTTTCAAGGACTAATTAGAAAGGAAATCAATTGCATCAAACAAGTGTAAAGCTCACGTTAGCTGTCGGTCTGACCACCTCAGCACACGGGGTTCAGGGCTAAGGGCAGCCCGCGCTTTGGTTCGTAGGGTGTTGTCCTGGAAACCATGCGGATGCAGTCGATAACCGGGCAGACGCTGAGACACAGGGTACAGCCTGTACAGCTGTCAGTGACCGTGGGCAGGTGGGTTTTGGGATCAAACTGGATAGCCTGAGAACAGGAATAAACATTATTGATGTCACTCACGGAAAAGGTCAAAATTGCTCCCATTTTAGTGTCTGCATTTCCTATGCTACAGCGCTTGGAGACATCTTGGTGTGGTGCTGCACTGCAGCTATAGCAACTGTTCAACTGGCAGGGAACAAAACAACCCTTGCTCCCGACACTTCAAAATTAGAAATATGGGCCAAATTATACCTTGGTGAAAGCTCACAGGTCACAAGGGCTGGCTACAAAAGGAGGAGTATGGCCTATGATTTTTAAACTCTCAGAAGGATATTTCTCCTTCGTGTGAAGGAAATACTTCATAAAACAGCAATTAGCCAGGGTTATTGGTGCAGAGGGGACATCAGACCATGCCTGTACGGCTCCAGCACAACACTGGCCACAATGCATTCTTTAGACTTTTATTTTCAGCACAGCATACACAGTCTAATTTAATAAATAGTAGAGAAAAACACAGCATGCTGTGCCTCGTATGATTATTTTCCCTTTGCAAATCTTTGAAAGGGATATCTGAGTTTTAGGCAGGCACAGCTTGCTTTAGTTCTCACGTTTCTATGCAGTGAATCCTCATTACCAATTAGGGTGATAAGTGTATTTGAATGTGAAATAACAATTGCAATCTCAATGAAATAAGCTCCTGGTATAATGGAAATGGCAATTAAAAGCAAAAACAAAAGCATCACACAACTGCAAAAGCTTCAGTATCTAAGAAGCAAGCCTAGAAAAGTAAAAAGTAAAATAAAAAAACACTGAAGAATTTTAGGAAGGAAAAATGAGGCCTGAAAGCTGAACTGTCCCTTCTCTGCAAACAAGTGATCCCTTAGCAAATCTTCGTGACCACCGACAGTGACTGCGGGAGCCCGGAGGAGACAGGAGGTACCGGGCAGTGCTGCAGGATGGCTCCAAAGGCAGATTTGCAGCATTTGGGGTTTCATTACTAGGAAAGCACAGAAGTTGCTGTAGCAACCAGCAAGGGCATGAAGTAGGCACTAACTGCCCTGAATCTACAAATTTTAGTTTAGCTTTAGCACAAAGAGAGCTTTGGCTTGTCAGTATTTAAGGACTTCTTCCTCTCTCCCTAACAACAATGGACGTCTTGAATGGGAGTTCAAAGAGGAAGAGGAAGTCAGGACTATGGTGCTAACTTTAAATTAAGGAAAGCTTTTCTGTTGGAATCATGTAAATCTGTTGGAATCTCTGTAAAGCAACATGGATATTTTTGAAACAAAGGGTAAAGCAGATGCAATTTTGAGGGAGGGTCTGTGATTTCTTTGCAATTAAGCATTTCTTTGCAATTCTTTGCAATTAATTTATTTTCAATTTCCTTAATTAAGGAAAAAACTTTTTTTGTGCTTAGAAGACCTCCTGGACTTTTAAACTCTGGTTCTTTTGGTGCTGATTTTTTTTCCAGTTACAGAAAAGAAATTTTTACTAAATATAAACAGTCTTTTGCTCCTCAAGGGCAAGGGGGAGATGGAACTAGGTGATCTAAACAACTCTATTATTCTATTATATCAGTGGAAAGACCATGTCTACCTTTGCCCTGACACACTTGTTTTAATGGCAGAAGTTGATTTTAAATGGGGAGACTCTGTTCTTTGACTGTACGTAGTTAGATTAATTTAGTTTTCTAAAAGAACACGAGTCCTCATGCTCTGCCCTTTTTACTGCAGAGCAGTCCATCACCTGCAGTGGACATAGCAAGAACTGGCATGTGGAAATGCTGATACATTTCATGCAACTTATGTTACTGTACTGAGCAGAGATCAGATAAATACTTCCCTGCAAACAGGAGCCCCAGACCAAAACTGTGCTATTTTCTGGTCACAATGATTTCTGCAACTTCAACCTGCTGCTCTAAACCTTGGCAGCTATCCTGGAGAAAGGATTTGTAGCTCAACCAAGATCAAAACAAAAACCCAACCACCTGAAACCTGAATTAATTCAAGTTCAGTTATGCTGATGGAACAAGGACTAGGTTTCTTAAAAAGCATTTGGCAATAAGAGCAGCTCTTGTCTTCCTGCATCCCCTTGGTGGGAAAGGATGCATTCCTCTCTTTCTTCCTCATGCACCTGAAAACCATCACAGAACTACATTTACAGCCATCTGACTTGGGTCTCCTTAATTTTCTTCCTCTTAAAAAGAATCCCACTTCCCACTTGCAGCTGGGGAAGGACTGTGAGAGTTACCTAGAGGAAGCCAGAGCACTAGGGTACACTCTGCAGAGCTCTCCAGAAGAAGCCATGCTGGGCCATGTTCTCCCCACCACGCAAACAGCTCGAGCAGGGCTTGTGTTGGCATAGCCTGGGAGCATGCCGGGTTCCAATCCAGTATTTTAGACATCTGTTTTTACCACCTGCTCATTAACAGAAGGTGGATTCCTTCTTCCCAGCAGCAAAAAGATAACTCATTGTGCCTTTCTGCTAATTACAACTGTGCTCTTACCTGGTAGCCAGAATCATTACAGGTCATGTAACATTTGCCACAGTTGATACACATTTCCTCGTCAATCAGAGCCACAACTTGCTCTGTGTTGGAGAGCTCACCATATGCTCCAATATACTGCAGTGCTTTTCCAATTACATCCTAGGGAGAAAAAAAAAATGTTAGCTACTCATTTAGAAGAAACCTAAGTGGTTTCTATTGTTGTGCAGGAACATTCTACTTTACTGTGAAAGATTTGGCCATGCATTGTGATGATGTTCAGGATTTTTCTTATAAATAAGTTTCCAAGTTTCTGACCTTTATAGCTCCTGTAAAATAAAAAGAATGCTCCATACAGGCATGTTTTGAATGTAGGCAGCACTAGAAGTATATATTTGTATACAAACATGTTCTACAAATAGGTTACACATTTAGTACTTGATTTTGAATCTGCTATTGCTTTTGCTATTATTGTGAGAAACTTCAAGGAACGAAACGGAGCACAAACCACGAGTGACATGCTACAAACAATTAGATAATCCTTGGTCATTTCTCATTAGCACAGTTAGTACAATAACTGCTTTTATCTCTTTAGTAAGATGTGCAAATGACATTATCATCAATTTATTGCAAATATTGTACAGAAGCTGTGCAGTTCTGTTAACTTCACAGGGAGGAATTTGTAGCATCAGCTTTACACGTGTGCTGTGAAAGTAAGGGTGTATGACAGGACAGCGTATGGGTACATACCAGAAGGGGAAGACATGCCCTCTAAAAGAAGTTGTTGAGAACCTACTTGATGCAAACCATGATCTTTCGAGGTCCCTTCCAACCCCTAGGATTCTATGATTCTATGATTCTATGATTTTCATTTTACATCAAGGGCAACTGCACAGGTCAGTGGCTGTTCAGCTTCACTGAGTCAATGGTAGAGATGGGACAAGTCGCAGGTCCTCTGGGCTACAGCTATCCCTCAGCTAAATGAGTTTAACTTGTAGAAGTGCAGCACAGATGATAAACATGACTGCATTTTAAAAGATTCACTCTGTGACACTGTATTGGTTGCCTGGATATTTAGTGAGTTTACTAAGCACTCTTCTGTAACAGTTCCCATGTTGCAAAACAAGCTAAATTTTATGTGCAAGATTCTACATTGTAAAGATAAAGTTAGGCTCAGTAAATGAGGGTTATGGGATGCACCAATACATTTTATTTTTGCTCTTAAGTATTAAAGAAATCTCACTGAGCGATAGGAGAGCAGAACTGGATTCAAAGTCTTTCTACTGTAATAAACCAAGAAGTTGTCATGATTTTGATTATAGAATTTGATTCGAGTCAATTGAAAATGCTCAAGATCAGGCCAAATACAAGACACAGGTAAGTCTGTCCAGAATTATAAGCTTCAGAGTGTTTACCTTTGGTCTTGCATTGCCAAAAAACATGATAAAAAAATTATTTTTTCTATTCTGTTTCATAGTATTTTTTGAAGAAGCAATACTTACCTTATTCCTATCAGTCAAAAATTATTCTGAAATTATTAGCAACCATTTTGAGGTGTGTAGTAGTATGCTGTATTTAACCTGTACAATTCGTAATTGCATATAATCCTCTCTATATTGTGTTCAATTCTCATTGCAGAAGAACCAGATTACAGTAACTTAAATTTTCACTGCATATCTTATTTTTGGGCAGCCTTACTTTAAAACAAACTAAGAATCTCTAGTTATTCCTATGCCACATCAGAGGAATAGGGTAATATGGCTTTATCAATGTTAGCTCTCAAGGAAAGCTCTGCTACATGAATTAAATAAAAAAAAAAAAGCGTCCAGGCTTGTCTTCTTGAGTTTGCTGAGAACTTGCAACAATGGCTCTACTTCCTGAATTAATGATTCGTGTTCCATCTCAGTGAAGTTTTAACTTTGAGGACTACCTTACAATAGCATCGTTATGCAATTAGACAAATTTCTTTGTTTGGTAGATGCAATGGTAGCATCTATTAAGTTGCTCCTATTGACTGAGGAGGTAGGAAATTCGACCATATCCTAAGCCAGGGAAAAAGGGCAGGGAAATGTACCGTTTTCTTGTTCCAAAAACATTCAAATCTTTTCTCTCTGCCAAACCCCTAAGTTGCTGACATGTGAAATACCTTGGTTGCATTCCTTCAATGCTAAAAGCCTTGCAGTTCTTCTCAGCAACATGTAGAGGACATTAATGCTCTTCCAGCATAAAACAGCTATGGCACATTGCTAAAGGCAGCATGGTGAGTGTGGACAGACGACTGTAAGTGAGCAAGTAATCACAGCTTAATGAGTTAGCACTCATCAATAAAGCTGTGCAAGCATGGTCCAAATTCACTGCAAATTTGAAGTAAAATCTGTTTGCTTAAGCCACTGTAAAAGGTCAATTAACTACTATGAAAATGTTTCAGCTAATACTTTTTGCTTTGGTATTGCAAAGGACTAGACTCGCACACACAGCCCTTTACTGTACCTCCAGTGATGAGCTACAGTAACTAACTCGATCAAACGTGATCTCCTAGGAACTGCTCACACCCCTGTATTTTCATTTCCATGTCTTACTCAGAAAAGTTCATGGATTTCCTGGGAATTGCTCAGCATTTTTCAGGGTGCTACAGTTCTCAGGTTTCTGCAGTCTTCTGTATCAGCTGAAAAACTATAGTTGTAAAGTTTAGCTCCAGCTTGTTTCTAGCCTTATCTAGTCTTGTCCGTACCATACCCGCTACAGGTTTCAGAATACATATATCTTTGATCCACTGCCTGCAGCAACTCTAAATATGCTATACACTTCTCTGTTGCTTATATAGCCTCCAAACATTCCACTGTATGCCACAAATGGACGTGTCATCTGCAAATACCGGTCTGTGGACTGAAGAATTTGAATAAATTATGTAAATCCTGTACAATATACAAGGAAGTAGCTTTCCACTGTCTGCTCATGTTGTAGAAGTCTCAACATGAGAAGATTCTTGATAGTGAAGGGCTTTTAATCTAACAAAAGCAGTGGCTTAAACAGCATAGATAATTAACAATTTTCTCAGAGAGGTTCTGTGTTCACATTTGTATTCTTTCAATATTGTTTGGATGTTAACAAAAACCACAAAGCTCAAGCAGGTTGCAGAGATGGGCTACTCAAATGATCATGCGATGGAGGGCCTTGCTTAGAAGACCAAAACAGCCTAAAAAGATGTTTAGCCTAGGAAGATGAAGGCAGAGCAGGAATATGATGTCTCTTTATATATGCATCAGGGAGGGGAAAAAAGCTATTTAAGTTAAATGACAATGTTGGCACAAGAACACATGATTATAAGCCAGCCATGAATAAATTTAAAGCCGGAAATTAGAAAAGGCTTGTTAAATGGGAAAGGAGTGAGTTGGTTAATGGCCTTCCAGAGAAGCAGCTGGGGGACAGGAGGGAGACAGTCCAAGGTTTAGGATAGCATTAGATAGCTCAGGAAATGGTTGCTTAGAAGAACATGAACAAAATAGGTTTTTCCAGCTACAGACTTACAAAGGGAATAACAAAAACAATGCCTGTGGCATGGTGATTTTTGAATTTGTAACCAAGTCTCACTTCTCACAGCTCACAGAATATGCTTTTGGGGACTTAGAATCCCAAATAGGGAGGATGATGGCATTTTAGAGGCCTGAAAGTGATTTCAAAAGGCTGTGTCAATGATTTACTACTCATTTACACTCCTAGGTCTTGTGTTCTTTAATCACTTCTTTCTCTCAAGCAAAAACTGTATTTATTAATTTTCAAAGTTTCAAGGATGTACTGACTAAAAAAGCAATGGTACTTAAAAGATGTTTTGCAGGTGCACTCTTTTACAGCATCTCAAGCTATCTCAGAGCTTCTTGTTTCCATCAAATCATAAACATTTGGAACAAAATAAACAGCACAGCAAGAAATATTCAGCTTTCACTGTTTAAAGTGCAGTTTCACTCCAAAAAGCAACTGTCTAAAATAGCACTATGGGATTCCACATTTGCTGTATCTCAATGGCCTCCAGATCAAATTTGCACTGTTTACAGTATAATGTTTTTTTTTGCCAACTGCCAGACCTGCAAACAGAAGCCAGGTTCTGAAAGTCAAGCTGTGTTCTTTTTGGCTTATGCATTACCAGCAACAATAATAATAATAAAAAAAAGCTGGAAGTTAAATTTTGTCCTAAGTTACACCTCTGTAATCTCAGGGACCTAGAGTGCTCCTTTTGATTACTGCTGTGCTGTCCCACTCTTCTAAACAAAACTGTACTGAATGAACTGGGAGGGGAATTTAGTCCTGAAACTGAAATTGGCAGGGAACTCAGTTGTTCTGGAGAGAATCAGAGCAGAATCCATTAGTTTTCTGTTTCTAATGAGTACAGAAAAAAAAATAAATTCATTTTGTCACTAAGCTGGGCAGATGTGGGTTTGTGTATACACAAGAAGCAGTTCTGTTCAGTAGGATATTGTTCTTATATATAATACTATTTTTATTACTACAGCTGCATTTTTAATGTTAATATATCAAACATTTTATGGTGAACAGCTCTTAATTAGCAAACCTGTATTTGTAAATACAATTGATGGTTGAGGTATGACTCCTTGTAGACCTGCTGTGTCCATCTTCATGCAGACTGCACTGTGCTCAGGCCTCTCAGTAGGTCATCAGAAACCCATACATAGAGCATGTACTGCATCTCATATAGCAAGTTCAAAAGGAACACACAAGCTTGTCCTCTTATTGCACTTCTTAAGTCACCATAAAACACCCTGCATGTCACACCATGTTCAGGAGAAAGGTTCACTGCTTAGAAACTTAGTGCACTCAAAGCTGTCAGCAATAGCAGGTAAGGAAAGCAGGTAAGAAAAGTAGGGTAATCTTCAGGTTACCTGAAGTAGAGGTCTGCCTGTTGTGTCCTGAGGACAGTCCTCAGCCTCAGTCTTCATGTATCCAAGGAATCATTGATCATGATACAAATGCTGAAGTTCAGTCACCACCAAGTAATACAAAAAACTAACAAAGCATCTATATAGCACTGTTCACTTGATCCCAAGTACTCTGTTATTATTTATGGGGTGTTTGGGCAGTTCTCACCATACAATAGGTCGTGAAAGCACAAGAGACTGTGCAGAAGGGACTCTCCCTCACTAGGAGAGCATGCCCATAAATTATGGGAAACAGATGCAACGTGCAACGGCTCCATGTTTATGACAAAGATTACAATATGGTCTTGTCCAAGCAAACACAAGCTAAAACTACTTGTGTTGAACAACCCAGATACACGCCAGGAAGGATCCAAACAGTACACCATGATGCTGTAACAGTGCTGTGCCTGGACCAATACACCTCACCTCTCCAGAGGATTTCATAGATTAAGCACAGCACTGGGCTAAATGCAGCTAGATGCCTCCTGAGGTTCTGGCATCTGGCTGGGTGCTTAACAGCATCAGCGTTAGAAGACTTGCATATACGTATGTGGGAAAGACTGTGTAAACATATCTTCACACAAGGGTGAAAAATAGTTTAAACACGAGGAATTTAAGCTTGAGGATCTCTGTGAATATTTTTCCACCAGGTGGAAAACATGTCATGCCCTAGATCCGCTCAGAAACCGAGCTATGCCAAAGTGTTTGAACACCAGACGGGGTAATCTCTACAGCAAGACTTGTGGAGTAAAAAAGGAAGAAATAAATAAGCAGACAAATGGTGACCAAATATTATAGTATAGGCCCTGAAGGACAAAGAATTAAATTATCAGGAAAAAACCCACAGGAACGTATAAGGAAAGAAATTAAAGTAATAAGGATGTAATCTGGGGTGGGCAAATACATGTGTGGGAGCTGCGCAAAACTGCAACTGAAAAGAAAAGATCCAGGGAACACATCCACATACAGCAGAAATTCTGATACAACAGGCAAGTGAGAAAAGAAGAAACAACACTAATGTGTATCAAAGTATGTAGTTTCAATTAATATTGAAAAATAGAGAAAATAAAGAGAAAAGCCATGGGAAAAGCCATCCAAAAATTAAATTAAATTTTGGATAACCACAGAGGGTTTTTAAATCTATAAAAAGAGGCATTCTGGCAGCATGTGGAATTTAAACAAATGTTGGAATTTACATATCACCAACCCAACAGCCGATTAGACAGATGAGGGAGTTCTGGGCAGGCATCAGGAAATTTGCAGCAACCCTCCAAAAATACAACCAGCCAAAGCAGAGGTCATAGCTCTTTCAAGGACAGCTATCTCTCAGGGCAATCAACTTTCAACCACACCTCTTCACTGCTCCAGAGAACTAGAGTTAGGCTGGGAATTGCTATCAGAGCTGACCATTGCCATCCCTTGACATCCTAGTTTGAACTAATAGAATTATTTACTCTGTCTAGCGGGTCTGGCAAGACACAACTGATCTGAGATGGTCTGGGATTTGTAATTCTACAAGTGAACACTTCTTGGACATTTACAAATAACTCAAATCCCAGCTCCTCTGCTTCTCTCCATGGAGGATTCCTGATCAGGGAAGGGTGATAAGTCATCTTTTTTCATTAAGCTTCACTCAGCTTCCTTAATGAATATTCTGAATCTTCCTGGCAGATTCTCTCCACAATGTAACAATAGATGGATCTGCTAAGTATAAACTTTATATAAACCTCTCTTTGTAGTGGCAAATTCCCTACTTCAAGCAAAACCCAGGTGTTTTCCTATTTCTTAATGGGCATCTCTCATTGCTGTTTTTCTCATTGTGGTTAAAACATTCCCTTCTAAACAGATGGTTAGACTGACACTGTCAAGAATCAGCTTCGGTGGTTCCTACCTTCTTCTAATTGCTTCAGTATTTTTCAGTCTAATTTAAAGGAAGGTATGAGAAAAATGCTAAGCTGATTTCTCTGGCTAAGAAGCTCCTCACAGACAGCACACAAAAGTATTCACTGTCTTTATAAACAAAAGGTTTTGCTTTGGGGAATTTATTTTCCTCTTCCCTGCAGTAGGCCTATCTCCTACTACTTAGTTCTTTTTCGCTTTTGTACTTGGAGTTAGGCTTGATAAATTATTGACCTTAACTTTTTATTTATGTTTGTTGTGTTGTTGGTTTTTTTCAAGTCTTTATGTCTGTTTTTCCCTCTTGCTAAACTTTTTCCTTCATTCAGTTTATTTGCTTTGGATTGTATCAGTTTTTTGGTTTTCTGCTGTTCTCAGAAGCAAGCTATCTCATTGAAAATTCAGTTATTGGCTGCTGCTGCTTCTTTCTCTTTTTCCCTACATCAATACTCTCCCTGCAAAGAAAACAGAACCATAAAACCTCTAAGGTCAAGTAGCCTTTGAAAATGCTCATCATGGTGGGGAAAAAAAAAGAGTAGATTGCTATTCTTTGGAACTTTTTGTATACATAAAGAAGGAACCTCAGCACAAGAGGAGGGGAGTGATTTTCTATAGCATGACATAAGCCAAAGTAAACAGCCCAAAACACAGAGAGGCCTGCAGAAGTGGCAAACTATTTAACTTAAGCAGGAAAATGACTCAGAATTTCTCCTCGGATCGTTTTGCAGCTATACCATTTACCTTGGAATACTGCATGTGTTGACAAATTGCAAAATTCCCTTGGGAATTATGTGTTATTTTGGGCCACTGCTCATATTGGATTTTATGTTTGGCCTTACTCTTGCAAGAAATCTTACAGGTCTGATCATACAGTGAACGTTACCTGTCTGTAGGTATCTGTTATTCTCCCCTATATGAGGAAGACAGTCAACAACCTCAGCAGATACAGTTTTCACACTGCTTTATAAAAAAACCTACATGAGAATCCTGATTTAAAAAAAAAATATATTTTTTTTGCCTACTTCTTTTTCCTATTCTGCCATGAAGTTTAAGGAAGGTCTAAAGGGAACACCTAGAATAATTAGCTTCTGATGTTTCATTTTAGTGACATTTGTTGGTTACCTAAAGGGAAGGCAAAAGCTTCAATGTATAGATTATGCAGTAGGTGGGGTCACAAGTTTTGTTTTCACCTTGACATTTATTCATTGCAGATGGTGGATCAGCTACTTGGACAAACATTCTCCAGATTTAAAACTTCAGTCTGAAAACCTATGACACAGCTTTCACATCTACTGAGCACCAGCCTTTTCCATTGATCCTACATGAGCAATGGGAGTATTCAGCACATGGCAAGTAATCAAAAGGTACCATGCAACACAACTCACACTGTAGAATTCAAATGGAAAGAAATTGTTAACAGTTCTACTTCGTTCTTCAATGCCTTGTTCTACAATTACCGTTCCACTGCCTGAATATCTTCATTTTGAAAAATGACATTAGGGAAATACCTATACATGTACATAAGAAATAATTTCCAATTGATTTTGGTTAAAAGCTAGGAAGTCTGCATAAATAGTTGTCTTTGATGTCCTCTAACAAGCTTAAAAGCGGTAATAACCAACTCAAAGTGCTAGAAATGACTGTGCATGTCAACTGCCTGATGGCTGATCATTTCTTATGCATAAGCATGTATTTTTGTTACCTTGATTGCTGGAATGGGCTTCTTCGGAATGAAATGCTTTTTCTCAGGAAGCACAGCAGCCATGCTCTGTTCCTTCAGTTTAATCTTGTTCTCAGCTATTAACTTTTTGCGTTGTTCCAGGTACGGCCCAAAACTGGGTAGTTTCTGAAACAAAAATCAGGAAACATGATTATGTTTAATGAGCAGGTGTGGCAAAAAAAGTTGAGTCGGATCCCAAGGGCAAGATCCTGAGCCTTTGCAGAGTGCTACTTGCTTCTTATTCAGGAAGCTGAAATTGAAATTAGTGAGACTGTAGCAGAGTGAGAAGTGAATAAAAATATGAACTTCAGGATCTGTTTTGAAAATATACACTGAATATTAAAATATTAATATACCACAGCAGAAAAACAGCTGAATTGCAGGTCAGCATCCAACAGTCCTCTATTTCCCCATTGCATACTTGCTTATATATAAAAATGTATCATGTTAAATAATTCAAATGTGTAACTTTATTTCTATAGTAAGTGGAAAGGTATCATGAAACTATTGGTTTACTTAGAAGGGTTCCACCAGTGTTTAAGATTATATCTATGGATATCTGAACATATCAATATATGTTTAAAAGCTTACAAACATGTATTTTGCATTTGGATAATAAAATGCTGTCTTGACCTGTCAAATAAGGCCTAACAATCACCAAATGAACTAAAACACATTCTAGTCTTCTAACTTACCTTCATGTCCCACTTGCAGTCTTTTCTACAACATTTAATCCTTGAAAACAATTAAGCAAACTCTAGAGGAAGATTTCACAGAATTGCAAAAATTTAGTCTCACCCAGGAAAATGAAAGTGCTGGTTCAGATTTCTTAAAGCATCCAGGGTCCTGAGAGAAACAGTCCTTTGCTTACCAAGCTGCTGTAGTGTGCCACAACCATAGACTTAGGTGAATGGAAAATGGTAGAAAACACGGGATTTTTAGTTGATGCAAAGGACCGTGCCCTTCCTCCCCTGAAAATAGTTTCTTATTCTGAGAAAGTATTTTATCCACCTAACTAAACCCTGTTCAGAAGCTGCTGCAGAAACTAGCAGGTAGTAACAGGGGACACACAGTCTCAGCAGTTGCTACCGTTAATTCGCGCTAATACTACAACCTCAAAGAGCATATTGAACAAGAGAGAGGACTGCTGTTGTTATCAATTTTTTAAGTAGGAATTTCAATGTGAATTTTAAACCCAGTATTATTTAAAAATTTAGAAATTATTATTTTTTAAAATGAAGTAAATCCAGAAGAGGTTACCTTTCTCTTCTGCTAATCCTTTGGAGAAAAATTCCTCAATGAGCTCTGTCAGTCATGATACCTAACCTTGGGACCTCAGGCTTCTTGTTATGACAAATAAAAGCTTTCTTGGCTGCTAGGTTTCTGAGCATACAGCCAGAGGTTAGTTCCTTGAAATGCTTCCCTGCTTCCAGGACTTGGTTTGTGGCCTCAATACATTTTTAACGTCAAGTCAGAACAAGACTTGCAGCCTCATGGTGCTCTCCAGAGGAGGTGCCCTCCTGCAGCCTGGGACTGATGCTGTACCCTGGGACAAAGCCTCAACTAGGCAAATGCAAGAGCAGAACTGTGGGAGATGGTGCAGACCCCGTCTGTATCAAATCCAGATGTACCCCAAGTTTGCCCACTGGCAAAGCACTCTTGTTTTGTTTGTTCAATCAAAACTTTGTTCCTGAATGTCATGTTGAAGGGCTTCCTCACAGACATAAACCAGCTTTCCCTTCTGTGCAGTTGCCATCCGTGATCTTGGAAAGGAAATGTTCTAGGATGTCTTCAAATAAGGCTTTAAATATTACTGCAAGCTAATATTTATTTTTTTATATTTATACATTTATTATATTTATAATAGTTACATTTTTACTGTAAGGTAGTGGCCTTACATACCAAAGTCAAATAAGACAGTAAAACCAGAATTATTTTACACAGGAAAATGAGTTGAAGGAAGAATTAGTCTAATTTCAATCTAATCAATAGGCTATAAAGCACACACATAGAAACTCAGTTTTTATGTGACTTTTAAAGAGCCTAAGACTTTTCACAAAAATCTAAAAAATATACATTTAGATAAAAAGTGTTCTTGCACGTCTGCTAGGCTGCATCAATTAGAAATAAATTTTGGCTACAAATAAGTAGTAGCTGTGTCGCTGAGAAACTATTAACTCTCCATAACTTATGTGCTGATGCCAACAACTTTGGGCTTGAGAGGGCAGGAGATCTGATGACAAAGTGGTTTTGGACTCTTCCCTGTCTGGCCAGGAATTGAATTGCTGACTTTCAGAGTAGGTGGCAAAGCTAATTTTGCTGAGGTTTTAACTGAAGTAGTAGAGAGAGGAGACAGTTTTTCATGGCTCGACTGATTGAAGATCATCTTTGGGAAGAATAGCTAAATCTTTGCAGAACAAATCCTTTACTTTTGTGTTTTTTAAATGTATGCCAAATCTCCTAATAGCTACAGACAGAAATACTGAGTATATTGAAATGAAATAGGTGGTCTAAGGAAAAGTGGAAAAAGAATTAATTTCTGTTTTATAGGTGTAGAGCAAAGCTCAAAATTCATTAATTAATTTTCTAAGTTTTTAGATTTTTACATCTAGCATAGCTGCTAGCTGGAATGTGCAGCAGATATTTTGAAAAGTGTGCAATGCCATTAGTACCATAATTCAGATGTTTTGTAATGACATGCATGCATTTAAGCTATATAATCTGTATCTTTTAAAAAATAAATGAAATTATGATTAATCTAGAAAACGAACATCCAGCCTTAGTCTTTGCTGTGCATTGCTGTTTTTCCATAAAGAAATTGATTGAATGGAATTTAAAATAATTAAGGAAACACCTAGGTCTTAGTCCAGGTTTGGTCATAACACAGTGAGCTTCTCCTGACTTGACTGTGCGCCCATACAAATGGGCTGGTTATTTTGTGTTTGGGGTCTAGTAGTTCACAAGCAGCCAAGCCAAACTGCATCAAACAACACTGTAAACTAGCAACCTTTTTCTAACAATAAATAATACATGAAAATGTAGCCTCAGGAGCTTAGGAAGGACTTACTGATGGCTCCCCTTATGAGTAATGCACAGCTATAGGGAATGCTGATGAGACTGCTTATTGTTCACATCTGTGGTTTCAAACAATTTGGAGACAAAGGCCGTAAGAAATGGCAAACAATATTTTAATGAAGTGAGTTCTGGATAGACCAGGAGTGGAAACATGTTGTAATAACTGCTGAAGAGATGGATATTTAAGATAGTTTAATATTAAATCACCTCTAAGCATTGTAGGAGATATCTCTTGAAGCACATGGGGGATTTAATAGCACAATTCCCAATGAAAGCAAAAGCACAGAACTTGGTGAGTTTAACTGTTTGCTTTTGAAATCTTTTCACAATATGCTGTGGGTTGTTTTATTTTTTTTTAATTTCCAGATATTCCAATGTCACTAAACTCTCCATACACTGATATCTTTGTCATATCAACATCTGCCTAGAAAAAAAAAAAAATGTGGATCATATCAAGCATTTAGAAGATTGCAACAAACACAGTAATTAGATAATTCTTGTCTACTTATGTATCTGTATCAGTGATGTCTATAGCTGCATTATTTGTATCCATCTGCCTCTATATAGACATAATTCAATGTGTTTCTGTTGGGGGATAACATCAAGAATGGAGCCAAAATAAATATATTAAATGGTATTATTTCATTTTTATAATTGCATTATCACAAACTGGAAGCGTGAAGTAGTGTGCTGGAGTATTTTACAGAAAGAAAGAAAAAATCCAAATCCTCCCTGCTCTGAACTTCCAAAAGCTACCTTTTAACTGATGAACTGTATAAATCTCCAGTAACACTGTGATTTTTGTTTCAGTAGTTTCTCTAGGGATTCATCATTGATGAATTTGTTCTCACCAGAAAAGCTAAATCCTACTCATTTAAAGATAACAGTAGCTTCCACTAAAACTGTGTCTATCCAGATATAAAAAAGCATTAGCCTGCCAATAGTGAACTGACAACATAATAAATCAACAGTGAAACCTTAAGCCAGAAGAGCTTTAAGGTGAATAAGTCTGTTTTGATTATAATTTATTCATGGATCAATCTAAGGGTAATTGACCATATTATGAACTAAAAAAGGTGCTTGTTTCGTAATGGTAAAAAGTAGAGAGAATCTTCCACTTCAGCTCACTGCAATTTTTATGGGCACACCAGCAAGTAGTCTCACTCTGGAACAGGCTGGTGAACAGGGCAGTGCAATGTGTGTCAGATGGCTTGGACTTTATTTCTAACTTTGAAACTAAACTGCTCCTTATGCTGGGAAAGTCCATGTATGTCTCCATGAGGTAGCCATGGGTTGCTTATTTGGGAGCTGCCTCCTACTAAGGGGCTGGATGCTATCTACCATTAGAAGACCCAGATTTCAACTGGCACATCTTGGTATCATCATAAACCAAAAAGGAGCAAGTCTTCTACAGAACTCCAGTGGATCTGAAATATATCTTGCTGGTATAAGCTGATGAGATGAGGCGCCAAAAAGAACACTGGAAAATAGTAATTTTCCTAAAAATCATTTTCAGGGAGCAGGTAAAGGAAGAACCTAAACAAAAGATTCTAGGGATCACTGGCTCATGGAAATTTAGGGTACCAGTATCATGTAGCTATGAGGCAACACATTTCAAAAATACTGTTTCCTTCATGTGTCAAGAATTGCCCATGTTGAATGTAAGCTCATTATCCAATGTTTTTTATATGTGAGTATTACCTCCATTCTGAGATATGAAAGCGTGTATGTGTTCATTCTCTGAATTACTCTTGTGCACATTTAATGTGTAAAAAATTTTAGGTGACACAGTGATGTCCCTCATGAATCTGGAAATGGAATTGAAGCCAAATTGTCTTATTTTTTGTACTTTACATTTTTCAAGTGTAGATGTTTCTGCTTGCACATAGTAAAACTAGAGGACAAGAGTGAAGAGTGAAAAATGTCTGACAGACTGAACTGCTAAAGGAGAGTTCAAATTGCTCTACTAAAATATTCTATACTGGTTGCAGTAGAGATGCACCAAACAAAGGCCCACGTACTCTGTAGCTATGCAAATGGATGGATAATTGTCACACCAAAACTTTGCCAAGTAGCGGCAGACACTAGAGTGTTCTAAAACGCTAGTCTGTTTTAGAAATCAAACAAGAGGTGGCTCTTACTCTTTCTTCTCTGTGGCATGTTTTTCTGAATAGATCTTTCTCTGAAATTACTTAACCAACAGCTTTTCCTCAAAGAAGGAGAGAAAAAAGAAGGAGAAAATATAAATTCTCTAAATGATTGGAAAGGACAAAGGTGGTCAACTACGTTCACAGAATCACAGAGTACTTGAGATTGGAAGGGACGTCTTGAGACCACCCAGGTCGACTCCCTCCTCAGAGCAGGGTCAGCTACAGCAGGTTTCACCAGTTTGTCTATGAGGATGCTATGCCAGACAGTGTTGAAAGCCTTGCTAAAGATAACACCAACAACTCTCCTCTCATCTACTGAGCCACTCATCTCATTGTCATAGGCTACTGAATTGGTCAAACATGGTTTTCCCTTCTTAAATCCAGGCTGACTACTCCCTTCCTATGAAGAATAGTTGGTCTATAGTTGGTTTAGTTACTGTCCCCAAATACCACTCTCTCACATAAATATATATTGCTTTGCTGCCTTGGCAGAACTGGATCTGGAAAGGTTTCTCACTGACTTTAGCCAGCAGCTGGGCAGGTAAAAGCCATGAGTGAAACAGCTTGGGAGGCTACACAGCCAAGCAACTACCTCAGACGCGGTTAAAGCTATAAAGATTGCAGACAAGAATGAGTAGCTGTGATGAGGGTAATAGGTGAAGTAGGACCCCTGAAAGTGGAAGAATGGTACAGGAAGGCAATCAGATAAGAGGACTATTAACATTTAAGCAAGGTAGACAGCTGTCCTCACCCAGGAACTACAAGAATTTAAATCGGGTTTGTATGGGTCATTTTATATGCTCTCAGCACAAAGGTTTTAGTAATGTTTGACCCCCACTTGTTCACGTGGAAAACTTCTCTATTTGATATATAAAGTTTTCTGGACAAAGCAGTTTCAATTTTAATGATTTTTTCCAGTTGCTTCTGAATCCTTCAAGTTTATTTTTTGTAAAGTCTGATGTGCTCAAAGAGGCTGCATATAGAGAGAATACTTATTACACGCTGCCCATACATGTAGCCTTGACCGTACTTTGCACTGCACAATGATTTCCATGCAGTGGTCTGCCTCCACCCTCTTGCAACTTTACAACCATAACAACAACAAAAGAGTACTAAAGTTTCCTGAAGTGGTGTCTGCTTTCTTACTTGTTCTTAGATAATACAATGAAACGTGACTCCAACATTTTCAGAGAGGAAGAAAACAAAAAGTCCCAGTACCAAAGAACAGCAACAGTAATAACAACAAAATCTTTTTGCAAGTTCAAGGTAGCTTGTGCACTTTCTGGGGGAAAAAACAAACAAACAAAACCAAAACCAACCCAACAATAAAGCCAAAAGCTGAATTCTGTTCCTCTGAAGGTGGAAATAACATGTATTCTTAGATACACAGAGAAAAGATTTTGCAGAAGCTTTCTCCACTAACTGGGTAAACTGTTTAACTAATAAAAACTAAGAGAAAAGTGAAGCTACTAATTCTTATTCTTTTAGATCTTCCTATTTTTTCAGACATTCAAAGCTAAATTCTCTTAAATAGCTGCTCTTCTCTGTGTCAGTCTGGCAATGCTAATGCATGGGCCCTTCCCATACACTGCCTGGTAAGGGCCCATGGCACGAAGGAGTAATCCAGATGGCAGTAGGGTTCATCTCAAGCCCTCCAGCAGAGAATCCTGCAAGAGCCTTCCCCGTGGCATGTGGGCAGGCAACATGGATGGGATACTTAACTCTATCAGTTTCCATCCGACAGTGAGTTTCTTGGGCCAACACCAGTTGTTACAGCCCCCAGGGGCACTGTAGTTATATCAGCAAGAAGCCACAGAGAATCTGCCCCTTGTAATAAAGGGTTCACACATTCCCACAGCTCTGTTTCTTAGAGCTGAGACATTAGTGGCATCACTGCCTTTAATGATGTGGAAATGCCTTCGAAATAAAGGACAGAACACAATTCTTCAGGAAAAAAATGAACTCTGCCTTTCACTTATTTTGATTTTTTTTTTCTTGGAAGTTGTATTTGCTTGCCTCAATAATCTGCAATTACTGCACAGAGTCTCATTCCTGTAACCTCTGCTCCCCACAGTGCATACGTAAGTACCGCTGCATTTAGTCACTGGGCGATTCTGCCCGCTCTTCAGGCTACGACTATTTAAAGCGGGTGAGCTCACCCCCAGCCCCGCTGTAATTCTGAGACTAAACAGAACATTATCGTGTGTTCTAGGAAAACACATTGCTGTGACCTCACCATGACATATATAGTACCATGCTTCAGCATGCAGATAAAAACATTATTTAAAATAACAAATATTTTTTCTTTCATCATTTTTCTAATACTGCCAAAATGTTCTCTACTAGCTCAAAATCACGAACAAATTATTCTTCATGTTCTACCTCAAATGTTTGGTTTTTAGCACCTTCTATATACCAAGCAAAGGAAAAAGATTTTAAGATTACAGGCTTACTATAGTGCAGGAAAAATTTACATTCTATAAATGTACTAAAGTAATGAAATATTAATCAATAAAACAAAAAGGAGTTAATATTTGAAGCAAGCTTACACATTTACAATCAAAAGCCAGGATGACATAGATGATAAAGAAAATGTTACCTTCTGGGGTGAAGAAAAGAAGATGCTGATACACACTACTGTGCTACTTCATGAACATCTGGCAGTCTGTCACTTAATAGACAACAACATCTTCTCTAAACAGAAGAGACTTGAATTCATCAGGGATTCCTGTAGTACAGTATGTGCTTAACTTAAGTACCTGCTTTCTGTGATTTCCATAGATTACCATATTCATGACACTGTGGAGTGAAAGCATTCTTCTCACTCTCTAACCAGAACATGCAAAAGAAATTAAAACATTGGCAGGCACTTTGTCTCCAGTTTGTTGGACACGTGAGGAAAGGACTTTCCACCCGTTTATGCAGATGAAATTCTGTCAGCTAAGCAGCAGCGTAACAAAGATGTCAGCAGAATGGCTATTAACAAATAGCTGACAGGCAAGCAAATATAACTGCATTCAAATGCGTGTACAAAATGTGGATCAGTATCAGTTGAGCCTTAGTATTGGAAAAAAATTTTGGGCAAACAAGATTTAGTATTTTTACTGGTACAGAAGTAAAAATACATCAAACCAGTATTCACATTTTCATTTGCATCTATACGCTGTAGTTTATATATATCCATTTATTCAGCTTATATGCTTCCCATATCAATGTTGTAAATTACCTGAACATATGAAAAAAGACCATTGCTAGATACTTTGACCCACCTTCTCCTCCAAGCCATTCAGAACAACTCTAAAATCATCTGTTTCTTTGGATTTTACCATCCTCTTCTGGGGGTACATGTACTGAGATTGAACTCTAGCAGTACCTAATGACTGTTTTCTAGGTCCTTTCAAAGAAGTTTCAGAGATGCTGACTAGACTCTTAAGAGAGAAACATTGATCTTTTCTTACTACTATGAGAAAGCATTAATATCCTTGCTGCTATGGCTACATTAGTGGTTACCAACCAATTTGTCGGTCATAGATTCTGCTGTATTAAGCTGAATTTGCCAATTCCACCTGTGCTAAATGAGCTGGGTCAGGTACCAGGAGCAGCCTAGTCCTGTTTCTGGAAGTGTGAAGCCCCATGAAGCTGCATTTAAACTGCCTACATGATCCATGTGAAACAGTTCAAAAGCTCCTTGAGCAACATGACACTACCATAGAGCCCAAGGGCAGATACACCCTGTCAGCAGGAGCAGGTGAAATGCTCACGATCTACTTCCTCCTTTTAGCTTTCCTACATTCCCTTCCAGCATCTCCCTGGTGGAAATACAGCTCTAGACACCCTGCAGAATTAGACATAGAAAATCTATGTCCGCACCATGGCCTATAAAAAAATATCCAGTCTAATCAGTCATGGACATCAAATTCATGCTCTCAGGGGAATGGGAGACTAGGCAGAGAGGGCCATCAGCAACCACCTCTTCCAGCCCCTGAAAGAAATGAAGATTTTGAAAGCCACTCCATGAGGTTTTTTAGTACATACAGTAAAATAACAACTGCTGCCACTGTGTGCAAAGAAAAGTGCATTTTCACCACTGCTAATGTGTTTTAGCTGCAAATTTACCTGTCATGTACTTTTTGCTAACCATTAAACCTTACACAAGTGGTAAGAGCATACATTTTTTCCATTCTGCTGGAACCTTTGCAGATTTTTGTTTTGCAGATTTGTATTTTGATTTTTGTTTTGATTTTTTTTTATCGTGCCTTTTTAATTTTGATGTATTTTTTTGCATGGAAGCTCCATATCGATTACTGACTTGCCCATATTGTGAACAGCATATCATTTCAATATATCTGGAATCAACTTTTTCCCTGGTGGAATACACATCACATAACTATACATATATTATTGCACTAATAGATTACTTAAATGCAAACTACTGCTAATAATTCCTAAGCAAACCTTCTTCCACTTCGGATTCATTGTAATCCATCTTTAATGGCAGATGAACTAAAGTACTTATCCTCCTTCTGCACAGACTACCAGGCCTTCCCTCACTCATCCCTAACACATGGTAATCCTTCCATCTCTACTTCACACAATCCTAATTTAAATGTAAAATATTTGGTGCAGACAAATGAGCTCTAGTCGACTGTTGCAGTTATGACCAAGGAGCCTAACATTGCCTTTTAGAGTCTTCAAGCTCAAGAATACAATTATTTTTATTATCAGCTCAATAATCTAAACTCACTACATTTCTTGCTAAGAGTTGTAATACAAATAGTTCTGGCATTAATAGTAAGAGCTTCCATCTCTAGATAGTAAAAAATCCAACTTCAGTTGGTGAGAGGTAGGATTAGAAAATGCTGAATGCTCTCCTGTAGCAGAGTTTGGGTATTCTGGTTTGATTAGGGCCTTCCAACAGTTTTTAAGATGTGACAAATCAACATGTAATATATGACAATAAAAACATTATGAAAATATAGTCAGATGGAGAAATTAGAATGGTCCACTGAAATAAAGTGATGATGAAGAATTTTGATAATTTGAAGATGATCAGAGGGCTGGAGCACCTCTTCTACGAAGACAGGCTGAGAAAGTCGGGGTTGTTCAGCCGTGAGAAGAGAAGGCTCTGGGGAGACCCTATAGTGGCATTCCAGTACTGGAAGAGACTGCAGGAAACCTGGGGAGGGACTTTTTATAAGGGCATGTAACAACAGGACAAGAGGTAATGGCTTTAAACTGGAAAAAGGTAGATTTAGGTTAGACATTAGGAAGAAGTTCTTCCTATGAGAGTGGCGAGACACTGGAACCGGTTGCCCAGGGAAATTGTGCATGTCCCATACCTGGAAGTCTTCAAGACCAGATTGGATGGGGCTTGGAGCAACCTGGTCTAGTGGGAGGTGTCCCTGCCCATACAGGGGGTTGGAATTAGATGATTCTTAAGGTCCCTTCCAAATCAAACCATTCTATGAAGTTATTAAAACTTTTAAAAAGATCTGAGAACAAATAAGTAATTGCTAAAATTAATATTCTCTCAAACTAATCTTATGAATAAAATATCAATAATGCATTACAAAACTAATACCTTCACTAAACTGATATAAATGCTTCCTAAATCACCATCAGGCACTGAGGAGATGTCAATGCGTAGGTAACAAAGTAATAAATGCAATATAAAAGCCTAATGTAGACAAACAGAAAAGTGCTCATTAGAATCAACCTTCCAAGTCACCCACAGTGCCTCTCTTGCATACTCATCTGTCTTTATAACAGCTAAAATATAGTATCAAAAGTATCATTATATTCTGAACATGACATTACAATGGTCAAACATTCTAAAATGCTAATTTGATTAATTTTCACTCAACTCATTCAGAGGAAGAATTCAATTTTTAAAAATCTAACGTGCAAGTCATTAGAAATACAGATCACAGGCATACATCAGTGTATTTTTAAAAACTACCTTGTTTTAAATTACAATAATAGCTTTAAAATGAGTTCTGATCATCTTATTACTACAAGACTTCACTGATTTGTATACACAGTTAGGTTTGCAAGTATATGCATTCAGCTTGCCCTCTGCTATTGAACGTAAGCACAATCACACACTGCTTCAACAGGCCACCCACTTTTTCACTGGTTCTGTGCTCCTTACAGACAAACAAGGGAGATAGTAAACCTTTCCTTTACACATCTCTTTGCACTGGGTACTCACTCGTTGGGCTGTTTTGCAGGTAAAAAGGATTGCACAGCACAACAAACTCTGTAACTTACACTTGCAAAGATGCCACAAGCCTTTATGCGTGGCTGACCTTTACACGTGCAAGTGGTTACACAGCCTGAGGCTATGCCTGCATTACAGCAACGAGTCAGGACCACGACTTGCTGCCTGGCCACAACCAACCCATTCTCCTTGGACATGCACACATGGTTCCATCTGACTTC
This sequence comes from Hemiprocne comata, assembly GCA_020745705.1. Classification (NCBI taxonomy): domain Eukaryota; kingdom Metazoa; phylum Chordata; class Aves; order Apodiformes; family Apodidae; genus Hemiprocne; species Hemiprocne comata. The sequence continues at coordinate 14,137,246 of CM036593.1, read as the reverse complement.
ATCACAGGAGTTACAAGTGCCCAATGAAAGATAAAATGAAGCATACAGTGTACTCCTTTTTTGCACTGTTTGAAAAAACTGTCATGTCTTCAGCTGTTCTGCACCCAGATAGCTCCAGATAATACACCTCTTCATGGAAGAGTGATCACAGAAGCCCCACAGAGCTTTGCTGCTCAAAAACTTGCTGTATTTAAAAACCTCATCCTTATTTAAATTGAAAAACAAAATTATTTTTATTTCTTGACAATAATTTATCCTGTTAAAGTTATGCCAGATATTTATAGTGACTCAATCTACAGGTCAAAAAAAAAAAAAAATTATAGCCATTTTGACCATATGGCAGAAAGGGAAACAAAATTTTCTACTTAGTGCAGCTTCTCTACATTAATGCTGTCTACAACAGCACTGCTGCTATAAAGGTCATCGATGACATAATTTAAATTATTATAGATAATCCATGTCATCTGTCTGCCTGACTTTTTTTCCCCTCCATATTTTATAGAGGAGCTGTGTATTCTGATGCATAAAGCTCCTAGGAGAGCTGCAGTCTGAGCAGCCTACCAAGCCAGGAGCAGTCACCACACAGGAGAGATTTGCTGCTTCTCCTCAGGAAGGCTGGGATCACTTCCTGCCTCCAGACAAGATGTAGCGAGTGGTCCTGCAGCAAGTCTCTTCCCAAATATCCACTCTTCCTGTGTGCAGATCACTTCAATGAGCCATGACACCATGGCAGGACAAAACTGCTTCCCATCAGGTGTGCACCTGGAGCATGCTGGGTGTGCAGGGAGATGAGGCAGGGTAGGAAAATGAAGCTTAGCTACATGGGCTTCATGGATAGCCACAGCACAAAGCCAGCTCACAGTTTTGAAATACTTAAGCAGCGCTTGATTTTGCTGGAGATACAGCAGGGTTGCCCTCTTGTGCCCAAGGCTGCTGAAAATGCTGGGTGTGGAGCTGGAGCGCTCACTCACCAGGCAGGGGGTAGGAGAAGGGGCAAGGATGTGATGGGAAGTAGTTGAGTGAGGAATGGTGGGGTTCTGCTAGGCAGCTGCCAGGCACCCTCTCAAGTCTCCTCCTGTGCCACCCCGGGCTACTGCCTGCGCTGACAGTAATTTGACTGACAGAGCACCTCGTGCTCCTCAGCCATTGTACATCTCAGTCCCTTTCCAGATGTTGAGCAATGCACATCACTGCAAGTTTAGCAGCATTCCCTTGTGGCTACTGGGGCGGGGGGTGGTGTTGGGGTTTAGTTCTGGCTGTATAAAATGCTTTCTTGATGGTTATTTTATACTGCATAGCTTCCCACCCTTAAAACATAAGCAATGAAGTTTTCACTAGCACACATTCCTCCAGTATGTCTCAGCTGAGCTGCTCCTACACACTGCTGGTGCACGAGGAAGCCTTTTTGGAGGTGGTGTGCTCTACGTATGCTTCACCCAAAGAGCAGTGCCTCTCCTGCCCTGCCTTGTGCCATATAATGGCCTTGGCATTTATGTGCTGCACTGTGGGATATTTTGTACAGCTCCTTTATATATGAGAAGACTCCAGTGAATTACAGAGATTATATTCATAGCGTGGTTTTGTTTAGCAATCACCTCAGAGGACTGTACAGATCTGAAAAGTATTGAAAAATATTGTGAGATGGTTTATGAAGACCACTAATCTTCAAACTGACCCATTTTTAGGTGCGGGTCTATCCTGCATGGTGTTTACTTTTTAGGAGCTGGGTAACAGCCTTTGGGAGGTCAGCAATGATCCCAGTGCTCCAGGAGTCAAATGCAATTTCATCTAATTTTATTTCATTTTAAATTGATTGCCTTGGTAATTTCAAGCAGATAGATGAGAATGTAATAATGATCAGCTTCAGCTTGTGCTGTTCTGTTTCTGCATCTATACAGCTATGGCAGTGATCCCAAGCAGCCCCATTAGTTCTTCTTGCTGTAGGCAAGAAGTTGCTTCTTGATACTGTTTGCTAACACAGGTTTGATTTCAAATTCCTTTTTCTTCCACCTGTAGCTGCCCTTACGGGTGCTCAAAAGGTACTGAGGTAGTTACTGTTTAATTCTTTTATCTAATACATTTGCAAATATATGAGTATTGCATCAGAAACTGAAACTACTTTTACTTTTCTAAGTTGGAAAACAAAAAGACTTGAGGCCTCTTTACTTTCACTTTCCTTACTGCTTTTGCTCTGAGTGCAGAGAACATTCTATTAACAAAGTGCTCTCCTGGCTGCATTGCTCTCATCTGCCTAGAGGTTACCCCACACCTTTAAAACACTATGCAGATACTTTGCTACAGGGATCTGACAGCTTGCTATCTATTTGAGCTAAGTTTTCTGACTTTTTATAGGTAACTTTTATGAATTGTTTAGTCACATGCTTCATTCGTTCACTTGATTTAGTTAAAAGCAGAGTATTTGTGTGTTATCGGTACTTCCTGATATTTTCATTCATTCAACTTCTCTTGGTAATTTACATTGTCTCGCTGGTATTTTGATTATTGTATTGTGTAATATGGTCAGCAGGTTTAGATTCTCACAAAATAACAAAAAAAATATCTCTTATCCAGCATTTACTGAAGTTGAACTGTCCAGTTGGCATTCAAACTCTCCTCTGCTTTTGTGCTGCTGCTCTTAGTTTAAAGTTCATGCTTGTGCAAATGGCACCAAAAGTTTATTTTTGCTCTTATGTAGTGCATGAAAGCCACATAGATGCAATATTACATTTTCTGGGTCAGCTTGTTTTCCTGATGTGGTGCATTTTTTCTTTTTGCTATTGTAAGCAAGCTTTGGCAAAACAACTTTCTTGCCAATCCAAAGAATTCCACATGCAGGGCAATTACGAGTAGATTTTTTTCCTCTCTGCTTTGTGCTAATGCATTTATGTTCGCACAAAATTTTTCCTTGTCTATGAAAACATTTTCTTTTCTGACTGGTTAATGGCTTCTGTCTCTGCTCCACTGGTGGTTGGCCTGGGCTTGCTCACCAGTTGTGCACATTAACTCTGCATTGCTGTAATGCTGCTGCATGAGCTCTCCGGGTACCTCTACATTAGTGTTTTAGTTCAGATCAGGAGAACACCTTTGAAGTGAATCTCCTGATTATCCCCACATACTGCACTTTGGTTCTTATGGCAGAGCAGTCTCAGAAAGTACAGACTGAATTTTATTTTGGATGAAATGAAACCTGAATGTGTGCTCCAGGAGTGCACCTAAAATGAGCTCCAGCTGCTAATGGGCATTTAGCCTGAGTCCGGACTAAAGCCTGAACACAATAAAAAAAACCCTGGAATGCATACTGTGTGGACATCAGTCTGCAGCATCAACCATTTCATTCTGCAGCATCAACCATTTCATTCTGCAACCTCATTCCTATTTAGCCTATTTGTCTGCACTACTTCTTAATGTTAACATAGCTTCTGAGTGCTCTGCGACTTCATCCCACCTACAAACTAAATTCATCCATAAGGATGCAATGAACTGTTAGCTGTTTTATCACATCCGGAAAGACAGTGAGCTATCATTTTTTTAGACTGTCCATAATTGGATAATGCATAAATACACACATACATTACTCATGCCATGCAGAAATATGCAAATTAGCCACACACTTACATTACATTACATTCTATTACATTTTAGGTAGATGCGACTTCTGGAGATTTTCTAAAAAAATTCAGAGTTTTTCTTGATTTTGGAGCCTGGGGCTGTGAGAGGTCTTTTTTCCAGTTCAGTTTTAACTAACATCCAATATAGCTCTGTTTTATGTCCATCTGTCCATCTTTCATGCCCACTCACAAAGTACTGTAATAACTGTTTTCTCTTTTATTTTTCTTTTCTGAGTCTTTTGCAAGACATTCAGTCTATATCCACAGTTGTAAATCAGTGTCTGGGAAAGTTCCTGGGCACAAGGATGTTGTCATCTACCCTAACAAAGCATTACATTTTCTTGCCTGCTTTTGGCCTGTGCTGACTATCAGTGTCCCAGGCATTTCTTGGAGAGGCTTTAGAAGTTGGCATGCTCCAGGAGCCATTCCCAGCAGGCAACCTGCCTGCAGCCAACCTGCTTTGGAGACTAACAGCTTCAGATCATCGGCACAGGCTGCTCGGTGCCAGCTGGCCTAAACACCTAGGAATATTCCTGGGCACATTTAATTTGAAGGTACAGACATATCTCTCCTTTTTGAAGTTAGGTGCCTACAGGAATCTAGTCACTTCTGATGTCAGTGCCCAGGCAGAATGAAGTAAAACAGTGTAACATCCTACTAGTTTCAATAAACACCATTCTCTGTCATCAGGGACTTTCTGGAACTACAGTTACAAAGCTTAATACAGAACCATAAAAAGTATGTCCTAGTATGGAGTTATTTATCACATATATCACTGCATTTTTTAACATGTAAGGACATCTCTTTTGTCTTCTTTGCAAAAATAGAACTACAGCTTTAAAAAGCCAAGAAAATAAAGTTCCAGCATGAACCAAAGTATGGGCTGTATCTTCAATCTAGTCTTAAAGCACACTCCTGCACCAGGTGTGACCTTAAAATAAATTATTTCTCCCTTCTATAAGTACTTAAAAACACGGAATTCCTTTCACACTCTGCAAAATGCTGCAGTAGTGTTAATTAGGAAGCGAAGTCACCTCACAATGCTATAAAGTTTTATTTTAAACACTTTAACTGGTATCGGTGACACTGACACTGGTACTGATAGACCATAAAATTGTAATATTTTGCTTTAACTCTCCTTTCTAAGCAAAATAACAGCTTTAAAAAGTTAAGAGTTTTTGATTACTTCCACAGGTGCTCTGCTATCAACTGCTTTTTTTTCCTTAAGAAAACTTTGCTTCAAAGACTTTAAAGATTTCCCCAAGAGAAACGAGTACATTTGGGGGTCCGTTGACTCCTTTTTATAACAATGAAACTGATCTGAGATATGCCAAATAATTAGCAGCTCCTAATAACACTACTGGGAGTATGGGTCCTATCTGAAAACTAGCCCAGACACCTTGTTCCTCTCTTCAAGAACGAGAAATACCTTGAGAATTCTGGTTACAATGTGGTACTTTTTCTGAAAATAATACAAATTGAATATGCACAGCATCAGTCGGGGCAACAGAACTGGGAACTAATTTTAATTTCCTTTCAGTATTTAATTAGGTTTCTAGAGCCTGCCTCTCAGTGTCTCTGTTTCTGTTCCCAAAGACAAAAGAAAAGAGATAAAATGGACACTTGTTTCATACTGTTGTCTTCCTTTGCAAAGGTTTTATGCCACCTTCATCATTAAAATATCCCAGCAGTGCCTGTTAACTAACGAACTCCACCTGTCTTGCAAGGCTCACCTTCTCTCCCATTCTCATTCTTTGTGTATGGGACAGATTGCTTTGTTTTACTAGGATTTTAGTAATTTTCTTCCTGTAAAAACAAAAGCAAGCAGCAACATAGATACACTTCTGAACAGAGAAGGCAAAGTTGGAAAAGTGCTGTCTACTCTCAGGGTGAAAGGCAAAGGCACTGACTGAATCTTAGGACCTCTGGGAGCTTGTTCCACAGTTGTGGACATGCCCCAAACCCACTCAGTCACCTTACACAGCGATATTATAAAAAGAGTATTGCTGAAAATCCAGCAAGCACAAGGAGTGAATGGAGAATAGTCTTCCCCTAGGGTTTAAGCTAGCATGTAAGATACAAAGGATCTTTTGGTACTGACGGTGCTGAAGAAAAGAGCCAAGAACTGGTTTTCTATTCTGTGCTGAGACAGCCCATTCAGGGCTTCCCTGCCACCAACACTTCTCATTGCCAGCACATGCAGGAAGCCACGGGGGAAAAAAAAAAAAGAAAGAAAAGAAAAAAAAAAGTGGAGGTCATACTGGAGGTCAGTGCTTCATCCGAGATGAGGAAGATGGGTTTTTTCCTTCAGAATGTGCTGAACCTTACAGGTGAACTGCTGCGTTGCAAAATGCTGGGAATCCAGCCTAGAAAATGGAGGGAGGATGGCCTCGTGTGCTTGCAGCAACACTGGTTTCTGAGCAGACATGCTGCAGCATTTTCTGCAAGCTGTAATTTTCCAGAAGCTAATTACAACTGCTCTGCTGCTACTTCGTACTTTCCTTTTTTCACCTCTTAGTAGAAGGTAAATCTCAATAATAATAAATCCTTCTATATAAATGTAAAGCAGAGCTAAAAATAAAATTAATGTAGCAATTTTAATTTAACACTTTCATTGTTAATTTATACACAAGCAGTGTGCCATAAGTTTCCTCTGGAAAATACATTAATTCCTTTCAAGCATCCCCCAGGAAAACCAGATAGAGACACTCTGAGTTTCATGCCATACTCTTTGTATGTCTTAAAAAGACTTATGTTTTGTAAGCTGGGGAACATACCCCTGTAGCAAGACAAAGCAATACAGGTTTCAACCTTTATCTGAAGTTTCTGATTGCTGTGATAAAGGGTGAAGAATAATTTAAGATACCATGAGCTATAATAGATCACAGTAAAATTTACAGTGGCCTTTTTTGAATTCTTACTGTTCTTACTTATATAAAAGCCATCAGGGGCACAAACAAAGTTGAACTTTTTGGTTAGGCTCAGTTGACAGTTAGCACCTTGGTTCCAGCACAGATCACTAAGCTTCATGTTACCTTTCAAAAATGTCTCCAGAACATAGGCCCAGACAAACACCACAACATAAAATTTTCATCACCAGCCTGCCTCTTTTACAGCATGGTACACACAGTGGTCAGGACTGGGCCGTGAGGGTCACCAGGCTTCACCAGAGAGGGGTTCATGGTTAGGGGCAGCTTGTACAGAGCACCCCCAGACATGGACTCACAGGACAAGGTGGGCAGAGGGTGGCAGGAGGGCGAGCCAGGAACAGCCAATGTGGAGCCACTGTAGGAGGGAAAGCCCTGAAATATTTTTAATTTCTTTGCAACTATTTCTGAGAGGGCCTCTTTCCATGGTGCAAGTTTCAATGTCTAGTACTCCAGCTGATTTTTCTGGAGAAAAACCCCCACAAATTGAAATGAAAACTTTGAATTGCAGAAACTTCTGTCTGGGAGAATGTAGGCAAGCTATGCTACCAAAGTCAGCAGACTTTCCTACTGTCCAACTGCACCTCTGACATGACCATTTGGTCTATTACTCACTTCTACACAGGAAAAAGAGGGCAGCACTACTGAAAGCAATCATGTGGTTTTCCCTGATGAGTTTTCAGGAAAAGGGGCCATGTTTTGGTTTGAAACTGATTTCAGATTAAACAAAGTATCTGCAATTTGGTCACCACCACTATTGTACTATTACTTCCATTGTAACACTACTTAACTACTTAACATTTCAATTTGTATGAGTAAAAACTTTAATCTCTGAACTAGAAATATTTCCCAAAAACCAAGTAAAATATTTTCAAAAGATAAACATCAGAAATCAGTTTTGTACTGATTGAGCTAAAACTAAGTAGTCTTCAGCAACATACTGAAATTATTTTTAAGCAAATGTTAACCAGTACAGTTAAAATTTAAATTCTGACTTTTCTTAACTCTAAAAAAAGAAATGTAACCCTGCATGACTGTAAAAGCCAAGTGCAAACCAAATACAATAAAACCATCCCAGTCTAATAGTTTAATTCAGTTGTTCAATAATTTATGTTTCTTTGAATTTTTTTTTTCACTTTGCTATACTTTCAAAATACCCTGAAATATATCTATAAAACTTTAAAGCCCTTTTCCAACAGCATATGGTGTGTGTTGTGAAAAGAAGCATGTTTATGAGCTTCAAGACAGGAACGAAATTAAAGTATGCTTATGGGACTGAGTCAGGGAGAGTTGACTATGGTTAGGAGCTGAGATTTTGATGTTTCCATCACTCCCTGTCTAATTCTTGAGTCTCCAAGTTCTCATTGCGGTTAAATTATAGAATTATCTTGTGTTGGGCTGGTAACACTGGAAGATCTTCCAGTGCTTGCAAGTGATGTTGTGGCACAGTCCCTTTCACAGCAGCAAGTGAGGATCTCCTGGCCAAATGAACATCACTATCCTTGAATAAATTTAGAATTAATTTTAGCTGAACTAACATTTATTCCACTAGAGTTGTGGATGCAAATGTTGAATGTATCTAGGTACTATTCAAGAACCATTTGTCATATCCTGATCCTATTCCACTCTCTAAATGAACATCAGCCAGCTGGGATATGATCTAACAGCAGAGGCTTACTTGTCTTGGAGCTAGATGGGCTTAAATGTGGCTGGTCACAGTTCCCAGTTTTCAGTGTCTAAAATGAACTTTCAGGAACAACCTCTGTGGCTGATGCAATTTTTGGAGTGAGTGATGACACGAGGTGGTCACACCAGCTGTGGGATCCAAGCTTTTGGCATCTTCTAGTCTTTCCTGCACCCCTGACTCCAGCATAAGAGAACCTTGCTGGAGTTTCAGGACGTATCTGCAGAATAGCTGAGAAACACAAACACGAAAAAACACTTCTGGCACACGCACTTACATATGCATTGCTGCACATACTTTTTTTCTTTCAAAAACCTCAAAAGCATTGACATTTTGGACTAATGCCTCAACCCTTTCAGTCTGACCTCCTCACCCCTAGGAGCAGTAAGCCTGGTCATTATTTCTCTTAGTCTCTCTGCTCCCTCTGAAGAAGGAATGGTCCTGCTGGTTAAGAAAGCATACGCTTTTGGAAACAACTTTCTGCATCCTTTTGTGAGTGTGTGTTTCTGCTTATCAAGCTTTCAGTGTCTGAACCACAGTAAGCTTCTGGGCTGGAAAAGTTTTACCTGCCCTAACACAGAGGTCTAGTGCCATGCTCCAAGATCCAGACCTGTACAGATGCCTCAGATACTGGTAAGGTCTTAAACCACATCTGAAGGAAAATAAATCCCACTCTGAGTGTGTAACGTTCAACTAATCCAATGTTCTGATAGCTGACTTCAATGCATATGGTCAGGGACTTCACTCCTTGTGCTGGAGACTCCTTAAGGGCAATTCAGCCAGTCTGCTACTGTACATTGAGACCTCTCTCCATGGACAAGCTGGGGATGGTATTTGGACAGTTAAGTTGGATGTTTGCAATAGACTGTGTTAAGACTCCAGTGCAAAATAAATGCTCGATTCTGCACTAAAAATTATATTCCCAAGACATGCTAAATTATGAACCAGTACTCAGACAGCCAAGATAGTGGTCATGACTTCACACTGGCATCCCCTCCCAAACTGCCATTTAGGAACTAGACAACTAAAGACACAGATTGGGTGAGTAGGAAATGTGTGGTTTTTTTTTAATGGAGGCAGAGAGGCAGACTTTCAAGCTTTTCAGACTGCACGTTCATCACTCAAATGTTGTTATAAATACCTTTGCAAACAATTCACACTATGTAGACAAAAATACCTCCGTGATAAACAGCAGAGAAATAAATTAAGTCCTATGGAAAAATATAAACACTAAGTTTCTCCTCCATCTGCTTTATCCTGGTAATTAAGTCTAAAAACCAGCAGCAGGCACAGAAGCCCACCCACAGATCAGGCACTGAAGGTCAAAATCCAAGCTATGACAAAACTGCTAGCAAAATGTCTGCAGTCTATCAAATGAATGATTATGACTTTGTTGTGAAGAGAGAGAGAGGAGTTCTGGAGCACGAGGCGTTTATTAGCCCTGCTCTGTATCACCCAGAATGGCAGCTCCGAGAGACGACGCTCACTCCTTCTGGGTGCTCTTTTAGACATGTTGCCTATGAAAGGCACACTCATGCTACAGTCGCCAAAGGATTTCTTGTTGCTTCTGCTTTCACGGGTAAGTTGAGAGGTTTCAGAATATCATTTATGCTAATGTCAATGGCATGTGAATTTTTTACTTTTTTTTTTGTGATCCATTTTTAATAAAAGAGAAAACGTAACTGTGTTTGTGCTTGTAGAGCTTTGTGGGTTTACAATAAGCGTTCTGGTTTTCAATTTAGAAACGGGATTTTTGGAAATGGACACTTCAAAATGTCAGGAATGCTCAGCATTTGAAAGAAGGCTCAGCAAAGGCAGTGAAAAACTGCTGGAGCCTCTGGATTAACCTTGTGGTCTGGAATTGGGAAAGATGCCTTTGGCATATATTTAACATTTTAAACGACAGCCCAACTATTCAGAAAATGCTAAGTAATGATTAGCATCTAGCATCACCTCTATGCTGTAATGATGGGTAGTATAAATAAATAAAATTACAGTAGATATATTCTAGAATTCAACTCCTTTAGACTCAACTGCAAGGTCTTGTCTTGAATGATCTTTAAAAAAAAATTACTATTTCAGTTATACGCTTCTGGGTTTCTCATGAATCCAGACATACTGTATAAAACAACAAGGTATTTTATAGCTTTTATGTATAAATAAATCAGCAACTCAGAAGAAATACAACATAGTAATAGAAAAAAATACATCAATTATTCCAAGCAGTCAAACAGGAAGGGGAAAAATGATTAATGAAAGAACAGATATATGGTATGACACATCCTGATCAATATATGGGTTATACAGTGACTTACTTACACTGGATAGTTCCAAATGTGGCAATCAAAAACAGAGCTGTGACATAAAAAAATGAAAGGGAGCTATTTCATTAAAACTTGTCTGCTGAGTTGAATGAAGGGCAAACAAGGCCTTAGCTACGTGAGGATTAGACCCACCTTCTTAATAACAGCTAGGGTTGGTGTTCCTAAACATCAACCATCAGAGTACCCAAGTGCAATCAGCCTGAATGAGATCCCAAGCAATCAATAAAACTCTTGCCAGGCCCCTTCAAACTATTAGAGAGCCCCAAGGTGCTGTGGAGCAGCAGATTACAGGCTGGCTGTAATTGTTCCCTGGAACAACCCAAACACAGTTCCTGGGCCTTAATGAATTCTGTACAGCATGACTAGGTCAGCAAAGTGCAGAAATCTCTTTTCTCAGCTCCTACATGTAGAAACGGTGTGCCCAACAGCTCCCTTCTGTTACTGGAAGCAGTTGCCCTGTGCTGATGTATGATAAATGGGCAATGAAACAGACATTTTGAACTCATTTGTCCATAAAATCTCAGGAAGTACTGCTCTGACTGTTGAGGCATCTATGTGGTTGGATCAAAACCACATAAGATTACAGTAAAACCTTCAAGGTTTTTTTTTTAATCTTTATTGCACATAGTAAAAATAGGTGGGAAAGGACATAATCATGTTCCTTAGGTATGATCTTATTCTTAAAGCAAAAAGACATTTCAGTTGAATAGTATTAGATACTGTTGGCTCCAGTGTCTTATATTGAGTCACTATCTGAACATTTTGTTAGGATGCAGTGGCTTCCAAGGACAGCCCCTAGTGCACAGCTGAAATGCTGGAAAGGGCCGTACGGTAGCTTGTGCAAATCAGACGGGGAAAGTCTAAAAGTCCAGCACATACTGCTGGCAACCCAAAATTTCTCCCAGCAGTACTTCTGATAGACTTCATGCATTTCAGTTTTAAAAGTTTTTCCTACCTTTAATCTCAGCAACCCAGCATGAAACCTCCATCATTTCTACAAAAAGGCTTTCCTACCAATCAGGTTATTTTTTCTCCTGCTTCTCCTGAACATTTTCTTTTTTTTTTTTTTTTTTCCAATTCAACTCATCAGTCTTGGTTGAATTCTCACTCTACATCATAAAATCCCCCTCTCTCAATTGATTGCAAACTTCAAATATTTGTAGACCACTAAGTTCTCCAGCTCTTATGTGTATATGCATAATTTAGGCAGGACATATGGACACTTGAGAGTTTTAGCATCTTCAGCCTCTCCCCATAAATCACTCCTTCTAGATTTCTCATACATCTGTGCATGTCACTACACTTAGGCAGTGCTTAAGGGCCAAATATGTTCCTAAGAGAACTAGGAGATGTAGTCAAAATTCCTCTCAAAACCAGCATAAAAATACCATCATTATTGGAAAACAGGATGAAAATTAATCCTGTTTATGACCAATACCATAGACTTTGTTTTGCACTTTCCTTGCGTGGAGCACTGTGGTCCACACAGCACCTTGCTATCCAAATAAACCGCTTTCTTAGATGAGAAGTTTAAAGGGACAATGATTCTTTCAGAAGCTAAAACCCCAAGTCTTTACATGCCCATCAGTAAGGATGTCTGTGGCTAGTGCCATAAACAAAATGGGAATGAAGAAATAAAAGTAGGTTTTACTAATAATAGCTACCTGTAGATACAGAAGAGACATTTCTGATTGCATAGATGTTTCTAAGCCATCTGGATGTCTGTAGGATATAGCCTGCAACTCCGTAGACTACATCTCTTATAATATCAAGCATTTTACCAGTGCTTAGTGAATAAAAAAATGGTTAGAAGTACTGCTTAGAAATACACAATATTGTTAATAAATTAATTCTCTCACTAGGGGTAGATTCTAGAGGAAGAATTTAATATCATCAGGTTCTCAGACTAGTAATTACAGCTTACATCTCGAAAGGCACAACCTTGCTTTCAGGGATGCAATTTGCATCAAAATCTGCACTTACAAAATCAGGGAGAAGAGTTTTGCACAGATAAATTAATTGCTGACATGTTTTCTAGTGCTTGAACTGTAGACAATTAGCTATCAAATCACTATGACCAGGGCTTCACTTGGTGAGGACACAAAGATCAAGGCTTGGCAACTAATACCAATCCAGCAAATACTGCAGTGTCCTAAACATCCCCAAACTCAGTGAGTTTCACCTGACAAAGAAAAATCTCTTTGGCAGTAAAAGCTGATACAGAACTCAAGGCTGGAGAAAGAGGGGGGAGAGTGAGAGGGGGGAGAGTGAGACTGATTTGCTCTCAATGAATATGAAAAAGCTGATCTCTGCCATTGAGGAAAATTCTTGCACCAGCAAATGCTGACTGATTGCGATGAGGAATGCTTTATCACCAAGATCCAGACACCCTTTCATATGGTGATTATTATTCCTGTCATGACCCTCTGGTCATCAAGCCACAGTGTCTTCTGTCACAAAACAACTATCCAATAAGGAATAATCTAGGAATAAGCCTGTAGCATAATATCTTCTACTTGCTTATACACACAGCAGGAGGAGGAAAATCTTCTTCCTATGAGTTATTACCCGCTCTAATCCATTTTGGAAAATAGCAGTATTTCCTTAATTTTCTGAAGCATGCAAACATATTTTTCACAAACCACAGCTACCTGAATAGCTCAGCCCACAGCTGAAAGCAAATCTAAAAGCTCTCTCAGGTAGCAACAAATAGTCCAACATCACCAGCAAATCCATAGCAGCACAGAAATCATCAAATATTCCCATTAAAACTTGATAAGGGCTTGTGAAGGCTGACTTGCATGCCAGCTTGCCTCTATGTTTAATTCCATATTGTCTTCTATACGGCTGAGGTCTGGCCTAATTCCTGATGCTATTCTTGGAGCAACAGCTCTGACAAAAAGAGGTAACGCATGTACAAGGCCCCAACAAACAGCCCATACCACCTAGCAACATTAGCTCTGTTTTAGTTCCTATAAAATAAAGCAATGCTAAATTCTTCAGAACAGAGACATTTTATATTAGCACCACCATTGTCCAAATTAATACTATCTAACTGCAAAATTCTATAGAAGTCATTTAACCTTCCATGCATTATTTATCTGGCTTTTCTAATGCAGCTGTTTAAGAAAGGGGCTACCACTCTGCAGTGGCAGACAGCACACAGGGCACTGGAAGCACCTGGGTAGAAGGGCTGGGGACCTTTGCTCTTGGAGCAGACCTGAGAAACCCTGTCTGGCCACGCAGGCCAGTTCTTTTAATGTCTTTTCTGTTCTTATTGCTTATGCAGATCACCTAACACAAGGTCTGTTTCGAATGGTTTTATCCAACTAGCAAACTAACCCTAGGCAACAAATACAACAATACATATACAACTGTACAGAATAAAAATTTAATGGTGTTAGAGAAGGATGATGCACAGAGACATTATGTGTGACACTGGGGAGGAAGTAGGGGTAAGTGCGCATGGTTAATATGAAGAGATGTCAAAAAAAATGAAGCATAATAATAGTGCAATTTATCCTTGCTAAACGTACTGCGCTGTGCTATAATTAAATATGAAAACCTAAATTTATCTCTATGTTCGGCTGTCATTAACTTAACAGGGAGTGCACATGTTCTAATCTAATGGCTGATTTTTTTCTCCATATGCAGCATATTAAAATGTATATTAGCCTCAAGGTGCATAAACACAAAATAATAGACCAAAGGTTTTGGCCTGTGGAGAAAAAAATCCATGCTCAAAGGCCGTCAAGTAGCTGGTGATGCAGGGGAGACACTCACTTAGCCTCATTAAGCCAAAGCTCTCTTTTGCTTGTCTTTTGTTCTGCATGACAGCAGCCTCTTTGTTATATAATAATTCATTCCAAGTTCGTTCCAAGCTACTGAAACTGGTGAACTGTGGCCATTTTAATGAGCAGTATTGGTGGTATGCATAATCTGGAAGCCACGTGGACCAGGCAATAACAGAGCACTGCAGCCAGCAAAATGAGATACTGTCGAAATCACAAATTTGTCAAGTTGTTTTTGGACAGGGTATTATAATAAGCACTAAAATATGCATCTTATTACTCTGCATCTGCCAGTCAAAGATCACTGTAATGAATGCATGCTGCAGGGTATGACCAGGCCCTTTCGCTAAGTAAAACAAACTGCAGAGTACAAAAAAAGAGTTATGTACTTTGGGCAATGCCTGGATTTTTAAAAAAATCCTTCTGCATCAGGAGTTGGACTTTCCTGGCTTGACGTCCGTTGCCAGCAGTGAACACACTAAAACTGCCACAGCCAAGGAGTAAACATGAATACATTTTTCTCTTAATAGCCACATTTACTGGCTGTGAATATGAAACTTTAAACCTAGTGCTTGAAGCAAATTTAGCATACAGTACATATAAAACCCACACAGATTAAACTACTTTAAATTGACTTTAATAATCCTAGTTCCTTTTGTTTTATCCATTTCTACTGCAAATGATTTCACCATTACAGAAGATACATTTTATGTAATGACCTGCAGTCTCCATGAGAAACAGCACTGTAAATAATCACAACATAAACTTCCACAATACACCAGTTAGGGGAAAACAAATAATGTTAGGAAAGTCCTTTTTTCTACAAATTGGTCAGGCCAGGGATTGCTCATAATTGCTTTTGGATTGCAAACACTGGGAGGTTCCCCCACGGCAGCAAACCTGGTCAGCGTGACTTGCGCAGTGGGGTGCCAAGGTGCTCTGCTACTGCTCCCTGAAACGCTGCTGTAGATGCTCCACAGGGGGACCATCAGGCTTCCACCTGATGACATGCCTGTGGAGACCTTTCATCAAGTCAGGGAAGGAGGTGAAAGACTGAGAATGGGGGAAGCTGGAGAAAAGGACTCACTTCCTCATCTGCCTGCAGATGCTGGCTCAAATATATTTTGGCATGGACTTATTTTCAGTCAACCCAACAAGCATATGCAGCAGCAGTCTCTGTATGCTGATGTACAGTTCCCATAATATCCTAGCTCAAGAGGTTTCCTGATCAATACTGGCTTACACTTAATAGGGCTTTGCCTGGCTGAGAGCGACATTTCAGGTGAAAGCCTAAGCTACTGGGAAAAAGGATCAAACAACCTAAAATTATTTTTTTTTCCTCCAGTTTGACTCTTCAGAACTGGTGGTGGCAATATGGGGAAAAGGGTTTATTTATCAATGTTAATTTTGTTATTGCATCATTTCCATATGATGAAGTGGTCTGTATTTCTGAACATGGCCACAAATGTTGTTTTTTCTGTCTTCTTTATGTAAAAGTGCTGGAAAAAAAGGTGACAGTTCTTTACCATACTGGACAAACTTCCCTTCCTGAACAAGAAACAGTTCCAATAATGAAGGGTGAAAACCTCTGCTCAGTCAAGGCAGTCAGAAACCTTGAAGTATCTGAAGGCAGACAAAATTTTGTGTATGCATTGCAATAGTGTTCTTGCATGGGTGAGAGTTAACATTTTATCTATTTATTTAATAGAAGAGCTAATTTAATATTTGTATGAAATCTTGACGCAATTTTTTTTCTCTGCCATAGAAAAAGCTGTTTAGATTTTACTGCACTCAAGTTAGAATTTAGCACATTTGTACTGTCCATAAGACTCGACTTTCAGCATCAAAAGATTCTTCAGGATGGTGTATATTTTAGTCTTTATGGGAAGTGCAGGCATTCAGAGAACAAAATCAGCACCTTGCTAAATTTAAGGTGATAAGAATTTTCACTGAAGTTCATACAGTGTGATTGTCCAGGATCATTCTCTCTCGTCTGTCTTCTGGAGAAAACTACCTTCCATAAATGTGTTTTTATCAGATATGGTTTTAACATTTTCAATACAGCACAACCTTATCAGTTGAGGAGGATCCACTATGAAAACCATCTTGTTTTGGATATTTCTGGAATCAAGATGCTTAAATTATTACTTTGTCCTCTTTAATTTTTTTAACCTTTAGACATAATCAAACAAAATTCAGTTTTTGCAAAACTGCAAGTGTGGAAAGCAAGGTATGAAACACCCATATATATTTATCTCTTCCTATAAACCCATACCTACCATCTGAATACACTGCTGTATTTTTGATGTTAAGCTACCTGGCACATATAGAGGCCACCACATTAAGTATGTTTTTTATAGCTGACATTAGGTGGAAGTTTACACAGAAAAACACTGTATCACTTCTGTGACCACCAGCTGACACCAGTGCATTTCTGAGACATAATCACTTCAGCTCTCTGGAGTAAGATCAGTGAGCAACTAATAAGAGTCCTGTAATAAACAGACAAGGTGAGAGAGAGACTACACACAGATGATCAAATTGCACCTCTGGGGAATATTGAACCTTATCCAGCTACCTGGTGAGAACAGAGTTATCTTTGTCACTCCAGGTCATGTATCTTCCTGAGAAACTAAGAAGCACTATTTAAAAACATAATTCTGTTAATTTTCGATCATAATGATACTACTTGTGCTTTCCCTCTCTCTTGTACAGCCACCCTAATAACTTTGGGTTGTAAGAACATGCTCTACATCTTAAATGTCTGCCTGGTTGCATCATGCACTTGATCTCAGCCCTAAATTCATGCTGAGGTAAGTGTGCTTTTACAAAAGTTCTTCCTCAAGGGAGTCAGTGAGAAGCAGTGTGGTGTCATCATTACCTTGCCATTCTCTCATCTCAGTGTCGAGATTTGCAAGCTGAGACTGTAGCTGAGACAAGCTGATAAGTTTTTTCCATACATTTAATGGAAAGGTGATTCAAAGGTGATACTAATGAAAGTCATCTGTGTCGAGGCTTCAAACACCAGGTGCTCCCACAGAAAAAAAAACACAACTAAATTGCCATCAGAAAAGCAATGTGGAAGAAAGCCTAAAAGACTGCCTTTGTTCACCTTTGTGAGTCTGATGCAGCATTTGTGCTAGGACTGTCTTTGGAGCAGTTGTGGCTACAACGACAGGAAAGAATGAATAAAACTGGTAGAGCTATGGAAAACAGTATCACCTGGTGACTGGAAGCCACAATGGAGGTTGGCATTTCTAAGTGGGAATCCCACTGCTATTACAGGCAGCGTAGTGCCACAGGTCACATCTTGGACAACAACAGCAACTGCTGTGTTAGCAAAAGGGAAAAAGCAAGTGCTATTGAAAAGACTCTCAGAAAATATCTATTAGCTGGCTCAAAGATGATAAATTTAGGGTCTATATACCAAAAAAATACATTCTGCAGCAGTGAAAAACATAAAAACAGCACCCAAGTTCCCAAAATATTTTCCAGTGCTATGATGCTTCTCATATGTTAAAGGCTATAAATTATCAGATGAAAGTATTAGTTTCACTAATGCAGAAGCATGAACAGGTATTAATCAACATGATTCTGTTCTTCAGTCAAAAGTTGATATGTTTGCCATTAAGCTGCTTATATTACACTATTTGGCAAAGTATTTTTAGTACTTTTTCTGTTTAGGAAAGGGAAATTATTGTGATAAAAGAAAAAACAGACGATGATAACTGTTCAGTTTGTAATTTATCTGGTGTCTGCATGGCAAAACAGTTTCAGTTTGATGTCAGGTGTACCATTTAGAAGAAAGTATTTACCTTTTAGTTTACTCTGGTCATAAAATAGTACATGCCAAAACTCTACTGTGTCACTCTCCTGTGTCAATACTCTGCACTCAGCTTCTGTTTGATGCTGAAACCAGGACATAAAAATAATTATCAAAAGAATAGTCCACTGCTATGTAAAAATATGGACACGAGCATTCAATATTGCACTGTGAATAAAAAATGGTACTATTATAAACATACTTAGTTGGGAATAGGACCTGTCTGAAATCAGTAATATATTAAAAACTGGGAGAGGCTCAATGAATTTGTATACAAACAGAAGGCAAGTGGTTCTTGATGCTGTCAAAAATAATTCTTGTCTCTCAGTTCCTTCTCATTAAATTGTCGATTGCCTGAATTTCTTATCCTCATGATTCTATATTAAAATTACTAGGAATGTTGTAACAAAAAGGAGGATGATTCCTTTATATTTTTACATTTACTGCACCAAAAATACAAAATATCAAAATTAGCATCCTCAGTATTTATTTTTTTTTAATGCAAAAGTTCATCAGTATTTGCTGTTTAGCTTCTCACAGGGTATTACTGAAGAAACTGCATTTCATCTCCCAGTAATACCAAGACAAACTTGGACAGCTCCTCATAAGTTTTTAAAATCATAATGTGTGATTTTGGCTCTCACGTTTTACTCCATTATATAACACAGAAAATCCTACACATTGCTTTTATCGATGAGAACATGTACATCACATCAACAGGCTATCTTCTCTTTCCCAAATAGACAGTAAAGACATACTTTTTAGGGAATTTATTTTAGAAAGAGACTAAGAAGTGTGTGTTATGACTTGCTATGAAGTAAGCTAGATACTTATATTTGGATCTAGATGAAACTACAGTACTTAACTAAATTTACTAGGCACAAGTACATGAAATCCAATATTGATAATAATTTATGAAGGTAAGAATACTGATTCCTGTAATACTGCAAACTTGGTTTATGATAACATAATTAGTTACACTAATAACACTGCTTAGGCACAGTCTTGCTAATTATGGTATTATAAATATTAATGATATTAAGCCTTTGTATTCAATTGCCCCTAGTAGGATCATTTATCATGGTATTTCCTTTTACCCATGTTGTATTATTTTTCTTCCTTTTCCCTTGAATGTTCATTCCTGGACAAACAGCCACCCTGAGCTTATGCCTAAAATATATCACTACCTTTTCAATGATGCAGCCTGATTACCTTTCTATGTTATTATTTAGTAGCAATGATCCAATGATATAACTGTGCTAAGGGCAATCAAATACAGTCGTATTCCTTATGCCTTGTTCCTTTTAAATGTCTGTCAGAGACAGCAAGACAAGATTACACAGGGCTTTGTTTTTAATTCTTTTTCATGTGACCTGTTTCAAGTTAAGTTTCCCTTGAATTATTAAATGCTTCCTTAAAGCATATTTTCACACTACCTTTTAAAAGTTAATTATTGATGTAGTGACAAGTGGAAAAGAATAAGAATGATAATTTTTTTTCTCATTGAAAAGGACTTGAGAAACATCTTTCACAATGGTTGTCTATTTAGTAAAATACAAAGGTAATACACTAAGGACACTGAATGCAGATTTTAAGAAGAATTACAAATCTCTGTTACATGAGTTGGAAATGCTGTGTATGTTTCTACAGGTGTTAAGGGAAGTTTAGATATAACCCTTTGAGCCTGGTTTAACTGCTTAACGTAAGTAGATGAAAATGAAACTGCTTATATCTTGTTTTATTTTTAAGCAGTGTATTATCCAGAGCTTTAGGAATAGGATTGTCTTTTCTCCTGGAAAGTAATGTTATAATTTTCAGAGCTCCACAGAGAACAACAACAATACAGGAGTCTCTAATCTGCTAAATCCAACTTCAGTCATCAGCAATGATAAGCAGAGATTTGGAGGCATTTGACATACTAAATCCTATTATTTTAGAATTTTTTACTTTTTACAACATTTGCAACAGTGTTATATCAGATTTTTGGAAGAATAATCAATAGGCATGATGTATAACTGAAATCAGTCTTCAAAGTGATCCCCTCTAGTAACGAGAAACAAAAGCTCAGCCTCCCTGCTGTGCAGGTATTTTGCTTTGAGCAGTAGGCAGCGGGGCATCAGTAGGAAGCCAGTTACACCTCCCTGCTTCTCAGCATGGATCAGCCTGTGCTCTGGCAGAGGGGCGAGCAGTACTGGGGCAGCTGCAAACCATTGCATCTGGCCAAAATCTCTAAAGGTGCTTCTGTAGAAGGGAACAACTAGAGTACAGAGGAAAGGCAGTCCAGAGTTTCGAATTTCAGAGAGACCATAGTTCGCATTCCTATTCCACCACACACTTTCTAAGTTTAAATGACCTTGTGGAATCTATTAAATTATTAGGGGTCACTGTTCCTCATCTGTAACTTCCCTCGCCTTGCAGAGGGTTTGGGAGTCAGCACACACCATGTGATGGTGTGGACCATGAGATGCTCAGGTATGATGATTGAAGGGCCACTCCTACCTGATCAAGTGTTCCAACTCACAGCTGGTTTGTCACAAGCAACTCAGCTAGTCAGGTCCAGTGCTAAGGGGATTTCATGTCTCCTGAATGTTGCACCCTGGCTAGACCAGCCAAGAACAATATTAATATCAATCTGAATCAAGTCGAGTTTCATTAAAACAAGCAGTTGCAGAACTTGTTTCAATGCATTTGTAATTTTGCAACCTACACTTTTTTTGAAGACATGATGTTATGAATCAAGTGGAGAGATCATATTTATAGTTAAAATGTTATCCCATATCAAGTCATGTCAAGCTTGCCTTCTTAAGCTGTCTTCAGATATTTGTTAAACTCAGAAGGAAAAAGACTTGGTGACTAATTGTGACAGCAGCAGTGGTTAACCAAGGTAAGTAGCAGAAACTGCATACAATGACTATGGAATGGCATTCAAAGCCAAGACATAGCATCACTATACAGGAATGGTAACAAAACAACATACCTTTCCCATCAGATCAGCAATTCTAGGTACTGGTTTTCCTTTCTGATGGCGCATGGTTGCAGGACTCTGTCCATTCCAGTCTTTAAGTTCCTCAATGCTTTTCAGGTAAAGAAGAGCTCGCAGTCCAGTGCAGTAGTCATCTATAACAGTGAAATCTTGATTCTGGATTGCACTGCACACCTATGAAATGTAAGCCAGTTATCAGCAACATCCTGGCAGAGCAGAATACAGAATTAGCAAGCTCTTTGGACTGATTATCAGATGACCCTTTCTGCAACTTCACTGGGAAAGAGCTACAAGAATTCAGGATATTAACTGGTTGCTTAATCCTATGTCATTATACCACCACTGCAGTTCAGGAAAAAAAAAGGACCCAATAACATTAGTTATGCCTAGGTTTCCTAATGGCAGCCCTTAGACCAGACCTGAAGGCTGTTTAGAAGTAAGCCTGTAAACCCCATCCCAAGTGTGCCTTCTGCCGCACTAGCGCTTAGCACGCAAGCACAGTGATAAACCACCAGCTGTGCTCAGACCTTTGCCTCCAGACAGACTGTGGCATTCTTCAGCCTCCTCTGGTCAGGAAGCACAGATGTATCCAGTTTAGTCCCAGTCAAGCAAATCACAGAACCACAGACCTGACGAGGTTGCAAGGCATCTCTGGAAATTGTCTTGTCCAACCTCCCAACTCAGAGAAGGGTTAATAGAGGAGGGAATTCAAAACCGAATCCAGTCGAGGTTTGAATATCTCCAAATACAATGACTTCACAACTGTGTCCTATCTCCCTTGTGGCTTTTTATTATATTTAAGTGGAATTTCCTATGTTTCAGTGTGTGTCCATTGCCTCGTGTCCTTTCACTGGATACCCTGAGAAGAATCTGGCTCCAACTAAGATGTCCCAGCAAAAAGCACTCATTAAGCAAATCTGTTAGTATGGGGTGAGCATTGCCAGATATAAAACAGAACAGTCCCCTTCTGCTAATTACCTGCCTTTCAGTGGTACTGGGAGGCCAGGACACTTTATTTTAGATACTTTAGAAACACAAATAGCAATATAGCTTTAAAACATATGATCCTTGATGTGTAGAACTCAACATGTAAACACAAAACTACTGACAGCAGAGAACAGTCTGACCATTTACACAGATTCCTCTGGATTTTGTGGATATCAACTCAGATTTAAACTCACAAAAACCCCCAACCAAACTAACATGTGAATAAAAAACCCTTGACTCTGAACACCTTCTCATTAACTAAACTCTAATCATCCATCAGGGGTGAGGTGCAGGCTTGGTTGAGTACCATAAGTTGTCAGTCCCGGGAAATGCTCTGAAATTCCAGATGTGTTGGTGTTTTCAGTCTGATTCAGCTTTTTTTTTCTAAAAGCTAAATACAATGCTCCTGCTACTACCTACACTTACATACACACAATGAACACAACAGTGAAATAGCCACCTATTTTAGAACACAAATGTGTGCACGTGCACAAACACATCCACGCACCGTGGATTGTAACTGACATTGACACTTAAAAAATATGGGAAATATATAATTGTTTTTCACATTTCAGAAATTATAATACAATTTGCAATTCCAAAGACAGGTAGCTATCACACTGTAAAATACAATACACTGCAGCTGTACTAGGAAAAAAAATAAGAGCGAACAATACAGTAAGCACAAGGACATTTTCTATGCAGTGCATTTACATCCCACAAAATCTGTTTCTCTGGAGAAACAATGTGGGCATTGATTAGGTCTATGATGCCTTCCATAGACTTCTAGACTTTTTTTTTTTTTCCAGAGCAGTTATAATAATTTCTTGTAAAGGTTATTTAACTGCAAAACTCAACTGATGCTTATTTAAACCTTTCAGTTCAGCAAGGGGTTCTCTATTTTTTTAGTGCATGGGTAACACTTTTATTAGGTATTCTTAAAAATACTAGAACTGTAAAAAAAATACAGTTAAAAGCCACGTCATGTCACTTGAAACAAGTTCAGGCACTGTTGTCAAAATTCTGAAAGTTTTGGACAGGATGTATACACGTGAGATACACTGGAGAATACCTGTAATAACCTTATAAATAAAGAGGCTTTTACTGTTTTCCATCTTGTGGTGCAGTGTAACGAACTGCAATAATATAAAAACATGCAGAAGATGGTATCACACTAAGAGCAAACATTTGATCCCTGTGAGTCTATGTGCAGTGTTGTTTGCCTTCCCTGGAAAGCCAAGTAGGTTCCAGAATGGAAGGCAAAATGTAATTTTAAAAGAAAAATTTAAAACTCTCTACTAAGGAATAACATTATCTGAAATGGAAAAACTTAGAATTAGCAAGTGGTTTCAGACACTCCTTCTCTTCTGTAGGAGCCTTATGACTTTGGTGCCCAATGGTGTAAATTATTAACCAAATACACACGCCTTTCACTGATTTCACTGTGATAAAAGCAAATGCTTAGGTTTATGATAGAGCAAGAGATATTCAAACACTAACACATACAAAAGAACAGAAATTTTACCATGTTTTTAGCAAATTCCAAAACATTTTGAGCTTTGAACAAAGTCAAGATAAAAGGTCACCCTGACCCATCAGCCATGACAATTTCCCCACCACAGAGAGAGGTTTTTAGCATCATACCTGGCTGCCTCTGAATCACCACTTTAAATGACACTGTGCTCTCTTTTCAGCACAAGAGAAGTGGCAGGGCAATAGACCAGGTGAGACTCAAATTCACGCATCCGGAAAAATCACAGAAGAGCTGAACTGACCTGTCTCCACACATCATTAAAGCCCCCACTTCGCTCCTGCTGCTTCCTCTGGGAACAGGCATGCTTCCCCTGCTTTTCAAAGTGGAACATTAAGCCTCCTCTTCTGCTGGTATCTTATTTTATGGGAGTGAAGAGCAGGAAAAGCAGTCCAGCTATGGTGTATTTAAAACAGGATTATCTTTTGGTTGCTACCATCTCTCATTTAATGTCTTATTAAACCACCTCAACAGGGGATAAAGGTGAGCAGGGTGCTGTTGTAATAGCTGTTGTCTGTGCCTTGCACACCGATCAGAGCAGCAGCATGAAATTGAACTGCAAGCAGCCCTGCCTGCTCAACTCCTCTCCTCAGTATCATGCTTTTATCAAACACAGCAAAGTGTGCCCCCCTTTAGACCCTGAAGCAAAAACCTGGACAAAAATGTAACTTCACAATTGAGAACAAACATACAATCACATTCTGCCAGACCAGCAATCTGTGTTTGGTGGCCAACAGAGGCCACTTATGGATGAGTAGAAGAAACAGAGCAAGTGTGTGTCAGTTGCTCACATGGTTTGTCAGCCCAGGTTCTGGCAAGCAGCAATGCTGGGACTTCACATGGCAAAGATGGCACCTGTCTAATATCCCTTGATCCTAACTAATTCAAATTAACCTTTTTTATGAGTAAATTAACATTCAAATGTTCACTGATCCAGGCTTTCACCTGAAACATTTAGGTAGAAAGTAGCTTTTTCCTCTTTGGAACATGAGAGACAGGCCATGTGAGCAACCTGTGGGACAGAGTGAGGTCCAGATGACAATGAAGCTGTTAGCTGTCCTGCTGAAAAGTGTTGTCCTGCTGTCTTGCTAGACACTAGCTCTAGTCTCTAGCTTTGGACTAGAACTTGTTCAGAAAGGTAACATATATTATTTATCTTGCACTAAAGTTCAGGGAGATAAATTTGCACAACTTTGGTTTTACTGCATTGCCTGGCTCTGCCTTGGCAGTAGAACTGCTGCCATTTAATTTTTAACATCTGACCTCCTTCTCTTGCCCCCAAATCCAGACTCCAATGATTGCCCCTTACATCCCAAAAGAGACAAGCGGGTCAACATGCTATATATGATCAATTATAGCATGCTCTCAGTATTATGAAATCTAAAACTATTCAGTAGAAGTTGCAACTGTAGGTTACAATTCTAACCTACACAGACATGTCTGAGACACTAAAAGATGCGATGCCTGCTTTGCTGCTGGTAAATCAAACATACACAAAATTATCTCACTAGAGAATGGGAATGTAAGATGAATCACAGGATAGGGCTCTAAGTAAAACTGTTCTGCAAAATGCAATGATGGGAGAGGCATGCAAAGGTCCCTACTGATGCCTTGCATAAGAAATGACCTGTCTGCCCTATTATTAAATACACATAAATACCGAGTCGAACTTTGTCAAGAGCCATTACAAATCTTACTTCAGAACTAGAATAAATTGCCAGGAGATTATAATTGTCTAAAAAGAATTTTACGGATTACATGATTGATATTAATAATTCACATCAATCTGAAACATTTAATTTATATTTTTTGCAGTAAAAGTTCATTATTGGTGACAGGTACTACCACATCAGCTATAAAACTGTTGTAAAAAAGTTATAAATGCCTTTGTTTTTAGTAGAATCATTACACAAGAAATAGATGCTGATTTCTGAAGTCCTCACTGAGGCAAATCCCCTTCACCATCTACCGAGACCTCTGTCTGTGTAAGACCTTTTAAGTTTTGCCCATAGTCAATTTCTAGGAGGAATGGGAATAATACCCAGACATTTCATTTAATTGTTGTTTCACTCTCTACAAAAATAGATGTGGCTCCGGTCCAAACTTTGGCATATCCTGGGGGATGGTGTGGAAGACCTGTGCCATCTGTGTGGAACACGGACAAAGTGGCTGAGGCATTTCCAGTCAGATCACCCACTAAAGCAATTCCTCTTCAGTGTTGTCCTGCAAGGGGATGCTGCAGAGGAGAAAATATTTCCTGTAACACTAGAAAGAGGAAACAAAGCATTCCTCTTCAGGCATTACTCTCTCCACTCTCTCTTACTTCATGACCTTCGGTTTTACATAAACTCATTATTACATGGTGTCCTGGTTTGAGCCAGGATGAAGCCAATTTTCTTTTTACTGATTTATGTTTTCTTCAGTGAACTCTCTTTTAAGCAGCACACAAGTTTTGCTGCTAGTGGAGTGATAACACCCAGATGTTTATAGTTGGTGCCAAGAGGCCAAGGACACACTGCTCTGCTTGTTGAATCTACTGCTTTGGATACTAAAGGAGCAGAAGAGTTGTATCTACAGCCCTCCTGTAGGGAGGAGAGGACTGGACAGATGGCAAAATCAGTGAATACAGTATTCCATCCATATATCTACATAGCTCTTGGTATAAATTCAGCAGTCACAGAAGTCAAGCCCTTCTTCTCCCTTCTATTCCGTCCATGGCCGGTGTCTGGGGAGGACTCTGTCTGTCCATCTCCTTTGATCCCTAGGCCCGTGCGTTTCTGACCCTTGTAGCTTTACCCTCAGCTCCTGTTTTGCTCTGCTGCTATCTCTGGAAGTGGTCCGGGACATTTCAGAACTACTCACAGCTAAGGGGAGTGCCGTGGGAGTTGCTGGGGGTGGGGGGAGGTGATAGGGGTTTTGCACTATTAAAATCCTTTGCCAACAATGAATGTATGGTAGGAGACAACAGCTTGAAAAAATTGTAATTTTTACACCCCTCTCTCTACAGAATATGGGTGTAAAATATTGCCATTTTTATGAAAACAGAAGTAACAGTAAGGAGGCAGATGGGTGGCAATGATACGCAGTCTAGAAGTAAGAAGATTGATGGTTATATATTTGTATATACAAACGCAAATCACATAGCTTGACTGTTCTACCATATTAGTTTCCATTTGTTGTAGCTGTAAAACATCAAAGCAGTGATGTCCCCATATATTGCATTTAGTGGTAATGTAACGGACTACCAAAAAAAAAAAAAAAAAAATAAAAAATCAAAGTGAGAGTTTCTAAGTAGCTTCCTGGCAATTGAGACAGCAGGCTCTTTCATCTGTGCTGTAACTGTGGCAGTGCATTGATTTAAACTCCTTCTGAGATCTCAAATGCTTTTATATTCTTAGGTCTCGCTGGCTGCTTTCTTTTTGCTTTTATTTTTTTCCTTCAAATGATAAAATTCTAGCATTTAGCAGAATGCCATCTTGCTTCCCCAGAAGACGGAGACTTATTTCAGCTTTAGTTCTAAAATGCATAGGATCTCTAAATAAAATAGCTCTCAAAATGCCATTCGATTAGGAAATTGGCCTTTGACTTTACAGTTTCTAATATTCTTACCATATCAAGGGGATAAACAACTATTATTTCTCAGAGATACCTGTGAGAGGTGTTACAATGGATTAACAATTTTGCTTTTCCATTCATTTGGTTGACTTCCTTTGAAATATTTTTACTGATATACCCGAATAGTAAGCAAAAGATTTACTGTTTTGACTTTATATTATATTTCCAATTCTAGCATCATTTATCATCTTTTATAGAAGATTTCTTTCTCTATTAAAAATTCTGCCTGATAAGTATTGAAGACATAAATCCACTTTTGTGTTAGAGAAACATTTATTAATTACTCTAAGCTGTTTTTCAATGTATACTTGAGGCTACTGCTTTTTTGATTAGTGTCTATTGATTAAGATTCTGGTGAAAGAAGACCAAAGTCGTAAATGAATGCATGGTGCTTCAGGAAGGATTCTATTTGTGCCCATCTGGGTATCCATATGAATCAACAGCCTTAAGAAAATTAATGTTATCATAGTGGGCAAGAGCATGATTATAATCTGGGTAAGACAAACATACAATTTAAAGTTTATTCACAAATGCAACTAGCAAAAATTGACTCAACTAAAGAGAGAATTTTCTGGGTCAGGCACTCTATATAGTGCATAGCTTTTGCCTATGGAAATTAAAATGTATGGGGTTTAGCCTCTCTATAATGATAGAGATGTGCCCAGATCTACTACAAAGTAAAAAGCAGAACACGCAGCACTGGTTGTCTGACACAGTACTCGTAATCATGTGGTAAGAGCTGTGATATGAGAGTAAGCAGACAAATCAAATCTCCTCTGAGAGGGGTTCCTGTACTTCCAAACTTCAGGTTTTCAGTGTCTATGGAAAGGCTGCCAGTATAACGATGGTTCCTCCTTGTATCTCGTTGAACACTGACTTACCAGAACATTGAATGTGTTGCCTTTATTATCCTTTCTATCAGTGATTCTTACTTTTGATAGAGGGTTGTAGGATTAAGAACATCAGGGGAAGTGGATTATCAGAAAATGTGGTGTACTCTCTTGAAAAAAAAACGAGATTCTTTGTTTTAAAGAACAAATTTGTGAGTAAGAAAAAGCTTCCCAAATATTGATACAGTACAGATGGAATTATTTGATTCATTTGCATTAGCTGCTTAAATGACTCTAGAAATATAGATTAGCAGATGGGATGTTACTTAACAAGGCTTCAGATACTGGATCAAGATGCAAAACTGATTTGGATGATAGCTGATAGCCTTTTAAAAGCATTAGAATTGAGATAATACACATGAACTAATGAACTACTATTTGTTTCAAAATCTAATATGGGTTCAGAAAGCAGTTTGAAGGACTCAGATATTACATCTATGAATTGTCTGAATTGTAGGAAAACCCCCACATAATCTCTTATACTGAGCCCTAGACTAGAAGTCCTACTGAGCTAAGAGCTTACTAGTGACACTTGAGGGGCAACATACAAAACAAAGATGCTAACAACCCCAGGCTCTGCAGAGTAGGCAACCATTCACATAGGGCTTAAGAAATCTATGTAAAAAATGACTGGATGGTCCAATGTCATGTGGTTGTCAGTAATGAAGTATTTCAGTTATTTTTTTATACCTCAAAAATGTGTTCATCAGACAAGCTTGAGGCAAAATGTCATTTTAATTAGAAGTACAGGCTAATGTCTGTGAGTAATGGAGCTAAAAATTAGTTAAAAGGAGGAGAAAATCTCCAACCCCTGCAAGACAAGCCTGCAGGGTAAGAGCTCTGTCTCCTATACAGCTTGGATCCTCTCTACAACAGGACAACATAACACTGATGTGGTGTTGAGCAGAGCTGAGCTGACATTCACAGAGCGTCAAGGTAGGAACCACAGATAAGGAAATAAGGATGCAGTTAGCTGGGCAGCAAGAAGGGCCACACAGCTTCTGTTGAAGCCACAGCAGCCTCCCAAGATAGGCTGTGACAAAAAGCCCCCCCAGCACCAAGGTGGTGGTTACTCCTGCTGGCACAGCGACCTCAAAGTACCTGATTTTTGAGGGTGAAAGACCTTGTTTGTGCAATGCACACCAGCAACCTTGAGCAACTGTGAGTGGCCAACCATGAAGGAGGAGAAAAAAGTCTAGAATCTATTAGCCACTTATCAGACAAGGCCACAGCAGGCAATAAGAGCACGTTAAGGGATCCTTTAGGAATGTTATCTAACACTTTAATTCCTAGCCTACTCAAATATATTTTTCCTCCCCTTAAGTTCTTCTATGCCAATTAATGTATCTTTGATCTAAATAGCTAAACTGGCTGTTTGGGATTGGGAAACTGGTACTTATCAAGGGACCCTGAACGATGCAATTTGTATCCTGTGTCTTTGAGAGGGGAAATGCAGAAGAAATCAAGAATTTTCAGAAGGCTCTCTGAGGTAATTGGGGGTTTTTTCCCTGTCAACCACTCCTAGAAGAATGGTTATATTTCCTTATCTCACTAAAGCATTCTGTTAGTTCTTGGAACTACAAAGTGGACCTTTATGCAGTAGGTGGGCACACACACTGATAAAAGTGTTTTCCTAAGAAAACAAGTATGATTCCACATGCCTTGAGCATTGAAGGGTGTGGGAAACAGCCTCATAATCAGCCATCTATAGCAAATTGTATCATCGTGCTGTAGATCTACAAAATGAAAAATATCTTTAAAAGCAGATGAGCTAACTCCCCTGCGTAAACAGTCCAATCACATACAGAGGCTCTACAACTATCTTTAAATGTATGTTGAAAATCACTTCATATTTCGTTTATTAACACCCAAAGGTTTCACCTTGCTTTTTTAAGTACTGCTGTGGAAAATTACATCCTTTAGCTCTCCCAGTGGTTCTGCAGCTGCTGGTAGAGCATCAGCAGCTGTGCCAGGTAGACATAGCTCAACCCATCTCCATGAGCTGTACCTCCAGCTCCTCCAAAGATACTTCTAAAGCAGATAACAGTTAAGTCACTCTGGTGGTTTGATGCTGAAAGTCATCAAGTAACATAACACATTCAGTCAAGAGTTAGCAGTGGTTTTAAGATACAGCTTTCTGTGAGCTAACCAACAGGAATGCCATCTTCTCTGGACTGGAGTTGGTCTGTTATTCCATTTCTGGAAAGGCATATTTGTCAGAAGTGAGCACGGTTCTAGGAAAGCACACTTTGCAGGAAAGAACTGCGTTCTGAAAAATGTGTGGAAAAGAGTTTCAGCGTCACCAATATGTGCTATTTGACAACATGGAACGCAATGGCTCCATTTAACTTGAAAGCGTCTGTTTTGCAATCCAAGTTAATTGGAATGAAAAGGTCAAAACTAAAATAAGTTGCAAAATGACTGAAATAAAGATTTGATTCACCCAAATAGTATTTTTTTCTTTAAATGTGTTAATTCCACACATTTTTAGAGTTTTGGTTATCAGTTTGAATTGGAAAACTTTTCAGTCCTTAAACTTCCCCATGACAGAGCAACTATTTCATTGGTAATACTCAAGTTAATGAACGCATAATGGATCCAAGGTAAAACTTCAGCATTCTTCATCTCAGGACACTCTGAATCAAACAAAGCAGAGACTTGAACCCAGACCTATTTTGATTAAATTAACCTTTCAATGAAAAACACTTTCCTCAAAGTTTCAAACAAACTCTAATGAGAACCATCTACTGAGGGACATCCTCCTGTGACCAGAATTTTGAGAGCTGCAGACCTCTCAAAATCAAACAGAAAAGCAATTTTTCTGTTTTGGAACCTCAGTTCAGTCCTGTAATGATTAACCCCTCATCCTTGTGAGTCTTTCCCTCCAGTAGTCTCACAATTTATTTCAGTTAAAATTACTTTCATCCTTTATCAGCTTGCCTGTATGAATTTGTGCAGCAGCTGCTGTGTCCATTGAACAGTGAGATTCATGTGTATAAAATAGTTCTGACCCTCCAAGTCCTTTATGTCTGAGATAAAAACCCACTTCCATGTTTCTTAGGGACTTTTTTACCTATCTCTGTCCAAATAATAAATATCAGGAAGAAAAGCAGCAACATAACTCAGATATTGAAAGAAGTTAAACCCTTTCTTAAACATACTGCCAGCTTCAGAAAAATGGTTTCTCTGTTTCTTTCATTCAAATTGCATGGATAAAAGGATCTCTTGCCAGCCAGATCAAGCTGTGTCAGGGGGCTTATGTTGTAGCAGGAAAAAAAAACACTTCAAAAAGGCATCAGGGCTTATATTCCCAGATTGCTTCGTCATTCCTGGGCAGAAAAAAGATTTTTCTACCACTGGGAAAACTGGCAGATTGGTCACCAGACACCAGGTAGCCTTGCATCGAGTCAGAGCTGAGTTGCATGGCAGCACACGCCTGTGCTGGCACGGGCTGCAGGACCATTCCTGTGCTGAGCAGAGCCTCCTCCACTGCCTGCTCTCCCTTCCTTCCTTGCACTGCCAGCTACAGCCTCTGATGGAAAGATAAATAGAGCTGTCAAAAAAAGGGAAATTTCATACATGTGTATTTTCTTTGTATGACTGATAATGTTTCCAAGAAAAACTTCTCTGATGGCAGAGCTTTGTAATCCTCAATATTTCACAGTTTCTCTTCTTGGAAGACACGTCCCCTGCAGATACAATATGTATAATTTAAAGCAAAACACAGGAAATTCCCTAAGTAATTACTGGAGATGGCAGTAACAGAAAAAAGAAACTCAGCATTTTCCACTGTGCTAATCTTTCCTTCTATTTACATTTTCAATATCCAACAAGGAGCTGGGCACATCTTCAGATTCAATTTTCAGTCACCTCCACACTGATACACAAGGGGAACTCTGTCTACAACAGAGCTAGCTTCATGTCTGAAAGCAACCTGAGCCAAGTAAAACAACTTGCCCACAATTTCTTCAGCACCTAAGTGAGCCTCTTTTGAAGAGTCATCTCCATGGTGCTTTTACTTTGTGAAATTTTAAACAAAACTCACCTGATGTCAATTCACACCATGTGGTTTTACCTACAGGGAGGACAATAGCGCTCTGCTTGTTCATGTAAGACAGTAGCAGCACGAATCCACATCAGTAGTGTGAATACACACTGCAAATTTATGAAACAACAATCCTTTCTATGATGCAGACCTCATTTACTAGCTGGTGAAATGACCAGAAATAAAGGAAAGCTAATAGATAAATCCCCTAAGAAGCTCTAAATAAAATTTAAAACTACAGCAAAACTGCACAAAAATAAAGGCATTATTAGCTTGGAGTTTAGTCTGTAACTTTACAATGTGCTGATTTGAATATTGCAACTTTTCATTAAAAGTGGCAAGATAATAAAAGTAAAAATCAATAATGAAAATTTGTTCAAATTTATATTTTTTCCAACTATAACAAAAAAACTTTCTAGGTTGTTTTTGTTTGACAAATTCTGATTTCCGTTAAAAGGGCTTCTCACAGAAAAGTCTTACTATCAATTAGCAATTTCCATTCCAAGCATCTTCAATGGAGCAAATGTGGCAGTCCTCTAATGAATTTTTTTTTTGTTAGTTAAGTCAGACAGGCATTTGACAACAGGGTGAGTTTCTGTAATTAGCACTGAGCTACGAAAAAAGCAGAAAATAATGAAATGTTTATCAGAAGTGATTGCTTGAGTATGTCTGTCCCAATTCTTCTCTCTTTCACGTGCATTTTTCTTTTGATTTTATGTCGACGTGTTCAAACAGCACTTTGTTCCCTCTTTTGTTTCTGCAAGTACTGTAAATTTCAGCTCAGCAGAGAAGGGCCACTCCATTCAGTGCTGCGTCCATTGAAGACTTTTTTAAGCGCGCAGCTCTGTGAGGAACGGGGCTAATGATATCTGGCTTCCAGCAGCTCTGTGTCTCGTGGTTGGGTTCTCTGACGTCTAATAAGGTGTGTCTGCCAATTAAAGCCTTTCCTGTGGCTGACAGAGTCCTAACTGCGCTGTCGCATGTGGATTCTCAGAGGTCTAATAAAGGTGAGCTCATAGCACACTTGCGCTTACAGGGAAGGAATGCAGATACACTCCCTCCTCTGCCTGACTTTTTTGTTTTCTCAAAACTTGTTATAGCAAAATACTTTCTATCCTCTGGCAAATTTCAGTGAAAATGGCCAAGAAGTCACATCCTCAAATGTGACTGAGGATCAGCAAAAGGAAAAACACATATTGAGTTTCTTTTGGAATATGAGCTAAGCCCTGCTATTTCTACATAAGACTACATTTATCTCAATCAAAGGACTTACATCTGAAAAGTGGTTTTGCCTTAAGTGGTATTTTTTTTCCTTAAAATTGCTGGTGGATGTAAAAAGCCATCCCTTGAATCTGATCTTGTATAATTTTGATGGCCTGCCACTGTGTCCAGCAATCTATTCTTCACTCATCAATTTAATTGGCGAGAAAAAAATTATCTCCAACATCCTAACTTCTCTGTATTGTGGACAGCTTTGTACAGAAAGGTTTTGTTCTTCTACGCTGGGCCACAGCCTGGGTCAGAAAATTACCACAGTGTCCAGCTGGAGCCAAAATGTGCTTGTTCTCAGGCATAACCAGCCACGGAGCACTCTCTGATTGGCATAAAGCCCTTCAGCCTCTGTTCTCCCCATGCACTGGTCTAAGGACAGGCTGAGGGCAGTGGACTCTTGGCAAGTCCAGGCAGGAGGATCCCAGTCTTGCTCTGCCACACACAATGGCATCCTGTGGTAGTTTAAGATTTGCAGCCACCCACCAGACTTCATTCTGCTTACACAGAGCTGACATTAGACACAAAAAAGACAGCCATTCTTCTGCATTCATAATCACTGCTATTCACTGCAAGATAAAATACATTTTTTCCAAGTGCCATCAGTGTAAATTTAACCTGGAATTGTAAAACGCAAGGCCTGCTCCATCACTGCCCTTCTCTGTCACTCTCTTTATTCCAATCTCTTTTAGTTTTTCACTGTCCATACCATTAAGTTGCATAAACAGTAATTCCTGGATGAGAAACTTCTGACCTCACCTAGTCCTCACTTGAATGAAGTATCAGTGTCTTCACTGACTTGAACAGACACTGAGAAGGGTTAAAAGAACACTAATAAAGTGCATGGAGAACTAGCTCTCTACTTTTCAATTCTGTAGCCATAACATTTAGATAAATTGCATCAGGGATGTTAATGAAAATTAAAAAAAAAATAAAATGGGAAAAATATGATGAATCATTACAACATACATGTACTTCACTGGGATGGAGACAATGGCACCATCTAAACATTAAGACGTGACATAATGTTCAGGGAATGGCATTTTTCCCCCTCTACCATTTCAGCAATTATATTTTCAGAGCCTTACTTTTATTTTTTGATATGCAGGGCATTTATACCATGCATAAGGGCTCCTCACAGGATTTCACATTTGCACAAATACAACAACAATGCTCTCTCATAGTTCAAGTCCCACTATTTTGTGATGGAAAAGCTTGTTTATTCACACACAAAGGGCCATGCTGCTGTTACAAAAAATCCCTCAGCTAAATGCTTCAGTAAAAAGCCTTCTGAAGAAAAAATAATAATCAAACCATCCTGAATCCCTTGAGACTCTGGTTTCAAAGAGGTACCAATAAGAATGCTCCTTGAAAACATTACAAAACCCACAACTAGTCTCATAAAAACAGTGATCTGTTTTGGAGGGAGACTTTTATCTTGCAGAGGCAAAAAACTTAGCTATTGCTTTCCTATCACAGGCTGTCATATGTCCAGAATGACTTTGTTCTCCCTCAGATCCCTGAGGCCTCATACGCAGCTGGTGTGCGGCAGGATAGAAGGGCACGGGGCAGATCCAGCAACACAGCGGCTCTGCCTCTTAGATGGGGTATATTCCCCCCTTATTCCTTTGCCTGAGAGATGAGAAGGGTCATGGTAAAGGTCTGGGGGCAGCAGGTGTGCATGGCCTGGATAGCACATGGTCAGGACAAGAGCAGAGTGTCCATAGGAACAGAACTGCAAGGTACTACATCCTGTCCAGGCCAAGTGGGAGGTGGAGATGGATGAAGGTGGGTCTGAAACAGGATGGAGGGCAAAGCTACAGGCTGTCCTGCTGGGAAGCAGCATTGTATGGGTGGTTGTAAATCGTTGCTATGTAGAGCAATACGGGTTGGAGCAAAAGGGGACATATGTGATCTCCATACTTTGCAAGAAATTTGTTTGAAAAAGAACCCACATTCTTTATGCACTAGCAACCAATATTCAAGATTAACAAAACTATTCCATACCAGAATATAATGTGAAGAGACTCTACCATGAAACAAGTATACTTCAGAAAGTATCCCTTTGTTCTACCTTTTTTTTCGTTACATCTGCTAGAAATAATGACTACAGAATCTCTTTCAACAAAAGGTCATTTATGTCAATGGACAGAACACAGAGGATCAGATCACCTGTGGTAATTGCAAATTAATGCTCTACTGCTAATGCATTAACTACACAATATTGATCTACAATTAAATCATACAGGCTACTGTGAAGTGATTTTTACTTTAATATTTTTATGCTTTTATTGCTTTTTCCATAATGCATTTTCTCTTTCCACTAGAACTTTCTATAACTGTCTCAATTTTTAATTTCCTACAGTGAGATGACTTTGAAAAACGTATTTCTCTTTCAAGACCTTGCAAAAATCTACCAAACTGTCAATGTGACATGGTAAATCACATACATGATGCAAAAGATGAATAACAATCTGATATGCATCTTATTTTGATAAATCGGGGCTTTTAAAAAAGCTTAAATTAAAATAAAAACCACAAACGAAAAACCAAAAAAACAACAACAAACTTCAGCCCCACTGGAAGCCTATAGTAATGAACCGTACTTCAGAAAGATGCAGCTAGACATTTCTGAAGCTTTTGGTATGCCATGAGTGTAGGATTATCTCTGTAAATAAAGTTGGGGTTTTTTTTATTTATTTCATGTCTGTACTGAAAAGGGATCAATGAATTTGAGTATGTTACAAATTATATAGAGCTATGGAATCAGCTGAAGAATGATTGAAATGTTTTGGCATTTTTCATGAAAAAAAAATTTAAATGTTCAGCCTTCTTGCAACTGTTTCTGAAGTCCATAAATTGGAAAAATGCTGTGTTAAACTGTTGCATAAAATTTTAATCCTCGGTACTACTGACTAAAATGATCTAGTTTGTTTTATTCACCTGCTGCAAAACCTTCTTACACATAGCCTTTTCATGAGCAACAACACTAAGATATTGCCCTCCATCTTCTAAAGGAGAGGACAGAACACACTTCGAATGTGTGAAACTCTCTCCCCAAACCATTCGCTAATATACCTGCTTAATACCACTTGAGGTGGTTATAACATATATCCAGATATGGCTTACCACCTGACTCCTGACTTGCACTCCTGTTTATGATAATTTTGTAAATGGAAAATAAATCCCCACATTTTAAAAATAAAAGGAACTGGAAAAAAAATAATGGAGCACCGATTCTAGGTGAAATAACTGCAGAGCAAAATCTGATCTTGCTTTTAATGGAGGTACATTTATTATTCATAAACCTCTTCTCTAAGAGATATACCACATTACAAGTAAATCAACTCACACAAAGCCATTGTATTATTTTAGCCCATAAACATCAACCTCTCATGGTTGAGAAGACACAGGACTCTTGTCTAGGCAAAACAAAGGGAAGCCCAATGGCCACGCAAGTGCTGCTCTCCCAGGCTCTCTAGCTGGGCTCCGTGAATAGATCAACACAACCTGTGCTGCTTAGTGGTATCAGACCATGTTTAATGCTGGATGAACTGACATTCCCTACCCTTTCAAAATGCTGCTACGGAGAAAACATTCAGCAGTTATTTTGTGTAACAGGGCGGTGAGAGCAGTGGCAGTACCCAATCCTAGGTTTTGAGACCACTGCTCATTCGGCACAGCTGAGCACAGAGCTCACTCCAGCACCACCAAAGCCCAGGCTGCTTGCTTTTCACCTCTGGATCAATTATAAGCTGTCCTCATGGTTTTGGAAATGTGAAGTAAGATCAAAAAATGTGCAGTATTGTGTCAGCCCAAGTGTTTATTCAGCACAATCTCCAATAGTGTCCTAAGCAGACACTTAAGATGCAACATATGGGAAGCACATATAATTCCCCCAGTACAGTCCTAGCTTCTACCTACTTAACCTGGGGACTTGCTATGTAGTGAATCTTAATATACTGAATCATTCAGTAGATCACTTTATCTGATGCTATCTCAAAATTCTGGGCTTGCTCTGTATTTTGGTACTGAGAAAGCAGAAGTGAACTGTCAATTACAATAGGCAACAGAGGTTTTGACTGCTGAAGAAGGAACACCTTGGGCATTTGATACCAAGGACATGGGAGAAAGAGACTGGGATGCATGGGAAAGTATTATCTGGCTATTCATATGACCTTGTTAGGAAGGAAAAAAATGGCAATGATTCTTGTAATCCTAATTAGGTTTCAAAGATGACCTGTGAAGATGAGGCTGTCTTCTTCTGTCTATCACAATGTATGCTGCCTGAGCAGCATGTAAGGGTTTCAGGCTAGTCCCAATCAAGTGTATTTCTTGTAAGACTGTCTATAGAGATTACTTGTTTCCCTCTCCCTTCCACTTGCCTTTGCCAAGATGAGGGGAAAGACTTAAGGAGTGTACTCACAATCTTGCATGAAGTTTACTAAAGGCTTATTTTTAAATAAATGTAATTGAACTAGTTCAGATCCTTACCTACACAGAAGCTTTAGAATCCATTTATCTCAGATTAGTTTAAATTAGTTCCCTACTTTAGTGAAACAGAAATAAGCCACTCAAGCTTAGTGGATAGGTTTGATCCAGAGGAGTTAAAATTGTTCTAGAGTTTAAGTTAAACTGGAGAAGCCTAGGGACAAGAAAAGAGTTTTTTCACCCCCTCTGTTGAAAAGAGAAACTGTTCTGTAAAAGGCAGAAGACCAGTATAGATCCAAGTAATTTCTGGTAGCCAGTTCCAGAGAACTTGATTATGACTAAAAGGAACACAATAATTATTGTTTTGCAAATCAAATATTCTTTCTCTTGACCACTGTCTGGGATGTCAGCATTAAATTATATTTTAGAATATGCCATTGGGCAAACCAACAAAAAAGAAAAGAAATAACAATAAATGAACAGCTACACAGTCTATCTAAAGGAAAAGTGCAGAAATGACATTAAACAACCTTCATTTTTATCCATTCAGAAACAGATACAGCAGACACAAAACAGAAAATCATTCCACTCTGCAGTTCAGATCGCATAACATTGTTACAGATAAAGCCATCAAAAGTGCAGCTCTATTAGCAATAATAAATGAAATGCATCTATAGCACTAAAAACATTCTCTTGCCAATCCTACTTTTTTGCAGACAAATGCTGCTCTGTATGCTCTGTAATCTGCCCTGTTACTTAGTATTTATGTGGAAGAAGCTCTCAAACCATTGAGTAAGGTAGGTCTTTTTTGCCTGTCCACAGGAAAAGAAGAGTTTGAAGTATTATAATAGAAACATTAAAAAAAATGGTATTAATAAATCCAAAGAACGTAATAAGTCTATAAAAAATCAATAGCCTTCTATGTCAGCTCCCAGAGATGCTAACTTTGATGTGCATTATCAAAACACATGTGCAAATCAAAACACTGATTTGGTCTATTTTATTTTTTTTTCTGAAATATAGGAAATGGATGACTAAACTGAGCTGACACCATAGCCGTGCAGAAGGGATGGTCACACTGAAACTAATTTTAATGTCAAAGTGAATTGTGGAATGAAACCACTCCACTCATCCCACAGAGTGACATAAAGCCAATATCCACAGCCACTCTTGTCTATGATGGGAATCACAGATAAAAGGAAAGAGTACCTACCCGAACGTAACAATATATAATGGAATAATACAACATAACCATCACCTGCTCCTTATCAGCCATTCTAGCGTTTATGCTGCAACGGTGCCTTGACATGCCTAGTAGAGCAGGTAAGGGGCTGATTTTCCAGCCAATTTCCTGGTGCCCATAATAACAGACCACCAAGTCTTCCTTCCATGCCTTCCATGCCTTCCTAACCATGCCAGTCTAGCCAGGACCTCAAAACAACCCATCAGGCACTGTAAACAGCCTCAACTACTGCATGCAGCTTGAGATGTCACTTCGATGCAGTGGGCTGCAATGCCAGCACCATAAGCAGTAGGTAAAGCTCTGCACCTCCTGTTTCAATAACATGCTTTGGGGACACAGATGCCTGGATAAACAAGAATTACTTTAAACCT
Organism: Hemiprocne comata; assembly: GCA_020745705.1. NCBI lineage: Eukaryota > Metazoa > Chordata > Aves > Apodiformes > Apodidae > Hemiprocne > Hemiprocne comata. The sequence goes on along the minus strand of CM036593.1, from coordinate 14,097,724 downwards.
GCTCCCAGTGGGACCAGAGTGGTGCTCTTTGAAATCCCTCTCCCTGCGAAAAGGCTTTTTGCAGAAGACAAAAACTGAGATAAAAGAAGATCAGATAGCTCAAGCTTAACTCTCTGTCACCTTGTTTGTATGAAAAAGGAGAGATGATTAAAGTTTAAATCTTATAGGTCAGAGGAAAAGAGTGATAACCTACTCATGGCTAGCCTTTTCCCAGAAAGGTATTGTTACACCCAAAGTCTTCCTTTGGCAACTCCTCCTCCATCTGAAATCAATGTCTCAGAAAGAGGCATGAAGCTAAAAACATGAACATTACTTTCAGTGATATAAAACTCCCACTACCCCAACGTTTGAAAGGTAGATACAGTATGCTTTTAATGAGTTCTTTTAATTTTAATGTTTCAAAGAAAGAAAATGTACCTGCAAAACGGAAGCCCCACTGTGCAGAAACTGGAGCCCACTTTCAGCAGAATCAATGCCTCCAGTTGCTAATATGGGAAAGCCTGGGAGAGCACGAGCTATGGCAGACACTGCTCGGAGGGCGATGGGCCTGATAGCGTTTCCTACAGAAAACAGAACATTTTGTTAGCAACATCGGAACACACCCTGATGTAATTTGCACATCCCTCATGGTAGGAACATCAGGAAATAAGATCTAATTCTGAGATGCAGAGGTTATATTCATTTATAAATTGACACCAAGTGGGTTTCAAGTGGTATTAATACTTGTATTATTAATTTGGCTGATATAAAGAAAATCACAGAAACATGTAGACGAACATTGCGAAGTTGGCTTGAACATTTTAGCTGATGCTCAAAAGAAAGCCTAACAATGTCTGAGACAGAAAGCAATATTTTACCATACTATCTAGTCAGAGAGGTTTTTACATAAAGGATCAGGTTGATTTTTTTGAAGGTAAATGTTGTCCAAGTAAGTGGGAACATCTAATTTATGCATGCCTGCCTAAAAATTTTTTAAAAGCACCATTTCACTGCACATGACATTTCATATATTATTTACTATGTTTCCCCTTTGGATCTTTGTAGAGTCAGATATTCCTTTAAGTAAGCCCCCTTTAACTATTAACACGATAGTCAGAAGCTCAAAAGAATAAAGTATACTTATTTACTGTTTTATCTCCAAGACTGGAGCTTGCATTCTCAAATGGTATACAGATGTGGAGTGAGAAAACTCCCTGCTACATCTAGGGGAACTATGAATAGAGTCTCAATACACCTTGTTGGCTCTAGAAAGAGCCTCTGCCTTGCTTGTGCATCAGGTAAGACCTTCCACAGTCTAGCTGGAAGGGTCAATGAGAAGAATGATCCCACACAAGTTCAGGGCACAAAAACTGTCATGTTGTGCTTAAAATAGGACAGGTGCACTGTCACTTTGTCAAGGAGCTGTTTTCTCAAGGTAATTTTCCATTACAGAAAACTGAAATTTGAGTTGTCTTAACCATTAAAAATACTCTGTCTTCAGCTCACATTGCCTTTTGCTACATACCACTGCCCATCACTGTAACCCTGACAGACAACACTGAATTCACAGGAGACCTTGGCCCCTCAACATTAAACACATTCACACCCAAAGGCTCAGCTAAGCAGTCTTTATTGCCACCTGCTCTGGATTCAGCACAAAATTATCTTCCTGGGAAATGACAACTTTTGCTGCCTCAGGATAGACACCTTCTCATTATACACTTAATACAACATCATCTCTTTCTTCAATAGCTGATCTCTGCACCTAAGCAAAATGCAAGGCTCGCTGCCTGATCAGACAGACTTTTCCACCTGCCATCAAGACACACCAGATGTTCTTTCATGCTCATGTTAGGGATCAGGATTGCTCACAGGCGTTATACAAAAACTTCTAGCTAGTTTAACAGAGACTATACAGAGATATGTTATCAGCATATAAACTTTCATATGCATAAATGGACAGCCTAACCCAAGATGCACGATCAGTGTGGTTTTGGCAAAAACTAGAGCCTGGTTCACAAAATCTAACAATCTCACCAAAACTGCCTTAGAGACCACACCAGAACAAATGGAAACTTTCCAGAAAGGAACTTGAGCTGCAGAGGAACTTTCCACAGGACTCTAATGACTGTTTGCCATCATTTGAGCTACATTGATTATAATGTGGTTGACAGGAACAGAATGATCCTCTGAAAGAGGATCTTCTAGCGTCCATAGAGGAAATATTATGACAGAATTGATGGTCCACTCTTAGAGAAAGATTTGAGATTGAAATAAAAAACTTAACCATGCTGTTTGCTCTCACAGATTTATAAATAAAGTCTTTTAGAGGGCATCCATGCCAAGACAGACACTACACAGCCAAAACCATGAAATATATCTAGTTGAAAAACACTGGTTCATGAAATTCTTCAAATATTCAGTGGTTGAAATTGAGGCTACAGGTAAGCATCAGACTTGCTATATTGCTTTCAGGCACTGACACAGATGTTCCAGAATCTCACTGTGATGAGGTAGTTATTTTTTAGAAAGGTGAAAGAATACAGATCATTGTAACTCTGAAATCATGTGGCTAGAGGGAAAGTTCTTCCCTATCTGCATGAGTTAAAAACTGACATCTGCCTTGAGGCATGAAGGTTTATATTCTTTTAACCCCAATGCATCTCTGAGAGTTTTTAAGCCTTATAGACCCTTGACCTTAATGATACCTTGTAGCAAAGAGTTCCACAAGAAAATATTTCCAGAATATAATTGTTCCTTTCTTCAGTCTGATTAAATTAGCCACCTTCTCGCTTAAATGACTGTCTCTGTACAATGGTCAGTAGAGGAAAAGGAGCAAATGACAGTTTATTTAAGGTTTCAGCACAATAGATAATCAGAAAGGCCTTCATTCAGCCCAAAGAAATGAAGCATATGATTTGATGAAGTCTAGCAGAGATGGCAATGAGACTTAGAATTTATTATGGAACACAGGTACTTTTTAGTACTAGCTGCACTTGATATTCATAATATAAGTTATTACTTACACTTGGTGATTAGTAAATTAGTGATAAGTCGGTACAATCACAAAAGTATTCCATTCATCTATAATTCACCCAAATGAATTTTAAAACATTTAAGGAGTGCTTCTGATGAGAGTAAATAAATGGCTCTAATGACAATCAGAGGGTTGACTGAGGTGTCACTATTCATCCCAGCGTTTTTTTCTTTAGTTTACAGAATACAGAACAAGAACATCAGCCATTCTCCCATACATTTCTTGATCAACATTTCAGAAGCTTCCCCTTCTGTAATAAAAGCTTCTGGTCTGGAATCCAGTGTGATTGTGAGAGAGATCCTCCTGCCTAATAAAATGGTGAAACAACCTCCCAGATTAAAACAAAAAAAATAGAGAGCATACAAACAATAGTGGTGCCAAGCCATAAAAAAAAAAAAAGGCAAATCGTAAAAAAAAAGCAAATGAGCATTGAATTTGACCTAGAGCCTCTATTTTCTTGCATTTTCATATGAGTACTGCAGGAAAGTAATAAAATCCATTACAGAGATTTGTGGAGAAGGAGTTTTTTTAAACGTTTAAATAAAGGAGATTGAATGCCAAATATTAAAAAAGCTGTAAGTAGTTGTGAGAATCTTTGGAATGTTGTCTGATAAATCCAATGTCATTTAAGAAGCTGAGGTCCAAATCCAGCATGCATTTGAAAGACTGCTCACATGCTAAAAAATAAGCATCTGCCATATACTTTAACATATTGGGTCCTGTAATTCCAGTAGTTAAGCACCCATAGCTGGGGAAACTGCTGATATGGTACTCTCTTGATTGTAGCATTACAGTTGCTACCAGATGCTAAATGTTGCCATCATTTGCCTCTCTGTAAAATAATTAGCTTTAATAAACGAAGTCCATTTATCCACACCTCAAGCAGAGGAGTAAGATTTGAAAATGAAAGACAGATAGAAAAATAGCTAGTGGATCAGACATGCTACTCTATGTTGAAAAAGACTCTTTCAAGTCTCTTATTAATTATGGAAGGAATACTTATTATTATATAAAGATTAAAACAATGAGATAACTATAGGATGGAAAAATCCCTGACCTTTTTCTTGCCTTAAATCAAAGGTAAAGTTTTCTCTTTGATTTTTTTTGTTTGCTTTTTTGTTGTTGTTTTTTTTTTTCCATTTTTTTCTTTTTTTTTTAAATATATGGATACAAAAAGTCATATATACCTTGACTACATTCAAGGAAATCAATAGGCAAAATACAACAGGAAGGAGAAGCAGAACATACATCAATCAAATGCCTCTCCCTGATCAGCACAGGTAGGCAGAGCTGCCCTTGTCTTCTGAGGGTCACAGAACGGTGACAAACTGATGTGAGGTACTACACCTACTCATTTGTTTCATTGTTTTTCCTTTGGATGTAAAAACCCCTTTACCAATGCCAGAAGACACATTTTATTATAACTTCATAAATCCTTGGATTCCCCAGAGGACTCGATCCTGTCAAGCACCAAAAATGTTCACTAGATTGAGCCCTGAGAGCCAAATTTAATGCCTTCCTCAAGAAGCCTGGTGTTGAGCTTCAAGCAACCCAGTAACTTTGGAAATTCCTAGCAGAAACAATTCAGATCTTCTTGATCTCAGTGATCCACTAATGGGAAAAAAACCCCACAAAACAGTCACAGAAGTCTTGAATAGTGGGCCACATTCTCACTTGCAATATATTGCACCAGTTTAAAGTCTTTAACACTTATTTGGAGCAGCTCTAAATGGGCCTTTAGGTAAAGATGATCCAGGTCCATTAAAAACAGCCAACAGAACTTAGGTGAATCAATTCAGACTCATAACACTGAGTCTGAATCTTGAGACAGTCTGGTCTTTATCAAACTCTCTTGCCAACAAAAGAAACAGCTTTAAAAGGAAAGCAAATGCTCATACCTGTGGTTAGTAGATGACTTAAAAGCAAATTTTTGTATCTATGGTTACTAGATGGAATAAAAATGAATTTGGATCATAATTCTCCCTATTCCCCAGAATTGTGAAGTAAAAGTATTTTTTAATTTGCATTGTATTATACTACACTGCAATTGTTCTTTACAAATTTAGTATCACATTTAAACACCAGAGCCTTAATACTACAAAGAAAAATTAGCTGATACATTATTTTTTATTAATAAAGTACTGATAAAATCTGTGGTGATAGAAAAAATAATCTGAAAACCTAAGCAACATCTACCTCCCTCCCTCTGTAAATACATTATTGGAAGACAGCTGACATTGTTATCTCCATGGCTGTTAAGATTAATAAAGCTAATGACAAAGGAAGCCAATGACAGCAAATACCAGACTCGGGTGAAAAAGCATGACATAAGGGAATTGGTCAGGGAAAGTTCAGACATTGTAGATGATCAATCCAATGCTGCAGGAAGTAATTAGATAAGAAAGTTTGGGGATTAGGAAAAAAACACAGTAAACATAATTCTTTTAAAAGACATTTTCTGCATAACATGTATGCTGCCTCACACTGGCGATCAAAGTGCTTTTTATATATACATAGATACCTAATCTGCATTTGCAAATAGTCCCGGGAAATGTGTGGGTTATGAACATTTCATTTGCGTTGCGTTTCTTCTGATTGCAATTATTCTGTATGTTCTTTCTCTCTCCCACCTGTAGGTGGCCACCATAAGCTACACTTATCAAATAACTCATTAGCACGGTTTTCAATACTGTCATATCCAGGTAATTAGCAATTTATTTAAATAACCAATTTCTGTGGAAATAATTGCCATGGAATGCCCTGAACCTACTTTTTATAAACTATAATAAAAGTGTTAAGATAATCCCTGACATTTGCAAATGCCATTAGTTCACCTTTCCTTTTGATAGTGCTATGGCATTATGTTTAAACAATTACCCGATAACGTGGCAGCTTAATGAAACAGTGTAGCAGGCACATCCTTCAAAATGGCCAGAAAATGCATTTATATGCAGAAGAAAAACCCAATGAATAGACATGTTTAGAAAGAAAGACTATCCACAGCAGTTATGAGGCCACCAAATGGTAGACACAATATTCAGTGCACTAAAAAATACAGGAAGTGCCCAAAGAGGAAGTTTAAGATGGACCTTGCCACAGCTATAATGGTTCACAGCCCAACACTGCCCGGGATCCAAGGAAGACTCTTCACTGCTCCCTATCTACTTGACAGCCCGGTCATTCCTTCAGTCCATTCCTACTCACACATTAGCATCCATTTGCCAAAATAAATAATAATGATGTAGTATTTACTCAAGTTCTGGCTATTTCCAGCCAAAACTTTTAATTATTAATTTACAAAATGGAGTATTCAATATTCATTTTATGGGATGTCTCTACAACAGTTACCCTACATCTTCAAGCCTACATGTTTCATTTCACTGATAATTTGTGAAGGGTGATAAGCCAACACTACTATGTAAATGGCAAAGGTTCTGCTGACTACAGCAAAATCAGGACTTTACCCCAAGACTTTAGGAAAAAAGTCAATTCTGCAGATTTGAAATAATTTCTGTCTCATTCTTCTATCACTGGCTCTTGAAAACATTACGACTGGCTGCATTCTACTCATTTTTGTTAGCATATAGTGACTATCTATGACATTTAAGGCTTAGATAAACCAATGGTGCATTAATATTTTCTCTGATAATTATAATCCCCTTTCTTTTTATTTCAAATCTTACTATTCATTTGATTCTGTTTGGGATAACTACCAGTTTGAGTTCAACCCCTGTTTGGAAAAAAGTAGTAAACGTTTTGCTTCATGTTTCCTTTGAAAAAAAATCCTACCCAAATAGAAAAAAAAATGGTGGAACTTTTCACAGACAAAGCACAGATAAAAATCAGTGTCCTTTTTTAGAATTTGTTTTTACCATTTTTTAATTGATACTAATGCTTATTTATGCTCTTTCAGCTCAAAGTTCATAAAATCACTAGAGTTCTCATTCAATAAATGTTTAGCAGTCATCAGAGACTTCTCTCAATTAAAAAGGTTAGAATCAGAGAAAGAGAGAGGGAAAAAGTAAATTTTTCTTAGCTGTAAATATTATTTATCCAAGAAAACCCTGGGGAATTTTCACTCGTATCGAACTTCAGTAGGAAAAGTCAAGAGGACAGATACAAATTGTTCTGTGATTGCTGCAAGAGCTGGTTAAACATTTTCTAACAAAGTCATTCTCTCACTGGAAACTACAGAACCACTTAAAACTTCTGGCAATCTGAATGAAACCTAGCAAAGCATCTTCTCTTGCTATTTATCAGATATTTGGTATTTAATTTTATTCATGCTTTCTACTTTGGTTTGACTTGAAGCTGGAAATGGTCGAACACCGAGTTTACATGTTCTTTGGTTGGCTCTAGATGCCCCTTCTTTTTTCTGACTGCTTCTCTATTGCTCCCCCTCATGACTCAGGCTCTCAGTCACCTGGTTTGGTGTCACTGAGCTGAGCACATTGTGCTGCTGAAGGAAGTCTGGTAACTTCTGCACTGCACTCCTACACTGGACCAGGACAAAACCTGCCTCTTACCAAGAGAGTGATAGGGCTAATAAAATAAAACAAGTAACTATACAACAGTAATGATAAAATAATAAAAGTAGTGCTAATAACTGAGGTATGCTTCCAATATAACACAAAGAAAAAGATGTGAGTTAGACCAGCATAAAAGCCCAAGGACAGCCCATGTCAGAAGTAATGCCCACCAGTACCAGACAAGGCCGTTGCAGCCATCACAGAGGGACAAATGAACTCCTGCCAAATTCTGCCGGGCAATCCTGCCCCCCAAAAGATGCAAGTGCTTACCTTAATATACAGTAGGTCTCACTGCCCATTTATTTCAGTGCAGAGAAAATGTGTTTAACTCAAAGTCTAGTAGAAGTGTTTGTGACTACTTATCCAGACATTTACAGATTTGTTCAAAGGCAGCCTTGTCTCTGTCAGCCTCAGAGGCAGCATGACCTTTGTTTGAGCTGGTTTTAACCTCCTTAACAACAACTACTACCATAGTCAACATGACCCTGGTGTGAGAAAGAGGGATGTGCATGCTTGTCTACGCATCTGTGCCTGTACTTTAGTTCAAACATAATTCTAACCATACAAAGACAATTTAGTATATCTAAGGACACACTGGAAGAGCAGTGACTGGCTGCTGAGCAGGGTGCTGAGGCTCCTACAGTGTATTTAAAAATAAAAACATCATTGGAAAATGCAGCACAACAACTTGTCAGGTTATTTACAAAATAACCTGAAGCATACTTTGTACTGTTTAACAACCACTTGTGTAAGAAGTTCGTTACAGAAAGGGAAGCAGATCTTATGAAAGTATAGCACACCAAAAAAACCAGACCTACATATCTAGAAAGCTCAGATGAAGTATTTCCTTCTCCTTTACATAATTCAGGATCATTCTAATCTTATTTTGAGGTTTATCTATTTTATTTTGTCTATCTCTCTGTTTTATCTCTCTTATCCAATTGACAATTTTTTTGTACAGATATATTTATATCTATTTATAGATACATAAAATGTATTGCATGAACACAATTTTTTTGGGAAACAAATGACTCAATTTCAGCAGAAAACACTGTATTTGCCTGTGCAAGAGCATGTGTGTGTCTACATGCACTTCTACAATATTATTATTACATATCCATATGACCTGTGTGAGTGTGTGTGTGTATATATATATATATACACACACACATGCACACTCAGTAGATATATTTCCAAATTCACTTATACATAAAACAGTGGAGGACACGTACCCTGATAAAACCTGTTATTTCAACACTTCAAGTGAAAAGTGTTAAAATAAATGGCTCATCACATACAATGTGTTAAAATAAATGTTTATTTCAACACTGTGTGTATCATAGCCATTTATTTCAACATTTCCCATTTCTCAAGACTCACACAACCAAGAGTAGGAGAACTGATAGCTATACCTTAGGTAGTTGAAGCACACAGCCCTACTCATCTGCTTGCCATAGGATGAGTAGGAAGTTATTTGACAGATTTTTTTTCTCCCTGTAATAAATGGAAACTACCTACCTTGACTGCTCATAGGAATCTGCATGTATTTGTAAGCTGGTGGGCTGTATCATCATTCGGAAAGAAGAACAGCCATACCAGTCTGTTGAGATATTTGGAAAGCAAGCTGCTGCTTCCAGGGTAGGGTTGGGAAAAGAAGCGAAGGACGAGGGGTTTTGACAATTCACTTTCCAGTTTGGCAGTTTGACACAAAGGTATCTGGGCAGACAGAGACTCATGTGAACAAGTGCAAAATGTAGAGCTGTTCATACTGAAGGCTGGGAGGGATGCAGTTTTTGCAGGACCAAGTTGTAATCTGGTGATCGAATTACGAGTTAGGAGAGAACAGCCGGGTTCCCACTCTATCTTGCTGAAAATAGTTTCTTGGGAGGATTCTTCAGCTCCCAAGACTTGCCTTACTTATTTTAATAGAGAAACTGAAGGATCTTTGGGGCAGAAACTTTCCAAGTTTAGGTCGTCTCTAAAGTACAAATATAGTAATTGGGAGCTTCATGTTGGTGTGTTTACACTAGTGTCAGCATCTGAACTTGCTCCTACAAGCTGACCTCAGATGTTACATTATATGCCAGTGTTAAGGTAGCATCAGTTTCTTTCTCTGCCTTATTTTGGGAGGAAAGCACAAGAAGGTCCCATTCTCTGATATTTCCCACTGGAGCCGGAGGGCCCTACGCCTTCTTAGATCAGTCTCTAAGAGACAGAGGCGGGATGAGGATGAAGAAATAATAATGCACAAAATATGCACAAAAACTCCACCAACTATGAGTTGCCTCTGAGCAATATTTACCGCTAGCTTGCCTGAGATGTTTTCCTACAGCTTTCCTCCTTTGAAAAACTCTCAAAGTATGATTAGAGATTGCCTAGGCTCTAGCAAGACAGCGTGGCCTTAAGAAGATAAACACTTGGTTGGGGGTTCTCTTTTCTTTTTCTTGTGCTTTTTCTTCCCTGAAATTGCAGATCTGTGTGCTGGTCTGGACAGAGCACAAACACACAAATTAATCTAATGAAATGTTAGCAAAGACTTTGCAACCAGCACACCCTGCCAGAAAACTCTTTTGCACCCAGACAAAGAAAAATTGAGACCACAGTTTCGTCAACCCACAAATAAATTCACTGCCTCAAGCCAAGCCACTGCACAGTGCTAGTTGCCTATATTCAAACATCTCTCTTCCTGTAAAGTTATCTTCCCCCGTGCCACCTTTGAAAGATAAAACACTATAATAATTTTGTAGCAGAATAGTGTACATGCAATGAAAGTTCTCTAGAAAAAAATATATGTTTTCATCCTTCCACTTTTTTCAGATGTGATTAGTTCCAGAAAGAGGAGGTATCATCACTCCTTTGAAGGCACTGTAGGTTATAAGATTGGTCCTCAGAAGCTGGCAACATGTGATAGAAGTGCTTTATTCCTAAACATCAATCAGTTTCAAGAATGGCAGTTGCTCACGAAATTGTAATAATGGAAATACTTAGCTAATAACCACTGTAGACATTAAAACACTGTAGACGTTCAGTGCTCGTTACACAAGAACACTTTCTTGTAATTCTGGCTTTATAACTAGGTACATAAGTTTCTAAATATTTAGTTCCTTACCCTGTGGTATTTCTGTAATGAAATTTACACAAAAATATTTATTTTTCCATAAAATAAAAGGAGCTCCCCCGACTCCAACAAAGAGTTGAAATCTTGACTTTAAATGAGACCTTGGCTGCACATGGATGACAATTTTACAGAAAGCCTTTTTCTTCTGTTCCTTCTTTTAATAAACTCCACAATTATAGGAAGTTTCCTGCCATTTTTTTTTAGCTGAGAGTGTACAGCAAGCTGAAGAGTTAATGCCTTAATGGAAAACAAAATAATAGCATGTCCATGCTGTGGAAACTATTTGTGGCTTATGGAAGCACAAACCTTATCTGTGGAGGCCATTACTAGCTCTGGATATATTATTGAGGGTTGGTAATTAAACCCTGGTTATACTAGTACTGCTTGTGACCAGTCACACAACTCAATGCTGATTTCAAGATGAAATCATACACATGTACAATAACTCTGCTTTCTTGATAAATATATGAAAAAAATAGTATTAATAGGCCTAAATACTCATTTGTTTGATGTATTCGGAGCAACATAAGGGGATGTGAGGGAATTCAGTGCATTGCTCTCTCAGATCATTTTAATTGTTATCCAATGAGGGCAGCACAGAGGGTGAGTAAGGGACTTAATTTATGTACTTACTCATCACCTCAGCTCCCACTGAAGAAAAACAGTAGCAACACAATTCCTAAACTGCATTCACTGGTCTGCAGTGCTCAAAGTAAAGGCCAATTAACAGAAAGCCAGAGGCCCACAAAGCATTAGTTGATTTTCAAATACTGATCAAAACAAAACACTCCTGCTGCTCAATACACACTGGCAATATTTGGCACTTATGCAGTGCCTTCTGGAAGAGAGTATCCAAACACTACACAAAGGTATAATGCTTTTATCTTGCAGAATAGAAAGGGTGCAAGGGGGAGCCTGGAAATCTGTGTGTGAAGAGAGCGATCCCACCTGAGCAGAAGAGGCAGCAGTCAGCCCTCCTGGTCACAAATCACTCATCCCTTCTCCCAGGATCTCATATTGCCCTTTTCTTTAGAACTATTGGTAATTTAAAGGATACATTTTTAGAAGTATGCTTTGTAAATCAACTCAGCAGTCTCCTCTTAGAAATAAATTACATACTAATGTCCTGGGCACCTTATTCTGTGCATTTTCATTGATGAATTTTTCTTCCCATTCAAACCACAGCCTCAAGCATACGAATATGGTTCTTAATAGAAGCATAGAGGATTGCTGTTGACTGTTGCTGTCACCCAGAAAGAAATTACGTTCTCCTTCCTTCCTGTTTTTCTCTAATCTAAAAAAAAACATACCTGAAAGAACTGATTCACTCTGGGGTAGTATCTTTGTGCAAAACTGGGCTGTTTCCTTGTTCTCCTTGGTCATGCAGAATTATTAGGGATTCTAAAGGCTATTTTAAGCAATCGATGTACATAGGGAAACGAAGAGATCCCATTTGCATGAGCTATCGCTGACATAATACTGTGAATGGAAAGCTCAAAGAGGAAGACTCACAAAAGCATAAATGTTCCATGTGAAACTCTAACACATCTGTTCTGCAGTGAAAAGCCAGCACTTAAGTCCAAAGCACTAGAGAGCCAAGACAAGTGCATTTTTGGAATCAAAACAAATGCTGGTAATTTAAGAAAATACTATGAAGCACACAGAGACTGTACAATGCCTTATGTTGCACAATGCATCTGGTAATCGATTTAGTGTATATGCCAAATTTACTACAAGCCCAAATAGGCTTAAGTTTGTTATTCAGAAATTCAAAAAGTAAACTGCAAGCATTATAAACATGGTGCTCTTACAATTAGAACAGAAGTGGATTTTTCTTTTTACTTACAGAACACAAATAAAAATTAATCTACTAAATTGGATCCCACAATGAATACATGCCCAAAAGCTTCACTTTTGACCAACAGCTTTTATGGGCTCACAGTTTTAGGACATGGTGTGTTCTACAGTATAAATGTAATTTTAAAATTATTTTACACTCAATGTTTACTTATGCTTTGAAGTCATGAGGACTCTATGCTGTCATTTGTTATCCTATACACGATACATTACTGAAGATGTCATCAAACAAAGAGGTACAAGCAACTTTGCATATATTGTGGTCCTAAATCAAATATGAATCCACTGTAACAGTATTAAAAATACAGTAGAAAACCCTAATTCAAGTGGACAATATCAACTATAAAGTAAAAATACATGGTGTAGGGTAACAGTTTTCAGACTTGGGTTACAGTGTCAATGTAAAGACTTCAGCTGCATTAACTCACCAAGGTTGATCTTGCTTGCCAGAGCATGCTTGTCAATATTTAGCTCCCAGGGAGCATGTCACAAGTCTTTACAAAAACTAGCTTAAATACAAAATAATATAGCAGCTTCTGTGATCCTTTTTGTAACACTGAGTTTAAATTGCTGAAATTTGTTTTGAGCCTTTTAAATGAGAAAATGTGAGCCATATACCTACTGTAACAATTATATGAGAAACAGCATTAAGGGATTGCAATGCTGTTATTAGGGCTTATTAAAATACGGGAAAACACCAGATGCTTTACATTAACTGATTGGAAGATAAATTAATGTCAAGCATACAAATACCACTTTCTCCTGTGATATCAGATTAGAAAATGGAGTGGGCTAAAATAAGATACATCTATGTTTTCAAAAAAGGTCTAAAATATACCAGAAAAAAAAAAAAAGGAATCATGTATTTGCCTGGTCACCAGAAGTTCATCACAAACTGTTGGCATACACTCTCTTAAGTATTTGACAGAGGTCCCTAAATTAGGAATATAGTAACCTCAAATTTCTGATGCGGACAATGGAGCAAGAAAGAAACCCACCTCTGAGAATGCTCATCTCCTTACAGTGATGAAGTTCAGTGGGATAACCCTTAGCAGTGCTTGGTTAGCACATCTGCTCACAGCTGCCCATGAGACCCTCAACAGCAAGTGCCTCTGAGGGCTTTCAGACACAGAGGTGTCCTGGTAGTAATGGCAGCTCAGGAAGGCAATGCAGGCAGTAGAAGCTGAAGAAACCACCACTAATGCCTGCCTTCTCTGCTCAGCAAACCTTGGCTCAGTAAATCTTACTTACGAAAACCAGAGGGAAATAGCAAAGGACTGCTCAATGTATAAGAAAAAGCAACTGATTCTGAAAAGCCTTGTCTGGCAATAACCTTCCCTGCAACTGCTCCTGATGCACAGTATTTATCAGGGCCTACAATGAGAAGATTTCTCTGAGTACTCCCTGTTAAGATCTAAGCAGCTCCCAAGTGGGCATATATCCAAAATTTGGTGAAAATAGTCAAAGCCGGTGTGTTCAATAGGCAGGCAGCTGACGTGGCATTAATAGTGTAAGCACACCAATAACTGTCAGGGAGTAAGATAAGCTCAGTGCAGCCAAAATGTAGACTGGAGTAATCATACATTCTTTTGAAAACCAAGAGGTCACTCAATAGGGCCATGAAACTTACAGAAATAGCCACACCTAACCGTAACATGGTTAACCATGTCTTCAAAGGCATGCCTGCTTGCAGAAAAATCCACAGCTTTCTCCTCATTTTGAGCTGCCTGTAACAAAAGTTCTTCACAGCATTAGCCTTACCTCAGTGCTGATTCAGTTGTGGTACTACCCATTTTTAAGGGAAGAACTCATGTCATTCAGCACACCCTCTCTACATGTGTCACAGCTGTGCAATGGATTTCTCATTCTGAAACAGTGGGACACTGTACTCAACAGTTCTCACTCGGCTCTCACTTAACCCAAATAACAGTAGCTCAATCCCTGACTATGGGTGTCATTTGGAATTTAAACAGGACTTAGTAAAGATGGTTATAGAGTGCATGTTAATAGAGAAGACATTTGCAATTAACTGACAATGTAGAAGCTGCAAATTGATATTGGAAAAAACAATTTACTACAGCAGGTTCCCTAGAAGATTTTGTAGCACATGTTTGTGTATCCTGTGTGTGAGCAGGAAATCTGTGGAGCTCATTCTGAACAACGGTGTGTTTGCATGAAAAGGCACATTAAAATGCAGATCCCTTAGCTGACTACTATATATTAGTTGCATTCTACTCAAAGGAAAGAAAAAAAAAAGTGTTCTGATGGTTGTGAAATACTTTTATAAATGCTTCAGGCAATAACTCATCAGGGATGATGTGATAGTGAAATACAAAACCAGGATCCACCCAGTTAAACAAATCTGCTGTATTTTGTGTTCTGTATTTTATGTGTGAAGTGGGCATTAGGATTTATCCATCACTCAAGTAGGATAATAAAAAATACATAATATTAGTAGGATTTAGGTGAGTTCATAATAAGTTATAGTCGACCAGTGGTAGAACTTTCAAAGGCTATTCCTATGTGGAAGTAGGACAGCAGCAGTAACTGTGTAAGTATGTCCTTTTGGTGCTGCTGGATGTAAAGCAAAGCCCTGGGTTTAAAGCTGCTCCAAGGATTATTTCTTTTTTTCCTAAACCCCTGTATCTGATTGTCAAAATATCTTGCAACTGGATTAAGCTCAGAAAGCTCACTTTAATGTAACTGTGAAACCTCTTCAAGACTCTTCCTGACCCATTTCTAAAAAACATCAATCCAGTGTTTTGTAGGTAAGAAGAATGATGGGAGCCTCAACATCCTCAGGGAGATACCTAGGCCACTGAAGCTGCTGAACCAGGTGAAAAAGCTAGCATTCAATACAGAACCTGAGGCATATTGTCAGCAGTGGTAGTATCCCCAGACTGACAGCAGAAGACAGCAGTCAGTTGGCCTATTCTGCAGGCTTTTTTGGTTTTGTTCCATAAATGTAAAAGCATGTTTATTCTTCAGGTAAGATGTAAATATGTCCTCCAGCGAATACACGTGGGCTCTACAACCAGTATATGACACTTACTGATTAGAGCACATTGATATGCAAAGTTAGATACAGAAAAAAATGAACATGCTTAAGACACACCAGGTCAGTAGTCAGGTGTTTTAATGTTTGCTGATACAATCGTTAATCAGAATTGTTTACAAAGTCCACCAGATTCTTACTTTTTTGGGGGAATTACAATACGAACTTCTGTTTTGTGAGTGACAGGTACAGTTTATAATTTCCACAGAAGACTGTTGCATCACTGATCACTCTCAAGTACCACCTGTATCACAAACCCTGATGCTGATTCAAAAGCAGAATAACGAGTCAGCAGTAAAGACAATTATGGGCCCTGCACGATCAACAGCAGGGAGCTTATTGAATTCATGTCTATACACTGACTTATATTCACATGAATTTGGACCCTATTTGCTTTGCCAAGTCTTTCCTCTTCCTCCTACTTTGAAGTTCCCTAAACCCTCATAACCTGTTTTCAAGTTTGCATTCATCACACACATAACACTGCAACAAAGCTTTGCAGACCTCTTGGCCAACTTCAGCATTACCCCCTGAAATTATCTTCTTTGTGCTCCAGTCCATGACCATGCATTTAATCACTTAGAATTACTGCTTCTGTACAAAATGTACTTCTGCACTGCCTGCAGCACTGAGAGCAGAAAGCTAGGTCCAACTCTATCTAACTTGAGTGATTGCTGGAGACTGGTCAACAAGCCAGACTGACCTTTCTACCCAGTCACTCAGCAGCCACTGCGATATCACAAGGCACACAGTTCTCACAGTTCAGACACACTTTTGTAGTGAGTAGTAGTAGCCTTTCAATCGTATGAAAGACTGGAGAGTTACACTGCACGCCACTACAGTCTCTAGTCCTCATTCAAGCTGCACTTGGAAGTCAAAAGACATTTTGTCTTCATTGTGATTATCTTGGGAGAAAGGTGAGCAAGATCAGATTGAGAGAGCTGCTGAGCCTCAATGGAAAACAAACCCAGCAGTAGACTTCACCAGGGCTTTTCTCAATTTTTATTATTTTAATTAATGTCTATTTGAAATTCTTGATAGTATTTTAATTCCTGTGTTAGATTAAACTGAAGAGTACTTAAATGCCAAGTATTTTTCAATAAATAATTCATAAGATACTTTACGCAGTTATATTTAAATTACCTCCAGTATGAATTGTAGTAAGTTTTTTATGAGAGAAATATATCAGTTTTCAACATGATCATCTCCAAAAGGTATGACACACAAATATTCAGAGAGATTTTTTTGTGAGAATTTGATTAAAACTGGAAGAGGTGATCATAAGAGAAACAGGCCCCATCTCCTTTAGACAGAGTTGGAAAGACAATCAAGTCATGCTGGCAAAGACAACACCAATGGGTTCAACGTTGCTGAAGGAAGGAGAAATTTTCTGTTCCTGACTGACACCTCCTCATCAGCTGATAGCTTTCATTCACCTACCCATTACAGTAACCAAGCTTAAATACAAGACCCTGTTCCACCAGCCTGCTTTAACATGCTTTGACTTCTCTTTTACTTTCTCTATTACTTTCCATTGTTTGTTAATCAAGCTATGTCTCTAAGTTGCTAACTATAACAGCATTCTTCACTTCACCACGTTAATCCATGTCATTACTATATGAACCCATTTCCCATTTCATCTACCTGCACACAAATTAAAACCTCACCCACTTTCACCAAGGCTTGGGCAAGATAGGGTCACAGTCATTCTCTCTTGTTTTTATCATATTATGTCTGAGGACAATTTATGATTTTATCTGAACCACCTTCCTTCTGACAATCGCCTTTGGTAGCCATCAGTAAGACTTGATAGCTTGTTTATTAAAAAAAACCCCACTCATCTGGGAAATTAACTATTTCAGCTGGACATATTCTAGATGGACTTTGCTATAAACAGTACATCCAGAGTGTTCAACAACACTAGTTTAGAGATTAATCTAATTACAGGCTATTAAAAGAGGAGAACATAGCTGATTGCATTTCTAAAACCCTGTACAGACCAGCAACAGTTAATGATGATTTGATGGTTTTCTAGGAGTTTGGAACAAATACTTGGCTTTTAGTCTGAGAGCAATGCTGGACATTTCTGTCTGATGCTTGGGGGATTCAGCCAACTAACAGATACATTTGGTGAAGAATCTCATTCTAGTCATGCCCTCCCTTCCTAATTTCCCTTTTCACTGTTTTGTCGTCTTTGCCTGTTCCTCAGGGAACTGAGTGATTGATAGCCTAATCCAATGACTGTATTACAGCTGCCTCAACTTGGACTCTTTTCCTTATCATTAGCAGTTAGCCTATGGTTAAATTCACAGCTCACTGCTTGGTACAGCCCCTGAGATTTAAGGGTCTGGCCTTTAGAAAATATTTAACATAAAATTGAAATCTTGACATACTGAGAATTCAGTTCTCTGCAAGGCTTCTTTAATTAATCCAATGTACTGCACCATTGTTCTATATGAGGCTTTGACATGGTGAACTGTTACTGAAGCTCACAGAGATGTGTAATTCTAAATTAAACACTCACTTACATGTACCTACACTGCATTTGTTTCCCAAGTACATGTGCATGAATGTGAAAATTTAAAGTCAATCTATAGCAATAATAAAACAAACCAATTACGCTTCAAAACTTTTCATTCATTTCAAGCTTGGAATGAGCATTTTCCAAACTGAGCAGAGGAGAAAACACAGCTTTGTTCACATGCTCTGTATAAAGATTCATGCTTCATTCTTTTTCCAGAACTCATTTAATCTTTTGGTGAATGAAACAAATTAGGATCATTTTAATCAACTACAAACAATATCTATGCTGAAAGTGTTTTCTTTGTGGGAATCAAATTGGCTAAAACAAAACCTCAAAGTGGAAAAAATATGCTTAGTTCTCTGACCTTATCTGGAGAATAATACTTATTTTTAAATAGCTATGGGAAGGATGTAGACCTTGATCTATGCTGTAAACCTTTGCCCTATTTCCAGTCAGTCGATGAGCTGCAAGCTTCTATGAAAATGGCAGCTGAGTCCCAGATGAAAAATTATGCATCTCATAAACTGCTATTCTGCTGAAATGTCAAGCTATGGCAGGGCTGTACCTCAAACTCAGCACTTGGCATTTTCCTTCTGTCTGCTTTGTTGCCATGAAGCAAACATGAACAGTGAGGATTTGTGTAGGGCAGGTAGCAGGCGAGCTCCCTGTCAAAAATCTATTATTAGGGCTCTGATCTCTCCTGCACAGACCAGTGATGGCAGAACACTAAGAGAAATCAGACTGCTGCAAGGACACCACGGAAAACAGAGGAGTCTCTGTGAAAACTGACATAATATATGCAAATAAGGGCTTCTAATGGCTGAGCTACATTTAACAAAAATAACAAAACAAAATTAAAATTGTACTAAGGCATATATGGGGTTTTTACTCCTATGCACACTGTTTAATAAATATATGCTAATGTAAATAGTCTTTAGCTTTCAGTAAATATTTCTACTAAACAGAAGTGCCTATGCATACATACATTTTGTTTTGTTTCCAGTGATGGGCAGCTTTTCACTCATTTCTCTTGACCAAAATTCACACTGCACAGTCACTAAGAGAAATGTGATTGGGAAAGTGAATGCTCTTGGGTTTTTTTTTCACTTTCCTTTTAATGATGTGTCATAAAATTAAAAGGCAGCCCTTATTGTTATAACTTCAACTTTTCCTCTTTCAATGTAATTCATACATTTTAGATTAGAATATATGCCTCTATTAATAATGTCAATTATTCGTATAATGTATACATTATAATTCAATGAAATAAGACTTGCAAAGCTTTCCCTTAAAAGCAACAATTGCTGTCTGACAGTGTTGGTTTTTTTTGTAAAAAGAGACAGCTCCCCTAAGTTATATATATAAAAAATAATTAAAATTAAAAAATATTATAAATAATAATTAAAATAACTGACTATGCTGGTTTCCAAAAATTATGCGTTCCCACATTTAATGACTGAATCTGCTCTTTAGGTGTATTCCTTCTAACATCCCTAATGGTCAGTTACGAAGTTGTAACACACAACTTTCTGAATCTCTCTTGTCCTGGAAAATGTACAAACATGTACGTACTCCAACATGCTGTACAATATATTAATGTAAATAATGCCAACACACTACAGAATGTGATAACTGGACAAAGCAATAGCAGCACATAGACATGAGGTTTTTGAACTACTACTGTAAAATACTGCAATATTTTTGCAACAAAGCATTAAAAGGATATACAGTGAGTGCACCGTAGAGAGATTTGCTTTTAAGCTAAGTTTTTTGCTAAGTCCAGTGTATGGTTTTATAAATTTATCCCCTAAGGATCTGGCTTCCAGACAAAAACAAAGACACAAACAGATTGCAAAGAACAAAAAAACATGGAAATTCAAACAGAAGCTCCACTCTATTTTGCCTGCAATAGACATCCTATTGTGCTGCAATGTGATGTGTTTTATAAAACACATCTGGAATATAAAAGCTCATGAAAAAACTTTTTTTTTTTTTAATTTAAAAATACATTTAAATGAAACAAATCTTAGGGAAGCGTGTAGCTGCTGACAGCATATTAACATTTCTCTGGGAAATCTGGCACCTTATTCTAGTACGTATAAAATACTCATTTTCAAAATAATTTATACTCATACAGCCTAAAGCATCTCTTTCAGAGCCAGAGGTCATTATTCTTTGTAAGGATAAAAAACCAGTTCACTTATTTTTAAGAAACAAATTCTTTGCATTGCCTGTGTATCGGAAGAACTTGGGGTGAAATCTCATGTATTCTATATTCTCAAACCTGAAATCCTGCTGGATCAATTCTAAATGCTCCTTAATGGAAATCAAACTATGCTGCTAATCCTGCAAGCACATATGATAGTCATACAGTTCGGGAAGCGGTAGCTTAATTTCAGTATTTTTCTTTCATCATAAGGGCTTTTTTCCTTAACCATATTTTGGAGGCTTCATTAGGACTTTTCCACTTTTTGAGTAATGGGCAGTTCCTGGAAACTTATTAAAAATGAATGAAGATTGGGATCCTCTAAGCAGAATGTCCTCTCACATTATGGTGCCACAGAAATCTGTAGGGCTACCATAGCCCTTGGGCTCAGCTGAGGCTCCATGGTGCTAATTAGAAATGAATTTTCTGTAGAAAACAACAATATGTCAAAATTAAAGTGAATTTTTTTTGCAAATTTTTTTTTGGCACCATGATAGAAGTAGAAGGTGAAGAAAAAAAACAAATATATATTTTACAGCACTCAATAGTTGGAGGGTAAACTTGGAATCCAGGGGACCCAGCTGGGACCAAGGCTCACACATGGGACTTAAACCTGGCTCTCCCAAGTCAGGCTCATGTGCGGGTCAGCAGGCTGTGCTAGTATGAGTGTGTATCCTGTGAGAGCTGTTTCACTTTCTATTAATAATTCAATATTTGCAGGGAAGTGGAGAAGAGAACCTAATCCTGCAGTCTAGCAGTCAAATATCCATCTGGGATACTAGGATCTTTCCCTGTCAAAACCACCCAACAAACAGGATGGTAGGAGGGAGCAAACAGCGATGCCCCTTACAGCTTAGCAATTTTCAGCTGATCAAATTAGATCAAAACAGGAAGGTCACTGCTCGAGCACTGGCTGGGAAGAAAACACTGACTGTGACAACTCAAAGCTAAATGGGGTTTTTAAAGTAATCTCATTAAGTCTCTCCTTCTCTGAAAGATTTTTTCAAAAATGGTTTTAAAAAGCAGAGACGTAAGTCTGCCCTCAAAACATCTCCGGATCTGGCAATGATGTTAATAAACATTTTTTCTTATTATTTTTATGTATTTTAGACAAATCATAGAAAACTACCTGTCATTTAGTAATTTAAAGGGGATTAAAAGGAAATTCCCTTTATCAGTATCTCTCTTTTCTGGAAAAATTAATGACAACCCTCCTGCATATAGCAGCTTCCATACAAGGCAGATAAGAAGAGAAGGAAAGAGGAGGCTGAGGGGAAGTCGTGTATGAAAACCTTTCTGCAATACATGGCCATGGAGGTGCACATTTTTGAACAGCGAAGGACAGGGAAGACTGTAAGTCAAAATGTCAGGCTGCTGCTAGGCTAGGGCTTTAACACACGTTCATGATCTGCTCTTCAATGGAAACCTTCATCAAACTCAGTGGAGTGAGTTCACACTCACCTGGGAAAAGGCAGCTCACACTGTATTAAGAAACACGTGGACATAGCAGATTTACAAACCACCAAAGAACAGCTGTCCTGCAAGAGCAGTACTTCCTTGCCGTGTGATCTGCTCCCAGCCACCAGGCCACAGAGCTCCCCAGTGTGCTGCCATCCCCCAGCAGGTGCTGCTGCCACGGGTGCCATGAAGCACCTTCTTTCCCTCAGGCCATGCTGGCTGGCAGGTGGGAGTCAGGCCTGAGCTTTCAGCAAAGCCACCAGACACAGGGGCCAGCCTGCCGTCTTATTTTGGGGTGCAAAGTGCTGACTTTTACCTTTTGAGATGTGGTGGCTTACCCCCAGCTTTCTGCTGGCCTCCTCCCCTCACACACTGTGCCCCTCCACTGAGGCACAGGGCTCCTTCAGCCCTCAGGAGAGTGAATGGAAGCACAGGGAGCACAGGACAGGGCACGTTTCTCTACACGACACCAAGGGAGGAATGTGTTCCGGCTGCTGCTGGTGGATGCAAAGCACAGCAGCTCCTGCTTTTCACTCTCTGAAGCAAACACACCCTCTCAGACAGAGCAACCCCTACGCTAGCAGTCAACACTACTGGAGGTAGTGAGAGTTACCTATGAGTTATGTGTAAAGAGAAGAGGGGAAAAGATGCAAAGCCTAGATGATCTAAAATACAGTTTAATCCAGCACTGCAGAAATATCCACTGCGAGCAATTCCTTACTGGCTGGGTGATGCTGAGAGTCGCCAGCTTTAAGCCCAGGTATGTTTCAGACCTCCCCAACAGACCTGACAAAGGTGGTCTGTGCTGAGACCCCCACAGGGCTGGGGGCCAGCTCCCATCCCCCCACAGCCACACAGCTCCACAGGCTCTGTGCCCCGCCAGGCAGGGACTCTGCTGGACTCACTGTACCTCTGTGCCAATCCAGAGTCATTTGTAGTCCAGAAAAGAACTAAAATCTGTGTCCCTGGAAAAAGTCCAGAAAGCAAGATACAGCTTGGCTATGCCCTGTTTCTGGTCTAGGTTTGTGCGCTAGAGAACATGATAAGCCAGTAGTGCTTTGGTAAAACACACTGAAAATGGACCAGACTTACTGCTTCTATGATAGCACTGACTTTCACTTTAAAAAGTAATTCTCTCTTGAGAGGAACTATTTGAAAAAAAATAACAAACTTACTGACTGTAGTAGACAATAAAATAGAACAAGAAGTTTAAGGAAATTGAAATAGAAAACAAATACTTTACACTATGAAGCAACTTTCATGCCAGTACCACAGAGTACTTCCCAACAAGCCTGTAGGCATGTAAGTGGGGTTTCTGCCATTTCACAGACAGGAGAAATAAAGCATGGAAAGGTCAAGTGTCTGGCCGCAGGCCACGGGGATGAGCCCTGGCGTGGCCGGGAACAGACCTCAGAAGTGTGGCCACCCTGCCCCTTGCTCTGACATACTCTCCTATTTTTTGTCTTCTTGCTAGCACGTAAGCACACTAGCTCTCTTGATTTAAAATTGCTTTCCTGCTTTCGTAAATTTGTATCCTGTTACACTCTGATCGCTGAGCAGAAAGTATTGCACTGTGTTGCAGAGCCTATTGACTTTATTGGCTCTGTGGCTTTCTTTTGCGCAATGAGTTGTGGGACTGGGACCTAGTGATGTCAATTATCAGCAAGAAACCTTTATATATTTGACTGCAACCATATGCTCTCTCAAAACGCAATAAATTGACAGCACTTTGAGTGTTTTTTGTATTTTTTAAATAACTGGATCTGTGTCACAGATAATGGTGCATCCTAAAATGACATGTTTTTATCTCCTATGATACATGTAAAACTTCAGAAAAAATACATTTTTATACTTAAACACACACACACACATATATATATAAAAGAAATACATAACTTTTCCTCAGATCACAGTTATAATAGAAGTACAAACCACAGAAATGCTAGTAAGTCCTCCCTTATAGCTGAGTATCCAGGTACCACTGCAATTTATACTACATACATGTTTTAAATTTGTGGCATAAGAGACACACTTTTCATAATGCAGTCATTTTATAGATTTTATTAGACAGACTTATGGTAGAAAGGAATATTCAGAAATTGCAACTTAAATGAGAAAATGTGAATGGTGTTACTTACATAAAATACTACTGCAATAGTTCTTTTATTAATTTTTAACGCACAGCACCCACTGTGACCTCCTTTATTCTTTTCCTGTCAACATGGAAGGCTAGAGAAATTGAAATGGGCTGTAGCTGTTCTCTTCTTGTTCCCCTTTCTCCCATTTTGCATAATATTAAAATTATAACATCTTATTGGACTGTCACTGTGAAATAATCATTATGCAATAGGCATAACCATTTTTTCTGATTGTTATCTCTTCCCTGCTTTTCAGCATTCTCTAAAAAATTCCAAATTCCATGTAGTTGTCTAAGGCAATTTTCCACTGAATACACTCGTCTGAATTAAAGTTTGTTTAAAAAGGTATCTTTTGCTACATTTCTTATGGTTCTTTAAGGATAACACCAGTCACATAAAATAAAGCATTTTTGCCTGTCTGGTCTCCTCTGATTATGTTTTTGGGGTGAGGTAGGAGGCGGGTCCGATAAAATAGTGTTTGACTCAATCAGGAGGACGCTATTACTTCTGTTATGTATATTTACTGCTTCTTCTATCACCAAGGAGACTAATCTCCATACCAGTAAAGTCATGAAGCTCACAGTATTGTCTTTGCAGGGCCAAGTTCATGTTGTCACAGCAACAGAGTGCACAGGGTCAATAGATTAATACATTAGTGTGCACAGGCACTGAACTGGAGTGTAAAAGTTTTGCTGCGGGTTTTAAGATCAAACTGTGAGGCAGGATTTTGAAATAAAGCCTACACAAGATTTTCTTGTGTATCTCAAGGAACAGGCTACAAAAATACACATATATTTGCCTAATGCAGTCTATCATTTTTACCACAGCGAGCGGGAAAAGGAGGAAATAGCTTCCTTGGAAGGGGTGTACTCAGTGGGAAGGAGGGAGGAAGGCTGGAGTTTGGGCTATGAAACATACACTGCATTTGGATTGTTGATATTTCCCCTTGCGATGCCCTTTCATTAGCCTCTGTCTAACGTGGGGCTTGACAATTGTGACAGAATGAAAAATTTGAGGAAAAGCAAGGGTCATGAGAGAAGAGATTTCCTTCCCTCTCCAGTGACCCTATCACAGTATTCTGATGCAGCGCTTTACCATTAAGGAAAGGGCAACCCAAGAGCCTTCACACTTAATCTGTTCCATCTGTCATGACTATTAGAAACATTGACCAGCAGTGAGCTTTAAGGACTCAGTGCAACTGCAGACATGATATTCTAGCCCACTACAAGGACCTCCTAATGTTTTGAAAACCTCTAGGTAGTAACATGCATCAAAAAGGGCAACACCTACCTGACATGCCACCATATGTGGTCCTCAGTCCTCCACCAACTGCTGGCCAAGGTGTGCTGTCTGCTTTCAGTCCCATCAGTCCTGACACAGTGTTGGTGGCTGTGACACCATCTGCACCACCTGTGAAAGAAAAGGTCAGTCACTTTGTTAAATCGTGTACAAGAACAGAGAAAAAAATACAACAGAAAAACTGTGAAATAACCACAAATCCAAATAAACAGCTGAAGACAGAAAGCAACAAATTGTAAGACAATGTGCAGAAAGCTCCATAAGAACTATCCTGGGCTGATAAATTTAACACTAGCTTCAAGGCAGGCTGCCTCAGTTGCAAGAGCTATAAGGGCTGTAAGACAGCACGTGGGAAACACTGGGGCTGACAGGCAGATCTCTGCCCTTCAGCTGTGTGGGACAGAACATGCTACAGTGGTTGTTCAACTCCTGGAGGTGCCCTAGCACAGGGGTCAACTCCTCTGAGCTGATGACACCAACTCTACATTGACAGAGCCAGCCCATATTCTCAGTTCTCATTGTTAGGAGCAAGATGAAATAAACAATGGTACAGAAACAATGCAGTTCAGAGTGATGGATTAATAAATCTAGTTGCAAACTAATTTCCTGCCATCTTGTACTTTAAGGAAAAAAATAGTATAGATATTTATACCTTCAGATGGTATTTCTCTGTTTTCTCAGAAGGCACACACCATTTCAGTACCAGATGTAGGAATGAGGCAATTTTCAGTGGTATGGTAAATGTATAAATATGACAGAAACAGGAGCATACAAATATATATGATTTATTGTTAACAGTCTAACGCTTTTCCTATACAGTCTAGTACTTTTCATATATTGCTGTATTCCAGAAGCATGGACAAAATTAGGAAGCCTTTTATCACTGTGCTTTTTCTAAATACATCAAATAAACTATTTTCATATTTGTTATTATTCCAGCAACTCCCCCATCTTCCCCCATCCAGCAAATTAGTAAATCTGCACAGCTTGTGCTCTGGAGTCAGTTACCTTCCTGTGCAGCCATTGCAATATTCACAATATCAGTAACATTTGGGGTCAGCTTGGCAAAGAAAGGAATCTGAACAGCTTGTCTAACCCAGCGACAGATGTTCCGTACCAGCTCTGGATCCTGTTCAAATAGGTCAGATAAATATAGAACATAATTAAAAGTAATATGAACAAAAGGTGTATCAAGGAAATAGAAAACTTTGCTACATGTGGCTATACTGTGATTTTGCGAAATTCCACATCAGGACTGAACCTCATCTCATTAGCTAACTTATTTCAGACACATCAAGTAACTGCAAATCCATTACAGAAAGGTTAGTTGATGAAAAAAATGAAAATTTGTGTTTGTTTTTTTTTCCAAAAGACAAAGATATCACAAAATGTTCCCTTTCCAGAGAGGAGGAAATATCATTCTGGATGACAGAAACTTTCTTTACCCATTTATTCTAAAAATTACTTTTCCATTTTAATGACTTACTGTATGGGAAGACATATTGAAAATAACCAGTATCCTGTAAAACATGAACCTGAAGCACTGGTTGATCATGCTTTGATCAGAACAACCAGGATGTTATCGAGGTTGCAGGGCTATCAGAATGCAAATCAGTATTTCTGAACTCTCCTCTGACTTCAGAGAATACCTTGGGATGGCCATAGAGCAAATGAAAGATCAGAATCTTCTCTGTTAAAGCCAGAAATCAAAACCTTCAAGTGTTGGCTTTTCTTGATTTCCAGGCATTTATTTCCCTTATGGCATACATCTCATGTAGACAGCAATTGACTACCCTTTCCATTGAAAACAGCTCAGTGGAACTAATGCTCTGTGTCTGGCACATATAATGGTTATTGTTCAATATAACTCTTAGGTATGGGTTGGGTTTTTTTCTTTTGGTTATTGAGAATGCTTTTCAATAAATACCTTAAAATTTGCAATACTGATGCATGTAGAAGATGGTGTGTGATCTGGTTAAAAATTGGATGGTGCTATTACAAGATTTAGTATGCATATAACCTGTGGGTAGGCTAATTGGTACCACAGCAATTATTTACATTTACTAAATCTTTATCACACTCTCGGATAATTAAGTCTGTCATATATGAATAATTTTCTCCCATTTGGATATTGTGAAAACTCAGAAAGCTGCATTGCTATGTAGTAACTGAAAATGGGATGAGTCTAAATGAAATTTCATTTAAGACAATCCAGTGGACACTGAAGTTGTCTCTCTGGTGAACACGCAGGAAACATCCCCTTATTGTTTTTTCTTTTTACACCAATGGTTAAATACATACAAAAAACCACACAGGCTGTGTTCCTGGAAAGTAAACAGTGCTTGACATGAATAGCAAAACCCAGAGACTTAGCTGTGCCATTCCAATAAAAATGGTGATGTCCCTGCCCATGCAGCTTCCATGAAATATGTATGAACGCGGCACTGGCAGCATGAAAGTAGGTGCAGCTTTGACTTTTATTTCTGCTTTGAATTTCCTTGAGGTCCAATGCAGAAATGAGAGACCCTTTAGAAGACATGAATTGTATATCCTTTATGTTTATTCTTCTTCTTAGAAATACTTGTAATAACGTTCAGGATGTTGGCACCACATAACTCATTATGCTGACTTTGTCGTGCTTATAGTGCTGCCATAAAAATTCTTACTCCAGCACACACAGTAACATTTTAAAAAAATACAATTATTTTTTGTCCACATTGAATAAATTATTGGGAGATCTCTTTCATTCATATAAACCCAATTTCTGTCCTACCTAAGATAATGTAATTAGTTTGCCTTTTTTAAGAAAGAATAATTTGACCGATTTTTTTCCCCCAAAAAAAGATTTTCCATCAGTTTTGCTTCTCCCACACTGAGATTAATGCAAAGAATGCAATGGAAGGGTCTTCAGTTTCTCAAGCTAGTAAAGAATTTAAATATATGATTGCACAGCACATGTTTAGACAAAGCTTTTTTGAAAGGCTTTCTTCTACCAGTCTTGGAAACCTGCCCATTTTTGGTACCCATAAAAAAACAGGTAACCTAATAGGAAAGTAATTTGAAAACTAAAGGAAGTGCAATCTTTGATTTTATTTCAATTAATATTCCAAAGAAAAAAACAGGACTGTTTAGCGAGGAAACATGGGAAATATGAACAAAAGTTACCTCAGTGCTTTGCTGCATAGTGAGACAGTCACTGATAACGTTTGGTGAGGTGTTGCATTTTATACAAAAAAATAGAATTTCCATTAAATTTTCCAATTTTGGATAGAAACAAGTATTTCTAGAGCTGATTCTTTCCACGTAATCTTTTATCTAATCCATTTGTTCATTAAACAAATATCACGTAAAGATAATGCTGGATCCCTAAAAAAAAAATTGACGCTTACCCAAAACACACACACAAGTGACAGATCTCACTGCTTCCCCTTTCAGTGCTAGTCCTACAGTGAAGCTCTACTGAGCATCCAGCTGATTCACCCTGCCACCTTCCTCCTCCACCCCCTCTGGCTCTGATTCCTCCTGGTGCAGCAGCCAACACCAGTGAGCCACCTGAGCTTGTCCTCTCTCTCCTGGCTGTAGTGACATTGCAAGTGTCCAGTGGCTACTGCCACTACATGCCTGAGGTTCCCTGCTGCCAGAGGGACTTCCATGCCATGAAGCCACTGCATGACTTCATGGTCTACAGACAACTAACATATTCTCAAAGAGGAATAATATCCCCACTTGTTTTTATCTGGAACATTAAATTTTCTTCTTTAGATCATGAAGAAAAAGTTATTAATTCATTTATAAAATTCACAATTTTCTACTGTATTTGCACTGAGGACTTGGAAAAATGCATCCTAAGTCATCAGATGGTTGAAAATAGAAGGTATTCATGTCACTGGACAGCTAAGTTTCATATGAAAGTAATTAATTACACTTTTAGAATCCAGGGGAATTTCACTGGATGATCTACAACCTCTCCATAGAAGTTTGCCTTTGGACTGAGAACAATTTGCAGAGGTCACACAACAACACAACTTTTGAGAAAGATTTAAGTGATTAGAAATAGAGAACTCATTTTTAAGTGCAATCATTAACTAAATAAATCATTCCAAATGGAAATGCAGTTCAAAACTTAAGAATTCTGAGAATATTAATTTATCATATTTAGGAAAGTTTTAAACTCGGGTGCAAATTTAACAAGACAAGCAGCCTGGTACCAAAAACTAGTTTTAAAGGGCCTATGTACACGCTTCCTTTTGCCTAATTAATTTTGCTGATTCAGGGCCTCCCATCTTGGATTTCTGAAAGACTGACCCCAGTTTACAAATTGCATTTACTGATTCTTAGAAGAGATTTGATTTATAAAACATTCAAGGATGAGCATATAACTTGTAAGACAATGAATCTTAAGGCCCATAAATCACGTTACAAAAAATACCTGTCACTGCTAATACAACACAACTATCTTTTTTTACCCCAATCCAACTTTTCATAAAGTTCTTGCAGATTTCATCATTGATAAAGTGGTTTATGAAGCCTGCAAAGCTAAGAAATATTTTCTAAATGGCTTCATCTGTAAAGTGTTATTAGCTGTAAAAACAGCTGGGCATTTACATTTGCAAAATCAACAATAAGAACTAACTAAAATATTATTCTGCTTAATGTAGTACAGGATTTTAATGGTTTTGTTTCAAACTCTACCACAAATTATCTTTTCTATTACACATAACTAGGTTTGTTGGCTCTCTCATTAATGATGATACAGTGTGATTGTGACAGAATGCACAGCATAATTTTGCTCTGCGTGTCAATCCAGAAGAATGAACAAATGCTTCAATGGACTGTAACATCCATCGGTAGCACACTTCATTTATCTGCTGTTTGGTTTCTTTTTGGTGCTGTTTTTTTAATAAACACCATTTAAATAAAAGCTTGGAGAAATTATCATCAGCTAAAACATATTATTAATTCATGCACTGTACCTACAGGAATCTGTTGGTAAGAAGACACATCAGCGTGTCTTCTGTCTTCTTAGTCAAATATTGCTTGTTTATTCCAAAGGCACAGGAGATTTGAATGTTACAGGGATTGTCTTTTTACTCCCCTAAGCAGCAGTACAGAATCATTTTTCCTGAATATTCATTATAGCCTTGGGCTAGCTGGAGCTTTTAATCCTAACTACTCATTGCCAATGGGTAGATATACTAGAGGAAAAACAACTATTCACCTTTTTTTCTAAATGATCACATGATAAGCTTAACTACAACCACAACTGTAAGAATAAATCCTCAGAAATTAAAGCAGCAAGTTGTCTACTGATTGCATTTGGCATTGGTAATGAGATGAAACCCACGTCCTATCACCCCCAGGGCAGATACATCCTACATGTTTAAAAAGGAGTGTGAAAATGCTGTATGGAGAGTAGGTCACCTCTCCTTGTGTTTCACAGAAAGAAACAAAACCATGAAGAGATTACCACAGAAATGTCTGGCTGCAGATTTATGGAAATTTTGGAAATTTTTACTATGACCTATTTTCAGTCTTCTTGCAGGGTCCTCATTTTTACACTTTCCTGTTACTGCACAATTTTTATACTGTATCCAGAATACCTCTCTGAGGAGGGAAGTACCATTACACCTGCTTAATGAATGAGAGGGAGTCAGATAGATTGAGGTGCACCTCCTCAAACTTGCCTTCTTTTGCCCAGTTTTCAGTAAGTAATTTAGTTAAGGATTTGAAAAGGTTTAGCAGAAAACTGCACTTGATTCTTCTGAACACCTTAAACCATAAGGTACTTTCCCCACTAATAAAAGAAACATTTTTAACACTTGAATTGAATCAGTATTAGAGTATTTCAATAATGCAATAGAGAGAAATACAACTACTTAAGGATAACAAACATGGTTTTCTTAGCTATGCAAACAATTCTTGGGAAGCACATGTATGAGTGTATGTACATATGTATGTGTGCATATATAAAGAATACAAACCTGAGTCTGAAAGATGTAATAAATCTGCTACAGAATTTCCCCCAACAACTTCAGAAGGAAGGCTATCACTTAGAAGAGCACATTAGCTGATCTTCTCTAATTAGTGCTAGAGGAAATGGATCCAACCACGCAAACTCCAGTTCATGCCTAACTACTATAATGGTGGCAGTTCGGTCTCACAGAATAGGGTAAGGACCTCTGCAGGATAGGAAGGTATGGAAACATAACTCTTCTGGGACAGAACCCTGATTCTACAGATGTATGAAGGCTTTTTTACATGACACTTACTTTGTCTTTGCATTAGTTTAACGCAAATGAAGCTGACATTGGATTTCCTATATACAGTTAGTAGGCAAGAGGCACCAAGAGTCCCTCATCAGTGTACACTTCCGGTGATTTTTCTGTACTGGCTCTTCAGAAAAAAATCTTGCACCCTCTTATGCCTATTATCATTGGAGGAATTTTTTATATGAAAAAATATTGTACAAGTAACATTCTGCACAGTAGATACAGTTTCCAAAATAGTATGGATAGATATGGGAAAAGGAGGGAGTGCTTTTATGTTCAGGAATGATATAGCCCTAAGAAAAACTTTAGAAGTGAGAATTTGTGAGAGACAGCTTTTAAATTTTATTCATGTACTATTTTCATTTTACTGTTTCTTTCAATAACAGTCTACAAAGAAAGAATTAAACCTATCCTCAGTCAAATCTCTGTCTGAGAGCCCACAAGGACCCAATGCACCCTCATCTGAAAAACAAGAAAGGAGAAAAAAATCTTTCACCATCCGCAGATAACCTCCATACAACAGGTAGGGTTTCTCCTCGTCTGTGCTACCCTTTCCCTGTGACCATGACAGTGGCACTGCCTGCCACAACCTGCAGTGTGCAGGACACATTGAGAGCAACTTTAGAAAGTGAGTAATTATCATTTCTATGGATCATGTGTCTATCATATATTTCTTTTCCAGACCAAACTTAGATTCCGAAATCCATCAGAAAATCAGGATTAAAATAAATAAATAAATAATCCTGTGTGTGAAGATCTACTCTTTTGCTGTTCCTGGGAATCTGAGCTTAAAGCATTGCAAATTGGTATCTTTAGCATTCACCTCTTTTTTTTTTTTTTTTTTTATATTACTATTGATCTTTTCTACAGCTATCTTTTCTCCCTCCTCCTATGAGATGTCCAACATTGCCTTCATAAAACTGTTTCTCTCTATACCTACCCCAAATTCCCACAGTACCTAAATACAGAAGTGCAGTCAATCACAATAGCAAAAGAGACACCATTTCCAGATCTCATGGTTAATTTTACTGCCTTCTCACACCCTAGAAAGGGGCTGTTTTGGTTGTGTATTTGTCCTATTTCAAACTCAATTGAAGCCTGTCAAATTAAGGGGAGGATTTCCCAGGACAGAAGATGAGTAACACTCTACTACTGATCTGGAGTAAAAAATGCTTCTCCATTTCTCAGGAAATTTGACAGTTTTGGTCAACATCTATTGACTGCAGCTGTCAGAAAGAAAGAAATGAGGCAGTTTAACCTAAGGCAGGAAAAGAAGTTCTCACAGTTGTATGTGAAGCTATCTATATATATTAGGAAAAAAAAAAATTTAAATGCCTAAATTACTTTTGAGGCTTTGAGCTAGCCTGGTCAACCCACACAAGTGTAGCTGCTGGATGGGAGCTTATCCTCCTGGTTACAATTTATGATAGGATGTGACGAAACCAATGCCACAAAAGAAACTTTCAGAGATATCGACAGTATGTGAATTCAGAACTCTTTTTCAGTCAATACCGTATGAACTGCCTTTTGTCATGAGACCCAAAGTGTACCAAAGGTAGTGGGAGCCTTTTCCATTAGTTTAGGAAAAAACCCAAACAAAACAACTCTTCAAAATCTCATCAGACATCTTCAATAAAACAGTACAGCAAATTCCTATTCAGGATAAAAATTTTGAAGTGTTGATAAATGGATAATTTCATATTTTGTTTTGGGAGGATCAAAATGTTTGGTTCCAGTTTATGCCTTCAGCTTTTATGAAATAATTTGCACTTTGAAACAAGAGGTTTCAAAATGAAGTGGGGTTGCAAGGGTTTATTTTTGGAGAAGAACTTCTAAAAGATCAGAGATTAAAATGAAAAGAATTAAGCAAGGTTCACATAATCACCATTTAAATTCACTACCATAACAACAATATATACTGTGAGTATTGCTCACTGGTTTAAAAAATTTACTTATTTTCTACTCTCTTAAAGACTCTAAAATGCTCCTTTATTGTCTACTAGGTAAATTAAGACATTCATGTTATTTCTACATGATGTTTTCTCTATAATTTGAAAAAAATGGTAATATTTTTAAATTGAAGAGATATCATATGGCTTATGTAACTAAGCTCATGCTAATACTGAAAGAAGTACATTTTGGTTACAAAATACTGCCGATTAAGATGTAGAAATACAGCTTGGAAATTTCCCATTAGCTTTTACAGACTATATTCTTTCTTTTGTTCTAGTCTTTTCACTCAAGCAAAAACACTGCCATTTGAAGACAATGAAAAGCCTATATCTGTATTTTTATTTTAAGTTGTTGTTATTGTTGGGGTTTTTTTTTATATATATAGGGGGCAATGACTCCCAATTTACAGATGTTTTTGCCCAAGTAAAAATTTAAACAATAGCCTGGTGACTTCATTCAACCTTTTTTAATTAATATTATTTTCTGTGGGAAATTATAAGAACTAAAAAAACCCCCAAGCCATCTAGCTCCATTCTTAGACACCAGGACTTTATTACTTTAAAGCAAAGCTGCAAGCATGGTGCCGTGATGTTATCAGTTGTTTTTCAGATCAGTTCTTCAAGTTCCACTTGGAGAAGCCTAATTGAGATTCTCCTTATTTTCCAGGGATACCAATATGTCACTGGACAAAATCAAGTCACTCTGGATTAGGTCTAGGCTTTGGTCATGGCTGAACTGAGAAGTTAAAGCTCTGAGACCCCCCCTATACTGGGAGAGATAAGAGCAGGTATTGAGAAAAGCCAACATGAGACTATGACACCAGTGTGGTTCCTACTTCTCACAGGCTACTTTGAAAAATGTTTTAAAAAACTTGGTGCACATAAAAAAAAGGAAATTCCAATTTAATGGTGTTTAACCAAATGAAACTTAAAGAACTCATAAAAAGGTTTCAACATAATCAGAATTCATTAATAAATTTCAATTTTATCAGATCCCCATCTCCCTCTTCTACCTTCCTCTCATTTGGTATCACAATCACTATTTCTCCCTTCTCCAGCTCTACAATCAGAATCTTTGAAAGATGTCAAAAGCAAAGACAAATAGCCTTTGATCCTATCTCTCTATTCCAATGAAAAAATGGAAACAATAAGTTGCTACACCATTTACTTACTGTAGGACACTACTGGAGCTGCACAAATGAATGATGCTTAGCACTACGTTTAAAAAACAAAACTCAAACCCAACACTCTAAAGCTTCTTAACATACCTCATCTAATAGCTGGCAATAATAACATAGGTCAGTACACAAAGTCAAGAATACATTTATCAAAGTGCTGTGTGGGAGATCCACTTTGGATTCCTTATTAGCAGCACGGCACTCCTACACTCCTTCTTTGATAATGTAGCACTTAATGATTGAAAAGATAACCAACAAGAAGACAAGGTCAAAAATGAACTGCAAATTTTTGATTGACCAGTACACAATATAAGAGGGATATAAAGATCAAGCAAAACTGAGACTTGGAATGTTTCTGGCTGTATTCAGCTTTGCTATTATTTCCTTTTTTAGATCATGTAAAAGCACTTTGTTTTCTCCCCAGCTTGAAAAGCAAAACAATTGAATTTCCTTTGAAAACTGAGTCCTCTCTCCAAGGAAGTGGTTGAACCATGATGTTTTTCTTTTTTTGACATTTATTTGGGTTTTTTTTTTTGTTTTGGTTTTGTTCTGGTTTGGTTTTTTTTATTTCACATTTTAATCTAAGCAACCAGAAGAAACATCATGGTTGGAAAACTTTCTACTTTAAAAATTAACTATAAGGCTTTAAAAAAAATTGTTATAGTTATCTTATATGATAGAAAAAACTATATTTCATTGACATAGGTAAGTTAAAACTGTAGCAATCATTATATACATTTATTGATTTTAATACAACATTAAAGGAGTCAGACACAACCATTATTTTCTTTGGTTGTCAGAATATGAGTTAACAATAGTTGGCCTAAAAGGATGAAGCACAGATTGCCAGTTCAAATTAGCAACTAATTTGTTCCAATACCAACTGGGGCCTAAATATTTAAGTGAAAAATGTGAAACTGCACATCTGTATTTTGTAAATTTATTGGAGATACTAACTGGAAAGATTTCCCAATAGTACTGGTACATGTAAAGTGCTGACTAATAAAAATGCCTTTTTACCTCTGATAGAACAAATTATTTTATCTTAGTTGTTTCTAGCCAACCAGAATAATGTTTCTCATATCTCTGAAAAAAGCAGCAAGCAGTATGATTAAACAATATTTCAGCTCTCTATTTCATGTAGAGGTTACCTGCTAGAAGGCATGAAGGTTTGATTAGGTTTACATCATAAATGAAATATTTTAAAGGAAAGTATAGAACTTGGATATATGCAAATACAAATAGCATTTTCTTGTGGTCAGGTAGGTGAGCTGTCAGTTCTTTCCTAATATTAAGAGGCAGAAAACACCGAATAATTGAGGGCATCATAAACCTTTGAAAGCAACATATTAAGAAATTTAAAACCTATGCTCCCAGACAGATTTCTCCCTCAGTTTTAAAACTACTATCATTTGGGCCTGTATTCAGATTTGGCCTACTGTAAAGAGCAAGTCTCCCAGAGCACTGACTAACTTTACTGGGAGGTAAGGCAAAATTAAAAAAAAGCTGAGTCTTGTCCTGAATATCTTCATGTAGGCAGTAAAGAGACTAGTTAACACATTGTTAATTAACTTTAGCAAATGGTGGCATCAAACTAAAACCATAGAAAGAAAAAGCTATTAGTGTGCACTGTCCAGGTAAATTTTAATGTGCACCAAGACAAACAATATTAAAATATTTTTTTACCTGCACATAGATAACTGTTGCTGATCATTTCCTTTCCAATAAATTCTGTTCACCAGACATCAAAGATATAAACAACTGCAATACTTCATGCTGCAACCACATATCTAATGGCAAAGCAGTCCACAGGATCTGGACATTTAACCAAAACACTTAACTATGCAGAACACAGAAATATGCTTGTCTGAGTTTTCTACAGTTCCCTTTCTGAAAGCTTCTCAGTGCATTAAAGTACAATTGCAAGAATAAGTACAGGTTGCCATTTGTTTATAAGAAAAATAATGCTTTACTTTCTTTCTGGGAAGCACTTGCTATATACTACATCATAGTTAGGCTACTGAACTGTCATTAAAACAGCCCAGATCTTTTGTTCCCTTTTTAAACAGTGGCAGATCACTGATATTTTGGCCAATCTGACTTTCTTTGTGATGTCTGCCATATTTAACACAAATTGCAGCTAAAATGCTTCCATCGCAATAAGACTGAAAATAAGGTTATCTCCAACTTGTTCTCATATTTTCATGAATTTTAAGGAAACAGAATCACTTGTACATTTTCTAAAAAAATCCATTTTGTAGAGAATGCTTTCCATATATAAAGTCACCACACAAAGAGTATTTAGAACCTTATTAAAAGTCATACCATGTCATGAGAAAGTTTCAGTAAGTTGGTAGTGCTGTTAATTTAACTGTCCCATTTAGAAATTATTTTTATTTTCCATTTTGTCTTTTGAGTAACTCAATTAAAATTCCTTCAAGGCAAAGACAGTGGATTAAATGTTGTCAAACTGCAATATAAAATTACAGAATAGTGTTCTGATTATGAACTTGTTAAACTTTGCATCTTAATTCATTTCTTTTCGAGTGTATGAAAATGAGGATTCTTAAGACAAAATGCCAATTAACAGTTGTGCCTCATAATTAAGTATTGTCTCCTTTTACATGTTACAAAAAATGGAATAGGTGTGTACATAAAGGACACACAGAATTAAAGACGTGGAAGAAAACCATTTAAATAATTACATATAATCCCATGTGAATCCTCTAAGGGCAACAGAAAAGGAAATGAATCATCAGGTACTGGAGGAAGGTGGGTGATGTCACCAATCCAGGAGTGACTGCATAGTCAGAAAGTTTTTCTGGTCAGATTTGCAGTGAGATAGCTCATGAGTCAATTTTTACTTTGAAAGCAACTCAGCAATGGGTTTACATCATGAGAAGAGTTTTAAAGGAGGAGGGAGTAGAAAGAAAAGGGGAAGAGACATATGAAACTAGAGAAGAGACAAAAGTCATCCAAAGAGGTTGTAACAACAAAACTGAACTACCATAAAGGATAATGTGTGGCCATGATCAGTGTGGGAGCCAGGAATGTAAGCCCACAGAACATGCCTCTTGTCCTACAAAAAAGCGTGCACAGACTGACACTTGCAGGAATTGGAGGGGGCAATCAGCAGCATCTCATGTCCCTGCACATCCCAAATACCCTCCCAGCAAAACACACCTCTGCACACACAGAATAACACCCTCACTGCCTCAACCAAGAAATCCTTGTTTCTGAGGAGCCTGCACCTTGTGATGGAATTTCCTGCATCTGCTTGAGCTTTTCCCTCAGTTGGACTATTAAGGCTCCTGTTTACATTCATCAGCTTGGACAGCAGACAATTCTTCTTCCCTACCCAGCTGCCTAGTTTTATGAAACTTACAGGAATTCAGTATCTTTGAAACAGTTTGAACTCTGAGAAACGTGACTGAAACAGGTCATTTGGTTGAAATGGGCCCCAAAGCAAGAAGACACAAAGAAGAAAGACACACAGAGAGTGAGGGAAGCTATGACTTATCTTAAGATCCTAGCCAAAATG
This sequence comes from Hemiprocne comata, assembly GCA_020745705.1. Taxonomy (NCBI): domain Eukaryota; kingdom Metazoa; phylum Chordata; class Aves; order Apodiformes; family Apodidae; genus Hemiprocne; species Hemiprocne comata. The sequence goes on along the minus strand of CM036593.1, from coordinate 14,059,584 downwards.
GATGAAAATGGCCAATGCAAGAGAAGAAGATATCTAAATCTTGAAACTCCACTGAAAACACCAACACAAACCTCACTTTGATTATATTGGTTTATGCTGGATTTTGGGTGGCAATATTCCCACTGCTGCTGTATCACCATATAACACCATCCTGCTGTACTTGGCATTAATTTGTTGCAATAACTGACACAAAAGAGAAGAGAGAGAACTAATAGTGCCTGCAGAACTCAATGAATTATACTTAACCAGCATATTACTGTAGGGTGGTAGCAGAATGCCACATGAACACAGATGCAATCAAATTCTGTTTGGGGCATCATTTATTTAAAATACTTCAAGCTCCTTGCTGGCAGAGCAACAGCAAATTAGCATGCTATGCTGTGTGCTTCAATTAAAAAGCAGCCTCATCTTTCCTATTTCCAAGGTACAGCAGAGCAAATCTAATTGTGCCATGCAGCCAGTTCTCATCTTTGCAGAGTAACCAGGGCTTTTGGGGTTTTTTGCTTTTTGTTTTTAACAGATTTGTCTTCTTCCGAATGAGCCAATGTGGGCTTTTATGAAACTCGCCTCCTAATTGCAGGCAATAAACATGAACACAGCCAGCAGAAGAGGCTGTAACAAGTGCAGTTTAAGTAAAATGAAAATAAAAGTAAGAAAAGAATGGCAAAGCAAGTTCATTTTACATATGATCTGAACTATTAAACCACCAGGATCTGGATTTCAGTCCTCACAAGAGACATAAACATGTCTCCTTCAATACAAACTAAAAAGCAGAAAGAATCCCCCAAACCTATGGTTTGAATTATGAGATAGGCAAAGATTTTTCATACTTTGGAAGTTAGAAGGTAAGATTAATTAATGAGAAATATTTTTAACCCAGGATGTTATTAACTTTTAAAGTATTTGCTTATAACATAAAGAATCTCAGTTCTTGCACTTAAGCTGAGATTTTTGAATATGAGATTTCTATTTTTAAATGTATAGAAGCATCCTCTGTGCTTTGGAAATGTAACTGATGCATTGCTCTGGGCTTGAAATGTTGCCATATTACTGATCATCTCATTCCAAGTGAACAGGTGAGTCCTTGTGCTTCCTTTTATCTGCTATTAATTTCCTGTCTTTGGTACAAACAATGTAGTACCTTTGGATAAGGAATTGAGCAGGGTGAATCCACAGAATCACAGAAATATTCGTCTGGATGGATTTCTGGAGGTCAGACAGTCCAAGCTCCCACTCTGAGTGGGACTAGCACCAATGCTGGTTGAGGTTGGCCAAGGCTTTCACTGCCTGAGCCCTGAAAACTCCAAAGATGGAGAGTACTCAGACCTCCTAGACATGTTCCTGTGCTGCAACACTTTCTTGTAGAATTTCTTCCTGATGCCCAACCTGAAATGTTCCTTCTGCAACTTGTGGCTGTTGCCCCTTGCTGTATCATCTGACACTACAGAGAATCATCCTTCTCTCTTTGCAGCTAGTCTTCCAGCATCTGTTACTACCTTTCAAGCAGCTGTAGGTTTCCCTCAGTTGTTTTTCACCCCTCAGGCCAAGGAGACTCACTGACTTTGGATGGCAACCTGGTCTAGTGGGAGGTGTCCCTGCCCATGCATGTGGGTTGGAACTAGATGATCTTTAAGGTCCCTTCCAACCCATTCTATAATTCTATGTTTCTATGTCACTCGTTCTAGTCAATCTTAGTCTAATGATTATAGTTATATGCACATTACACTTGCTAGACCTGGATTTTCATCTGAACAACAAAGAATGACACAAAACTTAGCAGGATTGCAAAATAAAACACAGATTATCAACTTGATTCAACTACTTACTCATTCTAGCCAGAGCAGCTGGAGAGACTTGCTGACTTTTGGACCAAAACCAAAAAGCCAAACACTTAAATTTGTTGATTTCATATCACAGTAATGGTTCTGCATATTTAATGCCACTTTTAGAAGGGTAAGTACAAAAAAAAAAAAGATTAAAACATCTTTGCATGGTTTCCAGCAAAGAGACAAAAAGTGCACCACAAATACAACACCACAAGTTAGAGCCTGAAACGTGAGCGCTACCATCTCAGATGTCCAATTGATTTATTATTGTCATAATTTTTTGCTGCAATTATTACAATAATGAACTATAGTGGGAAAGTGATACTGCCATTTTTTAATAATCTGCTATTCACCATATTATCTTTATGTTCACTATTAAATGTTTTGCACACTTTTGTTATCTGATTCAAAGAAAATCCATGCATTAGTGCTGTTAAACCTAATGGTGGATATCTATTATGATTTTTAATGCTATCCAGCTTTTATATGGTTGCAGACTGTTATGAAAGAATACAAATCTTAATTTTATTATCATTAATCAGCATTAGTAAATATAATTGACATTTTATACAGAACCAGGTTTAAGTAACTTATTGGCAGCAATACAGATGCCTCTTAATATAACCCTCTGGCAAGCTGTGCTGTTTGGGCGCCAGAGTGTCTGCACTAATGACTTGGAATTAAAATCAAATAAAAGCTGAGAATTGTAATTCAGTATAAAACAAACAGCCATGCTTAGTACCAATTATTTTTATATATAATTTGGATTTATCTGGAATTTTAAAAATTTACAGTTAGTATAAAATAGTGGAAGTGTTTGAGACTAGATAACAAAATAGGATAGAGAAAAACCAAATTTGATGTTCCCAGATTTCTACACTTACCGTTAGGCACACCACAGGAATTGAAATGAGAAGAAAAAATAGACACTGTAATTAACCTTTCCTTTCCCTTTTTCTTTAATCAACAAAAAAAGGCAGAACGTTTTAGACATTATAAATAGTAAAAATACACATACATGTTTTTCTGCCATTCTTTTTCATCTCAGCAATTTCTGTAGTTTCCTGAGGATTTAGTGTGCTTAGGCATGAAAAGGGACCTAATCCTTAAAAAAAATTCCCATGAAGACAGGGATTATGTTATCAAAAAATGTAAGAAAACCTACTTCACTGTACAACTAGGAAAGCTGCTCTGTCTCTCAAAATCTCATGCCCTGACTTTTAGATATCAAGTGGTGTCTTTTTTCCAGAGCACATCTCAGCCCTCTTTTCTCCACAGCACCCATGTGTGATGTATTACGCTTCAGCTCTGGTGGGGGGAAATAATTAAAAAAATAGGAGTAGAGCCAAAATAATTCCTAGAACCTTCATGTCTTATGATGGGGCCTCCAGCGACTATCACATGTGGAAGCGCCCTGAAGAGCTACTGATAAATCTTGTTGCATGTATTGTTATTTTATCCAGTTTATGCTTACCCTTTCCTTTTATAAGCTACATCTAAAGGCATTATAATTTAATATTGGTCAACTCTGAGGAAGAACCTCAGGATCTGGCCCTCTAAAGACAGCTTATTTCATTCATTTATTTGTCTAAAGAAGCAGATTCTTTTCTAAGCTCTCATTTTGGTGAGACAGTTAAGAAAACAGAAGAATACATTTAAGCAAGAGTAGTATACTTTAAACATGCAAAATAATATCCATATTGTACGGGGAAGAGACAAATTTTATTATTATACAAACATATATGTATATATAATGTAATATTCTTCTTGCTTTATGGATCTGATCTCCTCCAAGGAGAGTCACAAATCCACACGATAGCTCTGAGTGCTCAGATTTTGCATTTCGTTCTCTGATTTTACAATTGCTGGAAGATATGTAAAAACTCATGTAGCCAGACAGCTCCCTACTGACTACACATCTAAGCAACTTCACATGCATATATTATTCCAACCAGTGAAAGCTGGAAATAACATATGCAAAAAAAAAAAAAAAAAAAAAAGTCAAAAAAGCACAACGCTTGAAAGGAACCTGTTTCAGCTTCTGTGTCAAAACTTCAGGGCTCTGTCTGACCACACGGCACCTTTCTACAGCATGCTGCCATCTCAGGTGGGGACAATCCAGACTACTGAGTTACTCTCTGTCTCAGAGACTTCCAAGTTCACCACATTTGTTTACTGTTTAAGAGCCAAAACAAATTTCAAACCATGACCAAAACGTGCAAAAATCTGAAAACTTCAAAAGGATATTAGCATGAAAATTGGCTTTTGTGCATGTTTATTTTCATGGTCAAAGTAACGCACCATCTCCTAACTGAAGTCATGGGACTTATTGATAAACTCTGCATCAGATTTCTACACTGCAAAGACATCAGGCATGGATAATGAGAACCTAAACTGTATAAACCATCAAACCTATAGGTTACAGAACACAGGCTCTTAGAAGACGTTGCCTGTAGGCATCACTACCAGAAGGTATGCCCTGTTCCATGATTCTAAAATACAGCTGGGTTCATCTGCTTAAAATTGTTATAGGAAGTGTGTGTATATCTCATGTCTTTCAAAATTACTGATATCTGCAGTAGTTACTGGGTTGTGATCTAAAAGTTAAAATGGAAACCTACAAATTCTGTCCGAGTGCTTTTTGGAAATTATTTATTTTCATCTTGTTCCTTGTCAAATATATAATGCATTTTTGTTCTCAGCAAAACTAAGCATTTTGTATATTTGCAGCTTCTGTCTTTTTTTTTTTTTTTTTCAGCACTAAATATTTAAACACATTCAACCTAAAAATCTCAAGCCAGTAATCTGCTGCTTGTGACTTCCCCCCGAGGTGTAACTATCAATGTGGTAGTGCAAGATTGCTGAAGAGACATGAAAGAAATTGCAGTTACAGTCCTACCTGCCCACAGGCCAGGCCCATGCCTCTTTCCCCCATACCATGAGGACATGATAAATTTAACTCCAGTGCATCTGCACCAGCAACCTATGAAACATGCAAAAGAAAAAAAAAAAAGTAAAGTCAACTTCAAGTAATGCACTCTCCTGTAGCATTTATTCTTCATGTTAAATAGAGTTCTTTAGACATTTGATTTGATTTTGTTTTTATTAAAAGAGAGAAAGCTACAGTTATGATAGCCTGAAAAAGAAATGTGTTGATCATTACAGAGAAAAATTAAAAACCTGATGTGGTTTCCCAAAATTACAAAGGAAATTAAAGTAAAAAATAAATTAAAATAAGACAAGCACAATACGGAGTTGGTTCTGGAAAATGTTAAAAAATGAAATGTAATTACAGGGCCTTAGGGCAGCACTGAGAGCGAGGTTCAGTAGTCAGTGTTACCCAGGTGCTTCTGTGCTCTGAAGAGCTGTGACTCAGTTGTAAATTTCTCTTTTCTGCTCTAATGAATTTAATATCTAAATTTTCTGCAGGCACCTGTACTTTGTCCTAGCTTTTGTCATTGAATATTTTTGTTTCTGGAGTCAAACAATAGAGTATTAAAGAACATCTACACAAACATATTATTCATGCTAATTTCTCTTCAGCACCCTTTATTAGCTCCAATTTAAAAGGCAATGGAGCTGAGGAGTGCAAGGGCAGCACACCAACATGCTCCTCTTCCTTTCTGCTGAACTGCTCTGGCCTGAGACAAGGACCTCTCTCGTTGCCTTCCACATCGCTGTAACTACCGTTTTGTTTTGCATTTGCATTTTGTTTTTGCTTATTGAACTGGAGTAACTTTGCCTGCTGTGTGGCCATGGTTCAGCAGCTCTCCAAGCGTGTGATCAGGGAGAAGCCATCCATCACTTTCAGGAATCCTCCAGGTCCTGGCTAGCTCTGCCAGCCCAGCCATGCCGCGCTGCTGCTGGGGCTGTCGGCCTCCGTGACAAGCTGACCTTTTGTATGAATAGGTCGTCCTCCTGCCGAGAGGCACTGTGGTACCTTCTGGGGCTTCTGATCTTTGGAAAGCCACATCTATTACCTTCTAGGTAGGATCCTATGCATGCAATTAAATATCGCTGCTCTTCAGCTGTGGATTCCAGAGCACCCCAAACAAGCGTGCTGCTCTCCACCAAGTGGGGACTAACTACTACTTTGCGGAAGAAAGTTACATACATTACACATTATTAAGTGCATTTAAATAACTGCTTTTTTTCTAAAGGAGCATCATAAATACAAACACAGATTGGAAATTATCTGTCTTAAAACTGGATAGCAGGACCACTGGATTAATAAAGAGGAGCAAATGGCATAATAAAGCCATTCATCTTAGTCAGTTTAAAAGCGGCACTGCTCCTGTCAAGCGCGGATTCCAGAAAAGATTTCATGGTCAATTAGGTAAATACAGGTATAAAATGGACTAGTGTTGAAGATCACCGAGCCAATTACTGATAATGTTTAATTTTACTTCTCTTAGTCCCCAAAGTGATTTTTTTTCCTCGTAAGTTTAAAACACCCAAAGAAAATAAAGAAGTGTCTTCCTACATCACCATAGGAGGGCTTAGGACACCGTGAATAAAGGAACAACTATGTCCAAACATGCAGATTCACCCACACAAAAACACACATTTAAAATATCCATACCCACATCTACACATATAAAAACATATATATATATAAATATATATATAATACTTCTAAAACATTGAAATGTGAGCTTATATCAGCAATAATGAGAAGCTAAGTTTTTTCTTTGCTTCAATTTGTTAAAATCCAGTTTTACTTAAAAATCAGAACTTCATATTACGTTCAGATACAGACAGCTTTCTGAATCAAATTACTGTGGTTTTAATTAAGTATTTCTTATACTACTCCCTATAGACACAGGTACATGTTTTTAAATAGGTTTTTTTTTCCCTTCAAATTGAATAAAAATTTCAGGAGCAGAGTCCGTTTGCATTTTTGTAAGATTAGATTTATATTATAGGAAGCCTGCTGACTGCTATTTTATACGCCAGCTTTCTCTGTTATCATTTTTGAAAGTCTGTATTAAAACTAGAATAGCATTAAATGAGCCTTTTATACTTTAAATATTCAAGAGTTTTATATTCAAAATTTCTTCTGGTGCTGTCAAACTAGTGTGCCGTAGGCAAGGTAAGATCAAGTTAGGCTCTCAAAGGTAGAATTAAATTTTATCAGGGTATCCGTCATAATATACAGTTTGCTTAAAATGCAAATAAAAAGCATATAGATTGAAAGACTAAAGGCTTTCCAGGTACTGCTTAAAAATCCAAGGGACCATTTTTATGGAACAGATTTCCTTTAAATTTACATTTCCATCATTTTCATGAAAACACAGAATAAACAAATTAAAATGGACACGCTTTAAATTCTCATTTTTCACTTTGAATATATTTCTTTCAAGAAATTCCTTATTGCAGCTCTTGTTTTTAAGGAGAATAAAAAAGGAACCATTACCTCAGCCATTTTTGAAAGTTCAGTCCAGTCCTCCCTGCTATAGGTGCACATGATACTGGCAATCAGAATCTGGAAATAATATATATGCAATCATTTCAAACCAAGTTACTAGATTTTGTAATATAGTACTTTACTGTGACTCCAGTAACTACCTGCATGTGGGAACTCCCAGCTGCTTACTACTAAGTGAAATATATTTTAGTGGGCATGAGAAACAGTATGCAAAATCATCTATTTTATCCCTATTTTTTAAGTCACTGAGGAAAACCAGCTAAAGGAAGAACAAAGGTTCTTCTAGACACGCAGTTACAGAGTCCACCGGGAAAAATGCCCTTTCAGGTCCATGTCCTGCCTGTAGCTACTGCTGCTTCTGGTATCTTTAGTGAGCTTCAGGATTCTTCTGGGAGGGCAGCTAGGCACACCCTTTCCCAGCTGCTTACAGCACTATTTACTGTTGCCAACTACTCCTCCAGTCAATGTCCAATTCAAGTCACAATGTTAATTTCTATTTAAGACTAAAACGAAATCACTTGTTCTGGACCCATCAAAGATCATCAGACACTGAAACTCTGAAGTTGATACACTCATAGTGAGATCAGCAGATAATGCAGCCCAGGAACTCCTGCATGGAGGATTTCTTAGAAGGATGAGGTTTGCAAGAAAAACAACAAGAGAGACATATATTGCAGTAGCTAAAAGGATAAATCACAAAAAGAAATCACAGAACTTAGGAGCACACTACCAGCTCAGTCCGTATTTAAAGGAAATGCCATGAGAGAAGAACAAAAAAACATTTTGCCACACTCTTGTTTATTTGGTGCTCTTAAGTGAAATGTATGAAAATTTCACATGTAAGTTTGATTTACAGGTAGGATGAAATTTGCTTTTAATGTTTTTTTGCTTTCCAAGTAAGTTTTACTGCCAGCATGAATTCTGGGATGAACTTAATCTGTCACTCCCACTCAGTATAACACTTCTCTTGAACTTTCCCACAATGCTGAGGGTTAATGACTCATTCATATAAGGCAAAATACTGATAAGCATGGTGTAGAAAAAATGTCCAATACATACAATTGTTGGAAACAGTACACTCCCAAATTATCTCCATATGAAAGGTATTTAGTATACTTAGAAGGGAGGGATACATACTTTAAAAAGGAAGGCAGCTATAGAGAAAGTAAGACAAACAATTTAATAGCACAACACCACTTATCATCATCATTATTATTTCCATTATTTCCATTGTTTTGCTCTGATGAATCTCCACCTACCAATATACCATCCACCTACCTGCAGACTACCTACCCATCAACCCTTCTTGGCTGATGTCTGCAAGATGGGAGCCTTTTGAGAAAGAAAGAATTTGGTGAAGTGCCTGCCTTGCCCGCAGGTGCCCGTTTGTGTGCACCTCTGGCATAAACGTAAGACCAAGCTTTTCATTAAATGCACACAATCATTACTGGCCACGCTCTTATTCCCCTCTTGACAGAGTAAAAACTTTCTCTCCTATACCATACTTTTTTTCTAATTTCAAAAACATGATATAGTTCTATAGGTCAAATGTTTATGAAACAAAATTTGCTCTGTGTTCTATTTGAATATGCAAGATGATTTGCATGCCCAGGAAAAAAATAAAAAATCTTTACAAAGAATCTACTATTTAAAAAAAACCACAGATTGTGAAAAATGAGTTTAAGAAAGTATATATGAGGAAAAAAATAGAGTAAGAACTAGTTAAAATATGCACTAACTAGAAGTTAGCTCAAAACAGTATCATGTCAAATTCACACTTTTATAAACTCACTAAAGCAAAAAAACCCAACCCAAACCAAACAACTCAGACACTGACAACATGATAAGGATTTTCACAGTTGCAGTCACAATCCAAAGTGTATCAGAAATCTACACAATTCAGCCTTAAAACAAACCAAATTTTTCAGCGGGGAAAGTTGGAGTACAAGAAGAGTGGCTGACGATATTCACAAGTAGCTGAGTTAGGTTACGTCAAGTGTTAATAATGAAATTTGAAAATTCTGCTGGGAGTGTATAAACAAGGAGGGACAAGATGTTTTAAAGAGCTGTTAATTAAGACAACTTGTTTATTTAATATTGATTAGTTTTAGTATTCACATTTAAACTTAAGTACATACTTTTGACAGAAGCGGTGGTTTACAATTACAACAATAACTGAAAGCAAAAATTACATTTCTATCATGACTGTTCACATGAAAACTATGACCTCAGAGGGAATAACAAAAATTTAAAAATAGTAGGGATTTGTTCTCTTTTTGTCTCCAGTGTTCTCCTATAACTTGAAATTAAACTGAATTCCTAGCTGGAAACAGATCCTCCAGCACTCCATGTTAATAAACCTGTCCTTCACCAAGTGACTATTCTTCTCCAAATGCCTCTACAGTCTTCATTTTAAATAATTACTCATGACCAAAAAAAAAGTAATTATTGTATGTGAATATTTAGGGACATTATCTGTGATTTTTGAAGTTTGAATCTACTCCTAAAATCACACACAGGAATTCATAACACAAACATGGAATATTCTCTACTATTACCTAGAAAGAGAATAGCAGAAGACGAGTAACCATAACAAGTGATAAAAACCAGAGTTTTTATTGGAAAGTAATTAACAGAAATTGCATTGCATTTCAACTTCTCAGTCTCTTCTCACTATTTCAGTTATTTTTCTCTTAGATCTTTGGTGCCAACAATGCCATATACCACATTACCACTTCTGCAACTTCAATAGCCCCAAACAGCTGGTATCTCAAAGAAGTCCAGCACATGGCCCAGGCCAGGAGCACCCCTGGAGAGCACATTCTTCCTCTTGACTCCTGAAATTTGCAGTGGCAACCTGACTTGAGTTTAACTACAGTTGTTTGAAGCAAAAGTGCACCACCCTCAACCCTGCAGACCCTGCTCCTGCCCCCAGTCACCATGACAGAAGTCACTAGACAAGGTCTTCATGCCCTGACATCACACAAGGCAACAGATAATTTCTCCGAATGCTTATAAAGGGACAAATGTATGTTTGTAACACCAGACACTGTTCTATGTACAGCACTTTCTTGATCACTCATGGAAAAAAGGTCTACAATAAAACTTTTCTTTTTGTTGGAGGGAGGGGAGATGGAAAGGAAGGGTGTGTAATGTACCATTTAGGACATGATTAAAGATTAATATACTGTAGCTAAAGCACTTAGTAGAAAGCTACATTTCACACAATTGTGTAACTAATGCATTAGTAGTTGTTCTACATAAAAGGACACTGACAAGGTACTTCTCATAATCCTTAAAATATTTTTTCTCCCCATTTATAATAATCCCCTGGAAGCCTAAACTAGAATCTATTTCCCTTGTGAGTGTTTTGGTTTGTTGTTGTTTTTTTTTTCTCTTCCATTATCTCGATGTGGATGTCTCATGAAGGCAATAGCATTAAAAGAAATAAAAAGGATGAGGTTCACCACTGTGTATGTTTTCAAGTTATCTTTCTTCCCTAACACACAGAATTCACTGCAAGACATTGCAAAACAAAAAAAAGGAGAAAAGAAAATAACTGGTCCTACTTTGGGTCAAACAATCCTGGGAACACCTATTTAAAGCCAGACAGCAGTAAAACTCTAGGTAGACAATTACCCTTTGTCCTGTACTGCTCTGCAGGGAATAAGGGAGTTTCAGTACACTCAAAGAGTCTGAAAACAATCACAGGGGGCTGGATTTAAATGTGAACTCTGTCAATTTTTGCAAATTTAAGAAAACTTCCCAACAGACACAATGGAATCACAATCCTCTACACTCATGCCTTTAATAACCGTATTTATTTTGGTCATCTAACACAGGCCATACCCATATCTGTTCCTAACCTATTCTTCCAGGTCTGTGCATAATCTCCCCACTTCAGGAAATTCAGCCACCCACATAATTTCTGCTTTCTCTTCCCTGCCTGTCCCTTCCTTATTGCTGCACCAGGCTTGAGGACAGTTCTGCACCAAATGTCCATAGATGCTCCTTTTAGACACTGCTGCTGGCCTTGACTGACACCCCCTTCTGCTTTCTCAAAAACTCGCAAAAAACCCCAGGGTGTTATTTTTGATGTGCATGGCCCTTTCAGAGATCCTCAACATTATCTTTAGCAGACCGTTCCCCTGAAAGCTGTAAAATCAAGAGGAGCTTTCAAGGCTCAAGGAGTTGGTCTGTTAAACAGCTACCTGTTTGGGAAGCAGAGATATGGAACAGGAAAATTGCTGTGGATAGAGGGAGTGCAGAGATTGAACCAGATTTCAAATATCCATAAAATTATTCTTGATCAATCTGAACTTCAGAAGGTATTTTTGTTTGGGTCAGACAGAAAGACCTCAATCTTCCTTTCAAGACTTCTCTTCTTCCCAAACAACACAGTATAGCCTTGCCACACACTGCTTAGTCTGAAAAAACTCAAATGTTTTTAACCAAAATTCCTCAGGAAGAATTTACTGGGAAGAAGCTGACACTGAAGATACAATCTTTCTAAAACAATGGCAAATAGAACACATTTAGTTCATCACTCACCAGAGGAAGAGACATCTACATCTATGCAAGCACATCAGGAGAGCAGAACTTCTTGGCAGCTGAATCATTACTTCACAGCATTAAAATCCCTTATCTGTCTGAATGAAGGGTATGTGCACTGAGTTGAGACCCACACCATCTCTCACCCACAACAAGCCAGCACACTTGGAGCATTTCCTGAAGGTCCTGCACAAGTGTAGCTACAAGACCATGTGGTCCACCACGTGCTTGGTGAAAAGTTAATAAAGTTTACTGAGCACTCCAGCTCCTTCAATGATGTGAAAAACAATTTTGTAAATATCCAACTGAAAACCACACATGCTGCATATAGACTTCTCAATCATTTTTTTTCACACATGAAAGAAGGAAACATACAGATCATAGGCCAGAGTCTGCCTTACCAAATAGCTATTAGGTGCAGTCTTGGTAGCAAAGAGTGAGCAGCAAGGGAATAAACAACAGCACCACGGGACTTTCAGGGTTGATAAAGCTTTTCCACCTTATTGAGACTTGCACCACTAGCCTCTGCAATCCTGCCTCTTGCATGCCAGGTTCACAGCTATGCCACATCTTGCAGCAGAAAAATCTTTGGAGGTTTACTGCTACTTTGTGCCACTTGTGGCAGTCCTCTGCTTTTCCAAATACACAATGGCTGATGAAATCCTCAAAATCATCTAGCCAGAATTACCAATGTACAGAATGTTTCTAACACCGACCTCACAATATAAGGGTACAACTGCAGCCAATATTCTGTATTGCACAAACATGCTTAAACACACAGTATTGAAAAACAACAGGAGCACACAGTCCTACTGTTGTAAAAATAACCCTCTAGAGACAGCCTGATTTTGATGCCTTGTAGACACAACCAGGTTTCTCTTGATCTGTACTTTCTTGTAATTTTTGATGTGTTGCAGAACTGAAATAAAAATAAGATTCTTATTAAAAACTACCTAGAACATAAAATCCCATGCAATAAGAAAGTTAACAATTGTAAACCCTGGCATGTCTCTGAGAAGCAGAGGAATTATCTTGTTATCAATTTAATAATGGAACACTGAAGTAAATGATGCCATCCACTGACACCAGTAACACTGTCTCTCCTGGGAAATTCATGTCAGTAGAACTGTCAATCTAGATGGATATGGACATATTAAACATTGTATCTTCAGTCCATAAATCTATTCTTTCTATGCTGCCTTAATAAAAAGATTCTGCATGATGATAAAGACAAGTAATGCAGAATGTCTTGACACTGCTGACCTATAATTCTGCTTCTTTTCTCTCTGCTTTTTTCAGGGAGCAGAGAGTAATTTAACAATCTCTAACCATTCATTCTTTTCCTCCTTACCTTGCACTTAAAATAAATTTAAGATAATTTGAGTCAATGAAAATAAGACAAGTAGGGGATTTTAGTATGTTTGTTATTTAGCTGTTGTTCTGTAGGAAACCTTCCAAATAAAGCCTTATCTTTATCTTCTTACTTTATATTGAGCTCTCCAGTTGATTTTCCAAGTGCAAAGTGAGATACAACAGAGTGACACAAAAACAAGCCAAATATTATCAGCACACATGTAAGTCTAGGGAAGCTGATGATAGGAATTCAAACATATTACCATTTGCCCACCCTGCCATACTCACAAATTCAGCACAGACAGAAACCAACAGCGATTCTCTTCAGAGGCTAAGCCAAGAAGCTTATTTTCAAAGGCAGTTATTTTCATACGATGACCCTAGTTCTATCAATGAGATTCCATCTATTTAATGAGATTATTTGATGGATGTCAGTGAGTACACTGAGCTATAGCATCAAATTAGGGCCTAGACTTGTTAGGATCTAACTTCCTCAGACAAATAAAAACCAAAGGTTACGAACAAATCCATTTCTTTGTAAAATAACAGAATGCTGTGGCTTTGATGGGAGCATGAAGCTGAACAGATTGCTCTTTAGGACTGGCTGCACCTGTAGGAAAACAAGGGAGCAGCTTGGTGTTGTAAAGGCTCCTCTGCCACGTGAGACTCAGCACTGTACCAGCCACTCTTAGGGCAGCAGTTGATATACCATGCCCTTGGCCCTGCTTGTACACAAAAATGTGTAGACACAGAACATGCACATTGAAAGTGTGGATAAATTAAAAGCTAATTTTTCTATTAAAACATTGATCGAGTCCTACCAACTTGGAATAGGATGGAAAGCAAAATGAACGGACAGAAAAAAAGAGACCTTCTGATGCATCTGTACATCCCATGCTTCAGGGCCCTCTTTAATTAAAGACATGATAATTCCTGAAGAGTGAAAAACAGACCATGGAATATGAGTTTCCTGAAACAGATGTTTAATGAAAGAAAATTTAGCATTTGTACAAAACACTTCAGGGAAACTCAAATATATTATCTTATCAGAAAAAGTATGCCCATTTCATGCTAGACTGTTGAAAATTCCAGTGCTTCAGGTAAACCCTTCGAACTCCATTGAAAATTACCCATGTGGCTGAAGACTTCCCTGGAGATTTGACAGAGTATTTGGGATTTTACTTGGCATAGGAAACCTATCCTAGTTCAACCTTTATTCTCTTTGGTAATGAGCGAAAATGAATATGTGGTGACTGGAAATTAGCATTACTGAAAGGAAAAGATGCAAGTTAACAAGAGCTGGTTCCAAGAGAAGAGTGAAGACAGATACTCATTTTCAGCAGTACTCCTAGCAAACAATGCCTGCAAGTCCTTGTGGATCTGCCATGCTCCTGCTGTATTTCTGTACTTTCCACACTGACTTAATATAAAGAGAAAGCAGAGGAGGCCAATACAATATTGGAGAAGCTAACAGAAAAAGTATATATCTAATTCTATGATATTTCAGACATATGCTATGACCTGTAGCAAAAGCTTTACACCAGGGTGCTGACACATTATTGATTCTCAAGACCACATATGGAAAACAAGGCTGGCAAAAGGAAACACAGATTTATTTTTTTCCTCCACCTTCAGAAATCTTTCTCTCAACAAATTATCTACCCAGATATACATACAGTCGTTTTTAATACAGTTCTTGGAGCACCTTGCTAAGTGTTACTGTTTACTCTGATAATAAAATGGGCAACTCTCTGCAGGCTGCCCCTCTGAGAGGGGAAGGCATTGGAGACAAACATGTTCAAGGGCTGAGGGCTGCTCCCATGGAGGGACTGAGCAGCCCTTGACTGAAAGGAGCCCTAAGGTCCCTTCCACTCTCTGACTGCTTCCAGATACATGCAGATATATTTCCCCTATTATTTAGCAGCAAAGCTGTGTAGCTTATTAGAAAACAAATTCAGTAGAAAATAAAAAGAGACAAAATGCACACCGAGTATCTTTGTCAGAGTTTCCGAACTCCTGTACTCAGTCAACTAGCAATTCCCCAGGTCGAATCTGTCTCTTCTCATCTCCAAGAAGTCCATCCTGTCTCTTCCCATCCTCCCTCCCCCCAGGACTTCCTTTAATTCACTTCCTTCAAGGCTCAAGAAAACTAGCAGTATCGGTACTGGTAGAGGAGAAGAATGTGGCTCAGAGAGGAGGGAGAAAAAGCCCTCCCTTTTACACTTCAGAGCCCTGTGATCTACTTCATCATGTGACATTCCTGATGCCAAAAAAATGCTTGGGAGGACTGAGTGATTTTGTCAGCCAGTTGCATCCTCCACAACTCACCCACTCTCTGTACACCATTATCCTTGTAGTGATATACTGAAAAGCACTGATAATTTACCTGATTTTGCACAAACAGCTCTTATGTTAGGCTCTTCTGATAGATGAGGGTACAGTCATTAAGAAGGGGTGGAAAAAGGCTATAAGGCTTGTCCTTCAGGAGATTATCTGAGGGCTTTACATGCCAGCTGCATGGGGGAGACCTGTAAGTCCTAAGGGACTGTTCTCTCCTGTCTGGCCTTGGTGTTGGAGTTCACCAAGAGGAGAGCTTCCTCACACTCCAAAACCCATCTGGTTAATGGGACAGGTTCACCTCATGAAAGGGAACAATATGCAAATATTCACAGGGCTGGAAACACGGGATCTTTTCAACGGCCAGAGTGGGACCAGTGAGAAACATCCCCATCCCCAGAAGGTAAGAAGCTGAGGTAAGCTAGAAACACCCTTTCTGGGTGTTTCAAGAAGTGGAGATGAAAATCTGTGTTTTCTGTTGATCTCTTCATATATCCTTTCTGTTATTCCCTGGTATCTCCCAGCTGGGCCAAAAATTCAGCAAACAGCACTGTCACTCTGTACCAACCTCAGGATGGCAAGTCTTAAGTGCTCCCATCTGAGATACGATCAGAAAATCTCATATGTGGGCAGCTTTATTTTTTTATATGCAGACATTATAAACTTACTTAAGTAGCTAGCTGTTATGTCTGATGACCCAAGTAGTTTTTTGGCCACACTCCAGCAGCAAAGAAGTTAAAAATTAAAGGCTGGAAGTTGGCAGCTACCTTCTGACTAATCTTTCCTCCTTAACTGCCAGTTCCACCCACCTCTTCATCTTTTAGGGAAGCTTATCTGAAGATGCTGAGAAACCGAGAAAGGCCTTCCTATTTTCTCTAAATATTTGGATGTTTAATAACATTGTTATCTAACTTGTTCAGCATACTGCTCTGTGAGTGGACATTTCAAAATTAAAAAGTATTGAACAGTCTATAGGATTATAGTCTCATTCAACTGAAAGCACTGTAAGACCAGTTGCCACCTAATATTGGAGAGATTTTATCAATGACCCAGCAGTGAGTCTTCTGTGTTCTCAAAAAGATAAATTTAAAATAAATCAGGTGAAATGTTGATGCCTCTGGCAGAATCAAAGGTGGAAGTCCTTCTAGGAACCAGGGGGTGCCAATAGTACAACACTAAGAGAATGCAAATGTGACTTACATCCATTTTAATACCCACCCTTTACTTTGAAATGCACCTACTGCTCACAGGTAAGAATTTGGAGTACCTGTAAAATTCACACAACCCTTAGATACTCTCACCTGAGCTGTAGTTACCTAAATTAAAGATTCTGCCAGTGTATTCAGATCTTAATATGGAGGTATATCTCTCATGAATGGCTAGGTGGCCAAGAATGGTGTGGCTACAAGTAAGTCTATCAGATTCTTACACTGCAAAAAAAGCAGCACAGGTTTCAGAAATACTACCCTGAAGTTTAGGAATAGAGATTCAATATAATTTTTTCCCAAACCTAAGACCTTAACTAGCTGTTATGTATAGACAGAAGCAATCAACATACTACAATTTTACAACAAAAAACAGTAAACATAAAGAGAATTAAACAAAAATGAAGCTTGAAATAGATTAGGAGCCCTAAACTTAAAAAAAAAAAAAAAAGTGAGAAATATGTAAAAATAAAGCAGCATAAAAGTATTATTCCATAGTGTTGTGGGACTGAGAGGGGCAGTGGCAGTAAATAGGATAGAAAAGTACTGTCTTGTGTTCTTAGAGATTTCACTTAACTTATGTGGCTCCCAATAAAGGATGTATTTAGGTCTCCTTGAAATAAGCTTTTAAAATATTTATTTGGGTTTAAGTGTTGAGAAAACAAGTTCTTACTGTCACATCTTTCCTTCAACATGTAAAAGAATGTACTATCGCCACTAGATACGTACATTAGGTGTGCAGAAACACATTACTGCTGATTTATGGTCCTGCTGGCTACCTGATTTTGCATGTTTAGCAGTTGCTACTTAACCTTAATAGCAAGTACAGTTGATTAGTTTCAACCAGAACATTAAAAAAAGGAATCAAAATACAAAAGGAGAGTGAACTGAGATCCAGAATATATAAATGTGACAGCCATGAGAAGTTTGCTGAAAAAGACCATGTAAAAGTTTATGATCATCGTTCTTACACTCAGTGTGCATAAAAAGTTGAGAAGCTACCAGCAGTGTTAAGGGTGTAGATTAAGTTCAGTTCGGAGCCCACTAAGAATTCTGCTAATCTACATATTTCTCTCAGTGGATAAGGAAAAAAACCAACATCTTGGAACACTTTATTCCCACATTTTGCTCTGAATTTGAGATCTTTGCATAGCCCCCCTCCCCAGAAAGCACAGGAGGCTGGGATATAGTCCAGCTGCTGTCAATCAGACTGAAGAGCTGGCTCCAATTGTGATAGATTCAAGCAAGTGCCTCTGCCTTTCTTATCTAAGCTAGAACATGTCTGCATAGAGCCAGCTCTCCTACTATCAACAGAGTTCATATCAGTAAAGTAAACTCTTTACTTGCTCCTGAACAAAAATAAACTGTTTGATGGTATAACTGCATCTACACCAGGGTTCTGTCAGGACAGCAGTTAGATGCGATTTTATTTTTAGTATCCCCAACCTACATAAGTATGTGAGCAAGACTTTTAAATATAGACCTAGCCTTCATATTTTTCTTCATTAGAGCTCTAGCAGAATGCCTAAAATGTACACCACATCACAGAAATTAAGCACAGAATATGGGCTACAAGAGCAGCATTTACTTACTACTTTTATCAGGTATAAATATACTTTCTCATTATTATTGTAATATACATTACATAGAAGGGAAGAAGTTAAATTATCCAAACCACACACACTCAGTGCCTCATAAAAGACTAAAATCATATCACTGCCTGTATAAATGAATGTCAAAGCTACTGTGCATTTTAAAAGAACAAATTTTGTAAGTTACCCAGTTTCCTAAAACAAACATGAAATGGAAACTGGGGATAAGTATTTGGGGATAAATGTTTTGCACAGGTAATAAGGGTAGCAGTATTTTGGCATTCTTACAAACTTTAGATTTTAATTTTGATGGATCACTGACTGCTAATAATTTTAAAATTTTGCCATTTGGGGGTTTATTTTTTTAACATTGCCACAAGGTCGTTTTCTCCCAATCCAATGGCAACTTCTACATCCTAATATTAAAAACAATAACTATCCAGAAAAGGGCATTTCCCAGGGAGTAATGACTGGCTGGGAGGAGTTGATGGCCCGAGGCACTGCTGAGGGCCATTAACCCTGGCCGGTTATTAATCGCCAGGAAATGCCCTGCACCAAGGTTGTTATTGCTATTTTAAGCACAGATTGGCGGGGGTGAAATGGACATCTTAGAGTACAGATTTTTTCCAACAGATGATGCCATTTCCTTTGTTGCAGTTTACAGAGGACATTTCTAGAAGGAACAAATGCTCTGCCTGATACTCGGCCGGGTTTCACAGATAATTCTGCAGCGCTCTATTGTGCGCACAGTAACTTACCAAACTGAGAAAACAGTTGGGGATTTAAAGAGCTTCTCTTTTCTCTCTAAATAATAGTCTGCATAGAAAAATAAAACGGAATTCCAACCTCAATAAGAACAAAATATGTAACTTGTCACATCGCTGTCAGCAGAATTACATTCTAGAATTATCTTTTAATCACACTGTCTTTATGTTTAGTGCATTTCCTTTGTCAATACTCCTGCTTAATGACCATTCACATATTCCTTCAAAAAAGGAGGTTTTAGCATCAACGAATGCCAAAGCACATCCTGAACCAGCCTGAGCTGATGTTAGCCATTAAGGAGTTTGTCTTTTCCAATAATCAAGTAGATTGGGTAATTTTCTAGGAGATGGTTGGTGAAGAATCTCAGAAACTGCTTTAATTTTCTCCTAGTTCTTTCCCTAAGGCTAAAGTTTTAAAGCTGCACTCATAGCCCTCACAAAACTGTGAAAATTGTTCTTTTCTTGCAGGGATCAATAACTCACTCTCCAAATAAAAAGGATATTCTTAGTATATGTACAAATAGTCCTCTGCCTTACTGAACTATGTACTGTTTGTCAAATCTTAGCTGTGAAAGTAAAAGAAACAAACTAAGTCTCGGCATAGGAAGAAAGTACAGATCTGCATTAAACTAGTTTGACAGGTTTCTCAACAAAGCTGTAGTTTCCAAGTACAAAACATAAAAGATCTTCTTGCATTTCTTCTTCAGGTCCTAATTTGTCACCACAAACATAGCCATTTAAATCATAGATTGAGTGTAAAAATCTCACTGAATTTACCATGTGGTTCTATTTTCAGTTACAAATTGCAGTTTCCAGCAACAGATACGTGCTATCTTAAAATTCCCTCAAATTGATGGTCAGAGTGAGTTTTTCCACCTCTTTGCCAGATTAATAATCATAGTCTTAAAAATTAATAATAAGAAAACCATCAAAATGAATAACGTAGTAGCTGGTACCAATCACCATGACATGTCTCCCATGATCACTTGAACATGCATGAACAGACATTGCCACTGGGCAAATTTGTAGCAGACTTTCTTGTGTTTCTATATATAGGAGCATCTGTGGTGACCCTCTGAAAATGCAGCCTTTCAAATCTCAGTAAATTGAAGACAGCACTTGAATTACAACTCCCTTAGCGCATAATTTCAAACTAGTACAAAATATATCTTCATCTCAGCTTGAGTTCAAGTAATGTCGTTACATGCTAATCAGATTGTCAAAATGTAATACAGCCACAATGAACCCAAGGCTGAGACAGGACTGGGAGGCAGGAGAGGCTTTCTGGTCCTGTGTACAACTCCACCAGCTCTTTGTGCAACAACAATGTAAACTCGTAGGAACGGGCTATGCAGCTCACGATCTCTTCTTGGACACACACTGGCAGCAACTCCCTGTGAGAATGAGCTCCACAGCCACAGTGGCACGTGGTGAAGTGTCTCCTGCTCATTTCCACCTATTGACTTTCTGGTTCTAATCAAGCTGCACCTTTGCTGAGACAGAAAAAAACGAACCACACAGTGCATTCAAAATGTGTAAATAAAATGAATCAATACACTGACATGCTGATGGTTTTTGCTTTGTTCTCTCTTCCTTTCCCAGAACTTCTGTGTTTGATATGCTTTATTTCAATGCTGTTCAGCATTACGCTGAGATTTTTGTAGTGCTCTCTACTGTAACCCTAGTATAAGCTTAGAATCAATCACTGAATATATAAATTTATTACTGTTTTATCATGTGTGCATACTACATTTATCTTCATTTAATTTTATCCGGCAGTTCATTGGCCAGTCCTTCAGTAATGCAAGATCCTTCACAACTCTTCATAGTCAGCTCTCATCTTTATCTTCCTATAATACCTACTCGTACCAGTGAAGTTTTCATTCATGAAATTCTCTCTTTTCCAAATTGTTAATAAACATTTTAAATAGCACAGAACCCAGCACAGATCCCCACAGCATTTTACTGGAGCTCTCTATCCACTGTGAAAATTGAGTATTTATTCCTTAATATCGTTTCCTATGTTTAACTAGTTATTTATTAATGTGGGTTTCTTCCCTCTAATCTTATGGTAACTTGTTTCAAATCTGCCATTGAGAGACCCTATCAAAAGCTTTTGGATGCTCAAGCTCACTTTATCAGCTGAGTTTCTCCTGATGTCCTCAAATATTTTTAAGGCATCTTGTAATACAAATGAGGTTTCTTTACTCTTTTTTTTTTTTCTCTCTTTTCTCTCTCTCCTCTCTCCCCTCCCTCTCCTCTCTCCCCTCCCCTCCCCTCCCCTCCCTTCCCCTCCCCTCCCCTCCCCTCTCCTCTCCTCTCCTCTCCTCTCCTCTCCTCTCCTCTCCTCTCCCCTCCCCTCCCTTTTCTCTTCTTGCCTTTTCTTTTTACTTATTCTGGTTTTTAAAACAGCTTCCAACAAATTACTTTCAAGGATAGAAGATTTAAGTTCTGTAGTTGCTCTGATCTCTCCCAAAAAAGAGGTTTTACATTCATCGTGTGCCAGTTCTCTGCTACTTTTCAAGCCTTGAGCAGATCTGCTATAACCAGCTCTACTATCAAAAAATTCTGATGATAGATGAGAATTTTCTTGTATTTTCCCATTTTTTTACTAAAACCTAAGCTTCAAGAAGTGAAAATTTACAGCACCATATTTTGTGGCTCAGTCCCATCTCTATTATTTAGGTCACATGAGGCTTGAGCATTTTTTATGCCTTGTGGAAGAGCGTTTCCCAGAAAACTTCCTTCTTTATAAGAAAATGTGATCTCAAAGACCCAATACAGAAACATTTATGTTACTAGTCTCTGTTTTGGTTCACTTAACTCTTGCAAATAGAAACTGCTGTGCTAGTGTCCTGCTAGCTCACAAAGAGCTGAACCAGTGTCAGCAGCAGTGAGGACATCTTGAGGACGGGGAAGTGTGAAAGCTCTCCTGGAGTTTGTGGAGGTACGTTGTTTAATGCATCTGCTCTTCTTCCATGTTAGACCTTTTCTCTCCCCTTTCTAGGAAGCATTCTTCTGTGCTGTTTTTTGTCCTCTCTTTTCTTTGTGGTGAAGGATGAAGCGAAAAAGGGAAGGTGGTCATATTGCTCCATGATCTGAGGCCTCTTGCCTTTTACTGTCACAGTAGTCATTGCAAATTGAGGAGGCAGCCATTCTTGCACTCCACACTAGGTAGGGCCAAGTGGGTTAGTTTCTGGGAAAGGTAACTAGTATGAGTGCCTTACTGCAACCTTGTCCTCCCTCTTGGGCTAGGATTTCCTCTGTTAAGGGACTAGGCCACCTGCCAGTTTTCAGTAGTGAAAGGGATCTTTTCCATATGGTGAATTTAACAACTGCTATGTGGGTTTTTTCACCTCCTACAAAGCATCCATGATGGATGGCTTTGGGAAGTTTAAGCTGCAGCAATAACAACTTCTGGAGTTTTTTTATGACATTTGAGGATCTATAGTCAGATAAGTGCACTTCTGGGCACTTCCATGCTATGGACTGTGCAAGCTCCTGGGCAGCCTGGCTTGTAGCTCCCTCCCCTGTGCTCTGTCCTTTACAGTTCACATGGAAAAGCATCTGAGCTTCCAGAGAAGGTCCTCTGATAGGCCCGAGGAAACATGGTGTGTACCCTCCCCATTCAGATCCACAATAGACTGGTTGCTGTTGGTACCAGATGAGGTCCACATGGGCACAGCCCCACCTGGTTTAGAAATGTTTTCTTCCAAGTTTTAGGTATTGTGGCTTGTCGAGATGTCTGTGACTTATGTGGGTGCACACCTCAGTAGGTATTTGGAGTATAAAATATTTCTTTGTGATGGAAAGGCAAAGCTGTCTATACTAGCCCTAGGAAAAGCAGGTATTTATGCAGAGCAACTGGCTGACAATTTGATCTTCTGAACATGGCTTCTGCAAAGATGAAGATGAAGGTTCTGCCTTTCACCTCACCAAATTACCTGTAATATCATTACAAATGATATTCTGAATTCCCAAGTATTTCAAATTTAAAACCCAAATGGTAAAACAAACCATAACTTTTTATAAACGGAATCAAATCAGGGACTAATATCTCAAGATGTAAGTACTATGTACTCTACACAACACCCCACAGACCTCTGAACATGCATCAAAAATAAAAGCTATAATAATGCCTGCCAAAATACATAAATTATTCCTAATAAATCTAGTGAGAAAGCCCACTTTGACCTTTTCCTCACAGTAAACCCATGAAGTTTGTTATTCCTCTGTATCTTAAGAAGTTTTTCACCTAGTGTCTCTTAATTTTGTGTCTCAGAAGAGATTTACTTAAATTTTAGATATTCTGGTCAGATCCTCTCCGTAACCAGATTACAGGGTCTACTATTGGTGCAGACTTAGAGAAGGAAAAGTTCATATAAAAATACAAATATTGTTCCCGGTCTGTAGATGAAACCCACTATTAAAACCAGAGTTGGTCCTACACAAGCTTCATTTGTAGGATGCCACTTCAGGGATCACTTCAGCAAACTAATCAAACCTACACGTAAACCATGCAAATCTATTTCTATTAATCTTTGAACTTTAGGAAATCTTCTTGAACATGGCCTTTTCCACCACTAGAAGTTATTTACAGGAGCAAGGCACTCCCTTATGCCTGTTCAATTGTGTTTTTCTTGCTCTGTAACCCCTTATTTCCTCCTGTCCTCACAGAGAACTAAAGAATTAAAATGAATCTGGTTTTGTTACCTAAAAAAAAAAAAAGCAAAACAGAACAAACAAAAAACCAAAAAACCTCAAACAAGCAAACAAATCCCAAACACCAAACTCAAACAAAACTTTCCTGCCCTATTTCATACCTCTATTGCAAGAAAAATATAATAATACAAAAATATAATATTGCATAATGCATAATATAAGAAACTAATTACACCACTCCTGGAGATTTAAAAACCAAAAAATGTTGGTTTTTAGCCTGGGATCCAATTATGTGTTCTTGCGTGCTCTCTAGCATGGCTACTCCTGACAGGTGTTCCAGGGACGTTCTGAACAAAATGTTAAACAAAAATATATCCTTAACAGTTTGAGCCTTGAAAAGCTGCTCTCTGCTGAGTAACTGTCAGAGAAAGTGTCAGCAACATTCTGCAAGCAGCAGAACAAACACTAAGATGACAAGAGTTTTCTGCTTAGTTTGGGGGTCCAAGAGTACTTAATTTCTGGCAGAAGAGGTTTCTCAATTCAGCACATCCCAATACTGATATCTGAATCACAGATTCCGTGTCACAGCTGACAAGCTGGTATCCTAAATACATTCCTTAGATTCACACAGCAGCCCAAATTAATTTGTTTTCAGTAAGGAGGCCAAAAAGTACCTTATAAGGCTTCAGTATACTAACATAGCAATATTGAAAAATATTAAATTTGGCGTCTTCTTCCAAGATCCCAGCTCTTCCTTGTAGTACAAATTTCTAAAATATCTGCTTGTTTGTGAGGGACTTCTGTTGGCACTGTAGGGAATGATGTTTCCCTTGCAGTCTATTTTTGCTTAAGTGTCCTTTCAAAGCCCTTTATCTGTACTGCTGTGACCTCCTGCATATGCTCAGACCCAAACTAATTTGCATATTGAGGTTTTTAATGAATTTACTTACTTTTTTCATCATCTACAATGCACCAATTTCGGTTTTGAGAAGGTGGAGAAAGACTACCTGGCAACTGTGCCCATTACCACATTACTGAATCTTCAGTCCACATTTTTCTGTAGAGGAGTGTTTTGCCACTTTCAAACTTTGCTCTTCTCAGGCTTGTTCTTCCCAGTGCAGATACTAAAGAGGTCTCAGGGTACCACGGAATGGGAAATTATTTGGTCAGCTACTAGGTAGTGTAAATACACAGACATGCTTATGAGAATGGAAGAACAGGCATCCGTGTAAGTAGGTGATTTACCAACTCAAATGAGAAGGATGAGCTAAGGTAAGCAAAAAGTTTTGATGAGGAACAGCAGCAGTATGCATGCACTCTCTGATGAAACAAGTGCTACCAGCAATATACCCATTCCCTTGCAATCCCCAACACTGATTCACACGACTGCCAGCTGCACTGCACACACAGCTCCCTGTTTTACCTGCACACACAGACATGATGCCACTACCGGTACTCACAGTTCCCAGCACAGATAATGGCCATATTGTAGCATATTTATGCAGTAAGTTCTCTTCCAAGGTTTTATAATTTTCTTCTCAACTCTCTCAACCACTTTCTACTGATTAAAGTTTGTAGACTTTTGCTAAAGTAAAAGTGAATTTTTAATTTATTTTTTTGCAGAGTTTTTTTTCCTGATCAGTCATGAGGAGAGTTCTACTTGGCCAACTTCGTATTTCTTAAGTAAGCTAATTTCTGGAATATACCATAATATGCCATTTTTTTCAGCTACATTTTGGCTCAAAAATACATCAATACATCATATAATCAGGTATCTCCTGGGTAAATAAAACATGAAAGCAGGGTGTGTGGTGGCATTAGTCTTAGTTCTTTTGCCCCATTAGCTAACACACTTCAAATATTGCATGTCCAAATTATGGTCTAGTCTTTTTAACAAAAAATTTATGCATTTCCCATTTGTGGTGGGTTGACCTTGGTCAGCAGCTAGGCCCCCATACAGACACTTGTTTACTTCACACCTCCAAATCTCCCCCTCTGCCATTTCAAACCAGTCTAAGCAGGCCTTAGAAAGGGAGAGTTTTCCTTTTTCTCATTATGATGTTGAGGTAACATTTGCATTACACAGGAACAGCTTTTATTTGCCTTGGCCCAAAATGTCCCTCTATAGCAGCAAGTAAAGAGACAGACTACCAGACTATAGTTATGGTTTCAGTATTCCTTTCAAACAAGTAGTAATTAAATTTCAATCTGAAGATTATGGTTATTGAGTTATCAGGTTATTAAGTTTCTTTTTACCTGAGTCTTAAATTAATATAGCACTTTACAAACAATCTTTTTTTTGGGGGGGAGAGGGGATGCAAAATGCCAATAAAGTATCAGCTTTATACTCATTAGAAGGGATACTTTAATATTACATTTCGTACTATGAAATTAATAAAATTTTTGTTTCATCTTTTCTCACTGTCAAGTTCTCAGTCTCTACTGCTAAAAAATTATTCCATTTTGTCCTTATTCATAGTTGCACTGAATGATAAATCCTGTGGTATCAGATGCTATGTATGGCCTTAAGTCAGAAAAATATAAATAGTTCATAGACTCATAAACACCCCCCCCAGTTAGCCATGTAAGAAAGATGTTTGGATATCACAAAGATAGGCTAATATAAATAAGTAAAACTAATGTCTGGGAAAGTGAAAAGAAGCTGGCAAAACCAGTCCAATTTTGTTCTCACTTTCATGGCTTTCTGACTGAAAGGATGTTTTCTTGGTATATAGGAAAGGAGTGGACACAGCGTTTTTAAAACTGTTTCCTTTGAAAATTTAACAATAATCGACATTGAACCATAATAACATGTTTTATATGGTATCAGCCAAGTTGCTGAAGTAATACCTTACTGAGATGTCTGAAGTACCAAAAGGAAAACAATCCCATTTTTAGCTGCAAATAATTTCAACAGAGATGCACTTGATTAAAAAAAAAATATAATAAAGAAATACTAAACAAAAAAACATCTCAGGCTTGTACTGTACATACCATCCAATTTATTTTTGTTTGTGTTTTCTGAAAACAGCAGTAGTAAATTAACTGAATTTTTAAAAATCTCAAATTGAAACAGCAAAAATTTTTACAATACTTCACAAGTAAACATAACAAATCCAGATACTTTCCCTTTCTGCTGTCTCCTCTGCTTGGACCCTTACAAATATTCACTTCACTGCCTGTAGCACTGAAGCAAGTTTCTGCTGGTGGCAGCTTTTGTCCAAGTCCACTTGAAGTGGATTCAGGGAGAAGCTAATAGAAGACTGGGAAAGACTGCCCGTCAGAGATAATTGCAAGCTAAAAGTGAGAACCAGGAGTCAGAAGAGCCAAAGAAAGAGGCCATCCACTACAGGGGTGAAGATGACACTAGGGTGATGCTAGTTCCTGATCTATAGAGGCAACATGTTACAGTTACATGACATAAACCACTGAGCTGTGACTGGTGGTTCTCTTTTGCACAACCCCTTGCATAATTTAGTTTAAATCCCAGGCTTCATTAGAGGAATTTAGCTGCTCTTTTGGTGACATGGTTCACTTCTTCATAATGGCACAGGATAGGATGCTGTTGTCGGATCATATTCTAGTGAGTAGCTATTTTTCTCATATTCTTTTCAACTGTAAGATGAATCTTAGTTTAAATTACTTGTACTACATAGCAAAAGTAATTATGTATAAATTTGGAATTGTTTTTAATATTTACCATAGTAAGGTAAGGTTTTTTTGTGTAATTATTTGTGTCCTCATCTCTGGATTTCATCTGACCAGAAAATGTCGTTCTTTGCTTGTTAATTAAGTTCACCCAAACAGTTCTCTGAAACTGTTTTAGGTTTTAATAACACCCCCCCCAACACATCAAGTTTAAAAAGCCTTTCTAGAGGAGCAAACAGGAATTTGGGGGAAAAAAAATTCTGCGAGCTCTAATTATGCAGAATACTTCAAAACAAGCACCAAGAGATTTCTACTCGGTGAACAAACACCTATTTTCAGATAGGAACAAATTTACCATTAAAATTATGACAGTTCTTGGATAAGTTAATGGGCAGGTTTTAAAAATCCCTGTGAGCATAGCCGAGGTCTGCCACTGATGCTGCTTCCCCCGTGCCCACCCAGGCATTAACAACCTCAAAGATGCCACAGCAGAAGCCACAGTCAACAAGCAGGAGCTGAATTCACATTCTCTAAGTAATAACTCACATAGTGAGGGATGATCAGAAGATCCTCACCGTGGGAATTAAGGAAGAGTGGGACTTCTACATCCCACACAAGAGGCTAGATCTCAGAAAATTCAAGTCTTCCTTTTGAAACTGTTGGTAGTGCTTTTCCTCACAGAAAATAATGATTTTGTTTCACACACAAAACTCTGCAACAGATTTTTGGTGAGGACTGCAACAGGAGACCATTCCCACAGCAGAAACAGTCTGCCTGCAGGCAATATCCAAGACTTTGGAAAAAATTGTTAAAATAAAAATCAGAGAATTACAATATTATCTTTCAGTTCACACTGACTATCATGAAGCCCAGAAACAGTAAATAAAGTGATATGACCTTTATCAAAGAAACACACAGTCCATCCATAATGAAGTAGGATATTAAACATGCAGCAGTTAATTTTTACTATTGATACAATGTGTTTAAACATTTCTATATTTGCTGATGTGTTCACTTAAACTCCAGGAATAACAAAAAAAACCCCAACTGATTGTCCTCATACCACGATATATTCAGGAATGTTCACTTATTTTTTTCATAGCTGAACCATGGAAGTAATACTTCAAGACAGAAGATAGGTAAGCTCTAGGATTTCTAGCTCTGTCCATTCAAGGTCATGACTGAGGTGAATTTTACTTCGCAGCTTGTTCTTACTCACTAGAACAGTAGCTGAAAACCATTTATGCCAGCTAGCTGCCACCATTGCTCCTAACCCTGATTGCTGCCTTCTAGACAGATGTTCCCCATAGCCAAGAAGGCTCTAACAAAACTATCCTTGTAGTGAAGCCACCTTTAGGGGTTTTTTTCTCCTAGATCAGCCAATTGCTTATAAAAATATTAGAAGTAGCTTTCACATTTGGATTAGGAAAGAAAATAACGAAGATACCTTTTATAATAAAATTAAATTCACAATGAAAACTACTATTATAAGTTACATCTAAATATATTCTTAAATACAAAATTATTCACAGCAGAACTGGTAAGCATCCACTCTGGAACCAACTCCTTCCCTTGATATTATCTATTTGAATGCAAACATCAGCTTACCTAAAAAAATCATCATTGCTCTCTGTTTGTGCAACAGTAATTTCACAGAATTTTCTGTCAGAAAGATTTTTGCATGGAATTTTCTGGGTTTTAAAAACATATTCATGTGCCAATAAAGCAATTTGCATTCTCTTTAATAAATATTAAATAGGTGAGTTTTCACAGATCTATAAACTGGAGATTGTAACTCAATATATTGCATCTCTATGACTGAGTGGTACTTACATGGTTTGGAAAGTCAGCCTTCAGTTCAGCAATACTTTTACACCAATAGGCAGCTGTTTTCTCGCTGATGAGCTCAATGTTCAGAAACGAGCCTTGGCCTGGGCCGTACATGGGACCTGAGGTAATTCCACGCACAATCCTTGGAGAAACATTGGTTACAATATCCTGCAAAACAGTGAAACCTCTCAGATTGACTTTCTGAAGTGAGGCCCATATCAATGATGTCTATGACATAATAAAACTTATTATACTTAAGTATCAGGTATTTATGACATTTGCTGTCCTTGGGAGTAAAACCCACAATTATAGGCCAGTTCTCTAAATGAGCGGATTCTCTAATTAGATTCTCTACATCAGAGGAGAAAAATGTTTTCTGTGTGTGTGAAAAGGTATGATAACCACCAAGAAAATGGCAACATGGTGCACCCATAAACTGCCATACAAAACATCATTTAAATAAAGCTTTTGTGTCGGGTAGCAGGCATACCAGACTTTGCATACAGATCTTTGTAGGCCTCAGTCATGTAGCAGTGTGCATGTGAACTATCCTCCTCCCCAAAGATGATCAAAGCCCATGTCCTACACTAACAGGTGAAGTGCAAAGAGGTGCTGCCCACCAGCCTCTCCGATGAAAAGTCAGGATCAGGGTCACAGGTCCAGTCACCAGCAAAAGCATACCAGAGTACCAGACTTCACAAATGAAATTACATGATTAAGAGAGATCAAAATAAAAAAAATAAAACAAAAAATACTGAAAATTAAGACCAATATTGTAAAGCACGACATTTCTGAAGGTCAACATGAGGTTAGCAAACAATTTTGAAACATACAGTAAACACACAAAATGTTGACTTGTTTAGTAGTCTTAATTAAGCTGCAATGTCACCGCATCTATATTAACAAAGAACTGTAAATTCTGACATTATTTAAAACTAAAGAGAAACATAGATGGCAAAATGTTCCGTTTGCCAATTTCCAATTAAAAATAATTTTGAGTAAAGGTCATTTATTTACAAATGTATCAGAATTATTTAAGTACCCCTCCTCACCATCTTGCCATTTTTAGTGAGATAACATGAACCTCCATTAGTATATAGCAATTAAGGTCAATTTACATATTTTAATTAAGGATCATCCCATATAAAACAATTAGGGTAATAGGCATACTAACTGGATTTCATAACATTTGGACGTTTTTCCAACTAGATAGACAGGAAACCTTAATTAGCATTAATTAGCACTGATCTGCATATGTTTGATAAGGCATACCCTTGCCACAAAAGATTATTTATTCCTGAATCTGCCAAATGCTGCAGTTACAGAGGATAAGGGAACTTTGCCTCACATTGTATGTAAATTTGAGGTAATAATTTGCTTATAAAATTGAACTACTTATTATACAGTAAATATGCACTAATATTTTATCCTGCTAGATAATTACATGTCAATTTACATATGCAGAAATCATACAAAGTAATCTCCCCAGTTCATCCATTTTCAGGCCTAATAAACCTGGAACACGGACACCACAATAATCCCTAATTTTCCTATTATCATATTCTCCTTTCATTACAAAAGCTTCACCTTCCTCTCAACAGTTATATTTTCAGAAAAAAAGAATTTAGAACATGTTCTGAATTTATGCAAATCAAAACCAAACAGCCAAGTACACTCCCCTCACTCCCAAAACAAATTACAAAAATTGCAGTTTATGCAGAAGAACGATTTACATCAGTTTGCTCCACATTATCCTCCTGAGTGTTTCACTCTTTTTAAATTGCCTCAAAGGAGCCTGTGCTTTGACTTCATCCCAGAAAGCTATTCATGTATACAGGCCAGTACTATCCCATCAACCAGGGTGATAAAATACACAGTCAATTACTTAAACACTGGCAATATGACTTTACACCTGCAAGCACAGGGGGCACATGGTCATTTACCAACAGATACGAATTACTTTAACCATTCTTCAAGTGACCATGAGCTTCCTTTTTGCATGCTCCAAACCAGCCAGAAGGTCTGTAGCTACGGCAGTATGGTGCTAAGACTGAGCTAACGGCCTGCCTGCTGGTGGGAATTATTATTCTTGGGTTTAGTGCAAATTATGATAAGAGGCAAGTGCTTTGATTTCTGCTTTGTGGCTAGCTTGTGTACGTGCATATGCCAGGAAATGTTTGGAGCCACCTCCAGTACTGCTTGTTATCTTGCTATGCGTGTGTTTTGTTCTCTCGTTTTACTACAGGTAGGAATTCAAAGACTAAGGTATTACAGCCTAGATCATACCTCTTGTGGGACACTTACAAAGACTCCATTTGCTTGAATGTGAAAACACACTAAAGTTTTTGTATCTGCTTTGGGTCTCCAGGCAATCTCTTCTCTCTTCTAAGAACAGAGACCCCTGTTCAGACCCTGCAAGTGCTGCCAAATCCCCATGGCTTTGACTCACTCTTTCCCAGAGCTCACTCATAGCTGCATCTGAGTGACAATTTATCTCTCCATGATCCCACAAAGTTGAATCAGATAATGCACAGACTTTGCAAACTGTCTCAAAAGCAGATACTCTTCACTTTAATGACCATAAGAGATACACAGAGCCTCACGAAGCAGTAAACACGCATAAGTTTCCTCACTCTTGAATTTTCCTTGAGATTTTGTGAGATCCCCTTTGGTGTTCAGGGACCTTCCCCTCTCATCCCCTGCCAGCAGACAGCTGCTCCTTCGAATGGTGCCTTTCACTGCCTCTGTGGATTAGTCCTGTGTGTCAATGCATCACTTCATCTTTCCTGACCAAGCTGCTTCTGCTTCCAAAAATCCTTCCCAGATTTGAAATCCAAATATTACCACCTGGCTGCTTTGTCTTGGTTCCTCCCAAGGGGGATACACTGTCCTTGTTTAAGATCCCACTCCTTGTTTGCCTCTCCTTGCTCAGAGTAAGCTAGAGGGAGAGAGTCTGTAATGACTGACACGCTGGTATCTCTCCTGTCTCTTGTTAGCACATGACAGTCCCAGACACAAGGAGACTCACAGTTCATGGAAACAAAATGGAATTTATAACTTAAGTGATGATTCAAGGAATCTGTCTATGTACATACAGAATAAAATCACACAAGTGACAGAAACAAAAATTGTCTTTTTGTGATGAGTGTGAAATACCTACACAGAGCTTGCCTTACCATCATCTTCCTCTTCAGTCTCCTGCCATGGCTACAAAAGCTAGACAGGGAGAGAGTTAGGCAAAGGATCTATTGGCTGGACTTAGCCAGCTTTATGTCCTTCAAGTCTCAGGAGTGAATTTTACATGGTATCACAGGTTCTTTCACTAAGATGGGCAATTCTGGTGGCTGGCCATTTATTACTCCTGTCTTCAAAACAGCAGGTAAGATCAGAGCAGCTGAAATAACCATAGAGCTCCACCCCATAGGGTTAGTGACAGAGCACCTTCAGGTGTTGTAACAGAATACTGATTTTCCCTGTCTATAGGAATTGCACTGCTAAAGAGAGTTGACCTGACTGATGAGTTGGTCTGGTTCCCACATGCAGTAGAAAGTACAGGCCCACATACAGGAATAGGAGAATGTCCCCAAACTCCAAAATGAATCAAGTATCTCCCCATGCGATGGAAGCAATAAACACTCCCTGGGAAAAAACAGCACAAAGATTCTATGTACTCTGAAGACCAAGGATAGAAGACTTTTAATAAAGAGCATGTCAGGGAGAGCAAAGCTTATATCTGACCACACTAAAAGACAAAGTCATGGAAAAAATGACTAAAAAACATTGACAAAGATAAACAGAATAAAAAATAAAAAATTAATTTGTTTTATGGGGAATCTTGCAAAAGAATGGAGACTTGCTGATTAGGAAAACTGCATACAGTACTAGATTACAGAAAAATAACTTGGTTTGGGGGAGTAAATGCAAACAAAGAGACAGTGACATCAAATGAAATCAATGGCTGCTGTGAATCATTAATATTTAAGTCACTGTATTGCTTCTTTTGCCTCAAAAGCTGATTCTTTTCCTCAGAAGAGCAGAGCAGAAACAATAATATCAGCCTCTCAAATATATCTAGCTCAGGATATCACCTAAGAAAGTGGTGTTACAAAGATAAAAGTGCCAATACCCTGCTGCTTTTGGATTCCCCTTTTCTGCTTACGAACAATTCTGTTATTCTGGTAACTTGAGACTGAGTTAATTTGCATTACACATATATTTCTGTTACTGTTGATTAATTAATTAACACACTAAAAAAAATATATTAAAAAAAAAGGACCCAAAGCATTGATCAGGCCCCATTTGCTCTAATACTCTAATAATGTCTCAACTCTGCAGTCAGATCATTTAATTCTAAACTACTGAAATCTAATGGGCTGGAAGGTTTGAGATAATATCTTAAAGATAAAGCCCAAACACTCAGCACTTCTTAGTTAGATAAATTTAAAGAGAGATGCAAATCAATTCATCAGCCCATTTCTTACTGTTCACTCCAAAAGTTGTTTTGATTCACAATGTCCACATTTGTAGTTAATAATTGCCACAGATTTTTGTGCTCTAAAAACACAACCATGCTGTTTAATCTGAGAGAGAGAGACCTTTACATTTGGACAGCAGGGACATTTTGAATTTTAAGGGATGCAAAGGGGTGTTCAGCACAGTGTTGGATCATGTGATAAGCACATTCACTGTGTATTTCTCCTAAACTAATCAGCAGAGAAATAATTCAAATAGTGAATATTAATGTTGTCATCTGTAGGCGTGGAAGTTAATGACCCATAGAAATGAATCAAGCCATTCACCTCTCTCTCTGAGTTATTGTTTTATGGGAATCAAGAAGACAGCTCTTCATTAACCAGGTTCACATTTTTATTTCATACTCTATGTCTCCTAGAAATAAACAAAAAGTTTGGACAAAAACGTTGTGTACAGAGGTCAGTTGCAGGAATATATAAAAACAGTCTCCGAGAAGGTGTACCACAGCATTATAACTATTCAAGCAATGAAGATACATTAGGCAAATATAAAGATCCAAAAGGATAAATCTATATGATTTTTCATATCAAAACTCTGATGTTTTTCTACTGACTTGCAGGGCTTGAAGCATTCTTTTTTGCCCATTTTCCCCAAAATATTACAGCTGATTGTATTTTAATGAACACTTGCAATAACAAAGTTGTTTAAGAGAACACATAGGCCTTTATATTTGGGATATGGAAAGTAAATTATTTTACTGTACCTCTAATTAATATGCTAACTTGTACAAGTATTCACTCTTGAAAGTAGAGGTGTTCCGCCATGTAAATATCTGCAGCACAATTAAGGTTTTGAATAAGATTTTTTGTTTTCAAAAATAATTTTATCACACTATAGCAAGTGTTAACATGTTTTCTTCACTCTGAGAGGCTTCTATGAGACACAGAGACTTGCCTTGCAGCGTTGGCCCCCAAAGGCAATGAAAGTCACTGCATACTTCAAATTAAGCTTTTCTTGTCTTTAACTTATGAAAGCAGATAGGAATTAGTGACCTTTGTCAGCTTCTTTTCATTAATATAAGAAAAAGACTTACACAATGAGCAGATTTATATAACATCAAGGCAGCCACACTGGCCTCTTTCTGAAGAAGAGATCTAAAGAAATACCTATTAAGGTAATTTTAGCAAAGTATCTCACAACAGTATGAAGTTAGCAGACAGTAAACTGCAATGTAAAAAAAGGCCAAACATAAGTTTCTGTTTTACTGTATTCAATATACCACCTCCTTTGCTTGAGCAGCAGAACACAGTAGCTGAAAAATGCAGGTATTGAAGCAAATGATGATGTACTCCTTTTCCTCAGATTTTCAAAGATGTATTGAAATGGCTCTAGAGATTTCAAAATCCAGTACGTGGGAAATGTTTTTGGAGCTTATTTTCTAAATTCTTTAATTGACCCCAAACATCAAGATTCAGTTTTCCCTACAGTTTCTGCTAATTACAGTAGAACTTACGTACAACTTCACCTACGTAAAAATATGGAGGAGAAGGAGACGTTGCCCTTTTCTGCCTAATATTGCAGTAGTTACAGCTTTCTGGAAATGTAGATCACTGCTGCTTGCACACTCTCATAGACACAAATGGCATCACAGACTTATGTCCTCGTAATTCCCTGCCAACTCTCACTCAAGGTCTTGTGACGATTTGCCTCTGCTGTGACTCAGCTGGCTAGCCAGACTGTGTCTAGTATCACCCCTTCTGGAGTTTTAACCATCCACAAAAGGCAAGGGGAACCTGAAGCAACAATACCAATTCACACAGCACTGTTCTTACACATCCTTTACCAGTTGCTTCCCACCTCCACTACTCCATCAGTGTTGAGATGTGACATCTTGGTAAGGTCTCTTTTCTGAGGCCCAAAACACTGACTTGCTCTCCTGAACTTCCCCAACCTCAGAATTTTTGCAGCTGAGCTTGTCAGGCTCCTTTTAACAGGAAGCTAAATCTACAGCAAAGACCTCCACAAACACAAAACCATTCCATCAGGTACAACCTCACAGATGGGTAATTTCCATGACGGCCTTATCTGCTAGAGTAGGATTTTTACAACATACAGTGAGACTTACAGGCTTATGGAGCAAAGCAAGTAAATTTGCTTATGATTTCTGCTCAGAGAAGTCTGATGTAGCCACAGGCATCTCCCAGTGCACAAACCACTGTTACATTGCAAATAATGTCACTTGCTGAATTTAGCATTTTATTTTAGTGAGGCAATAGGCCAGACATTATTCTTACCATATAAGTACAAAACCTCCAAGTCACTTCCTCACTCTCCTTCCCTCAGGGAATACGGGAGCCTTTTTTAAAAACTGAAACCACCTTGACAGGAAAACTTATCTCAGAACATCCCACCATGCAGAAACTACTCTAATCTCTCCACCACCAGATATGAGAAATTAAGTACCATAAAGACACCTCCTCTTTTTTCATTGTGTTTGTGAATAAAGTCTAGACCTAGCTCTCTCTTTCCTTTTCATTGCTTTCCTTCTCTTGAAGGCAGATAGCACATAATGATAAAATGAGGTAAAATAATTATTTTTCAAGTTCTCTTGCCAAAATAAGAACTGAATTTAAAAATCAATTATTTCATCAGCCTTTGAGGACTGTTCATCTTGGAGATTTAAAGCATAAGTGTTCTGATCTCTCCACTAGTAAAGAACAGATCTTGAAAAAGATCTGTGCTGTTCCTTACAAATTACACCTCTTCAGCTTTTATGTACAATATCTAGTAGGCTATGGAGGGGAACAGGATACTTTAAAAATATTCTTGTCTGTGTTCTGATGGCTGATTGTCACGTGTTTGCAAAGATGCAGGTACCCAAATCCATATGTACCTTATATCCTGAAAGTCTGGAATACAAACAGTGCTTGTAAATTTTCCTCAATATTCTGCTCTATTTCTAGGCTGAATAAGCTGAGTTATGCAAACTATTTTTTAAAAATAGACTATTACTTCATAAATGTTTTTACAACATTAAACTATGCCATTTGTGTTTATTAAAGCAATTTAACACTACAGCTCCAGCACGTAAGCTAGCTTTCCAAATCAATAGGTTAGCACAGAAGACTGCAGCCCCATAAGGGAAAAAGCAATGTGTCAAGTTTTTGGAGAAAAACTGCTGAAGCACTCATATTGTGTGGAAGACAAATGACAAGTTAGAGGTTTAGTTACCATATATTTGATGTTTTTCTATATCGTCTCATTAGTGCCTTAAGATTTAAATATGAGAATGCATGAGAAACTTCAAAATTTGCAGACATCGAACTTAATTTCTACCTAAGCTTTTGTCGTTGCTGCTTGCTCAGCACACCAACTTTCTCACTACTACAATTTTTCAGACAGTAGGCCATCACTATCAGTAATTTATGACTAAGATAGCAAAATCTCAAGCTCTTTACATAATCTTGCTAGAGTATAAAAAAATAAAATTGTTACCCTCTTTACTTTAGAATAATTTTGGGGCAATTCAATCCCCATTGCAAGTCAAGTAAAAATGGTCTGTTGACCTTCCTTAAAACAACAGCAGTCCCTCAATCTCTGTTAACTCCTACATGTTGAGTTAACTAGAAGTCCTAACTTTAGAAACTAAAGCTCCAAAAACTAATCATAGAATCATAGAATGTCTTGGGTTGGAAGGGACCTCTAAAGGTCATCTAGTTGAAACCCCCACTACAATAAGCAGGGACATCTCACACTAGAACTAAGAAGTCAGAGATTAAAATACTAGACAAAAGCAATACAAGATATGAGTAAAAGTACACAAAAAAAAAGGGAAGATTAACTATAATGTTTATGCCAAATGTACAAATATATATTTTTGAGTTGAGCTACATATTGAAGAAAATGAAGTTTTGATCTTTGTTTACAATTTCATTCATCTGAGCAGCTTTTTTCTAAAAAAACCTTTCCATAATGCAAAGCCATAAAGCTTTACAATTAAAAAAATTGTTTTTATTTTTGACATATTTGCTTGTTTTCCAGACATTAGAATGTAAAGTCATTTGTACTGTAATTATAAAAGATAATTTAAAAATTGTATTATGTCCTACAGCGCTTTGCCTTGACAAACAATTACTAGATACAAGATTCAACAGAACACAAAAAGTAATCTTTATCACAAGGTTAAAATTAGTCTTTGAACAAAAGATGCTTTCAGAGCAAATCCAAATTCTCATCAGCTTTGTATCAGTTTCTCTGGGAGAGACAGGAAGACAAGCGAGGGAGAGAAGAGAAAGGAAAAAAAAACCTGAAGGACATTTGAAAAATTTCTTGCTACTGTTCAGTGTAAGCACACATTTTATCAGTTTTCTGATAAAGGTGTAAGCAATAGGACATGATTAAATTTCTGCTGTCAAACTGCATTGTGGTTAAAAAACAACAGTCATAGAAGAAGAGAGAAGTAGACTTACAGTTCTTGAGAGAAAGTTGTATCTGTATTCAGTCACCCATGTTTGGATCTGTGATGACAGTGTGTGATTCTTAGATCTCAGTGTTTTGATATAGTAAACTAACTATAGATGAATGGCTACTTGGGCTGACTGATGGGAAAAATGTTTAGTAATTGTCTCAAAACATTAATTATTTTTTCAGTGAGAGGCCATAAGAACAGAAAATCCTGTTTAAACATCCTAGACTTCTGCAAAAAAGAAATCTGAAGCTGATCAGCAGATTTCTCAGACTTTGGTTGTGGGGTTTGGTTGGTTGGTTTTGCGTTTTTTTTCAGAAACTACTATAATATCTTTAGATCAAGAGAAAGCTCTCCCAGTGTTTGGAAAAAAAATAGCATATGAAGTTTAGCAGAAGAAAAAAAAGAGGAGGAAAATAGATCATTCAACTAATAAAGAAAATTATAAATAAGGATGAAGCATGGCAGAAAACACTAAGAACACCTAGTAGCAAGCTCTTCAGAAATTTTCTATCCACACCTTCTTGACAAATGATACAGCACAGATAATCCCTGAGGTACTAGACAGAATTGTCTTGAAACTGTGTAAAAACTCAATTTTAATCTCCTACGAGTTGTATCTTTGTGTTAACAAAGTATTACTTGTGTAGCTTGGATGAAGTACCTGATGAGCTTTATCAAAAAACCTAAACTCCGTATCTGTAACTCCCTCTCTAAAATATTGACAAGGCATTTCTGGAGAATAACCTAGAGCAGATGCTCATGTGATGAGACTGGATTCTATTACACTGCAAAACGCTGCAACATTAATGATTTGAGGGGAACAGAATGGAATAAAATAGGAGCACATGGATAGATAAAATATCTACATGGATTACAGCTTTTGATCTGTATCCTAAAGTGTAGTTTCTGTGGCATGGTTTCTGAGGACCTGTAAACATCCACAAAAGTTGAAAATTAATGCATAGTAATGAAAATATACTAGTGCAGTTTATAATACTTACCCTTGGGATTCTAGTGGATTTAGATCATAACAACTGAGCTTGGTTTAAGAAATTAATTATTTTACAGACATCCGTTTTCAGCTGTCAAGGAATACCATAATCAAGTCAGCGATCAAAACTTGTTGTAGAATGAAATTAACTGACCAAACAAAGAATCAGCAATTCTTAAGGCTTTATTCTTACAAGGACTATTGAATGGTCCCACAAAATGGGAAGGAAAGGAAGTTTGAAAAGCATGAGTTTAGACTCAAACCAGGCAGGAACCAACTAAGATAAAACCCAGTGAAAAAAAAAAATTAGGGAAGATCCAGGAAAGAGAAAGAAGAATTATATGACATGCTTGCAGTAGCAAGTTTGGGAGAGTCACTAAAAGAGTTGTGCTTACAAGGAGAATACAAATGGATTCTCTTCTAGTACTTTCAGAGGAGACCAAATTAACAAAGCTTTTCAAACCTCATCATTAGAGACAATTTAATGTTCTTTTTCTCTAATACCGTTTTCTAATTGCTAAACAAAATACTGTAAGACAGCAGTAGGGCAACATCAGTAGCACAGGTTCCTGAAGGGATGAACTAAAAGCCAAGACACATAATGCCACAGAATGAGCTCCTCTAGATAAAAAACAGGAGAGAACTGCAGATAGTCTCACAATTGTAAAGAAAATCCTGATAGAAAGAGCAAACAATGAGAAAATGGGTTCTTTAAAGCACACAACATGTAGGATTTTACACTCATTGTGTAGACACAGAAATGAAGCAAACAAACAGAAACTCTAACACAGGAATTTTAACGTGTGCTAATTAAGCATGTAACTTCACAATTGAAAAAAGGAGGTAACTATTTATTCAAGAGACAATACCACATGGATTAACAAAGCTCCTGTCAACAACTCTGGACACCTGTACCAAGCTCACTTATTGCCTAATTAAATATTAACATGTCCTGATAGAATCTGTGGTATAATTTTAATTACTGTTTTCTCATAGGGAAGCCATATAATCAATGTATTTCTAGCTGTTCCTAGAGGCTGTTTTGTAAAGCTCCTTTCATAAATTGTGAACCACCACTAAAATATTTCCCTCCTGATTGCTGTAAGTAAATCAAGACTGTTCTATTCTTCTAGAGGAAGTGAGAATGGATGCTTCCCTTTAAGTGGAGAAAAGTATGATTTCTTCAAAAAATCAAGAAAAATATTTAAACTGCAATCCTATTTAAAGAGCTGTTAAAATTCTTTCACAAAGGATTAACATAGGGGAGCCACATAAGATTGAAGTCATACTTAAATTTCTATATAATCCAAAATATTTTTATTGCTAAAATAAATAGTTAAGAGTAGAATCATTTTACTCCCTTGAAGCATGTGTTTAAAATTTCTGCTGGTGGTGAATTGCAAGTATTGAGGTATGTGTTGCACCTACCTGCAGCATTTTCTTTTTATATTAGGATTAAGAATGCTTAAATATGATAAACATTGATTAGTATTGTGTGTATTTAGGAGTGAGAATGTCAAGAAAATTATACCTATTCTATTTGGGAAGGTACTTAAATAGTACTATAGTTTTATATTTAAATAGTACGATAATTTTCAAAGTATCAGTTCTCCAGGTGGCACTAACCAATTTCAAGACACAGATAAAGGGGTACAGAGAAGGTGTAATCTATAATTTCAGTATCTAGGTGAATATTGTGCTTTACATTCCAATAATCATCTATCGATAACACTTCTACGGTGACAATCTGAGCTCTTGAACTTTAACTTTGTTTTGAACATACTCCTTTTATCTTTTCCTATGCAAAAGTCCTACTGAAGCCAAGGGGTCTTTTACATGAGCAGGGATTGCAAGGCTGAGCCACTTATCATTCTCAGAGCCTGATTATACATAGATCTAGATAACATAATTGTGGGGAAAAAATCGTGAGAATATCAGCCCCTCTGAAT
Organism: Hemiprocne comata; assembly: GCA_020745705.1. NCBI lineage: Eukaryota > Metazoa > Chordata > Aves > Apodiformes > Apodidae > Hemiprocne > Hemiprocne comata. The sequence continues at coordinate 14,018,507 of CM036593.1, read as the reverse complement.
TTTAACTCAGGATTTTAGCGTCGTGCAAGAGATTCAAACCAATTTTAATTCAGCACTAAATTTTAGACAGGATCTTTAAAATACATTTTGATTTTTCCTAGAGTTCTCATCTACTTTAAAATCCATGAAATAAAACAAATACTTTCCTCTTTGTATTGGCTACTAGAATGGGGACACATGTAAGAGTACTGCATACAAACTGTTAGATTTTATTTTCATAGACATGAAAGTAGTAGAAATAGTAGCTGAATAGATTTAAACTAAATAATGGAAACCAAATGATTGACAAAACTCATCTGAAATTACTTTTCTATAATCAACTTGCAAGGAATCATCCTGACTTAGCTGCCATTTTTGTAATGACTAATAGGTTTTTCCTGATCCTGTGAATCATGGAAGGAACTTTGCTAGCATGTAATGATTGATGAGGGTGCAGTACAGCTCTGGCAAGAAAGCTGAGATGGAACTTGGGGCATCACGTACACATCTCAGGGAGAGTCTTTGGGAATGCAGATCCTGGGTGCACAGCGCTCAGGAAGGGTAGCGTCACCTCATCTGGATCTGCAATCAGTCTCTGGGAGTACTGTGTGTTCAGCCATCAGTCATCATAAGAGGGCACCACATGTAGGCTCCATAATCTAGACAGAGATGACTTTTTCCTCTTGAGAGCCACAAAAACAGTTTGCCAGCCTGCTGGGCTGATTCTAGTTTTCCAGAGTGAGCTCTTAATAAATAAAAATTCAGTGTTTGCACGTTTTAGCTTCTCTGACAGACAGGAATCCATGTAGAGAAGTGCTGAAGTATACACAGAATTTTTATGCCAAAGAGTGAGCTCTGATTCCCATCTGCTTGTGGCAGACACAGAGGCCTCAATCTCAAGACTGGTTTTCCTCCAGGTTCACCTGAAGTTTTCATGGCAGTATGCTAATCTTTGCATATTAATATTTTTAAATGTCCAGGAAAAATGATGCATTCTATTGGCTTTTAAAAATCAGTCCTCTGGGACATAAAGCACACATTTATTAAAGCAAAAAAAGCAAAGTTCATTAAGATATTCTTATAAGAACTGAAAGTTGCCGTGATACAGGGAAATTCTTTGAAAGACGATTCCACTTTTTACCACCGACAAAAAGAAAATATTCTAAGCTGGCCATGTTCTCTCTCATTAAATACATAACAGTCCCAAACCACAGCACTCTTTGGAGTCATTGCTCAGGTCTGTCAGTTAAGTAAATATGCTCATCAGAGGATCTAGCAGGCACACGTAGATAAGGTAGACATGAAGTCCATTCCCCTCTAAATCAATAGGAAGGTGATTGTTAGAGACTACAATTGAGTTAGGGTTTAATTTAAGGAATTTGTAGTAAATGTTCCCACTACTACTGCCACAAAGGTGTAAGAAAGTATACCATGGCTGTGGCTACATCTCTGGCACTATTAATGGCAGAGCCAGCTGAGAAATATTACAAAAGGCTTATACAGGCTGAAAACTGAAATACGAAGAATACATCTGTCCTCAGCTAGAGAGGACAGCATGATCTGGAGGATCTCATTTTATTCCAATAGAATATTGACTTAAAACTGGGACAAGGATTCAAAAGCCCACTGATGTTAAATGTAAAAAGTCATGCAAAAGTTTTATAAAAGCATTTTGTCGCCCCACAAGAAGTCCTTGATTAGGGATAATTATATTATTGATAAATAGGACATAGGGAATGTCTTACCATCCCTTTTCCTACCACAGAACCGTGGAGCTTAGAGCAAAGCTCACTGCAAAACCTCACTGAGGATCAGGATATATCTGCTACTGACACATGCCAAATCACATGCCAAGAGCAATGAAACCAAGCTTGCATCAAGGCCAAGGAGAGCGAGCTCCAGCCCAGAGATCCAGCATTCCTCCCTACAGCCATAAATTATTGATATTCTCTTCCCAGCCCAAAGTTATATCCCCAGGTTTGGAGATTAATCTATACAGTAGACTCAATGCTCACTTATCTTAATGTGCAAAACAAGAAAGTACATAGGCAGGTATGGATTGCACGTTTCTGCATTTGGAAGCAGTAGAAATCTCACTTTTTGCTCTCTGTTTATCTTAGAAAACCTTTCCCCAGTTAACACTGGTTTGTGTAGCCAGTGCAGAGCAGGCTTCTTTGCTGCACATCTAGGAACAGCAAGGATAAGGCTATTTCATGCACACAGTGATACAGCAAGAAACTTTAATCCTTGTGGTATTTAAACAGTATAATGCAAAACACTGAAGAAGAATCCCAATATCAACAAATTTTGGCAAATTCTTAAAATACAATCACAGAAACTAGAGTTATTGTAGGAGGGAAACCAATCAGGCATTATATAAGCACTTTATGCCACACATTTTCAGGACTTATCTTCATATATTTAGATTTTATATAAACATATATGCACTGTATATCCATATCTGCAAAATAAGTTGCATAATTTGGAATTTGCATAATGCATACTTTAGTGAAACATCCTTTCATTTTGGTACTCTTTAACCCACAGCCTCCTTTAGGGGAAAAAAAAAAAAATCTCTTTTAAATCTGAATTGTTCCACTATTTCATGATATTTAGTGTCACCAGTGACAATAAAACTTCTTAACCAGGCTCATTCCTGCAATTATTTCATTTTCACAGTTCCCATGAACTTCAATATGCATTGCAACATGGTTTCATTACCAGATCTGAGCCTTATTAATGTAATAACATTTTCACTTATTTTTTTTTCCTGTGAACAGAAGGATGCTGAGAATTCCTACACATTGTATATATACCACCATGAATGACCCAGCCCTTTGTGAAAGTATTCATCTGCAAACAGGAGTGCTGCTTGTACTGCAAAAAGGACTTCTCTCTCACTGTAGCCACTCTGTTCTATAGTAATAAAACACAACTTGTTTGGGACAATATATGCATCTACTTTTACACATACTGGATTCTATACCATGAACTCACCTAGTTTTAATTATGTGTCCTTACCTAGTGATATGGATAACATAGCTCTCCCCATCTAAGTTGTGAATATTAGCATCTCAAAAGATTTTTCCTTTAAGTGAAGATAAGTTACCGCATTAAAAATAAATGAGCTATTTTTGTCAGTTGATTGGACACTGAGTACACATAATAAATCACCAGGAGCATTGTATGCTACTAAACGTGCTAACCTTGAGCTGCAGTTTATCTATTGCCTGCAATTCAGAAGACAATAAGGTATTTTACCCAATCAGCTGATCAGCTGAAGGAACTCAAAAGACTGAAATGGCTTTGAAATACACAGGCTTTTAGATATCAAATTACCTCTGGAACCCTCTACCCAGAAGTAACTCGAACAAAACCCATTTGAAATACAGCTTCAATATTCAAAAAAAATCAATAATTTAAACCACAGGTTGAACATTTTTACTGCTTCCACTGCAGACTGTCGTTTTTTGAAATGAAAATGCTAATGGCACCAAAGGGGAAAGCTCCAGCCAGAGGAGATACATGTGTGCAGGCATGGATTGGCTAGAAATGCTGGTTTGCTTTCCCTCCCTCAGTTATGTTTACATAAGATCTCTTAAAATAAACAACTCTCATTTCCATCAGTTCGGAAAAAAAAAATGTTTTTCTTCGTTGCACTTAATGTTTCTGTCCATGAGAGCTTAGCTATATCAAGACACTTCACCATAAACATCCATGCTGAATGCAAATACTGCCTCCTCAATTATGTTATTAAGTCGCATTATTTTGCAACAGGCACTAATGTCATGCTTTTGAATATCAGCTAGCACACGGTGAACTCTTGTTTTATAGATAGAAAAGCAGGAATAGAGGTGATGTTTTGTTCCAACATCTACATCAGAAATGGGAAGCAGTCCAGCACATCCTGCAAAAAACAAACAAGTATGGACGGTCCAGTGCCTGTGGTAAAAGCTCATTTAAGAGCAGAAATGGCTGGCTGTCAAAAGACTTTTTAAAGATAAGGAAAACACATATGGAAGAGAAATGGTGGGAATGTGAACCCCTGAATGTAACTGAAGCAAGCTACACATGGAGGATGTCTGACACAGCAGCAAGGCTCTCCTCTGCATGAATTCAATCAGCAGACAATTTTTAGCAGAGCTTGAAATCTGTCAGTCTCTGTGTAGGAACTGTTATCTTCTTGCAATTTAAACCTCACTAGATCCTTCTTGCAACCTCTGGCACTAATTTTTTTACATTATGTTAAGGGAGAAGCAAGAAGTTAAAAAAAAACAACACCAAAAGCAATGAAATATACATCACAAGACAGAGTTTAAGTATTTACAGGTGTGCAACTCCCAACACATACTAAGAACAATTTTTGCTACAGTAGCAAAGCATCACTTCTAGTACTGAAGATAGGGGCCTAAGAAATAAGTTTTAAGATTGATGTTATTTGGTTTATAGTTTTAATACTTTACTCTCAAATATATTCTTATGCTCTCTTTCATACACTTCTAGAGTCTTCTCCAACCACAGGGTTAGAATGGAAATGAAACTGCAAATTATATTCTGAAGGTCAAGTTGCTCAAGTAAAGAAAAATATGTATTTGGATACATCTAGCTTTATTGTAAAGTGAAGATAAAGTTTGAATTTCCAGGTTAAACTTTCTGTTTCTGGAGAAAAATAATAATATTCCCTTTTCTGGCTGATAGATTTGTTCAGACTTGGCCAAAGTTAAATGCAGATTTTTATTCTGGAATAAGAAATGACAAGAGTATAGCCATTTAAAAAATGTGACACTGAAAAATGCATACTCCAAAAATTCAGGCAGGGACTCCAATATTCTGCTCTCCCTAAAGGTACAAAACTTTTCTGGCTATCAAACAAAAAAGCTGATAAATATAAATAAGCAGATAAATTAGTCTGAGTTTAAATATACCCAGAATACAGGAAAATAAGTTTTTGTTTATTTATGTGTTTGAGATCTGCATTACTTTCATGTGAAACCACCTATTCTAGGTAGCCCTGGCAGTTTTTAAAATACACCTCCTACATAACAGCAGCAATCATCTGACCTTCCAAGAACACTGCTCTTGGCAGCAACATAAACTTAAGCAGAATAATAATAATTCAAAACAACCCCAACAAAACCCAGTAGCAACTAGGATACCAATAACCTCAATTCTTGCAAATTTAAGGAGGAAAAACAAGCTCCTTGAGTTTGTGCAGGAATTAGGAGACTCAGGCTCTTACAGGTCACCCTGGGACCAAAGCTCCAAGCATATGCAACAACAGCGTTTAGGTGAAATGCCACCATCACCTTCCCCCTGTCCCAGTGAACCCAAACGGCCTGTACGGGCTGGGCACATTTTTCATTCCCCCATGAGGCCCTTTGTGGCATTCAAGCCACAAAGTTTGTCACCACTGAAAATGTTTGGATAGATTTGAGATGCAGTGCCATATAACATGCACTGACAGTAGGTTAATCTTGAAATATAAAGCATGGATACTCTTAGCAAGGCCTGCATTCAGAAAATAAAAGGGGTGTAGACTCCTGGCTCTTATCTGCTGTTGCAGCTACAGCCTGGAATGGAACTACATCCCTCAGCCGGAAGGACTGATAATTCTCTTGCTGTAGCCTCTGGATGTTTCCTCTAACGATCCCAGCATTACTCCTATCTTGTCTGGATTGACTTTTGCTCAGCATGCTCTCAACCATGCCCCAGTCTCCCACAAACACTGAATAATGCAATCAACTGCTCAAGCTAAATCAGCCAAGAGTTATAAAGCTGAGTTTCGACATATTGAAAACACTTCAATCAATGTCACTTTACTAAACCTTCTCTATGGCTTGATATACACATTAAATAAAAGCGTGGCAAACAGGAACCCTCCTGAACTGCACGGGGAGAGAACCATCGCAGGCAATAAACCAGAACATTACACCGACTACGTGCTGACAACAGGCTCCTCTGACTCCTTTGTTTAAGCATGAGGTTTTAAAAGGACAATGAAGATGCTTTGGGAAAGAATGCATTAGGGACATTGGGGAAATGTTTCGATTTTTGATCAATTCCACAGCAAAGCACAGATATTCAGTAAGATACAGCTACAATCGCAGATGAAAAAAGTAGTACATTTAAAAAAAAAATACTTCTCAAAGAAGTTGATAACTGATGCTGGTTAAATGTTTTGTTATTACAGATTTTGATGTTGCAATAGGGCTTTGCATACGTTCATTTACTATACCATGAGGATTATCAGAAATAGACTTTTCAATGTTTGTGTGATTTTTAAAATCATAAATCATAATAGCATGTGCCAGGAATTCCTTTTGAAGGATGTAATAAGGTAACAATTATCCTCTGAATTCTTCTCTGTCTTCAGAGAATAAAATGCATTAGCAACATACCTGTTTGCTGCCCCATGATAGAAAATTAAAGCAAGTGTGATGGTTGCACCGTATGTTTTAAGTTCTTGCAGTTGGCTGGTGAACTGAGCCTTGTTCCTGAACGTGCTATCAGAGACAAAAAGAACAATTCCTCCAATATTTTTAAGGATTAAGCCTTAAAAAATAGTATGGAAAAATGAATTGAAGAGATTTGTTTTTTTGCACATGTGCAGATGTGGAAAAACATACACGTGAATGTCACATGTAAATTTAAAATAGACCTTATTTGAAAGAAAATCAGGAACATGGGGTCCCTGTATGGTTTTGATTTGAATCAATGAATTACACCTTTTTCACGTGATGCAACAATGCATGCCATCTGATGCAGGGGAATCATAGCAGTTTATTCTGTGCAAATATACACAGAAATGCAACACTACAAGCATTATTATAATCCTCTCAGAAAAGGTTTAAGGCCTTGTAGATCAGTCTGTTAGTGTTTGGAGTCCCATGTCTGATGACCGGCACACTGAGAATGCTCTTAGTGAACCATGATTTTGCTCATTTATGAAGGAAAAATCATAAACAAAAATTCACAAACTAGAGAGTGCTACATAAAGGCATTATTAACTGTGCAGATGGAAGGAAGTAGAAGCAGGATAAAAATGGCTTCATTAATTCAAAGAAAGCATAATTTACTCTCTCTGGTTTTGATTTTTAAAAATATAAATAATTATTTTTATGGGAGAGTATATTTGTGGTTTGAATCAAAAAGAATAAAATGAAAAAAAAAAAAATCAACAGTTTTAGCAGAAATGCAGATCTGGAATTCACCGTTTTCTTTTTTGTTCCAGGAAGAGGCTGTGCCTGAACCACATCCTGCAAATGCCAAAACGTAAAAAGATGGGGACCTGTGAAACCACGTATAATTTCCAAGAGTGAAAGTGGGTATTAAGCTTCACTTTGCTCAAGTGACACCAAAACGTTCTTAATAAATAAATACTTATACACATATACACTTGCACACATACTTTCTTTGGTTTAGTTTATGATACACAAAAGAGCTATTTTTCCTTAGATTTTGCTGATATGTAGCTTGAAATTAAATCTTGGTATGGTGCCAAGGCCCAATCCTGTATTGTGCTCTGTTGATTTTGCAGGAAGCTTACATTTAACATTAAGAAACTGCACATACCACATTATTTTTACCGAATTACAAATGAAAATCACAGTGCTTTGTTGAATTGGTCTCTGCACTCTTGTACTGCCCAGGTTCTCACTGTTTAATACTCCCAACAGTTTCCACTGGCTTTGGGTCAGAATCTGGAATCTAGATCCCTAATCATACTATAGTTACACATAGTGCATACACATACAGAGCACCATTTTGGCCTGTCCATACCCTGTCACATCTAGGGATGGACACAATGGCTAATGAGGATTCCGAATGCCATATATGATGGCTGGCCAGCATACTTATTAACAGTGATATTTTTTCAACATCAACATAAAACCAGTTTCCTGGGAAACTATCATTTTCTGACTCGACTACACAGATCACAATACAATAATTACTGCCATGGTGAAAATGCATAGTGTGATGAAGTTCTTTCTATGAGAATTTTGATACTCTCTGTGTTTATCTAAGATCCATATTCTGAGTAGAACACAAGAAGAGCACATGCAGCTGCTTTTCTAATGTTACACACTTAAGCCTTATTTTATTTATAGCTTCACATAGCTTTCGGCTAAATTTCTGCTTGCGCCCGCTGCCACGTAGCTGGAGAAGGCTAACAAACCCCTCAGTGTTCACATGACAGCCTTTGTGCAAATGCATCCTTATTCTGTCATCTACTGGCAGCGTGCTTCCCAGTCATGTTCTCTGCCAGTCCTTACCAGTTTGCCAATTACACAAGCTGCTTCCCAGACATCAGACAAAAATTCCACAAGACTGCTGTGCGAGTGTACCCTAATTAACCATCAGCTTAATTAGACAATTTACTGTGTAATTAGCAGGCAATTAGTCAACACCTCTCAGATCTTATTGACTGCTGTGACAGCCTTCCTTAGTCTACACATTCCCATACGCTTCCATGACCATGATCCCAGCCCCATCCCGTACGACAGCAACCCTTGCAAAGGGAAATCGCATTACATAACAAGCGAAGAGGGAGAAAAATCAATATATAGCCTGTTCATTTATTGAACGGTCTTCTAGCCAAGGCTTTCTTTTTTCTAGCAACAGAAGGTCAGCTGCTAACAAAAAAACATCCAGTTATAACATTAGCTTACGACTTTTTCATTTGCAATATGGTTTATGATTTTTTTTTCAACTCTTATATTCCACTGAATTATCAGATAAGACAGGTAAGCAGAAGTTAAGGAAAAAAATAATTTGTAAACTTACTTACATATAGTAGGTTTAAGTATATGGCCAAGAACAGCAAAAAGGTCCTGGTAGCTGCTTTTGAAACCTATAGCTAGCACTGTAATTATCTGCCTCACAGTCCAAAATGCACCAGGAAAGCCAGAGTAAGTTAGCTTTAAAGTACAAAAAGTCAATACGCAATAATAATTCAATGACGTTAATGTAATTCAATAGAAATACAAATCCAGAGTTGTGTGCCTTTATAATACATGATGTGGGAATGCACAATTAAAGACTGTCGTAACAGGTATATTAAGGGAATATTAAAAATGTGTGTTCCTTTTTCTGTAGACAAAAAATCGGATTTTGCAATTAGCTGGAACAAGAGTATTTCGGATAATTCTTTAAGTAATAACTCCAGAGTTCATGGGATGGAAACATGTCTCCTGCTGCAACTAACTCTAGAAGATATATTCACAAAAATCCTACACTTTCTGACTGAAAGATGGAGTCCCATAATCTCTATTATAGTAAAACGTTTATATAATTTCCTATGTACTAGATTTCCGGATTTTCTTATAATTAAAATGTGGAAATGAGGAAAATTTAAACTCTGGCACAAGCACTTAACCAAATGGGGAGACAGGCAAAGTGAATGACTTGACAGAAGGGAAACTTCTCAATTCTATGACAAAATAAATATTTTTTTTCCTGAAAGTCTGTGGTTACCTACTAAAGTGCATCGTGGCAATTCCAGAAAATAGGGAAGTTTATATCATTTATGCTATGAAAACTCCGAAATGCTAAATATGGCCTTATGCTGTGATTGTCTTAGGTATTTTTTTTATATAACCATTAAGAAAAATAAACAACTTTTTTCTAATAAATTATTAAATTCATTAATGCCACTTAAGAAAGTTATATGCAGTCAGCTGCTTTGAAGAAAGCAAAATTCTAAAAAGAGTCTGCAACAAATCTGAATTGAAAATGAAAAGTGCGAAATTTCTAAATTTCAGAATGACACTTCGTACTTTCTACATTGAAATTGCCTTTTTTTTTTTCTTCCAGAATTCCTTTCTGACACAAAATTATTCGGTGCATTGCCAAGATTACCAACAACCTTCCAAGGGCACACAAAACAACTGCAGAAAATGGTATCGGAATGGTATTTTACAAAAGTATCTTATACATTAGCTTTTTAGAATCCTGTTTATTTAGAATGGGATATTGAAACATCTTCAGTACTTCAGATGCAGCCATCCTGAGCTGCAGCTACTCAGCAGTTTTGGAAAATCATTCATGTGTGCTCTCTTTGTCTCTCTTCCATTTAATATTTGCAGGTATTTTCAGAAGAATGAGGGAAATAAAGCAAAGGTAGTAAAGAGCAAAGCGGCTTCTTCAATATAAAAAGAAATACTATTCAGATTTTTAGCCAACAGTAAAATTTGCATCCATTTTGTTTGATTGGCTAAAAGCTGCGTTTTGAACAGAGATCACATCTTCTCTTAAGTACTGGTCACTTCCAAAACACCATATATTATGCTCAGCAGGAATTAATACTCCTACTTTTGACAGCTATTTTTTAAATAAAGGCTTATGTAGCAAAATACTCTGCATTACAATCTTTACTCTATTCTGAATTTCACTGGAACTGCTTCCCAGTTATGCCACTCTAAGTGCACAATGAGTTTCATTAAAATACACAATAGTATTCAGTTTACGAACTTCCCAAAAGAATGGTTTTGAAGTCTTTTGTATGTAAGCTGCGTAAAACATTCAAGCTCAAGGTGAATGATCAAATTTACACTTTGTATAGGTTAGTACATTGTTGCTCTACTGTTTTAAACCATTGGCTACAGAAGAAAAATGCATGAGAAAGAAATGATCTCCAAATACTGTGTAAAAGCCAAACAGATGAACAGACAATTGGATAATTGGGGAACCTGTAAACCTACCAGTTTTGCACATATATCTAGTTTTACCTTTGATGGCCAGCTCCATGTGAAGCTTGGAGGAAGCTATGTCATTGCTGGCACTGTGGAGCTGATGAAATGAACCCAAGTGGCATAAGACATGAAAATGACATCCAAGCTTACTCTGCTCCACAAAGGTGAAAAAGGCAGAAGGAAAAGAGAAAATATGAAAAGCAACTTCCTGATCCTCTGCTTGTAAAAATCTGTCCTTTAGCACAGATGAGATTTACTGACTCAGTGCTCACACCCCTGCGTGACAGATCCCTCTTTGCCTTCCACTGATGAGTTGTCACACTGTGCTCCACATTTTGAGGTAGCAGACTTCATGAGAGACTCTGTGCTGTGATTCTCCTTGCAGAAAAAAATGCAGCATTTCTGCGATATTTGACGCTACAGGAAGAGTGGGACTAAATATTTGCCCAGAGGTATCATTTTTATAATGAACTTGTAAAAAGTTTTTTGATTTCTAAAGCAATGGGACACTGGTGGCCAGCCGTGGTTCAGCAGCATGTGGGAGCAGTCCTGCCGTGGAGTGAGTGCCATCGTGGGAATACCCTGGGAGCCCCATCACCCAGGCACCCATGCTGAGCCCCATGGGGGAGGGGCACGGGCCCATTGCCCCCCCAGGTTTCCTCTCAACCAGATGGCCCACTCTGGAGAAATTATGAAATTATGGAAGAAGGTAGTAAAATGAGTGAAAAAAAGGGGATTCTGGAGTCTCTGGAGACTTTCAAAACCCACCTGGATGCACTCCTGTGTGGCCTGCCCTAGGTGGTCCTGCTTTAGCAGGAGGTTGGACTAGATGATCTCCAGAGGTCCCTTCCAACCCCTAACATTCTATGATTCTATGAATACAATCACAAAGAGAGAGACTCAGTTGTTAAATCTTTGCTTTAAAAATGCAGTTCATTATCTTTAACATTTAAGTATTAATTGGCCAAAACAACCAGACTTACTAATGGTAAAAAAAGATTGTTAAAATGGTCCAAACTACCTCACTTGCAAATTTATTGTTGTCAAGAAGCACACTTGCAACCATTCAAGGCGTACATGCAGACTTCAGATGTGGTAGGAAGGGACTTGGCTTATCAATAATGCCTTGGTTAAAGCTCTCAAATCCTGGACTCTCTGGCCTCTCTGCTTTCACTGTGTTGAAGCTGTGCTACATCTCTCCAGACTGGGATTCCTCCAGGGTGAAGATGTGCCAAGGCCCTACAGCCCCACACGTATGAACTGAAGAGAAAGGATGGTCAAACACAGCCCTTTCTAGTTCCTCAGACAGCAATTTGGAAGCTATTAAGGTTAGTAGCATTTAAAGAGGGCATTCAGGCTTCTTTATACTAGGTCAGGGCTAGGGTACTACTAAGTAGAGATGAGATCTGGCCCTTAAATTGAATATATCAGAGAAATACTTTTCCTTGAGGAAAAAGGAGGAAAATGTTTTGCTGCCACTTACTCAGATTCATAGAACTATTTGTTCCTTTTTTATAGGCAAATGGCATATTTTCTATATAAAAATACTCAAGTAAAATACAATGCCATAGCTACATCATTTTTAAAAAGAATAGTTACATTTTATTGTATTTCTCTAGAACACTGTTCTACCTCCCCTGTCAAACTTTGCTAATTTTATGCAGTGATCTAAAAATGTAAAACTTGGGAAACAATAAAGCCGGTGTTTCTTATTAAAATTATTTCAGAAATATGGAACAAAATAAGGTACATAAAGAACTCATATGAATATTAATACCAATAATTTCAACATTTGTAAAACCAAAAACTAATTCAACTCAGAGAGTGCTGGTACACTAAAGAATCCTGTAAAATGCCTATTTTTCTGTTAAAAAAATGCAGTTAATAGACATTGTCTGATGTTATTTAGTAGAAAGGCAAACAGTTCTTTTTATATTTGACATTAACAATCTGATCATTTGTCTCCCCAAAGAAAGCCCATACAGCTTTCATACAGACCACGCAATAAAGAATAGTAATATTTCTGTTTACTGAGATATCAACTGGCATTTCGTTGCAAGTCAATGGTCTATCTTTGCTACAGCATACTAGACCTCAATCTGGCATCTACAAATGTCAAGAGTATAAAAAAATATTATAGGATGGAAATCAAAAGCATGTTCTAAATTCCTAAAAAACGAAACAAAGTTCACCTAAACATATTTGCTGCAGAAATCAGTACAATATTCAGCTGTCAATCTTGAAAAACAATGAGGGAGTGATGCTGTCAGTAGGACAGGATAATAACATTTCAAGCAGATGTTCAGGCAGGGCTCTAATTCTCACTGAACTCCCTTGGTAAGCATTTAATTTCTTTATCATATGCAAGCTAGGCAAATTGTACTTCATCAAAACTGTATTGTGAAATATTAATATTTCATATTATAGCAAAACTCCATAGAATAACCTTTGTCATATTAAGAACATCAGAATTTCAAATGTCATGGTTCTGCATTTTAATGCATCTTAAATAGCTTTTTGGCTTGGCACCATAAATTACAACTAGTTTAATCTAAATTACTATGCTGTAATAACATACAAAAATATACATTTTGTAATACAGATTCACTTCTGTGAAATACTAATGTTACAGAAAACAATGCATCATTGTACCATGATTTTTCTTACCACCTTCAATTATGAGGTGAGGTGCAAACAGTGCAAATGTAAGAGAGAGAACTAGTTGGAGCCCGAATATATATATATTCTAATAACAGCACGCAGAAATGCAATATATCCTGGGTAAATTAACTAATTGTCTACCAGCAATCGTTTTGATTTAGAAATGGTTCTGAAAACATATTGTAAAATCACCGTCAGTGAATTGTATAAACATATATTATGACTAGAAAGTTTTATTCACTACTGCTTAGTTCAGTTTTAATCTAGTTTTAATTGTAGCTTTGTTTTTAAAATCATCCATGCAATTTGCTCCATATATAAAGAAAAAAAAAAAGATATTAAAGATTAAAAATGAAGTTACTCTGCATGTTGATTTCTGCTGGTTCTCATAATAAAGGCAACTGTTTCCACATTATTGAAAGCGACAGCATCACAAATCAATGCATGTCACAACAGAATAAAGACAGATGTATCTGATTAATCAGAATTAAATTTTAGAAGTGAAAGAGGCATCTAAAAATCAAAGCAAACATTTCTGCTATCGCAGTTGTTTTTTTTCTTCTTTCTAAGCAGCCCATACAATGCAGTGAGAGAAGAACAAAGCCTGAATTCACTTGATAAACCCCCACTTCCTGCTATAAACTTCTCATTGTGGTAGTGGATGTGGTACAGAGATATGCACACTTCATAAAACTTTTGAATTATTATGTTTACACAAACTTTCTGATTACAGGTTTTAATGCAGATTTTGGGTACTAAACAATACTCACTAATACATTCTAAGTAAATAAACCAGCTCAGTATAATACTTCTACTAAAAAATTCCCACTCACAGTTATTTGTTTAATTAATGCAGTATCTCGCATTTCTGTTAATCTAAGCTCTAAAAGAGGTAATAATTGGTATCTGGTTATTGTGGACTCTGATATGCAGCTCCCCCATTTCCCATCCACAGCTTGCCAACAGAATTTACAAATAATACATTGCAGCACAGAGTTATCTGAATAAGACAGAAATACTATTTGAACCAACAGAGCAATGAGCTATTGATCCTACAGTCGAAAAGGGAAGACATGAATGTAAGAAAAGGTGTGTGAATGGGCATTTTTATTCTGCTACCATTTGTCTTTCATACCGATAGTCCATTTTAACAGCAGTTATTCTCATTTCTGCAAGAAATTGAATCTACTTGATACTAAAGCAGCTGTGTAAAGATGTTTCATTTGGTAAATAAAATGCTACAAGTCACTATCCCCCTCACAGATACCTACAGACACATCCAGGTACAGTACCCTAATAGTTAATATTTGCATTGCTATAATATCCAGTACCTTCTGAAATATTTGAGTGCAGTCTACTTAAAGGCATAAATACACTGAAGGAATTTCAGCAATCCCTCATGTTAGCATTTTTTGCTTCAACAACAGTACAGTAGTATGCAAGAACAAACTTTCGCTGCATCACTCAGACTTGAAATCCTCAACCTCCAAAGAGAAAACGCTAGACAGGTTTTCACAAAGGTGATTATGCAGTGAAGTGTGTGGGTGTTTGAAAAGGGAGTGAGCATGGCACAAAACAGTTAGTGCTATGCTAACTCCCTGTGTGGCAACATGTGACGATTTCAAGGTGAGGCCAAGACCGATGAGGGTTGAGAAGAATGGGGGAGTACATTTTGGTCCAGGGACTCAAACTGCAGCACTGCTACCCAGCAGTTCCCTTTTACAAGCAAGCATGGCCTCTCACAGGCTGCAGGGATCCCTAGCCTAGCATTATTTCCCTACCTGTGCTAGGTAGGGAAAGAGGGAAAAGGACAAATAGTTCATATGAAATTAATTATCTGTCTTATGAGAATCACAGCTCTTCAGCCTAAGCCCTTTTTATCTCTGTCCTTGGATCTCCTTCTTCCAAGATTTATCCTGCTTTTCTCTCCGATCTTATTCCATCACACAGTAGATAATGCATGGGAAACTGTGTATATGCTTTCCACTAACTGTATGTCACTCAAATTTAGCCTGCATCAGTCGCTGCTGGTAAAGTGCTGAAGGATGCCCATGGTCAATAGGAAAGAGACTGGTTTCCCTATCAGTGACTGCACAGAGTGGTCAATCCAGTAATCAGCTCTGGAAAAGGGACCATTTCTCCTGCTGCTAAGCTCCCCGTTGCCACACAGGCAGTTTATGCTTGGCCTTTAACTATTACAAGTAAGAAGGAAGCCCACAAGTTAAACCTAACCAAGACAGATAAAATGAGGAGACAAGAAGGATGAAAAAAAAATCCTGCTTGTATCACATTTAATGAAGGCTGAAGTAGAGGATCTTCAGCTGCCGAAAAACGCATCTAGCAGGCTCCCTTCTGCCCAGTAGCGGTTCCGCTCTTCAGAACTGTACTGGCTGGGGAGCAGCTCTGACCCCTCCTGCTGACTCTTCAGGCTTAGGTCAGGAAATCTTTGTTCCCCGTCCTGCAACACAGCTAGCTGTGACTAGCCGGGCAGGACAGGTCAGTCTGAAATCTCCACTTCCATAGATAACTTCAGGCCAAGAAGCATTCAGCTCCCTGCTGAGTACTGCACAAGATTTTTGTCTACATAATCAGAAGCTAAGTCTAAAAAAAACGAGTACATTATGCCAACCTCTATTACTCCAAATTCTCTACCAACTCCTTGCTCTAGCATTAAGTAAACAAGAGCAGTCTGTATAGCCCTCTTCGCTGTACCTCATTGAGGTTTTCTTCCCATTTGAAATATTTATTTTTGTAACTACTATAAATAACAGCAATATTATTTCTGCAGCACCTCACAGCCAAGCATTTCAAATGTCACAAATACTAAGGCTTAACACCTGTGGAAAGTGCACTACTGGGAAGAATACAATAGTAGAAAAACTAGGCACTAGTTGGGTGGGACACAGTCCTACTGCACACTGCAATATGATTCAAGAAGTTAGAGACCAGAGGAAGACTACTGCCTTCTACAAAACTTTAGAAGTAAGCTTAGCAACAATGATCACTGGACCAGAATTAATCCAAAGATTTTTTTGCTGAACTTTTTATCTTTAAAATACATGCTACCTGCAATATTTTGCATCTTATTGCAATAAATAAACATATAAAAAGACATTTTACAACCACTTAAGTTACTTGCTTTTAGCAATCCTCTCATTTGAAAGACCTCCACTGAATCACACCTCTAAGAGCATGGTATCCAGTAGAACACTTTGCAGTCGCCATTTGAGAAATGACTCACAGTCTGCTGCTTAGTGGAGTACCAACATCACTTCCCACAACACGCCTGTCTTTCCTCCTGAACTCCCACCCAAGTTGGAACTCAGCCAGAGTCTGTTTAGCTCTTGAGATACACAGTAATCAACATGCAGTCTGGCAGGACTGCAAGCATACCAGCAAGAAAACTGATAAATAAATAAATCCCAGTACTTGCTATAAGTTGCCTTTAGCTTAGGCACTGAATTACAGCTGGTGGTATATTATACACACAAGTCAGTTGTAAACATTCTTGAATTACATGTTTGCCCTAAAAAGTGTTTTAATAAGAAACCCTATGAAGTAAATTGGACTCTCCATTTCAGTCCACCAGAACACTTACTTCCTTAGGGTTACTTCAGGTGTAAGTGACAGCAGAAGCCAGTTTGATGTATTTTACAGTATGTTGTAGTAATACAGTGCTTTGTCCTTAGACCTTCTTCATATTAGAGGGCCACCCTCTCCAGTAAATTCACAGAGAGTACTTACTCTGTAGAGGTGTCAGAGCAACAAAACCACCTTTTCTCTTCTGCTACAGTCTCCATCCATCAGTACACTTCTACATCCCATCTTTGAACCAAGAATAAAAGCCCCTTATTTCCAAATTAATCTCAAAAGCTCTCTTCAGCCCACATTACTGTTGGTTGCTGCTTGACAATGCATTGCCATTACTCACACTGTTACTCAGGCCTATGTCCAAGGATTTACCTTTGATCCTTTCCCACTCTCCATGAGTCAAATTATACCTACATCCCAGCCCAAATCCTGTTTCTTTTCTCTGCAACTTACTTTTAACTCCTTCCACATCCACGACAAGGTTTATGTCACTGTACTATAAACTTTCACCACAACTACTCTTCCTTCCATAGGCTTGTTTTATGTTGCCTCCATCTCTCTCTCCCAGTACTCCCCCAGCCTCAAGCTTACATCACAGTATCACATCACAACTGCAATTCAATTTCAACAGCTTATCTTGGCAGTCCCTGGCACAGAAGCCACCTTTCCTGAGCTGCTTAATAAAGCTGTTACTCATTCCCTTTGCATTCTGATCCCTCGCAGAAAACATTTCCACTACAATATTTTTTCAAAAAGGACTATTATCCTTACTAGTTGGCTAATATGAAAAGGTTGGGGAATAAAAGGGAAGAATTTAGCAACAAACAAAACCAGTCACCTTTACATGGCACTGTAGAACCTCCCAAACTAGCTGATTACACCATGTACCACACCCATCCTTGCTATCTTTATGCTAGCTAGATTTAACAATGCCATTCCCAAAATATTAAGATTTTTTTCAAATACAGAAAGAAACGGTTACATTCTAAATATACTTTAAAATATTTCCTTACCTTATCCAGGGAGAATGTTTTAGTGACAGCAAAGCCCCATCCAGCTTCAAAAGCTCTTCGAATCATTGAAGAACTAGTAGTAGGGGTTGCACTGGCAAGGCCAAAAGGATTTAGAAACTTCAGTCCAGCCATTTCTACACTGATGTCTACTAAATCAATAGGAGTATAGAAGAGTGGCAGTTCTGGAACAGTAGAAACTGCAACACCATGTAAGGACTGTAAAAAACAAGCAAACATCACACAAAATTTGATTTTTTTAATATAATTTATTATAATACTTGTAAGGGAATAATTCATACATAATACCCAAAGTTTAACTATGCTATTATGTGTTCAGACGTGCACATGAGCAAACCATGCAAACTCTTGCATATGTAACATCCTCAGACCAAACAGCATTTATGCTGAAATATCATGCCATGCTGGAAATAACTGAAGAATAATAATAATGACACAGCTATTTCTCATCCTGTACTGCTAGCCTGGTTCAGTCCAAAGGTTTCTTCAGCCATTCTGAAACAGCCAGTTCTGTTCCCTGCAGCAGTCAGCAGCAGTGAGATTGAAAGAAAACACAACAGAGTATGCACAGACAAACCCTTACAGTTTTCTCCCCAGGTTCCAATCTATAAAAAATGTAGGGACTTGTGAAAAATGAGGGAAGGCATCCATGTGTGGGATCACTCAGCCCTAACACAATGTATTTTGAACTCCTGCACCTTTTGCCCCTCTTTTAAAGATTTTATCTAGCCTATGCAATGGGATACATATTAATATATGCAAAACTCTTACTGTGTTAATATGAATACTTTAAGGATGACAAAAACTAGACTCTGATTTGGGATCAAAGAAGAACATACACATTATGACTGTGACACCACAGTCACTTTTGTTTTCATTTTAAAGAAAACCTTTTCTCTGGAGAACGAGTAAAAAGCTTTCCATGTAAATCTTGCATCTGATACTGTACAAATTGTAGGTAGAATATATTTTTTCATGTTTGGATAATGAACAGCATCCTAAAAAGGCTGTGGTAGGTAGAAATAAAATCTTTGCTAACTCAGGTAGGCTGGCTCAATAAAATCAAGAAATAAAGCAGGAATTTCTAACACAGTCTATGTTCCTAATAAGTCTCAGCATAACATCACAGCAGTTTCTTCTATCCTTAAAATGAAGATTTCTTCAGCAGGACAAAAAGAATCACTACTGGAGGTGTGGGAAAGATTTTTTCGTAATAGAGTAAAAAATGCAGCCACTGACAAATTGCTGCCTTTTGGGTTGTGAGTTTTTTTTCTTTGGTTTGTTTTTTTTGTGTTGTTGTTGTGGGGGTTTTTTGTTTGTTTTTGTTTGTTTGTTTTGGGGGCGGGGGTTGTGGGGTTTTTTGTTGTTTTTTTGGGGTTGTTTATTTGGTTGGGGTTTTTTTGTTTTTTTGAAGGAACCTATTCACCCCAGTTTCACCTGTGAAAAAGCTATAAGTGTGGATGGGATGAGAGTTGGTTTGTTTGTTTTAGTGCCTTTTGTTTCCTAGGCTTGTTCAAAACGTGAGAGTTCATATGTCTGTTCCGTTTTGGCACTGCCTGAATCCACATCCCAGATTCTGATCCCAGATAAACTTGGATACAGAGGATACAGTGGAACTGTCCTAGGCTGAATGATGCAAAACTGAACGTGTCCTAATGATGGACTTCTTGAGAAAAACTAATTTTTAAAGGTCCCTAATACATGGGACCAAGCTCCTTTCAGTATCACAGCCTCTCCCAGCTAGCAGCCCATGCAGCCACACCTTCTCTAAAGCCAGACGTGCCCCATTGCCTCCCTTCAGAGTGCTCAATGCTTCCTGCATGGAATACTCCACAGGGCAGTTTTCCTACACCAGGAGAACCTGAGTTCTTAGAAGACCAAACAGCTCGGCACTCTGTATCTCAAAAGCTTTTGTTAACTGACAAATCAAAGCAAAAGAAAGGGGAAAGAAAAAAATAAAAGAAAAATAAGTATTGTCTTCTGATTACTTGGGGTTTGATTTCACCCCTTTAAATCATTTTAGTCTTTCTTAAGTAAAATTTCAACTGCAAAATATTATTTGCAATGCCAAAACAGAACTTCTTGGATCACGCACTTGAAATTAAAGCATTTTTTAAATGTTAGCACTTTTTGTCTCCTACATATTTGCAAGTGGGGAAATCTACTGAAACTAATACTGATAGACTGAACTTTCACATTGAAATCTTTGATTTTGATTCTGTAAGAATGACAAGGAAAGACTTATGGAAAGATTTTTGGCCAATTCCACTCTGTGCATATGTGAGTAATAAGCCAAAATTTCTATTTTGAAAGCAGTTAATTAATTTGTTATCAAGAATTGCTCAAATGTTCTCTGTGAATATGTTTCAGTCTGTGAATTGCTCATGAAGTATTGCTTGTATAACTATATCTATTGATTGCTATAGACAGATAGACAGATTAAGTGCTTAATGTGCAGCTTAAGTTACATTGTACTGTTTCTTTTCCCAAGAAGGACAATTTAATCTCTAAAAGTTGTTCTCACCTAAAATGACTGTTGCTTGAAAGTGACTCTTAACAACAGACCCAAATTAGCATTCTGTGATAAAAATGGAAATAAATTCTATACAAGACCAAAAAAAAAAAAAAAAATAAAAAAAACATCCACCAGAACCTTGAAAGACTTTGGAGCCACGTAGTTGAATACACCCCTGAAAAAATAGTCCTTGCCTCCTGCATGCCATAAGGCAAACTGGCCATAAGCAACTTCCCAAACATGCACACAGGCCTATTCTTCCTGCCAAATTTCGCTCTCGAAGAGCAAAACCACTAACAATTCCACTCAGGCAAATGTGCCTAATGGTTTGTTAAGGAGGAGGTGATCCAGGCAGAGGTGGCAAGGGGAGAAGCAAAACAGGTTCCAGTAGAATAAGCCAAGTCTTTAAAAGCACACAGACGCAGGATGCAGCTGAAGATTCAGTAGCCAGTGGCTATACATCCTCGCAGATTTATCTCCCTCCTTCCTACCACTTCCCTTTTTGCTCTATTTTTTTTTTTGTTGTTGGTTTTTCCTTTCAGCACAATGCTTATAAAAGAAATAAATTTACTAAGCCCTGATGTGTTGTTTTCTATAAAGCAAAACTTTCAGCAAACTAAAATGTTTTATAGCTTCCTGAAAGCAAAATCATCTTTATAATGAAGGATTTCCCTGACATTGCACAAACAAACAGGAAAAGAAAGCCTGCAGGCAAAGGTTTATTTATAATAACTCTTCCCTTGATTTGTAAAAAGAGAGGACAAAAAGTATGGCCCATTCTTCCTCTAATTTGATGACAAGCAGCTGAGCTAACAACGTTGCTGGTAGTTATTGTCCTAGTCACACCAATTTTTTGGATACTGGAAGGTGGTGAAAAACACCCAGCACACTGCATGCAGTGGCCATACCTTACTCTAACCAGGATATGCCCAGAGGCAACAGCAGCACATTCTGTAGTGTAGGGCTGAGAGATGAGATCTCAGCTTTAGGCCTGATACAATTTGTGACATTCATTTTCTTTAGATGGAAAAAATCCTTAACCACAGCGATATGATCTAACTCCATTTTTGGGCCTTTAACAAAGAGACTGTGAAAGTGAGTAGTTATATTACTCTTATTTTTCACAGAGAGCCTTTTCTACAAATTCTGCTGCCTGGAAGTGTTTTCGTGACTACTTTCATGTCATTCCTGCTTTCTCAATTTTTAAATCTGATCTTAAAACATGTAATTTCTCCCTTGCATGTGCTGCTTCTGTCCTCTCTCTGATTATCCATTATTTAACTTTGTTAAATACATTTAAACTTTGCTAAATATGCTTATGTTATTTCATACAATCTCAGCATAGCTGTGGAAGGGATGCCTGGGAACCATCAAGTCCAACACCCTTGCTCAAAACAGGGCCAACAGCAGGTTGCTTAGGGCTCTGTCCAGTTGGACAGGGCTTTTCTAAGCTCCTTCCTGGCTTTCTGTTTCTGGAACAGAAACAGTGGTAAGCGACTAAAACATCAGGTTTCCTGCACTTCCATTCAGTCCACCTTTTACCAAATGGTGCTTTGTTACTCATCTCCATGCTAATGTTTCATATGTTGTTCTAGCTAAAGAAAGGGACATTCATTTTTTTCCTTTGATTATCCTGAAAAGAAGCAGACGACATAAAGAATGGCTCCAAAGACAAGCTTCCTGGTATTGATTAGGAAATAATGTACATACATGCATGCTCAAGGAATATATAAGAATGGTCAACCTTCATAAAAGAATCAGCTATACTCTTGAGATGCAAAGCCTATATGTATTTTTGACAGCATAAGGAAAAAATAGCAAATATACAATAGTGGTTCAAAACAACACAATGATGTGCTCAAAATTTATACTGTGTAGCATCTTGGTGGAGTGCAATTTATATCAGTTGGGATCCAGCCCTCTGCTCTTTAAGTGTATCCTGTACACCTCAGTTTTGGAAAAATAGAAAAGAAACTGTCCACAGAAAGGAAAAACAGATGTAAATAGAAGAAAACTTATTGTGAACCAGAGGGAAAAAGGTCACTTTTTAAGAGGGATTTTAGTGAGAAGATAATGGCAGCTTGACTGCAACATATGGGAAAGTGCTCCACAGGTAAGCATACAAATAGAGCAGGAGTGAAGCATCAAGGTTGGCAAAGCGGTTCTGGAAAAAAATATTGGAAGTTTCATGATGTAAGAGCTTTCTTTGCTCTCAAGACACACATAGAAAATTAGAATTTGATCCTGCAATAATTCTGAATTACCCTGAATATAACTATTATATTTTAAATCCCATTCACTGATCAAAAGGAATGAACAGTAACTGAGGCACCAAAGAGAGCAGCACCCTGTATTGCTTCTGCACAAGATCATGAAGTCACTGTTGGACAAAGGGGAGGGCTATTACAACCCCCCCAAACTAAATAAATCACCAAGATTATTTTACACAAATTTTAGGTCATTCATGGAAAAATTAAAAAGGCTGAATGCTGAAAAAATGTTGTGAATAGCAGATAGTTGCATGACTTGGGCTGCTTCTGTTTGGTTTTCTGATGACTTGCAAAGAAAGGTTCTAGGAAGATTGACTACATTTTCTAACATGTTCCACTACAACTATCCTTAGTTAAACTTTGACTGGTCATGTTTATAGAAACTAACCTGACACAGCTGCAGGCAAAAATTTCTGAGATGAATCTATGCTTCCTATAGTGGGAGGCATATGTTCAGAGGCAGGAGATATTTAGGCAACTAATGATGGAATATTTCCAGCATAAGAGCAGCCAAGAAGCTTCTGTAAATAACTCCCAGTTTTTAACATAAGGCATTTCTGCTGGAGAGTCCTTGAG
Organism: Hemiprocne comata; assembly: GCA_020745705.1. Lineage (NCBI taxonomy): Eukaryota > Metazoa > Chordata > Aves > Apodiformes > Apodidae > Hemiprocne > Hemiprocne comata. The sequence goes on along the minus strand of CM036593.1, from coordinate 13,995,193 downwards.
TCTGGATCTCATGCTTGACTTGACCATGTGCCAGAGCTTGCAATGATTGGAGTTTCAGGACACATTAGGCCCATCTGTTTGCTTAGCCTTTTGCCTGGAGTAGGTTGGGATACAATCAGCGTGCAGCTCAAACAGGGCATTCTGCAAGTAGTCGGGATGGTGTTTTGGAGTCTCAGTCTTTGACATGTTCTTGGGTTGGTTGAGAAATCCTATGGAAGAGTTTTATTTTGCTAAAGGCTGACTGCATTATTTATAGATCCTAGTGCTGAGATAGTCGGTGATTTTTTGAAATGGCTACCTATTCCTGTAACTAAAATGCAAATGGATAGATGGTATCAATATATTTATTTAAAATTTAATGTGTACTCAGTTGAGACGCTAAGATCATAGGAAGGTTGCTTGCCTTAAGAATCTCACAGTACAGAGAAAATAAGGTAGTAAGGGTGTTTTTTCATTTGACACGGGAATTTTCCAGAATACAGAGCTGTGAATTGAATGTGTGCACACGCATGCACACAAAGGCATATGCACATGCACATACCTACCCCTATAAACATCAAGGTAAGACCATCTTTCTCTAAACAGCTTATTTAAAAAACAAATTCTCCTCCAGTCACTAAAATTTCTTTTTAGAATTTTTGAATTGCCAAATTACAGCACTCTGCACCACAGCAACCAGATTTTACAAGGGCTGCACATCCAAATAAATGCCCCTGGGCAATCCATTCATCTAACAGCTGGAAAGGTGACACTTGACATTTGGAAACTTTCCTGTGAAGATTGCTGGAAGGCTTTCCCATTAGCTTCCTGGTGAGACTGTAAGGTCGAATAAGCTGCCTTGAAACGTGCAAAGGGTAACGGAAATGCTCTAATATCACAAAAGCCTGGTTGATTTAAAATTCTAATTCTCAAGCCATGACTATTCAGATTTTTTCCAAAGTATTTAGTTCATTCCAGAGGGGGAAAAGAAGCAAGCGTTGAGGAGGAAGCAACGTGAAACAGGAGGGTTTTTAATTGATGCATGTATTTCTAGAGGTTGAAGAGGAAGAAGAAAAAGGAGATAACCCCCTCTCCCCCTTTCACAGTTACCCTAGCTCACTGTGCACTGAGAAATTATGGAAGCAGGTCAGGGACTAAAGATGTTTCACACTCAGCATTTTCATAGGGTCTAAGAAGGCAGGACACAAACAGGGCTTTAGAACAAGTGAGAAAAAATATGCACAGATACTAACAACAAGCTTTCAGTTGAAGTATTTTTAGGAAGTGAAATCAGACCCCAACAGCATGAAATTGCACAAACATGCAATCAGAGAGGCTTTGAGCAGATGGGTGGGGGAGAAAGACATTGAGCTGTTACAGTCCCAACTTCAGTTGTTCAAATCTCTTTTTGTGGGAAAATGAATCATGTATCGTGTTTCTAAAAAGTTCCTTGCACTATGAACACACTCTTTGTCAGCTGGTTCTCCACACATAGGCTCTCTCTCCTGTCTCTGCAGCTCCTCTAGACTTTGCACTCTTTCTTTTACTAGAAAAATTAGGGCAGAGGTGCCCAGCCAGCAACACACAAGGAGCACCAAAATGGAACACACAGTTACCAGGTTTTTTCAAGTCTGTACCCCTTAAACTCACATTTCTCAGGTAAGTTTTCCTTTGCATTATTTTCCTCTGTGCATTCTTGTGTCCAGTTTATCCACCTCGTCAGAGCTAACTTGGGTTCTGGTGCAGATAATCCGAGTGCTGTGTAAACTGGAAGTACACTTGCACTCTAAAAATACTAAAATTACTCTCCTCAGGTAGCAACACTGGCAGTAGTTAATTATTACTTTATGCACTATTGAGAGATACTATTTTTTAATACTGATGGGCTTGCTTCTTTTGCCCAATTACCCATTAGGACTTCTACTTGCACTGTGTATTGTGTATGACAGCTTGCTGCCCTTGAGTGGAATTCAGAGCTGGGACCAAGAAAGCGTTGTGTGGATTTTATGTTAAGATAGTATAAGAAAGCTGGGTTCAGCTACACAAACTCAAGTACATGATCCAAGTTGAATTAAACTATAATGTTCAAATAATCAGATAATCTGGGTATTAGTTCTTCAAAACTTAATCTAAGCCATAATTAATTTAGTTTGACAATCAAAGTATCTAAAAGCAGACAAAAACAGGAAAGAGAATAATACATTTAAAAAATTACCTGTATGTATCTGTGCATGTACCATGAAGCTTGTTTTCCATCATTTACTGATTCCACTGTAGTGTTAGCAAGACCACCAATGTCACCCCCTGCAAAAACCCAGGGTTCACTTGTTTGCATAGTTTCTGGATCAACTTCAGGAAGACCCCATCTGTTAAACTTGATAGGTGCCATGGCCTCTTTGACTGTAATTGAAGTGAACAAGTATTTTAACAGAAGAAACAAAAAAAACTGTTGCTAAAATCTGTCAAATATACACTGATAACAATGAGAGAAGCAGTTACAAGTCCTAGTTCGTCTATTTACTTAAATGCAAATTTACAGTAGAAATGAAAGGTCCTTTTATATATATAAATATTTATGTTGAGCTAGTGAGGTAAGACTCAGGCAGAGGAAGGAGATGCATTATATAGAACAGCAGTTTGGTAGTATCAGAAAAGTAACCAGTTCTGGTGAGCCTGCAAAGCCAGGCTTGTGTACACAAGTGTCACAAGAAGCGACCAACTCAATGCAGTTTCAAGAAATAATTGGTGCTAACGTACTTCTGGTCACTCCCTGAGAATGCACTACATAGCCCAAGAGCTGGGATTCACAAAGTCATTCTCACTGGCATTATGCATCTCCCAGGGAAAAAGCCCAGCATTTCTGAAAACCCTATTCATGAACAATATTAACAAAGGAAAATGACATTTTCTCCTTTTTCCTCCACCCATAGCTTTGCACTGCACTTACCGTAACAACCTGCTTTTCTCCTAAATAACCTACTGTATACTCACTTGTATAACTTAATATGCAGCATAATATTTTTGAGGTTTAAAATGAAAAAGAATGTTTATGATATAATTCCTAGAAATTTATTTAGATCTCCAGAATTTACCTCTCACACTTATTAACCCTCACAACAGAAATGATACTCTGCTACTTTTGACAGGTCATTATGAAACCTGACGAAAAATTTTCAGATGGAACATTTTCCCATCAGGACATGTTATGCTATCAAAGCTTTGGCTTTGACAAAGTGTGTTGGATTTAATGAAATTTAATTCTGAAAAAGATATACTTCAATAAAGTCAAAACCATCCTGACTTAATATTTAAACTCAAAACATCCTGAAAGTACAGCTCACTTTGAAACTTGTTACCTATATTAAGAATAAAACCAATGAAAACACAATCAAAATTCAGTGCTTACATGCAAGTATCTTTACATGATCGTATATTTTGCATCTTTTTCACTGCAATTTCTGATGCTTTTTTAGAGCATGCATTAAGGTATCTTCATTTTTTTTTCATGTTCATAAACAGCATATATAGGCATTCTACATATGATCTACTATTGTCCTGAAAAATAATGTACATGTGGAAAAAAAATATTTTTTTATACTGCATGGCATCATACAAATGGCATTAAGTACACTGAAATGTTCTGAAAAAAATAATCTTGCTCTATATTAACATAATTTTATTATGCATTTTTTAATTGTTTTATTATAATCACAAAGCCACTTCAAAGTGGCTTTGTAAAGAGAATAACTTTTTCAATAAATATTTTTAGCAAATGTTGACAGTGTGTATCAAAATGAGGGGGGTTTATGTAGCTTTGTCTGAAGATTCTACAATGAAACGCAGCTTAAAATTGCAACGTCCCTCAGGGACATACCACTGGCAGATGCAGATTGCCAAGGTCAATTAAACTGATGTAGTTGTGTTGTCATATATGTAAAAGAGAAACCTGCCAGTTTAAGACAAGAATATTTCTCCAATAAGAGGGCAAAGTGACAGTTTTGCCCCAGTGCATGCCTGAGTATACAACAAGCTTCAAACACAGAATCACAGAATCCTAGGGGTTGGAAAGGGACCTTGAAAGATCATCTAGTCCAACCCCCCTCCTTTCACATCATTATGATGGAATTTTCTTCCCAGCTTCTCTACTTCCCTTCACCTTCAAATCCCATATTAGAAGTGCATTTCAAAGTGGGGCTGTGTATAATCTGGTGCAACATAATAAAATAGGAAGCAAGGTACATACGTTGTCACCTACTTGTCCCACCTACTCTTTCTTCCTTACCCTTGGCATACACAAATATATAGAGGACTCAAATCCAAAGTATTTTTTTGCAACTGGTTCAGAAGGCAGATTCAAAGAAGACAGTTTTAAGATGAAACAATGTAGCAGGTTTTCATACCAGAAGTATTTAATCTATCTTCGAGACCTATTGCTTGCACAATCCCTACCATCCCGCATATACTTGTGGCTTAACTTGGCAAAAATAATTTTTGCATAGAAACAGAATAAAAAACTATTTCATAAGTTTCCTTTAAAAATATTTAAATTACCAAAAGATCAGTAATCAGATCATACCAAACACAACCCTCAGACTCAGATGTTTTTCAGTCTGGAAAATTCGGTTGTTTGTTTGTTTGGGGTTTTTTTTGTTTCTTTTTTTAAAAGAAAGGGTTGATAATTGCTGATAGCAGTTTTATTAAGAATGTTTCAGTAATATTTATAAATAAATATGTTAACTTTCTCTTTATGTCTCAGACTGTCTGTACTTCAAGAAAGCTTTTGATCATCTTATATTTGTCATATATAGGATAACTTATTGCATGCAGTGCTACCATCTCAGCGTGTGGTCTAGACAGTTCTCGCAAGCTAAATACGTGCAGGCTTGTAAAGACATGTTTGGAAAAAGCCCAGAGGAAAAGTTGATGCTGCAGGATTTGGTATTGGGGATTTAAAAGATGACTTGTTTCTCTGAGACAGGACTGAACCACAGTATAGGTGTTAGAGGGAAAATGCTATTGGAGATGTAGTTTTTCAGAGGAAATGATCTAAAACTGGAAGTTCTGACTACTTATTTCATTTAATCTTGTGGAAAAATAGGGTATTACCTCTGTTATCCTGGACCTATTACATTTCTCAAATCTATCTCTGGATTGTTTTGTGCTAAAATAGCTGTCTGGATATAATTATACCAAAAGCTTTTTGAGTGCAATGAATGCCCAACATACCTTTGCCTGAAGCATCTCCCCTGGGATTGGGGATTTGCCTCCGAGATCCCTATTTTTGTAATTGGGAAAGAACATTTTCCTGGAGCCAAGGTTGACACAGTATCCAGCAGCTATTGCTTTCAGTCTTTTTTGTAATCTCCAAGATTTAGGTAAAGTAAAAATAAGGGTATGACTTAAAAGCATCTTTTATGTAAGAGTTCCTAATGTCCTCACAATTTGGATGTGGTGCCTGGGGGCAACTGGGAGGCTGAAGGGACAACCTTCTAGACCACCTGAAGAAAGAAGGGGAGAACTTTGGTGTACTCTAAGGGAAGTCCCTTCTCTGATCCTGCGAGGGGCGACAGAGAATCTAAGAGCCAAACCTGAACTTGAAACGAGATGACCTCAACTATCAGATTCTCTGAATTGCTTTTTTGACATGGAACAATAAGGAAACCAGATACCAAATGTTTTTGCAGGTGCATGATTTGGTACAGGAGTTAAGAAAAGAGTGTTTTTTAAATCCCTGCACCTTCACAACCTTTAAAGTTTAAAACTAACATAGTTTTTCTCTTGAAAACTCAAAGTAAAATCCTGTGGTTGTGCTCCCTTCTCCTCCATATCCTGGTGAGATATTATATATAATTTGAAAAGATCCTTCCAGATGAAAGACAACATTCGATTGAATTATTCTGATGCTATCAAGTGATGGTAACACAAATAACACCAAACAAAAGGACAGTTCTGAATATATATTCCAAATCTGCTATATTCACAGAGCAAACAAACACAAATGGAAAAGCAGCAGCAAATTACAGCACTTGCAAAAACAATATTAAAATATAAGTGAATACAGAAAAAATATTTTAATTAACAAAACAAATCAAATGGAAAAGATTCCTCAAATAAAGCTTTAAAAGTGAGTCTGTGTGTGTTTGACTGCCATGACTAATTATGTATCCATGTAATGTGTGTTCAATTTGGGCTTATTTAAATAGCAGAAATGCTCATTAGCTGCAGTATATCTGTGAAGCTTCAATAAACAGTTTAATGGTTTTTATGTTTAACCAATTTCATAAGTTCCTGTAATTTTAGCTTTAGTAGCTCATTAATGTTATTTTTGATATCCATCTTACAGATTTCCTTTACACTGAATAGTAGCATTACTTCAGGAAAATACAAATACACTGTAACTTTCTTAATCTCAAATATAAACTACAGCTGTCACACACACCAACAGACTAATTAACTGCTGACACTGCCCAGTGTAAATGCCCAGCAAATAAAGAAAGGCATCATCACGCTTCCCATCTTCTGCCCCATTAGGATACTGAACCATAGTTAAAAAGTGGTTTGACTGGATAAAACTGGGTCCAGGTACGTTAAGGGAGGCTCCTGCTAAAAGCTGGTACTGCCTGTCACCAGCAAGCAAATGTATACTGATGCCTATCAGGTGAAAGAGCAGAATTCCTGCTTTAAGTTAACAGGGCTTTAGAAGTCATCACAAAGCCCCTTTTGGATACTGGAAATAAGTAATCATTTCAGGGTGTGGAAATGCTGCACTCAAACTCATTTAGTAAACCTCTTTGTAAAGAAAAATCCTATTCCAAAGGACTCAGCAGGAAAACTCCTACCTATTTCACTAGGAATCTTCAGAATCTATATAAATTTCAGTTTTATATAATTATTTTTTTTAAAAGTCTGGTGACCAAAAGTCTGTTCTGTGGGTGCGAAGCACGTGCTGTGCTACTAGGGAGACAACAGGTCACCCCCGTGGGCATTCTCAGCAGGGGCAACATGGCCATCTCTCTTCCTCCCTCCTAGTCTTTCATTTAGCCAAGGCTTCAGTGCTCTGAGGCTGAAGTTACCTAGATGTCTGACCAGGCTGTGTGAAGAAACTCAACAGAACCCTGCAGGTTTGCTGGCTTCTGTACCATTTGAAGTTCTGTATTGGTACAAAGGAGAACTAAAAAATTTGTCACTTAGGAGCTCAGAGCTCTGCAAGATTTTTTGCCTCTTTTCCTACCAAATGCTTCTCAATCTATAGAAGTATACTAAGTAGGAGTGGTTAAATAATATAATTGTAAACTACTTGGGTAAATTTATCTTTGCTATGTGTTCAACTATACTGGAGGGGCAGCAATTATATTCTAGTAAGCCTCCTGGGGTTTGCTGCTGCAGTTTCCAAGCAAGATGGCCATCGTACTAAAAGTAAAAGCAAAATATCTGAAAGTTGTTGCAGACTCCCAGAAATGTGAAATAAAATTGTGGCCTTCAGTTTCTATGCAAGACCTAGCTTCTACCAAAACTTTAATAAAGGATATTATCGCTTACAAATAGTCTAGTAGTTCTGGGGGTGTTTGCAAAGGTGTTATTTGGAGTTTGCTTGCATATTTTTTCATTCCCCTTTTTGGTTTCTCAAGGAAAATAAAACAGGCATTACCATGCTAAGACTCATTGTTCTGGAAAATGGGGATACTTCCTCTTTATTGCTGCCTGCTAAACAGTGTTGAACTAAACTTACATTGCCATTCCCTACCCTGCCCTCGTCCTCTGTCCTGCACTGCATTTTGTAGCGTGTCTGGAACAAGTGTACTATTTTCCATCATTTCTCCATGGTTCCCCACAGAAAGTCCAGGTTCTCCTCAGAAATGCAGGAAAATATAGCAGAACGAGGATATTTGTTCCAGCGCAAAATTTTGCAGTCCAAAAATATTGCTCCCTTTTGCTTATCAGAACAAAATAGATAAGAAAATGGTTATTCAAAGTTTGGACGTTAAAACCAGCCAGACTGGTGTTAAGTAGGATTTGAGGCTGCACGGAATGCTAGGGAGTACGTGGAATTGAATTGGTATTTATTGCGTAGTTGCAATTTGGAATGATGATGGAGAGATCTCAGTAATTAACTAATATGTTGTAGACCTCTAAAAATAACAAACCAAGCAAAAGGAAAGGTAAAAAATTCTCTCACAGCTCTTGGTTTATGTGGGACAGTTATGATGGCTTGAAGGCTTTGTTAAGCTAGGCAATTAAAAAAACAAAGCAGCTGCGCTTGCAAATTCTTACTTACTCTTTTTTTCAACAAGAAGAAAAACTTCTTTCTTACTCCATCTGAAGTAGTTTCATTTGAGCAATTTGTTGGGGTTTTTTTTTCTGGTTTCAGTAAAGTGGTAATGGTCTTAAAATAGTCTAGAATGCAACTCTCCTGTTTTGTGTTATTAGCAACTTCCTGAGCATAAAACGGACTTAGGAGTCAATTTTTTAAAATTATTGATGCATTTATACGATTCCCAGTGGGAAGATGAATACTTACTAGAACTGTTGCTTAAAAACACAATCACCATTTTAACGAAACAAAAAGGACTAATACTGTGAGCACATGGAATCTCACTTGCAAATTTAATAGTTACTGTGCAAGAGTAAGAAACATTATAGAGGATGATACACTAGAAAAAGCTTTCTAGCCTGTGAGCTCAGAAGACCAGTCATCCACATGCCTACTTTGTTAAACAAAACTTTAAAATACAAGCATTAAGGCTGCCCTGAACACTTTAGTGAACTGGGGCTGTCTTATTTTAATCCCCCTGGTTTTCATAGTATTTTATTTATTCTCACATCAGCAGCATCAGCATTTACCAATATCAATAACAAATGGGACATATCCTGCTAGCTTATCACATACTAATACTGCATCTGCAGGTCCCTAAAATGAGTTGCGAATTAGGTCTTTTTATGAGCAACAACTAACACTGGATGACTGCAATTCAGTCATCAAGCCATAGAATAATTCAGGCTAGACTGGCCCTCTGGAGGTCACCTAGTCTATCTCCTTCTTCATCAAGTTCCAAGTGTCATCAGTTTGTTCATGGCATTGTGCATTTTTTAGTACCTCCAGTACTTTCATCGCCATCTTTTGATGGAGAATATCTGAATATCTCCATCGCTTGAATACAAAAATTCACTTCCTTTAAAAAAAAACAAAACAAAACACTAAGACTATAAAACACTTTTTGTGCTTGGTTTTGATTTTTTTTTTCTTCATTTCTTTTTGTTATATATGCTGAGGTAGCCTAGATAGTTTGTTTTAATCCAGCGAAATGGTGAAAGGCAAATTTGACTTTCATTAAGACAGCTTAGTAAAAAATAATTATTTTAAAGCAACTGAAATGGTATGCTCAAAATAAATACTTTGTTCCCTCAATTCTTAGTTTCTTTTCACTTTCACGGTATCCAAAAGGAATGCCTTGCACTAATTCCTTGTAATTTGATTGTTATTCGAATAGAAGTATCACCAAATACAGTGCGAAACTGAGGTATATTGCTCACCCCCAAGGCAAATGACTCTTCTTTCCTGATCAGTTCACTGCATGACTTTGTTCCCCTCCTATTTTATGTTCCTATTTAAAAACCTCACAAGGAGATACAAGACTGGCACAGTATTATGGCTAAGCAACGTGGCAAGTTCAACCTTTTAGCTGAAGCAGTTTAAAATGTAGGTGAAAAGAGAAGCACACAGGTCTACGAATCACAAAATATACAGATTGCATAGGCTAGTATTTGATTTACCAGATGAGGTTCTAGAGAGCCTTCCAAAAAACAACAACAAAACTTCCCCAAATTCTCAGTCAACTCAACTAAACCAATAGAGTAGCTCATGAATCTCTTAAAGATTAAAAAAAAATAAAATTTAATCCTCTTCTCCCTGCTTCCTGGGGGTTAGACTGAGCCCTAAAACATCACCAACCCAGATACCAGACTCTTTACGAAGTAATACATCTCCAAGTGGCACGAGGTTGTTCTCTGAAAGAGAAGTCGACTTCACCTCCTGTGGCCTTTAGAGCAGGAGGCCACTGCAGGGCAGGTGGCAGCCCTGGGTAATTCACACTGCAGGTAGCTGGCTGCTGTTGCTGCCTAGGTAACAGCCCAGGCTGCAGGAACCTATGCCAAAGCAACAGGAACAGACACAAGATAGGAACACTCCTGGAATTAACTTCACATTGTTCAAGGAACCAGGCTGAGCCTTCTTTTTTACTGTAGGAGAGAGTTCAGGCTCTTCTCATGGCTGTATGATGGTTTAACTTTAAAAACAATCGGGCTGGTGAATAGGAAGCACAGAGTAGCTTATTCAGATTACAGATAGCTCTGCTATAGCCTGCATCCTAAAATTCTTCTGTAGGCCCTGTAATTTATCTTCATTAACTAATTTTTTTTTCTTCCTGTGAAGTCACTACACTTTCTGTATAAACTTACCTTACTCTAGAAAATCTTTCTATCAGAAAACTCATTTATTTAACTGAATTTAAAACAGCGTTATCTATCTATAAGGCAGAAAATATAGATTTGAGAAGTCATAAATTTTCTGGGTCTGACATATGTCCACAAATGCTACTAGACTCTGCTTAGATCATTTTAGATTTACGATTTACCTTGATTGAAAAGATTCACAAAAGCACATTATTCTAAGAAACTTTGAAATCCCTTTGCACTGGCAAAACTAGCATCTGGTTACCAAATTTTCTGGTGCACTCTGAGGCATTTGCCAAGTCTGCTGTCAGAGCATTTATACCCAAAGGATCATGACAACATGTCATGGGGTAATTGGCTGGCATGACCGTGCCCTGGAGAGGTAGGCACATTGATCACTAAGGCTTTCAGAATCTGCTAACCTTGATGAATATCTCCAGGCTGAAGATCTATTCATTTTATCAATGTCTTCTGCTGAGTCAGTGTTTTTTACTTTCAAGGCACATTTGATGTATCTGCCTGAACTCTTTAATTCTAACCTAGTGTCAGAGTAGCACAGGCTGAGCTCTGCTCGGTTCCCATGTTCTTAGTTTTACTCATGTTCTTCAGCTCTCTTTCTGCTACAACCAGTCAACTGGTTCAATCTTTGAAATGCCACCTATGTGTCAATTTCTATATCTTTACTATGGACCTATGTAATTGCCAGTTTTCAAGAACAAAGCTTGCAAAGTGTGACTAAACAATGAGACAGCCTGAAACAAGCACAGGTGAATTTAACAAATACTGTATATATGAAAGAAGCCACAGTTCTCTTGTGTACACGCAAGACACGAGTCATAACCAGAGCAGCTGAACCAGAATAATCAATCTGTCTTCATTCTTGCCTAATTTAATAGGTAAAAAAAAGGTTTCAGAGAACAGATCAGTTCAGTTCACAGCTGTAGTATACTGAGTTTCTCTAACGTTAATTAGTGAGAGCAGAAGAAATTCTCAAGAGAATTCTTTGAGATCCCATTTGCATCGAGAGAAAACCAAGATACATACTGAGCAACTGAAACTCTAATCTGAGTTCCTGCTCTACACAACAAGATACAGAAACAAGTGCTATCAGACATCAAGGTTTGTTCTAAGAGGTATACCTACTAAAGGACAAAGAAATTCCTGTGAAGAGGACCAGTAGCCACAAGCTGTGCAACCTCCAGAGGACTCCTTTCATGGAAGTGTCAAAGGAGAGGAAATGGCTGAAGCTAAAATGACAAGCAGCATTTATAGAATGCATTAGTCAGATTTACCTTTAGTGTCACTTAAAATGGAGCCAAAGGCACTGATCACCACATCAGCTTTCAAATGGACAATCTGATCCTCATCTTCTTTCCAGTTTCCATCATCGTCTTGTTCAGTTCGAACAAACTCCATAGCAACAATTTGTCCACCTCTAAGTGCAACTTTTCGAGGGGAGAGGAAAGGCAGAAATTCACACTTCTCTTCTTTTGCAAGTTCCATCTGTACAGTAGAAGCAACAAAACATATAACTTGAACATTGTTGTGATTTTATGGGGGAGAAAAAACCCCAAACATTTTTTGACTCAAGATGCTTCCACACATTCCTCTGTAGAAGCCCTCTATGTACAGTATTCAGACAGTCAGCTTAAAACCAAGTTCAGGGCTTTCTGTGGAATCAAGTCAACCAGCTCTAAACACTGGCACCCGGTAAATTTGTAATGTTAATATTTTTCCAATGTATTTTTTAATTGTTACCTGATACTTGAATATGTGTAACTCCTTTGAGAGCGAAATAATTGCCTTATGTAACTACCTGTGTCTTTCAAGAAGCAGCCTAGTATTATTAAGTACATGTCCCATTGTGTGTTATTTTACTATCATTTTAAGATGTTATTTAATGCTGACTACTGTGTGCAAACAATAGTTTTCTGAGTGACAATCCAAACTTACAATCTCCTGAATCTCTGTTGTGGTCAAACTGCTGAAGTCAAACAGCATCTTGTCTTAGCAAAGTCTTCAGGATTTGATTGTCTATATTTACACAACAAAAATTTTTGAACATGTAATATTCAACCTGATATCATCCTAGCATGGCCATTACTAGCTGAAGTTACTTTTATTTTCAAGGCCACTGCATCAGTGAACAAGTACAAACATTGACAAATTTTAGGAATTTACCCAGGCTGCTAAAAAATATTTTGGTTCAGAGTGACAGCTGATTCTTTATTAGTAAGAATCAGAATAGCACGAGTCTTTCTGTGCAATGGCTTCAGTAATCTCATTGTGTCTAGAATTCTTCAATGAAGTGCAACAGGAACAGAAGTAAATTATGCCTCAAGAGACCCTCTATTACTTTTTTTGCATCTCCATTCCTCTTCTATAAGATTTCTAAGATCTATCAAACTACCATAAATATCATGATAAAGATGCATTAAGTGTCTTGGTATCCTCAAGCATGCAGAAGTGTGAACTATGTACCAAATACATGATAATGGAAAAAGACCACCAAAATAAGAAAATCTAACTTGAAAAAACCCTCCCCTAGTACAGATAAGTTGAGGAAGCAATCGGTTTCAGAAGGTGCAGATGTCCTGATAAATGCCAAAGTGCAAAGCCAAACTAAAAATCAAATTGAATGCTGAAATCTGTGATGAGTGCCATCACTCTATTGCCATTGGCAGTGATTCAAACCAATGATTTTATAGGCTCCCAAAGCAATGTCAGGGTCCCTGAGCTGCATTAGAAAGCAGCCAGAAGGTATCATTCTAGGATCTAACCATATACTGAAGAAGTCACCTACAATACTCAAATGGCTGTTTGATCTCTGGTGTGCTTCCAAGATCAAAAATTTTACTGTATTTTCTAATTTACAAGGAATTCTACCCTCTGTATGCAAATTAATCTCTCTGACTTTACAGGAAACAGGTACAACTAAGGAAAATTATTTATACAGACACCATATAAAGTGAGCCTCAAATCCTTAATAAACATTCATACATTTTATCAACAAATCTTTTAGAAGATGTCCTTCAAGCACCTATAGCACACTTTTAGGCCCTGTAGAAATAACAACCAATATTCCTTTTCATAAATGCTGTTACTCAATTTTACCTCTTCTGGGACAGCCCTGATATTAGTGAATCCCTTCCTGAAGACCACAAACACACGACGAGCTCCGCAGCGTAAAGCAGATGTTGCACAGTCAAAAGCAGTGTCTCCTGCCCCAAGTACAATCACAGTTCCATGTATTGATGGCAATGGAGAGTGACAGGCACACATCCCTGAAAGATGAAAGGAAAACCCCATTTTCAAGTAGAGAAACCATTTCTGCATGACAGCTCAAAAGGTACTTGTACTCAAAGCAGTGTAAAATTGCATCTTACAATTTCCAAGCATGGAGTGTCACTATCAAATTATTCTGCTTCACTAAAAAACAGTTTTATTCCCATTTTTAAGATATGCTCATATACATAATTTCATAGTCAGTACTCTAAGCAGCTGCACCTTGCTGTCTGGAAAGAATTCAAATGACAACACATTTGTAGGATTGTGGGCCCTGTCAGGTTGAAATTAGCATTGTGAGATATTTTATTCAAAAAGTAAGTTTCTCTCTTATCAGATTGATTATCCTCCCAGTTAAAAAAAAAAAACAAACAAAAAAAAAAAAACAAAACACAAAAAACCCCACCAAAAAAACCTCAAAGAAACAAAAAAACCGATCCCCCTAAAAACCCAAACCAACAAACCCCACCAAAACAAAGCCAACAGTTTTAACAGATTAAGAAAAAAATCCTGTCTGAAAAAACCCACCATATTAACAAGTGGCATTCAGAAATGAATAAGCAGGCAGAATATGTATTTTACTGTGAATAAGTCTATTATGTCTATTAGTTAGAGAACTGTCATAGAAAAAAAAAAAAAGAGGATAGAGCAGCATATAGGATGCTTATATTTTGTTTTAAAATTCCTTGCTTTAGAGAGCAAGAGGTGGCTACGGCTACAGACAGATACTAGGAAAATTAAGATACAATGTTAATTAGCAGACAATACCAAAGAGCAACACATTACTGTCAGTAAGAAGGTTAGTTCTTCAAAGCTCGTGTGTTTTTTTTTCATTGCAGACTGAATACTAAACAATATAATTACATATCCTGGCAAACTAAGAGTGCTACTTTGCAATATTTTAAAAGATGTGGATATTCAGATCCTCATGCAGGCAGGCAGCTTACAGTACACGGGTGCTACGTGTCCATACAGAGTTCTAGAAAGTATATTTAGTAAAATTATGACAAGAGGGGATTGTTTTGCAGGATTTTTTTTTCCTTGTTAATCTACAAATGTTTTGCAGTGCAGATTCCCAATCTGTTTCATTTTTAAACATATCTTTCTTCAAACCCCCTTCCCCCTTTTCTCCCAACCCATTTGAGCTCACTTTGAGCTTAAGAAAACAGACAGAAATAAGAATTTGATCAAACAGCAGAAAAATGGGACAGATGGGATGCAGAATTTTCCTTCCTAAATATTGTGCATAAAATGGGGTAATAAACTTTACTTTTATATGCAAAATAATTTGCCACAGAAGATATATGTGTTAACACACTGTTTCTGGGAAGTCTACTAAATAAGCAAGCATGATGCTAAAAGAAACTTCTGGATGCTCAGAAGAAAATAGTTTTGTAGATAAAAAGATGTATGTGTGGTTAAATACAGGGTCATAGGTACAAGAGCACATACTGTACTAAGCACATGCCCAGAAAACTGTACATGGAATTGCATTTTTTACCAACACATGGGGGAATCTAGACCATGAGGGAACGTGGTGTAGAAATCACAAGCCCCATCTCATACATCCATTTGGGGCTTATGGCTTCACATTCAGGGCCACCGAGAGCAGCTATACTCCCTGGGGAGCAAACAGCCAGTTACTCAAAGATGTAAAAGCATAGAACAAGAGTGCCTGTGAACAGTTTTGTCTTAACTCTTGGCATACTACTGTTGTTCTGAGTCTTAGACTGTAAGTTCTTTGAGCAAGGAAATAGTGCTCCCTTAAATGTGCCAGTAAAACAAGCAGCACACGACTTGAGCTCAAGTAAAATAATTTATCAACAATATACAAAGCAGCTGCTTATATGGGTCAGCAACACTTTCTTTAATATCAGATTTTTTGAAGACCATCTTCTATACACTATTTATATCAACATAATCTATACAAATTAGAGGCTTATAACTTATTAGGGGTAATGGTTTGTGACATGCTTAGATTTTCATACGACTAATCACTTTAGAGTCTCCAGGACTGACTTTCCTGACCACACTCCTGAGGTTGCAGCTCACTGAGAGAAAAACCTGCCCCCGACCTATTCACTGGGAGGTGCTTCATAATTACATGTGGTGCTGTGTAACCAGCTGTCCATTTTGACATATCAGTAACTGCTAATGACTTACAGAACATGACTGCAACAGAAGTGTAGTATCACAAACCTGGTTTACTTGCCATTGCTACCAAAGGTAGGAAGTCTTTCGAGGTGTAGAATCCTTGATCCATTCGCAGCCCTTGGAATATACTGTCTCTGTTTGGTTCTGGCAAACCTAAAATAGATATTTTAAGGCACATCGGAATTACTAGGGAAATTTCAACAATCAATATGTTCATATATACATATACATTCTCAAAAACATCCACAATACAAGCATTTCTACAAACCCTCAGATGTTTCTAAAAGAACATCACAAATCACTGTAGCTTCACGTCTGTGGTCTGTAGCTTACATAACTGGTGATCTTTTAATACTACTAGCACTTGAAAATAAGGCTGTTGGGTAACCTGTGTACTCATATAACTCACACCAAAACAAATGCAGAGGAAAGGGTTAGGTAGAACAGGGTACACAGGGAAGCTGCTGGGTAAGAGAAGACTCTTGTAAGCTTCTCTTGTATTGCTTTACCTGCACACACGTGTAACTCTTGGTGCTGTGAAATGGTTTTGTTCCCTTTGTTTTGAGGCATTTTTCAATACAGCTACTCTGCAGGTAATATAAATGAGGCAATAATAAACAGCTTAGTTGACGAGGAGAGGAGGACAAATGGCAATGCTGTAGATCTGTCTTATCTGAGAGTATTTGTATGCCATCATTTTTTGCCATTCTTGCTTTTCTCTAACCCTGAAGTCCTTATTGGCTGACATTTATTTATCGTTATTAATAGCACACATTTATACAGAAGCCGTAGGATACAGATGGGAATACACTTCAAAGCCAATCATAGCAACAAATATCTTTCAATTAAAAGAAAGCAACAAAAAGCATCTTCCAATTATCAAATAATATCGTCTTCTTCCTGTATGAACATTTGGACAGCACAAAATCCCAGCCTAGCTGACATAGAGGCTAAAGCTTTTTTTTTTATGCAGTTGCAATCATCTATCAGGATATTTTCAACTTCCATATTTACATCTAAAAACCCATAATATTTTCAAAGTATGCTAATTAACAATTACATACTGAAATGGAGTAAATATCAGCATTTTTTCTACAGAAAACACACTAGAACCAAGGAGTCTTCAGAACAAGCAGGCAGAATTGGAGCATGCAAAGCAATCTGTGTTCCCTCCATTCTCAGGCACGAGTGGCAGCAGACTAATCCTCTCTGAGACATACTGGTCTGGAAAACCCCAGTAACACCATGTTAGTGTCAAGAAGAAAGCAGAATTGCACTTTGAGGAGTGCAGTTCAAAGCAGCAAAAATCTGTCTCATAGTATAAGATCAGGACTCAGCCATAAGAAAGCTCAGGATTTTTTTCATGAGTCACCTGATAAGAGGGAAGTTTCTGAAAACTCTAGATCCCTGAATGAAGCCACTATGATACATTAATTGTTTTAAAAGGGTGTATTTTTAATTTTCACAGTTTCAGTGAGAAAATGAAAACATGCTCTCAGTGAATTCAAAAGGCTTACATGCCAAAAAGTAAATTAAAAAAAACCAAACCCTGAAATTTTCACATTTCAAATATCTTACATTATAGAGAACTTTCTTGACCTCTATTTATAAAGAAAAATAAATCCTGACTCAGTTGCTGAACATCTGACTTTCAAAACATCACTGATCTATAGTTGCATATTGAGAAAAAGAAGGTTAGAAAATACTAACACATATTACATTTCCAGACCTTTGAATGCTGCACTGCCTGGCTAGACTGGAATATCAGCTAATGAAGAATGAATATAGGAGATCTTAAGGGGCTGCCATAAATGCTTAGTGCTATTGAAAGCACAATAAGCAAAATGTATAAAAAGAAATTATTTTAAAACTGCATAGGTTTTCCTCTATGTATATATTGCACAATAATCCAAGGCAGGAAGAGTACCTCAGAAACAGCTCTCAGTGACTGCCCACAGGCAAATGACAAAGTAATGGAACTATTTCCATTGAGGTATCTATAAACCAGCTCAGAGGCTTCAGTTTACTCTTGTGAAAAGGAGAAACACTCTTGTCATTAGTGAAACATGCGGCTTGCATTAAAGAGAATTTCCTTTCTACCTAACATCTATCTTCATTCAAAAACAAGGAGAAACCCTCATAAATACTTTTTCCACTTACTTTTTCTGCTTTTATCATGTAATGAAAATTATTTTGTCTCTAACAGCATCAGTAATTTAGCTCCCATAGGCTGAAGAAAGAGTAGAATTAAGGGAATATTGCAATGTTCATGGTTCAGGTTCATCATTAGTTCAGTGTCACTGAAATCAAAGGAGTTGGACTAAGATTGCATTGGATTCAATAATGTTTAGCCTAGCTGATATGACAAAGAAAAAAGTCTAAGAGGTAACCAGGATACATGGCACTTTATGCTGTTTACTTTACTGTTTTAATTTCACTGAAAACTCCATTAAAACCAATTTTGCAGTATTTACATTTGAAGGAAATGCAGGGAATTTTTCTCGTATACCCAGAGACACTTGGCACAGTTTAAGCTCTTTGCTAAGCATCTGCTGGAAGTTGTACCGGATTCTGATGTGGCTCCTTTTGCCATTTAGTACTTGCCGTTATGATTGCATTTAACTTTGTGAAAATAGAGAGACTGAGTACTTCTTAAAGCCACTAGGCTAGCTAAGAAAGAGGCAAACAGAGAAAGAGATCAAGAACTGATAAGATCCACTTTAGAGAGACACCATTTCATAATAAACAGCCATCCCACAGAAGTATGCTTTACAGACAGATCAAATATTGATAAATAGCCAACAGCCTCTCAGGAGAGAGAACATTTGACAAAAAGCAGCTGTAGAGGAAAAATGTGGTTTCAAGCAAACAGTTTTAGAGAAGAAATAAAATTTAAAAAACCCCAGTCATCTATGAAAGACCCAATTTAGGTCAAAATAATGAACCAAGAGAAACACCCTTTGAAGATAAATCAGAGAGATCCTTTAGCAAAAGAGAATTCACACATTAGCACAAAATAGCCAGGAGCCCCCCAAGAAAAAATGCTTAGAAAAACAAAAGGTCTTTCCCCCAGGTTTTAGGCTGAAGCCAATAGTAGTCAGTTCTCTGCTCACCAAATTCACCTGCATAACATCTAAAGGGTTTTTTTTTTTATTACTTGGGATTTCTTGTCCTGAAACAATCTTTCACTGTTCTAGGTCTCCTGTCTTTAAATAACCTATAACGAAATCTAGTGATAACAATTATTTCCTTCTGCACTGAAGAACAACTCTTCTGAAGGGCAATCAAGAGGAGGCAGCCTAGTAAAACAATTCCCCTGGTGTTGTTTGGATGGACTCAGTACACCTGTACACAAGCAGAGGGGATGCCCGGCCCCTCACCTTCTGCAGCCAAACTCCCGGACTTCCTGAACTCTCAGTCCTTTTACCTGCTGATGCCAGGGAATAAGCTTCTGAAGCAACTGATATCCAAACCACACAATGAAACCTCATGGGCTGTGGAAAATGACATTTACTAAGAATAGTGAAAGTAGAAACATCATGAAAATAACAGCTTGCATGACAGATCTAGTTCAGCTTTGCAAAAGCTAATCTAGACAGTCCCAATCTGGGTCAGGTACAGTGTAGAAGCAATTCATCACTCTTCCTGATCCTCTGGTTTGCTAGGGTCTGCCTTTCAATCTCCAGATGCTCCAGCCATCTCTCAGTAAGTGTCACTCTGCTAGCATGAAGCTCTCTTTCTTTCTTTCCTTCATTTGATCCCCACAACCCCTTCTCCAGTGGGCTATACCTCAGCAGTGTCTCTCCCATGTCTCTGACCATACCACATACTTTCCAAAGTCATTAGCCACTATAAGAGCAGCTTTGGAAAACACAGACTTCAACCTCCCATTTTTATATCCTTTATACATACATATAAATATATACATGCATATATATATATATTAGAGAAAACAACACCTGCTTCCTATCAAGATCTTGTACTCGTTGTTCTCACAATACCGATGCATGTTAATTTTCTTAACTGGCGGTGTTATGTCCATCGTCTCTATTTAAAGAGATAGGATTTAGATTTAGATCTTCTCACAATTCCCTAGTCCAGATGAAGTATGAATCACTAAAGGATTAGAGTCAATTTGTCAGATACACAAGGCAATATGCAAGAGTGATGCATACGCAATGTAAGGGATTGGCATGCAGAGCAATGCACCTAGTCCACTTGGCTGCTGCAGCAAATAAATCAAGGCACGGCAACACATCCATCAGCTAGGTCTGAAAAAGAAATAAATACTGCTGCTATTACTGTAGCTATTAGCCTGGTCTGGAAAGGAAAACTAAAGTGGGAGCAGAGGCACAGCATGTCTCTCTTTCCTTTTTTGACAAAACCCCCTCTCCCCAGAAGAACGCCTTCTGAACCTGAACTCATTGTTTGGATTACTTAAACCTGACAAGTTTGGGTAGATTTGCAGTTTTAAATGAACCTCTCAGCCAGTCTTAATAACTGACATACAAAATATGCCCTCATTCTTGGTAAGGGTCAAATGTACTTTTCCCTGGCAGCTGGCTGAAAACAAATCACCAGGAAAAAAAAAAAAAAAAAGAGCTGAAGCTGAAGTGTAAATATACAGTGGCCTACAGGGACAAAACTTACTAGAGCACAAATTGTTTTTCCTCACATCAAATGCTGAAAAGTTTGGTTTGATTAGTTTTTAGTTGTGATAATAGCACATTTTGGAAAAACTTAAGCTGGACCAGGTAAACAAATGAGAGCCAGGATCTTTCAAACAGTATTCCCTCTCTGCTTTCTTAGCTGTTGCTATCCTGACAGAAGTTCACAAGATGAGAACTCACTGAATTGTTTTTACCAACCCCTTACTTTCAGGTAAAAGAGTAAATTTAGGCTGGTGTCTTTGAATATGCCAAGAACTATTTTTTTAAAAGCCAAGACACTCTATTTTGACATTTTTTATAATGAATGTTTTAACTTTGTTTCCAAATGACATTCTTTTTATAAAATTATCCAAATTTCATTCAAAAGAAAACAGAGAAAATTGGATTCACTGGCTATGCACATCTTTTTTTCTACCTTTTAAAAATAGCAAACCAAATCCAAAATCAAACCCCATTCACCAATTTATGGCAATTTTTTTTAATTTGAATGTTCTCGTGTCATATAAATATGGAGCACTACATAGAAATTTAGAGGGTACCCTACTCTCTAAATTTCTACCGAGTGCTGTAGTGCTCCATGTTTATAGGAGGTCTTTCCATCTTTTGCTATATCTGTGAAAACTTGCTTTTCAAAACTTTTGAAAAATTACTTTTACAGGGAACTCTTGTTCTACCCTTTGCAGCCTCCACAACAGGGATCTGCTGAGGAAGAGAGGCCCGGGGGATCCTAGGACCAGGTGGAAAACTTTGAACTGTCAGAGTCTACTGAGAATGAGAAGAAAAATATGTGACTCTCACAAGAAACTGGGTGTGGGTAGAACTGTGTATCTGCTCTGGTAGCAATGCAACTCTCCTGAAACCATATCTGAGAGGCTAAGCCAAGACAAGCTGTGACCCAGCCTGCTAATCAGTGTAAGGAGACCAGCCCAGTAAAGAGGCAGCACAGGTTCTCCACCAGCAATATCTCACCTTTGGCCAGTTTGAGAAATAGGAACAATAAGTTGTGCTCACTCATGTGCCCTGGGCAAAGAAGCCATTGAAGGCTGATGGAGAAAGACTGATTTTAATTTTAGAGAGGAACTAACACGGTTTGATAAGTTATTTTTGTTAACAGTATTTTTTTATATGGGTTTTTTTGTTTTTCTTAAGATATGCTAAAGTAGATACAGAGCTGAGGTAATTGCCCTCTAAAAGCAAATCTCTAAATCCACTGTTTCCCTTCTG
Organism: Hemiprocne comata; assembly: GCA_020745705.1. Lineage (NCBI taxonomy): Eukaryota > Metazoa > Chordata > Aves > Apodiformes > Apodidae > Hemiprocne > Hemiprocne comata. Next base: position 13,973,432 of record CM036593.1, on the reverse strand, counting down.
AAAGGACCCTTTTGAATTAATGGAGAAGTAACCATTCTGTCCCATTTCCCTGCTCTTTTGCACACCCAGTGTTCCAGCTTGCTCCTTGAGTTACCATATAAAAGCATTTCAGATGTAATACTTCTGGTAGTATTTCATACTTGGCCAGACACTTGCAGGTACAGGTACCATATGGTCAGAGCAAGACTACAAAGGAGGTGTATGGCAGAGAAGAGAGAACATGCTGTAAATTCTAAGCACATAAACATCCTTTAATATTTCTGAATACTCTGTTCTTCAACAAGCCTGTTTGTCTTTTTTTTGTTGTTCTTGGAAAATGGAGATCAAAATCTATGTATTTAAAGCTGTTTTATTTTAAGTCACACAAGCCATGAATTGTATAAATTAGACCATGAGTTTTAAGTACATTAAAGTATCTTCTTGAAAGAGAACACCAAAACAGTAAATTCTCATAACCGTAAAATTTACAGTTTTCCATAGATGTGATAAAACCTATTTGTATGCAGTGGCATATGCTTTACCTATTGAATTATAAGAAGTCACATTCATTCATATAAATATTGATAACTATGCTGTCCATGGATCAATATTACACAAGAATTTAGAGATGAACTATACTGAAATGCATTACCCAAATACGGTACCTAAGCAGTGCTACGGAGCTGATTATATTAAACACACTGTTACAATTCATGGTGTGACATTCATCAGAAATGGAACAGAAGGGCATTGGTATCAAAAGAGTTACTCTCTCAACATTTTTAAATGTTTCATTCTGAAAGACAAAATGCCCAGTAAAGTTGCAAATGCTCTGCAGGTGCTCAGCTTCTCTCAAGGTCAGTCCATTAGTGATTAACATATTAGTAAATATTTTTGAGGCCTGTGTTTTTAAATGATCTCTCGTTTTGCTGGAGATTTTTTTTATGGTGGCAGCTTTGTTAACTTCCTGTTGTGAGGTTCAATAGAATATGTTTTCTAGGTGGTTGATTTTTTTTTTGTTTGCTATGTATGTTGATGGAGATAAGTGTTTTAATTACTTTTTTAATGTCCATGCTTTGGTATTTTCTTCCTCTCTCCATTTATTTCCTGCTGTTGAGATTACTGCCTCATCTCCACAGCAGGTGGCTCTTTCAAATTTGTTCTCTTTGTAAGCCTGGTAGATTTATTTTGTAATATAACTGCTCCTTTTTACTGTTTTTTATTAATGATTTCTTTACTTTGGAATAGGTACACTTGCAAGCTTTGCAGGAGTAATTCCCTAATGATGGCTAAAGGCCTCGTTCATAGGAAAAGTCAAGGGAGAAAAGTAAAAGAACTACAAGACACTTGGGTTAGCCTCTTCTTACCCTCATGTTAGAATGAACACTGTACAGCATATGTGAAAGAACACCCTTCACATCTATCAACAAGAGCTATGTGTACACCATAATGTCTTTTAAAAACATTGAAATAAGTAGCTGAACCCGGAAGCAACGCAGTCGATAGGTCTCACACCTTAGTTTGTTGCTAAATTAGAAACAGCGACAAGGATCTGAGCTCTTGCAAATGGTATCAAAACAACAGGAATTAAGTAGTCAGATTAGCCAGAACTAAATTTGCTTTTATAATCCAATTTCTCTTTTAAACTAATCATCCAATCCCAGTTTAAATGTAGCCAAAATTTCACAAGACTTAGGCATCAGAAACTGAAGATGGGAATCACAGGCAAAATATAGAATCAATCCATGCAAGTGATGAAACTAGGATTATGACCACATAATCAGTGTTGAATGTTTGAACTTTGATTACAAAACACTGCAGCCTTGTGGTGTGTCCTCACAACATTTAGTGATCCCATGATCAGATTAGATTGACATTGAATGTAACCAAAATGTTTGAAGGTAAACCATAACTCGTTAGCCCCATCATTTATAGAGTCCACCCCTAATTTGGTTATATCATATTCAGTCCAGCTTTTCTCAAGGCTTTAGCCTACCCTCCACAGTCTACCTCTAGTCTTACTTGCCCTTCTTAATATTATATGGTCAATATATGGGACCTACACTTTGAATATTAGTGGAGTCACCCTGAAGTATGACTATAGTAATGGTTTTTAGTGACAATCATCAGTGTTTCAAAATGATTGATCAAAGATCTGAATAAATTATGTGGTGATTTTGCAATTCTCAACATCTGGGTATTCAATTAAGCACCATAAAAATCTTCAACTCCCAGTTTGACTTCAGCACTTATCTACTAGAAGCACTCTTTTAAAATGCACACCTCAAAACAGAAGCACACAGTACCAGTCTGTGCTTTAAAAACATAATTCTTTAAAGGACAGACTAGAAGTGATACTAAGTTGGACAAAGGTTTGGACAAAGATACTAGGTTTGACAGCTTCCTAAATTAATGAACAGATAGTAATTCTAGCCTTTCTTCTCAGGTTGGAAATTATACTTAAAGTTGCCCCTATTTGAAGTGATAGTCAAATTGAGGATGCCAGGAAGTTAGATGGTAGTCCTGGAGAAGGATGTGCTGAAATGTGAAAATTACTATGAAGTAAACCTCATCATAGAGAAGGATGAATGCACAAGTCTGCTTACCTTTCCTCAGGTTCTGTTCTGCCTGATATTGTTTACTGCAGGACTTAAAGCACTGAAACAGTTTGCTATGAATCTTGATTTGTAGAACATAAGAGTTCTGTAAATTGTAATACAGAGTAACTGAAGAAACATTTGCTGTTAAAAATAAAGTGGAATATTGCTGCAAACCTTTCTTATGTCATCTTGGTAACATTTATTACACCTGCAAAAAATCTGAAAAGGTCACTAGCAAAAATGCATTTAGGAGTCTCAGTCAAATCCATCTCTAACATAAAAATGTACCATTCCACCCAGGAAAAGAGCTTGCTCTAGTCTGCTTACAATGCACCTGAACTGGATGTTGAGTCCTGACTGGAATTTGGTCACTTTCACCACTGGCATCAACTGCCATTCTTCAGAAGCATCCTTGAACTGGCATAGCAGGGATACTGAAATTTAAGATCTGACATGCTAATGTTGTCAGTTCCTTTTCCTCTTCCTTCTACAAGTATGTTCCCAGCACTAACATGCCAAAGGAAAGACACAGGGGGGCTGTGTTTCCTTCAGACACCAGCCAGATACTATTTGTCAGCGTGATATGCTGGCCCCAATGCTTTCTCTAGTTCAGTAAACAGTGCTGAAGCAAAGTGGCCACAAAACCATCACCTCCTCAGGGACTTTCTATCAGTAAACTTGAAGGACATAAAAAAAATCTATCATCTCAGAAACCATATGTCACAGTAAAGTGATTTTTTATACAGTATAAAAATCTGAATATGTAGAAGCAAAAGCAAAACTGAAGGGAGCGATCGGGAGCAACAGACTCCTGAAAAGAAAGTAGAAAATATTACAATAGGTGTTTGTAATAGAAACAGTCTCTTTCCCCAAGCAGATTCACTATAACTTACCTGTCTAATATGTCCAGTTTAGAGGCAGTTATGCTGGCATATTGGAATAATCAAAGCCAATAAAAATTTACAAAGGGAAAATCAATTGTTAGCATAGAAAAAAATCTCTTCATATTAATTTTTTATTAGAAAAAAATTGGAAAAAAAATCTTTAAAAGCCAGATCAATAGAAACTACATATGGTAAATATGCAAGGAATGGAAAAATTAAGAACAAATCTGATGGAAAACATTCACAATGAAAAAACTACAAATTCTTAGTTGGCATCACAAAGAAAAATAAATACTAGACCTCTACACTGTTGCAAAGCAACAGTTGGAAAAAAAATCTATCAAAGGCAGCAAATACACCCTGTGGAAATATATGAGGAATAATTAAGGCATTAATATTCTGGAATAATTCCTTTTGGTCAGATCTCAGGCACTGTAAAGCAAGGAATCTGCAGTGAGGTATACTGAAACAACATCAACTTGTACTAGCTAAAATTGTCCTGTACTTTTGATAAAATAATAATATAATAACCGGTGTTACAAATATAAACACTGATTTTTTATAATATTGTTTCCCGGATTTGATTAAATAGAACAGTTACAACTCACAGAAATATCAAACTATAGCCATTTTTCTTCAACTCACTACTATTAATCTGTTGCATTCCACTTCCACAGCTTCCATTCTATTTGAATAGGGTGACTACAACACAATAGGCTGGATCAATTACAGCTTTGCTCCCTATAGAACTGTATCTATATTAAATACTTATAAAATCTTACTTATCCAGGAAAAACCCCCACATGCTTAACATAGTACTTTCTGGTTACTTCTGGTTTTAAGATGTAACAAGGATTCACTCACACCTTTGTTTTTTTTCCAAATGTAAGTCTTCAGTGTAAACCAGCAATGCCTTTCAATACAACAGAATAATTACCACTCCTTGAAATTTCAATATAGGAAACATGTTTCCCAGTTTTTTGTTAACATATTATATTGTCTTATCTTAAATCTTAGAATATTAATACACTTGTTTTGTCCACTTGGAAGAACAAAAAAGATGCTATAAAGCTTATTCAGTGATTACTCACATACAGTTCAGCCTACACTGCATTTTTAAATCACTTCAGGTAAACCATCTCTACATATATTTTAAAATTATACCTTAAAAAAGGACTTCTAAACATGATTCATTTTCTGAAGCACGGATCTACAACTGAAAACCTATCATCAGTGCATTCTGATGAAAAGGTAATAATTAAATCTTTTTTCCTCTTCTTCTACAGGACATTATTTGACCTATGATAAAACAACCTATCAAATTTCCATTTATTATTTCTACCTGAAGGGCTTTGCCAGCTCACACAAACATAAATCTCAATTTGTCAGATTTAAACTGTACCTGTCCCAGCTGCTACAAGGGTTCATAGCTCTTGTCCCTTAAAAATTACCAAATAGCATCAAGCGACATAACCTCCCTCCAGCCTTCACTGACCCCTGCAATCAATAATATTTGTAACCTTTACGTGCACAGTTAAGTAGAACAGAAGCAGTGCACTATCCCAGTTAACCACATTGAGCTGTGATACAACAACCTGCTCCCTTGTGTCTCCCATGATCAATTTTAATCTCTGGACCAAGAATAAAAGAATGCAGCCCCTTGTTTCCGAATTCATCTGAAACGGATGTTATAGATTTGTAGGTCTGCACAGGAGCTGTGGATTTAACACAACCAGCAGTTCAAGGAAACAATACATCTACACTATCATTCATTTTCATTATCCTCAGTGTATTTTGGCTCTTCAGAACACAATACAAAACACAGGAAAACGCACATGCACTGACTTGAAGCAAGCTTGCTTTGTTAAAATACCATCAGGTAACAGTTATTTGTTCAAGCTGTATCCATCACTGCCACTGCAGGTAGGGTGGAGGTCAGGTATTCCATTATGATTACTTTGTTTAAAGTAATTTAAGCCAATGTTAGACTGCCAATATTCATTCCCTCTGGGAGTGTGTCATATATAGTATATTAAACAGAAATTCCCTAGAAATAATAAAGCCTAGTTCTGCTCAGTTAAAAAGAAACAATTATTATGGAAAGAAGGAGTAATTCAGGTTTCTAATGGTATTTGTTCTCTTACCTCCAAAAATAATTTTATTTAAAAGAAGGCAAATTTGCCATCCAATGAGTCTAATTAGACAATGGTATCTGAATGTAGAACAGGAAGAAGGCAACTTTAGAAACCTACTCCAGTAAAAAGGGTGCTTTTTGAATCTGTCACACTATCAGAATGCAGGTTTCCAGAGCTCTTGTAGTGGTGTATTTATAGGCTTGGCTGTATTGGCTTCTCGACAGCAGCTCCAGTGCCATGAATCATCTATCAAAACATTTGAGACGACTTTCTCACTCACGTCTTTAAAGCAACATTCTGAAGAGACACTTTCAACATGCTCCAGTGTTCACTATCAATTAAGAAAAATAGAGCAGTTTTGTAATTGCAGATGAACAATAAATGTGCATCTTCAGAGGCTTTATCTTCTCAGGTTGTCACATGCTGTGTGTCGGCACAGAGCATGCTGCAACACATATGACATTCTTGTAACATGCTGGAGGGTAAACAAGCTTTCTCACTTCGGTCATTTATCCACTTCACATCATTGTCCTTATCATTAAGCACATATTTATCTGCCTTTTCTTTTAGAAGCAGCTGTAGCAAGGAGTTTTATGTAAATATCGTGTTAAAGAGATGTTCTTCTGCACAAGTAGATTGGCTGAGGAACATTAAACCCATAATATAGCTATCCCTGCATACTTCCACATACTGGAAATAACTAAGCAAGGTCATACTTTGACCAGAACTTATTATAAGGTTGACACGCTGTAGGGAAGGGATGCCATCCAGAGGGATCTTGACAGGCTTAAGAGGTGGGCCCATGCCAACCTCATGATGTTCAACAAGATCAAGTGCAAGGTCCTGCATCTGCGTTGGGGCAACAGCAGGCACAAATACAGGTTGGGTGGAAAATGGATTGAGAACAGCCTTGAGGAGACGGACCTGGGGGTGTTGGTCGATGAAAAGCTCAGCATGAGCCAGCAATGTGCACTTGCAGCCCAGAAAGCCAACCGTGTCCTGGGGTGCTTCAAAAGAAGCATGGCCAGCAGGTCAAGGGAGGTGATTCTGCCCCTCTGCTCCGCACTTGTGAGATCCCACCTGGAGTACTGTGTTCAATTCTGGAGCCCTCAACACAGGAAGGACATAGACCTCTTGGAGTGAGTCCAGAGGAGGGCCATGAAGATGATCTGAGGGCTGCAGCACCTCTCTTCTGAGGACAGGCTGAGAGTTTGGGCTGTTCAGCCTGGAGAAGAGAAAGCTCCAGGGGGACCTTATTAAAGTGGCCTTCCAGTACCTGAAGGGGGCCTATGGGAAAGCTGGGGAGGGACTTTTCACCAGAGAGGGTAGTGATTGGATGAGGGGTAATGGTTTTTAACTGAAAGAAGATAGATTTAGGTTAGACATTAGGAATAAATTCTTCAGTGTGAGGGTGATGAGATGCTGGAACAGGTTGCCCAGGGAGGTTGTGGATGCCCCATCCCTGGAAGTGTTCAAAGCCAGGCTGGATGGGGCTCTGAGCAACCTGATCTAGTGGAGGGTGTCCCTCCCCATGCAGGGGGGTTGGAACTAGATGATCTTCAGGGCGCTTCCAACTCAAACCATTCTATGATTCTATGAGTAAGTGTCAATGACAGAAAGAAGTCATGAACTAAGGGTTTGTTGGGTTTTTTTAATCAATTAAGTCTTATTTCCTTTTCCAAAATCAGCATATGTTGTATTCCATGGGAAATTTTTGTTCAAAAATAGAGTGTCTTTATTGATTAATTATACCATTTTCCTAAAGTGCCTTGAGTTTTCCTTGGGTGTTTCACATACTGCTGACGGGACTAAATCTCATACTTTGGGTCAGAAATATAATGCAGTTGAATTTCAGATGCTGTAAGGCATCCACCATGTAGAAAATAGACAAGAAATGATGGTGAAGATCTCCAAATGCCTCCTCAATGCCCAACAGTCAGAACATGAAGTGAAACATTGTCACTGAAGATCAATAAGGCAAGCACTTGGCTTGTGGGTGCAGAAATCTGCACAGGCATGCACAGAAGCTCGCTCCTCCTCTTAAGCTTATTCTTTTGGTGGCTAAGTAAAAAATTCAAAATGGGAAATTTATACTTATTATTATAAGCATCTGATTTTTGTGACACTTGAAGTGTCAAAAAGGTAGGAACCTATGTTCCTGTTCAGTCCATTCAGAGATGGCCACATCCTGAGAGATGATTGTTTCAGAAAGTTAAAACTAGGTTCCTAAAATTGCCTGCAGGCAATGGTGCAAATACTCCCAAGAGAGCACATGCTTCCCCTGACACGACATCTGACCCATACTAATGTTAGTCCCGCCACACAAACATACCAAGGAGCAAGCATCAGTTCTCAATGTTGTCTTGGTGCATATTTCTGTATTTGCAGTACTATAGCAGGAAGATTCTCTCCCAGTGGAGTTTCAAATGGTAACAAAAACAAGAAGCATCTGATCAATAAATAGAAAATCAAGTTACACGGTCCCAATAGGTCCCTCTAACAAGGATTTCTCTCTGAAATCTTCATGCTTGTCTAATGCTGCTGCTTTTAATCCTTGCACATCAGTGGGTCCTAGATGCTTGTATTAGTGTTAATGTAAAACAAATGAACATTTTATACAAGGATATCCATTCTCCCCAAGTAAAGGGGTTAATACCAAAGTAAGCTCTAGGAATGTAAATTATTTTCCCGATGTGGTTGAAAAACTACAGGAGTTATTCATTTAAAAATTATTAGCATATAAAATCATTATTATCTCTGCAGTTAATGTACAGTTCACTGACAACCTTTTGAACCATTACAATTACGAAAGGCAGCATCCTTAATGAAGTTACAAAACACATTGTTTATTAAATACCAAATTGTATCTTTAATTACTTTAACTACTATAATCTGGTGAAAAATTATTTCATAAACCTCAAGACAAATTATGTCAGAGATGGAGTATGCATTTTGTTCCTCTATGAATCCTAAACAGCACTTTCAATTTGGTTACAGGTTTCTGTTGTATGCAAATCTGCTCTTGAAATTGCTTTCAAGTGCCTAAATCCAATGCCAATGGCATAAATTTATGATGCAGTTTGTGCAATTCTTTCTTTTAAAAACAGATTTATTTTTTGTTAAATGTAGAATTTGGCAGTTCTGGTAAATGCTGCTTTTCTATTAATCCTCAGGAGATAAACTGAAGATAGGTTTCTGTGGGGGTCTCAAATTCAGGCTCATTGAAATAAAAACTATCTGGGGGTCTACTGTATTTTATTATGTTGGTGTTTTATTTTGACCTAAAAGATAACTTGTTCAAAACCATCAGGGGCTTTGAGGATATGCTATAATGCAACAGGCACATACTGAGCTAATTTTAAATATTGCATCTTTTTTTATACAAAGTAATCTCTGCACTCTGTCCAGACACTTTTTGCTGTCTGTCCAGTATTAGACCTACCTGCTTGATGTGGTGGCCACTACCTGACAAGGCTGGGTGCTGCAGAATTAAAGAGGATTTTAGTTGTTCACAGCATTAGGGCATTCACTGTGCTTTGGATCAAACCCAGAACAAATGCGGTATGCGTTGGTTTCTGTATCACTAAGACAAAAATAATTCAATTATCAATAGTTCAATAAATCAACTTGCCACTAAATATTTTGACACTATTTAGAAACCCTGATTTAGCTTTTAGACCTTCTTGGACTAATCAACAGATCAGGAAAGCACAGAGATTCTCCTTCAAATCCTTTATACTAAAAAATTGCTAAATTCTATCTATTTCTACTTTATCAGAAATATTGTCCATGCAAATCATGAAGAGAAACAATTATTCAGTGTACTACTATAATAGTAAAACTAAAGTTAAAAAAAACACCAAACTTTTTTTTTCTTTTAAAGCTTCTGCCAGTGGTCAATAACTGATATTGTCTAATTATAAAATACAATAATTGATAACGTCTTGTCTAGAGTTGAAACAAAAATACACTGAGAATCAAAGGATAATAAGCATGCTTACTTGCACACTTAGTACAAAAACTTTTGAACACAGCAATCTGTTCAGAAACATATTTTGCAGCCTTTTGGGACTTACCTATGTGCCAGAAGAACCACCTAGCTGGAATTTTTAGGCAAGTTGGGTAGTGAAAGTCAAATACATTTGTGAAAGCACACACAAAAAAATGAAGTTTTGAAAACGTTTCCCTGCAGAAATCTAGCATTAACTGTAACACAGTTAAAGGTGTTATGGACCAAAAAATTAACCTCTGACTTCTGCATTCTGGCAACCACCACTTTATTTCTGATTATAGTACACGTGTAAGTAGAAAACAAGTATTCGCCTATGCATTCAAATACAAAATCAGCTTTTCAAAAGCTCACACCCTCAAATTTTTGGAGGAAGGCATTTGAACGATAACACCTCTTGAGTCTGCAATCAATGGCTCAGCAGATATGTATTTCTAAATCCCACAGCTGCTTTTTTTTTTCACGGTCATCTCTATCACCAATTTAACAGAAAAGAAAAAGCCATTTTCAGAGACTCATAGCTCAAGAAGAAAGTAGTGACTTAAGACACACTTCAGAATATTTGAATGAAAAAACTGTTGAATGGGCAAGAAACAAAACTATTTCTCAATACAGTCTTTGCAAGATAAAAAGATATTACTATTGAGGCACCACCGGAGAGATTTGGGGGACTTGACTACTTAATATTCATTCAATCATTTACATAGATAGTTTAGAACACTGTACTGAAACCAAAATTCACAATTACATAGATTTTACAGACTAGGAGAACATTAATTAATGAAAAGTAATTCATATATCCAACAAAGATTACTTAAAAACCTGGAAAGAGATAAGCAGAAGGATGCACTCGGCAAATGGAGCCACCAGAAAGATGCCATAAACACAGTTCTATCATTATAGTGAACATTTCATTACAAGAAAGGAAGAAAACAGAGTATTTAAAATTCCTGTAATTAAATGTATAATAAATGCAGCATGCCGAATTCCTGGCTGTACTGCTAGATCATAAATATAGCAACACCTTCCCATTTTCATAGCATGTAGGAATGCAAATCAGTTGGGCAGACAGCAAGCTATATTCTATGCTTGGCTGCATGAGTTATTTCAATACCAATTGTAAAAAATAGCACTTAATGTTTGTAGTGCTTTCTATTTTCAAGGTGCTACACAAACAGTTAAACCCCAAAATATAACAGATAAACATTTATCCCAGCACTTTCAGATGTGTAAAGAAATTTAAGTGATTTGCTGAGGATCATACATTAAAAGCAAGGTTGTTACGGGTCTTGGGCATTGGCACAATGGGATTGTAGAATGCTGGCACTGGGGCTCTTCCACAACCAGAATCTTTACAGTCCAGGAAGCAAGCAGACTATTTCCTGCCTACGACAGTGCTTCTCCTTGCAATTGGAGCTCTGGAGGCATCTGTGCCCTACACAGGAATCATGGTGCTGAGGTCCTTGAAAGCTCACACTCTATGGTCTTAGTAAGGCCGTGGAGACTGGAGGAGCTCCCCTAGACTAGAGACAGGAATCAAGTCTCCAACATCTATTAATTATGTAAAATGCTTATTTTTGCAACTATTTTCTCTTCCTTGTTTCAAGGAGATGGAGCGTATCTACAGGTCATGTCACATCATAGCTATTTTGCCAGTAGCCTGTACAGAGTAGATAAAAGTAGAAAGACTTGCACACATTGGTGGGCAGTTACACTCTCTGTCTTTGGGAAACATATGTGAATGCTAATATTAAAAACCTAGAAATAATGCACTGTTAAAGCTTTATTCAGAGAGCTCATCAAAATTAGCACCTAATTAAAAGTCGCCGTATTTCCACCGACTCCACACAGAGTAGTAAGAGCTCAGCTGCAGAAGCAGAGCAGAAGGTCACTATTTAATGAACTGTACACTTGAATGAAATGGTCATTTGGTGTCAGCACAGACAATGGCAACCTTCCTTCATGATTACCAGTTTCCACTACTTGATTTTTTTGGACATGTCTAATTATACAGCTCCTCTTACCTGTCACCTAGCAACCTTAGCTGTGATTTAATTATGTTTTGAAAAAAACCCCAATCTATTGGCTGACATAACAATATGCTTATTCTTTGAGTTGAATAAGCAGTGTAATTAAAGCCAATGTAAAAATCCTCCAAATACACACATTTTCTCATTTTTCAACATATTACAGCTGACCAGTCAGAAGAGGGGTTTTATATATATATAATTTTTTTTTTGTAATTTTTTTTTTTTTTTTTTTAACTTTAGGTCTTATCTATTTGGTACCTGTGATAAAAAGTATCTTAAAAAGAACAGACAGGATCTAATTCAGCAAGACACATTTATTCAATTCTTTTTTTCTTAAAAGAAAAAACTGACATCTATGTTATCGAAAGAAGGAAACTATTGAAAATGTGGCTACATGAACTTTTTGCTTAATTTTAATCCTTTCCATTTTTATCATCTTTATGTATATTGCTCATGTCTTTCAGCTTTTATTTCTTCAATTGCTTTTTTTTTTCCTGTTTATGCATTGTATTATATCTAATTTTTCTTTCTTTGTATCTCCTTAATTCTCTCAGTTCCATTTCCTTGTAGATGTATTTTTCTTGTTTGCCTTCCCCTTATATACTACCTTCTTCCAACTCTCCCCCACCTTTTGCAGGGTTTTTCCCTTTGGCCTTTCTTTTCCAGGCTCACACTGCCATAGTTGCCTCTGGAGCAGGTGAAAGTTACAAGACTCAAACACCACTTGCCTTGGGGTCCAGGGATTTGACAGCTACAAGATGCTTTGGATAAATTGTTTTCTTATAACTTACTTATACCATTGCCTTAAAAAATGCCAAGAGAACTTAAAGCATTTCAGGTTGGTATTTTACAGTATAGATAATGTGTACTTTAAAAAAACAAACAAACAAACAAAAAACCCCACAAAACCACAATCAAACAAAAAAACAAAAAAGCTTTTTTTCTAGCAGAGTAGTAAGTGGAGAAGTTATACCTTGCACTTGATAATTCTGAACTTTTTCATTCTGTAGATGACTGCAAGGAATTATTGGAGCTGTGGAAGTGGCTCACTGAAGTTATGATGTTGTAGCAGCTGTATATGGCAGTATCTGTCATTGACTGCTGCACTGTAGGAAGTGTTTAGATGGCACGAACATACCTGATACCAGTTAAAAATATCATATATACTTTTGGCAGATGTCTCATTGGCTTAAAATTAAATGTTAAAACATACACAGATTTTTTAATTTTTTTTTGCATAAAGCAAGAGCCTTGAGCAGTTTTTTCTTGCTATCACTTTTCTGCAATATCATAGGTTGTTGTACTGCAAATATTTAAACTCATAAAAGTCCATGCACTGCTAATTAACATGGTCTGTTGACACTGTCTCTTGAGGTAAACTGCAAGTCAAGATCAAATTGTCTCCCTCTGGAGAAGGCAAGCCCCCCTCAAGCAAACTTGTTCACACATCACTTGTTCAGACAGGACACAGAGCATGGCGTGCGTAGACACTCCAGACACTGCATCAGAGCTGTGTAGACACAGCCATAAATGCCAGTGGAATTACTTATATTGTGTAAAGTGAAGTCTGTGCATAAGCTTTTGTAAGAACAAGGCCGAACGTTTTTTTAACATAAAAAACATTTTATACAACTCCTCCCACACTTCTTAAAACTGCATCCCTAATTATGGAGTGTGGAGATCTACTATAAGTGATTGATGTTGTTTTGTATGTTGTTATGGAAACAAACCAAGTAGGAGTCTCTGCTTTGCGTATAGAATTTTGAGTCAGATTTTACAGTAAATAACTAAGCTTTCCAGTGTATAAGCAACAACACCATATGGCCATTAATCTCCACCCAAAGACTATGTCCTCACTTGCCACTACTTGTTAAAATAAAGGTCTTTCCAGGGATAGAGTAAAAATCAATGGACCTGCTCCATCCTGTCACTGGTCAGTGAGCAATAAAATGTGGTTGTCTCAATTAGGGACAGTTTATAAGCATGAACATTTGACAAAATCAAAACATTTATAAGAAAATTATGTTTAAATCAACCATGAGTTGACAAATTCTGCAGTTCTCAGGACAGAACACCTGCCCTGGGGATGTTATAGCCATACACAGGAATTTATCAAACTTAAGTTCCCATCACATGAATGACATACCTAAGTTAAAATACACTAATTTCTAAATTATTATTTTGGTACTGAACACGTGTGATGTAGGTACCTTCCAAACAAAAAGGACATGTGTTCCCTAAGGAACTTACTATTCAATAAACAGAGGGTCACAAAAAGGTTGCGAATGAGATGAAGGGTGAAAGCTACATGAAGAAGGAAAACATCAAAGGGGTATGGTTTAGTAAGAAAATAACAACTTTAATTTTGCTTCTGTGGGAGTTGAACATCCTGGATAGACTAGGTCATGATTCCTGAACTAGTCGTTTTTTGGTTTGTACATACAGAGTTAAACCTCAGCATTGCACATCCGAATCCAGCCCTGCATTGTGGCCATCTCTTCTCTCTGCACCTGACGATGCATCTGACTAACCCTTGCCTTTTGGTTTCTTCTGAAGACTACTGTAATTCCACAAGGACCCTTTCTGCCACCAAGAGATGCTATTGATTACCTTAGCTCTTACATTCTACACTCCTGGACGTGTTCCCAAGCAGACAAAAATGTTCTCCCCAGCAACAACCCAAAAAGGGAAGGTGCATCCACTTCTTCGTGTACTGCAACATCAAACAAATTATAAGTGTAGTCACCACCAGTTTACACATCCAGTGGTTTTCTGCCTTGACCATGCCTTTATGCCTTCTTGGCGTTGTACCAGAAGCACTCCTGGATTTGCCAAAGTGATCATTACTAGCCTAAACATACAATAATTGTTACAGGTGGCTGTTTCCTGGCTGGCAAGCAGTATCAGACAGGCTTCAACAGGCCTCAGAGACATGCACCTGACCAAGTCAAAGCCTGTCCTGCCACTGAGGCCCATCAACAAACATCAGAAATAAAGGCTTCCTCTTCTGGGTCCAATGCACATTCTCAGATACACCACACATCTGCCCATTTTGATATCACACTGGTTCCTTGCTGGAAAGCCAGCCACTCCACCCCCACAGGATATGAAAACTTCCCTTAAATCACCAGGAGCTGCAGGACAAGCATGGAAACTGCCCTAGTCCCATTTCATCACTTCCTTATTTTGGTTTTTGCTTCTACCACTGATTCCAATTTTTCTTGCTCATATTTTTGCTCAAGGGCAGTGTAACATCACTTTGGTTAGCATGACGTGCTTCCTCACCCATTCCCGACCAAGAGACACTTCTGTCTGGGAAAGCATGAGTAACGAGCCTCTTTTGACAATGGATATTTATGTTGCCCTAGTGCCCTTTGCTACATCCCTGGGTGATTTCTAACCAGGTCTTAATGTGATCCCATTAGTTATCCTGCAGCTTTGGGGACATCTCATATACACCCTGAGTGTGTACAGCTATGGACCTAACCCCTCTGCTGCCTCCTCCCAATTCAGACATTAGGCTGGAATTTGGCTGAAGCAAAGGGCTTAAATATTCTTCCTGGTGCACAGAACAATAGTTTGTCCATCATCTGGATAAGCAGTGCAAAGTGTCTTTACAAGGATGCTTTCAAGAGGACTCGGCAAAATAAACAGTATTCAGGCTTGTTTGCCTGAGCAATACTTCTAACCTTTGGGCCAAGTTTTTCTTTTTATATCAGAAGGGAAAGCAATGACATTTAGATGGTACAGAAGGTGAATCATAGGACTTGTAAAATTACAGAGGCAGGCAATAAGGATATTATAGGGTGTTTTATAGGTGATATAATTGCAGTTATTTTTGATAATAAAAATGCATTGAAAGTAGGATTTGGATTACACATAAATGTAGCCACAGGGCTGCGCTTCTAAAGTCTCAACTGAGTATTCAATTTTCATCTAAAAGTGAAACCAGGATTGAACAACCAGCAGCCAATGCTACTCCTCTACAGTAAGAATAGCTAATACAGAGGGAGTGAAATGAAAAGAGCTAGCAATGCATTTCCCCCCCAGCATATCAAGCAGGTTTTCAAACAGAAGTAGTGGTCATCAATCACTACCTCATTACCAACCTGTCATCTGGGTTTAGGCTAAATGTATTCTGGCTTGCTGCCATACTAAATGTTCAATGTAACATCCTTAAGGCTCTCTACAAGTTCAGCTGAAGTTGCACATGCTATACATCAAAGAAGAACATTAGCGCTATCATAGCTTAATAAATAGCACCATTCTGGCAATGTAATCCTATGTTCTAGAGCTATCTTCCATTCCCAGTATTATACTGCTTAAGTAAACAATCTTGCTGTCTTGTGTGAAGTTTATTTAGTGATAAACGCATGTAAAGATAATTAGTCATACTGTTAGAGATACACTTCCATCCCAGCTGAAGAACATGAGCAAAAATAGCATAGGATTTTAAAAGCGCACAATGACATAATGAACTTTATCTTGAAGCATTAGTTCATAATTCTTGCATATTATAGTTTATTATCCAAGTTTCATTGCACTGGAAGACAATGAAGAGAGTTGAAGGACCCCAAATCAGTGTCTTTTCAAAATAACATTGGCTTGAATATGGGACTTTTGCATACCTCTGGGATGCAATACAGCCACTAAGATGACTGTGAAATGTATTTTAACAGCTGTGAATACTACTTGCTTTGGGAATAACTCCAGACTTAAGTAGCAAGCCTCATAATTAGTCATTCATTGCCATGCACACTTGGAGCACTAAGTCCTGAACCTGTTTTCAAATTTAAAAATGCCAGCAAAACATAGGTCTAGATGCTAAAGTGGCAAAAGCTTCCAGAGGTACCTTAAAGCCTAATACATTTTTATATATGTGAATCAGTTCAGCCACTAAATTTTTTTTAAATAACAAAAAATCATCTAGAAATTTAAGAATACTTTTTGTCCTTGTATAAAAATTTTAATTTATAAATACTAAATTTGTCATGCAATCAGGCCATACCATTCCTTAACTAAAATATGAGAAATGGCTCCAATATGTTCAGTCACACATTTTCCTAATGATTTTAAGCGTGTAGCAGAAAACCTGTCTTCACTAGTAAGCTGGGCTTGTTCTATGCAAAAGACATTGAACTGAAACCACAGATTCAACCTATAGCTGAAACTAGTCCTTCCCATTGTGTTGATCGAAACAAAACAGTAGCTGCACAAACCCTAGACATGAGTACAAGTGGTAAGGGAGGAAAATTACAGCAGTCAGCATCTTTCCTTTCCTAATATAGTTGTAAAAAGAAAAAAAAAAAAGGAATTACCAAAGAGTCCTCCCCACATCAAAGTAACTCAAGAGAAGAGTTGGGAAGACTTACTAACAAACAAAGGATAAAGATTGCATGATGTTTGGATAGTGTACTTCTTGAGAAGGGATGTCTGAAGATGTTGCTTTCAGAGCATGTGCCGTGCTTGGCAATAACCATGCTGGACAGAGTCCTTCCCCCACATGTTCACTGAGGCATACACACATGAGGAAAGGCAATTCACTTTTTGAATTTAAGTTATGACAAACTGGAGAGGCTGCTAAATGGTTCTTTGGTCTGAACAAGGCTTATGATGTAAATTGCTTGCTTAAACCAGGCTGTCCCTTTCCCATTCTGTTGCATCATCTTCTAAGCCACTAAACTAGAAGACTGGATTTCTGTACATACAACGGGAGGATGAACTTCTCCTTTCAACTTTGAGTTGTCTCGCTTTTTGCTTGCCTACTTCACAACCTTGAAGGTCACTCATGCCTTTAAGGCAAGGTCTCTGCTACGAAATGGCAATGTTCAAATAGTTGCATTTAGTGCTCAGAAAAGGTGAGATATCAAGAAGCAGTAGTAGTTGCACAGTTCTGACACCCCTAAGAGCAATAAGAGTGTATTTTGTCCAGTTCCTGCTCAGGACTGCAAGGAAAAGCCATTGTAAGGTTTTCCTTTTACTCTTTCTATTTCTGCCTATATATAAATTGCAAAGGCACCAAACTTGCTGTTAGTAGTGTGTAATAATATAGCTTAAAAACCTAACACAGATTTCATTTAAGCCAAACATTAGTAGTAAAACACATGGCTTCCATCAAGTGCTTTAGTAATAACTTCTATGGAAACAAGATCAGAATTTATATTTGTAAAATTCACACAATGTAATGCTCTATTTTAATTTTTTTTTACAAGGATAGTAAAGAAAAAGTGTGCAAAAAAATGCATGTTGCATGTGAAGATCTCACTAGATCTTTGACAAAACCAAAACTGTTCTCATAGGACCACAACACCAAAGAGTTCTGTCTTTAAGGCCAACCTTGATTCAGTGGCATTTTAGAAGTCTGCTACAGCATGGTTAGCCAGCTTAATTCAGAAGCTAAAAGTAATCGCTACACAAAATGAGAGTGAAAAAAGGTATTAAAAGATGCATCAGTTAAATGTGTATTTTTATTTTATTATTTGGTGCACAAGGAAAGGGGAAAAACTGTGTTTGGCTTTTTATGTATCATTTTTAACAAAAGAAGCCAGCAAATGGACTTGCAGCAGGTCTGTCCTCTTCCATGCCTGATAGCTTATAGACTTAGCTGCCGGGCCAAGAAATTTGGATCCAGATCCTTTGGTACAGAAACTACCAGATTTACACTGCTTCTGGCAGTTTCTGCTTCTGAAGTTTCAATTTGGCTGCTAGACTAAATTATTGCAACATCCATACAGTATTACTATAAATTCTGATTACCTACTTCTTTAGGTTTGTTTGGGTTGGGTGTTTTTTCCCCCTCTGCCTATAAATATACGTAGGTCAGGATCCTGTGAGAGCTCAGAGGACTTAGTGTCCAGCTGTTCTTCCATATGTTCTCTAGGCCAACACCTGCTGCAGAGATACTACCAAGACCTCACGGTTGGCAAGCTGCTCTAATTCCACTCAGCTTGTAGGTTGAAAGGTCACTCCTTTAATGTAGTCAGTTTGTGGCTTCCACATTAAAGAGAGGGAGTTGCTATCACTGCTGGAGCTCTATTTTATGAAATCCAGTGACAGTAAAACCAGATGCCCTCCACTTTCTTAATTGCTTCAACTGTCTAGTACATCCTAGAATAACAACTTCTAGGGCCTGATGAGAGGACAAGCCAACTTCTCCACCAACAAGAGAACCTTCTAACTCAAAGCTATGACATTACTCAATGACCCTAAAGAACTGGCTGAAGGCATGGTCTGAGGACAGGACTTATTTCCTTTTCTTTTTATTTCAGAGATACTATGAAAAGAGTATTGAAGATAAAGAGGCTTTTTTCTACCCTCTAACTCCCACCCACTATAGAGGAGTCCAGAAGATCAAAACAAGATGATGAACAGAGCAGAAAAGGCTGCATGTGATGAAAGCAAATGTTATTAATAGAATCAAACAGGATCTTAAACAAAACTTTTGATAAACAATGATGACCCAAAGTAACCACATACAATGTGACTACTATGCTGTAGCCCTTTAGCACCACATTGCACAGACAAATCAGAGTGTGAAAATAGGTTCACTGAACAAAGCAGTACATCATCCAGTTTTACTAGATCTTGGCACACCTTATTAAAAACTTTAGCAGGTTATACTTTCTTTACATGACAGAATAACATCTTTTTTCTGGCTAGAGTTTATAGACACTTAAGTAATAAGTTCTGAATCCCAACAGGAAAATATTTTAGATGCCTACTGAATTAGACAGAAGAGTAAGACAGCTGTACACAAATAATAGGTGTAGATTTACAGAACAGCATAGACCAGAATTTCCAAATATTCCCCATTGCAGAAGAGTGCTCCGCTGCCACTGACCTGGCATAAGAGGAAGAAATGAGAAGACAGGCTGTATCTTTCCATCTTTCCACTGTCCCACAGTACCTATTTCCAAAACCAGAAAAAAGGCAGTTTTCTCTAACTTGGGAGTCAGGGCACTCCAACTTGTCTGAACAAACTTTGCACTTCCATCAAGGTGAGACTGTACCATCATTAGCTCTAAGTGATATGAGCTCCGTGGCAGCCCTGAGTAGAAGCAAGGGACCTGACACACACAAACACATACCACAGAAAGTTCCCCTTACAAATGAAGGGCAGTCCAGAAGACTACCCAGCAACTACAAGACTAGCCAAGAAGTGCGCAGAGGTAAAATCTCCACCTTTGTTCATTTTCAAACGTGCAGCTTACATAGGGAGAAAAGAAGTAGACCTTTGCTCATACAAATGAATTTACAGCAAATTTACCAAACTTCAGTGGCATTACAAATCAATTCCTTTTCCTGATTTAAATGTTAAAATTGCATCAATACATTGTTTCACTTTTATTATACTTCTAAGAGAGAATCCTTTCTGTTTATATGTGCAGGCTGAACATCTGTATATGGTGCCAAATACAAACATTTAAGGACATTTCAGCATATTAAGTTTAACCCTCATTTCTATCTCAAATGATAGATGCAAGAATTCCAACCAGGTTGATTTTATGAACCAGTTAAATGATTTGTATTCAGAGCAACATTAAAAATCCCCATAACAAAGTGTACTTGAACAAAAATACCCTGCTTGTGACACATTCTTTACAATTAATGTGTTTTCATTTTTCACATGTTGCATCTCATTTATTTTATTCAGGCACACATAGTTAAATCTACAAGATACGGTAAGCTTCCAATATCTTTGAAATAATAAATCATTTCTTACAGATCTTTTCACCCACTGCAAGGCTGCTACTCATTAATCAAACATTATCAGTATCTATCACTGCCCCACGCTAAACGAGGAAGGCACCTCATTTTGAGCTTTGACTTTTATTCACTGGTTAGTCCCTGACCCTTATACTACCACATCCTTATGAGAAATATGGAAACCTCTACTGCCTGGCAGATCTTATTACAAGGAGGTTTAGGAGGACTGTTAACACAAGCAGATGCATATTTTTTTTCTTCAAGAATTGAAGAAAACAAAGTCAAGTTGCTCTTCAAATAGGAAACACAAACGCAATCACATTGTCTTCAAAGCTCTTTTCCAACAGTAAGTAAAAGGTAAGCATGTAAGCAAACTACTTCTGGTCTAGATATTCTCATATCTGCAACACTGAAATACGCATATACGAGGCACTATGCAAGGTATGTTTCATTTTTGATAAATTATTAAAATTTCATTTCAGAGAACAGTATGTAGGATATAATACAACTTTGGCAGCATAATCCTACAGGGAAACATTAAAAGAAAATGGTACAATGTGAGTAAGAAGTTATCTGATTAAAAAATTCAACTTCCTTGTGATAATTGAGAAATCGCTGGATTCATGCCAGTAATGAAAAATAAAATCTGCATTATTCAATTTGCTATTTTTGTCATTATATTCAAAATACTGGAATAGAAATGAGATTTGGGGAAGCAGCACAAATTGCAAGTGGTTAGGAAGGAAGATTTCTGTAGCTCCAAGGAACAGCCTGAATGATTGTGGGCAAGAACAGAGTCTACCTTCTCCACAGCACTCCACAGTACTGAGCACTGCTATAGCCCTTCTAGTGCTAAGTCTCATTATTTCCATACGATAGTACAGGAGAATGAAAAAGAGAGGCAGCTAAGGGGCCAACAGCCAGAACCCAACCCTCACTCTCCACAGAGCATCACACCACACTGCTCCCCCTCCAGTGATCTACTGTGGTGCATTATTTATATTTTTGTTACTAATTAAGTGAAAAATTAAAGGCAGTGAATACAGATTCCAGTTAAAAACAACTACCATCTCCTGCCACAGCAGCAATTCACTCAAGTCTCCTTTAACTAAACATTTTGTTTGCATTTTCTATAGCTTTCTGAATGAACACTGAATGCCACACTTTTATCTGTGATTATTCACTCTGCAAGGCTGATTAAACACATTCCATTCTTGCAAGCATGGCAGGTCTACAGAAGTGACTGAGCTACAATGTGTATTTTCTCTGCTTCAACACAATAAAGGGCACATTCAGCACATGCAAGGACCCATATTTGCATCTGAAAAATAAGGAACCAACTTGCCAATGTAGTCGATGTATTAAGACTCTTAAGTCCCTATGATTTAAAAAGTGCTAAGACTTATTGGGCTTTCCAGAAAAAAACTGTGCACAAAAAGGCTTGGATTGTAACAATTAGGGGTGATGTCTTTAGATTCTACCTAGTGGGGGAAGGAAAAGAGGTTTTTTAATGCAAATTAAGTCCAAGCTTTCTTACCAAGTAGCTACTACAGCAACAAAACAGGAAGGAACGTTATCCCAGTGATTAGTACACACAAGACAACCAAGTACCCTATGCTTCCTGCACTGAATGGTCACTGTGTCTAACTACGAAACAATATACTAGCTATAAAAAGATAATAACTGTTTCTTTTGGAAGATAAGTTTTATTCTCATTTTTTAAAAAATCCAGTGTATTAAAGAAAAAGCTATAAATATGCTCCTATTGAGAAATGGTCTTTGATAGTGGTTAATCATGTAATCTCAATTTAAATAACAACCAGCTACTGAAATTTCATTATCTACTAAACTGTGAGAATCTATAAAAATACAAACAACCACCTATTATCATTAGTCATAAAGCAACAATGAATTATTTCTAACAAAAAAAAATGCTAAGAAATCTGCAGAGTTACACCATTTTCCATTACATCAATGAAACAGTAACAAACAAAACCTTGACATTTCCTAGAAATGTATTGATACACCACAAGTTTCTCCTTGGTAAGTGACGAGTAATTTCAACACAATCGCAGTATGAATAGGAAAGATGAATTGGCTGAAACCTTTTGATCTTTAAATTCTCATTACTCATCTTTATCCTATGAAACTAATCACCAAAGATCATTAGAGGCAATGTTGAATAATCATACTAGCTGTTGAATGCATTTTCACTTTCTCTAATGGTTCATGTCCAGCTTACTATATTTTTAGCATGAAAGAACAATAGCCATAGGATTTCCTGTGAAAGAAAACACTGTAGAGGACAATGTTTAGAAAATATTTTCCTTTGTTAGATAAACATACAATTGCTATTAGCATTACACAAACACTCTGAGTACTTAGTATGCTTATTTCTCTCTTCTAATCTTGTAAATATTGTTTATAAAGACAATTTACAATAAATTTAGCATTAATGCACTGAAAGCAGTAACAGTACAAACAGTGAGTCCTAATTACTGTAAATAACCCACATTTTGTGACATCACCAGGGAAGTGCCTAATTTTGAATATAGTTTGACACTATAAAATGTGCACAGAAGACTATCTATATGACTTTATGCAAAAGAAAGGTCAAATTTGATCTACAGCCTACAAGGCACACCAGTATGCTACATAAACCAAGATAAATATTTGCATACACGTTAACCTTTTTTTTTTTTAAAAAAAGATTTGCAATGTGATACATCCTATAACATTTGTATGCTCTATCCTAATTATATACATAATCTTAGTAATCATTAACATATGTATTTACACAGTGTCTTTTAAATTCACAGTAAAAGCAACCACATGACTGACATCTCTGAAAAGTATAGATCAGAATAGTAAAGAACAATTTTCAAGTATCATCACCACAACGAGTGGTTCAAAAGCCTGGATAATCTCTTGCCACTCAAAATTCAAGACACAGCAGCAAAAATACTTACATAGCTTAAAGATTACTCACCATAGCGAACATGTAAAACATTCTTCTCAGATATTTGTTGCCTTTAAAAACTACCATCCCATTAAACCTAAAGAGATCTGGAAGGCAGTGGATGGACCTTTCCATGATGGTAGAAGATACTGTATTGGACAAGATACTGCTGGAATAGGAATGCTTTTTCTATTGATGCACTGAGCCTGAAGGAAGGACTGAGGGATTCCCTTGGGCACAGACTACAGAGGCAAAGAAAGCTACAAGTCTCAGAAGGCCTTCAGAATCCCAAACACACAAACAGAATCAGAAGTGAGTGTGCCTCAAGTTATATGAAGGACCAAACTGGCCTCAAGCATACCCTGGTGTCAGGATTTTCCCTGAAATGAGGTAACTACCCTTCAATACACCAAACTGTTCCTAGTTCAACAAAGGCCTGACTGCCAAGCAATGATGAAAAGAGCAGCACATGACTGAGAAGCACAAGAAGGACTGGGTGAGACAGAAGCCTTGAGACCTGCCCATGCCCAGCGGTGGCTTCCTGGGGACCACTCTCCCAAAGCAGAGACATGGTAGAGCAAGAGGGATTCCTAAAGCAATCTCTAAAAGTCCTTCAACACATACTATAAACCCACTGCACAAATCAAGGTCTTGTTCTAAATTGTAAAACCAATTCAACAAGTAGATACACCCCTTATTGAGATGGCAGTGAAAAAAAGATTAATTCAGAAACATTATGAGACATAAATGTGTACAGGAAGACTGCTTAAAACTTTATTCATTAACAGAAAAAAGTGCTTGTCATCTTCTCACCAATAATTGACCCTAAACAAGTGAGATTTTGATACACTTCCTACTTCTGTACAATCTTTAAAAATAAAAAAAATGAAATGGAACAAGCCTACACTTTTAACCAGCCTTTTATTCTTTGTAAGAAAGATGGAGAAAAGTAAGAAACTTCTAAACCTCTTGTATAAATTCTGTACTGTGTTAGTCTTCCTATAGTATTACATAAAACAACATTTCAAAAAGTGCATGAATTCCTTAAATACATATTGGAGCACATGCAGTCTCCTTACAAGGAAAGATAGCTCAACTTAATTAAATGGATATGCACCAATTTACCAGCTGTATTTTAGATGGTTGTTCGTTCTGTGTTTGAATATTAACATGGAAGTAAAAAGATGAAAGCATAATTAATACTTGTATTTCTAAAAGATAAAAGTAACTGACTCATGCAGTGAACTTTTGGGAAAAACAGGTAAGCAAGCAAAGCCCTCTAAGTATAAAACATCAGATTATGAAAATGCAATATCTAACATCACCATTTTGTTCAGTATTTTCTTTTCTTATGTACTTCTCAAACATCAAAGTTCTTAAAAATGAATGCTTGAATAAATTACTGAAAAAGTACTAAATAATGTTAGAGTAATTAATCTTCTAAGATATTAAAAAAATTAACTACTCTTAAAACAATATGAATCAAATTGATTTTGTCATGGTATTTAGATGAGCATTTCTTCAGCATCTTGGAAAGAGACAGGAGAGTATTTTGTAAAACATGTGCGGTAGAGATTATTATGCTAAGTAGTTTTTTGGTAGGAAAGATAAGTAAATAAGAGCATGAAAATCTGTGTAATTTGCAAGTGAAGAACTTAAGGATGCCCAAGGGCAGATTACTGGTATTTTTTTGTAAGTGTCCAAAGACTATTAATAATAAATAAGCTGTTTTGTGCATCTGAGCCCTAAAAGCTTTCAACTGCCTATTGCTTCCGATGTGTACAAGGAACGTTCCACCAATACCCAGAGCAGTATTGAGGACTAGAGAACTGGGAGAACAGCTTACTACAAATGCCAATAGTAGAAAAAGATGCCTCAAGCATAAAAATTCTTCAATATATGTAATTGTTGGTCTCCAGGAAAGATGGTGCACTGGGTATAAAAGTAAGTTCAAATATCTGCTATAAGCATTCAAGAACAGCTTCTTTGACAGCGTTCCTTTTTTTAATATAAATACTCCTTTCGGTTTTTTCTAACAAAGCATCTTTAGATTAAAGAGTAGCAGAAGATGAGAATAACATGAATACAGAGGACTAACAAGTTTTGTATTAGAACCAATTTATGGTGTAATTTGTTTATAATTCACTCTGCAAGAGACTTGAAAAAATTAAGAAAGGTGGTGTTACAGAAGAGCGCATTCATTCTCCAAGCTGTGAGCTATTAGTTAAGGCTCTCCAGAAGGTAGACTATAAAGAAGTTCTAGACTTGAATGCACAGACTTGTGTAGACCTTCTTCCTTGGAACTGCATTTCATGCAGTTGCACTCAATGTGCAGTTTTGATCCTGTTCTGTACTAAATTGCAAATGCATCTATCATGTCCTTCTCATGGATCTTTATTTAAAAAAATAATAATTAAAATTTAATTTTCAAATTACTCAAATGGTTTCAAATTGTGAAATATTTTGAATTGGCTTTGTTCAAATCCTACCATTGCTCTTTGTCACTGTTAATCTTGAAACTGTTCAAAGTACTCTCTCTGATGTCATGACTTATCTTGATGACTTCGTTCTCATCATAACCAATACCAAAGTCTCACAGCTTTTCACAGCTAAATGGATTTGAATATTTTGTTTTGTCATGATAAAATGTAATTCCAAGTGTTTTCCCTCACTCTGCACCCTGTGTTATCTTTTACTGCATAAGGATGCTGATGCCTGAAAGGCCACTGTTGTCACCACTTAAAATCCCAAGTGATACGCACCATCTTTGCAAGATTCTGAGATAGTGACAACTCTTGTCTACAAGTGTCAATAAAAACAACCAGAAACTAAACTAGACACATTTCTTTTTAGTATCTAGCTGATCATGTTTCCAACAACAGCATTCTTTCATACACTGCCTTCCAACATTTTTTTTCCCCTGCTTTTTTGTGTTTATCTGGTCTTTCGGCTTTGGCTTCCTTGCAGCAAAACCTGTATGGTCTATGAAATATGAAAATACTTATCAAATTATAAAATAATACAAAACTCCACAAAAAAAACCAAAACAACAACAACACAAAACAAAAACTGAAGATCCTAAGAGCCTAAGGCTATGCAACTCTTACACTACACTTCCATCTTTAATCAAGATGCATTATAGTTTACACAACTTGCTACATTACCTCAGGTTTTTCTGAGGCAGCCTAAAAGCATAATTTTAGGGAACATCTTAAATGCCAAGAAACAGAAAACAATTCTGAAAAACAACCAACATATAAATCCTGGATATGTTTTCAAATTGTCCTGCCTCTAAACTTTTCTCATTAGAGGTGGTAAGTGAAATAACAAGTGAAGAGAAAAAAGAAAATTCAGAAATAAGAGGTAAAACAAAACCAAAGAGGCAAACAAATAAAATCTTGCTCACAACCTGAAATAAGAACTATTCTGAATATGACATATTTCCTCCATAAGTGTCTGTGCTGGCCATGGGCCTACAGGCCCCATATGCAGATTTCATGTCCTCCAAATTTAGTTTATGAATCAGGAGTACGATGCACAATTTTTTCCTATAGCACAAGCAAAATGAACATCTGTTCACTTTTTGCCACGTAGGTTTATATCTGTGTGGGTGGGTGTGAACAGAGCTCTTGATGTGTAATATTCTTCCCATCTGCACACCAGGTGGCACTGCATAGTTAATCAGAAGATAATAACAGGCATGAGGAGATTACTTACTTTTTGGGGAAGAGACAGTAAATCAATCTCACAAGGTTTGGCTGTTTTTTTAAAAAACAAGGTACATCAATGCTTGGACTTTTAATTCCTTTTTTTTTGGGTGTAATTTAATTCTAATCAATGGAATCATCTGATTATATTATTGTTTGAATGCTATGTTAATTAACTATGAATGACTGCAATTATCACAAAGGTTCTTTCCACGAGGGATTTCATTTTTTTCCTTTCTATGTACTGTTTTAACCCTTGCAAGCAGGTTATACTATTTAGGATACATCCAAGAAACAATCTGCTTAGATTTACTCTGTATGCTCATCTAACCTACCATTTTGCAGTATTTAATAGAACATCTGAATACCTTAATACAAGAAAATTGACTTTACAGAAATTCAAAATCACAAGATGGAGGAAGAAACAAGAAAGCTTCATTAGGAGCTGCATTTGCCCTGTAATGAGAAGTTAATTAGAAAGCTAGTTAGTGCTGCAAGTTTGAGCCTACAGACACTGAAGTTAAAAGTATCTAAACAGTATCTGGGAATAAGGGCTTAAGATTTAAAAAAATATTTAACCAAATAAAACATCTTTGAAGATATATTTTTCTCTGGTCTTTACATGAAGTGAATGTAAATGGTATATAAAACCTCTATGTTATGACAAAATGTCATAGAATAAGGAAAGAGATTTGTGTAAAAGTCTTCTGCAGAAAACATGTTTACGGTGATAGCCTTCTTTGTACTTGTTTGAATGTCACATGAAACATGTCCTTAAATACTTTAAATTTTAGGTAATTCATTTTCATTCCATTAAATAGTTGTATAAAAAATTATTTTGTATTTTCTCTTTCAAAAAGAATATACAATACCTTGTGGAGTCTTAAAAGACAGAACCCATGGAATCCTGATTGCCAAAGAACGTAGCTGAACTTCAAGAAGAATGAGTAACAAAAGCCTAGTATTTCTGCATTTGCTCTGATAGCCAAACGAGACACATACACAGTGTTTTTTTAAAAAAATTTTAAGTGTTCTACCCTGAAAACCAACCAAGAGACACAATAACACAAAGCGTTCAGACTACTCTGTTCTCCATAAGATACCCGTTGCTGCCTTACTTTGCTGTCTCTGAGGACCATGTGCTCTCTCCTCTTGCCCCTCACCCCATCATTGATTTCTCCTTTTGCTCTCAGCATGCCAATTCTCTACTGCCTTCAGTCGCTGTGCTGTTTACAGAAGGCAGCAACTGTTTCAAGACTTTTCTTTTTAATAGCAAAATTTTCAAACTCATTTGTCAGCTCAGTCACAAATTCTTCAAAAACATTTCTTATAAAAAGAAGAGCTGATTCCCCATGGAATATGCTGAATGTAATCTATCAAATCTGGAAAGGATTTTTTTTCCTATGCATAATTTGATGTTAGTTTTAAAACTTTGAAAGTTCAATTCAGACATTTAATTCCTACCATTAACGTTTGTGAACAACAAAGTAAAACGAAAAGACTTGTAGCTGGAAGAAAAACGGAATTTTAAAATGAAAATTTTAAGGACTCTAATTCTACATCTCAAATTGTTAATCAGCATTTTTAATTTCCTATCAAAATAATACTAAATAAGTTTAGGAATTGCACCAAACTAAATAACAATGAAAAGAGAACTAAAAGATATAGTAGAAACTCTCAGAATATATCTAACGGGTTGTTCCTCCCTTTGTTTGGCTGCTGTCTTCTAGTCCTGTGTAAAAATTCTCATGTGTGCTATTGTCTATCATTACTTTTGATGTAAGAAACTCAGATTCATGGACTACCCTTTAATACTTCTGTTAGCTGTAATCTGAAATCAGGACTGCTGGAGAAAAACAGAAAAATGGTCTATGTCTTAAGTCCCTGTAAGCAAAACACAAGATACAGCTGCTGCCAGATGTTGTAAAATTTACATATTTGTAGAGAGGAAACTAAGAAGCCATGAGAGTAAGTGGTGAGCAGGGAAGAGGCAATTCACATATTGATCCTCTAGAAATAAACAGAAGTTCAGAATTAAGAACTAGTTGGATGAAACACAGTTCAGATAATGCAAACATAGAAGACTGAAGGAAAGAACTACCAAAAGAAAGAAAGGTAACAGACAATCCTGTGACCCACCCCTTGTTCTGAGGTTCTATTATTACAGGGCAGTGTTGGCTCCCAGTGTGCCACTGGCCAGATTGATTTCTTTCATTACTGCTTATCCAGGTAACTATGAAAGCTTTTCCTCGGATCTAGTCTTTGCTAGTTCAACATATGTCTTTGTAACCCCCATTTCCACAAGTCTCGACAATATTACACACACAGCCACAGTGTAATTGGGAAAGATAAGATGGTGAAAAACAAAATAAGATGCAGGTAAGGTGTCACTCATATTGGGACCCCAGAAGTTGTCAAAGGTTGGTGACACATACTGGCCATCTGTTCATTTACAGGTCTAGTACAAGGTGTTTCTCTGAGCTTTAAACAGTGACCTAAATGCACCAGACCTCTTGGCTGAAAACAGTCTTTCAACTTCCTCATAATCTCAATGCCTCAGTAAGCAAAGACTTGAAGCTGAGCATCTTTTTAATTATTATTTATTTTAGAGTAAGGCTGTTAACTTGTATACCTTTGTGAACTTCTTAGGAGTTCTTCACCCTTCAGGTCTGAAACACAGCAATGATGTTGACTACAGCACACTTTTAAAACCTTTACAGACAACTCTCACAGTCTTTGCTATTCATTTTTCTTCGATATGGTCACTTGCTAGAACTGATCAAATCTCAATCAACTATGCTTTAGTTTCCATAGACCAAGCTGAGGAGAGTATTTTCCCTACCTCATGCAACATTCCCATAGAGCAATAGATTTTTCCTGACGCATAACTGTGTAGAAACTAGCTTTCAAAGTTCTCTTTGCACCTCCAACTGCCTTCATGAAGCTGGCTATTTACAAGTGCTCTTCCATTCCATGAATCACACATCGACTCTTGTACAAGCCTGACTGATAAATTCCTGAGTTCCATCTCACTTGCAGGACTAAAGGTGTGCACTTCAAAAACCACATTGCTATGAAAAAATCCTCTCACAGTGTACTCCCTTGTCCCATCAGGGACGACTTCTTTTACATACCCATTCATTTTTTCTTTCTTCCACTAACAGGGAAAATTGGAAACTACCGTATTTGTATTTATTTTCCATCAAGATAGAGATTCATTCAGGAGCAAATTACAACACTACTTTAAAAAAAAAAAAAAAAAGAAAAAAAAAGAAACCTTTTCTATTTTGTGGAAGCAGTGTTCTCTAATTATTTTACTTCCATGATTCAGGATAATGCTCAACTGTGACATTTCATTGAATATGTTTGTTCAGTAGGCAAAGGAAACAAGAAGTTATACAGTACAGACACTCATTATGGAAAAACTGCTCTTGTTGAATGTTTGTAAATGCTCTATTGCATTAATATAGGTAACTCTTGGTTTGTCCTCGATCTTTCATTACCAGTATGCAAGGCCACATCACTGTTCAGTGTCTTATACAGTACTGTAAAAGAAAGATGACAGGCAGACATGGGGGTACAGAGAGGGATCAGCTTCATCATAAATGCAAGGTAGCTTCCAATAACAGAACTTTGTAGGAACACATAATCCTTCATTAGCATTTAGGCCCTCTGTTTCCTAATACAATCAGTGAATGCATGGTTTGCAGGAGAACTATGCTTCAGATATCTTCTCTTGTTTATTAAAATTCTGTATCCCTTTACCTAGCATGTGTATGGCACAATGCTTTCTATATATATTTCTATTAGAAATATATTACATTAGGATAACTTAAATGAGGTCAAAAAATAAGCCCATGTACATAAAACAAACAACCCAGTCCCATGTGTAGTGCTCAGTGGTCATTTTTGCTAACCTTTAAATGAACTGTTATTTTAAATTTCTGAGTCAGAAATGCAATGAATCATGCTGATATTCCAAAAATGACTGAAATCTTTCCAAAATGGTAGACTCTCAGGAAAAAAAAATAATGTTTATTTATGAATGAATCCCTCACTGGTGAGATTTCACAGAGCAGTTTGAAAGACAGATTAAAACAAAGAAGATAAGTTGGACCATTGCCTCGTATACAATTACATCAAAATATGACACATCAGAATTCCTATACATGGAAGGTCTCTAACAATGTGAGGATTTAGGATTATATAAATCACAACACCGTACTATAATCGCATGACAGAAAAGACCTGCAAAGCTTATTATACTGCATACCCAGATGGCAAACAACAGTTGTCGCTGTACTAAGAATTACATCTCTGTAATCAATAATAGGAAGGAGGAACAGTTGGACAACTTGTTTTCTATTATGTTCACTTAGGCAACGTCTAGATCAATAAAGAGCATTAAGCCTCATACCAACTGTAGACGATGCCTGCTCAACATGCCTATCATATGGTAGCAATGGGTCCAGCTGTACTTCAAAATACTTGTAAATGGATAACAATTCTAATCTAACATTAAAAAGAAGCATTGATTCAAATAGCAGGCAGGTGCAGGAGTTTTCCATCATATGAGAGAAGATAGGCCTATGATGCCAGTTTTAGTATAAGTCAAAGTCAGCTTATTCTGTTAACCCATCCCTTAATTACATTTCACTACAGCCTATCCGAAGGATGTTACATGTTTTATATGGAAGAAAGAAAAAAGCACCCAAGCATGGTATCACTGGCTTACATATAGACTCAGTAATTATGTGGGCATAGTAAGCTGTTTGCAAAAATTGAAAATGAACCTGTATGTCACTCTGGGACAATATGGCAATTAACTACAAATAATTTTTAGTTCATCCATTTTTAAACTATTTAAACAAATAATAAATCAATCAATTCAGCTACACTCTCATCTTACTTAAAAATCTATCTTACAAGTGTGAAAATGTTAACAAGCACCTGTCTTAAGAGAGCTGGCTTTAGCTTCCAGGGTTTTTTAAAATTTTCCTTATATTCTGCACTTTGATAATGAATCAAATGGAAGCTGTCTCATGTCACGCAATTAACACAGAAGTCCCAGTTTATTCTTAGACAGTCATTCAATCTGAAGATCAGAAAATACAGGACAGTGAGGTCCTCCTACCTATTCCAATAAAGACTGCTTCATAGCCATCTTCTTTCAAGGTACGGAGTGTCATTCCATCCATTGCAAGGCCTTTACTAAAAATTATCTGAAAGAAGTAAAGATTACTTGCTTTTAATGTGACAATGTAAAAACAATTTCTATCATAACTCATATACAGACATCTCACAGGATCTTCCAGTGAAGAAACAAAGCAAATTACATTTTTTTTTCCCCAAATCAGGCTTAGAAGGCTGGATTGGCTCCAATTTCAGTAAGTGGCCCAAACTAGGTATGGATAAAAGGTACCTTCAGATCATCCTCAGATGAGGGCCACTACAGGTTATCTTGGTTTCTGCTGTAAGCTAAGAGTTAAAGCAAGCTTTACGATGGCAGTTTTCTACTGTGAGTAAATCAGTGCTAACAACAAAAAGCTGGATTCCCATGTGAAAATGAGAATTTAAGAAACATAATGTAGAAGCAAGAACCTCTATGTGCTAAACAGATCACCCAGCACACTAACCAAAACCAAACAATTTAGGCTATTGCAGAAACATTAGATAAAGCAGGAGCCTCTTACAGAGAAATAAAGAAAATAGAAGACATGACAGTGTCCTGTATTAACAGAAGTTCTGAACAGAAAACCAAGCAAAGTTTTCCCACACAGTATCAGGCATTTGGTAGGCCTACAATTGTGCAGAATGCAGCACCAGTCCCAAAGTAAGGGTAGTACCACTTTGTGCTGCACTCCCAAAGCTCAGTGCTGAATTTTGCACTATGACCATTACCTAGAACACCTTTATGCCAAAAACCCACAGCGAAGACAATGGTATTTGTGTGGATTCAGAAAACCTGCCTGCAAAAGACTGGGCCAGAGATGGCAGTGTGCCTGAAGAAGGTTCTGTGCAAATTACAGCGTGTCCTACTGGCTTGTAACGAAGCACACTGCTCTGCAGGGTAACCTAACAAAGGTTTTCAAAATTACGAATGAGATCAGCTTTGATTTAAACTTGCAATTGTTCATTTTAACTTAGACAAGTAACGATGCCCAGAATGGGGCGATTGCTGTACATTTATTGAAAGAAGTAAGTCACCATAATAAAAATGCAACTATGATCTGTATTTGTTTCAGTTCAACTACTATTCGCTTCCAGAAGCAAAAGCTGAAAAACTCTTGTAATGTTCCATCTGCAATCCTGCTTTAAGCAGTCATTGCACAGGTTCAGCAACTACAGTTGTTAAGAGAGTGCGACAGGGAAGAGTGTTTGCTGCGTGTTCAGCAACCCAACTACAGCTGCCTCCTGTGTAGGGGTCATGCAATTGAAGATACACACACCTTTTGTTCATCTCTCCTAACCCCAAGGCTTTTGAGCACATAAAGCGTGTGTCATTCCTCTTCTGATATTTTGTACTTCTTGACATGGGTATGTGTGTTTTTATCTCTGTAGTTTAGACTCTCTGAACTTGAATGTTTTCCCCCCAGTCTTTGTGATATCACTCATGTATTCACTTTACAAAATGCCACACTTTACTGTGTAAACACTACACTTCGTGATCTTAACACTTTAGTCTTCATGTCATTGTGTATCTTGTTTGTTACTGAATCTGCCTACATTCTATTTAATATGTTTTTCCTATTAGTAAAAAAAAAAAACCCACAGGCAGATGTAAAATACAGTGCACAATACTTAAAACACCAATTTCTTTTTGTTTTTGAAGATTTAGTATCAATTTTATCAGAGGTGCAAAAGCCATGCACGGTTGTAATCCTTTCAAGAATACAGACTACATCCTTACTGGCAACAAAATTGCCATGAATTGTCATTACATTTTTTTATCCTATTATGTACATATGTTATGAAAACCTAATAAAGGAATTAAAATGGCAATACTTTTTTATGTGAGGATAAATAATAGTTCTAGGGTCTAGCTCTGTAATCCTTATTCAGCTGACTAATTCTTACTAATTTCATTAGAATTACTTGAATAAACAGCACTGCTGAGCATTTACACAATACAGCATCTTCCACCACAGATTTGAAATGCTTTAAGTAAACACCAGAAAATATTTCCAGCTTATAGAAGTATAAAGCTAAGGTATTTAGTTAACCAGATTGCCAAAGGGTCAATTGCAAACCAATGGCAGAGCTTGGAAGCAAATTTATATTGAGATTCTCTGCTGTACTTCAAAACCGCAGAGGACTTGCAGGTCAAGATGACATGGTGGCTCTATCAGTCCATTCTGGAGACCTTTTCATAACAGGGAGCCCTAGGGAACTGAGTTTTGCAGAGGGTTCCCAGGAGCCTAGTTTGTCAAAAATTGTCATGGTGCTCTGTTTTTAGCCCCATCCCTATCTTAATCTCCATTCTATCAGTCTTGTCAAGGGTTGCAACGGGATCTTTAGAGTAGAAAAATAGACCTATAGCATTTAAAGCCTTATCTTACATCTTACCAGCATTTTTATAAAACCTGGGCAGAGCGAGGTTCTGACTTGGGTTTTGTGACAACAGTCTACTGCTTTACAATATGAACCAACATGAAAGATTCCAAGAATTTCTTGCTTCACTGATTGCTTTAGTACAGTGTTTAAAATGTATTATCCCCTCCCGGTACTCAAAAACTTGATCCAGTGATGCATTCTACACTTGTAACTTCTATTAAAATGTGCAGCAATTGTAAACACTATCTAAATCTTCAGCTCAAGCCCTAAATTAACAATAAAGCAATGTTCCCATTATCTATAAACAACGCACATTTGTTTAGCAGAATAATGCATAACTATTGCTTTCCAAGAAGTTCAATGACTGTTATTGTTTATAACAGCTGATCATGCTAACACTTTGTTTAATTTGATGCATTTTATTATAAAATTAACTTGGATGCAAGACTGTAGGATAAACTATTAAGAAAAATCTGAGGGAGAGGGAAAGAAAGAAGTATCAAGTAGGAATAGTATTTGTATAGAAGTAGTGCCAAACTTGCATGAAAAAAACTCGATTAAAAAAATCAAATCATTCCAATAGCTACATTGAACCCCTAAAGCAATTTAGGAATTTGGTTCTTACAGACAATTAATCACATGCGGGCATGCCAGATGAGAACTATTGATTGCCCTTTTCCAAACTAGTGGCATTCAGACAGGAGACAGACAAATGCCCTGAGCAAGAGGAAGCATCTTCCTGCCTCTGCCTAGCATAGCTTTTAATTGTTCTTTACTAATGTGCATGACATTTTGCTGTTAATCTTTGGCAGAGTTCTTGTTCTTTTTTCTTTGAGCTATACATAGGCAGGATATATTTTTCATTACCTTCACACCAAGATCCTTCATCAGCTCAGCTTCAAAATTCACTACATCATATGGCAGTCGGAACTGGGGGATTTCAGACGTACTAAAATAAATAAAAACACTTGTGAAATACTTCCAGCTATGAGGAATGAAGGTTTTCTCTATTTGTTAGGATTTCAATACTTATAACATACCTTAGTTAATTTTGATGTATGTGAACAGAAATGTGCTGAAGCTTGACCATTGGCTTTTTAAAGTTGTTAGAGTGATAAAACACCATTATT
Organism: Hemiprocne comata; assembly: GCA_020745705.1. NCBI lineage: Eukaryota > Metazoa > Chordata > Aves > Apodiformes > Apodidae > Hemiprocne > Hemiprocne comata. Next base: position 13,937,739 of record CM036593.1, on the reverse strand, counting down.
CACCCAATATTAAAAATATAGGCCAGGAAGGCAGCACTTTGAGCACAATCCTGCCCACACTTGAAGGTAAACGTTTCACATATGTTACACTTGCATCCAAAAGAGCTTCAGCTCCATTATTTTTGTTCATCAGAATATGTAACACTAAAAAAACTTAAGACACACATTTAAGAAAAGATCTCATGACTACAAAAAGTAAAGTAATCTTCTACCTATCATTAAGCTATCCAATAAAAAAGAATCAAACTTCCCTTTTTTTTTTTAGTGTTGCATATGCTATTTTGAGCAACAGTATTTAAAACTGTACCCTCCTCCTCTTCTACTTCATAATTTTTGTAATGATCTTTTAGGATGGACAAAGTCAGTAATTTTCCATCAGCTCTTGGTCTCAAGTTTGCTTTTTGATTTAATGTTTATTAGCTGGCATTTTGTTCCTTCTGGGGAAGTTTAGGAATGACACCTTCAAGTTCCCAGAATCTCAGAACTCCTAGATCTCCTGTATGGGGAAACAGCATAGAATCTCAATTTATATCTGCTGGTACAGACTTTTATCTCCAATGAAACGACATCAGCTATGTCAGTTAAAAATGTCTGCCATAAAACACATTACAGATAAACACAGCGAATTTCTATTTTAGATACTTTTGTTCATTGAAGACAAAAAAACCTGAATATGCAGAAACCTGAATATGTGAAAGTCTGTCCCCAGCTATTTCTAAGCTTCAGTCTAATCCATTTTCAAATTAATGGATTCTATAATTTCCATAACAAAGCACTGGCACAAGAGATTCACTGTGCCTTTATTTACATATTGTTAGTGACCACACCATATTTAACATCTAACTTTGATAGGCCAGAAGGAACTAATTTATTTTAAATAGCATCAACTTTCATTGCATTGATAAGAAACTGGTGTTCATCCTTAGTTTCTAATACTGCCCTTTTTTAGCTTTCTTGACCAGTGTGCAAAGAAAAGTGTTCTAAATATCAGATATAATGAACGTGTCATGACAGTACAGCTTTCATAGGTCATGCTAAGTAAAAAGATGTGTGAGAGAAACTAAAATATCAATAGGATTCTGCAACAGAGATTCAATAAAGAAATGTAAGAAAAAAAGGAAAGTTCTGTTTATCATGCCACCTATATATTTTGTTGAAGGCCCTTTCCATGACTCCTAGAAGAACCCAGAATAGCACTGGCTGTGTTATGTCACTGTCAGAATTTGTAAACAATTTTTTGCTCCTATAAAACATTTACATATGGTTTTGTGCTGTGGAGTATACCCATGTATATGTACATATTAATGTACTTACATGTTCACAGGCAAACTCACACCGTTCTGTGAGGACACATGCATGCAAATTTACCATGAAAGGAAGTATTTTATGAAAGTCAATGGGTAAATCAATAATGCTCATATAATTTCTTTCAGCAGCAGAGGACAGCCTCTGACTCTGCAATGGAGAGACAAAGGGGAAAAAAGAAATGGAACAGAGGTGCAAGTGAGATGCAGTGGATGGGACGGCACCCCACAGATTCACCTCTTCCTCAAATCTGATCCAAGCTAGAGGTGCTTAGACAGGTGCTTGGTGTTTCTCAGTGATCCCAAATTTCTTTTGCTCAAGGAACATCACTTTGGCCTAGTCAGAGAAATATTTTGCTATGTTTTTACCAGTGACATAGCTAGGAACACAAGCAGTCAAGTGTGTTCTTGGTTTCTAAGCAAGAGAGAGATATCTGCTCATGTCTACTTTACTGTAAAGCATAAATTTTGTACAACTGGTGAAATGTAGGAAAACCTGCCTATGAATGTGAAAATTTCAGACATGTTTAGATAACCACAGACTTATGTTATGCTTAAATATCACACCACAGCAACTGCAATCACTAGATACTTTTCTATCTCCAAAATATAAGTTAGCTATGATGTAATATGTATGTGAAAGAACATCCTAGTTAAAAACACTAAAAAAGGCAGAGTAAACTAAAAAAAGGTACAAGCACTGCCCTTCCAAATAGCTGATTCCACAAACTTTATTTGATCTTGTTAGCCATTTTAAAAATCTATGAAGCCTTGAAAACACACCCATCAATAACTCAAACTTGTTAAAAGATGCACTGCAAAGACTTAAAAATGCAATAATAGATGGTTGCTGCCACAGGCCAGACTCCCTTCTGTTGCAAGATTAAAATAAGGATAAAAGGAAATGATGCCCTTAAACCAGATGTGAAACCTTTTAGAGTGAATGGAAGTAAAATTTCACCTTGGTTGCTATGTGTTTTTTAAAACTCAAAAGAAATATATACATGTTAAAATGCGTTGCTTGACCGTTAAGTTACTAACAGAACAGGCAAAATTCAGCATAAAACTTTTTGCAGTAGAACAAACAGGCTAAGCTTTATTTCAAATTCAACTTAAAACATGAAGAACAGATACAACTTAAGATCACGTTGCTTTGAATACAGTAAGCAACTACAGCACTCTACCATAAGCACTGTAAGCAACTGCAGAAACTACTGTATTACATTGCTGAGTCAAACATGAGTCTAACCTGTAACCAAGGAAAGCTTCATTGTTAGAAACATCTCATTATTTCTTATTACTTTACAGCAACAAAACTGATTTTAAATATGGTACTTGTGAAAATGTGCTACTCAACAGGTGAACAGGTATTTCATATACTGAATTTGCACTTCAAGTAAAACAGCTCCACAGTTAAATGCCTATGTATTAACACCTTGATAATTAGGTAGAAAGCTTCTGAACCTCAGTAGGAAAAATGCAAGTAATCAGTTCAACTTCTCCAGCATTGATTCGCTGTCTTCCAGAGCACTGAATAAGTATTTGACATTATGACATTATGGATCAAATTCATTAACAGCGTCAATTCCATCGATTTCAGTGATGCTGCAGTGAGAAGTGCAAGCACATCACCCTTCCTTCTTTCTCTGTTTCTTTTCACTTTTTATTTTGTGAACAGTTTAGTGTGAGTACACCTTCAACATGCAAAATTTAATTTTGATTTTGAATGGGTTGGTATCCACTAGTCATTTTCTGAAATATTTTGTCTTATACTTAGGGATTCCAACCAACTTATAAGATAAGTTGGTTGCTACAGTGATTAAAAAAATTACCTTCTAGTGTAAAGGAAATGACACCATGCAAATATCAGCCAAGTGTTTACCATACAGAAAAACTGCAAAGATACTTTCCTTTGTGTATCTGCAATTCGTTGAAGGTTAAGAACTGTAGGGGGTTTATTTTACTCTTAAGGCAGGGTTTACTAAAGTTGGAAGTCCAGGCGTACATGATAGATTTATTCACCACCACCTTTATTTGCATAATGTAGGTCATGAAAGCATTCTAAATTTAAAATTCTACATGAAATTAGTATGTCTAGAGCATTTTAAACATCTACTAATTTGTTCACTATGTAGGGATATAAGAACTTCATATTTTAAAATTTTTTGATTAGGGAAAATGGTTCCTAACAATTTTCTAAAGTGTTAATTTGATAACAACAATCTCACCCTGGAATTTTAGAGGTCATATGAAAAGACTGTAGGAGATAGCCACCAGATCTCCAGTTAAAGCTTGCCTGTAACTATAGCTATTCTAACTTGAATGATAAATTATTTAAATAAAAAATTTTCCAGACTTTCTACTTGCTTCTTTTGGTAAAGGTAGAGGGATCATATATAAACTATGTTTGCACAGTATTTTTTGCTATGCTTTCTACAATCATCGGAAACAGTGATTTGCTGTCACTGTTTTTTACCTCAAGCCACCAAGATACTCCTGCTTTTCGAATATGGTGATGTTTGAATAGCCCAGTCGAGCCAAAAAGGAAGCACAACTTAAACTTGCAGGTCCTGCACCAAGAAGAGCTATCTTCACATGATAGGCTTCAGGCATGTCTTCTAGAGGAGGTAAGGAAGGGTTTCTGATCTGAGGAATATTCATAGCTTTGAACACCTGAAAAGCAACACATTCAACACGTTACACATTTTACATGATTTGTGAGGGATGTTGTAGCTACAGGGTTTGATCCTTCTATGTTTCTTATTGTCTTTAAAATGTCTTAAAAATGTCTGAAATCAGATCTTTCATTACTGCAAATTTTACAGAGAAGATGGAAATAGTCTATGAGTAACAGAACAGTAATACAAAGTCAGCCGGATGGTGGAGAAACTCTAACACCAAAAATTTCATTCTAAACAAGGTTCAGATTATTCTTATTACCAGAAAAGTATTTTTTGTGGATAACAGAAGGGATTGCCATGCCAGAGAAGAATCTTTACTTCTTCAAGAGACATCTTATGTGACCCTCAATAAATCACTTAGGACTTGACTTTTTAGAGGTGGTACGTAACTAACCTGAGGCAGTTTTGAAACTTTTTTTAGGAACTGCCCCTAGTCTTCAGTGCTATGTTTTCAAAGGTGATCCATGCTTTAAATGCCACCTCTTAAATAATTCTAATAGAACTAGTTTCATGGTAGTTGCTCATTTATTTCAGATGTTTCTCACTTCTTAATCATGTGTCCAAAAGTTGCAGGCATACCTGAAAGTTAGTCTGTTCTCCCTATGCCTCAGTTCTTCACCTGTAAAATGGTGATGACCTGCTCCATTCTATACTGACTATTAAAAGTACTTCAGGACAGTCTCTGACCACTATTACCTTATTTTTACAGCATGCAGCACAACAGGCTCCTAAGCTAGTTGTAATGTCACATTTTGGGGGTTTATAGAAAATCAGCATGCCTGAATTAGAAGAAGGCCACAGTGTTGCAAGTGCTGCTGACCTAATCGTCAAGCGTCCTGAGGCAAACCATGGGATCAGTAAACAAGCTGGTGTCCCATGGCCACTATCTCAAGAAGCAGCGAGAAAATAGAAGGTGGTAGCAAGAATTGAGAGGCACCAGCTGGGAATATTTAGGAGTGTTAGAAGTAACCAGCAGTAAAAGTCCTGAGTCATCACGATACAGAGGTTTGTTGAAAACATTCCTCAGTACACATGGACAGTGAGTGAAGAAGCACACGCAGCCAACCATGTATGAGCTAAGAATGTATGTAACCAATAGGGTTTGTGCTGAGCATGTCTGGGGTGTGTGATTAGGAGTCAGAAGAGTATAAAATGCAGTCACTTCTGTAAATAAAGGTCTTCAGTTATAACTCTCATAGAGTTGTGTGAAGTCTGTTTGTGAAGCGCCTCGTCATCACATAGTTTATTTCAGATTGCATTAAATCAGTTCTTTGCTTAGGCTCACAGGTAAGAGGCTAAAGCAGAAATATTCTACATTCACTGAGACAGATTTCATTGTCCTCTGCACTTATATCTGTTGAGGGGAAGGAATGGAGTCTCTATCTTTTATAACCTTAAGCCACCAAGATTCTCCTGCTTTTCAAAAATGGTGATGTTCAAATAGCCCAGTCGAGCCAAAAAGGAAGCACAACTTAAACTTGCAGGTCCTGCAAAGCTCACAGAAGCCCAATATTATACCAAAAGACTACATGAGTTCATTGCATTGGGATTCTCAGTCATATCACAAACAGTTCAAGGCTGCACCTCAGAAACTACCAGAAGAAAATAGTTTCCCTTTTATTTCAATGAAGACCTTTGTTCCATAAGTGCTACATAGTCCTCCAAAATACATATGCAGTCGTTTGTCTTAATTAATATCATATTTAAGCTATTCAACAAGTTTAACAACTGTTTTTACTTTCCTTAGAACTCGAAAAGCAAAGGTCTTTGAAGTTAAACTTTGGCAATTCCATTTGTGAATAGAATTTTTCATTTATATTTTGAATCAATGTTCATTTTCTTCATGTGCACTTGAGCACTCATGCTAGGTAAACCAATGATTAGTTCCTTCCCCCTCTAAAATTCCTGTATCAAATTCCCTCAGTCTTTGTAAATTGACATAGCATTTTAACAAACTGCAAGAAGCAAGCGACAGATAATTGTTTTTAAAAAAGAATCACTTAAACCTGACAATTCATACAATCTGGGAAAGTTTAATGTGATCATTAATGGATTTCACAGACTGAAAAGCTTATATTGTACTGTGAAACTAGACTGTGATAACCAAAATGCAATAGGATCTAAAATGTCTGCTTTGTTACATTCACGCAGAAATAGCTTGAATGACACTGAATTTCCATTAAAGACTCATGCAGTTTGTATTATCAGGCTACCCAGTAATACAAATTATGTTACTTTTATATTTACTGAACACTATGAATATGCATATGCTAAATGAATTTATCACCAAGTTTAATTTATTGTTAACACAATTATTTTTGTATTTGTTATTGAATAGTCATACCCATCAACTAAATGTTACACTGAAGTGCTGCCTGACTGTAGTGCAGTGTTAAGCTTCAGAACCCAAGCAGTCATGCAGAAAATCCTAGTAGTTCAGGCTGAATGGTCAACTTTAATTCTGCCTATTTGCAAATAGGGTGAAACTGTCTTTATGCAGCACAGCCAGCTTGTGCAGCGATATCTTGCCATCTGGAATTCAGTGGCAGTTTTGCATATTAAGGCTGGCAGGGTAACTGTGTGAAAATAGCAAACTGCTTCAATGCATTTCAAAAGATTTTCACTCACCTCATGGGGAAGTTTCCGTACACTGTAATTCACCTAATTAAATATCAGGGAATTCTTCTGTACAAATCCTTTGGTGTGCAGAGACAGCTACCTTGCAAGCAAGTGTTCAATGCCACATTACATGCAACAGTCCTCTCCAATTTCAGTCTGCTCAGACTGTGGTCAGGATGCAAGTAAAGTCTAATATTACTGCCCTTCTTGTCCAACTTCCCTTCAAAAAGATTATTTCATTTTCATTCGGATAGTTTTTCTTTTGTATTGCAGTGCTTTTTAACCAAGACCTACTCATGAAAATGAGACCAAATAACGAATTTTGAAACTGAATCTCTCAGCAGAAAGCCTCAGCTATCATCCCCATGTCTGCCTTTCCTTCTGGCTCTGTCTCATACACAAACAAAAGAGATTGGATAGATTATTAATATACATTTATGGGCATTTTCTTTAACTTTTTTGTCAAATACTATGCAGTAATCACCATGTCACTATCCAGGGCCTATTCAAACTAAATCTGCACAGATTCCATCTACTTCTTATGCCTCGTGTCCATTAGGGTCCAAAGAAAGGACACCCCGGTTTACAGAAAAGCTTCTGGAGACTTTGTCCTCAAGTTAGATTGAATTTGATCAAACTGGAACAGCCAACCTATTGTGCTGAAGTTACAACAACTCAATTTCTCACTGGATCTAGACATTTATAACATATTACAGTTTTCCCATTTGCATTACTTCAACATATAAAGGCATGAGTGCATTTGGTCAATGTTCTCTCCAGTATGAAATCTGGGGGTTTGTTCGCTTCTCCCTTGTACATCCAACATCCTTTCACTGCAGTGGGGTTAGTTTTTGTTCCAAAACATCCAGTATACTCAACAAAGAGCATAATTCCAGGCACTGTATGCAAACACAAATTTGTATGAAGGTTCCACAATATTTCCCACTTAAGCAAACTACAGTGGTTTCAACTGCTGAGCATCTGATTCAAGTTTAATTTTTCTGGAAAGTTTTAGTGACTTCACTCCAGCTGTTTTTCAGAACGCAGACAGGGGAAGGCTTATTGTTCTCCTCGTGCAATTTAACTCTGGTTCTTCACCATGAAACTCAAGTATTAGTATGTTTTGATGAAAAGATGTGATATTTTGCAGAGTGGCAGGTGACTCGGTGAAATGCATTTTTCCTAACTTGATGAAAATCATTTTATAGCATAGCAAGCATGATTTAAATGAATCTAAAACATTTAAAATCATTAGAGCAGGTTAGAGCTGTTATTCAGAATAATCTGATTTTTTATATAAATGAGAATAAATTAAAGTAACTCAGTTCAGTCACTTTGGAGTTTTCTGATCAGAATGTTTTTATGAGAAATATACTGTAGAAACCCTTCAACACCAATTTTCAGAATTCAAATATGGTCCGATACTTTTACTCTAATACGCCTTTCTTTAAAATAATCTTTGCACTATGACAAAGGATGTGTTAAATTAAACAGTGAATAGACTGAAAGTTTAATCTCAGTGTAAAAATGTAAAAAAAACCCTTTTGCCTAATCCTATGAAACAAGATAGGTTGCTGAAAAGCATATTTAGTTGTCTCCAAATCAAACACAGGTGGTCATATTTCTTAAGTAAGAAGTGCATCTGATTAATCTCTCATCTTCATCACAATACATTAATCAAAAGAAAAAAGGCTGAGATACAAAAAAATGGGCAAAATTGAGGGAGCAGTGGGAAAATCTAATATTTTAGTAATGTAAGTTTTGACTTCATAACTAAATATTTTATTTTGTTGAGGCATAATGCTTGCTTCCATGCCTAAGAGGCATCACAGAAATAAGTGTAGCAGTCAGGTGTACCCTGATATATCTTCACTACAATGAGATACCAAAGAGCTACTGATGTAGACATTACCATCTAGCTAATGTGTGAAACAGATTTGTATATTCTGAATTATTAGATTTTGCTAGTGCACAGGAAGAAAAATAAAGGCAATGAAATCTGTAATATTTAGGAACTAATTGTATTGGTTTCACACTTTCCCACTGGTTTCCATGGATATCTATCTGTAGGCTCATTTACATTAATCTGGGGCAGTAGAATATTTAAAGGAGAAAATAATATTCTTCACAGATTTTAATAAAAAATGAAACAAATTGCATGCTCAATAATCTTCTTGGAGCTGTCAAATGACATGATGACACCATTTGATTTAATTGCAGTGGATAGCACAGGATGTACAGCAAGCAGTTTTTCCACAGACATGAGCTAGTTGTGAAAACTTGATCCTCCCTCCACAAGTTAACAGCTGAAGTTTAATACTGCAAACTTTTATGCAAGTAGGTGAGTATTGACACAACTGGGGCCTAAAGCATCTGAGTAAAGACTTTCCAGCATTTTCCTGAGAAACTGGAAGTCCTCAGATTCATCCCCTGAACTGTTGTAGAAGGCTACACCACCCCGCCATACAAGTCTAAAATTGTATAATTCATCATTATAAATTTCAACATGTCCTAAAAGATAAAAATAAATGAAAGGTGTAAAATAAAAATCAATATTGACAGAGTTTTCTTTGTTTCTCCTGCTGTCTTAGCTCCTCAAACATTCCTCTTCCATTCATGCAGTCTGCCCATCCATGCTGGTGACAGTCAGGGACCCAGGCAGCCATCCCAAGGCCATCCAACTGCAGCTCCTCAAGAATGACCTTCTCCCCCCACCTATGTTAATACTGATCAGAGCTGTCAATACGCAACTAAAAGAGGGACTCTGAGCCCCAGAGCGTAGCACAGCCCTCCATGGCAATCCCTCTGGGAAGCAGTTGCCTCCTTGCTTGTGGTGGGTTTGGGGAGAAAGGAGGTTTTGGCACTCAGAGGGGGACCCTGGCCAGAGCCCACCTCCCAGACCAGGCCCCCTGCCGAGATGCACCCTAGGTGAACAGCAGGTAAGCTCATACAATGCATTTTTTAGGAAAAACATAACAAGTTTATTTTTCAATTTTTTTTCTGCTGCAACAGTATCCAGAATATATCTTCAGAGAGGAACAAATCATCAGAACTGTAGCTGCCACAAGAGACAGAGTACTAAATGATCTAGTATTTAAAGCTAGTATGCAGTGATTAAAATAATACATTTTCTATTTAGTTTGTACTGTTCCGTTCAGAATTAACTAGAAACACAGGAGAACCTTTAGATGCAGTGTCTATCCAGAAATGTAAGATACTGAGAGCTCTTAATAATACTGCAACAGACAATGTAATAGATCCCACTTTTACTGCAAGCTTACAAACTTGTACTTGAGTAACCAGTAATTTTTGTTTATTTTGTGGGACTGACAGCCATGTAACTCATGCCTGTATGTATTGTCACTGCAATCTCAGTATATTTTCACTGAACTTGTGTTCCAAAACCAGAGATGTTTCCAGATTCTAAAGTACTTGGGCAAAGGAGACAGATAAAGACATTAATATAATTTTGACCTGTGTAGTAGCAGGTGTAACCTGTGCTTGACACTCATCATTTATAATACTGAGCTTTTACTCCATGTTATTCTCTCGATGCAACAGTTACCGTGGTAACAGCATCCCAGTATACACATTCTACACCACAAATACAAATGGACATTTCCTTTTTTTCCACCTGAACATTTAATTGTCAAAATCCACATTTTTTTCAGACCGGATTACAATTTACTTTGAGAATGAGCCTAACGTAATTACGTAACTACATGGAAGGGTAGAACGAAAATGCAGAAGGCATGAGGTGCCTTTTTTTTTCCCCCTACCATATACAAGACAAATATTTTACAATTAGGGAGTTTTATCTGCAGCGTGAACAGATGATCCGTCATTGTTCAGAAGCACAAAGGGGCATACGTCATTCTCATATATTTTCCATTTTAAACCCACATTCTGCTTTACTGCAATTTTATCTTTTATCACAGCTAGCAGTTGTGCCTTTTTATTACTGCTTGCTCTTGTAATGCATCAAGTGTATGATCCTCAGACTAATTCCAAGGAAAAAAAACCTCTAAAATTGGCTTTATGCACAATGGAGCTTTGAGTAAATAAGCCCCTGTGGGACAAACTATTACACAGTGCATGAGAATTACCATGCAGCTCTCATTAAGAGTAACACATGTTGCATGCCTAAATTACACAATTTGCTAAGTTACTCATATAGGTAAAGTTTTGAACACACTTTGCCTGCAGTATCTGGGCCACTTTTCATATGACCAGTAGTACCTTAAGATTTTCTTCAGCATTTTAATCTATATTTTTATGATTGTTACTTGTAAGTATTCATACCATTTATTTTTTTTCAACTATACACACTTTCCCAGTAAAATTTAACTAAATGAAAGCAAAAAAAAAATTACAAAACTGACTGCCTGTTATTGCTAATTATGAGTACTACAAGACATACAAAGTCTTTGTTAAACAGCAGTAAATCTAAAGGTTATTAACAACTAATTTTAACATTTTAGGATGTTATAAAAATATTATAGGATAAGAAAACTTACTGAAACTTTATTTTTGTTAGAGTACTAAACTGAACTGAGTAACAATTTTATTTTCTAAGAACTCTTGACACTGATATCACCTTAACCAAACTTGAAACATTAGGATCAACACCATTCTGAGCTATTCATCCGCTGTAGTTTTCATATCAATCATTGTGCTAGCACTGATCTTTTTAAAGAGATTTCTAAAGATTTTTGAAGAAAAATGGCAGATATTTAGCATTATCTATCAAGCCAGAATTTATCTCTATTAATCACAGCATTAGGGCTAAAAGGAGACACAAATCAAGTTTTAACAGATATTACTTGCATTTGGTTCCTAAACAGTAATATTTCATTATTGTATCTATCTTCTACTTGACAACTGTTTAATCTTTTTTTCTTTTTGTTTGGTTTTAATGCAATTTCTTTAAGACAAAAAATAAGTCTTCTGCTTTGCAATAAATATTAAGTTTTTACATATAAGGAATAAAGGCCGTTAGAGGAAAGGCTAATAAAATTGCCTCTTGACAGATAAAACCCAACTACTGAATATACACACAGAAAAAAATACAGTTCAGTGTCTCTAGCTTCATCCTGTAAATGAGAACTTTGGTCCAAACTGTACTGATTCTTACACTTCTATGTTCAAATCTCAAGAAAATCTAAGTGGATAGCTACTTAAACGACAGAGGGGAGCGAATGTTCAGCAAGAGCTAGCAGAAAGGTTTAGCAGCTGCTCCAGAAGCTTTACAAGTGTCCTGGAGAGAAGAAAGAAGGGATTTAAAAAAGATAAAAGGAGAACTGTAGCAGGTAGCCAGCCATGTTTGCTCTTCAAATAATGACCCACAGCCATTGAGATGGGGGTGTGAAGTCTATGAATGACAGCAGAGAAAAAAAAATTGGTCTCACAGACATATCTGTTACTTCCAGATTGCTTCATATTTCTATTTTGGTCTGTCCTGCAAAGTCTCCTTTCTCAGGCTTTGTAAAGCTGACTAGAATTTCACCGTATGTTTGTAAATATGATCAGCCAAATGGTTCAACGTACAGAAGAGGGGCATGCTCATTAGTTAAGGACTGTATAGAAATGTGCAATCTTAACACAGGCGTATGCCTTTTTTAATACTTTTTTTTATACAGCAACAATTTTGTCACTTTTATGGAGACCAAAATCACAATTTTTACCCAAAGATACTTCAGACAGCTCAGATGAGGTGCCAGATGAGACAGTGAGCTTGATACAAACTCTCCACACCCTCAAAGGAAGTTAACAAATGAGCAGTAGCCTCTGTCTTTCTTCAGATGAAAACTGGAGCATTGAAACTATACAGTCACAAGTAATGCACATGCACCTGAACAGAAAAACCCTTGAGAAGACTCACTAACATCAAGCCACAAGTAACAACCTTTGCTTCAGTAGCCAAAATATACACATAACTCTATGAACTAATAAATTTACAGATATGTGCATCTGAATCTACCTAGATAGATGCATATAGACATATATCTCAGGTCAACCTGAAACTACTTACTTACTTAGTTTTGGCAGAACAGGACAGGAAAAAGTCTATGCTGTCTGAAACTTTTCCTTTGCCCCAAAGCCAGTACAAAAGCACAGTACTTTGCTACAGGATCTACCCTATACCCAGAAAAGCTTCACATCCCCTTAACATGCAGCTACAGATGCCAGTGCACTTGACCTTCTCCCTTATGCAGCCTACTTCAGTAATATCCACAATTTCACCTGGCTTAGATAAATCTTTCACTATAAAACAAATAGTCTCAACTGGGAGTGTTTCTAAAGAGTCATCCAGATCACAAACAGCATTTGTTATGTTCCTATAAAGCATTTCTAAGCTTCTGAATGTGTTTTAAGAAGTGACAATTCTTCTAACTTCATATGCCTTTATTTTATTAGTACCAACTTTTTCTTTAAGAAATCATTAACAAAGAACCACTTAAGACAATAGTCATTAGTACATAGAATTTAATACATTTGCAAGTCCTACTTACCTCAGTAGCAAACTGCTGCAATCCACCAATATTAATCGGTCCCTCTTCTGTGGCATACAAATTGCAGCCACCAACACAGAGATCTGATGTTGGACACACCATTCCACATGTCAGGCCAAGTGGATTGTCAGAAAGAATCATTTTGGCAGCTCCATAGTAGTTCTGAAGGAAAGAGAAAAAATAGGGAAAAAAAGAGAGTGACATAACAAGGAAGCAAAAATTCAAACATTCAAGAGAAAATACAAAATACTTTTATTTAACTGGCTAGTAGAATAATATATAAAAATATTAAATTTAACACTGACATTATTTAAATGTACCAAAATATTATACAGCATTATGTCAAAGACACTGGAAAGAAAGTTAGCAAAATTGTTGATTATGCAAAGATAAAACTTTTCTTCTTAGCTTGCAGAATCGTTAAAAGCATTTTCAGTTTGAAGTGGTTATAGTATTTTTAGTGGCTTAACAAATCTGCATTCAAAAACTACAGCTTCTGCATTATGCACTTGTAAATACTTTCTCTATTTCTAGGTCAATTGGGCAGTAGCTGAGTTGTAACCATTTTTGGAGGTCTGAACAGAAAGTGTCTGTTAGATTATCAGTCCTTTATGACACAGGGAATGAAAAGCTTATTTTCCACATCTGTGCACACCATCTCTGCAGATATGCCTGTCCTTCACACCAGATCAGTAGTGCCAATTGTCCCAGACCCATGTTGAGAAGAGGAGAAGATTTCTTATGTAGCTACCCATAGATACTGCACTACTGAATTCTTTTTTGGACTCTTTTTCCTCAGCCACATACTGATAGGGCAAACACGTATTTTTCCCGTTTCCCTAAATAGCAAACCAGGGAACTGATTAAAGAAGTTATGTACATTTCACAACTTCAAGATTCTCAATATTCAGTGCACATCTTCAGAAAAGGAACAGTTTCCACCATGAGAGCTAGCAAGATTTCTTTCCATAAAAAAGATCTAAGGAATGGACATTAGCAAGCTCCCAGTGCTTCCTGCCATAAGAAAACAACCCCTGATTGTTTTTTTTAGACTAGATAATTCTCTTAAGAGGGAGAATCAAAGGAAATGCCAGGAATAACTGAAGGCTCATTTAAAGGCAGAGAACTACTGAAGGTAGTTCTGCACTTACGTTAATGAAATTATGGGGTAATTAAAGCAAACCATTTACATTCTATCTTTTCTTCTGTATAGTCAACATATGTTTACTTAATTGTAGACCCTAATTCTTTCTTCATTTTAATACTCTTCACACTCATTCCAAAAGACCCATCAAGAAAAGTCCACAAAGATGGATTAATGCTGGAGTTTCCTTTAAGAGCCAGAAGACAATACAGCACCCCATACAGCTAGCACACAGCTGAGGTTCCACAGAAGTTGCTTCAGTGAGAAATTAATTCTGGGATCTCATTCCTGTTTTCTCCAACTAGCAGTACCTGAGAGAATGAAAAACCATATGTCTCCTCCCTCTTCAACCACCTCTTCCATATTCCAGTCTTCAATAATCATCACTAACATGACACTGCTTTTTATAACAAATATCTTTACCATTCTTTCCCAGGACAGCTGACTCAGAGCAGCCAGAAGATGTAGCCTTCAAACGATGTGAAGTACTTGCCCACAGCAGACTCTATGCAATGCCTGTGACTTACTGTCTGTCAAGCAGACTGATGTGCACAACAGTGTTTATTCAAAGAGAATGCCACACCAGACAAAGCAGGAATCCAGTTGTGAATAAAAAGAGTAGTATCAAGATCTGATAACATAACCAAAAACAGGTAACAAAACTTTGGTTTGGGAGGTTAAAATTCACTAAAAGCATATTAAAAGACTGAGCATGAAATTCTTGAAGTTAAACCAGATGCTATAGACACAGCTAGAGATCCCCAAAATAATCCCAATGTTTAAGAAATATATTTGTAAATGTAACTCATCCTTTTACTGATAGATACTGGTCTACTGCACAGCATGTGCCCCTGTCTCTCACCTGGAAATACAAACAAGCTACCTGGGTGTACTTACATAGGATTTTCTTAGACATTATTAAAATCCACTGAAATTCTAATTCTGGCCAAATGGACAATCCCTTTATACAACTGTTCTGGGAGAACTTTCAACCATTCTGTCTGTGGGGACTTGTAAGGCACTTTACCATCCCTAGGTCTCATTTATTCCAATGTAAAGGGGTATTAGTTAAACAGAAATTGTGTGCAGTAGCAAACATTTTTGCTCTTCCAGATGAATGGTAGTTTAGTTATGCCACGGATTGTCAGAGTTGCTAAAAACAGCCAGTAAAGACACCGTAAGCTCAATTCAGAAGAAAAACACACAAGTCAAGTTATATTGGGAAGTTCCTGACACATGACCATGAAGATGGCAGAGGTGACACAGCCAATGCAGACCCATGTTTTTCTGAAGCAGCGCTTAGAGAGTAGCCTAGATACCCTACAGCATCTCAGTGGCACTAGATGTCTGTTCCCCAAGCAATTACATTTAGCCAATCCTTTTTTTCACTCTAAGGAATAATTACAAACTAGTAGTGGGAATTTTTTTCTCACTAATTCAAAGAGAAAACATTTTTTTCAAAACATTAATTCAAAGACAAAAGATTTTTTTTCAGTTTGATATTTGGCTACATATGAGAGTTATATTTTCCCTTCCTGTGTTGCCCAGTATTACAATTTTTAATTATCTTCAACTCTGGTTCAATGGAAACAATTACAACAACGTGCATTTCCATTTAAGTAACTTCATTAAGGGTTTTCTACATTTTTAGGCTTTGTAATTAAAATCAATATACAAAGTTTGTTATTATGCCTAGAATGCAAAGCTGTTAAACTATTCCTTTTTAAAATTAATTTTATTACATATCTGTAAAGTACAGTCTCACACTTGAGCTGTACCACTACAAGCAGCATCAACACAGCTGGCACATTTTACTTGTTTTGGAAACTCAAACCAAACTTTAAGGACATCTATGCTACAGAAAGAGAGGGTATGTTAAAGTAGCTAGTGACTTCAGAGAGATGGGACCAGGGTCATTTTGGGTATAGGACTGAGATCATGGCTCATTTAGGGGATATCTAGGGAAACTTGCCTAAGAACATCACGGAAGAGTTCACTAAGGAGGAGGCTACAACTAAAGTCCTAATGGGGCTAAGGCCAACTGCTGCTGAACTCTTGATTTGGGGAAAACATGATGAAGTATATGAAGGTGGGGTCCTGATTTGGGAAGCTTTGAGATGCCAGTAGTTGTAGCACCTGAGAAAAAGAATCACGTCCTTTCCAAATGAAAGTAGCAGAAGGTACATTGTACATGTTACTATGTTAAATTTTAATTAGATTAACTGTATCAAAGAGTGTATAACTCCTAGTCCTTAACACCTGAAGTAAGTCTTAACGATACATTTAAAAAGTAGAGTTGGGATAATGGTTAGACTCAGTAATCTTAAAGGTCTTTTCCAACCAGAACAATTCTGTGAATCTGTAAAAGACAGTCACACCTGATGTCCAAAGTGTTCCCCTTACCTTTGGGAGCAGCAGAGCAAGTCTTCTGCACTGCTTGACTAGGGTGCTCCAACTGTGCTAAAGTGGACACCTCTAAAGATGAAAAGGGAAGTAGAGGTTCAATGTTGACTTTGTTTCCCTGTCTGCCAACAAATTCACCCTCGGACAATCTCACCATTGATAAACTTGCAATTTACTCACAGAAGAGCTGCAGTTCCCTAGACCCCCTCTTCCACAACACCAGTGTAACCACTGTTCCCATTGATACTGGGCAATATCAGTGAAAGGATATGGCCACGTGCTGCTACTGTAACCCTTTGCAGTGGCTGGAGAACAAGCCCATCTGCAACCTTCCTGATACTCCAGGCACAGTCCAGCATGGAGACTGGGGCTGTGGGCAGGACTTGAGCAGCCCAGCTCCGAGTTGCTTCATCTCTTTGTCCTTCCATTCTATTTAATAATGTATCCTGCCTTTACCGTGTTGATTTATTATTTAATGTATCAAACATGATAGAAAAATGTTTTCCAATACTCAACAAAAACTGGCAGTGAAAAAGTGTAACTTACTAGACTATATTGAGCAGTGTTATACAAACTGTGTTACAAAACTGCAAACCATTGTGTTACTACAGTAATAAATGAGCTCGTAGTATACGTACAGTAAGATATGTCCAGTATTCTTAAATGTTTAGTTACATGAAGACTTTGTGCTTACAGCACTTTTTTTTAAAGCTGAAAAAATATATTAATGATCCTTACATAGAACATAAACAGAGCAGTCACACTTTATATAAAAAAAACTGTCAGGAAAGCAGGGTGTAGAAGGCTGCACACAAAACAGACATGAGATGCAGACCTGGCAAGCTGGTGACTACACACCACACATTGTACATGAGAACGGATCAGAATTAAAGTGAGGGTTCATTAAAATGACAAAGTTACTCCAGGGCATGGAATCGTGCAAGCTACCTGAACAATTTGGAGTAGTTGTTTTTTTTTTTCAGATAGTAAAATAAGACAATTCAGTTGGCTAGTTTCTTACAGATGTCACAGAGGAAGCACGTCTAAAACTAGACGGTTTCTGAATGTTTTAATGAGATAAATATCTGCTCGTGCCTTTGTTCATAAAATCTTTTTTTTCTGTGCACAGCCATAGAAATAAATTATCCAGAAAAACTGGATAGGATGCTTTGTGGTTTCCTACATCAAAATGTCAATAAAAACTACATTGCTAACACAGGGAACAAAAACAAGCCTTAAACAGACATCAGTGATCAGCAGAAAACAGGCAGAGGAGAAACTCCACATGTATCATGTGGAAGCATTTATATAATTTGTATGCAAATGAGACTGTTTTTTACTTTTAAAAAAATCCTATTAAAACACATAGGATCAATACTGAGAGACCAGAAGAAATTGCATTTACTATCAGGAAATGCTTATAGCATCTTTTCTTTCAATTCAATTCAAGAGCTTTTATATAAATTCATTATGCATCAGGGTGTTTTGATAATGCAGCTTTCTCAAAAACAATGAAAAATATGCATTATTATGCTTTGTGTAACAAAAATGAATACACTGGCTTCATCAGGATTTTTGGACATAGTGAATACATTAAAAAGAAAAAAGTCATTTCCTTTTCATCTGGGTTTAAAAAAAAAAGGGAGACAAAGCAAAAACTATGGAAAAATATCCCTTCTATCCTAGGTCATATTCTGCGATGGATTTAAAATTTACTCGAGATGTATTGAATGAAAATATTTTCATATACCGAAGAGCCACTTTTTAAAGTATGTTGTTATATAAGTAGCATTTTTCACACCGACACACACGAGTTCAAATATAACAAGAAATGCCCCCAGTCTGTCAGCCCCCCCCAAATATCTTCCAAAGAAGAATGAACAAAACATAACAGCAACTTATCATACATATTCTATATTATAATGCTGATGATTTTTAAGCAATCCAGAAATCTTTCACATCATTTGACTTGTGTCATCATAACAGGACTGTAATTTCACACAGTGTCACTATCTTTTTATGAAAAAGAACGGAAGAAATATCTTGTACTGTCATTTTGTCCTTTGTAGTCTAGAATGTGAGAGATTCCTTAATTGACATAGTGTCATCGCAAAAGTCTATTCTACATAATTACACTATGGCAACTGAAACCAGCTGTCAGCCATTCCATTACACTAAGTACAAACAGACATCTCAAGAAAAGTCACTGTTTCAAGTGCATCAATTTAACACCATTACTACTTTTTCTTTTAAATGTTGTGGGTCTTTTTTTTTTTTATTTAGTGACCTGAAATACACAAAGATTAACAGAAAAAGCTGAATACAACAGCACTTTCAAAAACCTGGGGCCTCAAAGTAGTACTTTAATTGTGATGCATATCTGTATATAATTATTACCAATCATCTAGCAGCTTTCTGACTTCCACAAACCCTCATTGTATTTACGGTATCCCACTTACAGTATTTTACATATGAACTGTGACTCATGACTTTCTACGGCCTTTCTACAGGCATATAGATGTCCTTTGTTAATTTGCTCAGAGTACCTCTGGCACAGAAAAACCATCATTCGGTTTCTCTTGCCTGTCATAATCCTATGTCTCTCACCACCCTTTCTCCCTTACAATCTTTTCTTCATTTTTTCTTAATGATCCCACAGCTTCTTGTCTCTTGCCTTCCTTTGTCTACCCACTTTCCCTTTCTCATTTCCAGTCTATTACCACAAACACTTTTTCATGTACTACCTCAATCTCCCAAATTTCAGATTCATCCTTTTCCCTTGGTATCCATCCCTACGTTCTAGTTTGTTCCCTTTGCCATTTCTCCCTTGAAAAACCAAATTTCTGTCTTGGAAAAAACCGTACACATTTATTTTAGTTTCATTTAAACCTAAACATTCCTCTGAAATCCTAAAACTTACTCTTGTGTTCCTCAACTTTACTGTATTGTTTCTAGCATTAATTTCTCTCTCTCTCTCATTTCCCTACCAGCCTTCTGCACACTCCAGGGACAACCTTTTATCCAGAGGGCAGCATAACTCTATTTGCTTTGGGGTTGTTTTTTTCATTTTGGGGTGGTTTTTTTTGGTTTTTCAAATACACTGGCCATCAGAAGGCTTATATCCACCTATAAAGTCTGTTAGAAATGGTTGACTTGTCAGCTTGGACCAGTTTATCTTAATTATTAAGATAAGGGAGAAGATGGTCCTTCTGAACAAGGAGAAAACTGTTGAATCAATGTCAGGAATAATTTCAGTACTGCAAGACTTCAGATAAAAATGTCAGAACTAGAAACAGAGCTCTGCAGTGACAAAGTGCAGTTTTTGAGTACTGATAACACAACAGATACTTCTGCACCCCCAATTCTTCATTATAGAGTCAGACTATAAGAGCTGAGTCCCTCACTCCTTATGCCTGTGCCATGTAACACAACTCAATATCCCCATGCCTAAACTGCACCAACAGTTGTTTCATAATGGGACTACTATAAAGGTGTCTGATAACAAAAAGCTCCAAGACCATCTCACTTGAATGGTACAAAGATAGGATGTGTGAGCAGGCATTGTGGACAGCTTCCTCTGGCACACATTTCCAGTTAACAGGAGGAAAGCTGGACAGGCTCCAAGTGTTCAGGCTGAGATTTGCATCCGGGAAGCTGTAAGATGATGGGTGCTGGAGCTCCATTCTACCAAGTCCTTCTTGCTTTGATGTATCAACACGGAGGAGGGAGGACATAAAATCCTAAAATCAGCCCTCGTACTCAGTCAGGGGTAGGGGGGCAAAGCTTTCTCCTGCAGCAGCTGAACTATTTTTTTCTTAATTTTTTATTATTTTTTTTTTAAAGCAAGAAATAACCATGATGGTACTTGTGCATTATAAAGCAAAGAATACACACTTTGTATTGTGAAGACTGCATGTAAAGAGAGGACAGCTGGAAGTCAGAATACTGGTTTGCCATCTTCTGGTGTTTAGAAACAAAAGCAGTAATGTGTACATAGTGATTCTGAAGTCTGGTCTCTGAGGGGCACAATTGCAAGTGGTCTGTATGAACCAAGAAACACTGACTGGAAAGACACAATAGAATAAGATTGTAACTTTATCAAGTGGAATTGTAATCCAGTTTGTATGGAAAAAGAGAATGGAAGTTATGGTTTAAATTCTACTGAGTCACAGCAGCTAACACAATACAGCATAAGTGACATCCTTTTTGTCAAAGAGGCTCAGGGTTCATTGAGTCTGGCAATTCAATTACCCTCTCAACCCAGAAACAACCCCTCCTCCCCTGTCCCTCTTCTACTCCTGAGCTCAGGTCTAATGGCAGAACAGCCAGAACAGCTACATTGTACAAGGTCTGTAAATATCTAAAAAGCCTCAGGCTTAAGAGAACAAGAATCCCTGACCTTTCTGATGCTACAGCAGTTTTCACACAAAACAAACTACATACAATAGAGCTTTTAAATACCTGACCAAGTAATTCATTTTCAGTACACTGTCTAAATACCCTATATTAATAATGAATCTTGTTCAAATAAACAATTGTGTGCAAAACTGCTTACTGCTTACACAGGGATGAGGATAAGGAATTTATTGAACCGAGCCTCCTCTGAACAAGTAGAGGGGTAACCTGCTGAAGGGAGTTTCTCAAGTGATAAAGATTCATAAGCAGAAGCAGGACTTTGATAAGCCTAGCAAGCATACCAAGATTTCCTCAATTTATTAACCTCAAATACGTGAATGTTCTATGCTTCACCTATTTATTTTTGTCCAGCAGCTACCAGATATATTTATAAGCTTTTGGATTAAAAAGGGAAGTGTATTTACAAGGTGAAAAGTACAATAAAGATGTATAATTTTGAAAAGTATTTTCAAGGCTATGTAAAATATCCTTCATCATATGAAGTAAATACTTCTATGACAGTAATACAAAAATATTCAGCAAGTAGATTGCTGAATGATATCCAAATTGTTACTTCAATGAAAGTTTAGAAAAATGTGTAACAATGTGGAAAATTACTTACTGGTTCAACTACAAACTTTCAGAATAAGTTAGAAGTTTTAGCGTCATTTTCAAAAGCACCTCATTCTTGATTATCTGCTGTAAAAGCGTATGGTGCCGGCGTCCCAACAACCACAGCAGCAGAATAAAAGAGGGGAGAGGACACTCCAGCAGCAGTGGTAGTAGTGGGCTCTCACACAGACTCCTTATATCTATGGCTTGCTTGGCAGAAAGCAAGGAATTTCAAAATGCAGTAGTGTAAAAGCAGCAGATACACACCTATGCCTAGAATAAAATCCTATTAATAAAGGAAAACAGAAGAATTTACCGTTACTTTTTCTGAAGAAACGAACTTGCTGTAATAGAGGTCTTTTTGAGCAAAGACAACAGAAACTAATTCATCAAAACAAAAATGCAGCCCAGCAGACTGTGGCCATCAAGTCCATGTTGGGTTGCCTCTAGGCACTGTTTATTTCCCTGAGGAGTCGCTTGGTGCCTGAATTACAGGAGGCAGTGCCATTGACATGGAGACCACAAATATACAGGACTTCCCAGCCTTGTTTCTCAGCCCATGACCTCAGCTATTTGCAAAGCATATTTGATTGGGGGGTTTTCTCACTTCCACTTTTTTGGGGTTTGTTTGGATTTGGGGTTGTTTTGTTGGTTTTTGCTTGGTTGGTTGGTTTGGTTTCCTGTTTGTTTGTCAGCATTAGGGCTGTTGCAGAGAAATGCTTCCAAAATCATGCAATATTACATTTTTCCAATGCGGTAAGGAGAGAAAGACTGTATGTAAACTCACCCTTGGAAGTGGATTTCACAGAAGCAACACTGATTTTATTATTCCAGTATACCTTCATCAAAATACAACTCTTAAAACTCTGCAGCCCCCCCATCTTAAATTTCTCTGCTCTGTAATGGATTCACAGGATTCGTAATGAATCAGCTGTTAAAATTACTGACCCTGCCTGTCAAGTCATAAATGGATCATATTTCTGAGGCTATCAGAGTCTAAAAGATCCACCAAATAACTTGTTCCAGAATGCTGCTGGTGTTAGTTCTTCTGACATCCTCTGTTGCAATCTTAAATCCCTGTTCCTAATCTCTTAATCCCAGCTTTTACATTTTGATAATCAGTTCTTTTTTCTTTCCTCAACAACACAGCACTCCATTCTACCCAAAGGAGCAGCATAACTAACCTGTAATAAGAAAAGACCACCCTGTTAAAATACGTGCATAACATTTGCTTTAGGTTTCCAAACAAACTACAGCCGAGTGATGAGATGGAGACAGGCAGTTTCATTACTGCCTTGTACCTTCTCTGTCCTGTTTGTCTGCTTCACCATACCTGGAAGAGGTAATAAGCAGCAACATGCCACATACTACACTATGGTTGCAAACAGATGCCTGCATTCAGGAGAATAAATGCTGCAGTGACAGGGTACAGATTATATAGGAAAACTGTCTATATGCAGATGCTAGGCATAATGCCAGTTACTGTAAACCACATCAACACATAGTTATAATTTATACGTGTCTCTTAATATCTTCTCTTTCTTGTTAAGGTGCAGAATTTACTGGTATCTGCTCCGTTCAACACACAAGGTAGTAAAAATAATGTGGCTGTTAACTTGCACACAGCAGTGCTGCTGTTGCCCTCTTCACTCCAGCTTTATCCACAATGGACCTTTGAGCTGCATCTAACAGTGTGACACATTAGAGAATAAAACGTGGCCAGAAAACTCTTTGTGGCACCCCCAGTGGATTATGAGTATGGCTGGGCTCATACAGACATATAAATCACATGGCAGCTAATGATTCAACAGATGGAAATAAGTTTTAAAAGGTATGGGGCAATCAATATACAGTCATCTTAGGCTATCCCAGACAGCCTAATTAATCTTTTCATATCAACTTTGCAGTCATCTTCATCTATTTCCATTTCTGACTGTTAAAAGTAATTTGTAAACCACAAATCAGAATAATGTTTTTAAGATTTCATTATGATTATAGTATAATAGCCTATTAATAAAGGTACAGTACCTCCAAAGAGAGGATTCAATTTATTCCTGTAGAATTTTATTAATAGTCAAAGTGACTGACTACATTAGCATTAACAGGAGCTTCTTACTATAAACTACAAGAAAACATTCCTTGACATGACCACCTTTGCATGACATTTATGCTTAAAGAAAATTTAAACTATAATCACTTCATTAAAAAAAAAAAAATCCTTAATGAAAGAAAAGGTTCATAACTGTACTACCCCAGGTAGCAACAAAGTTAAATAACTACATGTAATGTTCAGTTTTTCTAAAATCACTATATCTGAAAACCATCAAGACCAAAAACTTTATAGAAGACATGAAGAAACAGATTTGCTCTATGTGCTATCTGTACAGGCACAAAACAGCAGTAAAACTAATTAACAATTAGCTGACTGTTGAACTTTAAAGCACCTGTTGTAAACACTATTTTTTGGTAGACTTTACATGCAATGCCACCAACACAACTGCAAGTAACTGCTGTTATCTGCTCCCACATATTACTGCAAGCCTTATTTTACCTTGTTTGCAATACTTGTGATGAATGACTTGATGTCCAGATTAGTTGGGCAGCTCTTCTGGCAGGGGGCATCTGCACACTTTAAGCATCTACAGGAATAAAGAAAAAAATGTGTCAATGAGACACAGAATACAAATGCTGTCAATAGCATAGGTTTTTCAAGTTAGCATGGTAGAAGACAAGCTCCGAAGGAATAATACAGAGCATTTTCACAAAATTTTTATTTAAAACCTCAAAGCACTACATGATCATTATTGACTTGCATTTGACACAGACTGGTCACGTTCTGTTGCCTCCGCTTTACAAGGAAGGCAGTAGGGTGCAGGTACAAACATGGTCTACACATGTCTGAGCATTGGAAACAATGTCTAATTACATAGAAGTAATTTATCCAAGATTGCTAAACTTCTGACCATCTCATTTTTCTATTTGAAAAACAACTGCACTGTGATTCTGAATTTGCTAACAAAGTTCTGGAGGTGTCACTGTAAATTGTGGACGCTGGACAATCAGACATAAAAAGAACGGTATTTCCACAGAACAAGGAATTACTTTGCACTGTAAGCACCAAAGAACGGCTAGCAAATTTCCAAGTTACTTTTCTACAAGTTTCCTGTGATATGTCTGTGACCTCTAAAAACATTTCAGTAGTCTTGTGCATACTCCCCAATGAAATCCTTGAGATTCTTCTCATCTTCCCTACTGACAAAACCTAACAGTATATTAAAACATACTAAGCAGCAAACATTTATCATCTGTTCCTGCATAGACATCCATGAGGATGTATCAGACTGGTTGCTTGCACAAGTCTCATCTAAGGACTAAACCCTCAGGGTAGTCTACACAATTTACAGCAAAGCAAATCCTAACAAAAAAGGTAAAAGTCAGCTGAAGAAGTAAAATAGTTCTCTTTTGAACACAACGGTATTTGTGCACACTTTTGGTTTGTCATATCAATGAATATCATAGGTCAAATGCCACACTACTAATTAGTGGATGCCCTCAGCATTCGAAGCAGTATGGAAGCCAGCAAAATTTTAGCACTAGAAACAAGAAAAAAAGGAGATACACTAGACAAAATACACCACTATAGGGGTTTGGAAGATCATTTTGCCTGTGTAGGCAGTAAAGTAGCACCTTAAATGGAAAATCACATGTTTAAAAAAGGCAACGTTTCCATTATGACTTTTTGCTCTTCAGTTTCCCAGATGTGATTCCCTTTAAAATACAACAGCCTTGTATCCAAGACCAAAAGAATTGCACTTAACATAAAATACATTCCTTTGGATTATATATAGAATAATCTCATCTCAAAACTGACTAGAATGACATCTAGCGGGATAAGATTTGTACAGATTACCTGTTGTGGCTAACAAGCAACTTTACCAAATTATTTCTCTTTTGATTTTTGAGCTGGTTCACAAATAACAGCTGTTGAAAATGTCAGCTATTGGGGGGGCGGGGAATGCAAACTTGAATGTGAGCTTTGGAGAGGAGGGGAGGATGCCATGAATATGCCAGTCCAGACTTTCTCTTATAATAATACCATATTTCGATTCTCTGAGCACTCTGCAGACTAAAGTGCACCAAGCTGCCATTAATCCCACTTATCACCCTGACAGCTCAGTAATTACACTCCCGCTATAGCTAGGTACTGTAAGGTACTGTAGTCCTAATAAAACATCAAGCACTGTGAAGAATGCGTGCTGGTGAGGTGTTTTATTAAACTTGGGGGGTTGATCATGAAGTGACATTAGTGTTGACCTATTTTTCTCCCTGACAATAAATTATCCTTTGCCCATACCATAATAGATATTACAGAGTGCATTTACTGTACCAAGGAGCAAAGGCGTTGCATTCTGGCGAACTAGGCAAAAAGCATAAATAAAGTAGTAGAATCACCCACCAGAAGGTTATTACATAAATTGCTGCAAGTGATTGATTCTGTCAAAAATCACAGGCAAAACACCGTGCTTTTACCATGAGCTTCAATTCCATGTGCATGTTCCCGTATGAAGAAACATTATTACACATCTTGCCTTATTTTGTAACTGTCCTCCCACCCTATGAAATCCCAACTTTCATTTTACAAGGTTATTGATTACTATGACTTTATTTCAAAATAATGTAAACAACAAACTAGACATGTAAATGTCTCCAATTCACCTGCTAGCAAACTTAAGTAAAGAGCTACATGCTCACTATTAAAAACCAACCAACCAAAACAAAACAAAAACAAACAAAAGAACAAAAACCCAAAATGAAACAGCTGTGTTTTTAAGTGGTTATACAATTCTGGACTGCATAAAAGCACAGAGCATTAGACAAAGCCAGACCTACGCTAACCTCAGATAGTGTATCTCAGCATTTCTTAGTACAAGTGGAGGAAAAACCCTTCCAACTATCAGAAAATATTCTATTATCAATTTTGCCCAATTTTTTTCATGGAACGTGATCTCCTTTAGAAACATACAGGCTATGTTGAATCTTAAAATATACCATATTCACTTCATATGCATACTGATTTCCATGTGAAAGGCAGCACCATAGTCTTTGCCACTAAACCCCAACATGAGGAACTCAGAGAAAAGGATTGATATTTTCCATTTTGGAACCACTTAGCTATTGGTTTAACTCAGTCTCATTGTGAAATGGTAAATTAAATTAGATTTAAAGCCCCTACAAATGCTATGCAAGTATAGCATATTTATATAAATATTTATGCAAATATTATCATATGGCATAGTTTTATAGACATGCCTATGACTATATAATGATGGAAATTCAAGTCTCCCACACATCTAAGCCCAAAATTTACATTTCTTACTGAACAGTGTTAAATTATATGTATGTATCCCCAGTGAACTTAAAATCTTTAACATCTTATTTTTAAATGTTGCAACACTAAAGTTATTTATCGTTTAAGGTGAATGTGCTTGTGGATCTCTTTCAGGCACAACATAATGCATGCAAAGGCTACTTACACAGTAGCCCAAACATTATCAGCTATCGGGTTTGTACCTATCAATTTTGTCAGTGCAAAATAAGCACCTGAAACAGTGCATGTACACCCACTAATTCATTCAATTGACCTCTAAAAGGTACTAAAAAAAACCCCACAACCGTAAAACCAAAACACAACAACAAAAAGAGCAGTAGATTACAAACATCTGAAGACAATAAAAGGAAAAGGCACTTCAAAAGTCATGAATTATTTTTTTTTCAAGGTAATAAAACAAAAAATGGAATAGACAAATAAAAGATGCAAATTTCTGGAACACATACTACCTGTTGGGAAAAAAAGATGCAGGGAACCATTAAATATGTCTATGCATCAAAAAGAATAGAAATAAAATAAGAAAAGGAAAAAAAAAAAGTAACAAATTTCTTAATCAAAATGTTATCCTTAGAAAAAAATCACACCAGAAACCAGTTCTCTACTCTTCTGCACAGAAGAAAAAGAGAAAAGGATGCCATAGTCAAGAATAATTTTCAATTAATAGCTTTCTCTGTTCAATTGGTTTCAGTATTTCCCAGCATTTTATTTAAAAGTTAAAATTTCTGACCAACAGTCTCATTTCTAGGTCTAGACCATCTCTTAACACATTTGTGCTTCTAAACAAAGAAGGGCAATTCCATTACATCATTACCTAAAATTGCAGCAAATGATTGTCTTCCTAACTGGTGGTAATATTACCTGAAGTGCAATCACACGTATGCTGAAAGGCCAGGGATGAAACAGGTAATCTGGTGTAATATTCCACAACGAATCATTGCTGATAACCTATCACATTTTCATATATCACAAAACAGGCCAAATAACCTTTATCATGGTTA
Organism: Hemiprocne comata; assembly: GCA_020745705.1. Classification (NCBI taxonomy): domain Eukaryota; kingdom Metazoa; phylum Chordata; class Aves; order Apodiformes; family Apodidae; genus Hemiprocne; species Hemiprocne comata. Next base: position 13,909,682 of record CM036593.1, on the reverse strand, counting down.
CTGTTGGCAGAGGTCTAGAAGCAGATTAAATCCTAATCCATTTATGTGGGTTTCTGCAGGACACAAACATTCATTTTGGAAAAAGCTTCCAGCTTTATGATTTCTGAAGTTTCTAAAACTTTATCCACTCACTACTCAGAGAAATAGCCTAGATATCCATGTAACAGTTTCACATGGGATGTTCTGTATAACTTCCTAAGGCTTTTGCCAATTAATTTTAAGGGAATGGTAGAGCTGATTCCACCTAATAAACTTGAAGCAGAAGCAAAGTGCATCACTAAAAGGTTTTTTTTCCTTGAGGTTCAATCTTAACAATTCACAATTAATCTTTCAGAATTTAGGCTTTCTTCTCCCAATTTAATTTTGCTGCATTTAAACAGGACAAGCCTAAATAGAGGTTTGGACATATACACAATCATTTAAAAAGATGTCAGGATAAAGATCCCCTGCTGCAATGGAAAGCCATTGGTGGGAACCTACTGCTGGCAGCTGTTTAAAAAAAAAAAAAAAAAAAAAAAAAAAAAGACTTGCTGACATAATTTTCTTCATTAAAAAAACCAAAACATGCAAAGAATCAAACAAAAAATCCTCTGCCCTTTTGTCTCCTGTTCATTACATTTTTCAATGCATAGAAGAGGAGAAAAAAATTATAAAGCGTCAGGGAGATTTCATTGCCAGGTTTAGATATTAACAGGTGATAAAAGGGTTTGATGAGTACCAAAGACAAATGATACTTAGAGGAATATTTGTTTCCATTCAAAGTTGAGAAGCAGAAAAAGGGACTCTCACACACAATGCTGAGAAATCTGTTGTGTATGTGCAATGTAACAATTAAGATAAAGTAATTTTAAATTAGAATAAACTATGAACACATAATTTTGGACCATAGGAGAAACAGACATAATCACCAAGAAATGCCTCTGAACACCAAGAGCATCAGAAACTGTATAAAAAGCAGTGACCACAGACTATAAAAGGAAGCAATTAGCATGGTCCTGGATATGAAATACTGGAAAGAGAAATGCCCAGCCTAACAGCAATGCCCAGGAAGCATAAGAAACAAAACATTCGGTATCACTAAATTAGTAATATTAGTTCATATCTGAAGAAAAAAGGAAACACTCCCACATCATCACAGTTTCCTCTTCAATCACCTGGGCGTCCCGTGAGCTTCCTGCAGATCCACGGAAAATGGGACAAATTCTCTGACAGTAAGTTAAGATGATCAGAGGAAGCAAACGTTAAATAGAGGCACTCTATAGGATTAGAGACAACTATGACATTGCTGTTGCAACCTACAGGTGTAAGGGAGGTGCTTTTTATTGAAAGGAAGAAATGCTCTGAGTTGAAAATTAGTCTTCAGACTCAAAAACCTCCTACCGTAGGTGAAAAGTAATGGCACTTACTGACAAGGTTATTTTCGGACTCTTAAGAGGTAGTGAATCATACGGTCATAAACTCCAAATCATTTCATTCATCAATGACTAATCTTTCTGTTTTCTCCTTAGGTTCTTTACATGACCATAATTCTTCTTTTCTCATCTACTTCTGAATCTCCCTCGAGTGTGGTAACTCTTCTCTCCCCTTTGCATCTGCTTGGCTGTCTTCCTGTTTTTCATAGTCTTCCACTTCTCTGTCCTATTAACTTTCCATGGTTTTTCAGCATAACTCCATTTGAATAGATAATGTTGATAATACAAAAAACACCTGACCCAATATCTGACAGCAAGTTTTTAAGTCAGTGGTGTAGGAGAGTGCACACCAGAGTCACTTTTCAACCTTGAGTTCTCACCTTCCACCATCCCACTCTTCAGTATCTCCATTTCTGGTAGGTTCCTGCACTAAAACTGTCCTTGTCTAGCAACATCTCTTCTGCATACTCACGATGGTGCTGTCCCAGTCTGTGATCAGACATATGTGAGTTGTGGCTATGAGGAGAAAAGCAGATTGGGGGGTTTTCTTCTTAAACCCTTGCTGAATAGTGGGAATGCAAGCCAAGCAGAGTTCTTTAGTCAGCTCAGAGGTAGTGCTCTGAGCACCCACTTCATCGGGAGAAGCCTGCTCTTAAATTCCTTCTGTCATTTTACTGGGATGTGGAATTTTTCACTTACCATATTGCAATATAGCCTCAAAGACTGCTGCCTTTCACCCACTTCATTTTACATAGCTTGTATATCATTACTTCAATCGTATTTCTACAGTTTATAATGTTACAGGATAAAACTACTATACAAGAAAAACCAGTGCAGGTTACAGAATAGTGTAGCAGAAAGCATGTATATCATCAGCACATGCCAAATCAGAAAGGCTGTAGCATCTTTTTGACATATCAGAAATCAAAACTATTTTTTTACTATATCATGCAAATCATGTCAACCATCTTATGCTTTCTCGTAGACTCCATCTGTGAACAAGCAAATCAAACTAATGGTTCACATTTCTATTAGTGACTATGTTATATGCAGCTCATACCAAATCAATACTACTACTAAAAATGTATTTCCTTTAACATCACCAGCACTACAATCTGTATGGAATACCTTTCACTAGCTCCTTCATTCCCACACAGACTACAGTTTCTTTGGAGTTTTACTAGGGCAATTTATGTACAGTATCTTTAAATCTATGCTCAATTTTAGCTCAAGGTAATACAGAGACAGCAACTGTGAGTCCCAGTAAGATCAGCTTATTTTCCATCAAGAGGAATTTGAGGTTATTCCCAAGCAGCAGTTACCGGTTCGGATGCTATCACAGAAAACCATTATGGGAAACAGTACCTGATGTGCTCAGAAGGCTCCTGGTCTTCTCATCTTTTCAGTTATGCCTCATTGTTTATATTGTGTCACTACCCTAATGAGCTTTGGTTGGTCTCTTTAATGATCTTCTGCCCCAGACTAGGGCAGTATTACTTTATCTTTTCAAAAAGCTTGTACTTTTATTTCTACATTTTTGCAATTCCAACGAATAACAAGCTAGATATCAGCTTCAATTAGCTTTAAAAATTCAATACATTGATTTGTCCACTGGCTTTAAAATCTGACAGGTAGTCTTGTAATTTGGGTTGGATTAAAAAAAAGTAAGTCTCTTGCTTTTGCATATCTCTTTCTAACCTTTTAAAAAAATCCTCTATGGAACACTCAGCTCTCTTAGCTTAGGGTTCAGTCTAAGAGCTCTGTTCAAAAGTACAGAATTTACATAGTGTTACATAACACACTGAACGTTACCAGATGTGCTTAAACTGAAAAGTCAACAAATGTGGTGCCTGAATTTCTCTTTTGAAATATTGTATTAGAATTAGAATTTAAGTTTAGGTACTGTAAGCAGCCCTCACACCTTATACCTATTCCATGGCAACTTTCATCTGATCTCCTTCATAATCTGGATAGCTATCCATCAGTCATACTTCATTCTTAAAATTTTTGAGTAAAGAATATATCAGGTACCCTGTTTCCTTCCATTCACTTCAGAACAGAATAACTCTTTTTCTAAAAAACGTCAAATACAAAAATTTTAAATACAGATTTACAGCAATATTCATAGTAAGGATTGTTCAATTTTCTTGTTCATATTAAGCATTATGAAATGTATGTGTTTTCAAAAGTATTAATCAACAGTCAAAATTCTTTAAACTGTTCCAGAAAAACTAAGTATAGTTAACGATTTTATTACTGTGAACAACATACTTTTATTTAGAGTTTTTAGAGGTATGAAAATAAGTAGCTAAAAGTCAATTTGCAACTTCTCCACAAACACTGATTATATCTCACACTAAAATTAATTAATATGTTCTCAACACCACAGGAGCACAATATAATTTGTTGATTATTATGCCGAACTTGATGGCATCCCATAAGATTCTAGTAGTGCAAAAGATGCACAAGAAACATAGTCATCAATAAGACACTGATGCTATCCATTTAGAACTCAGACTTGTGCTCTTTCAAGTCCTTGAAAGCAGCACTTTACCTGCCAAGCCAACCACCTGTGGCTCAGCCACACGTAGCCTCATGGAGTTTTTTAAACAGGTACATTCATGTTCCCCACAATAGTGATCCCTTTCACATAGGAGACAGCTGTTACATGATGTTCAATATCCTTTTAATCCTCTATAGACCTTAGACAGAAGGGTTGACAGAACTGACAGTTTTTATTATAGCTTGCCCTGTACACAATAATCTTCTTTCACCTGGACTACTCTCCCAGAAGTGTTACAGACTTTTTGACTTATATCAAGGATTATTTCTAGTCTTTTTAGGAGTGAAGAAATTATTTTTATGTGGCATGATTCTTATCCTGTGTGAATTCCCTTTTCAAAATATGAAACACCTGTTGTCTGTTTACCTTAATGTCAATGAAACTCCTTTGGGTTCACTTCAGGAAAAATATACTTTACAAGTTCAGTCACAGACATTTTTTCTCCCAAAATGCCTTAATCATCGATGCACATCTTACAAATGGCACTCTGTACAATACATTGTTAACAGCAGGAAAACACATCTACTATTTATTTGGACTGAAAACTTTTAATATTTTTAATAACAACATATAAAAATAATCTATGATAAATTATAATGTAACTAAAATGCATTAATTGGAAATTAAAGAAAGTGTTCTCAGTTAAAAACTACAAACCCAGAAGAAACCCATTTCCTCACTACAGCACCACTGACACTAATGATCAGACCAATAGTGCTAAGGCTTATCTGTCTTGCAATTAAGGCATGCCAACAATTCCACCACAATTAACACAAGAGTGACTTGTGACTTAAACAAGGAACCTTTATGGAGAAGTAGCCTTGGAAAAGGCAGGAACAGCAGAATAAGCTAATGTTTCCCTCCAAAGCTCCAAAGAATTATTTGGTTCTACCTTTACCATCATCCTATCCAGAGAACTGATCTGATATTGATCTAGAATCCAGCCACTGTCAAGGCAGACATCACTCTGCACACAAAGCATCCCCACCATTTCCAAACTCATGATGCAATGGACAGGGGTGTGGGTGGAAGGGAGAAAAGAGGGTAAAAGATCGAGGAGGTTTGTGCAGGCTTTGCTGCTGGTGTCACCTGAAGATTTGACCCTACATTGACTGTATTCTGGAAGCAGATAAAAGCACAAAATACCTCATTGAACTCTGTATTCAAGATAAAAGTTTCAAAAGTTTCTGTTTTCCTTGTTTTCATACTTGTAGAAGAAAAACAAACAAACAACAACAACAAAAAACCCCTAAAAAAGATTCCTGGCTGATACTACAGTTTAGAACTCCAGAGAAAACTCAGAGGTCATTACATTTCTGCTGCGAATCTGATAAAGATGATTCTTCCCATGAGGAGGTAAGTTACTGATCCCAGTCAGCCATCTTTTTCCCAATTTTAAAACTCATAGCCAGAGTATCTTTAGTAAAGCTCAGTCCTGTCAGATGAAGACTCTAGATCATCACCAGACTGCTTAACAGTGCTTTATTTTAACATATGTAGCCCCCAGTGGGACTCAGTTAGACCTTTCATTTGCTTATAATTAAAGTCCACAAACAATTTGTTAAACCAACCCAATGCAAATCTTCCAGAAGTGAGTCCTCAGCACCTGGACTAGTAGAAACAGCTTCAGTGTCCTCACTCTTTCCCTTACCTTAAAAGTGAAGCACATAAATATTTGAGAACCATGTGCCACTCCTCCCATCTTTTCCCTGAGAGATCTACTGCTGTAGAATTTTCTGCTGAATTCTTGCTGTTTCTAACATTTAATATTTTCTCTAGAAATTGCATGTGTACAATGACTGTCTTCCATCCTCTTTTGCAAATAAAGAGGATTGTCTAAGACACCTTAGTCAGTGACACTGCCACTTGTTAATATGCTCAGCCATCAAGACCCAGAAAAAAGGAAATTTGGTGGCTATTTTTCTTATAATTTTCTAGACTGTGTACCATTTATACATTTTTTAGCCTCTGGTTTAATTGCCGATCCTGAGTCAAACCTTGACAACAATTTATAAGGAAAATTAGCTTAATCCTGGCTCAACCAGGACAAGTATGTTGAGTAATAGCCTTAAAACCAGCAAATTTATGTCTGCATATCTATCCGTAGTTGAGGTTTCCCACAGAGATAAGCAAACTTTAAAGAATTTAAGAGTTCACATATCTCTCAAGTTATTTAGGATTATAGGAGTGACACAAGTATTCATTTTCCTTACAAAGCAAATCCCCATTTTTAACAACTTAGCAGTCACTCCAGAATTAGTGTAAAAAAAAGGACTCTGGTTAAAATAACACTACCCAAAGGATCTAAATATGTAAGTATTATATACAAGAATTTTAAAAGACAACCACCTGAACATGTTTTTAAAAGGGTTTGATTTCTAAATGCTACAGCATGGCCTTTCAGGTGGATGTATATTGGCAAAGAAAACTCCATCTACTAGCTAAACAGAGAAAAGGCACTGGCCTGCTAATGTCAATAAGGCTTAGGTGGCAACTAGACTACAATCAATTCACCTATGTTTGCAAAAATAGGACAAACATTTGTTGCTATAAGGAACACCAAAAAAAAAAATCTTGCATTTTAGGTTTTACCCTTACAACCTAAGAAGGAAGAATTTTCATATCCTTTCAAGAAGATTATATAAAAGACAAAGAATTTGTCACATTTCCTCCCATACTGACGCTAATGGCATAAGAATGAATACATTTTCTGGGATGGCTCAGCATTGAAGTGCTGTCTGGAAAATATTAAAAGAAATGGGTTATTTCAGAGAAATGCAGATTAGAGAAATTTTAGGATGAATTTTAAAAAGCATTAATTTGTTGATTCACCATGGTTACATAGATTACTTGTTCTTGAATACATGGCATTGTACTTTGTATATGCTCAAGTTGTTAGACCAACACCACATATAGCAAGCCCAGGACTGTAAATGTGGTGTAACTGAAAGAACATACTTTTCTCATTTCCCAAAGGGGTTGCATTTTCAAAAACCCACTGAAAGGATTTAAATATTCTCTTTTGGTAGATAGTTTCTCTTGCTACAAATGAGCAGATGTCTGCCTTTTGGCAATTCTTTCTTATGTAGTTATTTGAAAACAATTACAGAAAAATGTTAAAATTGAGATATATATATATATATCCAGAAAGATCCAAATACTGTATTCCTTAGACAAGTCACAGAGAGACATTTCAGAAAGCCAGAAAGCCTAGAAATCAGTACAATGCTGCTTCTCTTCCACTCTCCATTAGTACCTCCTCTCTCTACACAAACACACACAGTACACTTCAGCAACTTCCCAATTTTTCCTTCATCCCAGGCTTAGACACTGTGATTTTAGTGTTGCTCTTTTCTAACCCAGAAGCATTAGGGTTTGATGAATACATCTGAAAACTTCCAGAAGCTTCATGCCTCAGGATTTATAGGATACTGTGATACAGCCTATGATACCAACACAATCACATGTATAGCTTCCTAACCAGTGTCTCTTTCCTTAACAGTAGGGTTGCTAATTGTTTTCTCTACTCTATATGAATGCCAAAAGAAGAGTATCTGCACACTCAGACAACTCTTATTATTAAAGCTCTTTTCAGTAAGAATCCTGAGGCTCTCTACGCATACCCTTTTTATCACTGCACAACTCCCCCTTTCCTGAGCACTACTGTTGCTAAAAGCCTCACCATGAAAGAAGTCAACAGGAGAACCTCCCTGATGGTTACTACTGTCAGTCTGCTCCATTTCTGCATCCCTGGCTCCAGGAAATCCTAGCTATTGTTCACCCCATCCTCAACCAGAATCTGATCACAGCCAGATATATTCCAATTTGGAGTTAGTTTACTAGTAAGAGTTTAGACTGTGAGTGCTGCTGCTGCTTTACCAGATCCCTTTTCTGAGTCAGGACTTGCCTGGTCAGCAATTTTCAAAGTAGTTAGCTCACCTGCACCAAGGAATCCTGATACTGGCTTCCATCTTTTAAGTGGCAGAGGAAAGATACTTTGTGTTAGAATCCCACTCTGTCCCCATTTCAGGTATATTCAAGGGCTGTATTTTGTATGAGGGGCTGGATGGGATTAAACATTGCTCAGTCAAGAAGAATACCTAAAGATGCCAGAAACTACACAGGTTCCATCTTCAGTCCATGATGTCTGACTAAAGTTATGCAGTTCAACAAAAAATGTCAATATAAATTAAAACACACACTGTTAATTTGTGTATTAGGTGTATTAGTTGTGTTGCTGATTTGTGTTCCATTACAGACCCTGGGAACTACCAACCTGTCAACCTCACCTCTGTGCCTGGGAAGATCATGCAAACAGATTCTCCTAGAAGAAATGCTAAGGCAGATGGAGGACAGGAAGGTGATTCAGGACAGCCAGCATGGCTTTACCAGGGGCAAATCCTCCTTGACCAACCTAGTGGCTTTCTACAATGGTGTAACTATATCTGTCAACAAGGGAAAAGCAGTGGATGTCATCTATCTGGATTTCTGCAAGGCCTTTGACACAGTCCCTCACAGCATCCTTCTCTCTAAATTGGTGAGATAGGGGTTTGATGGGTGGACTATTCAGTGGATAAGGAGCTGGCTGGATGGTTGCATCCATCTTCATCAATGATATCAACAGTGGCATTGAGAGCACCCTCAGCAAGTTTGCTGATGGCACCAAGCTGGGCAGTGCAGTCGATATGCCAGAGGGATGGGATGCCATCCAGAGGGACCTGGACAAGCTGGAGAAGTGGGCCCAAGTGAACCTCATGAGGTTCAACAAGGCCAAGTTCAGGGTTCTGCACCTGGGCTGGGGCAACCAGAAACACCAATACAGGCTGGGGGAAGACATGCTAGAGAGTAGCCCTGTGGAAAAAGACCTGGGGGTACTAGTGGATCCAAAGCTGGGCATGAGCCACCAATGTGCAACTGCAGCCCAGAGGGCCAACCGCATCCTGGGCTGTATCTAAAGAAGTGTGGCCAGCAGATCAAGAGAAGTGATTCTGCCCCTCTACTCTGCCCTGCTGAGATCTCACCTGGAATACTGTGTCCAGCTCTGGAGCCCCCATCACAAGAAAGATGTAGACCTGCTGGAGCATGTCCAGAGGAGGGCCATGAAAATGATCCAAGGGCTGGAGCACCTCTCTTATGAAGAAAGGCTGAGGGAGTTGGGGTTGTTCAGCCTGAAGAAGAAAAGGCTCTGGGGGGACCTCATAGCAGCCTTCCAGTACCTGAAGGGGGCCTACAGAAAGGCTGGGGAGGGGCTTTTTACAAGAGCACATAGTGATAGGACAAGGGGTAATGGTTTGAAACTGCAGCAGGAGAGATTTAGGTGAGAGATCAGAAGGAAATTCTTTAGTGTGAGGGTAGTGAGACACTGGAACAGGTTGCCCAGAGGAATTGTGAAGGCTCCATCCCTGGGGGTGTTCAAGCCCAGGTTGGATGGGGCTCTGAGCAACCTGGTCTAGTGGGAGGTGTCCCTGCTCATGCAGGGGAGTCGGAACTTTACGGAACTTTAATATTTAAGGTCCCTTCCAACTCTAACCATTTTATGGTTCTACATAACATGAAGCAGTGGAACAGAAGACATCAAATGCAAGTAAAGGGTCTTTAGTTACTTGTAATTCAGTCAATGCAATTTGTTTTTTCTTTGCAAGCCTAAAATAGCAGGATAGAGTTATCCACTCTTTACCTTCCTATTTCACTACGGGCTTGAAATGTACTAGTCACATTATGACTAGAAGCACATTCTTTTCTGCATAATCAGAAGATGGGATATTTTGCCAATCATGAGAGATTTGTCATTCTGCATTAGACAGGAATGAATAGTAAAAGTTCTGTATCTTGTCTTCATCTTGTTAATTCCGTATCCATGACTAGGCTTTTCAGCCCCTTTGAAGACCATGAGCTTTTCAGAGAAACAGGAGTTTGACAGCTATTGCTCAGAGGAAAAAAACCCAGGAAACCAAAAGAAATAAAATCTCCAAATGAATACAAAAAAATAAAAATAAAAAAATTCAGTGTAAATAGGAGCAGAATTCCTGTCTGTATTTTAGAAAAATCTCTCCACAAAGCCATTTTGGTGCTTCACACATGCTAAAATCCAGCAACCAAAATTCTGCGAATCTGTGGTCACGAAACATGACCACCCAAAGTTCTGTCCACAGTTTCAAACAAAAACAATAGAAATACACACAAAATACTATGTAAGTCAATGTAACCCTTCAATTTTTTCAGCAAAGAGGAAGTAGTGACACTGATCTGGCAATATGCTCTACTGATAGCACAGCATGATATTTGCTAAAATATATGTGAGTATGTTTACTCGTGCAACACAAGATGATGTACTAGCATAAACAGTTAACACTGAAGCACAAATGTCAAAACAGATTAAGTACATTATGCGATACATTATTCTTTTTTTATTGTGTTTTTCACTTGCTGATTTGCACAATTCAGTAATTCATAAAAGAGTTTCCCTATCATTAGTGCAAAATACTAATTTTCTAGCATATAATTAAAAATATGCATTAAATTTATACTTTACATTTCATGTTTGTTGCCTTTGTGAAGAGAAAAAATGTTACATGGCCAGACAAAATTCCAGGGTGATTATTTTGAACCTCAATATAGCTCTACACAACCTCCTGACATATTTCTCAACATCAGCCTGGTGAGTGTTCTAAACTATCACCAGCATTTTTCTTCTTAGCATGAAAATATAAAGCTTTTTTTCTGAACAGCTCCTGATAGCACTACCTATTCATATATTTTAAACCAAAGTAATTTCTTCACTGGATGAATCCTATTACTGCCACACCAGTAACATTACACCTGTCCTAATCCTTCTCTAACACACACTTTTTCCATAGCATAAGCCTAAGTCACTTAGTAGAGATAAATCTCAAATAGCTGCAGGTTCCATTGAAAAATTTAAACATCGTTTTGGTTTTAGATTCAGCCGAATAATAATTCAACTATAGTTCACACTACTGCTTTGCAAGAGTGACAGTAATGGTTCAGCATCATTTTTGGAGGAATAAGGGTTATCCTCAACGCATCTCTCTCATTACTACCTGAGTTCACAATACAAACATTACAAATAATTAATAGTTAAAATAATCTTCATGTTTGAAATTAAGAAACTAATCAGGTTTATTTTTAGATTTTGTGATTTAATGTTCCCCTATCTATTAAGATAAAAAAATTCAAGGAGTTCCAGCATTTTCTGTATTCTCACAAATATACTTAAGGTAAAGCGTGGAACACAAACCATCACAACCGGAAGAGTTGAAAATAGTTTAGTCGCCATCCATGAATTTTGTGTGACAAATAGTCTCAAGTATTCCACCTTTTTACATGGTCAGTTCATAACGGCTTATGCTAGTATCTATTAAATATTTTATTAATTTACCATGAATATCAAGTATGACATTACCAACATATTCTTGGAGAAATAAGATTAAATTACTGACTGTACCCTGATGGTGGGGAGAGGATAAGTAAGGGAAAACGTGGATCAAGACAAATGGAGAAAAACAGAAAATCTAACAGTAACTAACGGTAGAAAAACTAACAGTTAAATAACACAAACTTACATTGCTAGGCTCAATTTCTCAAGCCAGACCTAGCCCAAGAGCCCAAGTGCTTCAGAATGCTACAGACAGTGATTCTGGGACCGGCATTTACAGCCCAGAAGACCCACAGTTCTGTTATAAATATACAAATATTGGTTTGCTGATTTTTTAAAAATGCCACATTTCCACTTTTTCCTTTTAAAGGAAAACAGGTATTTGAGTCATATTCCAAAATGCTAATGTTTACTGTTACATTATGTTTTATGGAAATGCACACTTGTGTTGTATTATACAAAATCTTCATATTGATAAATCTTTGATTACTCGACAGACTTATTTCTGCAATATTGTTATAACACAGACGGTCTGAATGTTTCTGTCCGGTTACATACTGCTATTCCTTTAAAACAGGTGGGCTCAGAGCCCAGCCTTACTACCATAGCTTTAAAATGAGTGATGCATCTCCTGCCTCACTAGTCAACAGACAAAAGCACCAAGTCATACCTAAACCAAGTACCATGCACCAACAAGCCATTTTCAAAAATACTACTTTGTAAACCATGACTTCTTGCTAACATAAAACTTGTCTGCATTGTGACTCCAGTGATTAGCATTCATCCTGAAAATGCCAGTTACAGTTTTGAATGAAGAATGTAGTTCCTTACATCAAAGAGCCTAAAACTTCAAGACATCTCCTTGGCAGCGCTGAGAATACAACAGACTCTTAGTGTGTTGCCCAACTCCCATCATTGTTCCTGTCTGCCATCTTTGGGGTTGCAGGCCAGGTAAAAGCAAAGTGTCAAAACCCTTCACTTTGGATCTGGAAGCAGCACAGCTAGGCCAGTGCCTGTAACCACACATCAAAGACTTAGCTCTTCCCATTTCTTATTCTGCCAGTAAATCTAGGCTCAGCATAATGCTGACACATCTACTATTTTCTGTTTGCCCACGGAGGCTGTGGAATACCCATCCTTGGAAATGTTAAAGACCTGGCTGGACACAGCTCAGAGCAAGCTGCTCTAGTCAATGCTGCTCTGAGTTAGAAGACTGGACTTGACAATCTTGTTATGTTCATTCCAATCTCAGTGAGCCTGTAATTCTGCAAGAGATCTCTAAAGTGTCTACTGGAAGATAATTTCCCCTTCCTGCCCTCACTAGAGCTTATCATCACAGCCCCTGAGCTATGCTAACCACAGCTTCACTCTGTGCCAAACAGAATCAACTGCAGACTCAGACAAGGCAAGTTCACACCGTACAAAAGGCTGTGTTTATCCCCCTACATTTACTTAGGGATTCACCATCAACACAGCACTTGAGCATCTCTCACTCTTGGTTGTACTTCCTTCCCCATCAAAGCTATAAGGCAAAGAAATCATAAGGACTAAGACACAGAAAATACTGCAGCAGCTTTTAGTAGGCTATGGCAACCACTTAATCCAAGCTCCCAAGTCAATACCAGGACCATTGTGTTATCCTGCATTCCTGGGTGCTCCACTGGACCATCAAGTTAGATGCTGTTGTCTTTCTTAAATTAACAGGAGTTTTCTGAATTTTTTATTTAAAAGCTACCATGATCAAGAGCAGAACTCTCAATCTGTTCCTCCAATCAAACAAAATTATGGTCCCAAAGAGTCAACAAGAAGTCTCTCTCTAACTTCATTGTATCCTAAAGTGAAATTACAGCAACATTTTTGCTACCTTTACTCATGCTTGTTCTGAAGAGCGAAGGCAACTCAAGAGTTACCTGGACTTTAGACTGAGTCATTTATCATTAGGAAGACTGCTGAGTGTCAGATGAAGAATCCTTGTCACAGGCATTAATATGACAGTAAAAAAAGAAAAGTTCCACTTTTAGACTGCTGTTGGAAGCCTATTGACTAGATATTTTTCAAAGAAAAATAACCTGCAAACAGAATGAGTAAATTTAGAAGTCATTGAGATTCAGAGTTCCTTGATGACATTTTTAAAATCTGTCTTGAGATGAGAATAACATTTTAATAGATAATGTCATATTTAGTCAGTTTTTCTTTTTCATAGCATATCCTTGTCAATAAACACTGACGCACCAGCGTAATTGTATGGATTTTAACACCCGTATGAGAACAAACTTCCTAAAGTTTTTAAAAAACAAACTACATTTTTGCATGCCAAAAGAAACAGTTGTTTTCTAAAACAAAATACCCACAGTACATAGACCCTATAGTATCCCATTTTTTAAATTCTGCTAGATATTGAAGTAATCTCAACATTAAATATCAGCATTATGCCAGATATATATGTAAGACTTTTTTGTTTAGGATGACAGAAGTGTAACTTGTGAGACATTTCACATCTCTAAATATTGCATAAGTTTTATGACCACGACTGTTATACTTCTCTGAACTTTTGAAGATATGCCAAATTGCTTTTAACATTAAAATAATGTCATATTTAGCACTCTTCATTTTAGAAAACTAAGTTGTCTTATTTGCATGGTTCTTTAGACAGAAGTAGAAAGTATGCTTGAAATTACTAATAATGAGGAAAGACTGGGTATCTTTACATCGTTCATAACATTCATTTCATTTGACATTGTTCTCTGCTGCATCTAACTACAGTTGCAATTATTGCAATTAACAGTATGCTCTCACACTAATGAGAAATCCTACAGATTAATTTTTTAAGTATCCCTTAATGCTTCTCCTATCAATTTGATCTCTTGGATCTAAATATCAAAATAGCAATCATCCATGGAGTATCTAGTAGGTTCTGTGTTAGTTTCATAAAGAAAATGAGGTGTAATTTAGCATTTATACATATTGCATCATAACATTAAATAAGCATTTTATTTTACATCTAAATTCTGGGTTAAAAAAATAAATATCTGAAGGTTAATGAATGTTACCAGACCACATTCAAAACACACTGAACAAAAACCAGTTATTTCTACACTGTGATTACCACATGGAATAAGATCATTTAACCCACTCAGATATGTTACCAAACATATCAGAAACAGTATTAACATGAAGGTCTCTTTTTTAGTTAAATAGGAATAAAAAAAGAATATTCATATATATTTATTAGAGAGTAGCATGAAGAAAGTCTTTTCCTGTTGTATGCAACATTTTGAAGACAAGTTCTGCATGGTAGACTCTCACTTCTTGTCTGAATTCAATGTCAGGAACTTTCTTACTCATTTTCTAACACTTTATTAAAAGTTCTTACACTGTTATCTTTGGTATTTACTACCCACTCTAATAAAAGAAATAAGGATCCCTCATGTTGATAACATAGGGTATGTCTGAACACACCAAGTATATGCATATTTGTTTACAACAGCATGAACAAATCAAATGTTTTATTTGTATTGGGACTGGCACAAATCACTCGCTAACAAAAGCATTAATGCTATCCTGAGGCTGCACTCAGCAAAAAAACAGTTTTGAAAATAAACCATCCTGAAGGAAACCTCCACTTTCACCTGTCATATAAAGCATCCACCTGGGTGATGCACACTTACAGAATGAAAGTGAAATTGAAGTGTGACTGTGGTATCTAATAATTCCATTGAGTAACTCTGAAGATACTCAATAATGGGGAATTTGTGAGGGGGAAACAAAACCCTTCCATCTAATTAGACTTTTAAATTATTTCAAAATACGTTATTTCAGTAAATTCCAAATATAGCAATCTCTACATTAAACCACCAGTGGTACAGAGGCTCAGGGATGACAGACCTCAGAGCTTCCCTGTTTTCAGCCAGCATGTTTATAAACAGATCTTCCTGACAGAGCCCACACTGCCAAAGAGCAACTAGAAAGTGATGTACTCCAGAGAAGAACCCTGTATCTCTCTAGCCATCAGTCCCTTCTGAAAGCTGCCTCTAAGTGCTACAGACAATTTTAGAAAGTACTTCCAGTCTGCAGACAGCCCAGCTAGATAAGGGCCAGATTTTGTAACATGCTGCATCAAGTGAGATAATAGTGTATGGAAAAATGAATTTTCAATACATTCAGTGTTATCTTTCAAATACCTGTTTGTGGCTGTTTTCTTTATTCTTTGTTCCAATAATAATACATTATTATTATTATTATTATACATAGCTTAGTTGGTGTAAGACATTCTGTGCTGTGCATACGGAGCTATTATTACTGAAGGAAAGGCACATGGATGTGGATTGACTGTCAGCTCAGGAGCACTTTTTACATTTTTAAATACTTTAATTGTATTGCCCTGGGGCTTAGAAGTGAAACAATGTTACAAGAGCTCACTCCACTTTCCAGTTCTTAGGCATGCTGTTAGATGATCCAGGAAAGGTCAATCTTTGTCTTGTTTTATTTCTGCAGTATGAAGAGATGATAATACTTCTCAAAGGGGCTGTGAGCATCACTGGTCACTTACATATTATGATACCAGTGCTTTGCTTTTTGGTGCATCTACGTTATCACTTTACTTTGGATGAGCGGAGGACCTCAGAAGCCAGTCTCCCGGGAGAGTGTTCCAGCAGCAGTTCTATAAATGCTCCAGCCTGAATCCAGTCTGAGACATCTAACCAGCAAACCAGGAGTGGGCAGACCCTGGGTGCACAGCACCTCCTGTTCCACAGCACAGACCTGCTGGCCAGTCTGTGATGCCTCTGCACCAGCACCCAACTCCAGGGAAAGCACTCAGCATGAACGAGCTCTCTGCACTGCAAGGAACTGCCACTTTCTTGTGATAGTGTTGAAGACGTAGCTAATCTTTTAACCAGACTATACCTTATGCAAACATGTATTAGCATTAGGGCACACTTCATAACACTTAAAATCTCAATACGTTTTCCAGTATTCCTGAAACAAGACCTCTTCTCTGCCAAAATATTTGTATCTCAGAAAGCACCCATCTCCAGACACAGGCTGACGATTTCCTGGACTGAAACTCATTTACCTACGTTCAGTATCTCTGTTTCCAAGCTTTGCAACATAAACTTGTGATTTGTTTTGTTTTTCCTTTTTGATAATTCATGTGGATATTACATGTGTTATCACTAAATAGCTTCACTGCTTCAACATTTTTCTTTTTCCTTACTCCTTTATTTTTATGACAACTGACTGATACCCTACTAAAATTTAAATGAAAAATCAATTTTTGAAAACAGAATTACATTAAAGACAGTTTCACTTTTTGAATGCCAAACAACGTTTTTTCAATTTTGTAATTTCTAGGTATTAAATAGGGTGTTTTCTTAAAAGAAAAATACTGAACGTACAAAGTTATGCCAAAAAGGAAATACTTATAGCTTCTATTAATCTCTAAAAAATGTAACTCAGACTTGTAAACGTAAACATTTGCCACTGAACAGTAAACTTGATTTTGGAGACTGAATATCTGTCTTACCACCTATAAAATAACAGGTCATCAATTTAGACTGACAGTATTTGTTTGTAAGTCCAGAAGAAATGCAAGAGGCGAAGTGTTCTAAACTTTTTGAATTTTTCCTAAGGTCAGCTGCTACGACACTATCGCAAAATCCTAGGTTTACATTCTGCCTGCCATAAAAAACAGCCAACCCTAAAATAAGATATTCTGGTCTATAACACACAACATAATTTAAGCTTGTTTCCAAATATCTTCAATTTACCCTTTCTTTACATTTACTTTCACCTTTTAACATATCAGTCCTAATGTAAACAAACAATTAGATGAATGAACACAGCAGCAAGTTCTTGCTAGTTTTTCCCCGCTCCAGGAAAGCCTGAAAACACAGAAGATGCTTACAGCATGACATGAAGGTCACCAGATCCAAGCCATGGAAGACCCAGGAATCATACGAGCAGCTTTCCACTTGCAGCAAGATCCCTTATCTTGACTGCCCAGCACAACGGCCATTCTGCACTACCACATTAGCAAGAGCAGCATCACTCTGAAAGCTAGTCACAAACCAGTGGTGATTTCACATCTCTCTCTAAAATAAATGCATGCACATCTTAAATGCTGTACAAATCCAGGCAAATACTTATTCAAAATGCTTAGCAAGGAGCATGCAGTCACAGTCTGCATGAGTTCCTCTTTCTAACAAGCTTGCAGGATACCAATACAATTATACTCCCTTCCACAAATGAGTAGGTAACATGCAGATTTCACCAGTGTGAGTTTGTCAAGACTACCAAAAACAAAAAAACAAGGAAAGCTGAAGAACATCATATCCCCAGGTATAAGTCACAGCTTGAAGTATAAAATGTAGGCTGCTGCTAGTTAACAGAAGATACTGACAGAGTGGGACTCCGGAACCCTCAATACTATAGGCTTCTATAGAGATCAAAACTACATGACCCAAAGAAGTGACATCAGACAAGAAATGTTTCTCCCAACAGTCATTTTCTTAAAACCTCTAACTAGGCTTGCCTGCAAATACCCCTACCATGAGATGTTGCCAGGAAGAATTTGGAAGCTGGACAGCTGTTTACCCACAGCTATACATACCTTTCATACCCTTTGTATCTCTTAGATGGGAAAGGAATAGCCAGCATGCAACTCTCATGCAGCCCGTCCTCACAAACTTTATCTGCACTTCCCTAGTTACACTTTGCTGCTTAGTGTTTCTAGGACAGGTAAACAGAAGCTGCAGCCTTCTTTAGTCACTTCTCCAGAACAAAACTGTGGTGCTTCAGTCTCTGCTACACAAAGTAACATATGAAATTATGTCCCAGTGTACAGAAAACACACATCACTTAACAACGCTGAGTACACAAAGACAGAGGTATTTTCCAGAACTTCTAAAATGAGTGAGGTGACTACTGCTCACAGAGGCACAGAACAGACCAAGCATATTCTGTAATGTTAATCCAGCAGGCAAATTACAACCCACTGATTTGTTTACACTATGTGGTATAAAATGATATGTATCTGAATTATAAAGTCAATGTTGTAGTTCTCAAATTTGTATATCATTCTAGTGTATAATAGTTTTATGCTAATCTTTCTATTTTTCAAAGTGTAACTACTTTCAATTATCTGACTATATAAAAAATTCAATTAGTTCAAGTAATGGCTTAGAGAATGAATATTTCTAAGAAATGTAGAAATATTCCACGAACTGTCTGGGTTTTTACCAGGAAAACAAAGATATTATTTCCTTTAAAACTCAAAGGGAGGAAGAGGAAGGAAGAAGCTATCTGTAACATGAAATGTCATTTGCACAGGCACAAATAGTTTGGGTTAATTACTGTTTAGGTATTAGACTATCCCAGTTTTAATCAACAGAGCTCTACTCTGGTGCAGATGTTGACATCTGCAAAAGTTAGTGCTGTTTTACCTCCTCCAGGCATTGCAGCACCTGGAGAAGCCACAGGGAAGGCAACATGGATTCTTCTTGAAATTACTAGAGCAGCTGTCAGCTCTGCAGGGGGTATATACCAACTTGCACCAGACAGCAGCATTGTACAAACCCACACTCTCTCTTCTTAAATACAATCTACAAGCAACACTAAGAAATCTGTAATGAGAACACCACTTACCATATGACAAAAAATATCAGCATTCATTGGACAGATGTACTTAAAGCTTTTAATTTTGTCGCACAGGTTTAGACCTTGATTTGGCACTTGTTTAATTAATATGGCAGATATACCATTAATAAAGTCATACACAGCTCATGGTGACATGATAACTTCTGTCTAGCAGTATAGTATCTTTGATTAAAATACCTGGATTTTAACAGTGATGTTGTTTAAAATGGTAATGAAGAAGGTGAAGAAGTATTTAGTACATTAATTCATTTTTATCCCTTTACCCTCTTTTTGGTAGGTCTACAAACTTTAAGTGAAAAATGAAACACTACTGAGAAGATAATAGTACAAGAACACAATAAACATATACTGGATACTACAGAAAGCTGTTTGCCATTCTCAAGTCCAGTCTCAGAAAAAAAAAGACCAATATGTTATTCGCGTTTGAAAGTACATCCCAGTCACGAGACGGGTCTCACAAACTTATATAAAGCAGGATATAGAGCTGTAAATACAAGAGTATTAGTACAGGCAAAGCACTGCAGCCCTTCCAATGTGAATGCCATACCACGCCATGACACAATCACCAAAAAAAAAAAAAAAAAAAAAAGAAGCAAAAGCTTAAAGTAAGAGATACTTATTAATTGGGAATTTTGTACAACGCTATAATGATAGTAATCACTTCTCCAGGTTAAATTCCTATCCAATTTGTCTGCATGAAAATTAAAGTTCATAGTGACAAACTATGCTGCAGTGGCAGAAAGGAAAAACTGCAAAGCAGTGTTGTCAATCTGGGGCTTCAATTTGCTTTTTAGGCAGTTATTCAAATCCTTCCCAAAGTCCTATTTTCAAAGTACAGGTTCATGGGACAGGTAACTTCATCAGCTTTGTGCCTAGGAATACCTGGAGTAACAGCAATGGAGAAGGACTTATGCTTCCTTTAGCTTCACACTACCAAAATGCTATGAAACAAAGCAAGAGAATACAAGGCTGGGAACTTCAATATTTATCCCAGATCCACTTCACTAACAGCATAGGCAATCATGTCTCGTAATATTTAATAGCATCATCTTGCTGCATATCAGTGCAAGAAGAACAATCTTCCTTGTTCTTACAATAAACAGCTGTTAGCCTCTTCCTAACTCTACATAAAATAATCTCTGATCATTTCCATTGTGATACAATAAATAACCTGCACTTGGAAGCTGAAAGGTGTAATACTAATGCCATGTACTGACATAACGCTGATTTTTTTTTTTTCTTTTTATAATCTACTTCTACAGGAAAAATAAATTTGACTACTGTTTCACGGATGTCTGACTTTGTAGGCATTAAGAGTTTTGAAAATATGTTCTAGTGAGTGAGAGCCATTTCTCAGATGCAGAGCATACTAATGAAACTGATTCTGCAGAGAAGATCAACTTCTATGCTTGATGTCAGTCTATGAACACAATAGATAAAGCTGACAATTGTCAATCTATAGTCAGTCACTTGTTGGTCTCAATCTTTCCTTTCATTCATTCATCTGTGTATTCAGCACACTGAGAACACAAAAACTACATCTCATTTTTACTTTGAAGGAAAGAGCATAAGCTACTCACAGATATTGATCCAGTCTCATTTGAAGATTTTGAATCAAATCCATAAATGAAGAAGAGTAAGAACTCAAAATATGTCCAAGCCAGGGAGATTCTTGGAGATTCCTGAAGGACACGTAATTACTAATGCAGTTTGTAGACTCTCTTTGCTTGTTCTCTCCCATTTGCTTATACTTGTGAAAACCAAGAGGTTCTGGTGTATGAAATTGAGAAGAGATGTCAATGGGTACATAAAAAATGTGTAGGGATAGAATCTGACAGGAACTGAAATCCAAAATTAGTCCAGCTACCCAAGATGATATCCCCTCATGGTGTTTCTAATTCACCTCAACACAAATACAATTACAATGTTAACACTTTTCTTGAGAATTGCAATATACCTAAATGAGTTGCCACCAGAATTCTATTACCTTTCCTAAATTCATGCAAGCAATTTGAATTACAGGCTCAGGCTTGACTGCCATCTTGAAGATACAGTAATAAAATTTGCTCTTCTCACAGTTCCAAAATTTAAGAGGGATTTTAGAATATCCTACCTTCTAAAATTCAGATTTCCAGTATAACCATTCATTCACAGAAGTAGCTCGTATTTTGTCTGCTAGATTTTTTCTGCCATTCAGGCACATGCTACTCCTTCTCCATGAATTCGAAATGCAAGTATTAAAGCAATCTTTCTGATTATTGTTTCATCTGCAAAGGCAAGATTTGGGCTTTGCAATCCCACAGTTAACTAAAGCTAAATTACAGCTGCCCTTCTTTGCTGTGAAGTGGTTTGACCCAGGTGGGATGCTCAGGCTCCAAACATGCACTAAATGAATGGGCAGAGTAGCTAGGGGTATACATGACAGATTCTGAAAAAAAACAACCAAGATGCTAGCTGCAAACAGTTTCTTAAATACCTGACATAGCCAGAGACAAATCAGAGCTGTGCCCTTCCTTCTCCAAAGGTTATCACTATGAACCCACTCACAAAGGAATAAAATTAAGCTTTGCTTTTCCATCTGAAAAAAACCCCCACAAACATAGTTCCACCGGAACCACCATCAGACAATCTGTGTTTAAGCACCAAGTTGTAGAAGTACTAAATTCAAGTGTTTACTCAAAAAGCAGGAAAAGCAGGGATTTGAACTCACATATTCAATATGCTAAATCTCTAAGCTATTAGTTTTCAGCATCAGATAGTTTCTAGCTCCTTCTGTACATCTGGCTTGGTTAACCTGGAGGGACTGGATTAACATGGAATAGGAAGAGACCATTTGAAAACCTACTGTAGAGTTCAGGGTTGAGAAGCTCATTAATTGTAGAGCAGCTTAAGTACTCTGGTGGCCTTTAGGTGCTCTCAGGCTTTAGGAACTTGCAGGGGCAAGTCTTAAGTGACTTTAGTAATCACCCCCAGTGTCTCATAACTATCAGGATTTGCCTGACCTGGTAATCTAAAAGATAACATCACATATTAATAGCCTTCTCAATACAAAAACAGATTAAATAATCAGTCCATTTCTTTGTAAAATATTCTTGACTTTCCAGTAATTTTG
Organism: Hemiprocne comata; assembly: GCA_020745705.1. Classification (NCBI taxonomy): domain Eukaryota; kingdom Metazoa; phylum Chordata; class Aves; order Apodiformes; family Apodidae; genus Hemiprocne; species Hemiprocne comata. The sequence continues at coordinate 13,887,543 of CM036593.1, read as the reverse complement.
AAAAATACTTATATTTCCTTGAACAGATGTACAGCATTTTAAAATCACATTTCCAGATAAAAAAGGTCCAAACAGCTACATCCAAAGATGAAAGCTAGATGCTGCATTCAATAGATGTATCTATTTCTACTTAGCATGATATGAAGCACTTTTAGACAGTGTTTCAGTGCATGGTACATTATTCATTCTGAGAAATGGTTAGCATAGTATTTTACAAATGGAAGAAAATAGCTACTTGCACATACATTTGTGATTCAAAGCCTTCATTTAAGTAATGACACCCATCCATCACAAGCATGCCATGGTGGATGCTTTTTTATAACACTTTGTTACATACAATGAAAGAATCTAAATATCCAACATGTTTATAGCACCTCAGACAGTCCTTCTAGCACATCACCCTGATTCTGATATTGGACAAGCTCCTGATAGAACATCAACCATTCCATCATTAAGATATCTCTGCAGCTTTCAGAAAGTGACAGATGATCTTTCCTTGGAGGCCAGTGCAGCTTGACTGTACTAACGGGTGCCCAACTTGATCTCTAACTCTTAGGTGAGCATGCCTCAGTAAAAAATTACTAAGAACTGATAAAGTATCTTGTTTCCTTGGACACGTAGACAAGAAGCTCAACATGAGCTGGCAATGTGTGCTTGCAGCCCAGAAAGCCAACTGTGTCCTGGGCTGCATCAAAAGAAGTGTGGCCACCAGGTCAAGGGAGGTGATTCTCCCCCTTTACTTGGCTCTCATGAGACCCCACCTGGAGTACTGTGTCCAATTCTGGAGCCTCCAACATAAGAAAGACACGGAGCTCCTGTAGTGACTCCAGAGGAGGGCTGCAAAGATGATCCGAGGGCTGGAGCACCTCTCCTGTGAAGACAGGCTCAGAGAGTTGGGGTTATTCAGCCTGGAGAAGAGAAGACTCCAGGGATATCTCATAACAGCCTTCCAGTACCTGAAGGGGGCCTACAGGAAAGCTGGAGAGGGACTTTTTACAAGGGCTTGTAGTGAGAGGACAAGAGGTAATGGATTAAAACTGGAAGAGGGGAGATTTAGGTGAGACATTAGGAAGAAATTCTGTAGTGTGAGGGTGGTGAGACACTGGAACAGGTTGCCCAGGGAAGTTGTGAATGCCCCATCCCTGGAAGTGTTCAACACCAGGCTGGATGGGGCTCTGAGCAACCTGATCTAGTGGGACATGTCCCTGCCCATGCAGGGGGTTTGGAACTACATGATCTTTAAGGTCCCTTCCAACCCAGACCATTCCATGATTCTATGATGATTCCTTGACAGCACTATAGAAGGCATTTAAGGAATAAAGAAAACCCAATTGTTGCATGTTTATATTAACTCATAATAGTAAAGCTGGTACAAAATACTGTTTCATAGACCATGCAGGTTTTACACACATCCATGTAAGTGTCTTTTAGCTTTGAGGCACAGATAAAACATGCTAGTATGATCTGAATTACTGCGGTGTTCTTGTTAAAAACCACCATCTGTCAGAGATTATCCTATTTTACACAGAGGGAACATGCATTAATTATTAATCCTACTCCTCACAGAAATGTACTCATACAAGATCAGGACTGTGACAGGAGTATTAGTGTTCCTAGTATGTAGTCTCTTGAAACAACTCACAATTGATCCCTTGAGTACTTCCAGCAAACGAGCTGCTTCAGGGCAGGACACTGGCTACATGGCAGGACATCATCACACAAGAAGCAACAGCTGAGTTCCCAGGACCCGAGTGTATTTTCATGAGCCAATGTAAATACTACATACAGTATGGGCATCACATCTGCATACTTAAGCACTGTGGCCCCCGTGCTGTGCATACACTGAAGCACACGTTCACATTTAAGCATATGAATTTGTCTACATTTAAACTGAAATGCAAGAGTAAGAGCTTCTTCAGTGTTGGCCAAAGTATTTTGACACTTTGCTGAGTCTTCCATGTGTGCTGAGGGAAGGAATTCAGAGCTGTAAATACCACACTGGTGTGGCAGATTTAATTCATCCACAATGAGAGCCTGATGACAGGAAAAATAAGAAGATACGGAAATCTCTTCATAGATCTTAGTGACAGACTATGGAAAAGCACAATTCTTCCCCAAAAGTTCCCTAATCACATATCATTTTCTAGGGAAGCTGGTAGAGATCACATTTCTGCTCTAAGACAGTTTTACTTATTTAGTATTGTTTGACTGTACATTGCCATATATTGCCTTCAATTAGAATTTCATTACCACTGAGCTTGTTTCCTTAGTCCGTGGCAAACTGACCAAAGCATTTTTCAAACTTCCTGAAAATTTTAGTATTTCAATAAGGCATAACTTAGAGAAAGACTATTGAGCAAAGGAATTGGGGGGAGGGGGAAATTCTATACCATATAAAAGTAGCTGATATGAGACAGCAACTCTCAGTCCTAGGCTGTATATAGTGCAACAGATGCCAGAACCTCTATCTTGATATGAAGAACAAAACTAGAAGTATATTCTTGATTCCCCAAACAAGAAGAAAGATATGTCAGAACATGGAGGACTCTTCTGGATAAATAGAAATTATACTAATGTCCATAAACCTCAAAACTTTGAGGTAGTTTCTATTTTTAAGGTAATTTTCTATGTTACAATGTCAGAACCTCCATGGGCAAAAAAAAAAAAAAAGGGATTAAAAAAATCTTTTTTTAGAAAGAAAATGCTCCACTGAAAAGCTGCATAAGCTGCCAAGCATGAAGGAATAGTACTCCAGTTGGAATTCATTACAGAGACAGCATAGGATAGCTGATCCAGCTTTTTATTTACTGTAGAGGCAGAAATGGCATGAACGTCTTTCTATGTAGACCTAGAAAAATATCTTGACCCTGAAGTCAAGGATCAGAATATTAACAACCCTGCCAAAAAGAAATAGGTTATTTGTTTCTTTAATTTAGTGAGATTTGGCACTAGCTTATGTATTTTTCCCCAGAGAAGAGGAACTATTTATATTCTTCAGAATACAGATCATAATTGTTAATTTTCAGTAGCCCTGCATAAAGAAATAGTCGGTTTATTATTTTGAAAAAAGAGGGCCACAGTTTTCAGTTTGGTAAGGAGATACAATCTTGGGTAATGCCATTTTAAGTCTTCTGGTAGGTGGAACTTTGAAGAGAATGTTCTTTTTTCAAGTAACAAAATGTCCATGTCTCTGAGAGTCATGCACTGTGACAAGCAGGAAGGGGCATGCAAGTCTCACATTAAAAGTTCACCTTCATCAAGTGAAGCGTAACTAAGACTTCTCCCATTCTTACATAGTTCCCTTTTTCCCTGGATAAAGTCATAGCACAAAGCATCAAGTGCTGCCAATTGTGAGAATGTAAAAATAACTAGTGCCTTGTCCTGTCTGCCAGCACTCCTAAAAAAGGATTGTACTCATGCTTACACCACCATCCAAGTAGCATGCACACTCAGCTGCACTTACATCACATAGTATCAGGTTACATCACATAGTATCACATAGCTCAGGTTATATTTCAAGGTCAGATTAGGTTGCCTCCATCTGTCAGGAGTTATGAGAACCTGTTGAAGGACCTTCCCAGGGCTCTGGTCTGGGAACTGAGGAAAACCTCAGTTCAGAGGTTTAAGGTGACTATGAGGCAGGAGAGCGACTCAACTATTATGTAGTTTTTGACCCATTGTAAATGACCAGGTCCTAATCTGCTACCCTGGCAGTCAGACCTGGACATCAGCTTTCAGACTCCTCTGCTGAGCACTTCAACCACTCAGCCAGCCAAAGACTGAAGGAGAGAAGTTAAGATCAGTCAGGCAAGTTGCAACCTTTCCAACAGCTACTCCATAAGGAAAGCAAGAAAGATTACATTACAAGGACTTGACTCAGTGCCTCTTAAGTAGTGGAGAAAAAAAAAAACAAGCCAAGGAAACAAAAGGGGACAAAACTAGCTGTTTAACACTAAAAAAAGCTCACTCTTCTCACTCTTCCCTCCTATCTCTCCATCAGGATATCTGAAACTGGTCATAAGGGTGAGGGGGAAGAAATCCATCAAATGAATGAGCTGAGATCACTCCCGTTCTTGAAAATGTAGGAAAAGATCTAACCTCCCTTGCTGTGTTAAAACAGATGTGTCACATGCAGAACAGAATTATCATTATTTTTCCAGTAAACCTAAGAAATCATATATAAATGACACCGAAAGTAATACAATAATTAATGCAATTTATTCTTAATTGTCAGTCTATAGTTTGCCAGGCATTTATATGCAAGCAGTTTTGGAGATGTCACACTTATGCATTACTGAAAGAGCTTGTTTGAGTCATCAGGTATATGAAAAACATTTTATTTTTATGATCAAATTGAAATTCTGGCTCATTGCTGGCAACGGTAGAATAATAGAATCATTAAGGTTGGAAAAGACCTTGAAGATCATCAAGTCCAACCGTCAGCCCTAAACCCCCATGACAACTAAACCATCTCCCAAAGCACCACATCTACTGATTGTTTGAACACGTCCAGGGATCGTGCCTCCACCACCTTCCTGGGCAGCCTGTCCCAATGCCTGATCCCTCTCTCTTTCTGTGAAGAAATTCTTCCTAATATCCAACCTGAACCTCCCCTGATGCAATTTGACCCCATTTCCTCTTGTCCTATCACTAGTCACTAGGGAGAAGAGGCCAACACCCACCTCACTATAACCTCTTCTCAGGTAGTTGTAGAGAGCAATGAGGTCTCCCCTCAGCTGCCTCCTTCTCCAGGCTGAACAGCCCAAGATCCTTCAGTCTCTCCTTGTAGGGACCTTTTCTCCAGACCCCTAATCAGCCTAGCTTGCCCTTCTTTGCACCCTCTCCAGCACCTCGATGCCCTTCCTATACTGCTGCACCCAAAACTGCACACAGTACTCCAGAAGTTCCTCATAGTCTCCCAACTATCCATCCTGACCTCCCCACTCCTTCCAAAACCAATACGATGAGTGGCTCTAAACGTTTATGACTGACTCCTAAAAACAGTGTGCAAGGATTGCAGCAGGGTTTCCAGAAATTCTTAATAAGACCAAGCTGTTTCTTTCAAATGAAACTTATGTGGGTTAAATATTAGTGCACCCAAGCAATAATAAGGCATTAAATATTGACTTAGCTCTTCAATATCTAGAACTGACAGAAGTGGAGGGTGACAGGAAGAAAATTTTTAAACAATCAGATTTTTTTAGAGTATTCCCACAAAGTATTGCCAAAATCCATATTAATTGGTGACCTACTCATATTGCAATTATTATGCTTGTCAGCAAACCTCTAAAAAGAGCAACCACCATACGATAAACAGGAGCCATTCCATGAAGCCAGTCCATTAAGTACTGCACATTTTTCCACCATTACCCATCAAGTGGATAATAAATGAGCTAGAATATCTAGAGATGCACTTAGAACTACCAAACTCCTGAAAAATACCCCAACTATTACTTTAAATGCCTCTCCTTCAGGAACAGAAACTCAGAAAGACATCTGCAGGCGCTTCACTTTTTCTTATCAATTTGCATATTTCCAATTAAAAGCTGAAGACTTTGACATAGGACAGCACACTGCTTTGTAATTTTGTGATTACATAGCTGTTTTTCATTAGTTTTAAAGAAATGGCATCAGAAATTTTTTATTTTGAAAAACATGCATAATATATATCGGAACACAGACACCAAACATGGTTGTTTTCTTTATGTTTCATCATCATTTGGGTGTTATTCCCACTCTTTCAATAGCTTTGTTAAAATCCCCTTTGTAACTGCAAAAAACCCCAAAAATTCATGCAGCTCATTCATTCAAGAAAAAAAAAAAAAGGGTGAAATTTTTGTATTGTCACAAAAATTTACATAATATCTATGCAGTTCAAATCTTGGTGATGCAGTACAGATATGTATTTTAGCAATGGTCACAGACAGCTCCTTCAGAATGCTGTTCACACTTATTCCCTCACAAGTGAATTCTCACAGAAACAGGATAATCAAGTTTTTCTGCATTTCACTGATGCAATATATATAACAAGAACTGGAGAAACAGATTCCATTTGCAAGCTATCTTGCAATTAAGAAAAATACTTCAAAATTCAATTAAAAAACATTTTCTGCAAAAGAATATCTGAAAAGTCAGTATAACTAAAATAAGGAAACACTTTCTCCATTTTCATTTTTTTATATACTATAACATAGAAATTAAGAATTTAATTTTTTAAAAAATCAGAGTGTATCATTCCATTAGGATTATGTTTCAATGAAGTTTCACTGAGTTCTAAAATAGAAAGAAAACTCTTCCATCACCAGAATTTTGTCCTTCAGGGAAACTTACAATTGCACTTACAATTTTGGTAATACTGAGATATCACAAGCAAACAGATTCTTACTTTGTTACAGACTTATTTAATCAAGTTCCACCAGCTCATTCTTTTCATGTAATAGTAGCTCTGATGTTTTTCTAAATGGCACGTCTCAAAATTTTCTTTATTAGTATTTAAACATTAAAAGCTGTTGAATTCTCAGCAATTTTGAAAATCTGGTCATTAGCCACTTACCTAGAATTGGAATTTTAAAAGGAGCTTAAAGTGCCCTATCTATACACAACTGCAAATTGCAGACTAAGCTCCCTGTAGGAACTTTTGAAAATCCCAGCCTAAGGATGGGAAAAAAAAAACCTCCAAAAAAACACAGCGCTTACCTTTCTGAAAATATGTAACCTAACCTGCAGCCCCAAAAGCACACTTTTTTCTGATTCTAACAAAGTGAAATAAGGAGCACCTGTGCCAACTTCAACACATTATGTAACCTTTTCGCCTTCTGCAATCATTAAGCCTCAGCAGCTACTTTGATTTTACCAGGGTCCATTTTTCAGAGTCAAAGATGCATTCCATCTTATACACTGGCAACAGTATCTTAACCTTGCTCCAGAAGCTTTTTTTCTACTTATCAATTTAAGAATTTATAGTAATCAAACATCTCTTTACCTGTCCCTTCCACCAATCAGCCTCCAAAATGTCAGCAAAGAAACCTGAAAATGTCCCTTAATAAAAGTAACTAAACCAGAGCTCCCTTTTTGGAGGAGGACTGCCATTTTCATTATGGAAATAGTGAAAAAAATACCAATTTGATTTTTTTTTTGTAGTTAGAAGACATTTGCAGATCCAATTCCAGCTGATAATGGACACGAAGCAGCAGATTTTGGTTTTTAGTCTCTTAAGTGCTGTTTTTTAATTTTTCCTTTTTTTTCTGAAGATATAACTATATTTAGATTGCAATTCAAAGCACAGCTCTAGTTTACAGTACATAAAGATGCATCTGAAACACAAAGTACTCAATCAGAAACAGGAAAGCACATCCCATCCTACAGTGGTGACATGAGTTATTTGCATAGTTGCCACAAAAGTAATAATTACACTGTAACTCAATGGGAACAATGGTAATTTCACAGTAGCTCATGTTGTTGTTATCATCCTATATCCTGATAACTGTGAAATTAATTTGTGGCACCACTGTATGTGTCAGCTTTAAGCTGTTCCCTAGGTAACATTACGCTACCATAGAGAAGGAATGCTTGGCAGTAAAATGGGTAGCAGCAGATTGATTATACAAAAAGAATCTTCCCTCTACACACAAATAACTTGGCAATCAGAGAAGATGATGAAAAAAATCCTCGCCGCTGCTTTTTTTCAAAAGCAAAAAGAAAAATAGAAATTAAGAGTTAATGTTATTTACTGACCATTTTCCATACACTGCAAGAATGCAAAGGTAAAACAAAATGAGCAAACTATCAGATGTTATTTAGTGCCACTGACCCATCTTGGCTGCAGCCAAGATGTAGCATAAAAATGCTGAAAATTTCTTTTTCCTTTTTCTGGTAATTTCCCACATTAACCACTAAATGGTAATTTTAAATATAAAAGCAAATATACAGCACTAAGACATATTTAGGAGGGAAACAATAAAGTAGGTTATGCTTTCACGAATAATTCTCACTTCATCTGAGAGGTGCAGTCCTTTCATCTCCTGAACACTCAAAACTTACTCCTCAATACTACTACTACCACCACCAAAAAGGAGTTCCACACTAAAAAAAAGAGATGGCAGTGCCACACAGTGCTTGGAAGTGCTTACAAATTTACTGGTGAAAATTTACTGCCACAACAATTGAAGATCTCGTAAACATTAAATCATGGAATTTAAGGAGGGAACTTATTACTGATTGGTAACAATAAACAAAACACTGAGTTTAAAACTTTCAGTCATCCTGCTTCGTGCAGCAGTATGTACAAGGCTTTGGGTTAAAGAAATGCACTATTCATTTTTATAGGATATGGATACTTATTTAATTTTTAATCCATGTCTGTTGACATAACTTTAAAAACATCCTCTAATGCCTTGTTTTCTCACTGTATGTTTGTCTGTAAGAAAACAGTTGGAAAAAAAAAAAAACCACCACAGCATGTTATATACACAGACTCACTAGTGCAGCTGGAGTTCTGTTACTGAAAAAGCAGCAGCATCTCAGTGTCAGTGCTAGTCATCAAAGTAAACCTAGGTGTTGAGCAGATATTCAGATTCAGGATATCCAGGGACAAGCATGTTTTATCACTCTTAGTTTTGATCTTTATCTCTGACTGATCCACCTTCTGTGATTGCTACCAGAAGATACTGTCCCCAAAACCCCTGACAGGTGATGCTCAACTGCAGGCTTTTGTTAATCTAACAGAGTTTTCAGAGCTCTAAAAGCAGCTGCAGGAGCCTACAGCCGGTTGGACAGTCCCAATGAGTATTCTTCATTAAATATTGGCACTACTATGCCAAATTATGTCACTGCTGAGAGGAAAATTTTGACTGCCCTATCCTCAATTATTCATTGGAAAAGCACTCTGATCATTGCCACCACCAGCCCAGGAATTCAACCTATATCCTTGCCAAATCAGCATGCCCCCTCATCCACTCAACACTCACTCTTCTTCCACTCCCCACTGTGAGAGCTAATTCTGATGCACACGGACTCTTAAATGCAGGTAACATACACAACCCGCATTCGCAGTCAGCAGGCTCACTGTATCACTGCATGGAGAATCTGCTGGTGTTCTTGATGCTGGTGGGCATTACTAAGGGATATCACTATTCATTGATCCCCTTTTTCAGTCCCATTAATAACTGTCCGCAGTTTGCTTTGCTACACCAGTGCAAAGCCTTGATGCTCAGCTAAGTCAGTGGTCTTTTTTTTTTTCCACATACCTGACACTACTTCTGTCTGAAGGACCATGGGCCAAACCTGATGGTTGCCTTTTTAACCCCTGTCCATCTCCTCTGTTCTTTATTTTCTTTCATATACTCTTAAGGTGTCAGTTTTTAAACAACTCCAATCAGTTGAAACAAACACCTTCTGAAACAAAAAATGCTGCCAGGGACAACAACCTTCCATTTGCTGGATCAGTGCTGCCAAAGGCACTCAGAAATGCTTCAAGAACAGTGGATGTCTAAAGATCTTTGGAAAGCTTAAGATGCTAGTAGCAATTGCTATTTTTACTGTAAGCCCAAACTTACTACCACAGAGAGAATGTCTGTGACCAAGAAGTGTCAGACACTTTTTTTGGAAGGCTGGCTGAAAAATGCCTGAGATGAGGAAATTTACCTTTATAATCATTAAATCAAACCAGGCCCAGTGCAGCTGATATTTTTACATATGATAGCATTCAATAACCTGTTTGAGGCTAACTGAGCTGTCTGTGGTTCACAAAAAGAAATCTCAACATTGTTTTTAGGATGCACTGGTAAACTCTGTACTGAGATTGCTAACAAGGCTGAAGATTACCTCCTTCACTATTTGCTAATACTCCAAAATTGGTGACTTTTCCTCTCACATTGGAAACATGCTGAGGTATACTGAGCAGCAGTAAAGCCACTCCCATGCTATTTTAAATGAATATATTTTGCGGAGGGCTGTTCAAAGTTGCAAAGAATATTAATGTATCTTTAGGAGAGCTGAGGTGGGTTGAATGCCACAGTACATCAGTGATATCTAGTGACCTGGGAAATGGCTTCAAAGTGATGTGAAAATGAGTCAAAAATGAAATAAAGCACAAAAATTCTACGAGATTCCTATCCAACCTCCCAGGTCTCAACAATGAAGTCACTACCAAACAGGACACACCGCCAGCTCTGGTTCCTCCCAGCTGCAAACTGCTGATACATTAACTAGCTCTCTGGGCTTCAAAAAAGAAATGAAACAGTGTGTTGATATTATACAAATATTTTCATTCAGGATTTTTTTGAGGAAAAAAATTACATCATTTGACCAAATTAATGGAGTAATTCTTCCTGATTTCCTAAGATTTAGAAGGGTCTTGGAAAAAGAGTCTACATGGCCTCTAAACATACAGAAATTATATTCGATTACTAAGGCTACAATGCCGTAAACATAGCATCTACAGAAAAATTTGTTCAAATTTCTCTAGAATACCATCGTATCTCAAAATTAAGACATAAAATCCTTGTAATTAAATTACATCAAATACATTCCGTAAGACAATGGTCGCATACATTCAGTGAGAGTTATTAGTCAGCACACGAAGCCTTAGAATAACTCCCACTGCACTTCCAGCCAACTGTAAGCTTGACATATCACCTTGGAAGAATGCCACATCTCCTGCTGTGCTAAACTCACTGAAACAAACAGGAAAGCAGCATTGCTGTGTTACATCCCTGCTTTACTGTTGTGTAATTGGACTACGCTATAGGAACAGCACTTTATATTAGAAATATTGAGTTACCATTATCAATTTGTGGCTTCACACTCTCAGCACAAGAGCAATGAATTTTTGTCTTACGTCAAGAATTAAACTAGCATGGTAGAGAAGAAAATATTAAGATAAGTTACATTTCAAAGCTCTGTTTGCAGTTATAGTATTAGGACAAAATAAATTTTAGATGTCATTCCATTGTTACACTAGCAAGAGATAGAATGTTTAGCAACACCAATAGCAAAAGATCAGTCAGGTCTTTTCAATTTAGGGATAAAGTACACACTCATCCAGCACACCCAAGTAGAATAAAAGAATTCAAATTGATCACAGAAGCAGGGATTACAGGGCGATACTTTTGCACTTACTGAAATATATCTAATTCAACTAGGAAACAGAACAAAATATTTATGCTGTATAGTCCCTACTGGCGAAATGTCTTCCTGTATTAGAAAAGGAACATAAGGTATTTCATCTGCAACTGGGTGAACGGATGTTCTGGTTTGAGCCAGGGTGAAGCAAACTTTCTCTTTGCTGATTTTTTTTCTTTCCGTGGACTTTTATTTTAGCAGTGCCAGTGGACTGATAATAACCAAGGTCACTTCTGACTGTCTGCAGCCTCCCCCCCTACAGGGGAGCAGATTAGACTGAAGGCAGGATCAGCAAATCAGAATATTCCCTTCTCATATTTTCTCTGGCTTTTGGCATAGGTTAAGACATCACGGAAGTCAAGTCTTTCGTTTCCTTTTTCTCTCACTTTTCTGCTTACTGTCGCTTCTATCATCCTCTCTTTGGCTCTCTTTTTTTTTTTTTTTTTTTCCTTTTTTTTTTTTTTTTTTCTTCCCAGCCTACACCCGAGGGCCCCGTCCGTGCTCCCGGACACTCCCCCCTTCAGCTGGAGCCACCAGGGAGAAGAGTTGCTGTGCGAGTCGCTGGGGGAGGAGGGAGGGGATCGGGTGTTGCACATCCCTTTACAAATATATATATATTCCCTTATCACTAATAATTAAAATCAATCTGTTTCACTTTTCAACCCAGAAAGCCTCTCTTTCTCATTTTTCTCCCTCTTTCCCTACCTTGGGGGAGGGGGGGGTGAATCAAAAGCGTTATTGTTATTGGTTTGACTGCCAACCCAGAGCCAAATCGTGACAACAGAGGTCCTCTCCCTTCTCCTGCAGTATTAACCAGCCTGTCCCAATAATTTTGGCCATGGAAGAATTTATCCCTAGAACAGCTACATTCTAATAGTGGAAGATTCCCTAGAATTTCTGTATTTGCATGAGGAAGCAGTGTTGCCTAGCAGTAGGGGGGTCTCTCCAGCAAGACAAAAAGACCTGATATAGCCCTTCCTGAAATACAGATACTGTCTACTTCAGCCTAGTTCTAACCTAGTCCTGTAGGCTTGACCAACCAACATGGACATGCATGTCCCTGCAGCTTCCATGTCATGGCTGCCTATGCTGGATATCCTAGAAACAGCACAGCAGTGCTCACCTGCCACAAGCAGGACTCACAGCAGCAGCTCATCCCCCTGCCCACAGACGAGCTGCCTCATTGCCTTTGCACAAACGTTGATTGAGTCAGTGAGGATGTTGCAGAGGCACCCTGCACAGGCAACCCATGGCTAAACATATGACTCTACATACGAGCCACTTAAGCTTGTCCACATCTACCCAAAAAAACAAAAAGGAAGTTATGCCAGATGCTGATAACAGTAGGCTGGAAGATCCATTCAAGAAATGGGACCCTCAGCTCTGTTTTGGCTACTGCAGCCACATGGCAGTACTCAGGCTTAGCCATGCATCAAAGCTCTCCTTAGTGGAAAACAATCAATAAGGCCAGAATCTCTCTTAAATACATAACAATTCCTATTTAAGTATTTTAAACATCCCTGTATAGTCCTTTAATTATAGAGGGAACAATTCCCACCCCAATTAATTATTTTATCTGAGAAGAAATCGCAAGAGAATACACTTCAGGATGAAAGAGCGTTAACAACAGGAGCAGTTGCCATGCAACTACCTTTGCAAAGGGAAGGCTGAGGTGTGGCCCCTGTGAGGCACAGCCCAACATCCAACAGCCACCCATGAGCCACACAAGATGCTGCAGGTCCCTTGGAACCACACCTGTTTCACACATGCTCAAGTGCATTTCCTGTTCACTAGGAAAAACACAGGTAAGTAGGAAGAAGCACTCAGTAAGCTCCTATATGGTCAAACAGAAAGACATGCCAAGTAGGAGAAAAAAGAAAGTATGTGGAAAATTATTTGATAAATATATCTTTTACTATAATAAAAATAATCCTCAAAGTATGTATGTTTTCTTACCTTTTAGTAATACTGTCAGATACTGATCAAAACTATATTTTTACATTACCAAATACAAAGCAAGTGCTTGGTTAATACTAATTAACACTGACAAATATGGAAAAAACCTTCAGCAGGTAAAACAGCACTAATAACAATATTAGCAGTATTGAACAATACCATCAAACACTACTATTGAATAGTAGTAATAAAAGTAGTATTATAAATAGAGTAATAGTGATTACTTTATTAAATAAAATTATTAAATATAGTAATCATAACCAATATGTTTAAAGTACAGTAATATTAGAAATTTATATACTATTCATAAATATTAAAAAAGAAGTACTATTTCTAAATATTTTGCAAAAACTGACGCTTTAAAAGATTATTGTACTGTAATGATGTCAGATTGCAAATCAATTTCTTACGTAAGTATTTAGATAAAAATCAAATTACAGTTCTTTCCTTTACATTCTGTTTCACACACAGATCCATTATTAGAACTCATTTGAATGGGTCTAAATACTATACTGATATTTAGAAATGTTCAGGGTTTATTTTATACAAGATTTTTTTTTTTTCTGAAAAAATAAATAAAAATTTAAAAATTGAAGTTCAGTATTGGACCAAGCCAGAACTAAATGTTCCAGACTGGTTGAACAAGCTAAATACAAATAAATCAAAACTCACTGCAAATGCCTGCTCCACAAAGAATTTTGTCACTGCCAATATTTGCTGCACATCACAAAGCATGTCCTAGATAAGCAATACTGGGCATTCAAGACAGAAGGAAATGCTTCTCAAGAATATTTAGTTTGTTCCTTGAGTCTCCACAACACCTCTTCTGTTAGCCTCCCTCTGTAAGCAGCTTCCTTTGGACAAATTGTTACCTGAAATCTTAACATCTCTCAGTCCTAGAGGTGCTAAAATTTAGCAGCCCTGCCTAAGGCACTAGCTGTGAAAGTCTCTGGATGGTACCCTGAAAGACCTAAAGTGATCCAGGGCTTAAACAACTGCCCACCAACTTTTCAACAAAAAACTCAAATGAAAGATTTTCCTGTAAAGTATATATGTCCCTCAGAAATTAGGATGGAAAATGGTTACTGCAAAATTTTGTAGCCAGATAGCTAAATGTGTAGTACTGATTCTAGTTTATCTTTTTAACTGATTTACTGAAAAAGTGTAATGCACATTAGAGTCTTATTTTCAATAAACAGGTTGATTCCATTGGAACATTAAACTTAAATAATCTTTTCTTGCTCTCCCAAATAGCCTCAAGTAAATAAACATGATTAAATTCAGAAGGGGAAGGGCAGATTGATTTTGACGGCAGTTATCTAAGGGCACAGTTGGACCCACAGTTTAACCTCTGAAACACCCTCACCTCAATATAAAAAAAAAACTTGTAGGAAAATGGATATATATCCTTACATCCAGAAACACAACAGGCAGTATAAGATAGTTGGGAATCTTGGGAAGTAGCAATAAAAGTGTAGCCACTAACATTCATTATAACCGAACAGTTTTAAACACACAATCAACAGGAAAGATGATGATCTGGCCACAATGAATATACAATGCAAACACACACACTACCTAACCCAATAAAGCAGGTTTCAACGAAGACTATATTCTTCCTCAATCCTCTAGCTTTGCTTTGTATCCTGAATTCCAAGGAAAACATACTCAGAGATGCTTGTGGCAATACAAAGCCCACTGACTTCAAAGGACACCATGAAGGAGGGAAGAAAGATTACACTTTTTGAGGCTTTTGAGAATTAGAGTAAATGTCTGAAAAGAAACAAGAACAGGTATATTTAAAACAGCATTTGTAAAGACAGACTAGTTTCTGGCTGTATGCAAAACAGAAGTTATGGTAGGAAAATAGGTTTCTTGAATACGTGTGGAATGAGGTACTGTCAACAGGCTGGCTACTGTGGACATTAAATTCATGACTTACAAATAAAACAGCATGAGCTTTGACAGCTTGAACTAAAACATCTGACTTCTTTGCCAAAGCTGTTACACACCCAGCTTCTCTGTATGTCCCAGACTTTTGTTACAGTCTTAAATGGTGTAAGCCATCCTTTAAACTAAACCACCCAAAGCCCTGGAACATAAAATGAAATATCAATACCCTACAGAAAGCCGTGGCTCATGGCTAGACCACCAGAGAATTTCCTTCACTCAGTTCCAAAGTTTTTTTTTTAATTTAATGAACTAGAACCTTTTTCAAAGTGTATATGCTGATGAAACTAAGATATTCATATGCCTGCTAGTCCATATTGTATATATATCATCTCTAGCAACCCAGAGCATTTTTTCCTGTTAATGGTTGCAAAAAACAAATTTCAGAAATACTTTAAAACCTTGTATTTTCAACAGTAACAAAGGGGAAAACCATAGAGTGAACTCAAGAACCTGTAGCACAATTTTCTACTCTAAAAGTTTGCAGACAAGTGGCTATTAGTCAGTGAAAGGTACGACACTGCACCCACTGCATGCCATCTTTGGAGTCTTTGTGGTAAGCCATCTGCCACAGCAGTTTTCAAAATCTCTTTCACCACCAACATCAGACAACACCTCCCGCAGTTTGCTAAAAAGCAAAATTTTGACTGTTATCCAATTCTTTAAATCATAAAACTAAATGGTTCAAAAGCAGAAACACACTTCCCTGCCTTTAAGTTGGTTTTTTTTAATTCTCTGATCCCCTCTGAAATATTTTTGAGAATGGTAAACGTGAATACAGGAACCACGTGTTTACCATACACAGAACAGACCTGAAGCATCATTCAGTCACTGTAATACATACAAGAAAGAATATGAAAAACATGCATGATTTTACTGAACTATTCATGTAAGATCTTGCCTGAAGCACACTTCAGTATATTGACAAAAGTATTAATTGCAATGCAGTTACCAAACCCATGAATATTTTTTTGATATTTTGGTTGCTATTTTGCTAACAACACTTTTGTTATAGATCCATATATTGTTTATATACACTACAAGCTATATTTCAGTCCTCTGATATAAAGTAACTGTGAAGCTACATTGCCAATCAGAACCACAAAAAAAATTCATCTTTTACATCTGCCAGTCATGAACATCATCAATGCACAACTTGAAGTCAGTTAAAGTTACATTTGTTAGTTAAGGCTAGCTGGGTGATTAAAGGAGCACTCAAAGGAAAACAATCTGACTCGTCTTGATCCCCTGCCCTGTAATATGTAAAGAAAAAGCCTCTCCTCTGTATGCGTCACTAGATCTAAAATAAGTTACAATTCATAAATTAAAAATGAGAAATTATGTATGTTATTTTGAACAATGTATGTGCAACAATCAGCTGAAATAAATTGGAAACGTAATTCAGCTTCAACATTTCTGGTCAAGGTATTATGAAGTTGATATTCAAAAAAACAGCTTATTTCACATTCAAGCTCAAAACAAAGACACTTTACAGGTTTCTTGGTTTATACTTTAAAAATATATGAAGCAACAAAATTACATTCTAAAGCACGGAAGATAAAAATTATCATTAGTTCCACAAGATCTTCAATGTGAGTTATAACTATGACTTGAAACAATGGACTTACCATGTATCAGAACCTTTCTTTTTTAAATTGCAAAATGAAATATATGAAGTGCATTAATTGTCCAGGTTCCTATACATGCTTGGCGTTACAGCTCTGCAGTGTCTGCCTGTAGACAGAAATTACTCCATCATGGCAAGATCTAAGTAATGCTTCACAGGCACTGCTGGGGCCCCAGAGTGTGGCTAGTGGATGACTCAGGAGTTAAGCAGCCAACAAAGAGGTACATAAAAATGCACAGAGAACCTTGTTAGTGCCACTTAGCAGCTTCTAACACCTAAGCAGCTTGTTCAGGCATAGCTATCCTTATATGGGGCTGTCTCTCACTGGGAAGATACATGGCCAATGTTTGGTCAATGCAAGTAATGCTGGCAATCTGTTTGATCTGTAATGTTGACTAAGGATGATAGTGAAGTTCTGATTTCACAATGGCACTCAAAATTAAATTAATTTCTATTAGCTGCATGGGTCTTTACTATGGAAGTACTACTGAAGTTACTGAGTACTTGTAATATTTTGCATGTATTCCTATGCAACACCAAAAGTAATTGGCAACACCAGCATTCTGCAGCATCTCCTTATTTCCATATTATAGTCATAATACTGTAAATTTATAAAATTGTCAAGAAATTCTAAGGGAAGCATGGTTTATTGCCTAAATTCCACAGTTTTATGAGTTGTTTCATTTTCAGTCTGAGAACCTCTCTGCAGTTTGTTTTGGTTTGGTTTTTAAGCTAAATGTAGTCTAAATAGAGGTCTAGATGAATAAGCCTATATGTCAAAGTGGTTTACCTAATTATGTCCTCTAGGGAGGAGGGGGTATTTGGTTGTTGTTGGTAAGATACATTAGAGGAACCAGTTGGTCACCCAGGAAGGTATAATTGTTGCACTTCAGAAGCAGCACATTTTTGTTAAATACATATGAAGGAATCCCTTGTTTCTCCCCTAAAAACAGGTCCAAGCAGCATCCAAATTATTGCACTGATGAGAAACGTAACAATAGAAGTAGGTGGAAAAGAAATTTGAACTTATTCCTTCAGCACTAAAAAAAGCACACTAATCACAAGGTTAGTGGCTACTTTGGATGACTGGAATTCATTCTGAAGGCTTCCACCTCCCAAGAATGTGAAGGATTTCTTTGAACACGGTCTTTGAGATTTCGGTAAGGAACCCAGAAGCAGTTATCTTTACTCCTCCTTATTCACCTTCCCTTTCAACTTCCCTGACATTGGTCCCATCTCAGAACAATACAGGAAAGCAGGCATACTTTTAAATTCTATTTTTCATTGTTTTCACTTTCCTTATATTTCATGCCTGTATTTCTCTAATTCTACAGTTCCATGATGTGGCTTTTTAAACTAGGAAACCAAGTTGCCTGACTCAGAACCATAACGTGAACCTGTTTTTGCCACATCTCAGGCCAGAGTCCTGACAAGTTGGTTACTAGGTATTTTGTATTTTTTGCTGCAGACTTGTTTTGTTCTCATGTTTTTAAATCCCTAGCTTTTACTCTGCAAACTAAGGAACACTTGTGAAATCATGGAACTTCTTACAGTGCAATTTTCTCAGGTTTGGCCCAGCCATAGAAACTATTTGTCAAATATATCTGAGAGTCTAGATCATATTAAAAGAAGCTTGATTATTACTAATGCCAGCTTAGACAGTTGTCAAGACAACAGTGAATATCATCATTAACAGAAACTGTTTCTATCAGACTGGAAATCACAGTTGAAGCTTCACTCCCATGTTCACGTTATCCAAAACCATATGTAAATATGTGAATTCAAAAGAACTTTGGAGCCTTTTTATACTGATCCAAGCAGACAAGGAAACTTTCTCCTTTCCTACCTCAAAGTATGAAAAAATATGTTTACATTGGTCCTTATTAACACGAATTCTATACAAAAATACCCAGCTTTAATTTTCACTTACAAAGCTCTCATGCATACTAACTCGATGTCCACAAGATAGACCGTACACATACTCTCCCTACAAGTAGGACCCATTCATATATTTAATATTTCATCAGTCTTGCTACCCAACTGCTCACTGCCATAAGACACCATGGTAGCTTACTAGTTCATTTGATAAGTGAACAATTGCAGCACTGGATTCAGAAGACGTTAAACACTATGGCTTCATTTGCCTGACACCAGGTTCGTGAAAACTACACTAGACGTAGGCCTAAAGAATATTACTACTATAACGTTCAAAAACAATCTATAACCTACTGGACTGCTAAATACACAAAAGGGTTTAGCTGACTCCAACACAAAAGGGTTGAAAGACCTTGACAGGCTGGAGGAATGGGCCTACAGACCCTCATGAAGACAGACAGGTGAAGTCCTGCCCCTGGGTAGGAACAGTCCCAGGCACCAGTGCAGGCTGTGGCCAGCCAGCTAGAAAGCAGCTTTGCAGAAAAGGCCCTGAGCTGTGTTAGGTAGAGCATCGCCAGCAGGTGGAGGGAGATCTTTCTCCACTGCTCAGCACTGGCAAGACACACCAGGAGAGCTGTGTCCTGTAGTGAGAGCTTTCCAGGACAAGAAAGACACGGACATACGAGAGTGAGTCCTGCAAGGGGTCACCAGGGTGATCAAGGGATTGGAGCATCTGTCACAGGAGGAGAGGCTGAGAGAGCTGGGGCCTTGAGCAGAGAAGGGTCAGGGGAGCAGCAGGGAATTTTATCAATATGTATAAATACCCGATGAGAGGAAATAAAAACAACAGAGACAGACTTTTCCTAGTGGTGACCATTGAAAAGACACAAAACAAGAGGCACAAGCTGAAACACGAGGAATTCCAGTAAAAAAAAAAAAGGGGGGGGTGGGGTTTTTTGTTTGGGTTTTGTTGTCAGTTATTCTCAGGATGTTTGTCAGAGTTTCCATCCTTGGAAATATTGAAAACCTGACTGGACACAGCCCAGAGCAACCTGTTCTATTTGACCCTGTTATGAGCAGGAAAGCTGGTCTAGACCAGTGATCTACAAAGTGGAGTGTGTGCAAGACAATCCAATTGGGTGTGGGAAGAAAATATTTTTTACGTACAAACCCCAATTTTAAAAATTAAGTAATGTTTATTTAATCTTGATCTCATCCTTTTTAAATTTCTATTCTTGTGTGTGCTTTATAGTGCACTTAATATATTAGTATAGTGGTGCACATACATAATCTATAAAGAAATAAGCCTACACATTTTGTGGGTGCATGCTCAAAAACATTTTGGTGGTGCACAGTCAAAAGAGTTCAGAGATCACTGGTCTAGATCATCTCCAACAGCCCCTTCCAAATTCAGCAAGTCTGCAGTTCTCTCTCTTGATAGCAACAATAGATGCCTGCACACAAAGTGAGTGAACACATTCAGTGGAAAAAAAAAAATGCCCTTCCTTCAGCTGATGTCTGCTGCTTTCTCAAATTTGTCCTTCACCTTGTTAAACGCAGTAACTCCCTAAACCTAATCTTCTTCTAAATTGATATTAATAACAGGTTTTTTATTTCTTCCACACTTCTAGTAGAAGTTATTACATAGTTTGGGGTTTTTTTTTTTTCATTGTGTTGTTTTTGGTTTTAAGACTCCTCAAGGCTACTTTACCCTATTTTCCCCAAGGAATGGTTACTACTGCAGCAGTTCATATTCTGGTTTTGTCATCTATGAAAAGACTACCAGGGTCAGGTATAGTTAGCTATGCCACTTCCTCAAATACCTAGCTCCTTGTAGCAGCCAAAGCAGTCTAAAAGCTCCTTGACATTTCTAGATAAAACCTTACTGAGGATCAGGATACAGATTTTTTTACAGTGATTATATATTAAGAACAAATTGAGCTCTGTTTAACAAAAGCTTAATGCTCTTATATATGCAACCTGACATTATAGGTACACATCCATGATATTTTTCTGCCAAGTCACTACATCAAATACCCAATTATTGTATTGTATTCAAGGTATGTAAAACAATAGTCTTGTCCATGTATAAAACCCGATAAAAAAACTAATGTATTGTTATTGTTTAAGCTTTGCAGTCCCATTAAAATATAATCAACTATTTGGAGTACATTAACAAAATAAACAAAAAATGAACTGAATTGAATGCTTTATGATTTTATGTTGAATAAACCAAAATTCTTACAATCCCACTCCTTATACATTGAGTAACGGCAAACTACTGTCAGCTCATTATCTCAGTCAAGGTCTAAAATAATGTGTAGAACTACAAAAAGCTCATATGCTTTATGATGATTCCAAAAGCTTCAGAAAGTTTATTTTGCATACATCTATTTACATAAACAAGAAAGATTACCTTAATGTAATGCTTTATTTGAATATCATTCAGTTTCTGAAGAGCTGGAAAAAGAGCAAGACCCTTCTTAGATATTAGTGTTTGTTTATGCAGAGCACAGCAATACTGATATACTGAAACCCATATTAAATTGACCATTTTTCTCAAAGAGAAAGTGAAAATGGAAGGTCTTGTTCCAAACAGGAGCACTGGGGAAAAACATTCATTGTATCCTTCATCTGGCAGACCAGTAGTACCACTCTGGGAAATCAGAGGATTTGGGCAGACTGCCCACTCAACTTAAGGCTCATCCGAGATCCAAATATATCCACTCAGCTATCCAAATAGGATTTTTTTGTTGTTTTGTTTTCATGCCCACATGATTTTAGTGCCTTTGTGCAATGTGCAACCCTCTCCACATGCATCCTGTACCAAAAGGAGGCAGGTATCTCACAATCCTGAGCTCAGCAAATCCATGATCTCCTACGCCTGATGCAATGTCCACTATAGTTACGGGAAAGCAAAGTGAACTTTAATCTGTTGAATTATTTGAATTATTGAATTACAAATTACCATTTGAATTACAAATGCTACAGATAATCAAACAGAAAAATGCAGTCAATCAAGGATACGAGGTGACTGTAGCAGTGGAAAGAACTGTACAGCCTAAAATAAGAAGTGCATTTTGCACACATTTAGAAAAATATATACACCTACACACATATACCTCTCTAAATTAACATTTTGCACCTTTTATGGGTTAGTCAAGTAGGTTATAAAAGCACCCTACAAGTCTTAATCTAGTATTTTCTTTACCTCTGTAAAAACAAGAAAATAAAATCAACCATATAATATTGACTGCAATTAAGAGAATTCCAGGACTGCACTGTATCTGTCACACTTCACAATCAATAACTATTTATCATAATGGCTTGCACACTAGCAGAAATAGCCAGGATACAAATTTATGAGACAGTAAAGTGATTTTTATTATATGCACAGCATAGAATCATGAGAATCTTCTACACAGTCCTTATAACAGAAACATGACCTTTGAAATGCCAAAGCTCCCTTGATAGCGAATGTTTATCAGCAGGAGCTGACAGCTCCCAAGTTTTTAAAAGATGAGCTCTACCGAGTCACGAATCTCAAAGCACCGCAGACCTATCCATGGAACTATGTTAGAGCAGAGCTGCAACTTTAAATCCAATTTGTTGAAAACACTACAAGTAGCTTCATACACCAAAAGTTCCCCAAATATTTATTTTAAATCGCTTTCCATTTACTGACACGACACAAAAGAGTTATGTACGGTGATGATCGACCACACAGAGAGAAAACCCTAAACGTAGAAAGCAAAACCAGTAAATAACAAGAGATGACAATTAGAAAGATGAATGCCATTACTTTTACAGTTATTTGCAACACTAGTAGCTGAAATGTTCAGAAAGGAAAATAGAATTTGGAGGCAATAAGAAAGGCTTCAAAAGAGGCAGGTTGCATTTCAAGTCAGAATACCTTTACAAACACTTATTCAAAGCAGTGTACACGAGACAAGAACTTCATGAACATGAAGTCAGTTATACAAATGAAGTCATCCACACGCATCCATAAATTTAGAGGGATTTTGAACACAAAGCAAATGAGTGTAATTAGTTTTTCAAGAAGATTCTCAATGGTTTTTTTGTCATTGTTTTTATGGTGCTAGAGCAAGTCTGAGAACTGTGGTATCAGGCAAGTGAAATGAAGCATGTCTGCATCATTACAGTTTACTATCCTACTTTCAAAACCTTTAAAAGTACAGGTTCCTATAATTTTCTGATTCACAGATAATACTATAGTTAACATCTTCCTGATTATTCAGTGAGTTACTTTAGAAAATCTGTCTTTGATTCCACCACATTTCAGCATAGTAATCATTCCCTTTTCCAGGTACTATCACTAGCAACTTTCTTTGGAGTCCTGTACCCAGATACTCTACAGTGCAATAAAGGGTGACAGAAGATTCATGTACTGATTAATTTTAACCTTATCTAATAAGCATCAAGTGAACAATAGGAGGATACTAAGCAAAATATACCTCCCTACAATATATAAAGGACCAGATAGATTTAAACATTCCATTAACAAAACGAAAATCATGTAAATCTGGTGATAAAATCAGAATACACAGGAACTACATACATAAAAATCAAATCCAATTTAAAAGCAAACACAGGTTTGTTCAAACAGCACTGTACAATTGCTTTAACACTTACAGAATTTAGATGAACAATATTTTCATTCGCTCACAGTTTAGTATAAATATAAAGCAAGGCACCCCTTAAGCATTTTAAATAACAAATTAAACATTTACGTTTTTTACTGTGCAGTCAGGCTTAACATTTATGCAGCTTCAAAACCAAAGTACAGCCTCAAGGGAAGCCTCTCCACTGACAAATTAATACCTTAGAGAATAGAGCTGAATGGTGGCAATGAACTCATTTGTTCCCCCAATAATGAAGAATGACTCTTTCTTTACCACATCTGTGACTGTTGCTATGGTGACCCAGACTTACCTCATTGCTTCTCGAAGTGCTCCTCGCTCACTAAGAGTTGTGTGCTTGATGTCATCAAAATTATTTTCTAGTTTCTCACAGTTCTGCAACAAATGGATAAATCCATGTAAGGTTCTTAAACAGTATATTGTACATGTATTAACATTATTCAACATCAAGCAAACAAAACTGATTTGTATTATGTAACCTCAAATTATGCATTCTGTTTTAATTACAAAGGAGTCATTAAAAAGACATTGAGAACTCAGAAACAAAGTAAACATGAATCTTATTATATGGTTGTCATGGAAATAACCTTATAAATGTTCCATAATGAAATGTATATGATTTTTAGTTTACTCTTCTTTGGAGAAAAAAAAATACTTTTTCTTTTATCAGTATGTGAGGCCCCAAAGCTACTATACACATACAGATGAGAATAAAAACCTAAATGTGCATTTTAGAATTATAGTAAAAGTTTAAAATTCTGTCCCAGTGAAACAGGCAGTGTTGCTGGAACAAACCATCATATTTAATTCATATTTAATTTCATTTTTAAAACATAACTGAAACTGAAATGATTGTTTATAGACAACTCAACCACTTAATATTTTTCCAGATTAGAGCTCACAAGTATTTCTAAAAGTAATATGAAGCCTACAAGTTTGTGACAATAAATGAAATAAAACTTTGCTATATTATTTTAAATATTATTAAATGTAAAGTGAGTGGAATACCAACAAACAGAGGTTCTCTGATCATCTGTATCATCCACAGGATTTTTATATTCTCCTGAGGCTTTCTCAATCCAGGAGGCTTTTGGGTCACCCCCGCTCTCTGCAGTACCTTTCTCCAATACCAAAACTTATCTTGGGGAGGCATAATTTTGCCATATGGGTGCAAAAGAAACAAGTTGCAAGCCCAACAGTTGCTATTGCACACAACCTTGGAGGCAGGATTGTCAGGCTCTTTATGCAGAAGCTTTAAAGAAAATTTGTGCACTATTATTTGGTAATATTGCTTTCACATTTTTTAATATCTGAATTAACTTTCAAGTCCACATCTTAAAGATAGTTACAATAAATACAATAAAAGTTATTATTTCTTTTTGTGCATTAATTCTTTATTTTATAATTACATTCAATTTGAGGCTAAAAAAGCATTACTAGAAATGAATTAATTAGATATTTGTAAATGACCTAACAAGGTATTTTAGCTTGTCCAATTACCATTTAAACTATCATTATTCTAAAATAATATTTTTGACTTTTTAATACAAAGTTTTAATGCTTAACATTTCTGATCAGGAGAAATGAACAAAGCTATGGCTAGAACTTTGGAAATCTTTTCTCTCCCTTATAAAAAACTATGTGTTTTAAGTATGAGTAGTAAATCTTATCCCATGGTTAATCTGATATTTTTTCTTTAAATTACAACCGACTGTCCTTTGTATGGCAAAATCCTACTCAAAAACTCAAAGGGATTATGCTAGAAAGACAGGAATGCTCTACAATGAAGTATTCCACTATTTAGACCCAGCATACATTGACCTTCAGCTCCAAGCACATACAGGCAGGTCAGTCATTTAAAATACACAAAAGAAATCCAAATTGACAATACTAATTAATAAAGTATTCCTTATTCACCAGTACTAAAATGAAAGTATTTGTGCAAGCAAAATCAAACCTCCCATTCTCCAGGAAAACTGATCAAACAAGACACCATTTGGCATACTGCTCCAAGCACCAAAAGAGCAAAGTCCATGTTCTAACAGTCCTGTGCCACTAGCATCCCAGGAGAGGTTCAGAAAAATCTGAGTATCATGCAGTTCGTTTCTCTTGACCTTGTGGTATAAAGCACATAGAAACCACAGAGTGTCCCAAACACATACAATTTTTATCAAACACAACTAAATCTTCTCCATATCATACAAGATAAAGTAACTGATGCTCTCCACATGGAAAATGCTGAAAATAATAAGTTCATGGCATTTCTTCTTTGTCTGCATAGACCATACTGCATTAACCACCTGAAGGGCAACAAAGGGATGCCCACATCTAAAGAAAATGCTGTGATCATGTAGCCTTACACACACAAATACTCATCTCAACTATAAACCCAATGTGACAATGAACAGATAACCCAAAACAAAAAATGGAACAAATTTTATAGACTGAAATAACAGATGTTGCACCAGTTTATTTGGCAAAAAGATGAACTTACTTCTACCATTTCTGAGAATTGTTTCTGGACAGTATCTTTCTCAGCTACTTTTAGCCAAATAGCTCTCACCCAAGGTACAGCTGCTGAAGAGCATATAATTTCACCATGAGGAAAAAATGAAATAAAAACTGATCCAGATGCAAACTCCTGAAGGAGGATGACCTCATAGTAGTGTCACCTGTTACTGCAGACATAGTGAATGGGACAGTCAGCAAATATTGATCATACCCACTGCCTTCCAGTCAGAGTGGCAATCGTCCAGAACAGTCTGTTCCTCATCCTCTCAGATAAACGAGGGTGTCTGAAACCCCAAGAGCACAGCTACAGGTGTATACATGCCCCTTCTTCATGGGTCTGAGTACCAGCTTGCACACTACATTTGTAGTGAAAGGATATCTGTTTTTAAGAAAGGCTACCAATATGAATGAAATTGTGAGCAGGAAAATATTGGAGTGTGTCTGGGAAATAATGAAACTTCGGTAGACCATGACCAAGGTGACCTATATGTTCTTAAGTATTAAATTAGCAGCAAAAATCGAGATCATTCTATTATCTACGCTAACAAATAGATTTATGTCTATGAATGACTTGCACAGGGTAGTATCTTCTGGCTTGTAATACTTCACAGACTTAAGTATAATGAGCAATTAAACTCCCAGGTGTTTCATTTTGAGCACTAGTTAAAGTAAAACAAAAAAAATCAAAACACAAGCAAAGAAAAAAATTGGTTTTGGTGGCTTTCTGCCAAATGATTTTCTGTGGGTATAGATAAAGCCTAGAAGTTTTAATTCTATGATTCACTAATGATATAGCACTCTATACGTTATCACTGTTGTCAGATCTACAGTGCTGTACAATACTAAGCTAAATATCACCTTTGAGAAGTTCAGGAGGAAAAATAAGTATAGAGATGTAATTAGGGACATTGCCACCATAAGTCAAAGTACCACTGCATGTCAAAAGCCACAAAAGCCTGACCACTGTTTCCTAAAGGATTCTAGCATGGATAGTTTGAGGTTTTAAAATTAATCAAAAAGCAAGAGTGGGGAAAGGGTTTTATATATAAATAAATGGCTTATGTATTATGTGAGATCTTACCTAAAACTACATGACAACTAGTTAAAAAGGAAGATGTAGAGTGGATATCCAGAAATATCTGTGGCATCACACAGCATACTGGTGCAACATCTAACCAGATAAAGAAGAAGAAAGATTAATAAACAAACTGAAAACCTTTTCCACCCATAACCACAAAAAATATTACTTTTTTCCTTCTGCAATTTATTCTTGTTAATAAAATAAACCACAAGCTTTGGGAACAAGGACTATGCACTTGTAACTCTGTATTTGCAGTTATGGTCAGTGATAATACTAATAATATGACATAAAATTTATAATAATATTCCAACAGTCAGAGGGAAGGCAGCAACTACCAAGTCCAAAATACTCTTATTCTTTGACACTGGTTAAAGTAACAAGCCAGCTCACATAATTGGAGAATACAAATAAAGAATCACTCTAGTTTTAAATAAAAACCTAGGATTCTGGCAAAACTGAAGTTGTACTTTTAAAACCACATCTCTAAACATTCATCAGCTTAGCTTTCTTGTATATGCTTTTGGTTTGGATGGAAAAGCCCTCTTTGCTTGACTTTGTCATTTGAAAAGCAGTGCTTGATTTGGCCTCTTGGGTCAAATGCAAAACTTTGCAGAAGTAGCTCAGAAACCAAAAGCAGCCTATTGCCTGGTGTCACCACTGAGGATCTCCTTAAATCACAAAAGCATTCCTGCCTCTGCTCTGCTATGACAGCCTAAGAGTCAGAGTTTTGAGAAGACCCCAACTGAAACTTGCCCATTCTGCGAGACAGCACCGATAAAAGAAGTGACCCACTTCCACTGCAATCAATCCTAAAACTTACATCCAGTCAAATGAGAGTGAGATCACACTAAGTCATATCCTGCTACTTTATCCTGAAACACTTCACCTAAGCCTTTGAAAAGTGTTAGTATTACAGATACTTTCTTACACACATTTTGAGATGGTTGAAAAATAAATGGTTTTGATCTGACAACAGTGTAAGACCTAATCCAAGGCAGCCTGCAACACTGAAGTTGAGTGGCTCTCTTCTCCTAGTTGATACACAGCCAAACCAAAAGCCTTCCTTAAAATACCGTCTCTCTTCAGTGAAAGAAGTTTTTAGGTAAGTAGGACTGCCAAATTCAAGGAATTCACTGCTTCTTCATGGTTTTAGGAAATTTTCTTAAAAAGCTCAAGCTTTTTCCAAACATTTCTGAAAGCAAATCTCACATTTTTACTGTCAAAAGTTCTCTCGTGTATTAAACATAAGGAATGTACACAGCAACTGAAAGATGGAAACAGCTCTCACCTGTTTGCTTTGTATTTACTATGGTTAAAGAAATTATTTTTTCTCCTGTTTTCTCTTTTATAATCCACAAAAAAATGTTCGTACAGAGTATGTTGTCTAATTTTCTAATGTTTATGCAGCTGAATTTTAAAATGTGCCTATTAAATTTATTTGTACCTTTATTTCTGAGTGCTTGAAATGAGAAAATCTGGTCCATATTCTAAAGGATGTAGTAGCTCCCTCTGACACTACAATTAGTTACCTTTAGGGAGGTAGGTTCTAGCAATAGGTTGCCAGAATGGTTTGGGACCTCTAGAATCTACTGTAAATACCTATATCCTGTACAAATTCAGCAATAAAAGTCTCAAATTTTGGTCCAAAAATTCCTTTAAAAGTCAATCCCACACATGCCACAAGGCTGACCACATTAGGCTGGCCTCTTTTGAAAATGCTGGCCATACTGTAGAAGCAATCTCCTAAAAAAAAAAAAGCTGACTTCTTCGGAGGACAATATAAAAAGTGTAAAATGCTTATTTCCATATTGATCTTCCTCTTGATATATAAAATGTTAATGCCAATAATCACTTGTTATTCTGGAAATGTGAATTATTTCATCAGCAGAAAACTTTAGAAATAACTAACTTGTGTTTTAGAAACCTAAAGCAACATTATAATAGTAATCTAAACTGTAATGTATTGCTGCAAGGATAATTATTAAGGGAAAACACAGCTGACATCTTCTGATTTATGCACACAATCAGAGATGGAGTCCAAGGACTGTGACATAATTATCTTCATGCTAACAATTTTTGTAAATCTCTTGACAGAATTTTAGCTAATTTTAAAATGCCTTCTGAAGATTAGCACTTAAAACTGTTGGGGAAAATAGCACAATTTATTAGCAAGGGTATAATTGTAAACCTTCCAAATACTCATTGTGAATATCATTTAGACAGTAACTCCTGCTTTAGCAGCTGGTATATAAGACTTCAGTTTATGGAATCTTGAAACAACAGAGAGAGTAGAATCTAATTAAACAGGATTACATGCCAAAGCAAAATTATTAAAAACAGACTAATAGACAATTGTTATGCATTTGGAATAGCACATCTACTTCTTTTGATGCGAACTTATGTAACACTGTGCTTTATTCCAATGAAACTGAAATATTCTTAGCAGATTTCACTCTTGATTTGGAACAGACTGTCTTTCTACACTGAAACAACAGAAAAAGCAAATGGTTCCATTGATCTTCTCTCACAGTCTTAAGCACCCATCTGCTATAGGTTAAAATGACTTACATATATTGCATTTATTCCAATGTTGGTGCTACTATTAATTAAAGTTATTTAGGAGACAATAGCTGTATTCAATACAGGAAGCCCCTTAAACTACCTTCACACTGAGCAACTAAATGAAACCGATGCCATTTGCCAAAGGGTTTTATCTAAGAGCATTCTTAAAAAGTAAGAAAGTAAAATTATTGTTTGATCCTAAATGTAAAATATTATGAACTACGCAATATCTACCTACTAAATTCTTACTTCCTTTAGCTGTGACTCATTCTCAAGGAGTTCCTATTCCAAACAGGGGGAAAAGCAGCTTAAAACCGATATCTGACCACCTGTTCACAAAGGAAAAATAGGGTTGGTTTTTTTAACATGTACATATTCCTAATATCTGCAGAAAGTATATTGAGCCCTCAGGTATTTACATAACATTTGACAGCATGTCATTCATAATACATGAACATTTGTTATAACGATTTTTTCATTATGTGATACAGTCACATTGGCTATACAGGCTCTTTGAAAAATACAGATATTAACACAACAAAATTAGCAGACTTCCAACAGAAAACCAGCTCTAAATGTTAGTAATCACATAACAATCAATGGAAAAAATATTAACTAGAATTGTAAGTAGCTGTAATCAATGTCTAATTAGCATATAAACATGTTAATTTTTCTCTGCTTTTTTTAGAGGAATGCTATTCCTAAGGCACTGAAAAGAGTGTACATGCAAAGTTAAACACAAGTACCACATTTTCTCCACAAACAGGAACATATTGCTAAAACAGGACTGCTACCAGGGAACTTCAATGCATGAGATATTTTCTGAAACTGCAAGTGTGTTTTTTGTTATTAATTACCAGAAATACCATCAATGTAACTGGGAATTCTGAAGTGGAAGCAGATAATTTGGGATTTTTTTTTTTTTAGTTTTCCCAGTTTACAGTATGGTGTACTTAATCCTTACAGACAGCTAATTATGTAGAAATTATTTTTTAAACATACAGAACACTTTAGTTTGCAATATTACCAGGACTGTAAAAGATATTCCAATCTGAGATGGCATTCTGCTAACTTCCTTTTCATGCTGTTCCATGCACAAATTTCAAGTGGCAAATTTGTAACAGCCTTCATGTTCACAAAAGGGTATGGTATCTTGCTTGCCTTCAACCTGCTGTTGTCAGAGCAGATGCAGACACCACGTGTTTTGGCAATGGATAACACATCAGACAGTAGTGATACAGGGAAGATAAGAAAAAACATTTTGAAAGGACCACACATGCAACACAAAGAATAGGAGACCAAATAACTTAAAATGAAAGAATAAAAAGCTCCAAAAGATATGCAAAACAGCAGAGTCATAGCTGGAAATAATAAAGGAGCAGAGAATGCAGCTGATGCCACTAGACAGGACATTTTATAATGCTCCTCCTCTTGTGACCCAGCTTTAAAACATGGAGAAAACTTCAACACCAAAAAGGATGGAAAACCTTTGCCTCTTCCACTTTTTTCCTTGTCTTCCTAAAACAAATGATAAACTTCATCAGTAGATGAATGGGAGGACTAGGCAACAAGCTACCCGTCCCTCTGCATCTGAAAGGACAATTAAGTCTGCTTCCCTGCATGGGATAGGGCTCTACAGAAGGACGTAAAACACATCATCTCTTAGAATATGACAAGCTAAATCTAGATACTATTTCTTTTTGAATGTGCCCTGTAGTGCTGCCCTTTTCTTATTGGGAGCCTGAGCACTGCATGAGAGCCTTCATGGAAGTTTAAGATTCTATCTGGGACCCAGTCTTGATGGTTGAATCCTCTGATTCTTCAGTACTCATAGTAAAAATATACTGTAATTCTTTAAGGGCATGAAGTCTAAGTAAGGAGACAGGCTCTACACAGAATTTCTAAGTATACTATTTTCAGTTGATAGTGAAAATAAAACTAAGAAAAAAAAAATCCCAAATATTGTACTCTCTTTCCCTCCCAGTACTTTCCCATACCCCAACCTAGCTTGCTTTTCCCCTGGTATTCTTTACTATGCTTAGGTAAATATTCCCTGACTCATTGAGATTAAATAAAATGAGAGTACATAGGTAAAGACCAGATTCGTATTGAGAATTAACATTTACAGAGCTCATAACCTGGGAAAGAAGGAAGAATCTTTAAAATGCAGGTAGAACTGTACTCCTAAGGAACAGATTATGTTCTTGACCTTCAACAAGGAGAAAACACAAGAAAAAACACATACCTAAAAGCTCTTGCTTTTTTTAGAAGCCAAATGACCAAGAATTTAAGGAATTAACCCCACATTTCTGAGAGTACCAACTTGCGGGATCTCATTTTTCATGCACAGCTCAGTAATTATTAAAGAGCTTTTAAAAGTTAAAGTTAAAATAAAATGTTTAAGTGCCATCCTGAAACTATGCAGTCCAGCCCTCTGTAGAGGAATAAAAGCAAATTACATGTGATGTCATGCTCAGCAGTAAAAAGTTGGGGGAAGAAGAAGGAAGAGGGATATTAAGTCTTAAAGGTGTTTTGTGTTCACTGTTACATGTGAAAGAGCTGTTTTTCTGGAGATGGCTGACCACCTGCCTGCCTCTAGGAAGTAGTGAATGGATTCCCTGTGCTGCTTTGCTTGCACTCAAGACTTTTGCTTTATCTGTCTGTCTTTGTTTCAACCCATGAAATTTCACACTTTCATCCTTCTGATTCTCTCCTCCATCCCACTGACTGGGGAAAAGGAGTAAGCAACTGTGTTGTATTTAGTTGCCAGCTGGAGTTAAACCACAATAGCAAAGTCCTACGAGGGTCCTTCTCTCCTAATCTTACAGATCATGTCTTTCTGCTGACAGTTACAGAAACACATGCAGCAGCTAAACCACATTCTGTATACTTACTAAATTGTGTACTCCTAATTCTCTACAATATCTGAAAGACTGACATAAAATAGTCTTTAAGTCCCCTGGAAAGAGCCTCAAAAAAATGCTAATTACAAGGCCAACAGCTGAGGAACTGGTGACAGTACCAAGAGACTCATGTACAGAGAACACAGTAGGATCTATGACTTCTGGGCTCCAAGCAACCCTATGTTTCTGTACTACAAGAGGGGTGGGAAAAACCCCATCCTCTGCTTAGCTGAGTAGAAGAAAACAATGACAGCTCTGCACGAAAAATACTCCAGTGCCTGCGAATGATATTTCTTGCCACACAAATATGTTATATTTAGGTTATATGTCACTGTGCTCACTGGCCAAATCCTCATAAACGAGCATCCTTCCTCTAAATTTTTTTTAAAAAAACTGAATCGATTTCACAAAACGTACAATTAAGATCCCATCCTCTGACTTGGTGAATTAGCAAGAAGAAAGTTTATGCACTTCTAGTCTAGATTACTATGTTACCTGAATATCAGTATTTCAGCATAGAAGATGACTTAGATAGCAAATTTCCTCATGTGACAGTTGAGAGTATTTACCAAAGACACAGCCAAATACGAAACTGAGACTAGATTTCCCCAGAGGAAAAACTGGAAGTATTAAGTTTGCTTGAGAACCATCTACCCAAGTAAAAGCAATAAATTAGGCAAGAAGGCTGCAGCCAGTAAAGCACAACCTGCTCTGTATCAAGACCCTGGTGCAGTTGTGTTGCATGCTGCCACTTTGTATCTGGTTTTCCATCACTATCATTCCTTGTGGAAACCTGAGGAATTATTTGACTTAAAATCATCTGGAGCTCATTCATAAACTATGAGCACCATATGCAAACACCAATAAAATGTTACTTCAGCTGTTATATTTTAAACTACATGTTGACTCTGAAGTAATTGTAGATGATAGCAGGACATGTCATGAGAAGACATAAGTGAGTTGACAATTCATATATCTCTGGAAAAAAAAAAACTAGGCTGCAATTTCTCCACTATTTCCATTGTCTTTAAGATTCAAAAGACATTTCCCTTATACTGAGATGTTCAGGAAAACCAAGGTTTCGAATACATTTTATATTAATTGCCATCTAAAATGGCTAAATCAAAGGAAAACTTGCTGTATTTTCCTTTTATTCTTCATGGTATTTTGAAAAAACAACATAGTGAAAAGACTACTATATTTAAATGCACTCTTTACTATGCTCATCACTGGTATCTAGAAGCTTATTGTAACACTACAGGGTCCACATACACTAAGTGACCGCAGACTCTAACATATAAAAAGTCAGCAGAAACAAATGGAAGGGGGGGGGAACAAAAAAAAAAAAAAGACAAAAACAAAACAAACAAAAAACACCATGAAACTAGAAAGCATGTATAAGAAGGCACAAAGAACCACTAAATTGGTTCACTGGAAGCCAAATCTGTTCAACAGTCAACACAATTATGTATATTTAAATATCATGCAATTGAGCCAAGTTAGTCAAAATGAAAGCTTACACTCATTGCTAAGGAGGTGGAAAGTCAAGCCGGGGAAGTGGGGGAATGGGGCAATAAAGTAGAACAGCACAAACACTGCTGCTATAAAATATTTTTCCCCTCTCAAAAAATATTTGGAGAATCAGAGGTATGAGACTATTACAATAGTTGCAGATCCTACAAAGTTACCACCATCTGTTGTGTCACCTAGTTATAGACACACAGACATAATCAAAACTGAGGGAAAACTGCTCAAATAAAAGTGTAATTTTCTTTGAATAATATATCATGCATCTTTCATGAGCTTGAGAATCTCCCAATACAAATTTAAGGGAACGGTATTGGATTCTTTTCTGTAAGAAATGACATGAACGAGAACTTTCTTATACACAGAAATGGAGAGGGTTTATGTGTAGCTACATTTGTCAGCAGGGCATTCAAAAGTTCTTTTCACAGTAAACATTAGAAAAAGCATTAGGAGAATGCTGTTGTAACACTGTTTATTCATGTGCAGCTTGAAAACAACATCCAGCATAAACATAGCCTCAGGCCTCAGATCCATTTACAACCTTAGAGAGAAGAGCATCTCACAACACAATACCTGTGGCACTACTATGCAGTCTTCTAGTTCTAGGTCTCATTTACTGTCTTCTTTGTAAGGCTTTTACTCCTTTCAAAGCTTTCATGTCTCAACCTGCATAGCTTTCTTCTCCCAAAACCTTGTAGCCTGCCTTCAGACAGCTCCAACTGCTGTATTCTCCTAATTAGTCCCTTAAAAATTGCTATGTCCAAGCTGAGGTGAGCAATACAAGCATGCCCCAGAGCACTAGGCAAGCACCTTCCCAGCAATTCCCAAGCATATATGGAGCCAACATTCACCAGAAGTGTGATGCAAGGCTCCTTGGTAAGAGCTAGGCTTAGCATTCTTTGGAAAAGTCTAGTTCAATTCCCACAAACGGGGCTCCTCAATACATTTGGGCTTGGTAACAGTTCCTGAGATAATTAATGGGGTCTCTCAGCAGCACTGGCTCTGTCACAGCACTTTCCTCACATGGCTATGCTACTCTCAAATCTAGAAGTGGCTCCAGATATTGCAAGTGAAGGACTTTCAGTTTCCAGAACGCTGCACAGGACAGGCCTGTTCCCACTTAGGTGTTTAACTTGGGGAGTATGAAGAACCCACTCCCTCCTTGCAATGAGAGCTTAACCTGGTACCCTTAGTATAATGATCCACATTTTATAATAAAACACAATAAAGTAGTTTTGAAAATGCTATTTTTAAACATACATACTGAATATTTTGTAAACAACACCAAAACTATTACTTTAAATTATTTTTCCTCTCTGGAAAACATACTGGACTTATTTATCAGTCCCCAGCTCCAAAGTATCACTACTACTATTGCATATGTGCAGAAAGAGCTATAGGAAAGAGCAGGATGGATGCAAAAAGAAGGAAAAATCATTACACTTTTAACATGATTACCAAATTTCTCCTTTTTCTTCCCAAAGCCATTTTTATCTCTGATTTTTAATTCTTATTCTTATGCAGCAGTTTCCATGTTTCCCTTGTGTATACATTATTTGAGCTTTCAATTTTTAATTTTTCTTCAGTAGTTCCCTATCTTTCCTTTTC
This sequence comes from Hemiprocne comata, assembly GCA_020745705.1. NCBI lineage: Eukaryota > Metazoa > Chordata > Aves > Apodiformes > Apodidae > Hemiprocne > Hemiprocne comata. The sequence continues at coordinate 13,852,161 of CM036593.1, read as the reverse complement.
TGGGTTGATTTTTTTTTTCCTTCATTACTTGGGTTTTTTCCTCTCCTGTTCTATTTCCCTATGCTTGTTTACTTTTTTCCCCTAGTCCTTACTAATTATTTCATGTCTCTCAGTCTGTTTCATTGTGTGTCACGGCTTTTCCTTTCTTATTTTTTTTGGATTACATTCCTTTCTTCACCTCCTGCAGCTCTCTGATTCCAATGTGCTTGCTTAACTATTACCCAAATGGCTCCAAGCAGGACACACTCAAACTGAAGAATAAATAAATTAAAAGAAAAATACTATCTGTGGCCATGCGGTGTTGCTTAGCAACACCCTGTACCTCTCCACAGCTTTTCTAGAGCCCTGGTGGCAACTGAGCTTTACAGACTTATTGCTACAAATATATGCAAGTTCCTTCTCACATTGTTTGTTCGGTAGCAAATAAATGCAGAGGAAAATATGAGAAAGAAACACTCCAGAGAAAGAATCAAGAATGGCCACATACCCTGATGCACAATGCCCCCATGTCTCTCATGTTCTCTGTAAAACACATGCAGCTTCTGTTATTGCTGTTCACTAATGCTCCTGCTGTTACAAACTTTGAGAAATAGAATGTAACAAATACTTCTTATGCAATTAAAAATCGTTTTAAATTTACCCAACTCTTAAATAGTTACTTTGTATGCTTTTCTGGCTGAGATTCATTGACTTCTTACACTCTTGCAAAGTTGCTTCTGAAAGCTTTGCACTACAGAAAAGACAACAGGTAGTCTCCGTACTGTATAGGATAGGAAAAATGATCCAAGTGTTGTCAAAAATTCAGTGAGATGATTAAGGAAGTGAAGTTTGTTCCTAAAGCTCATAGATCCAATCTTAAAATCTAATCTAGAAACCAATCTTAAAAGATTTTCTATATCTATTATTTCTTATTACTTCAAAGGTGACAGAATTGAAAGCGAAGCTTCCCCCTCACTCCCTCTTTTCTTCTGAAACAAAAGCTTGCTGGGCTCAGTCTTCAAAAGTTAGAAGCAAATGCTCATTGAGACCATACTTTACAAAGTACTGATGATTCAGCATCAGCTAGACTGTTTCAAGAGAACAGATTCTGAGCCAGTTTCCTGGACAGTTCTTTTTTATTCCAGCAATGAAAGACTCCTTCCAAAGACAACTTCTGAAAAAAAAAGTCTTAATTTTGGGATGGAAATAATGATTATGGAAGGGACTAAAACCTTAAACATAAGATGTCCTAGAAGGTGAGTCAAGAAATAGAAATGCTAAAGCAAACTACATAATTTAGACCGACCTATGATGAAGCCCTACAGAATGGAGGAAATGTTCAGTTAGCATGTGCCTTTCTGAAGGGCATAAAAATCAGTGTTATTACCTGGGAATTTTTTACATAGCCATGTCAACATCAAAGCAATTTAATGTCTGCATAGCTGAGTATCAGTAGCAAGTGAAAAGAATACACATCAGAGAATATCCCTTAAAAAGATATTTAACAGCATCAATCTGTCAGCTACAAATTGTTAGGTAGTAAAGAGAAACTGCAAATGATTCATAGGTAAACAAAGGACAGAAACTAATTCAGGTACATAATCCCAGTTCATTCACCTCCTTCCCACAGTAACGTTTGTAGAAATTAAAGGCCGAAGTAAGGATCTGTACAGCTGGTTGGAGAACACAGTGGAACCCATAGAAGACACAGGCTACCATAAAATAAACACAGGCATTGCAAAGCCAAGCACTGAATTTAAAAAATGCCTATAAAAGGTTTGCTGTTTCAAAACTTGATTTGGCCCTTTCACACATATGCAGCAAAACGCCACTTTTAATCATTTGGTCATATGCTCTTTTACATAGAAGTGCTGCCTGACTCAGAAGACAGAGCAGAGTGCTCACCTAATCAATAGCCTTTTAACATTTGTGCTTAGTGCATAGCATTATTTACTGCACACTATTCAAAAGCTTACTTGATGGCAGAACTATGTTTGCCCATGAACCTTTCAGTGGCACTCATCACTATGGTATCTGAAGTGATTTTAAAGCAATTTATTGTACATCCTATGAGCATCTCCTTTTAACTGGTAGCAATTGGCACAGAAAGTCTATTGAATAACTGAGCATGCTATGTCAGACACCTATGGTTCAAAACATTAAAGTGTACAGAAGACTGGAAGTGACAACTTGGATGATCAGAGTTACTCTCTCACTATCACATCCAGATTTTCTTATCTAGTTGATGGAACTATCACCCTCTGATCAGCCGGTATTTCTAAATCATCTTCTCTCTTAATTCCATCCATTAGCTCCAAGTCATTCTTATCCTCAGCCCTTGGCTGTACAGCCTCCTAATTGCACTATTAAAGTTATTCTTATCTTTTTTTTCTAAATGTCAGTGTCACACAGTTCTATATGATGTCCTAGTTCCTTCCGCATTGACAGTGCCTGTCGACTTTTTTGTAGCACGCTCCTAATATTTATGTCAAGCTCATTAATGAAGATATTAAATGGTATGAATCTGAAGACTGATCCTTCAACAAGCTCTGCTCAAAGCCCAGAAGCTTCTTTTTAAGTGCTACTCACTCTCATTTCCTTTCTAGCCTGTCCCTTATCCATGTTACTATTCTAATCTAAGCAGATACTTCATTATTAATTGGCAAAAAACACAAAGAAAACCTTTTCAGTGTGGCAGTGATCTATCCCTAACAATAAAGCCCAACATGTCTTACTTCATCTTATATTTACCACAACGTGCTTAATAAATCCTTGCTTCAAAATTTGTTTTCCAAGCTTAGCATGCTGCTGATACGAAACTAACAGAGTTATAGTTGCCCATCAGGTCTCCATCTTTTAAAATAAACTGCATCAGCTATTCTTTAATCAAGTACTGTAACATACAATTTATTTTACTCTTAGGCCTGTAATTTCACATATCAATTTTTCTGTGGTACTTTTATGGACACTTTTCTGTCCATTTGACTTCAGAGAAGAAATCCTCCCAGTTTGCCATCTGGCCCATTTGGGGCAATACCCATTTCTGCACTTGTTTGACCATTAGCCACCTCGTTTTACTAAAACTAGGATGATTTACAAGGATTTTAGACAATACCTAGGATGTTTAATCCTATCTTCACACTGGCTTTCCTTGTTCTTTCATTTCTTTAAATTTAGATAGCTTAAGAACCTTTTACTATTTGTTTTATATAGCTGAATAACCTTTTAATGTTTGTTTTCATTTCTTTTGCCAGGTGTGACTCGACTTTTGAAAGTTCTCACTTTTCCCTCTGTACTTCCTGCTTTGCCCATCAATCCCATATTTTTTTTTCAATTCCTTCTGTGTTATCCTCATACCCTTACTATTCTTTTCAAAGTTGTCTTCTAGTTCAGTCTGAAACTCTTCTTTACAAGTTAGGATGCAAATTCCAAATAACTTTTGTGTATTTGAATTAATAACAATCTCCTCAAAATCCATGTCTTCCAGATGTTTAGTTCAGTTCAGAGAATTCAGAGATCTAAATAGTTTTCTTAACATCTGAGTTTGTTTTATAAAACAATAAGATAAGTTTTGGTAAATCCTCTGCCCCAGCAGAGAAAATGGAGTACATTTGTTAAAAATTATAATCTGATACAAAAAAGCCAACATAAGAATGTAAAAAAAAAATTTTTAAAAATCTATCTTATTTTCTGTCCTTAAGAGGATGAGTAGTCCTACGAATTGGTGGTAGACGTGACGATGCTCGAGTACTTTTTTTAATAGGTAATTAAAAATTTAGTCTAGATAAATATCCAGCAAGTGCACAACTTACTGAAAAACAAACCCTAGACTGTTCTATCACTGAAAAAGGATCTGAATGAAGATGCTTCGTGATTCAGCCCAGGACCCCAGTGATTTGGACAGCTGGAAAAGAAGGATGTACTCATGATTTCTACCAATATCATGTTCATGGAATAAGATAAACAGGAAAGTAAGAGATATTAAGCATTTTAAAAGGCAAGATAAGAATAAAAAAAATCAAGCCAAATTGAAGGCTCAGAATTTAGGACATAAATTGAATACAAGACAATCCAATGCTCTTGCAGAACGAACAGCACACTGTTAGTTCCATGTGTGAGGCAAAGAAACTGTTTCATTCTGTTCAGTGCTGCCTAGGTTCCAGTTGAAAAATTGTGTAATTTTTCATCATCACAATCGGAAGAGGATGCAGAAAATGAAAATCCAAAGAAAAACGCAACAAAATAACAGTTTTAGAAAACATGACCAGCAAAGAAGAGTTGAATGAAAACAGAACTGGAAGGATATCTAACAGAAATCTTCTAATACAATAGATTTTGTACTAAAAGGGAACAATCATCAATTGTTCTGTAAGTAGAAGCACAAGACAGCAATTTGATCTTCAACAAATGAAATATATTATATTTTAGGAAAAACTTGCTGTTGCATTGATTAAACACTAACAAGTATAAGAAGTCTTCAACTCTTCAAAGAGGGTTATACAAATACCTGTCAAGAAATGTCTAGCTATAGTTCATCCTGTCCCGATCCAGAAATTCTCTCACTATCTGTCTCAAACCTACATTTTTATGATTCCATGGTTAGATTGATTTCTATTTACAGCCACAGCCAAATTAAACCTGCTGCGTGGAAACCCTATAGCATATTCTCAGCACACTAGAAATGAGTTTACTGCCCTTCCCTAAAGCAATTTTGATCCATAAAGGTTTGGTTTTATCCTTGCTATCTTTTCACTGACTGTTGCATTGTCAACATAAAAAGATCTACCCTTATGCTCAACTTTCCTGAATAGGGCATATTGTTTAAGGCAACTATACAGGTAGCCATTGGGATGCTTCTAAATTTTTTTACTTGATTTAGCAATATTAATAACGTTCCTCTCATGTGGTGCATGAACAAGAAATCTTCAACTTATTTTTTTAAAGGAAATACAAAAAGTTGCAGACAAACTGCAAGCAGGGTCCTGTAACGAACACTTCAGTGCAACTTCAGATTGGACAGTGCTACCAACCCTGCCTAAAATACAACATTCAGCAAGCTACACTACTTCCTTCATGCTAAAATTGGTCTCTCAGCTCCTTTTACTTCTAGTGAGCAGATAGATGTCTTCCAGGACTTAGATAATATAAATAGATCTGAGGTGAGTAATCAGGAACAGGCTCACAATGGCACAGGTTTCTCCAAGAAACAATGTTCAAACACTTACAATTTCTTGTGATTGTTTTTAATTTTACAGGTTTCTGAACAGAATGGAGGTGGGGCTTTCACTATACAAGAAGTTGAGGAGAGGAAAGGAAACAGTGAAAGAGCAGTATAGGTTTCTGTATAGGTGATGGTTTACAAAAGAAAGAATAATTGGGAGTAGAGGGGCTTAAAAATCTTGTTACTGTTATTTATCCTTTTTTCCAATACACCAACACAAGAAGGCAAGTTTATCTCCATGCAGTAAACACAGGATAGTACATACATAGAAATCTGCATCTAAAAGAATACAAAAAGATGAAAGTTAACAGTGAAGATTGTTTCTGGTCCTACCTCTACTCTCTGATCTGCTCAGCTTTAATGAACTAAAAAAGGATGTGGTGTAACTTGCCATCAGCTAGTATTTACAATATGACACACAGAAAATGTGCACAAAAGCACTAATTTGTAGCAATCGAGCAAGTTAGGAGCTATTGAGATATTCTAAGGAAAATACCTTAAGACATGGAAACTAAAATAAAACAGAAAATTTAAGTATTATAATATGTATTTCTTAGAGCAAGTATAAGTGATATAATATATAAACACGTAAACCACTTTATTCCAGTAAAATGGTTATAAATGCCAGCATATGGTATCGATATGAGAAAATGCAGGGTAATTAGTTAATCTAAAAAATGCATGAGTAGGAATTTGACTGCTAAATGATTAAACTGGTACATTTTAAAATGTGTATTAATATTTAATTATTGACACTATGAGAAAAGAGAAAATCTCTTGATGTTACTTCTCAGCTCTTTCTGATACTCAGTAACCCATGTATTATTCATATGAATAGTTTGCGCATATACAGTCAATCACTAGTTAAATAAAAGAATCATTCTCAAATTCCCTAATCACCTCAATAGATCCTAATGCAATATTTTCCACATTTGGGAATCAGAGCGTTTTATTTAAGAAGTCAGTCTGGCCATGATGAATACAGTGCAGCCTGAGCAGACATCAGTTCAAAGAATCAGATGTCAAAGTGCTCCCTCTAATGTCCCTTAATCATCACACCAATTAGTGGTTGAATAGTGATGTGATTAAAAAGACTGCTGCTATCCTATACCTATTCAGACTAGTAGAATTCTACATATGTTCTACCAATTAATGTTTGAATAGAGCAGCGATTAGAGAGACATCTGCTATTGTATATTCATTCAGAAAAGAGCTAAACTTGCATATTCATAAGCAATGAAGCCTAAAATAAATATTTGCAAAGGTAAACTATACGTTTAGATTATAAAGATAATTGAGTTGATTTCCTTTAATGAGTGTTCTCTATTTTACAGTATTTGGGATTATTTTTAATTTTATAAATATATAATCTTTCATCAATAGATGCCTAGAAATGGCCAATTTACTGAAAAACCATTTCTTCATTAAGGTTTCTGATTTCAGGCCTTGGGTGAACTGGATTTATTAACTACTTGTTTGTAATTTGCACTATTTCTGCTTCAACCCGTCAGTTTTTTTGTGAACTGCTAACTTGATTATTCTGTAACTGTGATACACAGTTGGGCACAAAAATCACATGGCATTTTCCCATCTCACTGGAAGTCAATATGTACAGTAACAAACGGATTATAGTTGAGAAAGAATCATCTTATTTACAGGTTTTTATATGCAAGCTTAGTTACATTTGTAACTAAGAGATCCTTACAAACCTTTTTTTTTAAATAAGTATTCCTTTTTACAGATGTCCATACATAGCAGTGACAACCACAGAAACACTATCAAAGTAAAAAGCAGTTTGAAATTTGTAGCTGACTTTTATTACTGTTTTAGGAAGCAGTCCTACTTTGTCCTCTGAATTTGAAGAGCAACATGATCTGTTACATCCTGCAATGAATTGCAAATCTCACTCTCCACCATTAGCACAGAGCAATCCAGTAGTTGCACCTCCATGTTGCAGGGAAAAAGCCAAGGTGAAGAATTTAGTTCTCTCTAATGGCTGGTAGGAACCATAGAAAAGGTAAAGGCCCAAAAGCAATGTCCATGAAAAAAACAGCTGAGCTTAAAATTATTTTCTTCAAGGAAGAGAGGCTCTTGTTGCACAATGCTGATCTGGCTTAGCACATGTAAGGACAAAGAACAATGCTACCGCTGCCAGAAAATCAATACTTTTACAGGCTATGGCAATTAACTACAAACCAATCTAAACCCCATTCCCTTTTCACCTTTCTTCTCTGATTGAAATACTTCCAACTCTTCCATCTGGAGCAATTATTACTATTATTTCTAAATGCAGAAACTGAAGAAAGTCTGAAAACATAGCAGGTACCTCCAAGGGTTCATTATAAAAAAAGACTACAATATCCTACTGAATTCTCTAGTGACAAGCGAATTCATAAAAATAGCAGAGGAGCATTTCATTAAAATAACAAACCTGCACATCTGCAAGGTAAAAACAGAACTTGTCCCATAATGCTTAGAAACCCTACTCAAAAAGCAAGGAATCCAGTGTGCTGGGTGTAAAGCAACTGCACACAAGGTGTGCCCATCTAGTTCATTAATTAAATGTCAGCTAGCATAAAATTGAATTCTAGAGAGTAGGAAATCATAAATAAAAACATAAATAAGATATCTAACCAATCCTGAGCTACCTAGGAAAACCCTGAAATCAAAGCAAGTCCTCAACAGCATCCATAGTTCATTTCTTTGCTTTAGTTTTATCTGTAAATAGATGACTTAATATTACCTAAATTTTGCTTTCTTCTCCAAGTTTTGCTATTAGTATAGTCATCTCAGAACTCCTCTACTCTTAATTTCTTCTGACCAACAGGAACCTCTGTTTCACCAGACAGACTAGCGGGACCTGTTTATACCACCTTTCAGCATGACTCAGAAGAAACCAGTGCTCATGCTTAGGTTTAGCACTGTTACTGAGGGTGACTTGGCAATAAAGACTTTTCCTACTCTGATCTAAATAACTGAGTTAAAGTTTTGAAGTAAAGCTGACCAATCTTGCACCTACAGCTATAAATCACTTTTACAGCAAAATTTGGTTGCTAACACAGTAAATAAACAATAGCACTCATTGAAAGCATAACTGAGCTTTTTCCAATGTTGAGGAAAGATATTGACACCAAGTTTTCACTTCAGAACTCATTTAATGGGCAACCCAAAGTGTCTCAGAGCAGGCTAGCAGTTAAAATTTCACTTGTGTAATTATTCTGAGGAAATATGTAAGTATGCCATCTGGAAGTGTATTAGACATTACAAAGTCACTGCGTGCATGCCTCAGCAGATGCAGCTTTAGTTCAGAGTTTTGAGGGCTGTTAATTTAATTAGTTTTGTATTTTCATAATCCCACCTTCCCTTCAACAGTAATTTTGCAAAGGCAGCATCAGTACAGCTTTAAAAGAATACAAAGCTAAAAGCCAAATAAGATTCTATGGAAATGCAAACATACTAGAGTATGGTTGAAATGCTGGTTCCCTGGGTTGCTCCTCCCAGCAAATATTTTTTGGTCATACTGGATTTCATAATTTTGAGAAAATTAGGAACTTTGTGGGGGTTTTGTTTTGATTTGGGTTCTGTGGTGTGGTTTTGTTGGTTTTTTTTTAAATAATAAACAAATATCAGCTATCAAACCTGTGTTTTTCTGCTTAGTGGGAGAAAATGTTTTGATAATGGTATGAAAAGACACCATAACATTATATCCATAAGGGAAATAGTTTGCAGATGAAGAAGTAGTACTCTACCTAAAAGACTTCTGAATTCAGAAGATTATCTATGAGAATCCATAGAAAGACAGTAAAAATACCAGAAACCTTCCAATCAGATGAAAGATCAAAGAGACAACAAAGTCTGATTGGATTAGTCAAATATCACACTGAGACCAGGAATCTGAATACCTAGAAAAGAAATGGTCTCTAATGGCAGAAATACTGAAGACACTTTATAATGAAAAATTATTTATCCTAAAGCCACCTATTTCCTGAAAAATGCAACAGATGATTTAACAAACAGAGCCATTTTTTAATTTAAGCATTATGCAGTTACATATAACATATATATAAATGGTCATGTGTATTTGGCACACATCTAGGTAGCTCTATCTATACATAAATATGTATATAACATAGGTACATATGATGGGTTCTCCTATCTCTGCACTGAAATAAAATTATCTTTAAAAGTCTCCAAAAAAAATAGTGAAGTGCTACTCTACCCAGTGTTACTCTTGGAAAAAAGAAAAAGGAGCAAGCGAGCAACAGCCCTGCAGGGTACAGAAGAGGCAGCTGACACTGGCTACCAAGGGAGAGCAAGTGGCTCTGTGAGGCTCAGGAGGTTGTTAGCCAGCTGTGATACTGCTTGATACTTGAGAGGGACCAGATTCCATAACAAAAGGGGGAAAAGTTGCATTAAAGACTTCCTAAATGACAAAAAGGAAAAAGGTATGGCATGTAAGCTCTTCTGAAAAGCAAATAGCTGCTCAGAAAGTAACTTTGTTTTGAAATTTGGCTACTGGACAACACAGGAAACTCAGATTTTAACTTCTCACACAACTGAGATTTCAGTCTCAATGAGTTATTGCATGTTCCAGAAGCAATAATAAACGTGCACTTACTGAACAGCTTTTGTCTGAATTCCGTTTCCATTGCTTCTTGACTTGTTTCTTTGCTGCAGTTGAATGAAGAGTTGCATGCATCTGTTTTCGGGGATTTAAAGCCAGAATGTTCTGTAGAAAGAGAACAGAAAATATTAAAATATAGATAAAATTTCCAAAAAAGTTCAAAGCTACTTAAATCACACCTCACACGCTTATTTACAGTGCTACGGAAATATATTATATACTTAATATTATAGCCCAACTTCATACAAATTTGTTTAGATTTGTATTGTCCACAACACTTCGATTTTGAGTATTTAAAGACATTTCCAGGACTGCTTCAAAACAGAACTATATTTACTGGCCATGACAATGGTTTCCATTCCTGGATGTTTTTTATGCACAGCATATAAAAACACATAATTCTGCTTCATTATATTACTCTTGTAAAGCAAAACAAGTAAAAATATTTTAAAGGATCTAGGTTATTTCTGGATGCTTCATCATTTCAGTATAAATTCCAACTTCCCCTTCATAGGAACCTGCTTCTATGCCTAGCGAGCTGATGAGTAACTTCATTTCTCTTACAAAGCTTTTATTTGAAGGACACAAATATTGAGAATGCAGCTGTAATTTTAATTGATAGTGGTGGTCTGATTACACAGGAAGAATGAAGTTTGTAACATCTTTCATTATACTAGTGTAACTTAAAAAATTAAATCAGTTTTCTGGAACCCAAACTCTCTTTCACATCAGGGAAATGACAGGTTTCCGTAGCAAAACTGATTTCATTGAATCCAACGGGTGAGTGTGAACAGCGTGCAAGTGACAGATCCAGACTCAGGTCTGTGATGGAGAACCAAAACAGGCATATTGTTGGTTGTAGCTCCTGGATTGGTTTTGTAAGTTTTCCTTTAAAAAAACAACTTGATTTTAGCACGATACTTCTCCCCTGTGGTGAATAGGGTGTGCTTATTCTGTTACTGTATGTCAAAAGATGTGTGACACTGACTTACAGAAATGGAGACTGAACAGGAACATGAGTATGATGGAGTTATGAATATATCAGGATGCTTCCTTATTTTAAAAGTCTGATTGAATGAGTGATAATGATGAAAAAGTAATCTGTTGTGTTGAATTAATTGTGTTGATGTTTATCCGATTTATTTTTTTTTCCAAATACAGAGGAATCACATTCTAACCAACTTTCTAATGCCTACTCCAGACTGATCAGTAATCCATTTTTCCCACAAAACAGAAATCTCACCTACTTGAAAATTCTACCTACAAATAATAACATAGCCCAATACAGTAACTCCCAGCTTGCCTGAAGCACAAACAGACAAAAAGGTGGGTTACAACATTCAAAACGATATAGACTATTTATCACCCTACACGCTGTTGACTTTCAGGAAGAATTAAAGGGTGTAATCAGATGTGCTCTGCAGTTCCAGCAGTAAAGACTCTGTTCCATTTCTGGGTGTTACCCAGCTGAGTACCTCAGGGAAGATGTGGCAACCAAATGCATTCAGTGGTGGTTTATGCTAATTTATTTCATTCTTAATTAAAACAGAGCAGGGACATTCACATAAAGGATGTCACTTACAGCATATCAGTTGCTACTTTAATTTCTCAAGATGATCAAACTCAACTGTGACAGCACATCTGACTCATTGGTGATAGGCTGTTGAGTGTCCAAATCACCCAAACCGGGCAGTACATCCTTAATCACACGTACACTTTAGCAAAATTTTGCCTACTCTCTCTTGTAATTGCTCAATGCAGTACTCTTGGCCATGAATATTATAATTATTTTAGCAAACTGAAATGAATTGCAAATTTCTAGTAATAAACTGTAACAGATGTACTCCACTGGGTACAGCACCAGTTGGTTTAAAACCTGGAACAAATGGTGGGGCAAGCCAAGGACGGAAGAATCCCCATATGTTTGCTCCTGTTGGAATTCTGCAGCAGGAGCATGGCTCCAAGCGCAACAGTTGCAGAAATCCAAAAGGACTACGTAGCAAAGCATGTCCCAGAATTAAATCTGAAATAAAACTGGCACAGAGCACACTAAATCATATATACAATATAAAAAATGCTTATATTCCCACTACCTAAATAATATACTATCTGCCTAAATCTTGGATCGCTGACCAAGGTGGCTGTTCCAGCTAGAGGTCCCTGGTGTTAAGAACCACTCAAAAGTTAACTGCCTAAATGGGAAAGTAATGTAAATCCTTTTGGGTCTGTTAAACTGTCAGAAAGGAAGATTAGTGAGGGTGTTTTCTTCCTATTCATTTCAGTTCCCTGGTTGGTTTTCTGCAGCTTATGGCTAGTCAGACATTTAGTAAATTTAACAAATAAATTCAGGTACGTGAGACAGTAAGTGAAAAATTACTGAGAAGAAAGTTCTAGAGGGAGTGTTGCAACTGACACTTAATGTATGCACCCAGCTAAACAAACATAAACCACCATGGATATGCAAGAAAGGAATCCTGAGACCGATCTCCCAAACACACTGGCTATATGACCAGGGGGAGAGCTCATTGGTGAGGAGAATTATTTGGGCATCTGTGCTCTTGCTTGTCCCAATCCTATGCTTATTCTGCTACATGAATTCCCATTCATGCCAGATAAGCTGCTTTTTGATCTCTCCAGATGTTGAAAGGGCAAGACTGAAGTTCCTCAATGAAGGGTGTGGATACTTAACGCATCACTTTTCAGAGCTCTGTGAACTTTGGATTTCAGAGTAAGACGCTATTTGTATAGCAATGGAGAACTTATGAATTATATATTTAGTGTTTTACATTAAAGGCCACATTTATGTCATTAAAAATATAGTAGGTATAAATCCATTCTCATTAATGGCTACAAATCAGAATATAACACTGCTGTATTTTTGTAGAAATGTTTAGGTACTATATTGGTGGAGAAAGAAACAGGGCTATGAGTAAGTACGCAGAAGGAAATGCAGCCCATGTGGAGTACAAGCTTGTGTCACAGCTGCAAACATGCACAGTACAGTTAAGCGTGCAGCTTTGCACAACAGTGAAGATTATGGGCACCACCAAAGTACTAAACTTTCATTATTTCCATAGATTACTTCTTAGACTTCACTGTGGGAAGAAAGCCAACTGGTCTGTCTACAGAACGCAACTCAACATATTTTGCAGATGACTCCTTCAAATATGACAACCTTAAGGAATTAATTTAACAGTAAGCCATGACAATTATTTCTTTTGTCTTTTAAAAGACAAAGATAATTAGAAGCTAAAAAAAAATGCAAGCATGGTTTACTTCCCTAATACATCCTCTTATAGAAGGGAACATATTAATTACAGCAAATATATATTGATTTAGGTTGCAAATATCCTAAAATGCTATGAACTACTCATATGTAATGTACATTGAGAATTACTAGCATGTATAGCTAGTTTTTAAATTCTGAGAAATTAGTGATAAATGGTTATATTGATCTGTGCCAAAACAGTAACATAGCTTCTGAGAATAAACTTGCCATAAACTATTCAATACATGTTTATTGCTCAGCTTCTACTTTAAAGGCTATGATTAACAAGTCTACACACGCACAAAAAAAAACCCTCGCTCTAATCTTCACTATCATGTATTAATGAAAAGGCTGTAGAAGTTTTAAAACAGCATGTTATATTACAGTGAGTAATTTATCTAGAATTTGAATTAATATTACTCCAAAATAAATAATTTCAAGGCAGTCATTTGGGATAGGACACATTCTGCAGTTGGGAGTCCTGTTTCCAATACAGCATTTTCAGGTAAATTAAGCTAGGTTTAGCACATGCTCTGCAGTGATCCAACAAATTTCTGATATAGAAATTTCATTAAAAGTGTCACTCCCATTTTATTCCCATCTCATAAAGCCACCCTTTTAGCTGAAATCATAATGTGCTATTGCAATTAAATCTGATTTTTAATTAAATGCATATACAGCAAAATAAACTTATGGAAGCACTATGCTTATTAGGAACACTCCAACACCAATGGGGGGAGAGGGGGGGAGCAGACAGAGAGGGGATGGTGTAAAGAAAAAAGTACAATTTACATCATAGGTGGGACTGCAGTAACTTCAAGGCAGTCATCAAAAAGTCCTGCTACCATTGTCTTTGTAAATTGTATGACATAACTCCAAACTTTGAAAACTTTTCTTTAATGCTTTGAAGTTTTCAGCTTTTTTTTTTTTGCCTCTTTTTTCTCCAAAAGTAACATACTAAGCAAGGTGTCCTGGTTATGTGGACATTATCTCTCATTCAAAACAGGAAATCTGGTAAAATTTCTATAGTTTAGATTAGTTTGCTTCTGGAAGAACACCTACTGAAATCCATGAGTTGCACCAGGAGTATTTAGTCCTTAGTAATCTTCATCTTTGTTACCAGAAATCCAAAACCAGAATAAGGATCAGAAAAAAACCTTGTCAGTGGTTGCAGTATTGAAACCGTGTAGACTTCTTAATAAGACAAAGTAATAGCTTGCTCTTTTCATGGATTCTGTCCACATTCTCTAGCTTGTTGTGGAAGTTTCTTATGAACAGCTCCAAAATGCCTGCTGAAGCTCACCACAGATACAGCTGTAGTGAAACTGCTGAAAATGCAACTGTTCACATGCAGACTAAGATTACAGGCATAAAAGGTGGTCCCCATGGGTTACTTGCTTTGTTTTAGCACACAGCTTTATCTATCCCAGCCCCTGCAATACACAGGTTATATCCTGGTTTATCCCAGTTGCTTCACAGAGCATCCTCAGATAAACTCTATTTTATATATCAATCAAAATTCAGGAATAAGCTAGGCATGCTAGGGAATGCATGTGGAGAGCAATCTAACCCACCCCATTCCATTAATCTACCCAATTTCCTTAAAAAGAGTTGTAATCTCCCTCACAGCAAGTAACATTAAATGTATTGCAAGATACATATGTTCACCAAGTGAACATAATGAGAACATATTTTTTCTGAGAGTAATGAGCACCCTAAACAATTAATTTCAAAGCTATGCAAGTGTTAGTTCACTGACAGAAACAATCCCACCAGATCAGGTTGCTCAAAGCCACCATCCAACCTGCCCTTGAACACTTCTAGGGATGGGGCACCCACAACTTCTCTGGGCAACCTGTTCCAGTCTCTCACCACCCTCACAGTCAAGAATTTCCTCCTAATGTCTAACCTAAATCGATCCTCTTTCGGTTTGAAACCATTCCCCCTCTTCCTATCACTACCCTCCCTAGTGAAAAGTCCCTCCCCAGCTTTCCCATAGGTCCCTTTCAGGTACTGGAAGGTCACTATAAGGTCCCCCCGGAGCCTTCTCTTCTCCAGGCTGAACAGCGCCAACTCTCTCAGCCTGTCTTCGTAGGAGAGGTGCTCCAGCCCTCAGATCATCTTCATGGCCCTCCTCTGGACTCACTCCAACAGCTCCATGTTGTTCTTGTGCTGGGGGAAGTACCGAGGGTTTTTCTCCTCATATTTTCTAGTATATCTGAACATGAAACTAATTTAAATAGTGTTAGTCAAAGACCAAAGAACTCAATCTGGAAGTATTTATTTCCATGAGATTAGATGACCCAGAATAATGAGTTTTGTTTAAAAATAATGGTAGTTAAGGAAAAGATGACTAAGGCATGAACTCCTTCTATTCATATCTTAATTGAATTGCCTAGTTTACATTTTATTTCTGACATCTATTCTGCCTTTTGGAAAGCTGCATGAAGCAATAACAGTTAGATTCAAACATGAGAGTTTGCAACACTGAAAGATAAACAAGACTTCAAAAAATAAGTATCTGTTGTGTCACGTCTTCCAGAAACTAGCTGTATGTTTTTTTCTTTATGGAAATATAGGGGAAAGTGTTATGAATTTCTCCCTCATGCTTATGTATGATAGAATACCTCATAAATTGATACGTGTGTCAAATGTTTACTTCCTTACTGAAGATCTGAACTGATGAGAATCCTTACAAACAATTCAAGTAATATCTTAGGAATTCATCCAAAAATTTCAAAAAGTAAAAAACACTGCTTTCACAGTAGTTCAGGCCTGGTTTAATTGTGAGGAAGTGAAGGCCAGAGAAAGGTAGATGAAATGTAAAATGAACACAGACATCACAGGAATGCTGTAGTCAGCCTTTGGAGAACCCAATTTAGAGAGGAGCCTGGACAGCATGGGACTCAGAAGGGAAACTCCCAAAGAACTATATTTGTATATTACCAGACAGGTTTTCTGCCACAACTCTCTCTCAACAAAGCCATGCCCAAGAACCAGCAATTTACTTTATTACTATATCTTCAAACCAGAGTCCTCAGGGTTCAGAGAGGTGGAAGATAGGGCTCCACTTCTGTGAAGAGACATCCAGTCTGTGACTAGGAAATGTGCCACAAGAGCAGCAGCAACGCAGCCTCCTGTGAGACAGTGGCTGAGAAACGACCGGCTCACAGCACTCGAACCTGAACCCCAGTGCATATATATATAGACAGAGAGGGAAGGGGGGGAGCTCAAGCACAGCTGGCAAAAGACTCAACATTTAATCACAAGACTTATTTCTTCTCTGAGGACACAAGCTCAGAGTCCCAGAAAAGAGTAAGAACTCAAAGGCCAATGGATGACCTTGTGGTAAGAGTATTCCTGCTGTGCACTGACAGGTCACTGCCTGTCACATAGCACTTAAGTATTACATCTTCATCTTTAATTTCCACATAGCTTTAGATTTCTCTATAAGACAGACTGCTTTTATATCAGAACAAATACTTTTCCAGCTTCTTGCACTCCTCACACAGCCTCTAATATTTACAGAATCACAGAACTACCAAGGCTGGAAGAGACCTTCAAGATCATCAAGTCCAGCCTATGACCAGCACCACCACACCATTTAGTGAGAGTAAGACTATTCTTTGTCCTGTAATATCATCACAGCATACTGGTAATCCTTGAGATGTAGTCCTAGATCCATTACTAGATACTTAGAAAGTGAGGTTTCCAAAACAGATTTACGAGTGCAGATTTTCATGGTCCTGAGATTTCCCTGCAGTATGTAAACACTGTCTTGTAACAAAATGTCCCACAAGTGTCAGGAAAGTCTTAGGTACAATGTCTATATTAACAAAAGCATGGTAAACTTCAGACACTCCATGTTACATAAGCAAAGTTATAATGCATTACAGATTAACAAAGTAGCAATATTGCACAACCCTAAACATAGTTTTGTTGATACATTAACTGTCAGAGTTTGCTTTCTCTACCTCAGCAACACATTAACACTAGGTATTACTGTAAACTCGGGAAGGTTTATTAAAATAGAAAACAAAAAAACGTTACTTGCTTCCCATAGGTACCAACCACTACTCTATCAGAAAAGCTCTGGGTAGTAAATGATGAGGCTAGAAACTCTGCATGCTGCCTCCTTCACACAACTAATCTCTGCAGAAGCACCTTGACCCTCACAGGGAAAACTGAAGTGAATACTCACCCTCCCTGCTTAAGTATCCAACTAATATCCCAGCATTCAGTGAATTATTCATCTATTAAACACAAGTACGTGTACATTAAAAGCCACACAGCTTAAAGCAGGCTCAAACTTCATCGTACCATAAGATGAAGTTCTCAGATTTGAGGCTCTCCAGGAACATCCTCATCTGTGATAAAATCACATTTCACACTGTAAACAGTACTGTATATCAAAACCTATTAGGGTTAACATAATAAGTTCAGAGAAGGCATAGCTCAGCACAGCTCTCATGAATTTACTTCAAGTTG
This sequence comes from Hemiprocne comata, assembly GCA_020745705.1. NCBI lineage: Eukaryota > Metazoa > Chordata > Aves > Apodiformes > Apodidae > Hemiprocne > Hemiprocne comata. The sequence continues at coordinate 13,834,581 of CM036593.1, read as the reverse complement.
CATTTACTATTTTGTATTAATTTTGTTGAATAGGTGTTCCGTTGCATGGGGGGAGAACTAGCCTGTTCCCCACAAATAGATTATTATTTAGTTTATAGCCTTTAAAAATAGAAGGGTTTAAAATTTGGTGCAGCTATCCTTGCACATCTACATTTAACATTTTAATACATTTTCTCTCTAACAGTCTTCAACCAGCCGGTGAATTGGCTAAATGCAAAAAACCAGAGCAATTAATGTCCCAGCCTTGATTCCTAACTTCATGACTGCTGTTACTTTAAAAGTAAGCACATGCACATTCTCCACAGTCTGTGAAACCCACTACATTCAAAGTTACTTTTTTTCATCTTCCTAAAAAAATATCTTCCTTCTTTAAAAATCAAACTTCAAAGCTTCAGAAAACAATTAGGTTTGCATCACAAGTATAACAGAAGATTTTGTTCCTTCAATGTAGTATTTATCTATGCCTGGATCACTTGCACATCAAATTGCTGTTACATGAAGAATACTAAGTAACATTTGTAACTACTCACTCATATGGAGAGTCATTTAATGAATATCTCACAGCAAAATGGGTCATTATCATACACATAAATTTACATCTCACTTCTATTTTTCTGCAAGAAGACAAACAGACTGAAAAAGAAAGCAAGCTCAATTGCCTTTGGAAAGAAACTTAGGGCCAAAACCAAAAATAGGCCATTGTATCCCCATTATCGAACCTTTTAATTGAACCCTCAATTGTGAGTGTTTGCTTAACCAAAAACCAAACTTGCATTAGAGACATGTCAGTTAATGAAAAGTTAATGCTCTACTGAGTTTTGATTATAGGAGAGAAATTAGCATCAAAAGTTATTACTGCTTTAAGTTTAATCATTGGCAAAATCAGCGGAACTAATTTTAGCTGAGCAAAGCAATGTTCTGAAAACTTTGTTAAAAGGTGATTTTCAAAGTCCAATAAATGAACCTGAAATGCAAGGATGACAGTGACAATATGCATCCAAAAGATCTAGTACATTCAGTGCTTGAAACACACATGAATATTGGTATTTGTTCCAAGAATATGCCAACCATCTATCAGTACTGACTTTTAAATCTGTTTGTTGCAACATTAAGAAGCAACAAGTAAACTTAACCTACATGCAACAAATGTGTAAACTTCCACAAACATTTCAGTAGCAACTGTTTAATGCAATGGTGAAATTCAAAACCGACAATGGAAATACTAATTTTCTAGTGACTTTGTGTATACCTCAAAGCATCCTAATCCAAAAGGAAAAAAAAATAATCAGCACATAGAAGGAAAACGAAAGTGTGAAAGATTTTTTAATTATGCACTATTAACAATAAGGGATTGATATGTGAAGTTACATATTAGATAATCATCAAATGTCTGATAATTTAAAAAATCACACTGCCAATTTTCAAGCAATAAAATTTAACAGATCATGCAAGTAAGGAAAATGAAACTGTTCCAATTTTTTCCTTTTCCTCTTAACATGCCATTGAGTTGTTTGGAGATGCCCACAGTGTCCCTATGCTGACACCTTTAAGTCATGAAATACGTTTCAGAAATACACAGGGCATCACATGTGTTAAGAGATGACAATGCAACATATACAGATAATGGGGAATACAAGGCAATTCCTTGGAGTTCTTCACTCTTATTGAACAATTTTGATTTTTAAATCTTATTGAATTAAATACTGCTGAATGTGTGGGCTGGAGGCAGAGGTGATTATCTTAAAAAGAAAAAAAAAAAAAAAAGGATAAATCAGAGCAGGCTGCCAAATCTAAAAACACGCCAGTAAACATTTGGATTTTGATCTATCATACTTTGTCACACGGTTACACAGAAAAGGGTGTTGTATGTAGTACTACAATTTTCCAACTCTTCTACTTATTAAGACAAATCGTGTTTCTGCTATGAGAACTTCTGCTTTCCATTGACCAGAATGGAAGGCAAACCTGGATGAAGTTGAGCTAATCAGCTGTTCAGCTACAATTACAAAAGCAAATATTACAAGAACACTGCCCCAGCGCTTAAAGAGTTTTTGACCCAACTCTCAAAACTGCTTATACGTTTTTCATTATAGGCTTATTGATTAAATGTATAGAGAACACTACGCTGGGAGTTAAAAATGAGCTAACTTGGCATTTGTGCTAAATGTTTCTTGGGGTTTCTAAATCAATTCATCTTATGTCTTCACCTGGTGGCAAGGTTTAGCAACTACTCTGCTTTACTTAAGAATATTCTACACTTTTCTGAAAAGTATTTCTTATCATACCCTAACAAAGAGGAACTGGCTGTTCAGCAGTCAATAGTATTGGGTACTGCTGACATTTTACTCAGCCTGTAGGTTTTTTGAGAAAAAATATTTTTTTCATTTTTTCTGTTCTGTATTCATTTCATTTCTGCATTTTACCACCAGTTTTCCAGAACAGCTTCTGTTGCTGTTATCTTGATTTTTTTTTCCTCCTAACTCTTTTGTCACTCTCCAACTTCCATCTGTTTTGAAGAGCTATGTATAAGCTTACTAAAATCTATAAATTTTTGTGTTTTCAGTTGGAACTGGGAAAAGGGCAATAGCAATCAGCTTTAAAATGGAAGCAGAATAACTCTGGAAACCACCTCTAATCTCCCATCTTGTGTTCCTGCCATTAGCACACACACACCCCCACATGCAAATGTGTAAATTAATTTACACAAGCTTACTGCATCCCTCAGATTCTGAAGACTGCTGAGGTTAACAGGGAGGGAGGTATACTGCTTAACACTGCTGAACAAATTTGTTAAGACTGAAATAAGATTTTTTTATGCACCTGTAGTTACATTTCAAAATATTACACTGCACACGATACTTTGCGCACAGATCCTCACACCAATTACCAGTAACATTCCCTGAGGGCTAGTACATAGACCTAAAATGACACACCAAGAAGAACAGGGGGCTTTAAGTTCACCAGTAGTAAATCTAAGCCAATTCTGGTACTCATTCCCATTTTTGCCCTGAGCAGTAAGTGATGGAGTACTGATATAGTACTTTTTCAATACTGATTTAATTTACGACTAGAGTTTTCCTAAACGCGATGGCTACACCCTATCTCACAAACCTCATTTTTAACCTTAACATGTGACATAATATGAAAACTGCTGGCACAAATAATTGACTGTTTTATTATAAATAAGAATACATAAAATTATTTTTTAAATGCCTCATAAATCCACATTAAGTCTACTTTATTGATTTCAGAGAAGTTCATTTTATTTCCATAGCAATATTCCATTATCCGAGCACTTAAAAAAAAACCACGCGTCTCTCAGTTTTAACTGTCATTGAAATATCCTTCATTTCAAAGATATCGAGAAATTATCACTATTCATTTTCAATACAAAGCCTCTTACATTTCAGCTGTCATTTTCAAAAAATCATACTGAAAATAGTGTTTCTAAGCAGAGTTCAGTTGCAGTGTAATAAGTAATAATTTCATCAATTAGCAGTATTCAGCATCCACTGAGAGTTCTCTCACTATTATTTTATTCATAGAGTCCTTTGTGGAAGTAGCATACTAAAAAGATCCATTTATCCTTCAAGGTTTTTCATAAATGTGTCATACATCTTAGAAAACAATTGGTTATTATTCTCGCTCAATCTAAATAACTATAATAACTTCCAGGTGTAAAACCTCTTTTTATATTTCCAATCTTCTCTACTCATATTATGGGTCTACATTTTTAATAACCTATTCTAGCACTTCTACCTCCTGTCACACATGCATCCTGGAGTTTTGCATGGCTGCTAGACATGACTGGATGGGAGGGTAGACAGCTTATTGTTAAGAGCAGAATGGAATTGGGTTTCATAGAATGCCCTTCACAATCAAGGGAAAAACAAGTATTTAATAATGAGCTAGATGCCAGTATAGATGCTAAGAGTGCAATGGCTGTCAAGGAAAATGCTGGGTTTGTTAAATTGGGCAATAGCTTGCTTGCAGTACCTATTTTATTTCTCTTTTCCTCTAGATCCCTCCACGTATTTTATCAGCCCATTTCTCCTCACTCAGAAGGACATGTCCTGCCTTCTGCCCTTTCAACTCAAGACTGCAAAGGGATCCCTTCAGAGCCCAACATTATCATTCCTTAATGAACTAGCAGAGATGCAACAGAGCAGTAAGAGGACCTCTCTCAAGGCTGGGTAGACAGCTGTGTGCAGATTGCACAGCCCAATCAAACATCCCCATCTTAGGAAAAAGTAGCCCAAGTTTTAGGGATGCATCTTGTACACAGAAGCCTGCTTCATTCTCTCCAGGATGGTCAAATGTTTTGTTGACCAAGGAAACCCTGGACAGGATAGTTCATTACAACAGAAGTAGTTTCAATTTAATTAAGGCCTCTCAGAGCACAGGTAACAAAATCACAACAAAGAGCCAAGGAAAGTGTGCAGCAATACATTAATGAATAAATTAGGCATAACAACAACCTATCTGAAAATGGTAGAGTTCAATCTCCATAATAAATATAAAGCTAATGACATTGCTCTTATGACTAAAACTAGAAAGAAGTGCATCATCAGGAAGAAGAGGTTAAGTAACATCAAACTTTCAAAGCAGCTTTCAATTTTTCCACCTCATTTCTACATTCTCAAAGTGGTGTGCACAGGTACATTTATTTAAAAAACTTCATACACCAGCAAGACATGTAAATCAGACGGTCTGGCTGCCTGGACACTTCCCTCTTTCATTACATATATAATTGTTTTTGAACCTAAAATCAAAATGCACCATGACTGCTTTTAACTGATGACTACTATCCCATCTAAATGGAAATATTTCGATTCAACACCTAGATATTTTTTTAATTAGCTTTCAAACGAAGTCACAGGCAAGCATGTCTGCCTTCTCCCATTTGCACTGTTGGTGTCAAGTTGAACTGGAAAGGCCAACAATTTCAATGAACTAAAATAAGCGTAATTTTAAGGTCAAGTCACTTGTAACACTTCAGGCAGCAAATGTCACACTGAAAATAAAATTGAACCTTAACTTGAGCAGAGATGAAAGGTTCGGCATTTCAGGACTTCATTGTCTTTATCACTTTAAATTTACAAATAAAACACCAGCATCACCTATATTAATATTTATCATACTAATAAATCTTGCTGAAACTATACATATAAATACTGGAAGCATTTTTAAAACCATAGTACTTCATAGGTGGGCTTATCCTAATTTCAAATGGTGAAGTCTCTGCAAGACGTAAAAACACAAAAAATTCCACATTGGCTTAGTGAGGCTTCTCTGACCATGGTAAGAGAGCAGATGTGTTATAAGAAGGTCCTATGTATTTTGACAAAGGGCAAAAGTGAATTGTGCAACTCTGTCCACAGCATAAGAAAACTAGGATGTTGGAAAAGTGGATTATTTCATTTGTTCTGAGACTATGCATCAAAGGTATGGATGTATTTGACTTGATCCCCAGCTTGAACAGCATGACCCAAGAACCGGCCATCTAAGGTTGACTCTCGACAGCTCTCAGATGGAGTAAGCCACCTCCCACCACCCAAAATGTGTGCTAATACACTGACATCTGAGGAATTACAATATCTCATAGCTTTGACAAAGGCCTACTGCTGTTTAATGTGGAACCTCCATTTACCCTAAGACCTTCACAAATATGAGGTTGATACAGACATTCTAGTCATCTAGACAATGCATTTCCAAGGGGAATAAACCCCTCTTCTGTTGTAAGGCAGTTTAGGAAGTTATGCAGTGACTTGTGGGCTGTCTCAGGACAGAATACGTATTAGAATTGCTTCACAAACTGATTCTTGCATTTTTCCTGCTTGCAAGGAAAACTGGATTCCTTTGGTGTAAATCTGGGCTGAGAATGGTAATGCTACTACAACCAAACTATGTAAGAGCTTATGAATTGAATAATATTGAGAAAAAAAACCTCCTACACATATCTTAATCTAAATAGTCCCCAAATGTACTCATTTTGGTATTTAATCCTTACTGTGTCATCTAATTTTTCTTGTTGCTGGTGGTTTTTTCCTAATGATATTTAAAGAAGCTTGTCCACTTGAATCCTATGTTCTTTGCCATCTGCAACAACAAAAAGGTTTCAAGTATTTCTTACAGTTTTAAGAGTCTATGAGCAGAAAAAAAGGCAATTTCAACTTAAGACCCCATCTGAATCACCTGTTATTTCATAAAAGAATACATCTGGCCAATATGAAGGCAAAATTTTTTGCTCATTTCTAATAAGCACTATTGTAAGAAGAAAATCAGATCATTCCATTTCCTCCACTTACTACTTTACTTGTTTTCTTCGCCAGTCCAAATTTGACCAGGATGTATCTGGGGGGTTTTATATTTACATTTGGAATTGTGGCATTGTGTTTGAACTGCATACAGACCAGGACAACAAAATGCCCACTAAGATCTGTGTAGCCGATCTCTGTTGGCACATTTGACAAACTGATGCTCTGCACATGTACAGATGCTAGAGATTTATGCTGTGCTGATCTGCAAGAAGAATTCTGCCCTCAGTATACAAGTGACAGCAAATGAAAATGAAAAGACTTTGAATAACATGCCCACAAAAACGCCACCCTCTGAGCTTCTGATAAGACATTTATGGCCAAAGGTTTCTTAATCCCAAATGTTTGATTTTTTCCAAATCACATACTTGCCAAAGTCTCACATAAAAGCACAAATCCTGCTCTTCTCAAAGGCGATGGCACAGGGCAGGGAGCAGAGTGTGTAACACTGTACTGATGAAATAAAAAAGGACTAGAAATCATATGCTAATAAGAGGAGGGAGGTTGCCAGGCAACCAGGAAGGGAGAGAAAGCAGTTTTTGATTTGAACTCTGTGCTGTCAAAGGGTTATCATAGCCAGAACAAACAGGACACATTCAATCCAGCTTGTCTGTAGCCACCAGGAATTTTAGCTTTTCTCAACATTTTAAGTAAAACTGTGTTCCCAGCTCAGTGTCAGCTATGTCTGTGTTCCCTGGGTCATTTTACTGTGACTGACAAAATGGCATAGGATAGGATAGTTGGTTTTTAAAAAGCATCCCTTTGAAAAACAGCAGCATGAGCCTTTGGGTGCACAAACTGCACCATGCATGTAGACTGGCTTGTAGGATGGAGCAAGTCCAAGCCCCTCAGATACAGCCACAGCTCACTCAGTTGCACAGAAAACTGCATGTTCTGTCTGCTGCTGAAATGGCACCCTTTTGAATGCCTCTCCAGAGACTGCCCTGCTCCACTGCACTCTTGCACATCTGATGGGCAGAATCCTGCCTTGTGGATCTAAGGTTCCTATACCAACATGTAGTTTTCCTGTATTAAAAGCTGCAACGGTAAGCAGAAGAATAAAATTCAAGTCCAGTCTACAACATAAAATCATAATGAAATCCATTTACGTAACAAAAAAAGAAAATGGAATTTCAGTTTGTTCTTGTTTTCAGAGTTGTTAACTGCAGTGGCAATCATCGTAAGTCTCAGAACAGCCTGCTTTTCTCAAATCCCAGCCATGAGAAAAGATGGGAGTAGTAGATCTTATTTTAAAGACCCTCTTACCCTCTTGAAAAATGTGGAAAAAGTTGGAAATTGAATTAATAAGTAACACTAAAACTCAAAGGTCAAAGGGCAATGAAAAGCACAAGACTGGATATTTTTTTTCCCCCAATATTATTTTGGAGAACTTGACTGAATTTCAGTGCTACAATTTAGCAGACTATCAGCACTGGAGCCAAGACAGCACATAACTCTTTGAGCATCAACAAGATTTGCATATACAACACGAAAAGATAAAATCTTTCATACTGACCAGACTAGGTTTTAACTTGGTGAGTAAATCATATTGTCCAGTTCTCTAAGATAGACATGATGGTTGTGGTCTATAATGTTACAGAAGATCTTGGTAATCATGCTATAATTGCTGTTCCACTCAGCTAAGAATTTACTACAATAAAACCACAAGAATAACGAAAATGCTTGAGAAATTAATTAAATAAACATAGCTAAACAGGAATTTTTGTTTTCTCACTGATTGCTCAGCAAATGACCCTAGAAAGACCCTAGACAGCCATGAATCTGGAACAGCCATCTGATCATCACTGCAAGCTATAAAGCAGTAACTTAAAAAAACTTTGCATATTAAAGCTTTGTTATGGAACTTCAAGCAACTAGCAGGCATCTACAACAGAGACACACACCATAATAATTGGGGCTTTTTAAAATAAAAGTTTAGCCTAGATGAAAGAAAGCTAGCTTCAGCTATTTATTGACAGGACCTTTGCTTGACAGTTGTGCGAGCCAGGCTGACTAGTAGGATTCCCCATTATCTTGCTAGAGGTTTCCTTTTCTTTTACACTATTCTTTATTTTTCATTCCTTGCCTTGCTTCCCCCTTTAGAGGACACTGAGCTCAGCTCTCAGACATACTGCCTCTGCTCTCTGCAGTCTTTTCACTGTTCTAGTCCATTTGTACTGGGAGAAGAATAAACATGACAAGCAAAATGCACTTACCTGGCTGTTATAGCCCATGCTTTGTAGCACCCACTAAGTACAGATCCCAGGGAAAGAAGAACCATCACTGCTATAAAACCTGCTACTTTAAGCAGCACGGGAACTGCAGGTTGAACAAAAAAGCTTCCTTGAGGCTTAGAGGTGCTTCCCAGGTGGCCCTTGTATGCAGCAGAGAGCATGGCACAAGAAGCCCTGTTACCCCACCCACCCAAACCTCAAATGAGCTGCAGCACCTTGAGTTCAGGTGTGTTGACAGCACCCTTGGTGAGCTACTCAAACAGCCTATAACCTCATTCCCCCTTCATTAGCAGTCCTCAGAAAGCAGTGTGTAACCTGCTGCTGAAGAAACTGAAAATAAACACACACATACACTGAGGAACCCCTGGAGCCTCCTGTGTCCTAAGGTCAGCACCCACTGGCCACAATCTGGCCCTTAAGAAACACTCCTCTTCTCCCTGAACTTAATGTATTTTGTAAACAAAACCTTTTGTCCACAATAGGCAACAGGAACTTACTTATATCTATGGATAACACCACAACAAAATAAGAACACAGTGGACTGTAGCTTTCTAACATCTACAGATGTTAGCTTTCTAAAGTAACACCAAATAAAGCTATTTGGATGAATTTTATAATAACTTTTCAAACAAAAAGATGGGATTTAAAAGCCATCTATACTTTCTACAGCTAAATTAAAAGAAAGCTTGACACAATTACAGTGACAACGTTCATTATATTATACCTGAAAACACCACGTTTACCCTGGTAATTCTCAGACAATTCCTAAACTGCTATTTCAGAACATGACTCTGGCTCTTCACACCTTTCATCTGGACACAGCTGTGACAGCATGCTAGGTACCCAGCTGCTGGCCCAGCAAGGAATTACCCATTCATCAACACACAGCTCCCCTCTAAAAACATATGCAACAGATCATTCACTTAGATCTGTGAAACACCAACATACCCTCTACCTACTGCAAGAATGATAATGCTGTTTCATAATAAGGTACGTTGGGAGTGGTGGTGTTAATTTACTGCCAATGCTTTAGGTTTGTAACAACTGTGTGGCAAAGCATCCCTGCTCTGCTGAGAAGCAGTTACCAAGGGAAGCTGGGAGTCTTGCTCCCGCTAGCTGTAGACTAGAAGGCAAAGAGCTAGAAAGCATCACCACTCCAACACCACTGAATGAGATGATAAGAGGAACTGCAGAGGAAGACTGGAATGCAGTCAGGAAAGCATAGCATGCAGAGAAAAGTATTAAGTACTGTCATTCAATGTTGTGTCATCCTGCATGAACTCAAGAAACTGAGTTAAGATTCTACTCAGCACTTCACAGTTTTGCCATTCATTTATTTCTGAGTACTTGAGCTGAAACCTTTAATGAACTTGGAAGCTTCCAATAGATACAATTATGTATGGTTAACACACAATGATAGTAAGGAATCAACTTAAAAAAAAAAAAGGGAAGGCAAAAAAAAGGAAGACTTTCTTTTCCAGAGCATCAGTGAGAAAGGTATGTATGAAGCATGTAAACACTATCTGGAGTTTGAACATACTTTTAACATATAGCTTCACATTACAAGTTGGAAAGGAAATGCTGTCCTCATACTGTAGATTTCAAAGATTCTTATCAAGATCTAGAGATGTAATACATAAAAAGCACAATACATCCAAGGTAGGCACTTTCACCCATAGCTATTTTGGAATGGGCTTTTTCCTTTTGCTTAGAGTTTCTTCACCCAAGGAATATTGTCAGTACACTGATAGATTTGCTTGGCAGTCATTTGCATTTCAGTTTGCTTTAAGTTTTGGTTTTTTGAGTTTGTTTTGGGTTTTTTTTAGCCCTAACTTTTTTTTTTTTTTTTAAATTCTATATTTTAATCACAACACTCTTCTTTCACAATTTGGAAAGTAGACTTTTAGAATAAGATTATCTATGTATCCTTTTCATCTTACTAGGCCAAAAGATTTCAAGGACAGGATGCCCAGGAGCTGAAGCTGCTGCCTAAGCCAGCCAAGGGGGATGAGATTCCTCAAGGACAGCTTCCTGGAATTTTTCTTTTATTAAATAACTTGGAGAACTGGCTGTGATTTTAGCTACTTCTAGCCCAGATTCTTGGCTCTCCTTGACCTGTGACATCAGGCTATTTATCCAGCCTTGAGTATCTAAATATTAGATAAAAATTATAAAGTAATACCAAGACTCCAAAGGCTATGTTTAATATTTTAATTATATGAACTTTTGAGTTCATGTAATTAAGCCGTTAACCACAGAGATAAGTTTAATGAAATAATTCATTCCATTTTTATATGGTAGGCAAGAAGGTGACCAAAACATTCAAGTTGTGCTGCCAGTGCCCATGTTGATAAGGCTTCTCTGCTCAACAACCAAATTTCTGAGAATATTTATGTGCAATGAAACAGGCTTAGGTAACATGTACCTTTCCTACTTCAAACAAAAAGATAAAAAAATATATTTTTATTGAAAATACACTTTTTTCTTTTTTCCAAGAAAAATGTTCCATGCAGGGTGAGGAGGAAAAAAAAAACCCACCAAAAAAAAAAAAACCATTAAAAAAACAAACAAACAAAAACAACCCACAACCAACAACTAAGAGAGCTGCAATTAGACCATCAGTAATTATTGATACATTCATATGGGGGACAAATCACACTACATTTATTCGAACAGATGGGAAAGGACAATTCATTTGGTTACAAGTAAACTGCCTTGATTTCCTTGCCAATTTAAATGAGTGCTGAAAACAACAGGAAGGTATTGACCAAAGTTTATATTTTCAACTTGACAGTAAAGCAAACATTAGTCACTTTCAAAATCCATCAGTCTTCTAAATCACACAGTGTTGCATACTATTACCAACACCGGATACTGCAATAATATCCTGTTCTTTGAAGCTGACTCATGCATATCTAGAAATGCAAAACAATGTAATCCCAGAAATATTTTGCATTTAAAATTTGAGAAGAGTACTCAAAAACCTGTATTGCTAAAATCAAACCTTTGTAACAGAAAAATTAACTTCAACACTTGAAGAAATATCCCAGATTGTCTGCTCTGAAAACACAGAGCTGGTAAAAGACAGACAGTAGTGATTTCATACCATAGTGCCTCCCTAAGTGACAGGAAGACTTCTATGATAGTTTGGTTTTCCCATCCATTCCATGTTTCAGTTTTATCAGAGTATCTGTAAGAATATTTCTGGACATGAGTCATGGTTTGAGCAGCAGCTCCGGTAGTAAATGGACTGGACACAAAAAGTCAGTATGAGAACCAATGATAAAATTCAGCCACAGCTGACCTAGAGATGTATTCAAGCTGACACTGTGCAAGCTTATATAATATTGGTGGGCCTTCAATGAGCTGCAATAGCCCACCCTAAACATTAAATTTCAAGCTTCAAGCCTACCACAGAAAAAGCTGTTTCAGGCCGGAACAAGACTGGCAAACTACAAGTGGGTTTATCACAACTTTCTTTTTAATAGACTTTCTAAAAGAGCTGAAGCTTACAGCCATATGCAAGGTCCTGTGAAGGGTGGTAGGAAAGCTACCTTGAGCCTCAACCATGCAACCTGGCTAAGAGGAGTTCACCACGTGTTACACTGCGCTAGCCTTAGTCCCACTCCACCTCGCCTCTGCCCTTGCACCAGACCACGTCTAAACCCTACTTCCAAGCTCCCTTTCACACAAAAACGTTAAGTGCCACAGGTGCTGGAAACCACTTGCAGAAAGAACACTGCTTCTGCCATCCTGTTCAGCGTTCCATGCAACTGTTTTACTCCCAGGAGACACGGTGCTCAGCTTGGCCCACAGTGGGGCAGTGGAGAACCGAGGGCCCGCACACCTCCGACACTGCGGCCAAGGCCATGAGCCGCTGTGACAGGGCCCTGCCTGGCACCTTCCAGGCCCGTGAGGCTGCCCAGGGCCTCCTCAGGCGACGGCCCCCGAGCAGCCCTGCCCCTCAGGTAACCTGCCAGAGCCGGGACGAAGACGGAGCTCGCCCAGACCCAGCCCTCGACTTCGCCGTCAGGGAGTGACGGGGGCCGTCGAGGAGACGGGGAGGCGCCGGGAGCCGCCCCCACACATCCCTCGGCTGTGGGGTGGCCCCGCTAACCGGGGAAAGGTAGGGGGAAGCGGGGTGAGAGCCGGAGAGGTGCCTCGGGCCGCCGCTGTTGCCCCGGCAGCCACCGCCGACAAGGGCTGCCCGCGGCCAGCCCTACGGCGAGGCAGCACGGCGGAGCGAGGCCCCGGACACCGCCAGCGAGCAAGCGGCAACAGCGGCGAGGGACTTCCTAGCGCAGCCAAACTTTGCTGGGCGCTCCCGGCCCGGGCGCCGCCGCCGGGCAGAGCCCCCTCCCCGCTAGCGACAGCCGCATGTCCCGGCAGGACGAGTGGGTACCTCAATGTCCACCGGGTCCCGGCTCAGAACACGAGCCATGGTGTCCGCACCGCCACCGCCTTCCCCGGGCTCCCCGCAATCCCAGAGTGGAGCGGAAGGCTGAAGGAGGCGGAGCCGCCAGCCCGGACAGCAACGCCCAAGTGGGCGGGCGCCCCCCGCGCCGGGCCGGGGCCAAGGGAGCTCCGACAGGCAGAGCCGCGCCAGGAGCATGGGGGGGACAAGGTGTCCCTGGAGGACAGGTGCGTTCCGGGCCCGCCGCTAGGGCGTCGTGAGGGTTCGCACTGTTTTACCTCAGCGGTCACGGAGGGGAGAGAAGGCTGCTCGGCACAAACGCTGCGCAGGGGCTTCATGACACCCCCGCTGGAAATCGGCCCCTCAGCCGGAGGCCGCACACGGCACCGCCGCTGCCCAAAGGGCAGGTGCACTATCGCCCAGCCTCGCCTCCATGAAGTGCTACGCAGCCCTCGCCAGGGCCCTTGGCTGTTCGCCCCGTCTCGGTCCACAAGCACACTATAGCCTCCCAACATCACCGTGGTTGTCTTTCCACTTCATGGAAATGCCACAAGAGGAGCCTGCATGCCAGGGCCACAGCACATGCTGCGTGTTCAGGGGCAAAGACCCTTTCCTGGCCAGACGCAAAAAGGGAGTACCCTTCCTTGTATTACTGGCCTGAGCTGTCCCTGAACCTTCACCCTGCTCCCCACAGGGACAGCAAGCCGTCCCTCCCCCTGCATGCCCCCAGAATCCCCCCTCCACAGAGAAGCAATCCTGCTGCAGGGAGTGCCACAAAACCAAGCAGGCCAGGTCACACAGCCTCTGTGCTCTCAAGTTTATTTCCTCCCAAACATTGGCATTGTTTAATATTGTGAACAATATTTATGGTACCATTGAAATAAACATCCTCTCTGCAACATGCCTTTGAAGAAATTCTGCCTTCCCTACTACCTTAAAAAAAACAGCAAAAGCAAGTATTCTCTATTTGGAAAAAATCTAAACACCATAACACCAGTTTTCAAACAACACTTTCAAGCAGCCACACCTATGGTCCCCCAAAAGATGAGAGCTTTTCTTGTCATTTCACAAGAACAGATGGTTTTTAATTAAAACCAGTCCTTGCTTTTCCTACCTGCATGCAAGGCAACTTCTTGAGTTCTTTCTTCCCTTCTCAAAAGAGAATCCCAGATTTGGTCTTCAACATACTCTTAACAGCACTTGTTTTATCCAGTTAGCTTTCATTCTACTCTTCTTTATTACAGCATAAAAAAGGATATCTAAAAGGGCCTCCTGCTCTTATTTGCTTTATAAAAGACCTGAAAAAAGTGTAAGTAGTTTCTGGACACTGATGACCTTCGGGTGCATTAGGGAATAGGTTTGCTTTTTCTGTCCCCTTCATGTCTCCAGAGAGATTGCCTCTCATGGCACAGTATGTTATTTTAATTTTTTTGCATTGTATTTTTTTTAGTTCTTCCCATCTCTGTAAATTAGTATTTCTGAGATGCCCAGTAGAAATTTTGTTTCCCTTGTAAGATGCAAAGAAATAAGGTTGTGGTGATTGGTGTCTCAAGCAAGAGCTGTGTTTTTTGAAGTCTCTGCTTTGGCACTATCGCATGACAATTCTTGCTGGTTACAGTGGCCCATGCAAAGCTGTTAATGCATTGGCAGGAAAACCAGAAGCAGGATCCCCTGCATTGCCTGTACTTATCTCTAGTTCAATATTTTGGTTCATTTCATTAATACTGACATTGCTGACCAGCTCAGTGATCATTGGAGGAAGCTGGGGAGTCCTCTAGTTGTGTTTGTCCCTGATCTACAACACTATATTGACTATACATGTGCATTAGGCCCTCAAGTCTTCTTCAAAAATAATATTTCCATGTATATGAAATAATAAGCTATTTTGTGTTTAACCATCTACAGTTTGCATCCTTTTATTCTAAGAGAGCATTTACATTAGAAGAGACTAGCGGCAGCCATTGAAGTCCCCACTTTCCTTCTGTCCTGCAAGGTTTTCAGCTGTTACAGATAATGCCCTGTGAAGGAACCTCCACTTGTTTTTGGAAAGTGTCATCACACATTTTCTCTTCTGCTCTGCAGGTTATAAATCCTTGGTTACCCCCATGTTACCTACAAAGCCAAATGAACCTGACACCTGTAGGATTTTTGCCCTATGAAAACAGTAAATAGTAACATCATCTAAATTTCATAAAAATAGGGTTTTCCCTCCAAATGAAGCAGGACTTATTCTGCCAATAACTACAGGTCAAAGAAAGGGATTCAGAGATCTGACCATACCCTATCTTACCTCACAAGTTGTATTTCTTAGTAGAGAGGGCTCCTCTTATTTCCCCCTCACACATTCCTGCTGGGGATCAACTTACTGTCTGCAAACCATGGCAGTCAGCCAGTCTGTATCAGCCTGCTGCAGTTGCCAGCTTCATCCAGCAGTTTGGCAGGGCTAGGCATGGATCACCCTTCTGATTTCTGGATTCTCAGCTGTGGCAAATAGTGCTCTTATCAGCTCTGAACATCTGAACTTTGTTCAAGGAAACAAATAAGGAGAAACAGGAAGGCACGCACAACATTCATCAGAATACGAGTATTCCCACTTCTCTAAAGCAGAAATATAACTAAATATAGTTAGTGTTTTTTCCTGAAGCAGTGCTAAGCCTCTGATTTTTAAAATTTTTTTTCTACCCCCTAGGAGCCTTTTGAAAGCAGCAGAAACAGAGCAGTGATGCTAAAGACCTAACTTTCACTTCTGGCATGAAATGCTGTTGAGGCTTTGTTGAGTTATAGGCTTTTGAAAATTGCCATTAACCTTTTGTTCCTTTTACTCTTCAGGTGAAATTTGCTCACATGCCAAAGAAATAACTGCATGTGAACTTTCACAGAAAAGCTCCAGGCACTCACTGCCACCACAGCAGCAATTGCCTTGTGCTGGGAATGGCTGCCTGGCTGGGAGGGCAGAGGAGGGCAGGGCAAGGCAGCAAGCAAGACCATGTCCTTCAAATTCAAATGGTTCTAGAAACACAACCTGCAATCTAAACCAAAAGGTTACTCCTCCAGCTACTGCAGCAGTTAATCTGCGAGTTTAAAGGGTAAACTTTGAAAGCTCGGCATTCAGATTCTGGCAGTGATGTATTAGGGACCCTAGAGGTCTCAGTGTACTGACATATCATACAAGCAACTCCCCACTACTTCCTCAAAACTGTTCCAGATTCACATCAGTTAAAGTACATTCCAGACTTTAATTTGCTGTGCAGTTTTAACTTGGATCTAGTGGGCAGACTTCAATCAAACATTGCATTTATTCCAGGACCAGTTTTCCTCACTCATTGGGTAAGGTGAAGAGCAATGCTTACAGTCTCACAGCTAGCCTCTCCCAACACCTGTGCATCTGATTTAGCAGTCCAGATTACTCTTAAACAAGTTCATCTGTCAAATTTATGAGATTCAGGAAAGCTTGAAGTGAACCCAAGTCTTTTTACCTTCTTGGAGCCCCTCAGTGTGACAGTGCAAAGATTAAATTTCAGTTCTTTGCTGTTCCTGCTCTCTCATTTTGGCTTGTCAACTCTCCAGTGCAACAGCCTAAAGGTGATATATCTAGTATGCAAAGGGTCTAAGAGATATGGGATTAAAAAGAAAATGCCTTGAAGATGACTAACTGCTTCTGAAGGCTCCCAACAGCTACTCAGATGTTAGTTTTATTTCTTCCCTTATGCTAGGAGTCACAGTAGTACTGGTGTTTACTTTCCCAGCACAAGGCAAGTCACTACTAGAGTGAAGCTGAAAGGAGGAACCCCACTGATTCCAGTGCCAGGTCCATCTGTGTTGCATGTCTTCACTGTACTGGTGTCAAGGAGGAAACAAGTGTAGACATGTGATGAAGTTGAAGTGTGAAAGGGAAAGGTTTTAATGTACTGTTTCTAGAAGTTCCATAAGTGATGAGCCATAGAGTAACTATACTATCCCCTGTCCTCCCTCATCCTAATCCAATGCAGGGGGATAGGAATTCCAGAGTTAAATCTGGGAAGCCTTGCTCTCACTACCTCTCCCGAACAGCAGCATTGACGTTGAAGGAAGTGCATAGTTACAACTTTATGCATTTCTTCCCCAATTTAGGGAAAACGCTCAACTTCAAACACACACACATTAGTGAAGAAGTTTACCTTGCCTTTCTCATCTGCTTGTTTACAATTGGATTTGCAGTGGTCTTCAGAAAGAGTAGCTATACAGGATCTCCCAGGATATGCCACAGCACAGGAGTACAAAAGCGCTTGAAGTGTGAGATATGCATAATTATAAATTCTGTTAGGAAGAAACTCTGACCATTACTCAGACATAGCCTTTGGGCATGGAATTGTAAAGCACAGATAGATGAATAAATAACAATAAATTGCCACCATGTGAGCTTTGATAAGTGTCCGAGTGCATTTTAAACTAAAATGAACTCTTCTTTAGTGAGTCCACTAATTTATTCCAGCCATCTGTGGCCATGTAAACAAAAGCTTGTCTCCTAAACTGCTTTATAATTTTTTAGATGTAGCAAGGACCACAAGTTTCAACATGATCATCTTCAGGAAAAAAAATTAAGCAAAAAGAACTCACATATTTTCACACCACAAATATCTTTTGATAACCACTATCATGCAATTAGAAGAAATATTAAAAATTAAAACTTGTTTCTGGCATGGCATGTTTTCCTTTTAAATGTCACCAAATGTTTCTTCAGGATATTTTAGGGAGTGGAAAAATCTGGCTATTTTTTCCCCCTCCAGTTTCCAGTGATGACATCTGTAGACAAATCCTTTATTTATTATTAAGCTTGAGAATTGCTAAATCAATGCCCAGGGTTTGCACTAGTCTGAGAGTCTTTTCTCTGTATGTGCCTCAAATTATTTTCAGTGTCTTAATGTGCTTCTCATGTTGCTGTACCTTAGATACAATAGGCTGGAAATCTGCATGTTTCTAAGATAAAAAGCATATGCATATAGCATGGGTCTTCCCTGGATAAAAGCAGTTACAGATCTCAGATTAAGTTGGGATTTTGGAGCACTGAACCTGGGGAGGACAAGGCTGGAAGTACTTTATAGGAAGGTTCTTTGGGCTTTTTTCAGACATACTGAGTAGCCACTCGGTTACCTCCAACCAAATCATCCTTTCTGGACAAAAAATGAAACCCACTATAGGATTTGAAAATTTGAGAACAGTTGCCTGTGAGACATCTCATGGTTGTGGTAGTGGAAGGGGTGTTATATCCATCTCTTTCAGCTCGGAGTGTTAGAAGAAAAAGGGTGCACCTTTCCAGACATACGCATCTCTGGGATGAGAAGAGTGAAAAGTAAGTTTTGTTTTGAAGGATAAGACCATTTGTGCTGAGGGCCAATACACTGCATTATTTGCATCTTCTACACTCTGTGGCACCAGCCTTCTGACAAGGGTGAGGTCTGCCTTTAGAATGAGACCTGGTTTAGAGCCACAATTTCATTGTGCAGCAGTGAAGTAGGACAAAATATAACTCAGTTCACTCAAGATTCCTATAGATACCAACTGGCTGGTATCTGTGCAAACTGACCTTCCAGCCCTCCCTCTCCTGTGCAGAGAAAATTTTCAGATCTCCAAGAAGTCAGACTGCCAAGCTATTAGAGAACAGGTTTACTACATACCTAACTTCTGCCAACAGAAAATATTTCTCCATTCAGGTAAATATTAAAGATGATGACTTACTGCCTAGCGCATGATAATGCAAAATTAACTACTGGTGTGCTTGTAGTTTCAAAGAGAAGCATGAGGTGAGATCAGAGGAAGATCGGCCTCTAAAATAGATAGACACCATAAATATATTCACTGAACTATTGGTATGAATTCACCCCTTCCAACAACAACAGGAGCATCAGCAGATTTATTCATTTGCTATTAGTGATTCTGTAGTTGTGTTGCTTTCCAGAGATATTGGAAAGGTGCAAACTGACCTCTTGAATTATTTACAAATTATTACTACTGTTTACCATTAGTCTCTGTAGTTACAGCATAACTGGTTTCAACTTTGATAGCTTTTCAAATGCCTCACAAAACAAATATTTGACAAACAAAATAGCTACTACTTGATTATTTTAATTACTATTTTGTGAAGAAAAACTGTCACCAGATTAACATCCTTGAAACAAACTGTTGGTGTGTTTGGATTGTTCTTATTTAGTAGTTCAAAAAGAAAAGTGTGTGTTTCTCTAAAAGAAATGCAATAACTGACTGTAACCCAATGTCCCAAAGTAATTGCAATTAGTCCTGCCCCTCTGCAATACACCCCATACTTGGTAATGCCCAATGATCAGCAACAGAAGTTTTAGGCTAGGTTAATAGGATTTTAACACCTTCAGATATGCCTTGTGACCAAACAAAAAAATGACAGTCATTGCAGAATCTATTATTAAAATGCTATTGAGAGCACTACAAAATAAAACTATAGCAACACTTAGGAACTATATGCTAGCCCCATCGTAAGTCAACTTGGCAGAGAAATCCTAGTTTTAACAGTTATGGCAAAACAAGAAGAGTTACCTTGTCTGATTTTGTGATGTGAACACTTTCTTTCTCCCTAGCATGTCTAATGCACAACATTCCCAGAGGACTGTCTACTTGCTTGCTTAGACATGACAATTTATAAGTGACATTAGTTGTATAGCTGTGTAAGAGCATATATTAGTTTTATATTAGCAGACATCTTTCCATTTAATTATAGTACACAAATTAAAATTTTATTTTTCATGTTACCTAAATACGTACTGCCATTAAAATAGTGAAGTTTTCTCCCTCCACCAGTGCTCTATATAAACACTAAACAGGACTTTGCTCATGTTTAACCCAACTTTTCGCATGCCTGTGAGTTGCTTCCTATAGAGATTTCAATTTACTTGCAAATGATTTGTTTACACTGGCCTGTAACTTCAGCAGTTGTGACCATACACAGTGAAATGTCTTGCTCCTATCACAATATTTAAGCATAGAGTTTAAAGGCTGTAAGTTCAAAATCATTTTCTAATACAGGCTTCCGCCTTCTGCAGGTTTTTACAGTGCTCAGTGCAACAGACTCCAAATATAACTCAGATTTTATAATAGTATTCAACAGCAGCCTTCACTGCTTAACAGACACAGGTAATTATCTTGAATATTTTATTTAAGCCAAGTAATGAAATACTGCTGGAGAAAAGCTGTTCTGTGGTGCTTTACATGGCATAAATTGTTGTAAGGTAACATGGTACTTGGGCTGGAAACAAAGTGGAAGCCCCCAAAGTACTAACAAGTGCACCTTTTGTTCTGTAGCTTCCAGCAAATAGGGCAAAAAGAACAAAAACTTGACTGAGTTGTCTATGGGACATTTAAAGAAAATTTCTCTTCCCTACCTTACGATAGAGCTGACTTAAACCAAGGACCTATATACTGCACAACAGAAAGCCAATTTCACTTAAAGTCTCATATATGACTGTAGCCTCCAGCTGTTGGTAAAAGATGATGGACAAACACTGTCCACAGCTTTGGTTATTGACTGAAGAACTGATGCTCAGATAATATAAATGACTTGCAGTCTGTCCCTATGTCCTTGCTAAACTAGTAGGCTAATGGCAAACTAGTAATCTGTCTTGGACTGTTTTGAGCAAATTCTTGAAGCCTATTTCACCACTTCAGAAATAGTTAACTTTACAATCTGCAACAGGGATTGTTTCAACCTTCTCAGAAAGGTTGAAATGAATAGGAGAAATTAATTCCTATCCAAGGTCCCTTCAAAATATGGGAAAGATGTTAATTCACTGCCATCCTAGCCTAAGGTAGCAATTGTCAGTAAGACAAACAGTCTGCATCATCATTTTCTCTCTAATTTAATCAAGGTCATATTAGATCACTACATCAAATCAAGCAGAGTCCATTTGATTAAAAAAAAATGAGCTAAACCAGTTTCTTTCTGGAAATTAACCCTTTATCACAAACATTTTCCGTCCGTTCAGAAAATTTTATTTCCACTGAAAATGACTACTGCTATAGAACACACACCATGCTTTAAAAAAAGTCATCCTCTCCCACCAAATAAAACAAGATTACATTGTCTAATCTCATGCTTAAATTTATGGATTTTGATCAGATTAAAAAAATGTATTTCTTGCTTTTATTTTTGTTTCCTCCAAAGCTATTTCTTCTACCTTTCTCCTTTACTTACCATTAGCCCTATAATACCAGTCAACCTTATGACAGCTTTTCTGGACACATACACAATGTCATCACTCCTCTGGTCATCTATTGTTTTACATGCTTGGGGTTTTTTTGCCATATATCATGTTTAACTCTCACACAGGAAAACAACTTTTATGGAATCCTGAAATGTATATTTAGCAAAAATGTACAGTATTATGCTGGGTGCTATTTACCTCATGCAGGGTTAGATCTTAAAGATAAAATAATCATTATGGTGTTTGTGGAGCTGTCCCCTTCTTACACACAGAAGCACAGGAAAAGGTTTTGTGTTTTCTTGCTGGCATTTTATTTTGTTTGGTTGGTTTATTGGGTTTTTTGTATGTTTTTAAGATTGTGTCTAGTAGAGCTCCATCCCCAAATTTGTACAAATTATCACTTTGTTCACTGCAGCACCTACATGTCCAAGATTTTACTCTAACTGCAGAATAATCTATTGCTATGGCAACTTTTGGCAAAGCTGCTTTTCACCTTCCTGCAGAAGGCCTGCAGAATAGGTGGACTACGGCCACCACAGCTGGCTGGGAAAGTGTGATCTCCGCCTGGCTGGGACTCACGGAGGGAAGGAAGGGTGAAAATATAGTCCTTTTAACCCACACAGCAAATCTCTGCTTCAAACATTCTAAAAACTTGAAGGATCCCTCCCACGTGCCTCATAACACCTACATCAATAGCTTCTATAGCCAAAACATTTTTTTTAAGCTTGTCAAATACTGACAATGAGATCGTATATATGCATACTTGTCGTTTCACACTTACTGCAGAGAACTTACATCACTTATTAGCTATAAGCCTGAAAGAAACAGAATGTCATAGGATTTAAAAGGCCTTTTTAAAATATCCTTTCTCTCAATCCCCAACAAAATTAATCAACATCACCATATAAATAAAGCAATTGTAAATACCAAAGTCAATGGAGCTATGACAATTAAGATTGACTAAGGAGCTCCCCCACACACAGCCAGACCTGCAGTTGAACCACGTTGTAACAGACTGGCTGGCCCATCTGTTTGTTATGCTTGTTTATTCTCCCATCATATACTTAAACTGTCAGCTCTGGTTTTGGGTATATGCTTTGCAAGTACATACCAGCCATTTAAAGATGATGAGCTCCCCCCCATCCCCATTAAAGTCACGGTTACACAATTTGCCTTGGATCAGATTTTGCACCACTTGAGTTATGTGACACTGAGCAAGTACCACTCACTACAGCTGTAGGTTGTGATCTTGCGAGGGACAAGCCTTGGTATCAGCAGGATGAATTTGAAAGCCTGCAGAGTCTGGCAGAGAGAGAGATAGCTGGCTTTGCTTCTTCCAGTAACAGGTTTTTTTTCCTTTTAAGTCTGTACCTCTAGCTCGTGCTACTTCCACAGAACAAAATGAAGAGAGGACTAGAAGACTAGAAATATTTATGACTAAGTGTGACCTCAAAGTCTTTTAGAATAGGAATAATACACTTGGGATAGTAACTGCTGTAAGTCCTATACCTATCTGTGGATTTTGGTATGCTGTATTGTAGTGTTTCTTTTTTTTTACTTTAAAGTTGAAATAAAGCACTTCTCAAAAAAACAAAAAAGGAATAGACTCTCTTGGGCCCAAATATATTTGGTTGGAGGAAAACATGGTTTGCCATTTAAAATTTCTACAGTTTAATTTCTTTCTTAAATATATAATTTAGGGCTCTATCTCTGCATTGTGATTTTTAATTTCAGTATCAGTTATGCTATTTTTGCTGCCTACCAACTATAAGATGCTATATTTTACTACCAAGTTACAATAATGAACCACTAGTTCAAGATTTTAAAATCTGTATATACATATGAATTTGTAATTCCCTTCTGCCCATGGTTGAAAGGTTTTATTATTTTTTTCAAAGCATATCTAATACTGCAGAAAGTCTGTCTAGGTGTTTGATGATAATTAGCTACAGAATTAGTCTGCTAGACATGTTATTCATCAAAATATTATTGAGTCCTGGGAAGATTGCAAACCTCTGTTGGAAAGTTTCTCAGAGGCAGGCTACTTGGTTGCGTCGAGTTTAAATTACACAAAGTATTGATTAAAGTCTGTCTCTGTTAACTTTTGCCAGCTTAAAAGATAAACCAGACCATTCATGTGCCTGTTCTTCTAAGAGAACATTCAGGGACAGATTCATGACTATGTTAGTGCTCATTTGTACTACTCCACAGCAGCCCAGAGAGGCTGCTAAAGTATTGGTTGCTATTGTACCCTACCCCTGCAAGCCTCAAAATATGGGCGTGATTTCCCCATGGCTGAAATTTTCTACTGACATAGTGCCCATCAGCTGTGCCTTGCCTCCTTTGTAGCCACAGAAGAAGAGGCAAATGATAGCTTTTATACACAACCTCAGCATCAGGGAAGCGAGCATAAAAGCTTCTGCTGCTGCTCCTTATTTCCAGACTGCATTATGTGCTTTGCATTGTCCAATTGAAACATACCTTGTTTAGAAATAATTTAATTTCTGTATATATGAACAATTCTGTAAGTCTGCTAACATCATTATTTGGTGTTATGTTTACGGAAGGTCATTATCTGTGATACCTGCTATTTGCAAAACACAGTACATGTTCATCAATCAAGGCATTCACTGATGGAACTTTGAGGGGTTAATTTTGCCCAGTCATCTATGATAATCTGCAGCAAAGCTCTGGATCTTCCAATGAAGAAGCCTTCAGCCATTCCAAGCAAGGGGACAAATAGTTTCTCCTCAGATTAGAAAGCTGCTGCATATGGCATGAATCCACCAAGATGACTTGAGCCATATTTCTGCATAACTTTGTAGATAGTCCTTGACTACAAAAGCAGTCAGGTCCCACCAACTTCAAGGAGTGGTTAGAAGGGTGTGCTGTATGAAAGGAGTTCAGAACAGTCAAGAGCAGCCATTGCTACATCACAAATGGTTCCTGTTAAATAACCACTGAAACAGTCAGTTAGAAGGAAGGGTACATGTTTAACCTGAGGAGCAACCACAGTAAATGGAGTTTTTAAACCCAAACTACAGATTTAGCCAACAATTTCAATAGAAGCAATAGCAACACATGCTCCTTACAACACTTTCAGAGAAACCTATGGACCTCGGCTGTGACCAGCAAGCCCAAGCTACCAGCAGAAACCTACTCATGGGGCAGAAGAAACTGTACATGCAGCACAATCAAAACTATTATCATGTAGTCTCTCGAAAGAGACCTTTAAACTTTCCACAGACAAAGTCATAAACAGACTCTGGACCCATTTATATTACTGATAATTTCACTGAAGATAAAATAAATTCTATTCCTTTCCTTGTTTTGATTATATAGAACAGCACCTGTAGTTTCTTCTAAACCAATGAATAACTGAAATTCGCCATATCTAAACTTCCAGGATTTGCATTTCTTCCATTAAAAAATGACAGTGATACTGAATACAAAGAGTAAAGAAGAGTACTCAAAAATAATGAGTCTATTTGGGCAAAGCTTGAACACTAACACCTTGATTCCCACTTGAGTAACTGAGCATCTACATTTCTACAATACAGATATCACTTCTATTATCAGTATACTCTCCACAGTAGTGTTTGTGGGTTGCCCCCCCCCCCCCCTCCTTGTATGGTTTTATAAATGGTCTGTACCTCATATTCAGAACACTGATATCCTAAATCAAACTATTTAATCATAGGACCCATCAGCAACATTAAACCATTATACCTACTTCTGCTCTTCCTACCTCCACACTAACAGAGCCATAAGATTTTACAAAGAAAGAAGTGTGAGGATCTATAAACAACCAGAGCACGCCTTGTGTTTTCCTTCTGAACTCTCTTCTAACTCTACTACAGGCTATCACACCTCCCTTTCCTCTTTTTCATTTTGTTTTTATTACCTCTGAAAGTTAGTCAGACCTTTTTTGAAGTGCCACAAGCATGCCCCTGGGGTTGTACATGTTTCTTTGGTCTAAGGTTCTTCCTTTAATACACTTTTCCCTTTGTTCCCTTACTCCCTCCCCTCATTCTTCTACCACCTGTTCTTCATCCTCTCTTCTCACTTGCCTTTTTTCCATGTGAAGCTTTTGCTTTTAACTCTGTCACAGAATCAGGAGCCTTTTTTCTTATTGCTTTGTGATGAACAATTTACATTTGAGTATAAACTCAATCTAGTTTTGTTATTTTTCAAGCATACCATGGTGGCATTTTTAGCATTTATTTTAGTAAATGATGGATCTGCAGGACAAAAATCAGGCTTCTAAAGCAAAGTAAAGCTTAAGATTTTTAAGGATAACAGTCACCTTCTGTCTGATTGATCCGAGTCTTAGGGGATGGTCTACATCTGTCATGAGTTGGAATCATCCTCCTGGTTGGAGAAAAGCCAGAGTACTGGAAAAGAAAAAAAAAGAAAAGAAAAGAAAAAACCTCATAACTAAACATCCTTCTGATAAATATGCTTTGGATGTAATGAAATCAATCATAAAACAATGTGGGATGCAGAGTGGTCCTTTCCACCCTGTTTATCTTAGGTGGCTTCACAGTTTCCACATAATAATGGAAAAAAGGACATGCACTAGTAGGGGGAAATGTGTTGGTTTTTTTTCCCTTGTCCCTGTGGATGAGCATTAAGAAGATTTCTTCCATATCAAGTTACTTTGTGTTGCATTTCACCTCACATTACCTTGAGTGCCACAGCAGGGTGTGAAGTTAACATAAGATTAACTTCCTTTGCTCCATGGGGAACCACAACAATTTGAACTAAGTTATTGTTCAAAACATATGAATTCTGAGTATCTCTAAGCCATCCTTCCTTGTGGTCAGGATGGCTTAGCCTATTTCTTAGTATTCTTCCTTTAGTAAAAGGAATAATAACAAAGAAAGCTGAAGAGATTATGATGTAAAGTTAAGCAGCCAGCCGTTCAGCAGCTGAAAGTCAGCCTGACTCTTGCAAAATGTGGGCAAATCAATACTAATTAAGAATTTGGCCCAATATTGGCAGGCAGAACCAGAAAATAAAGCCAAAAGGCAGACTCATCAAAGGGACTTTCAGGTACAAATAATCATCTTCATAAGTTAAACAGGAGAATAACTGTGACAGATAGGCTTTCAGAGATACTGTTTGGTATAGAACAGAGCAGGTGACTTCTTTTTAGTTCCTCAAAAAATACAAGTATAAATACTAGTGAAGTGAGAGGGGAAACATTTTTTTAATTACCTCTACATTACATGCACAATAGAAAAATCATTATTACAGTCTTATCAAAGTATCAGGAAAGTTGAAAAAGTGAAACTCCAGATTATTTAAATCGGTTGTGAAACTCACCTCTATAATTAGTTTTCTAGATCAGTAAGATTTCAGCAGAAACTAAAGAACTGATTAAAGAGATCATAACATCATAGCATAGATCCATTTTTCCTTCTAGTGACTCTTCACATTTGAAACAGCCTTTGATCCAGCAAGGACCTATTCCTGCTCACCTTGAGCTCTATAAGCTTTTTGCTCCTGCTTAGCACTAATTGATTTCATTGAGAGCAGGTGATCTTAAATTAAGCAAATTTAGCTCCAGTTTATGACCATATATGGGAATACCTATCAGAAGCAGCAACTGTTTCTGAAGGTAGATTTGCTCTTATCTCATCCTCTCCTGGGTTAGATATGACAGAAAAAGGAGCTTCAGAGGGGGTTTTTTTTGGAATTTGAGAATTACACAGAAGGGGAAGATAGGTCCTGACCCTCAGTGCTTTTCCCTTACAGTCTGCCCTTTTATCTACGGAACCTTGGTTCAGAGGCTTGCAGGTGATACAGAGCTTGCATGCAAAAGTCTGTGATCCAGCAGCTGTGGATTCCTGACTCATCCCCTTTAAAGCAGGTGTAGGCAGTGTTAGGATGGATACGAGTAACTGTGGGAGTTCCCAGCACTGTGAGCCAGGTGAACACTGTACAGCTGTTCTTTATGTGTTATTCCCAAACTCTGTCTCCAGAACTTGGTGCAATAATGGGGATCACGGTATCCCTCTGTTGTTGTACAGAGAGGTAGCACCCACTGACTCTTCCTGCATCATCTTCTGGTATTCATACTCATCATTCATTGAATTAGATGACATGATGGAACCCATCATAACTTACTTCCCCTTCTTGGTCTGTGTTTCAACTCCATAAACAACATCAGAGTTGTTCGCAATCATTGTCATATAATACGTAAGAATTAAGTGTGGAACATTTTTAAGAATGGCAAGAAGATTATGTTATTTCATGAAACACAGCATCAATTATTTTACTAAATGCTTCCCGTAATCTCATAGATTTGGCCATAATTGTACTTGCACAACCTGTACACCATAATACCAGAAACATCCACTTTTTTTACTCTTGCTGCTCTCGTTGTGTGACAAAAACGTGATCACTCAAAATTCCATATGTAGACTGGGCATACAACCCTTATAAATGTTATTCTTAGGGGAGAGTCTCATTCTTACATGTTGCATAACATGATATTTCATATTCAGTTTTCTTCAAGTTCATAGGATTTCAGAACCACTCTGCCTTGCCTTCCATCCACCTGTCCTCCGAAGGATTGCCATGTGGCAGGCAATTGAGAAAGTCTCAGTAAATAATTAGGAATGGCCCCTTGTGCCAACTCTTTTCCTGTATTTTATTTTTTCATTTAAAGAATATTAGAGATACACTATCAAGGAATGACACTGTTCATCTGGTATCTTTGGCATAAACAGACAATGTGAATTAAGACTTTCTAATAAATGCTATAAAATGGATTTCTTTGTCAGAATAATGTGTTATCTATGGGTAATTTCCCATGAAAGTAGAGACTATAATTCTGATTAGACATGAATATTATCTTTTCCAGTATGTTTCTGCCAATGCACTGATTCAGCAACCACTTAGACCCCAAGGTCAGGGCTGTTCATAAGTCCCATTGATTTCAAAGTTGAATGCCTGCCCAAGATTAAACACCAAGAGGAATTCTTTCCTAAATCAATTTATTTAAGACTGTATGAAAGTGCTCTGTTGAATCAGAGCCTAAAGTCAGCAACAAATCAGGAAAGATAAAGAGTTTGGCCAAATATGTGTATTAGTAGCCAAAACACATATAATGAGGCAAGGAACATCATTGTTACTTGGATTTAAATGAAGATCCCTGAATGTATAAGCTAACCAGATATTGAATTTTTATTTCCTTTGGAGCTTTTAGCTTTAATCTATATGGTGAGTGAGACAAGTTACATGTGCCTGTACACATTGGAGTCACCCTTGGTTGTCTTCTGCTCTGCTTATGGATCTCCTTCCCAGAGAAGTCACATTAGCAGGAGGGACAGTGCCTGCCTGAGTTTTGTCTTGCTAGGATGGTACAGAAAATGCATATAAGCTCCAGAGCTGGGAAGGGCTCTGCACCCAACAAGCTCAGGGTTGAAACCTTATATGTTGTGCAGTGTTTTCAAACAGAAGTTTGAGTTTCTGTATAAAGCAAGTAGAAAGTAATCTTAACAAACACAGCACAATATAGATCAAAATGGTTTTAATCATTACCTTCTGTTTTAATTACTACTTGACATATTCTCTCTATTGTCCTTCCAGACGCCTCTATTTTGAATGAAATAGCAAAGGTGAGTAACAGTCCAATATATATGCAGTCTAGAAGGAAGATGGCTTTGAACTATTTTAAATGATTCATTGTCCACATTTCTTTATGAATATTTATTTGCCACAGTGAAAGCAATTCAATAAAGAGAAAACATGAGGACCAGTTAACTGAACATTTGCATACTTCAACAGTTTAAAAAAGGGAAAGAAAAATAACATGGTGCATTAGAATGGTGTTAATGCGCTGGTTTTCCTGTTCCCTGTTGTCAATTCCAAATATTGCATGTGTGAGAGCATAAAGCTAAGACCAAGACTCTTAGGAATTCAGATCCTGAAGAGGAGATGCATAAATATCCTACAAATAAGTGTTCCTAATCTTTACATATTCCCATTCAGAACGAAGTAAACATGTTTGTAGGGGTATTTTCAAGGTCAGGGTGGAGTCTATCATTTTGTTTCCATCATCAGGTAGCTGCCTGTGAAAGCTGGCATTTTGCAACAAGCACACATAATGGTCCTCATCAGGACCAGAGATCACTCATTCCCTGACACTCCTCAGAGGAGCAACAGGTATATGTGGCTATCAAAAGGAGATGTGAGCACACTGAGTGTTTTGCTGCGTAACACTTTTAGTATGTTATCATGGTTGCATGTACCAAAACCAAGATCTCACACACACAGCAGAGATGCTGCTTCTTTCACTCCTCAGTGGAGAAACTGACTTTTTAATGGTATGTGCCCTCATTTCACCCTGCTTGAATTAATTTCATAAACCAAGAAGCACTATGTGTTAGACTTGGAATGAACTTTCTTCCTCAGAGCTTCTTAGCGATGTTCTGATACCCAGTCACAGATGGGGCTTTGACAGATTTTGTACTGATTTTCATGATTCCTTTTTTTCTTTATTTTTTTTTTAAGCAGGATTGTTGCTGCTTGAGAATTCAAATGCAAATGGTGATGTTCACAGGCACGGGTTCATAAGGAAGCTCAGCTGGTTGGGTTTTGGAGCTCATAAACTGAATAGTGTATCACATACAGTATTTGGAGAAGGATAAACTTGATATATAATGGTTCTAGAGAAGGATAGTTACAGTAGTAAAACAAACTTTGGACAAATAGATACATCCTCTATTCCTCAGTTTTCATTTATTTGAAGCAAGAATGATAATAATATTTATTTATGGTAATAATTATCATTATTATCTACCTGAAAGGTAGCTGTGAGGCTAATTCATTAATATTGTAAAATTACTTCATGATCCTCAACGAGAATTTGCCCTGAAAGTACTAAATGTTATAATTTGCTCTGTATGCCTATTTCATTTTGCTCTGGAGAACAAAACATTTAATGTGCTGCTGTCTTTACACTTGTCTTCTTACCACATTCTAAAATTCTAGTTGTTGAAATTTTCTGGAAGTGAATAACAGGCATGTTTTGCGTGACTGTATTTTTTGCTGTTTTCGCCTTCTTCTGTCATAGCATTTTGCCCCCACCTAGACATCATGATATCTGATTTGAGGGTTTGTTACTGTTTGTACAAATACATAGGTTGAAACCTACTTAATTCCTTGCCTGAATGTGGAGTTGACAACATAACCACACTGGTTCTCTGAGATTAGACCTCTCTTGATGTACTGTTTTAAATGTATTGGGAGTAATCTGGGAGTTTCTTTAAGTTACACATACAAGATACCACATATTACATGCCTGGTTATATTTGTAGGCATTTCATTTTCTTCTGGCTCTTTACCAGGTCCCCCATTTATTGGCGAAAGTGTATCAGTTATTCACAATTGAATATACCTAGCTCCATTTCCTCTGGTTGTTATCTGTTGGATAGCTAGACTCTGATGGCTAAAATCTACGTCTACCAACATAAAAGCCACAGGATATGACACTGGTATCTTGTGGTTCCAATCAGCCTCCTGGTATTATAGCAGTCCTTTTTATTTAACTGTATTTCTACTGAGCTCAGCCTGCTTGAGTCACGCTAGCTGTTTTACATGGCATCTGCATTGTGTATTGTGAGAACTGAAAACTCAATGCAGCCCGGAGGCAGCGGCACCACAGCACAGGAGTGGGCTGGGGCATAACTCAGAAGAATAAGACAGGCAGGCAGCAGCAAGCAGGGCGAAGCTGGCCCCAGCAGCATCTCCACCAGCAGTCGAGCTGGGTCGGGTGTCTGGCAGCTGGGTGTCCTGCGGCGTGTGGGCAGCTCCAGGAGCAGCAAATGCCCGGTGCGGTAGTCAGGACAAGTGGAACTCCAGATGTCACTCTGTCTGCAGTTGCAGGACCAACATCTGGGAGCACAGACCATAGGCAGGGTCCAAGGCTCACCTGGAAAATCACATTAACAGATCAAAACCCAATTCACAGCCATGCACTTCACTGACAGCTCCCATCCTGTGCAAGTGCCCAGCCCTTCGCAGGGCAGTTCCTGTTCCTAAACATCATCTAAGACAACATTAGCAGAGAATGAGCCAGATAACTTTTTTCTAGTGTTTCAGGAGTGTAACGTATCAATAAATGTCACTTGCTGTTTGAATGCTCATAATAATTTTTTTTTTTTAAATTACGTAAATAACTAGAGAAGGGCACAATATTTTTTCCTATTAGCTGAAGCAGAAAGAAAAAAATGCCTGGAGTGTCAAGACAAAAAACAATAACAAACAAAACAATAAAGCAATAATAAGAAAACAAGTTAAAGCATGAACAAGAGAAGTATTTCTTGCCTGTCCTCTCAGCACTACCTATAAAGATTTCGTCCAACAACCTCAGCCAACACTAGTTATCAGATGATTTGTGTGTCCAGCTGGTGGAGGGTCCAGTTGTCTCAGGGGGCTGCCTTGCAGACAGGAGGGTTTTGCAAGGAGCAGACAAGTAGGTCTAAAGCTGTGGGATTCACAGGCCTTTCACATAAGCAGCACACCTGAACTGATGGGATGGTTTGAAGAAGTTAAATGTGGCTCTACCTTGTAGCAGCACCCCCCAAAGTTGCTGATGTTAGTTTGTCTCTATGGACTGTAGATCTACAGCTTTCCAACAATCATTTGGCATGTTGAGGAAGGAAGACAGGCTAGTCCAGGAAACTTAGGATGTATGGTTGTAACATTGAGACAGGCTGAAACACTGCACCTGTTAGGGCTGTCCCTTAAAGGCATGTTTTTACAAACAGATGCCTAAAACCACCCAGGTGAGCCAGTCAGACCAGTTCCTGTCCTCCCTGTAGCTCTGGCCTTTGCCTTGGCTCTGCTCTCCACCCTCTGCCCAAACTCCCCCGCCACAGCAGCTCTGCTCCCTCACCACCCTGCCCAAAGCCTGGGAAAGCCATCACCAAGATGCTGTGAGACTCCCCACATCCCACCCAGGGGCCTCATCCTGCCCCAGGCTCTGTCTCCCCACCGCAGCAGAGCCCCATCGCAGCCCTAATCCTCAAGGTCAGCTCCGCAAATGTCAGTGCCTCTGAGGCCTCTGCAGGGAAGGTTAAGTGGTCACAGATCCAGTGGGTAGGAGTGGGAATGTGGGCTTTTGTTAATGTTTTTATTTCCTGACTTTCTGCTAGAAGTGCACCTTTTTAGGGCTCTGTTTAAAGCTCTGCATTGTGGGTGTGATCATGTATATTTCCTGCTCGTGGCATAGTATCAGTTAATCATTATTTCTAAAGTTCCTTTTAATTCTCAGATAGTGGGATCTATTAACTCTCCTCTCACTCTTCTCTTCCCTTTTTATCCTTCTGTTCAGTATAAGGAGAGTCGTCAGCAGTGAAGTGACTGTAGGAAACTAATTTACATCATCAGTTCTGTAGCAGGACATACTTCTTAAATCATTCAAGATAAATACCTTTAATTAAGCAAATGTCCTAGTCAAGTCACTGTGGACAATCCCATCATAATGGATATTACTTCTGCATGCTGAATCTTAAACTTCACCAATACTGAATGCATGACGCAAAACAACTATAAAATTATAGGCTTCCTCTAATATTGCCAATTTAAACCTGCCAGCTTTTATATTCATTAATATGATGACAACAGAACCCTGGCTAATGAATTTTACTACAAATCAGAATTTTTATCAGATATGTATCTGAGATCAAATCCATGCTCTAGCATATTATTTGCCATTTTTATTAAAAAGTTAAATTGGGATTATTATAAACTCTCTTCAGGTCCCTTAATAAAAAAAATTAAAGTTAAAATCTAATGAGATTTCCTGGAAGCATTTTAAAGGTTGCAACAGCAGTAAAGTCAGCAGGCACCACACAGCAAAAGGAAGTATTTACTGATCAGAACATGAATGCTTTCTCCCCCAAAGTTTAATGGTTTTACATTATATGGATTTTTAGGGGAGAGAGAGAAAGCAAGAAAAACTCCAAGCCAATGCTTTCCTCATCTAATACATAGAATTTCTTCCTGATCAAAGCCTTCATATTCTGGTGCAAACTGACTCCTTCGCTCTTGCAACCAAAATCTACTCTCTCTTCTCCCCCCTCCCTTCATCTGTTCAGGCTTGGATTTGGAAGTCCTTACCACAGAGGAAGAAAACCCATTAATATTCCTCTTGCAGGTACCCTGACCCTGGTGCCCTTGAACATGCTCAAAAACATAGGGTATTTCTGAGCCTTTGTCCCTGGTAGGATTAACAGGGTTGCCCTGGAGCCAGCCTGAAGGTGTCTTAATAGGTAACATGGGTGGGCTGCACAGCTGACTTCAAGCTTTGCCTCAGGCTGCCCGTGCTCAGCAACATAGATGCAGCCATTGAAATTATGAAGTAAAGCACGACTCCATGTACAAGTTAGAGTCTGAATTTGGGGGAGGATACCTCCAAGTATCTCCCTCCTCCATCAGTGCAGGCATCCCAATGGAGGGAACTGCGGCTGGAGACGTGCTCTGCTTCTGCCACTGACTTTCTCTGACTTTCAGTCAGTCACTTAAGCTGTCTCTCCCTCTCTCTATTTTTCTTTCCTCTCTGGTCCTTCTTACAGCTCTTAAGCTTATACATTGTCTGAAGAAGAGACTGCGGGTCTCTGTGGTTTTGCTGTGCTTAGCACAAGTAGGTCCCAATCTCAGCTGGGTCCTGTGACAATATCATGGTAAAAGTAAATAAATAGATAATAGTAGTAACAATGTTTGGGGTTTTTTTTGTATGAACAATAGGATCCTAATAGAGGAGAATCCTCTCCTCTGGGGTGTTTTTTATGTGCAAGTGAAGGTCTCTCTTTCCTTGCTCAGCTGGAGAAGGCACAGCCTTTGTAAATCAGACAAAACTCATCATGTAAAATAGAACACATCTTTGATTATGCTGAATACTATCCTGTCTGTAATTTACCCTTGCTGCTGCAAAGTACACAACGTGATTAAGTTAAGAAATGATAGACTGAACATTATCTGTCAGGATGGAAAAAGATATTTCCTATCTAAATAGGAAACAATAATCAAAAAACAGTGAAAATATACAATAAAATGTTTCAACATACAATAAACAAGCCATCCTACTGTTGCCTTATATTATATTGTTGCTCTCCCCAT
Organism: Hemiprocne comata; assembly: GCA_020745705.1. Lineage (NCBI taxonomy): Eukaryota > Metazoa > Chordata > Aves > Apodiformes > Apodidae > Hemiprocne > Hemiprocne comata. The sequence continues at coordinate 13,800,275 of CM036593.1, read as the reverse complement.
TCAGATTGCTGCAGATACTTCTCCTGTAACCTATAATATTCTTCATTTTTAAAAAACTACAAACTGTCACGATTTTTTAATTATGTGAGTATCTCTCCTCCATAAGTGCGTATGTTGTATGTTCTGTTGCCTGCTCAGTCTGCCAACTCTTCTGTGTTTCCCTCGGTGAGTCCAGATTCTACCAGTGACATTTCTCAAATTGTAGAGCTGTGCAGTGCATTTTCCTGGAGCTGTTAAAAACATTGCTACTTTACTTCATAACAATGTTTAGCAGTACCAGCTATTACTTGTTATTGGATATACACCAGGTGCTCCGCACAGGGGAGGAGGTGTCATGATCCCCATTTTACAGACCAGGAAACCAAGGCGTTGCATTTGGCAGTGATTTCCCCAAAACATTCCACAGAACGTGCAAACAGGAGAAGGACCCTCATCCCTTCAGCTCACATTTTATTCTTTAGTTTGGCACTGCTTTTTTTCCTTTGATATTACCACCTGCAGCACTGTGCCCTCCCAACAGCATTACAGAGAATGAGCCCAGTAGAGCTAAATGCTTTTGCAATAACGAATTCAGATACTGCAGCAAACAATGCAAGTCATTTTCCTAATTCTGGAGTGCAACTTTGCCATGTATGATGTTTAGTAACTTCTGTCGTGTCTCTGATGATTTCTGGGTCTGATGCCAATAACATGATAAATTCCAATTCAAATTAGCATATGATGAAATGTTATGCTTGTATCCAGATGACAAGGTCTGCTTGCTGTTTCCATATAGATGTATCTTTGACAGGAAGAGCAATTCTATAATAAGCCCAGGATGAAAAGCCCATCAATTGAATTGGTACCACATTGCCATGGCAACAATACAATACTAATGAAATTGTGACTGTTGAACCTTGTTTATGGAACTCTACAAAACGGGCGTCATAAAAGGAGAAATCTTGTTGATTAGTAAATGTTTTAAAGCATGATAAAAACCTTATAACCACATGTTCTGTGACTTATTAAGCATGTTGTCATCCTCATTTATTATAATACATCGCAGTTTGTAAGAGCAATAGCACTCTCAAAGAAATAAAACTATACAGGAAAACCTGTGCTTCTCCAGGTTTTAACGTGCACTACAGAAAGACTTGCTCTCCTCCATGTCCCAGTTCACCAGGTCAATTGGAATAGGTGCATATCTAGTCATGCAGTTGTTACTGCGTGTGTAATCTCTCTCTGAATCTATAAAATATGCTGCTACTGAAGCTGCAGTAAATAATTTTTCTGTAAGACCATTGTGGCTTCGTTTATATCAAAATATTCCATGAAAACATATCCTTTTAGACAAAACCCTACAAAGAGAACATTTGGTAGCAGGAATGAACTCATGGCTTCCCCCTCCTTTCTTCCTCCCTCTTTGGCAGTTTAGTGCCATGCAGGCTCCCAGTGCAGAGGCAGGGAGTCACCCTCCCAGAGGAATGGCTCTCATTCCTTACCCCAGTGGTCCTTGCTGAAGGCAAGGTGTGGTATTATGTCCTGCTTTTAAACAAAAGAATTGCTGAGCATCAAGTCATGTTTCCAGACAGCCAACAGTGTTTGGGGCTCCAGTGTCGGGCTCTGTATAGCAGGAGCTCAGTTTTGGCTAACAGATAATTTTCTGCATTTTTTTCACCTTGGAAATAAAAAGTGTAGTCCACCCTATGAAGTCCATCTCTTAATTTGCCAGCTAAATCAGAAGAGAAGAGCAGGTGAACAGGCAAACCACGAGCTTGGTGAGGCAAAGGGGCTGGGAATGTGCACCTATAACATTTATTCTTTGGCAGGTTATAATACTGTAAAATATTCACCACAGTAGTATAATTTACATAGTTAGCACAGACAATAGGAGAGAACAATGCTTGTTTTAACCAAGTCCTGAGCTACATGGCACAGAAATCAGCATGAATCTTCACCACATTAGATTTAGCAGGCTTTAAATCAGGGCTTTAAAGGGCTGTTTTTGAAAGCTCCACGTTTCATCCTGTTTGGAAAAGGAAGCACTGTATAATATTCCATTATGCCCACAGTTTGTGGGAAAGCAATGCACTGAATTTCTGAGTTGATAGAAATATAATGTAATATAATTTCACTTAATATATATTTTGCATTGGCTGACAGTTTTATTAAGCAGAACCAATAATCATCATTATTCAGTGTAATAACCATCTCATTAGAAATGGTCTAATTTTCCCTAATTTTAATTTACCTCTCGGACTAAGCTGTTCAAAAATTACTGAAGTGCCTACAGTTCCGTTTTGTAAGAATTAAAAGGAAACATAAGTCTTCAGAAAGCCTCTACTGACTGCTGCTAAAATAGTGATATGCCAGAGCTTGGTGAGAAAAGGAAGTACAGATAATTCAGGCTAGGAAATTACTAAATCTGTTTTGTTTTCTTACTGTCTTTGAAGTAACACTTTCTGGCCCCATTTTGCACAGTAAAATGATAAATCCTATGGCTGCCTGCAAGCCTTGCATGTACTACCCTTTAACATAGGACCTGGTGAAGGATCATGCCAAAAAGTGCTGGTAAGGAGGAGCTGAGAAGCAGAAATATTTCTTACAGAGACAGAGGAGATGAAGACACCAATCAAGCTTCATTATCCTCCAATGAAAATAGGATGTAAACTGTGACATCCAGGCAGATTACATATGTCAGGCAAGCAGATGTGAGCAGAAAAATGTAGATGCTAAATCTCACCTAACAGGCTTACTCTGTGGATTATTCTCAATGACCAAGGCTATGTTAACTGTAGTTAACATAGAGGATATAAGAAAAATGTTTTCATAAGTGAATCTGGGGACATTCCCAGCTGTGCTGAAGTTAATGCTTTTTGATATACCTTGGAGCATCATAAAAGCACTTTAGGTGTCATACACTTCTACAGACATCATGAACAGCACTGTAGTATATAGCTTTAGTTCCCAAATTTCAAAGAGCATTCTGTTTTCTCTAGAAGTTTGCTTGAAAATTTTTTTATTGAAGCAAAGTTTGTGCATGCAAACTGCTACAGTTGCTTAGCTACTTGATTTGTTTGTGCCTGTTCTAAAACCACATTTGATCAAAATAGTATTGTTGCAATCACAGAGAGAAGTAACCTCATATGAATAAGTAAGCACTTGGCAGATTAAGTTATAAATAGACAAATTATCTAAAGATTTTGTTTGTCATAGGATGTTACTCTATGTAGCTCTGAGTCATAAAAATAACTATTTGTTTTGTTTTAATATTTCCCCCAAATAATACAGAAAATCAACTCTCTCCTATGGAAGCACTCTGCTTATAAAATCTCTTTTCTTTGAAATTCTGAGGCTTTTCCAGCTGTAGTATTATTTGCTCAGCTATCAGAACACACAGTACAGCAGTGAAAAACATTACACTATTATCCCAAGATAATTTGATAGTCTGTAAATCTATTTTCCTGCCTGTGGTTCCAGGCATTATGTTCTCACTTAAAGTAATGATTTGCAGTTACCCGGTACAATTCAAGTTAGCCCATATTGTTTTAACTGAACATTTACCTGCCTGGTACAAACACAGCTTATCTGTAGATTGTACAAGCTAGGCTAGATCAGTGATTTTTACAAGCCGGACTAGATCAGCAGTGCAACGTGATGCCTACCTTAGACACCCACTTCTGGAGGAAGCAGTGCAGTGACTCACTGCTGGCTGTCTCCTGCCCGTGTCAACATTATCATACCCATACACCAGCAGGAGTCTGCTGGAAGTGTTGTATTTGAAGTCTGACATAAAATCACAACTCTGACCTGATGTGGTCAGTAAATACAGCATGGGACTTTGCAAAAGCACTTATCCTGCTTTTCTCTTTGGATGATGTGTGGAATGTGAAAACTCACCTTAAATTGCTCCTGCATCTCAGGAGTTTATCATACCATCACCCCAACTGCTGGAAACCAAGTTGTCCAGTGCTAACTGGCTAATTGTTTCACCCCTGATGCACCCACATTACAGGGTGATACCATTCCTTTGTAGAATTTGTAAAGATAGTCTCTGTGGACACGAGGCTTTGGTTTTGCATGGGCTCAGAGGTCACGCCCCTTGAGAGCCTGTGTTAGGAACAGACTTACCCGAGGTGATAACAACGTACTCCCGGCCTTTAACTGGTCAGCATTGAATGCAGCACCCTTGGTGTTGGCAAGAAGAAAGTCTTATTAAAGAGCATGTTGCTCTCTCCGTCCCTGGTGATGCTCCTCTGGGAACCCAGGGTGAATTTAGTGGAGGCACGCACTGGTAACATTCACTGAGCCGCCTGCTCTCTGTGGGTGTGCAAATGCTTAGCAACACAAAAGGCATGAAATATGTTTTACACTCTCTCATTCCACTGTCATAAATTCCTGAGTGTCACCCCAGTTCATATTTGATATAGGGGAAAAAAAAAAAAAGTCAAAGGAGTGATTTGCAAAAGGGCACAGTCCTGCTTTGGCATGGTCAGTAGCCAGGGCAGGAGCTCCTGCCTGTTGTCCTGCTCCCCCTGTCTTCAGCTGGAGCAACCGCAGTGTGTGGGCAAGAGGCCTGGAGATACCCAAGTGATGTAGATGTGAGAGCTACAGTTCAAACAGGGCAACAGGGGACAGTATCTAAGCACTCAAGAATTACTGCGTTAATGGTTTCTCTTCCCTTGTCTGTTAATGGTATCTTAAATTCTGTTGTGACACCTCAGCCAGTTACTTTAAAATAATTTTAAAAAAATTTATGCAGGTGTTAAGAAAACTAATTCTGTTACACAGAAAATATTTGGAATATTTTATTTTGAGAGAAAAATTAATACTAATTATCTTTCCAGGACACAGTGAATTTTAGGAACAGCAGCAATTAAAAGAGTGCAAGAATCCCAGTTTACCATCCTGAGGTCAGTTTATGATAACATTTATGACATTAATATAATGGATTATGACCTTTCTTGGCTTGTCTGTCTGACAGTTGTTCATATGTAACATGGTACTTATCACCTTGGTCCTGCTATAATAATAATCACTTCAATTTTCTGAACTGTCACCAAAAGATGTACTCTTAAGTGATGACCTCATCCCTGGGAGTTCCTTTTGAGCTCTGTATCACCTAAAATCTAGAGTGAAATTGAAGCCCAATTGCAGAAAAATACCCTATGTTGAACTTTATCCCACAGACTGCATAATGGCAGCCCTTATGATTTTAAATTATTTACTGAGGCCTAACAAAATTATGTACCTTTCTGTGTGGAAGTTATTGAAGTTCAGAAATGTCATTACTCTGTACAAACCTGAAAGATCTTGAGGAAATACACAATAGCTGGTGTGTTACAATTACTTACCTTGGCCTTTTTTTTTTTTTTTCCACTTTAACCTCAAGGTATACAGAAAAAAAAAATATTTTCTTCAATATTTAAGGTACAAATTTGCAATTTTTCCTTGTGCCCATTTTCACTGAACAAGGTGTCAAGATACTGTTTTTAGATTAGCAGTTTTTCATGTATTGTGTAATAAAAGATGAAAGAGGAAGGTAAAAAATGTGGGTGTTTCCAAAAATTGATCATTTAGCAAATACTGATGATGTTTGACAGGGCGGAACACTCAGAAGACCTGGATTATACATGGAGGCCTGCCACAGTCCTGCTCCACAACCCTGTTGTTTCCCCATTTGCACTGAGCTTCCCGGTCAGCTCGGTGGCCACAGAGATGTTCCCTACAGTCTGGTACAACAAACCAGTGCACACAGCAACAGCCTGATTAGTCAGCTTTATTCAAACAAAACTGGGAACTGCGTCAAACACCTTGCAGCAGCAAAGCAGGACCATCTGCCTGCTTTGGAGGAGATGATGTGGAGATGACACCTGCCTTTCTCTGACCAAGGCAGGCCATGGGTGCAGCCACAGCACCCACACAGAAGCATGCTGGTATTTACCTAGGATAAGGTTTCCTCCTGTATGCAAGAAAAACCCAACTTGGCAACAGACACATCCTTCAAATAATAAATATTGAAAAGAAACATTATGTCTTTAAGCCATCTGAACAATTCCATATGCTTCAGAGCCACACAGAGACAGGACACCCCCATTCAAATGAGGACCCTACTCCCACAGACAGACCTCTCTCTACAGGTGGGAGCTGAGGCTCTCCAGCCCTCTCTGTCTCACTGGGCCTAAACACCCACGTCTTTCTGGCATGAACATCCCATCTACAGGAATTTCAAGTTCAAGGAAGAACAAGCCTATAGCAGAGCAAGGCAGCACTGGGCACATACTGTTGACTGTATCTATACTGATACCTTTGTCTTCTTTCCAGTATTTTGTCAAGAACATGACATGCTAATTTTTTTCATTTATATTATTATTTTATTTTTTTACATGAACCGCCAAAGTGACAGGGTAGCTGCATACAAGGCATGGGGTACTGCTGTTCTGTTGGCTGACATGGCAGCACAAAGAGGTGCTCTGGTGCTCAGTTGTCACCTTCCAAAGCTGTCTTCAACACAGCAAATCAAAAGGGTTCCTCAGTGACAGAACCTGGGCCCAGTGATTAGTTTTATGCAGCTGAGAGACAAGTAGTTGGACATTTGTTGCTGTTTCTGTGAAAAAATGCAGGCATGTTTTCTTGGGCTATGAAATGGGACGTATGTGCACTAAATTCCATCTTTCATTAGATCTTGGAAATTGTGTTCTCCTGAGGCAATTAATTGGCATGATGTTCTTGGCTGCTGATGTTTGCTTTCAGATTTCAGTGGCAAGAGATTTAGCAACACAAATTTTGTGAAGATGGTCTAATGGTCTACGGTGTTTGCCAAGACCTCCGCACAGTTTCCTTCAACACCTCAGGTTTTATCCCCTATGTGTGCAGATCTGTTCCAAGGTTTCTGTTTGTGTTTTAGCTCCCTCTATGAAAAATAAATATAATAGTACTTGCCTGCTTCACAGGACAGATGCATTATAGATTGCATCACAACAGAGGCCAAGCAGCACCATTGCAGTCCTCTGCCTCCCTATCTCCACAATGGAGGACCTACTCTGCAAAGCTTTTCTTTGATCCTTCAACAGTTTAAGGCAAAATTATTTACATTAGAAATTTGTCAACTGAATGCATTACTATTTGTTTACTTTCAGTTTCCCCACTGTAGATACCTGTAAGCTGTACACACATCTGTAGAAAGGACACCTGTGCAAAAAGGCGTATTTCCCCATTTAAGTTATCAGTTTGATGTAGGCTGATATATCAGGTATATGCCCCTCAGTTGGTGTCTTCCATGTGTGATCGTTTCCAAACTATATCCTTCCTAAACCAGTTTGATGTACAGCAAAATCACACAATTTCAACCTCTGAATACAATCCAGAGATGTTTGCTTTGCTTTTATTACCTTAGTTATATTTATAATGTTATACAATTACAAAAATTCATAGCTGAAAAACTGTGTTAGTTACAACCACAAAAACTGTCATGCCTCACTTGAAGGGAGACTTAGGCAAAATATAAAATAGCTGCTGGTACAGTTATACAGTGAATAACACATCCACTGTGGGGAAGAACACACAGTTTTCTTTGGTATCCATTAAACACTATCACAGGGCTGCATTTTCAAGGGGAGGGGAGAGGAGGAACCCATTTCAGTGCATCAAAATGCTAGTGCCATTTTATAGATGCATTGTTTAGTACTATTGCAAATAAGTAGTTGTGCATGTAGGAGCTCACTTAAGTGGTCATTACTGTATGTGATTTGATCTCACAAATGGCATATTACAAAGCTGTTTGAAACAGATGTGCTCCTACCCTCCGTTTAAAACAAAATTAGTCTGTGGTGTTAATTTAAGTAACCTTTGCAGCCACTAATATACAATCACACACTTGTTAAACATGTATGAAAAGAATTAAACAGAAGAAGAAAATGAAAATACTACTAAACAGTAGCAGCAATGTTTGATGCTCCTTCCAGATTACTCATTCTCTTTTAAATGGAATTAGAAAATACAAAACATTAAATGTAGGCTTGTCTATTTTCATTTGATGTAGCTAGGACTCAAGGATTGAATTTTTTTTTATGCCTACCAGACAAACATACATTAATTAAAAACCAACATAAAATACAAGCAGGAGAGCCGAATAATTGAAGGTGAATTCATCCTATATAACCAATGTATTAATGCCATGCTTTTTTACACTTTGTGCTACTACCCTTATTAGCCCATGATACATTAATGCAGTGCTTCTTCAGACTCCCTTATTCCTCCCATCAGTTCAGGCACAATGATCCATCTCCACATACCCAGCATTCAACCTCCAGCTCTCTGACTTTCAAACCATGTCTTTTACAGACCACCAGGAAGGATTTTACAGAACTCTAGCTGAAAGACACTTGTGCAACTAATAAGGAAGGTTTAAATACCATTAAAATTCTGACTTGTACTTTAAAATGCCATGAAATTCTGAATTAAGGCTCTGCCTCACATTCCCGGTTTCACAATTGCACCAAAGTACTGACAATGGTGTAGTAAGATGACAGGCTGCCTGCAGCAGCTGAATTGTGCAGGCATTTTGGACCATGACAGCTTTTTGCTCAGGCTTCTGATGGCTTTCTTGGGAGTCTGGTCACCATTAAGGCTAGAGAGGAAGGCACTGAGTAAGAAGTTTAAGCTCTGCATTAGTCTGCTGGTTTTACTTCAGCTTAGTTTAGGCTTGAAAATTACACTTGTCCTTAAATCGTTGTCAGATGATGAGGAAAAAAGTAAGAAGATAAAATGCTCACTTTTTAAGCCATCTGTCTTTAAAAATGGAGAGAATTTTTAAATTGGGAGAAGACGTACCTAATATTCCAGACTGTTCTTTTGAATCACTGATAAGAAACTATTTGGTGAGTAAGTATCATGCATCTATGATGGAACCAAGGATTTTCAGTTGACACGTGGCTGGTGTGGTGGAATCATAAGATCTGCTGTATGGATGGGAGTAAATGTTTGAAAATTAAGATTCAAAGAAGCTGTATAAGAAAAATCCTTATGATTAAAAATTGAAGAGCATCGATCTGTATGATTGACTGACAATTGTAAACCTTCCATTTTTCAGGAGAGCTGCTTCTTAATTTTTACACAAAAATCTTCAAAACCATTGCCTCTTTTCTTTACAGGTCTTACAAGTGTAATTAACTAGATATGGCATAAATATTGTTTAGAAGTTGACTATAGGGCCAGACTAAGCAATTCCAGCATAAGACAAAAAGGCCAGATATTACAGTAGAATAGCTTAGAGAGCCAACAGCCAGCCTGGAGGGAGCTGCATTCACAAAAAAATGTCCGTGCATGATGTAAACCTGTTTTTTGGTGAGGATGGTTTAATAACCTCCATTGCAGGAGGGTATTACATTTTTAATTGATCCCTAGCAGCCCAGTCTGTATCCTTCACTGATACAGAAACATTTCACAAGGTTATTGGCTTTTGACATATCTGGTTAGATGTTCAGATGAGATAGATTTCTTTTTTTTCACAAATTGATGTCTATTGATATGACATTAGTTCATCAAGGTTAAAAAATCACACTGCATTGCACTACATTTCACATTTGGTGAATCATGACAAGAGGTCTATAATATTCACTCTGGGGCACATAAAGTGTCTGCTACCCATCCCTTGGATAAATAATTTAAGAAATTGTTGGGAAATCATATCTAATTAGTAGTATCTGCACTCAACAAGTGCCCTTTGATTTAAATTGTATTTGTATTTTGATAGGTATTGATTTTGTGAGTAGGAGAGATGAATAATACATTTTGTATTTCTCCACTGTTCGCAGCAATAATCTGACAGAAATAATGGAGGAACACTCCTGTGATGGAAGTTGCCTCTTTGGGGACCTGCATGCCTTTCCCTAGAAAACCCATGGGGCAGTTCAAGGCACTCCTAAACTGCATGGAGTGGCCAGATCCCTTTTTCTTCCATTGATTTGCTGCATCACCCTGGACAAATCACTCAGCCTCTCAAAGTCTCTCCTTTTCCATCTGTAAAATGGAAACAGAATGGTTCCTATCAGCCCACAAATGGCCATGAGATATAAGAAGAAAAGGAAAAGCTAAATCCAAGTGGGTATTACTCAAGTCCTGCCAGTCATTACCACATGAAGCATGGGGCAAAGAAAGGAGCCAGCAAGTGGGTCTTTCAGTAGACACAGGAGAGTCTTGTTACATGTACTAAGACCCACGGTGAAAGCACATACCTCTGAGAGCAGCAAGGTGGAGGCAGGCATCGCAGCTCACTTGAGCCCAACAGGGCTGTCTTCTGTCCCCGCTGCCAGTACTAATGTTCTGGTTATTTTGGCTACTCACTTCCCTGGGTGAATTGATAAAACAAGATACCTTTGTTTTCTTGATTGGATGCTGATGCCTTAGAGCGAGTAGAATGAAAAAGGTGTACGTTGTATCATGCACATAATCCAGGTAACACACACAGGCCAGTGTCTTCCCTCCCAAGGCAATAGCTGCTTGGCATGCAGGTACACAAGCCTGCTCACATGAGTGACCAAGGGTGAGGAACAGAAAGAGGCAAAAAAATATCCAAGATTGAAAACAAATCAGAATATATATAGGTATTTACAAACACTGGTTTCCAGCACCCCAGCAGCTATAACAAATGCAGACTCTATGAGATAACCATAATTATAGAAAAGCTTTATTTATTTTTTTGCCTAGTATACCAGCTCTGATTAGAAAGGAAAACCAGAGGCTCAGCCGTGTGACACAATAAAGCACAGCATCAAGGCAAGCATCAAAGTGGCCCCTTGGTTGCCAGCGAACAGTACAGTCATAAGAAAAAAACAATGAAAGTAACAATAAGCAGAAATAGCAGGTTTTTTTCCCCATAATATAAACACCATAGACATTCTTTTAATACAAAGAAAAGCAGGATCAACAGTGACAGCTTTACATTTGCCAAGTATCATGGGAGGACTGTAAAATACATCCTCCCCAAACCAAGCCAAAGCAGCAGAACGAGCCAAGATGTTCTCCTCAAAACAAAGACATCCCTTTTCATAGGTCTCAGACACTTAGTAGGCTTTTTTTCTTTTTTAATCATCATCTCTGTCTCACTCGTGCTTCAGCAAGATGTGCTGAAATATATATTAGTTCCTGTTTAGGTAGGTGAAGTCCACTGCACCAGAATCACTTTATGGTCTTCAAAAACCAGAAATATTTAAGACATTTTATTTGAACATGCACCTTAAAAAAAAATTCCCAAGTAAACAACTGGGAGCCAAGACTGTGCAACTCTGAAGTGGAGGGATTGCTGTCATATGGAGGAGCAAAGAATTCATATGCGTTTGAGTCCTCAGCCTCTCACAGGGGAGGATTTAAGTAACGCATGGTGGGTTGCTTTGTGATGATTTTCCTTTTTTTTTTTTTTTGTTAATATTTTACATTATTTTAGAAGTATCACCTACATGTTAAGGCCTATATTCATGCAATCATGAGTGACGTGCTACTTCTGTCTCACCTTTCCAGTTTCAGACAGATTTAGAGAAACTGAGACCTGGCAACGCACAGCTGAGGTGCCCAGGAGCACACAGCTGAAAGTGTAAGAATAGAGCTGCTTTAACATCTTTTTTTTCCTTTTCTCATTAAAGTTTCATCTGAAGAATTTCTGTGGGAGCCTTAGCCAGTAAAAAAGCACTTGTCACTTTTAGTTCCCAAGCAGCCATGCAATAGTGGTATAGGGGAGAACATGTATCAGATAGAGATAGTCTTTCTGCTTAAGCAGGCTGTACCCTCCTAGATGCAATAATTCACCCTCCTCAGAATTTTTTCATGAGACAAGTAATATTAATTGCGTTGAAGTATTTTTTAAGAGGATGAATACTGGAGAGGTTCTTACTTTTTTCACAAGATAATCGCTTTCCAAGTAAAATGCAAAGTGATCATGATAAGCCACATTTTAAGGTAACGCCAGATACCTCCTGGGTAACCCATCTAGCAAACTTTGATTCCCAGTGAAGCCAACCTGAGAAGCAGATATGCTTTTATGAATGCTGAAATGGTCAATGAATCTCATATAATACTGCACCCTTGTTTTATAAATCTTTTATGTGGTTTTCTTCAATAAATACATATATTTTGCTTTAAGAATCTCAGGGCCCCTTTTGAGCTGTGCAGCTCTTAGAATCTTAATAGAAAAGTAGCAACATGAAATTGGAAATAAATGCTTTTAACAAATGGGAAAGGTCTGTATTTCACCAAGGAAAGTGTGGTTTAGAATAAAATACAGGCTCCAGCAACATCTAAATCCTGCGTATTTTCTGCAGAGCAGGCCACAGCTATTGACATGCTGTTGGTTTTATACGTCCCAGGATGCATGAATTATTACTGTCATTTGACATTTTAGATTCCCAGTTCTCTAGCCTGTAGCAACACTTACTGCCAGCTATGGTAGACTATACCAGACCTCTGGCAATGCCTCTTATTGATCAAGCACTGTTCAATGTTTGCCTGCTCAGTAATGCAAAGACATCCTAATTCTCTAAGACAGAAAACCCACAAGTTACTGCATTTGGGATTTCTAGTCATTTTAAGAGAGTCAAGACACAAAACACAGATTACAGATACCTTCTCTCCCATCAGAAGGCAAACTGATCGCTGTCTTATGAGCTTCACGTACTACAAAAGGAAGTGCATTGCACAATAATACTAAAGGCAAAAGCTTGGCTGGATGTTAACAAACAGTGCTACTATGCAAACTGGTTACAAAAGTGACCTCAGGAATGAAAGAAATGTTCTGCTGACAGTTCATGGACTTGCAATGACAGGCTTATTAACTTCTTAAAAAGGACCTAGCCAAAGTGACTAATACAGAGATCCCAGTAGCAGAAAAACTATGTCAAAGGTGCTTGTACTTACACTTACGGATTTGAAGGAAGGTAAACTAGCTCAGTTCTTACTCGTGCAAAATACCCTGAGGACTGCAAAAGCGTGAGTTCATGTAAATAATAAAAAAGACATTGCAAATCACAGCACAGCAGAGAATACCTCAAATGTCTGTGAGAAGACCCAGCAAGGCAGTGACTGGTTTCTGGGCTCAGCACACGCACGCCTTCCGACACCCACACTTTCAGAGGAAAGATGACCTACCCTCGGCACGGGACACGTCCTGTCAGGCACCGTAGCTCGTCACAGCAGCACACCAGCCTCGGCCCCTGCTTCGAGTAGCTGTTTAATCATCTGCTCCCTTCTCCCAGTACACACTCTTCCCCTCGGTGCTGCTTACTCTGATTTGTCTCTCCTACTTTCAGGGAGCAGCCATGGCCCCAGGAGGCTTCAAAGCAGCCCCAGTTTTGCTACTCAGTACAGCCTCACAGGTGCAGAGGGTCAGCAAGCAACGAAGAAACAGGAAATACAGCAAGGGAGACCAACGCAAGGGGTGGAGCCTTAATGCAGAAGCCGTGACCACTTCTGACAAAACCAGCTTTATTTCACACACACACACACATATATATATATATGAAAATCTCCAGGTGATAGCTCTACAAATAATGCCATTGTCAGTGAAGCTCATTAGCACCATTTTTATCTTCATGTGTTACACCTTTAGCAGTTACTTACTTAAAACGTATTTGCTCCTTTGCAGCAGAGCAGCTGAGCTGCATCAGAGCATCTGATGCAGACAAGTGGGCCAAACCCTCAGCTGGAGTAAAGCTGCTACTGCAGAACTCCTGCGGGAAGGCGCCCCTGGCTGGCCACCCTTTGCTGCCCAGCAACACTGCATGTGTGGCATGGAGGACAGCCTGTGCACTGGGTGGAGGGTGCAGGGACCACGCTGGTGCCCATCACTGCATGCTGGGGACACCTCCTGAAGGGGTGAGAGCCACTGTTGTGCGTGGTGACAGCTCCACCATGTGTGCAGGGTTTGCTTGTGTGTGCACACCAGTGTGTGCACACCTAACCCAGCTGCACGGATTAGGTGTTGCAGCAATGGGATGCTGCCATGGGGACTCCTTGGTGAGTCAACCAGGTGGGACAGTGCTCAGGGCTACAGCTAAGCCCTGCCAGGGATGGGCTCCAGGTCCAGCACATGTCAGCACAGTCCTGCAGCGCAAGCACCCTGTGCCGGGTCAGCCAGGAGCCAACGCTGCCTCTGACCCACCAGTTCCAGGTGTTTCTCTCAAAGTCATGACATCAGCTGAGGGAAGGGACCCACTTAGCTTGGCCAGCCTAAACCACCAGAGATTTTGCACAAGGACAGCTTAGCTTCTCCCCTTAGCCTCATGGTTACCCTTCCTCAGGGTGCAGCCCTCAGGGAAGCATCCTGGTCTGCTGCACAGGACCCCCAGCCAGGTCATGCTTCATACTCAAAGCACAAGCACTTACATGTTCTCAGGGTTGGTTGGTCAGGGACTGAAATATTCCAGTAATATCCCATATATGTCCCAGCAGGTTGTGACTCCCTATGTGGGGAGAGGGCCTTCTCCTGCTCCAGCAACATGCTGGACCCAGCTCAAGGTATCTTGGATCAGACCCCTGCAGCAGTCCATGGCCATGCTGATTGTGGCTTCACTCCTTGCTTTTGCTGCAGTGACAGTGGCTGCAGCATCCTCCTGCTGTACTCTTCTGGCTTTCAGTAAGGGCTCTTCTGCAGGCTATCACCTTTTGGCCCACAGCTCCAATTGCAAGAGGGAGCCAGATGCACAGCAAACGTTTTTCCTCCTTGTATTACACCTTTCTCCTCCCTTTCTCCCATTGTCTGATCCTCGCTCTTCCCTTGCCCACCCCGTCAGCATTACTCCCATCTGAGGGGCCCCCAGTGTCTTTGCTTCCTGGCTGCCTCTCTTGGGAAGCATCATTGGGTCACGACCCATTTCCTCCAAACACCGATGGGATCTGCTGCCTTGGCACAATGGTAGAGTTGCTTATGCGGCCCCAACTTGCTGCAACAAAAAGCCATGCTCCTTCAATTTATCCAGCAAGTTTTTATTATCACTTGAAATACAGTGGCACAGCTCTGCTCCCGTAACAGCTTCAGAGTCACTTAACAGCACAGCTACAGAGCACGATTCCAGTTGAGCTCAGCTGAACACAGAAGGTGACTTCTATCACTGGAGCACTTTATCATCAGGGTAATGATGGCAGGCAGCATTTGACTAGTGAAGCCTCTTTCTTTGACATCCTAAGAGGGGAGCATGGCTGCACACAAGTTAAACCCTTGCAAGGAAAAAAAATGTTGCTTTGCCAAAACTTTATAATGGTGATTTTGTTCCTGCCTTTTGAAGGGATGGTATTTAATCAAGAGAACCATTCAGCTCCTCAGCCAGCTTGAAAAGAGCCGGTTAATGACAAAGACCACTGGCATTTGCACAGTCCCATGGATAATGCCTCTTTGGTTGACTTCTACCAGGGAGGAACCCGTTTCCTGCCTAACTTCTGGAAATGGTGGAAGGTGCAAACGCCAGACTAAAGGGCAGCTCTTCTCTGCTTCACAAGGCTCAGCCCACTGGCCTCACATTTCTGTGGTCACATCTGGCAGAGCTGCTATTCTGAAACATGCAAACAGCCCCCAGGTTCAGGCACCCAGTCACTAAAAGGACAGAGAGGGAGTTTCTGACTCACTTCATCACCACTTGGGTCAGTTGGAGCTGCACAATGAGCAGGACAGTCAGAGAGGCTGCTACAGGCACCGGTGGGACTCTGCATGCTCGGAAATGGCACAGATTGCATGGCCAAAAGCAACCTTTGGCTCTCCACAACACAGTACAATATGTATATAGTTTCAGAAATATATATACACACACATTTACATACATGCTCAGCTGCACATCATACATATATACCGGTGTATGTATAGGCATACATGATGATAGTCCTAAATTTTCAGTAAAGAAAGAGTGCATCATATGTCTGTGCAAAAAGATCACCACTCCTGTAGATAACAAAATTAAATGGGAATTTTACAGTCCTCTAAATCCTTACTGTTAAATCTTTCAGTAGGTTACACAATTTAGGAAGAGTCTAATTTTGACTTACTGAAATCAGTGCAGTTACTGAGTGAGAAGGGCTAATTCCCATCATGGTTTTCTCTGAACCCTCATATGAAGAAACAAAATGTATTCCATTTCTGAAAACACTGGATATTGTATTTTTTTTAATAAAATGCCTTTAAATAAAATACTTCATATAAATTTGAATTATTTGTAATTCTGCTTCTGAAGATTAAAAACATCTACTGTCTTTGCATGGTGAATAATCGATTTTTAAGGGGTTCTTACTTTTATTATAAACATATAAAAGCAATCCAAGCTACTGAAACCCTCTATACAGACACATTGTAAAAGCCAAAACTACTTTATACCCAGCAGATTAAAAAAGACAGGTCAGAGATGTTGCAGGCCTAAGTATTTTGGACAGACTAAAAAAGCATCTCTGAAAACTGGAGATCATAATGAAGCTCCTTAGCAGATCAATCAGTAAACCCCAATATGAATCACCCTGCAGTGGGTCCCAGTTGTGGACTGGGAAGTTGGAAGGGTGTGAAAGGCAGCATACCTGGCTTGCCCAGGGGCCATTCACCTGGCACCAGAAAGAGTCACAAAGTTGAGAATGGTTTCACAGGTGTGCCGCAAGCGTCCACATCTCCTGTTTGCAATGTGGTGTGCTTCAGCTGACAGAAGAAAATGGAAAAGACTCATTCCTTCTTTGTCCACAGCTGGATAGGCTTTGTTCCTGTCTGTTTCCACCTCTTTCTGCCCAACTCCTTCATCCCTCATCCAGACTCTATAAGCTCCCTATTATTCCAGTCTTTAAATCAATTTGGGTTAAACTATTACTGTTGCAGATGCTCTGTCTTCCTGCTGCTGGGTAGGAAGCAGACTTAGCGGTGCCACCCTAACTAATGAAGGTTTATTTAAGAACAGCTCAAACCCATTAAAAACTAGTGGCTTGATCCCACAGACCTGTACCCAAGCCTACAACCCCCACCCCAGACAGATCACTGTGGTATCTGACAAAGTGTTGTTGGCAGACCTGCCGACACTGTCTCAGATGCAGCTTTACAGATATTAGTTGCATTAAATTATTATTAGTGCACCAAGCTGTCTTCTGGCTTCGTTACCTGTTAAAATTGCAGGAGCTGCTTGGGACATGACCCTGCACTCCTAACATTTGTGAACCCCTCTGTCACCCACACAGCATCACTCCGAGTCAGCCACTGCAGTCAGACTCACACAGCAGCTCATAAACATAACTGTATTTTTAACATCCCAGAAACCGTTACTGCGTCATCTCCCTTTATGGCTTTCCCGGAATATTCTTTATATTCTCCGTTTTGTACAAAATGCTGCGTCTAGGATGTTAACACTCTCTGCACAGACTTGCTGGGTTATTCCTGCCCAGAGATGAATGTATGGCCTCCCTATTAAACATAACGTATTGATTTTAAAATTGCTCTGATGACTTGGAAAGAGATGCACAAATTGGGATCAGTGCATCTATTAGAGCTCCGCTCTTTGTGTGAGGGCAGCTGATGGTTCTGATTACCAGAGGTCAGTGTACTGGTCTCTCCAAAACACAAGGTAAAGATTTACAGAAGATGTGCTCTTAACCCTTGTCCAGCCCAGGTCCAGAATTTGTTCACAATAGGTCAGAAATGCTGAGTAAAATTCCTTTAAACATCATTTTAAACCTGGCTTTTTACAAAGGCTTATTCCCATTGCCAGGTCTGCTGTCACTGTCAGGAGTAGGGCAAAACTCCTCAGGTTGCTGTTTCACAAGGACACTATTAGTACACTCCGTATTGAGGTACATTAGGATTTGGCTTTTTATAAGGTAGCATCAAGTAATTGCATGGGAACATGTTCAAATTGCATAATATTAATGGACCATCTTTTTGCTTGGAAAAAGTAAAATGTTTTATATCCTTTAGCAATCACGATGTCTAAATTTGGAGCACCCAGATAGCATACTCACTGATTTCTAAGTCAGCTCCTGCATTTTCATTTTGACAGTATTTTTCAACCCTGACTCCAAACAGATGAGCAAGTTATGATCTGATGTTAAAAACAAGAGCAATTACTCATGTGCCCCATGCAGCAGAGCTGCCACCCCCGTGGGGACAGCCTGCAGCCCTCATGCAGGCAAGACTTCCATCGAGGGGAGTGGGACTGCGTGGCACTAACACTGCCACGCCAGGCTTGCTACCTGGGGAAAGACTTCACTGCACAGTGTTCGGGATTTTCATTGTAAAAGAAGAGGAGAACCGGCTTTATTACCAATTTTCCCCAAAGCTGTCCTTAATAATAAGTAAAATAAATCAGCATATGATTTGTTTTTCTATATAAGGATCCACTGAACTATCAAAGGATGTACATGCGAAAGAGAGCCAGGCAATCACTATCCCCACATCTTGGGTTAGGTAGGGGTATTCATAATCTAATACTTGTGCTACATGTGTACTTTAAAGTCCTTCTTGAAGCACTATAATTGAGGCTATAACGGAGCTGGCCAAACCCTCAGAGCTGTTACAGTCAACACTCATGTAACACCACAAACTTCAGCAGGGTTGCCCTGCATTTACACAGCTTTAAGAAACTGGTTCCCAGTTCTCATGCTGTACTGGCTTTCCCCACTCACAGCATTAGTACAGGGAGCAGGCACACTGCAGCACAGGCTGCTCCTGTACTTGGCTCCCTGAGCACAAAACAAAGGTGCAAGAACCAGCAGCAAGGACCTGCTCTTTTTTTGCTCCAAAAGAGCAGGTCTGAATTTGTCACCAGACATAGGAAATTGAAGAAATTTTTCTATTACCCTGCAGGAGCTCAGAATCAAAATATCTAGAAAAAGTACCATTTAGTAAAATGTATATATTTTTTCATCATTATTTGAAGCGCGTGAATACTTGCAATATCTTTTGTGGTTTTGAGATAACTTTTCTGAGAGACAGAAAAGGTTTTGTCCTGGGGAGCCACCACCCAGAAAGGGCAGACCCCCCCCGACATGCCTGGGCAGTACCACTCTGCGTCCTGGCTTCCCCTACCTCTGCATCCAGAGGACCTGCTGCAAAAGGATTCACCAATTTTACATAGGCATTGATATCTGTCTGCACCCAGACATCTAAGAAGCGGCAGGCATAGTAAACATTGCCATGTTTGAATTTGTCAACGAATAAAACAATGCACAGCAGCAGCTTTCAAACTGAAAGGTAAAACCCCGTCTGGAGCAGGCTGTGCAGCTGCTCTGTGCACATGGCGGCTCTGTGCACATTGCAGCCTCCACCATGCTGCTCTCTCTCATGCTAAGTCCAGGATTTTCATGCCCCTTCCCTCTATTAGGACCCAGTGGAGATGGTATTTGGCAGCTGCCCGTGCCTCTCCTGCCGTGTGGTGCCAGCAGGGGCCAGCCTGTACCTGCCCATGGCAGGAGGGATGCTGCAGCCTGGCCACCCCCCTGTCACCAGGGCAAGCCACAGCTGCCCCTGCCTTCACCCACTGCATTGCTTCCAGCTATTAAAGCCGCTGCCCTGTGGGCCTGGATTTTCATGTCAGAGTCTATGAGCTACAGAATAACCCCACAAACCAAATTATATGGCTGAGACCCTCTTTCCCCACCAGGAGAGAAGCAATTTTGACCCCCATCTGTTCCCTAGCAGTCTTTCCCTACAGGTGAGTGACCCTCAGTGTTCCACTGCAACTAACTGCAGCCCTTGGCTTTTGATAGCCATTTGATTTCAATTACCTCCTTCGGATAAACCTGAACTATAACTGCCATTTTTTTCCCCACCTCTTTCTTATGCCAAGTGTGTATCAAAGCATCCACAGTGCATCAACCGTTGACCCTGCAAAACTCCAGAGAAAGCACCCATTGCCTCTGGGGAAGACGGGGATAGTCCAAACCCTGGGCTGCTTTGCCTGACATGGACACACAGACATCAATGGGGATTTCTCCCCAGTGAGGAGTGCAGGTGAGAGCACTGCAGGGCCTCTCTGGTGCCAGCTCTGCTGAGTCCAGGGAAAGCTCACACTTACTAACAAAATCACTCCTCTCCTGCCCAGGGCTGCAGTGCCAGCAGTAACTCCTGTCTCACCTGAGCCCTGTGAAATGCCTGCTGCTCCCAAAGCAGAGGCTCAGGGAAATGCCACCACCCCCCCAAGCCTCTCCTCTACTCTAAGGCTGAAATGGAGCAGGGACCAGGCTTAAGCTGAATGTAACAGCAGCTCTTCCATGGCAGGGAAATGGAGAAAGGAAGCTGCAACACACTGTGGATCCTAATTGCATTTGCTCTGCAGGTTCTGAAATGTCAGTCAAACAAATACGCCACTGCCTTTACTGCTCTGCAGTTGCCATTTACTATTTTACTGGGAAATTGTCCAGAAAAGGGATACTACCTAGAAGGGAGCATTATGCCAGCACTGGAAACCAGTAATATTTCTAAAGAACCCCATGGGCCCACTGTCTCTTCCTACACTGCGGAAAGACAAGAAGAGCAAGCCAATTTGTGCTCGTGGTAGCAATTGCAGCAGCAGTGGGTATGGAGGCAGCCCAGGACCCAGTGGGCACATCTGAACTGGTGCAAGCACTGGAGCTGTGACAATTTACACCAGAGAAGAATATGATTCAGTGAGTGGAGGGAAAAAAACATCCTAAACTGAGCTCTTTTATGAGTCTGAGTTTCATAACACAACTTCACCACAGTTCACAAGTAACAGGGTAAGAAATAAGAAGAGGCAGAGCATACCCTTTCCCCAGCTCTATCAATCCACAAGGCCAGTAATTTCCAGCAGATGTAGATGCCACGGGGCAGATAGGTTTGCTGAAGTAGCAAAGCCCCTTTCCCTGGAAACAGCCCCACTAAAACCAACTCTTTTCTCTAGTAATGTCTCTTGCCCTCCAGAGAGCTCACTTCCTGCTATAGGCAGCTCCTTAATGCTTAATTACCTCTCTGTTAGAGACTCAGAGCAAGTGTTTGAGTTATTTAATATGCAGAAACATTCTGAATCACATCATTTTACCACTACTTTTTCTTCTCTCACTCAAAAAAAGCATAACAAAGGGTGCACAGCCCATTTCTGCCTGCTGTAAATCCCCTCCTGCTCCCCTGAAGGAAATACAGATTTACCTGGAACGCATGCCACTGACTTGTAAGTAAAGCCCAGCCCGTCTGTCTATCCTTCCCTCTCTCCAGGTAGGAAAGCTAGTTCCAGGGGCCAGTTTCAGACCTACTTGCAGACTCAATCTCTGTGGGCAAGCACAGGTGAGGAGGGAACCATCCATTGCCAAAAGAGGCAGCTCCCACCGCCTGGAAATCAACTTAGCCAGGAAAACCTGTGCCCTTCACACCAGCACCTGGCTCTCAGTTTCCAGAAGGTTCAGCAACCATTTTTGACATTTTTTGGTTTTCAATGCCTTGTTTCTAGCACTGAAAATGCTGTTGGAGAAATGCTTGGTTCAAGCTCTCGTGTCAGGAAACCCTGTCTCTGGCACTGGGGCAGCACTAACGAGGTCACACAGAGCCCGGTGAGCAGGTGACAGGGACAGGAATACTGTCAGCATCGTTGTGGTTAGTGGCTGGTGCAGGGTCAGCTGTTCTGCCCAGCCAGTGCTGCTGCCACTTGCAGGAGCTGTGTCCACTACACCACAGGAATTCAGACCATAAGTATTTGGTCCCTACTTTATTCTTTGCATACTTCGTTGGCTCTAGGTATAGTTCCTGCAGACATACACCCTGGATTAATTTTTTTTTTTTTAATTTTAAATACAATAAATGCCATGTTTTATCACCCTTTCTTCCTGTCTCTCCAATGGGATTTCTTAGATTCAGTTGGCTTCAGGATTTTCATAAACCACTTTAGCTGGAGTAAGCTGCATTTGAATCATCATTTAGAGAAGTGAAGATTTAATTTCATGGTGGAATTAAGGTTGACATTTCCTTTTTATTTACACTACAGCAAGGGTTAATAAGGTTACTATAACCTTAATCTTTGATAGCTCAACAATAGAATACTCCAGGATTACTGCAAAAGCTGGATTCTAACTCTTTTAATCCCATTATTGTTGATAACCTTATCAACACTGTGCCCCAAAGTAGAGGTGGAGCAGGGGAATCTCAGAGACTGCAATTCCTTCCTATGGAGCAACACTCATAGTTTGAGCAGAAGAGCTAGAGACAGTTGCTTGGTTGATGCTTGCAGTGAGGTTCACAGTTTGCAGTAGGGCTGCAACGCTGCATTTAAACTCCTTGTCAGAGACCTTTGCCAAGAAAAACATTGGTCCAGTGGCATATGTTGGCGGAGCAATGCAAGGTTGCTCTAATTCCCTTACTTTGTTTTCCCCTCCTCCCATGCGGCAACTACTCCAAGAATCAGACTGCCAGTCTGGCAAGTTGAGATCCAGAAACTTACTGCTAATTACCATGTTTACAATTCCCAACCTGTCTGTTGGTGCCAACAATCAAACTGCATCCTCTTGAGTGCACCAAAAGACACTTGCTGGCAGTAGCTTCCTAAGTTTCCAGGCTGGCTACATTAATTACTGTTAACTTAATTTTTGTGTATTGAGAAAGAGCTTTAATTAGCAATTCCACAGATTAAAATTATCCTTTTATGAGTTTCAAGGAATAGCAGCTTGACTTAAAGACTGCTTATCAACCTATATGTCTTTAATTTGAAAATACAAGTGGTAATAAATTTATATGTAGTCTGACAAATAAAATAGTCAGAGGTTTAATAAAAATCACACCAGGAAATGAAAGGTTATGCCTTTCCTTTGAAATGAAATAAGCAGCTCTTAAAAGGCAGGTTGGATATTTTTTATCACTTCTCAGTAAACATTTGACTCGACAGAATACACCACATTCTCATGGTATATCACTGAATTGAAGTATTTAATGAATTAAAAAAAAAAAAAGGCATGTATTTTATGAACTCAAGGAAAGAGAGCCTAAAAGCAAATAACTGCAGAGCAGTGCCTGATCAGAGAGGATCCCATTTGTGCCTAACAGGTCCTAGCCCTAGACTCCTGAAGGCCATCTGCCTGCTCAGGCAAAACCAACTCACTCGGTTGGGATCCCTTTTAACAAAGCATGCCGGAATGGGCCGAGGGTACTGTGCCCAAGGAGAGGCACATCTCAGCAGCCAGGCCAGGCTAGGAGGACTTGGGGACCTGCATGTGTGCCCCAAGACCCAGTGGGTGCACAGAGCTGTGCATTACAGAGGAATGTACTGCCTGCCCAGGGCCTGTGCTCCCAGGCCTCTGGCTGCATGCTGCACCCCCCACTCACCATTGTCCCCCACAGCCATTTGTGTCTAACCGGAATGTTCCATGGCAATGGCGCTTACAGGCTCTGTGGTGCTGGCCCTAAAGTGGTGGTCAGGATTTCACAAGAACTGCACTACACCACTTCTCTGAGGAAGTTTTCTTCTGTCTTATGAGTCGTGTGAAAGTAAAGGACAGAGGGCAGAGCTATCCTGAGCTCTGCCCCCACCATGGCTTGGCTCTCCTGGGGTGGGTGGGCAGCAGCAGCACAAGGCTGCCCTCGGCCCGTGCTTCTGGACATGCTGGCAGAGTGTGGATGATGGCACAGCCACAGCCTCCCAGACATCCCTGCCAGTGCTGAGGCTGCAATTGGTCTCCTCTTGTAGGTGCAATTTGTTTGTCACAATTGTCTGAAAACTGACATTTTTAAGAGGAACCCTGAAGTCAGACTGTAGAGCAAGGTCATGCCCATATCTGCTTATGATAAAGCTGGTCCTACCTGGATTCCAAAATTTAGCCTACTTTTAAATGCGTAAGGATAGATTTAGGTGTCTGATTTCAGGCCCCTTTTTCTTAAAACTTGGTCTAACCGTGCAGTAACAGGCCATGGTGAGTCCTTTCTGCCCTGTAGCAGGTTCTCTACCATCTCAGAGAGTCCCAAGACACCAGCCAATCCCTTGCTCTCCTGGCAGTGTTTCTCAGGCTGCCAGCCACTGCCAGGCTCCTGCTCTGACACCAAGGTCCTACTCCATTAGTTGCAATGGGCTACTAAGGAAAAGATAACCCAGGGCAAAACTCAAGTGTATGAAAACTAGCGTGGGATAGGGGAAGTGCAGCCAAAGCAGGGAGTAAGCCAAAGAGAGAGACACTAAAATCAACACATTTTGACTTATAAGGGGAAGAAAAGAAACAAAGAGAATCAGTGCTCCCAGAGGAGGCAGTCTGGATTTACTCTGGTCCTAAAGCAAGAGAGTGGAAACACAGGCTTTTAAGAGCAGTTCATTGATACAAGGCACGAAGAATGTGCTGAGCAAACTACCGAAGGAGGCAATAAACCTGCATCTCAGAGAGTGGTCCAAAAGGAGTTAGATCAGCACTTTAGAGGAAAGAGATATTCAAGGCTGCAAAGGCAAGTGGCAGCTGGGGACACGTGGACACAACTCACGTGGCCCATGCTATTGACGTGTTTTCTCAACCCAGCCTGCTCAGCTTGATTACTTACATTTTGTATAACTTCAAGTCTAAAAAGAGTCAGCCAATTTCCACCCAATTTATAATTTAGCAAGCAGAGGAGCTTGATTCTTCCAATTTACATAAAACATACATAAAACTGAAAACAAAAGAGCTTTAGAACATATGGGCAAAGTACACAAGAGCCACAGAGTAAAGGAGGAGTAAAAAAGGACATGGAGCAAAAGCACTGTCTGCATTGTGCTTTACTAAGGGGTTTTGAATGCCTTATTTATGCTAAACTTCTCAGAGACAACCAAGTTTTCATTGTCAGGGGCATGTGTCAGCACTGCACCTCTGCCTCACCACTGAACTATCAGCCACACAGACCTACCTAAACAAGGCAGAAATGCTGGATGGGGCTTCTTTACTGCATCTTATTTTTCTAGGTAAAGAGGAAACATTGTTGAAAAGCTTCTGCAATGACACAGCAAGAAGGCATTGGTGTGTACAAAGATAGTGCTGCTTTCCTCCCATTCCCTCTTGGATATCTCCTTTTCGCATGAGGAACAGCTCAGAGCTTTCACCCTTGCCACTTCCTGGGCAGCAGCAATGGGGTTGTGCTCTTGCCCCCAGCTCTTGCTGCTATTTCTCCTGCATTCCTCCTCCATGACTGCTGAGCCCTGGCAGAGCCATTGAAGGCATTCTCTGAGAGGAGACACCACCTGCCAAGTGCCAAAGCTGATATTCCTTCCCATGGTGTGGTAGGCTCTGAATCGTGCCTCTCTTCCCTGTTTGCCCGAGGAGTCATCCTGGGTACTAACAATAGACTCCATGGAGGCTGGTGGAGCTCAGGCTGCCTCACCAACTTGTGTCTGAATTCAGTCATTTCCAGTAAGCAATTTATAAATAGATGCTACCTCATTATTGATGTACACTGTGCAAAGAGTTTAGCCGGGGATGAAGCTTGCCGGCTTTCCTTTTAAGGATGAAAAGCGGGATCCCAGAGCCTTTATGTGAGATGTCTGCATATGTCAATCAAACCACACCAGGACAAAGAGTTTGTGGTCTTCGGTCCTTGTTAAAGGGCAAACACATGGCCATGAGAAACATCCATGGGAATGAAATGCAGCTCTGTATGTGTGTGCATGAGCATACAGACACAGTTATACACACACCCCAAACCCAAATGAAAACAAAATACTAATGGTCTCAGCCTAATTTTTTCTCTTTCTTTTCAAATCCCAAGACCAGGCTGTAGTCTGGGATACTCTGACACAAATCTCATTTGACCTTATTATAAACCACTGATTTACACTAATGGAAGAGCTGGCCTCTGATTTAAAAAGCAAAGCTTAGTGGCTGGCCCAAGGCCCAAGCCTCTCAGCCCTTCAGTCCGGGCGCTGTAGCACACTGATACTTGCCAGCTAAATTTGATCATGAACTCCAGCGAAGACAAGCTATTGATATTTCAGAAAGCCATTCCTCACACTTCTGTGCAGCAAACGGCCCATCACTAAGAAGGCCAAACCCTTGTCAGTGTGAGCTGACTTCTATGAAATGAAGTACTGACCTTACTGCTAGCTCCAGAGTTAATCTCAGAAGAGAGATTTTATTAGAGAAAGGAAAGGCATTGTTCTGAGTCTGTCTACAAGGCACATATTTAAGTTTTGCATCCAAGAAATGTGGAATTCCTTAAATAGAGTGGCAAAAATTGGTAAAAATTAAACCATAAAAACTCTAGTTAAGTAATGGGGGGTGGGGATGGAATTATTTATTTGGTTTGCTTTCTTTGCATTTCACATCACACTCATTCAGCCTTCTTTCCCTTGTTGGGGTTTTTCCTCTCTCTGTACCAGAAGGGCTGCTGGAATGCAACTCCAGCAAATGAAAATTAAACATGTCTGTTTTCATCTGCAACTGAGGGTCTGGACTGGTCCTGCATTCTTCACTGGTAAGACACAGAGAAATGATGAGCACCTAAACAAGGAGAGCAAAAGGGAGTGGTTTTGTTTCTTGTATCCTAGAGTAGGACTTGCCAATCCTGATTTCACCAATGGCCTCTATGAATGGCTGAAGGCAAAGGAGTTTATGCCATCACATGTACAAGAGCCACATGGTGTCATAACACAACAAAGAACAATACGATGTGTGGTCAAAAAGAAAGGGGTTATATTGACACCTTGAAAGCAATTATGTTATTGTCCTTTGCATAACTCAGATCCTTGGCAAACACACAGGGGAAAAGGCCTCTTTCTTAAAAATGGAAAAGCCACCACCTCTTAAAATGAAGTCTGAGAAAGTTTCTGCTTCTCTTCTCTACAGTTCGACACAATCAGAAAAAAATTAGGAAATTAAATGATCCTGAGATTTCTAAAATAAGACATCTTTGAGAAAGAAAAAACATTGCAGCACCTCAAATATTTTGCATGTATGATAAAAAGAAAGGGGAACAGCCAGGCAGTGGAGGAAAGAAAGTCAGGGAACACAAAACTATTTTCTCTGTAGTGGTCGTTTTTAACAACCAGCACATCAAGACTGTAATAACTGTTGCTCCAGTAAAACAGCAGGCATTGAACTGTATAATTCTGGATTTCAGAAGAATGTTTTTGGCAATTTCCTGAAGAGGTAATAATGCTCTACATTTTCTTGCAATAACCAGGTAAGTTATCTCCTGAAGAAAGATTCTTAAAGGATGAGTTTCCAGATGGTGTGAAGAGTTAAAACATCAAGCCTCCCTGCTCTTATTATTTCCCACCTAAATTTAAAAAATAAATTAAATCCTTTATAATGCACTAATTACAGTGATGTCTTTTTATTTGAATTTTCTATCAACTTCTTTTTAGGAGAATGTGAATACTTGCAAAGGTATTGCTACCAGATAACCTAAAAAAAGTCTCATGAAATCTACATTATCTATGTAAATGCCTCTGTAAGATGCAGTGAGGTGGTTCTTTTTTTGGTAACAGGGCACATAATCAAATGCTGTGGAGTTCTGGTTCACAGTGTCCCTCTTTCTCCAATTAGAGAAGACCAATCCCATGCTGATCACCTTGGCATTGATTTTCAGTGATTTAAAAGATAGGCTTGACCTGTGAACATTAATAAACTTTGTTATATTGTCCTGACTTAGTAAAAGAACTGCTAATATTCCAAACAAGGTTATGAATCAGCAATACTTAATATTAAGGAAATCAGCTATATTTTTCCAACATTTCATGCCTAATGTAATACTATGAAAGGGGTGTACATTACATACAATTCAAATGGACTGATACAGAACAATACTGTGGTGACAACTGACCATGAAATTAATAAAATACTAAGTTTGACTTAATCTTAAATACCCTAAGAGAAAAGCTTGGAAAAATTAAGTAGCCTCTTATGGGCCTACCTCTTTCTTTCTAGTGTTATAAAGTACTGAGGAATTATCAGAGCCATTTCAGCTCCATGGAGGTGTATTGCAGAAGTC
The DNA here is from genome assembly GCA_020745705.1 of Hemiprocne comata. Lineage (NCBI taxonomy): Eukaryota > Metazoa > Chordata > Aves > Apodiformes > Apodidae > Hemiprocne > Hemiprocne comata. The sequence goes on along the minus strand of CM036593.1, from coordinate 13,772,413 downwards.
AGAGGGGCATGAAGGCCTCCCCAGGTGGCCCTCCAGCACTGGTAGGGTCACTGCTGCCTGCTGTGTCTTGACCAAGCTCATTTTTATCTCCCAGGCAGGGGCTTTCCTGCCTGGAGATTACTCTGTTACTTTATATCATGTCCACTGGCTAGAGAGGCATTGGGTTCACTGAAAGGAAACATTTCTTGATAGCCATACTGCATTTTCTCCCTACACAGCTCCTAGGTCTATTTGCACACACTATGTGGCTTTACTGCACACGGGAGAAATTCTGGCCCGGCTGAATTAAATGGCAATTTCCCACTGGTTTCTGTAGGTGAATTATTTCAAAAGCAGGATATTAATTTCATTTAGCTATATGGGCATTATTATGTAATTTTGGCTAGGTATGTATATTAATGTATATATAAATATGTTACTCCTTTCAGCTATATATTCAGAACATTTTTTTTTTTTTTTCCATCAGTCCACTCCTGTAGTTTCTGGAATGTTTCGCCTAATTTCCTGTTGGCTGCTGTTAACTAGATACTGGTTTTCCAGAAAGCAAACTACCAAATGTGTGTGATGTTCCAGCCCTGGTTTCCACACTCCAGCCGCATTCTCCCAGCACCGCGCTGCCAGAGCTCCTTGCCTGCCGCCCCTGGTGCCTCTCCTCTCATCTGCCCTCTGCCTCTGCACAGCCAGGCAACATCCACCCTCTACCATCACCTCCAGGCCTCTTCTCTTTACCTTCCTTAGGATCATCTCCATCCCTCAACGTCAGACTCTTTCCATCACCTCTAAGAATTCTGGCTTGGGTTTCAGACTTCTTATTTTTGGCCTGTCATTTAGATTTCTTTTGAGTCATTGTTATTACCAAGCCAACATTTATAAATAGCTCTATGCATTGCAGGTGTGTGATAATCAAATCCTTTGATTTTTGAGCAATTTGGTTACTAAATGATAGCAATAAAAAGCATGCAAGCATCATGGGCATTAATCCAGGAAATGTTTCCACCATTACAGCTTTCAGGAGGCAGATGCTGAACATGGTAAAAATTTATGATTATTAATAATGAGTGTTATGATTTACCTCTACAACACTAAATGGTGAGCTGTCATAACAGCTAAATGTAATACCTGGAGGGTAGGGTGCTTTTCAGAAAAATAGTAATCTTTTAAAAGGAAGAGCAGAAAAAGCCTTTTGTGTATGTAAAGACACTATTTATTAAAAAAAAAAAAAAGGCATAAAAATTCAGTTGCATACATTACTTCTAGTGTGATGTAAAAACCCAGAGAAAAAAGCTAGTTAGCTTAGTCTTACAGCTGCAAATTACATGTATAGCTGTGTAGATGTATAGGTATTATTGTTTTCAGCTTCCTTAAGAAAACCCTATGAATACTAGAAGCCACCAGACATGAAAGGCAATAACCTGTTACGGGAAGAAATTTTACGCTCCCCTAAAAATCAGATGTAGTCTTAAAAGTGGAAAGTAAACAGAAGAGATCCCAAGGAAATGCATCTGCATAATTGTACATATCTACATGCAACAGCATGGGCATTTATTTTAGGCAGGCAGCAAGAGGAATCACACTATGGGTCATAAATACACACTGCAACGGCACGGCCCCTGCTGAGGCGAGTAGGAGTTGTGCCTCTGTCAGGTCTCGGGGAGTGGGGCTTTTCTGTAGCCTCTCTTCAGAGAGACGTGTGTGTGTGCATATATGTATTTTTTTCATTCATTCAGTTCAGAGATATGTACATACATAACAGCTGTAGGCTTAAATATTTGTGGAGAGAGCACCTGAAATCAAGCGTTCAGTCCTCATCATTAAATTTGGGGTATTGCTAAGCAGAGCAATGCTTCCTATTATAAGCAGACCCAGGCAGGGCTGCTTCCCAGGCTGCACAGGGCAATAGGGACCAAAGCTACTCTTCCTTCTCCCACTCCCACCATGGGGTACAATGTGCCCGTGGTGCTTGGGGGCACGGCCCTTTCAGCGGTTCCCTGCTCTGGGAAGGCCAGTGCAGTTGCCTTCTCCTCAGCATGGAGCAGGGTGGGGAGCAGCCAGCCTCACAGTTGGCAGCCAGGGGGGCCCTGCAGCACCCTGCTCTGCACCAGGGAGGCTGCCACCCCAGCATCTGCTCCTCCATCAATCGTCTACACTGCTACAGGGACCCTGGAGTGACAAAGACTTACCTATGGGAGCAGCCTTCGAGACTACTCCAGTGGATAAAATAATCCAGAGATATAAATCTTCATAGGATTATAGCCTTTAAAAAAAGGCCAAGTTCAAGAAATGGTTTTGGGGCTAATTCTTTATTTAATTTTCTACCAGGATGCAGATTACAAAAACAATTTTAGAACAGAAAGTTAGTATTCTAAATTAATTAAATAGGCACTCGCCAATAGAACTGTTCACACACAGTGGGTGCTGCCACAGATCTCACTCTAAAACGTTATTTTAGAAAGGACTCATACTAGTACAATTAAAACCCCTTATTTATAAAGTAATTTCTTATTATGTTGCATTATAGCCTTCTAGTATAGTTTTTGCTGTTAATAAAATATCATTAGACTATTAGAGGCAGGGGGTGTTTAGGTGCATTTTTCAGCACACAGGATTCACAATTTCTGAAGCAAAAAAATAGGAAGTGTAGTGTTGTAAAAATCCCTTTCACTAGGGGTCTAATCTTTCCTGCAGTGAAATCAATTGGGGCTTTGCTATTGCATTGAATGGTGGGATTTGGCCCAAAATATTTTGGATTTAACATGAGGAACCTTGCTCCCCTGAGCAGTCCTGTGGAAGCTACATGCATTCCCAGGATCAGGCCCACAGTATAAACAGTCTCTTCTTAGAGATCTGTTGTTCAGAAATGACTGCTTCTGTCCTTCGATATACACATGTGACAGACCCCAGGAACTGCTAATGAACAGGGAGAGCTGCTCTGACATCCTTGTATTGGGAAACATCATTCCAAGAGCCCTTATGCTACTGAGCCTTTACATGATATTTTATAATTATTTTGGTGAGCATATCCAGTATTTCTCCAATTGGACCTTACAGTTTCACTCTTTTAACCCACATATCATAGCAATTCCCAAAAGATTTTAGAGAAAGGAAATCTACAATCACGAAAATGTTAATTTTGACAATGACAAAGAGTACATGCATTAAAAATGCATCAGCCCTGTCATTAAGGCATTATTCAGCAAAACCAGCTCATCATGCTAAACAGAAAGCAACTAGAAGAAACCAGGTACAAAGAAACATTTTGCTAAGCTTGTATTTATAGGTACCAATCCAATCCATACTGCACAAAATACTCAACCAAGCAAAGAGCAAACAAAACCACATCCTTTATGTGATGACATGGGAACTCCTGATAATACTGTAAGTCATGACTCAAGGGAAAACTTGAACTAAAAGCTCAGATCAGAGGAAGGTTTGTAATACAAACCTGGATGTTTAAAATAGTGTTTCCATCGCTGTTCCTGCAGCACTTGCAAATGTGACTGTGTTATGGTGCTGAACTATGATTTAGCAGCTGATCATGTCTTTTTAAAGCATAATTTAACATTATTTCTGAGGCTGTTGAACACACTAAACTACAAGAAAAAGATCTGCTTTCAAGTAATATTAGAGAAACACAAAGATCAGAGTTCTAGCATCAAAGATGTGCCTAAAGAATAACAGATCCACACATCTGTGTAACAACGAGCACTCCAGTCGCTACTGAAGGCAACAGTGAGATTCCTTTGGCAGTTGTTGGAAATAATTAAGCAGAACATAGATGGCCTTTCAATGAAGTGAAAGACATTTTCCATCATCCCGCCTTGCACTCACAACTTAACGATCACCCTATGTCTGGCTCGTCCATGTTAAAAATCGTCCTTAGCCTCATCATGGCTGAGCGTGGGGAAGGATCCATTCAAAAAAGGCTATCTCATCACGGTATTCTTGGTCTTGCTTTAAAATGGCTTCTGATCTAATTCATTTAAGGCTGAAATCTGGTCTCACAATTGCGACTAAATGGCAACAAGACCTGGGATCATCTGGGCATGTGGAGAGGTCTCGAATGGGGAAATACACCGATGATCACACCCCATTTTTTTGTCTCTGCCAGTCCTGGGGTCAGAGGAGCCGAGGAAAAAAGACTGGAAGTATGAATGCTGTGCCTCGATTTTCCTAAGCTGTACATCTGAAAGGCTGGCCAGGCTTTTAACCAAAGCCTGTGTCCTACTGTTGAGACTGGAGAGAGGCGGATGCAACTCTTCTTCCGTGTTAGAGATGTGGCATGGTTTGGCCAGTAATAGGAATCAACACTCCCCTGGTTGTATCTCCCACCTGCTCAGCTGCAAGTAGCATTTGGGGAGTCCTGGTCTCTTTGGAAAGGCAAAGAAGCCACTGCCTGAGCTCCAGGGGGAAAAACAACCCCTCAGCACTGGCTCTGAACATGTGTCTCGGCCTGGGGTCTCAGAGGCTGACGAGGTATGCATTCAGCTGGGTGCTTCCCAACCACCTGAGCTGGGGATGGTTTGAAGAGGGGGTTCTTAATCCTGCCTTCACCAGGGTGGTACTGCGGGGTGAGGATAAGGGGGGCATCACCCCCTCGAATCAATCGGCCGCAGCCTGCTCCCAGTAGCAGCCCCGTCGGCTGGCCAGACCCCTCTGCAGCCAAGGAACAGGGGCTTCCCGCGGGCAGAGCACAGCCGGGCCGAGCGGGGTGCCCCTAGCCTCGCTGGCACGGCCACTCGGCACCCCCGCGCCCGCGGGCAACCCCCATCCGCGCACTAGCCGGCCGCTGTGGGCGCGGGGGTTCCGTGCGGAGGGTGAGGGGGGCGGCACTGTGGGATCCGCCGGCTGGTGCGGACGGAGCCGGGGCCGCCCCAGCCCTGCAAACAACCCCTGTCCGGGCGTGGGGACCCCCCAGCAGGCGGTGCCGGCCGCCCCCTGTCCCCCACCCCCGCTCCACGCTTCCCGCCGGAGAAGGGCAAAGGGCCGCGGGCGCCGGGTGCGGCGCGGGCTGGGGGCTGCCGGCAATGTGCCGGGGCCAGTGTGCCGGGGCACCGGGGCCTCCCGGACCGGGTGAGCCCTTTCCTCCGGCCCGGCGCAGCAGACGGAGAGCTGCCCGAGGAGGGGCACCCTGCAGCGGCTCCAGCCTTCCCAGTCACCCCAGCCCTGCGCTTGCTCCCAGCCACACACACACACACACGCGCGGGCAGCCCCTCCGCAGGGCACAGGGCGTCCGAGCACCCCCCGCCCGGGCAGAGACACAGACAGAGTGAAACATTGCAAAGCGTAGGAAAAGATGGAAAAGGTGCTACCTTGGCAACTAGAGGAGGTTGGGAGCCAGCTGGTGGGCTGGGGGCGGTCGCGCTGCCTGCCTGCCTGCCCGCCGCCGGTACTCTCCTCGACTACGCGTATTCTTAAGCAATAACAACGTAATCCGTATTATCCACCCAAGAATACCCGTCACCGAAGAGAGTCAGAAAGCTGCTGCTGTAGCTGCTGCGGCTGGTGGAAGTGTTGCACCGGGACAATAAATCCATAACTATAATTCCCCTCTAGAAGAAGGAGAATCCACAAGGGTTGCCGAGTGATCTTGTCCCATATCCAATGGACGCTGAACCTTCCCATCCTGCGGAGGCAAACCAGAGGAGCAGGCGTTTAATACACACGCGTACAGTCCCTCTGCTCTCCTGCTGCCTTACTGGAGTGGGCAAGGTCTTACAGGCGAGGTGAAAGGAAATAAATCAAAGTAAGGTTGAGTTTACCTGGTGATTGCCTGGGTTTCTTCCTCTGTGCTTCTCTGGCGTCCTATTCCCTAGCTGTATGCTCCATCAATTCTCTCTGGGAGCTTGCAAGAGATGTCACACGCAGCAACAGATTCCTGTGAAAGAGATGCACGGTTAAGCACGCAAATATTACAAATCTGTTTGCATAGGTAGGCTTGGGAGAGCTCCGATAAAGCAGCAGCCACGCCTGAGAGACTTTTCATCTGGGCTTTGGAAATGCATTTTACGAGTCCTGACTCACACTGACTGGGTGTGCTACCAAGAGGAGGGAGGGTGGAAAGGGAAGCGATGGAGAGAAAGAAAATCAAATAAAGAAATAGCAAAGGCTCCGAGCTCAGCAGAGGCACTCCTCTGCCAGGCCTCCGTAGTGCCGTAAAAATATGAGGCGAAAAAGGCTTCAAAGTACAAATTCAGCGCACTTTTCTCTTCCCCCGTGTGCCCGAGCAGCAGAGCCCGGGGCTGCCAAGCGCCGGTCCGGGCAGGCGGCTCCGCGGCGGCGGGCGGGGGCAGCGGCAGCACCTCCACCCCGGACACCGGCCGCCTCCCGCAAGTGTCTGCACGAGGCGAACCGGGGGCGGGGGGGGGGGGGGGAATAAAATAATAATAATAATAATAGAATAACTGATTTCCAAATGGCTCCTGCGGCTCTGCCTGTCACCAGGAGCAGTTTCCTTATCAGCAGCGCTCGTACTTGGGGGAGGCGGGAGGGGGAAGCTTTGTCTGATGATCTGCCGCGGTGATAATAAACGTTTATTGTTCGCCAACTAAATAGAAAGGATCTCTGCAACGTCATGGCACAGCACACTTCGCCTGGCGATTAGGAACTTCTCCGGGTTATTTCACCCCGGCTCCTGATGCTGAGGACAGCTTCTGTGTGAGTGACTGGGAGGGGGGAATGAAACTAGCACTGCGCGGCCAAAACCCGCACCTAGCAGGGGCACTCCGCACTTCTTCAGCCATGAGTAATTATGCAGCACGCACAGCTCCCATTATCCACTGCACTCGGTAACTGACCAGCTTGTTGATTAGATTCCAACTGAAATGAATACAAGATGCTTGCTTTTTCTACGGATTCCTTCCTTAACATGAGCCCTTGCCTTCCTTGACATATTACCACTACGCTTCCTACGAAAACATACGAAATGACAGCATTTGTTTTGTAACACAGACTCTCGTCTGCTTCGAAAGAGAAAAAAACAAAGAGAAAGAAAGAAAAAATACTCTGATAGCCACATTACCTTAAATTTTTAAAAAATAGATTTCCAACTCACTCTCCTCTATTTTAATCTTATTTTAGGTGTAGTTTCGTATATTCCTCTAACACAGCACGCTCTCAAGTTGCATTTTAAATGGTAGATAGAAAGTAAATAAAAAAAACCTGTAATTTTTTCCCGCTGTGAAATTGAAGGCTGTAACCCCCTTAGTTGGCGTTGGAACTCAAATAACTGATGCAGTGGGTTTCCTTCAACTTGAACAAAAGCCGTTTGAAAAAGTAAAATGCACCGAGTCGTGGCAAAAACACTCTACAGTGATACACCTAGACCGATATTCTCCGAAATTTGGAGGCGCTCCACAAATGCACCGAGAATTAGGCAGAAATCCAAACTTTGGGGTGTTCGGGTTGTTTGTTGTTTTTTTTTAAATAATATTCAAGAATGCAATTCTCGAGGAAAAGCAGACCCGCGAGGCGCCAGCCCTGTTTTCGCTATGTCCATCTGACAGTGCCCTTCCCCACCCTGACAGGCATGCCCCCACTCCCCCGCGCCTTCCGAAACTTCCCCTGCCCAGTCCCGCCGCCGCCGCCCCGCACCGGCCCGGCCGCTCCTGCTGCAGTCGCCGGGCCCTTCAGCACCCGCCGCGCCGGACAGCGCCGAGCAAGGGCAGGAACCGCCGCCGCTCCCCGCGCCTCCCCCGCCGAGGGTCCTGCCCCACCCGCTGCGCGCCCCTGCCCGCCCCTGCCCCGCGCGCACGCAGCACTCCCCGGGCGCGCGGAGCACCGGGGGAGCGAACCCCCCGCGCGCTGCCCGCCTCGCACCTTCGCCGCCGCATGCGGGAGGTGCCCGTGGCGGCGCGCGCGGCGCTAAATACCTTTGTTCAGCGGCTGCGGAAAGCCATGTTTATCGCGCTGCCGCCCCGCTCCCCGCCGAAAGAGCCCCGGGGCCGCAGCCCCAGCCCGGCGGGGCCAGGGAAGGGCCCCGGAGGGGCATCTCCACCGCCTCTACCCTGCCCGGGGAGGCGGGGGCGGAGGGGGTGGGGGAGGGAGACAGAAGGGAGGGGAACGGATGGAGGGAATTAAACAATTAAGCTATCAGGAGGGGAGCTCTGAGCAGGGCTTGGGTTTGCCACGAAAAGCAAATTTCAGAGGGGGGAATATCGATCCCATCCGTCAATAGAGAGGCACGATGTCTTTCCGTGCGATAAATTGTTCTGAATTAGGGGGCTCACTGGTGAAAGGGGGAGGGGGCGCGGAGAAAAAGGAGAGGAAAAAAAAAAAAAAAAAGGAAAAGAAAGAAAGGCGGAAGGAAGAAAACATGCATTCCCGCTCAACGTCAGCCTCTTTTCAAAATCCCTGGGAGCTCGCTCCTTTCGCCACCTACCCGAGTAACCACCAGAAATCCACCTCTATTGAAGCGCTTACCCTTTAAATCCAGGTTTCGAGCAGAACTCCAACTGTGTGTAAAACCAGGGAGTCATCTGATGCGTGATGGGGAATGGGCTCTGGGCAGCAGAAAGCAGCTTTCTCTCCTGGTGCCGGATTACCATGTTAACAAACCCCGGGAAGGGACCCCGGCGTCTCTGGCTGGCCATGTCTCGTTGCTTTCACACATCGGCGGCTGCTCTTGCTTCCCATGTCCCCGGCGATCGCCTCTCAGATGAATGTGGGCTTCCAGAAAAGGAGTCGGGGGGGGAGAGGAGGAAAAAAAAAATCGCCTAATGCAATCAAATCGATCTGATCTACACCATCTGTCGCCTGCCACTACACACAAGCGTTAAAATAGGAAAACGGGAGACACTGACAGCTCAGGAAGGTTGTTCTGCAGAGTTCATTTTTAGCAGAGCATAATTGGGTATGGACAGCATACAGTTACCAAAGCTGCTGTTAACCATCCAGTAGAGGATCCCAAACATGCTAATGGTGGATTAATTGAGGAAGATCTGACGTGCAAGCTTCATAGTCTCTTATTCATGACTTCCCAACGGGAAAGGACCAATGCCGTGTGGGACTATGGTAACACAGAGTCAAAGAGCTGCTAAGAAAATGGCTCTGTGTTCATAGCACCTTTCTCTGATAACAAACATATGTCGACCACAACCGTTTAGCAGGATGGGGGAAATGAAATTTTCTTAGCCGAGGCTAGCAATTCCCATCGCTTGCACTTAAAGACAAGTAAAAAATGGACTGCGGGTCTGAGGCGTTTTCGAGTGCCGGTCTCGGGATTCGCAGCTATGAAAGCAGACGGCTCCTGCTCAGATGGGGGGTTAAACCCCAAATCTCTTACTTCTTAATGTTACCAAAGAGCATCCATAGCAAAGCTCTAAGCACGCAGCGCTGCTAATTTCATCAGGAATGACGCAAGGTCGTTTTAATGCCAGGAACCCTTTGACTTTTTCCATCGGGAATGGCTTTTGGACAAGACATTTCCGATCACTGAAATTTGACATAATCTCAGATAAATATGATTTGGAGAGGGGGTGGGGAGGGAGAAGGGGCGGCGAGTTGGGAAGAAACGGAGTATGCATCCAGACCTGCAATCACCCCTGCTGCTAGCATTCCAATTTGCTCACGTTTTCTAGTCTTTCCTGAATAATGAGGTTATAGAGACGTATATGTAATTATTAAAGCAGTGTATGTACACAAGCCGCAGACGTCCATGGCAGCCGCGTCTACATACACAGACGGGGAGACAAAGTGCGCCCGTCGGGGTGCTCTTTTCCGCTCCCTAATAAATCCATCACCAGCGGGTAAAAGAGATGCTAGAGCAAATGGGAAGCGAATCCATCCCCAGCACACCCCAGCCCCGGGCGAAGGCGCCGGGCCGGCCTGTACAGCTGGGGGCGGCGGGAGAGGGGCCGGGGCCGGGCGCTGTCTGCCCGCCCGGTGCTGAACGGCAGCGGCCCGGCCCCGCAGACAATGGCCAGGCGCGCAGCGCAGGGCGTCGGGCGGCCGCCACCTCCTCCTGCAAAGTCTGCGCGGTCGCCTTGTCAATCGCTACAATAATTAGGAAAGCTCCCAGTCGCTTCCACCTCGCCTATCTGATTAGCAGAGAATAATAACGCTAATAATACGAATCCAAGCGGCAGAGTGTAAATGTTCCGGTAAACAATTAGCTGTTGGAGTAATTCTGGAGTTAACTGCATGCCCCTCCTGGAAGTTTGTGTTAATCTCTTTAAAATAAATGTAACAGTTATGAATTAGATTAGCCTTGAAAACGTAGCCTAAAGACAAATCAAACAATTTACCTGATCTTTTGTTTCAATATACATTAATTAAGCACCGTTGCCTACCTACACAGCATTCTTGGGTCCCGGCCACAGTGCCGAGCCAACGAGCCCCGCCGCCTTTGTCAAGCATTTGCGTCCAACTATTGCCCTCTGCAGGTCAAGTCCCCGCTGCTGCCGAGCGTGCGGCAGGCAGGAACGGCAGGGCTGCCCCCCCCCAGGCCCCCTCTTCGGAAATGATCCAACTTTTGCTTGTTTTGATTCTTCACCACGAGGGCTCGGACGTGTTTCTTTAGGAGGGGCTACGAGCGGGGAAAGCTGATACCAGGCAGGGTACGGAGCACAGCTCCTGCTGTCCTCCGCCCCTCTTGCAACCCTGGCCATGAGATAAGACAGAACAAGGCGAGGTGCCACTCTGAAGACACCGTTTTCTTTCCCCGCTTCTCTCCATACCACTACTGGAAGCTTCCTCGGCAAAGCTGGCCCTTTCCCCGGGTTTGCCAAGGAGCAAGGCAAGAACCCAGCACCAAAAAGGGTCAGGCGAGTCAGGGTACGGCCCGGCTACCCCCAGCCAGGCAACTTTTCACCGAGCACAACTTGAGAGTTTGCCTCTCTCACTCTCGGCCCCAGGAAAACCGCCCGGGAAGCCAGGCGGACTGCGGGCAGCGGCTGCGAAGGGGCAGCCCGGCAGCAGCCACTCTCTCCGTCCCTACAGCCCCAGCCCCAGAGAGATGCTTTCTGATCCTGCGAAAAGAGGGAACTTTGGGCACCGCCCGGTGCCTCTCCCGCAGCCACGCTCTGCCCTGCCCCCGCATGCCTCGGGACCACTTACACGGCAATATACAAAATGCTGCACCACAGAAAAAAAAAAAATCAACCCCAAAAAATGTTAGAGCAGTCTAACTGATGTTACTTATAATTCAGGTTAGTCAGCGCCCAATAAAGGGTAGCTGCTCCCTTTTTTTCCCACCCCGTCTGAACACCGGTTTGTAAGGACTCGCTTTATTCCCACACTCCGCTTTCTACCTGGTTTTAGCCCTGCTCACACGTGCTTCGGCACCCGCTCCGGAGACCGGCACCGGAGCCGGGGCCCACAGGCTGCCGGCGCCCCGCTGCCCTCAGCAGCCATGGCCGCCCATCACCATTAGTAACAGGACGGTCTTTCCTCGGGAGCTCGGAGCTCCGCGCCACAGCCAGGCGGGGAAGAAGGCCGGGCTGCGTCCAGGGCGACAGACCCCGTCCCTGCTGTCCGAGGAGGGGGAGCAGCTGCGCACCCCGCGCTGCCGCAGAGGCGGACGCACAGCGGCCTTTTGTCTCACGGCAGCAGCCACCTCGCCCGGCCGGGGGAGGCCGCTCCGCCGGCCCCACTCTCCCGGCCCCTGGCCCCTGGCCCCGGGCCCCGCCAGGCGGAAGCGGAGCAGGAGGGTTCCAGCCCCGGCGCAGCCGGTCCCACACCCGCGGAGCTGCGGCGGCCCAGCAACGCCGACTGCTGCTCGAAGGCACAGGTCAGCCCCCGCCTCAGGGCGCGGGGGGTGCCGGGGCGGGTACCGGAGCCCAACCCCGCCCGCCTGCGCGCAGCGGCGCGGAACGGCAGAGCCCCCTGCTGGCCACGCGCGGCGCCGGAGCGCGGGCGGAGCCAGGCGCGGCCGAGGCGCTCCAGGCTCTTCCGCCCCGCCCCGCTTGCGGCTGTCCCGTCCGGTCCCGGCCCCGGAGCCAGGAACAGCGCGGGGGCGGCGGCAGGCGGGCACTGTGGCTACCGGCTGCGGTGGTCCCAGGAGGCCAGGCTCTGGGCACAGGCAGGCCGGGGAAGGCAGGCGAGTGGGGTCGTCCGTGAGAGGGGATGTGCGTCCCTGTGTTGTGACAGCATGACAGGTCCCCTCTCCTCAGGATCAACTGCATTGGGAGACATCGCCTGCAAGCTTCTGGCTGGGCTTCTCTTCGCCTGGGGCTTGCAGGCAGGGCGCAGGGCCTTCAGAGAAGCAAGCCAGGCGTGGTGCCCAGCTACCTGCCCCGCTAAACTCCGTTCCTGCCCTCACATCCTCTACAGCTAGCATGGAGAGTTCCACGTTCAACACTACCTTGAGCTGTTTGAGCTCTCTTCCTACCTTGCCACTTAAGAGCAGGGAAGGATTACCTGGAAGTGTCAAAGAACATTTCAAGGTTGGTTACTAGGTTGGTGGGATAATCAGGGAATTGAAGAGACTTTTTGAACGGAGGCACCTACAAAATGGTGCAATGTGACATACATTGTGTCTGGCTACTTCTTTATAGAGTATCACCAAGACGTTCTATCTGGGTGATGTTCTGGCTGTTACCTGGGAATGCTAGACTTTTGTGGCCCAAGAGTCGAGTTCTCTGTTTGTCTTCAGCATGATACCTAGTTCATAAACTGATCGCGATCCATTTACAAAGCACTTACTTTCCCTGGCCCTACTATTCCCCTTGGAAAGCTGTTCCAGAATCTCATAACTCAGCTTCTTAAGATTTCCAGCCTACATTTATTAGGGGCCCGTTTAAATGCATTTTTCAGATGCCAATTTTGTCCTTGAACTTAATTAGTTCTGATATTTACTCCCCTCACAGTGTACTAATATTCCTTCTCATAATTTCTTTTGTTTAAATCAAGCTTTGTGGTCTTGTCTCATAAGATAGAATCTTCATTTCCCTGATTATCCCCATATCCTAGCGACTTATGAAAACTGGGTCGTGACCAACACCCAGAAATTATGGTTTTCAAAAGGGTTCATTATTTTATCCATTTTCTGTTTGACCAAGACACAAGTAGGGAGAATGATTAGCATAAGGTCAGACAAACCACAATTCGTGTGACTTCAAGATCTTTTGCAATCTATCACAGACATGAGTTCTGAAAGGCTTGTGGTTTATAACTTGGCATTACATCAATGCACATTTATATACCTATATATCATCTTCTGGAGGGGAAGAATGGCCTTGTAGTTAAAAGGCTACTTTAGAAATCTGGAGATTTCGCTTTGAACACCAGGTCTGCCATAGGCAACAGAGGTAACTTTGGCAAGTCCTTTAGTCTTTTGTCACGTTTCACCCATTTTAAAATGGCTATGGTAATGCTTCTGCTCTCACCTCTTTTTCCTCCATCCAGCCACTTGCTCTTAGATGAAGTGCCTCCTTTCTGGGTGCTCCTGCTATCTGGCACTCTGAAGTCCAAATGTGCCTAGGACTCTTAAGCTGGCAGTTAAAAATAGCCCCTACTCTTATAAAATCTACTTTAAGGATCTATCCTAAAAGCTGTTAGTCAGTAAGCACAGTAGGAACTGGAATTTCTGAGATCGGCAAGTCCATTGATTGTGTTAAAAACATTCTCTGTTCCTAAACTAAACTCAGGGGCCAGCAGTGAAGGCAAAGACCTTTAACAATAAAGCTGTAAATTGACTTGTGGTTTTCAAGCCTTTGCCTGGTTGAAGAGCAAGTCAAAGCTTTATTATTATTATACATTATTTAAACACATGCATAAATGAACACCTTTTCTTTGCCAGTTTTTACTTCAGACAGGAATTTTTCATCAGCTAATACAGCACAGAAACTGGACTAAAACTGGATGCCCCAACAGCTTCATAGCTGGAGCAGTTCTGGTAATAACAAATATTATCATTGTCCTTCCCCAGCAATCTGAGTATGGAAGGTTGAGACTGAGCGCAGAATAGAGAGCACTCTCTTGAGCTGAGGTGAAGCAATGATATTTATGGGAGTAATTATCACAGAGAAAAACTGGAAAAATATGATTACAGCAAATTGTAACTCTCTCAGATATGTTCTTCGTTGTTAGAAATAGCTCAGCTGAGACTAAACCAATATGAACAACAGACTGGGAGTGTCAGACACTGATTCTCTGGAGGCTGATACCATCAGACCCTCTGAGCAGAACAGGATCCAACTTCAGCATAAAAGAGTGCTGGGTGTCAGCAGCCTGTACCTCTTCTCAACCATTCTTCTTGTGTAAAAACAACCTAAAAAAATGAGAGCTGCTGGGCTCCCCACTGGAAAAGCTGACCTGGAGGTGCTGCCCCTAAGGAGTGCTGGTAGGAGAGGTCACTGTCTCTCACAGCTGGGCAGTTCCCCTACACTATCAGCAGCTGTAGCCAAGAAGTACCACTGAGCAGCTGGCAGAAGATACTTGGGTTTCTGAGCACGACTGTGTAGATGCAGTAGGGTGACATGACCATGCGTGACACCCATCACTACACTGGTGCGGCCTCTCACTTTGATACTGTTGTTCCTCTCCTGGCTCTGTTTGTCAAAGGTGTGATGCCTCTGGAGAGCTCCTGCCATGTGCACAGCCACAGAATCACCTCAGCTTATGGAGAGTGAGGAGGAGCCTGGTCTAATGATGGCGGTTCTGCTGGAGGAAACACATCCCAAAGCAGAGCATGGGGCCATAAGTTATAATGGGATCTCTAGTCTCAGGACCTTGAATGAAATGAAAAGGAACTGTAAGCTCTGCAAGCTTGGGAAACTGTATGGAAAGAGAGGATATAGCTGTGAAAAGCAAGCTTCAAAATGACATGATTGCTTCAGCAGCAGTTTTGTTTGCTCTGTCTGCAGAGAGGTCTGAGCAGAACTTGTGCAGACAGGTTTTGTGTCTTCATATTTACGTGATGTCTTGGCTTCAGGCACATCTTCTGAGCCAGGGTGAATGTTGTCTCTCTGAGTCAACTATATCTGGGGATGGGTTTTCACTGCACTTCCCTGACTAAATATTTTACATGCTTCACACAGCAAACATCTTGCAACTGATGTTTATAAATTTTTAGAAGCAATATTCAATATTGTATAAAAACAAAAATTTCACTTAATAAAGTAGCAAACTCTTTTCATTTAAATGTACTACCCCATGGATCAGATGCTTCAAAGAAGTTCTTCAGGCGGCTTGAGAGCTCTGTAGGTGGTGTTGCTCTCAAACAGTCTGTGAGAAGAATTATAAATGGTATTTACCTTTTAATTAAACAAAACATCTTGCAAATTAAACACATGCTCTTGCACATCAAAATTTTGTTAGTATCCATTTTTACTGTGCATCCTACAGCTCTCTGACAACCTATTGAGTCCACAGTCAAATCTGAGCACACATTACTGGTTCCCTTTCCCCCTGTATTTTGGGCATCACGTGTTAGATTTTATCACCTCTTAGGGGAAAAATAACAATCTGTAATTGACTGCTAATACTTAAGTAGATCTCCTGCTTAATATTCTTGTTGCTTTAAAATAAATAAATAAAGGTGTGTGTCCTGGCAATGGCAGAGAAGCAGTTTTGGACACTTGTGTGACATAAGTCTTATTATCTTACGTAGAAAATTTGACAGTGAATGACAGAACACCTTAGAGGGATTTATGAAGATGATAAAGGCAACAGCTTTCACATGAATAGAGAGTCTAGTTCCTAACAGTTACAAGCTTTTTTTACATGCATCCTTGTAATTTGACATTTATAATTCACTCTAGTGCTGAATCTCTGTCATTTTCTCACTGTCAGGTTCCCTATATGTGGATGTACATGTCCCTTCTAATTAGTATATGTATTTGAACATTTAATCTCATCTTCTCTCCACCTTATTATGCAGTTACACATTAATTTGTTCAGTACCAACAACTGCTTTTGGTAAAACATATATAGTTCTGTGGGGCTCCTCTCTCTAAACAAGTGCCTACATGTCTTTTTTTTTTTTTTTTTTTTTTTTTTTTTTGGGGGGGAGGGGGGTGTAAAACTATTTTAACCTAGTATAGGTGAAATATCCTGCAGAGAATCATTAACCCTTAAGACTGTGTTTTTATATACACACATGCACACTGCATAGCATCTTGCTCACAGGGAACTCCAAAGACCTTTTCAGAGGCATTGATGCCTTTGCAACACTGATAAACATTAGATCTATTTTATCCTTGGAGGAACAATACAGAAACATTCCAGAACTTGCTCAAGGTAAGCTAAGAAAACAGTGAAACAGCTGCAGACAGAGCAAGCCCCGAGGTCTTGGTGCCTGACCTGAAGCCCACCGGAAAACACAATCAATATGAAAAGCAAGTTGCATTTGCAGGCCCCCATTCCCGGGCTGACCTTTCAGTGTTCACTCATCATTTTGCATTAGAAACTGGGGTAATGCCATGCCATCACCTGATATTCCTCTTTATTAGTTAACTTAGTTGATATTTAATTCAATTTAAATTAAGGCCTTTTAGTGTAATGTTGAAATAGGCAATGACTGACACAACTTTTAGTAACTGTCATACTGATACTGAAGTAAAAAAAAGTATTTATTCCAAATGTTTTAAATACAATTGGCTTCATATTTGATGTAGGAGATATTCAAGTGGCTGTACTGCTTAAAGTACAGAATAAAAAAGAATAAAGTGGCTCCTATTTGTACAGTAGAATTAAAACATCCCCTCTATTGGTAATCAAAAAGATATCTTAGGGATTAATTCAAAGAAAACTTTTCACAGCTTTCAGCTGACCAGGGATAAACATATGAATACAAATACTGACAGCTATTTTACATGCTCATAATGTAACTTGTGGTTTTGACAGATACCAAGTTTACTTCGAGAAGAAAACAAAACACAGTAGCAGTACAGAAAAACTCACCTATACAGTTTAGAAGAGTGTACGATGGTGATAAAGACTATTTTAAAGCAAAAGAGACTATACACATGGATGTCAGTCAGCTGTTCATACCATTCAGTGGAAGAGCTGGGATTGTTACAAGGAATTAGCTTTGTGCTGACAGACAGCCTCAGACCCTGGCACATCCCATGCTGCCTCCTCTAAACATTTCCCACTTCAGTCACACAGTATTCAATGGGGAAGAAAATCTTCTCAGGCCAGCAACTTTCACAAACATTGATCTTTACATATGTTGATGTGTAAAGCAGATCTGGGCAATGGAAGATATATTTTATTTAGGTTGGGTTGTTTTTTTTCCTTGAGTCTAATGGTTTATCTGCAAAGTTCCTTTTGGTTTACACAGGATTAATGCAAGGAAGGGAAGAAACCTTTTTTTTTTTTTTTTTTTTGTTTCCCCCAGAGCTCTCTAGTCTGAGGAACCTTTTCAAATTACCTTGATAGTGCTGGTTGGAGTTTTACCTTTTTATATTACTTCAAATATAGTCATAGTAGCACCCATTCAAAAATTAATCTCATTAAAAGCTGCCCTGGAAAATATAAATAGCATCAAATGGCATCCAAATGTTCCTAAATACAAAATTGAAGGCAAGAGACTCATTTATGCATTTTAAAATAAAAAAGAAAATATATGCATCATATTTTATATTTATATTCTCAATATACTTTTATGTTAAACTTTAAGAACCACAAAAGAAATCCCACCTCTCTCTCAATTTCTGACTTGGGAAGAATTGCTATTCAGTCAGTGAGGATTTTCAGTAAGTAGAAAATTATTAAGGATTTCAGAATACATTGCCAGGGTCAGAAGTGTCTTTGGAAACCAGACAAGTCTGTGAATTTTCAGGATTTTTTCCGTGGCAGCTGAATACAAGTTGGAGGGTTTCCAAACCCAAGGAGAACAATATGCTGCCACGGCCGTGCTCACAGAAAGCCGTGGTACAGCCCTGAGGAAACGGCCAGAAGGGCTGCAGCTTCATCGTAAAAGTTTGGGTAGTGTAACAAGTAGGGTAAAAAGTTCTTTCACAAATGTGAAATGTAGTTTTCCTTGAAGATTGTCCGTTTTTAATTAAGAGTTCATTTTGACGAGTTTTTCTCCTTAGTCAGGTGAACTACTGCCATTTCTGAGATCTGGGAACATGAATCTCAACTTCCGGCATCCTTAAATGCTCCCTTCTTCCAGCGTTTAGTAAACCCAAGTCAGGCCATGCAACAAAATTACCTCTCGCGTTCTGCTTTATTGTGGAGGATCTGTGCTTTGCCCGAAGGCAGGCAGGCTGCCCCCCGGGGATCAAGCAGGCAGGCTTCTCAAGCTGGTGTCTTAGCTTAGGTCTGCAGTAAAATGAAGTGCGCTTTGTACTTGCGAACATTTACATACAGTATATGAGGAGCTCTGCAAGAGGAAGTTCCCTAGTATGAGCATATGTATCATTCTCTTTGATATATTTCTTCTATTTTCTGATCCCATTACTTCAGATCAGCTCTAAGTCTTATATCTAAACAGTCAGTCCAAAGGGAAAGTCCCTATTTACAGGCTGGATTAGAAGCTTTAATAAAAGGCAAGGCAGAAAGCCATTCATTTACTACACAAGAAAAAGAACTTCTTTGTATTTTATGGCTTGCCAGCATCTTCCAAATCTTTTTATTTTCCTCTCTTCCTCTCCAAACATAAAGTAGAATGGGAAGCTCCCATTTCACAGCATGGCTCAAGAAAAGAAAAAAAGCATATTGTGCAACTTTCTCTTTTTGCCTCTAATGGGTTTACTTTTGCTTCACCCCTCAGGGCTCCTGGAAGCGTATGTGTTCAGCTGAAATGCCGCACTGCTGCCTTGTTAGACCTTTTCCCAAGACTTTTCTTAAGAAGCAGGTGTTTGGAGGAGAACAAGACTGGAAGGCAAGGGAAGGGATGGAGCAGAATTGCCCTCAGCAGAGCTGAGGATCGGTCCATCCCCACAACATGGTCAAAGGGAGGAGATGCACCATCCACTGGTGGAGGGGGCAGGCAGAGAAACGTACAGCACAGCAGGAGCAGCAGCAAGGGAGAATGAAGTAGATAGGTCCAAAAAGATCAGTAATGCAATGCATGGAGTGATCATGGAGGGGACCAGGAGAGGCTCTTCTCCCAGGCCACTTCCGCACAGGACATCCTGCCAGGGCCTCCCTGAAACAAGCACTGGAAGTCCCTGAAGACTCAGCAAGAGAGTGGTGGAAAAGGATTCCTCCATCTTGGTTTATTTATTTTTGGGCAGATCAAACGTAAAAGAAAACTAAGAGCTAACTGAGGCTGATCAAAGCTTTCAATTTTTGAGATAACATTTGCTCTATTTTTTTTTTTTAATCTCTTTACCTTAACACTTTTTGGTACAAAATCCTTAATTTCAAAATGGCTGAAGGGGAGCATTTTGGCAATGTATAATTATTCATAATAATAAAAAGCTACTTTTCTAAAACAGGAGCAAAGCAGAAGTAAACTTTATCCTACAAAAGTCATGCTAAAAAGAATTAGCAGTGAGTAAAGATAGACTTTTACAAAAAAATTTCAAATGTTACACTTGAATGGGGGAAAATGGGAGGAAGGCAGAATGGTATGCAGGCAGAGGCAAAGCATCACTTTGGGAATCTTTACTCAGGCTAATTCCCAAACTCTGGCTCAGATTTGCAAGGTTTGACCTAAGTGAGTTTATCAAATTAAATTCTCATTAACTTCTACTCCTTGCAATTTGCCACAAGCCAGCCCACAGCTCAGTGAGCCCTTGTTTGCAGCAGAGGCTCCAGCCTCAGGTCCAAGGCTCTGCCTGAGCAACACACCTTTTTGCTGGCATGGCCTCAGCTGGCTCTGCAACTCCCACCAACCCTCAGCTTTTGCACATACTTACTGTGTCTTCTTATAAACTCCAGCACCTTTCTTCACCTTCTGGTAAAATTCCTCTGCTCCAAACTCCACCTTAGCAGCCAAACTTGGTCTGAGTGATTTCCCAGCCGAAGGGCCTCTTTGGTATGTGTATTAACCCAAATCACCTGGGTGGGAGCCACCCAGGGTGAATGATCCCTCATTACTATTGGTCTGGGAGATGGATAACACCATCCTGATGGCTCAGGGTGGGCTTCATCTATACAGACACTTTCATGATAAAACAATTAATCATGTCAACCAGCAGTTTTCATTAGTACATCAGTGTGGGCAGGATATTTTTAATATCATTCATTTCTCATGGGTGCCCATTTGGTTCATCCTACTTACATGCTCATGATTAACTGAATTACCAATTTCAGAGACCAAAGGGAATGTCTCCCACATTTTTCCATTTTTCCTCAATTCATCACAACATTGACAGGGATTCTTGAGGCATTTTGTTCTTATCTGTAATGTGGCACTCCAGAAAATTTTATTTAAGAGAATCCCTGCCCTAGTGGGAGCCTAGCACATGGATATTGACCTTGCTGCCACCTAATCTCTTTTAATGGCTCATTATTGTTGTGGCATTTGGTCTCTTGCTCTTTATCTCATTAGCTGTAAGGCTCTCAGATATGTTGGAAGGCCCGTGGCATGTGGTGTTGTGTACAGCAGATATTCTGCAGACAAACATACTTGACTGCAGTGGCAGGGAATTGGCTTCAATGGCTCAGCTGGTCTCTTTTGATCAGGAGTTCCCATGTGAGAATCCCAACCCAAAGACTTCTCCCAGCTTCCAAAAGAGATAACACAACTTTTTCTTATTCCAGTAAGAGCTACACCAGCCTAAGATGAAAGTATCTTTCCTT
The DNA here is from genome assembly GCA_020745705.1 of Hemiprocne comata. Lineage (NCBI taxonomy): Eukaryota > Metazoa > Chordata > Aves > Apodiformes > Apodidae > Hemiprocne > Hemiprocne comata. The sequence goes on along the minus strand of CM036593.1, from coordinate 13,751,776 downwards.
CTGCTTTCCTCCATTCAAGCATTAAGAGCTATGTGACCAATATTAGCTCCTTCCCTAGAAACAATAACAGAAATCCTTCATTTTAGTGTACTTTTCCCTCAATGCAAGTTCCACTAATATGTCACATAGCTTCTCTTTTGCCTTTCTTAAAAGCCTCTTTTTGCAAAACAAGAGGACTCATTAGTGCTTTTAAAGTGGTCTTAGGCACTGCAAACCAAGGTAGTGCATCCCACATTAAATCAACATTAGAGTGAGGGATGAATACAATCTACCCAACAGATATTTTATCTTGAAAATTATTAAAATTCATAGCTTAGAGGTGTGAATGCTTCTTTAAGAAAGGTACTTATGTTATCCCCAAAATAGCACCAGTACCATGTGATGTTCCAGTTGCTATGGTTACCACAAATTTGTTATTTAATAGCAAAGAAAATAGATGCATAAAACATGCTAATTATAACTGGTACAAATTTTTCTAAATGTTTTATATGAATATGCATGCATGTTTTATGCATAAGGAATAGGAAAGCCCTTTTTCAAAAAATTCTTCAAGTTTTTAGAAACATTTTAGTAACTGGTGGGGAAGTACATTGTGTGGCTCTCAACAACAGAGGGAAAGGAAACAGAAAAAGTGAAGATGGACACTTTGTCTAAAACAATGCAGTTTTCTATTGAAATAGCAGGAGAATCCTGAAAAACCTAGATGTTTAAAACTGTTGAACCCTTGTACTTTCCTGATGGCATTTGCTTTGTTTCTTCTTCTCCTCTTTGCTACGGTGAAAGGGTTCCCTCTTTGGATTGAAGTCTCTGAGAAACAATTACAGGACTGTTTGAAGTGAAGTTGCCTGTTATGAAATTATAATGTTAAGATAACCCAAATAAAGAAAGCAAAGTGCTCCAGTCACAGCCAGAATCGATACTGCTCGAGACAGCTACAGCCTCCCTCCGCCTGGAGCCCAGGGGCTCCACGTGCCTGCGGTGCTTTGCTGGCTCAGCAGCCTGGTGCTGGCTGCTCCTGTGTCTGGGGGTGCAGCTGGAGGCCTGAGCATCCCAAAGCACCAGCTCCTGCTGCAGTGTCCTGAGGGCTTCCACAGGCTGGGAGCTTGGGTGGCACTTTGCAGAAGCACAGCCTGCAAGCACAGCACGGGCAGATGCTGCTGTAGGACTTGTGCGTATTGCAGGGAGACATACACAGGGCTGGCTCCAGACATGTAGAGGAGGGATGCATCCCCACTAGAAGGGATATGTATGAGAACAAATCTCCCATAATTCCCCTTTCCTTTCTGTTCTCCACCAGATGTTCCCAGAGATGAGTCCAGGGGACACAGTGAGTGCAGTACTTCAAGTGCTGCAAAACTTGGCAGGCCTGGCAGAGTCCTGGGGAGGAGCAGGAGAAATCTCATTCCACTCCTTATCCTGTCTGCGGCCATGGTAAAAGATTCTCAAGCCTAAATTAAACAAATATGCAACAGCAAGTTGCAGTGGGAAAGCAACTAGCTGGTGGCTGGTGCAGGAGAGCTGGCAGCAGTGCCAGTGTGGAACCAGCCCTGGTTTGGGGTGCAGCCAGGTCAGTGCCTTACTGCCCGGTGCCCAACAGCCCCAGCTGCTCATCCAGATTCCTGTCTCTTCCCAGCAAGAGGATGATGATATATGTGCCTTTGGGGCAGGAGTATCATATGGTGGGCTCTGCCGCACTCAGGGGTTGTTGCAGAAAATGTTACCACTGTCATTTGAAATCAGGCCTTCTCTTCTCACAGGGGCTTTTATCTCTTCTCTTACGAGGATGCAACAGCCGCAGGCAGAATTAAAGTCATGTGCATGTGTTTCGCTGCCAAATGGCCACACTTAACGACATGGCTTCTGAAGGCACTAACTTGTGCTGCTGGTTTTTCCCCTTCACACCCAGAGCACTTGCTAGCTGGTTGCCGGATTTCAGATGTTGCAGCGTGTCAGTGATACTGACTGAAAAAGCCTTCTCTGTAACTTGCTGTCACACCGTGATTGATACCAGCTGTAACAAGATAAAATGTTATGGCACAGTAATTCTGCTTGATGCAAGGTAGTCTTTGATCTTTACCATTTTGCAAAGATTATAATATACACTTAGTTTGATAAATAATACCCTTTCACCAGAGTGAAGTGGAAGGAAAATTGGCAACTGAACTTTTGAAACTTCTCTGGTGAAGATGTTGATGTTTTTAAAGCAAAAGGCTAAATAATCTGAAAAAATTCCCACCTGCCTACTTATAAGTAGATATACATAATAAATACTTGTTAGATCCCAGCCCTTTTCATCTGGTTTCTGTGCGTGGATGTGCAGCAGGGCAGTCAGCTGCTGACAGAGGTACTGCAGCCATGAGAGCATGGGGGCCAGGAGGGGCTGGGGAGGCTGTAACCCCCAGCCTCACGAAGAAGTGGGTGAAATTTGCTCTGGATTTTTCTAAGTTTCTAAACTGGACAGTTGTAGAGAAATTCACCCAGAGAAATTCAGAGCATCAGGAGCCACACAAGTAACAGTGCTCGCTCACTCGCCTGGCTATGGGATAGGCCGTTGGCCAGGGACAGAGGCTTAGCTCTTCCAGCCCCCCAGGACAAACAACAAACAGCATATGACATCCTCAACACATTTTCTTCAACTTACCACTTGAGGTGAGGTGGGATTTAAGTTTCCGTGTGCCTTTCTAAAGATGTTCAGAAAGATCAAATATCGTAATTTTGTTGGTTTTGTTCTGCTTTGTAATTTGAATGGTTATTTGGATGGTGGCAAAAATAAGCAAACCCCAGCACCCTAGCCATGAGAAAGAGTTCTCATCAGGTGATCAATTATTAAAACATTTTAACCAGCTGTTATAAATATGATCATAATCAGAAAATGACAGGCAAATAAGTGCTCCCATCTGCACCATCAAGTCAGGAAACAGTCCACTTTGGAAGCTTTTCTTTGTTATTGTTGCACTTCCATACACAGTGTAGTGCACCTGAGCATGACCCACCTTCCTTGGCGGGGCTTTGGAGTGGGACACAGCCCCATGTTCTCCTTTGCTGTGTGGCTTTGCACAGCTCTGGACTGCTCATCTGGGACCACAGCTCTCTGATGCAGCTCAGGAGGCAGTGCAGTTTTATTTCACCCGAAGCTGGATGCCCTTTAAGGCAAACCTATTTGCAGCTGAGCTCAGGTTTCCAGCAGGGGTTTGCCAGCGCTGTCTCAAGGGCACGGCCACATTGGCAACGGGGTTTAGCTTCCGAGGGTACCCTGCCAAGTCCATGAAAGATTTTGCATGGCAAGAGCAGGGTGTAACTCCAAGGCCATGATTGTTTTCCATGTAAATGTCTGTTTTGGTTTGTGCTTAAATGATTATCTGTCATTGATTTGTGTGCCTAACTACAACTGCTTCAAGCTGTTTTCAATTATTCTGTTCTCAATACGATGCGATCCCAAGGATTAGCCATACCGAGTGCCACAAACCACCTTGCAGCAACAGAGTCATAAACTGAAGAGGATAGAAAGGATTTTAATAGGAGATTAAAGGGAAGAAGTGGCTGACTGGATGAGAGAAAAGAGGGAATATGCAGGCTTTGGCTGCAGGAGAGCTGCTTCGTGATGCCTCCGAGTGCACTGAAGACCCCAGGTTAATATAATAATTTTTATTTCCTTATCATGAGGGTTTCTGGTAATGATTTCATAATTAGGGGTTCATTTAAAAACAGGCTTGCAATGAAGCATATGTTCTGGCTTTGCGCTGAGAGGAGGTGGCTAGTTGCAGTATAACATTGCATAGGGCTTGTTTTCCTGCCTGCTGAATTCTCATTGTAAGTTTTATGTGCTTTCTCTTTCTGTATTTTTAATTGAAAACCTGCACCTTTGGAGAGAAGCTGTGTTTCTCCTTGGCAGTCCTCTCGTTCACCAGGACTGATATTTTTAAGAGCAAACAATGTGTTCTGTGCGGGGTGTGTGTGTGTGTGTGTGTGTGTGTAACCTGAACTCCCCCAGACCTTGCACTCAGGTGATACGCAATACTGCTTGTCATGAGCTGCATTCAGGTTTGTCAGCTAGGATCACCAGCACACTCCTACAGCAATCAGGAGCTGAGAGCACTTCAGGGATTCTCTTTACACATAATAGTAAAAGTCTTCATACACTTGGACTAAGACCTGAATTGTTGCAAAGTAATTAACTATGTACACTTCTGCAGGAGCCATTTGTGACAGCATCCATCAGCTGGGAAAATGCAGCTGTTATTGAATTTCTAAGAACAGCCATTAATATTCTGACTTTAAACCAATTTAAATATTTGAACTTTCAGAGTGCACAGTTGAGATGAATAACATGGAGAAGCACATTTGGATGGAATAAATCCTCTATGGATTTTATCAATAGCGAGAGTAGAAGAGAGGTAAGTTATTTGTCTGAGATATATATATGTATATATTTGTAGTGGATAAAATCAAATGTGTTATCACTATCTGCACTCTGCTATATATATTTTAAAACATTATGAGTGGATAGGTACATACACAGCACTAGTTTACAAGAGATACCATCATTAATTTCCACATAGCTATACGTTTTCATGGGCTTTTTAACCTTTTAGTATTAATAGCAACTACAGCACTCTTCTATATCCTTGGGAGTATCTCAGCTTTAAAAGATTTCTGTTAAAAATCCGGGAAACTCCACTGTAGGAAAGAGGGGGGAAGTGAGATACATGGAGTGGGAGGTTAGGGTTTTGATCCCCAGTTGAGCTCCAGGAGCTGCTCCAACCAAAGTTGCTTTGGGCAAAGCCCCAGCAGGGAGGTACGGGGCTGCTCTGCTGTGGAGAAGGAGCCAGCACCCACCACTGCCTGGCAGGGGGGGCTCTGGGCTGGGCAGGCGTAGCTCCATCACACCAAACCACTTCAGCTGCAGGTGGCACTTGTGGCTGCCCCTGCCCATAGCAGAGGGGGAACGTTTCTGTCTGCCCCAGCAAAGGCTTTCTGCCTAATCGGAGTTTCTGGGCATCAGGAAATCTGGTGACAGTGCGGAGTGATAACTCTTCTTCTGGAGACAGCTGGCTCACCTTATATGAGAAAGCTTTTTATTTCTTTTTCTAGGCCAGCATTCAAAAATCTGTCAGATCACTTTAATCTGTTGAATTTTGAGCAAATTCAAGTAAAATAAGCAAGTCTCCAAAGCAAAGCTAAACTCTAAATGCCCAAGTACTGAATCTATAAGATCAATAAAAACAACAGGGATGTCTGCAGTAGCTTTTGCAGAACACAAAATAGGCAAGTCTCAGGCAAAGCTTTTATATAACTAGGCTTTTCCCATGGTACACCATATCCTTGTAATCAACCTTCAATCTATAGTCTAACTTTCAAAAATAGTAAGCTGCAGTGAAGCTCACCCAAATGAAAAAAACCCCAACCAAACAAAAAAAAAACACCCAAAAGGAGCAAGTGTCCTCATGGGCCTGTGGTAGAAAACAGTGAGACTGGATTTCTAATCTGACACACTACTATTGCTGTGTCATAGGGGGAGTCGACAATTATTTTCCAAAAAAGAAAGGTGGCTACCCCCAGTTGCACTTCAATTATCCCAGTTAGGTTCAACATATTGCTGTTTTTAAACTTAAAAAAGAATCGGTCTGAACCACAGAAACAATTAGTTGAAGGGACATGATGAAATAGTTCTGACAGATGTTGGAACTCCTTCTGCGAAAGTATGTCATAACCCGTTGAGCAATGCTCTCTGAGCTTCCAGGAAGCAGGATTGGAACTTTTGTATTTCAAATTCCCCACTCCCAGATGCCTTGTTTTCACATGGTCCAAAATGTACATTGGCAAAGCAGCATTTCCTGAATGCAGATAAATGATCCCAGAGTTGTTTTGGCATGACTGAAAAAGCTGGTACAGATGTAACAAAATAAGCTGAAGAGATTTATTTAGCTTGTGACTTGTACTTGCTTTTTAAGAACCACAGCAGAGAACACCAGAGGCAGCCAGGCTGTGGGGAGGTGGTGGCAGGGGGACAACACATCCTCATGGAAAGCAGATTGGAAACAGAGCATTGAAAGGAGCCAGTGAGCGTGCACGTGCAGCTCCTGAATGAAACTTCTACGTATCCAGCTCACATCTGCACTGCAAGAAAGATGCTGACACCAAAGTAACTCAACACAGAAAGAGATGACAGGCAACAGGAAGGAGCAGGAAGCGACGGGAAGGCACACGCCTGCTGGCAGGGGCAGTCCCTGCAGTGTCAGCTGTGGTCCCTGCTTATGCAAAGCCTAAGACATGCATGCAGAGGCTGGTGGGAAGATGAAGAGGAGCATGGGTGATTCCTACAGCACTTGAAGTGCACAGAGACATACGTAAACACAGAAATAGCGTCCAGACTGCAGTTCAGCAACCTGAAAAAATACCACTGTGAAGACACAGCAAGAAGGAATTGCCAAAGCAGTATCATTTGTCCACATTCTCCACACCGATGCCAATATTTTGAGTACTGCCAAGCTGAGAACAGCAAAGCCACTCCCACGTGGGAGGCAGCAAAGCCAAGGAGGAGGCGCCATAGGGCTGGCTCCTGCCCTCCCCAGCCACCACGCCGATCCAGCAGCTGCCTGTGGTGCCAGCACACATCTTCCTGAAACAACACAGCTACAGAGTGCTTTGAATTGTCATAAACACATCAGAAATGTCTCAGACTAATGCCTAAGCATATTTATTTCATTAGAATTGGGCTGTTTGTTCTTAGAGGTATTTGTAGAACAATATTTGTTTGAGAAAACTCTTGAATTTAATGAACAATTTATAATGCAAGACCACCTCTTTGTTTTGCTTAGTTGCCTTGTCATTGCTAAGCAATAGAGAGTCCTCACCTTATCACAGAGCTCCTCTTCAGTCACAGCCCTGGAGCTGCTAGATAGCTCATTCCTGTGTTATACTTTAATGGGTGTCATTCCTTTTTAATAAGTCCAAACAAAACAGTTAATAAATCCTATGGGCTTCCTATCACTATAATTCTTGGCTTTCACTTCTTCAGCAGTGCTGATCTTCTTCTTGAAACTCATGGCATTCTCACAATTATCTTTAGATAATGATCCATGTTTCAGGCTTTGATTCAGCACTGACACGAGTTTTCTGCACGTTTGGCTGTGCAGTGTCTGCCAATGAGTCATATTTCATTTACACCGAGATAAACCACATCACCCGGGGTAGCCCGTGACTCTGAGAGCAGCCCCCACTAACCAACACTGCCAACAGGGTTTTCTGTCACTATCAGTTTGGAGGATGCCACCCCAGATTTGGTCTCCATGGAGATTGTTATGAAAAGTTTTAATCTTTCACCTAACTGTTCCCAAAAGGTTGTCTGGGAGTTCAGCACCTCCATGTGGCTCACAGGCCCTGAAAGAGGGGATAGCTCCAGATTTCTCAGCAGGGATGAGGAAGACTCTTTAAGAAATGGTCACCTTTGCCCTGGCTTAGGGGAAATCTCTGGATGAAGACAGCTCTTGCACATGTGTACAGTGAATAAATCTCTCTCAGTAATTTTTCATGTTTTTCATTGGCAATTTTTAGTACTTTTCTCCTGCTGCTTTCTGGTGACACTGCAAAATATCTACACTAAAGTGCATTCTGTTAGCAAAGTAAAATAGCAAAGTAGTGTATTTTAAGTGGAAATCTAAATGATGTACTTGCAAGAGCTCGTCAAAACCCAGAACCTGAACAACTATTCATGGAAAAGGCAGCTATTTCACACCCACTGTAAATGAGAGCATCAAGCTACATTTCGAAGTGTGCCAGAATAGAAAGAAGTTTTAAAAATTAACTTTGAACTGACTGGGTTTTTTGACAGTGCAAATCTGAGATTTTCCAAACATCCCTCACAAGCAGCTATCTCCTCCAGTGTCATACCAGCAGCAGCTATGGATTGCACCAGCTGGATCCACAGACACCCTCTGTTGTCACCCTTTGTGCAGCAGGACCATTCCCACCTCCAGCTGGAGCTTGGGTCTGACTGGACCTCGCCATCACAACGAGCTCCCAGCAACGTTCTTTCTTCTTTAAACTCAAATTTTGTTAGAGTATGACAGTTTACTTGCTGAATACTGAAACTCTTAGCAGCTGGGGTGGGGGAACAGGGAGCCTTCTGACAGACCTCATATGTTGAATGGGTGTCCCTGACATATTCCATACACTATGCAATACAATAGCTGAACTTTTCCATGATTTCACTTTATATTCGCAATGCACTTTATTGTGCTAGATCTTATCTTTAAGATGAAAAATTAATATTTAAAATCCTATTCTCTAGATCAAAGTGTCTCTTGCTTGTTTGTAATGAAATACTTTGACTCTTACCTAAGTTTCCTGTTCAGACTGCCCAAGAATTCAAGTGTTTCATTATAACAGAAGTGGGAGATGCTTTCATCTAGAAAGTAAGTCTTCAAATCTGTACTTAATAGCTGGCAAAGTTAATTATTCAAATAACAATAATAAAATAATAACAGTAAAATAGTTGAATATTAAATAAGTTATAAAAAGGCATCAGTTGATATATGCCATGCCACATTCTCATGCTAATAATATTAAGAATAACACTTTTTGTTATCATAATGTGTGTGTGTGTGTGTACGCACGCACATGTGCATGCATGTATGAGTATAATGGACTTCTACTCCAGGAGACCCAATTGTGGGCTGAGCCTCAAAGTATTAGGCAAAATATAAAGATGGTACCTGCTCCTGAGGCCTCCCAATGTAAGAATAAGGCAAGAGACAAAGGTGGGCCACAGAAGAATGGATGATGGCATACAGGGGAACACAGGATGATATCGAGCAACAGGACAGGCAGTAAATGAAGAGCCTAGTAGTAGTTAGGAAAAGAGGGTTCAGAGAGTTTCACTGTGGGATGGGAAGGAGGATGCAAAGCAGCTTGCAGCTGCTTGCAGAATGGTCCTCTCAAAAGTGAGAAGCTGCAGGGAGGAGCTGGGGGTGCAAGTTTGGGCACCCAGCTCATGGGCGATGAGAGCTGGAATCAGGGTCACCCCAGCTGGCAGTACTAAGTAGCTGTTGATAACTGAAAATGGAAATTGACAGTGACAGAGCATGAAAATGAGGACAAACAGGTAACATTTGGTGCAATACAGAAGGAGGAGATGATGGAGGGATGGACAGAAAATGGGAGACTGATGAGGTAAGGCTATTGCCAGTGTAATTTTAAGTGGGCACCAAAAGGCCAATGCTGCATTTGTCAGGGCCTGATAAAAAATGTGTTGCACTAGTTGAGACATTGAAGAGGCAAGACAAGGGCCTTAGCCATGGGGATGGATAGGAGAGGCGACATCTTAGAGAGGCTAAGCAGAGGCAGTCAGTGGCATTATGCCATAGCCTGGATGTGAGGACCTGAAAAAGGGTCTGAGTCAAAGATGACACAAATTACATGCCTGAGTGACAGGCACAGCGGTGACGTTGTCCACAGTGATCAAAGAGGGAACTAGCAGGGAAGGCATGAATTGGGGAAGATTAGAAGTTCTGTCTCATCCTCATTGAGTTTGGATTGACAGACAGTTGTCTGCAAGAAATGACAGGGAAACAAGCCCACAGCTGAAGGTGGCCAGAAGACACGGGGCCTCAGCACACAGGTAGATCCATGAGTCAGCTGTGTGGAGCTGGGAGCTGATGGTGTGTTTGCAGATGAGAGAAGGCAAAGAGGACTAACTTCTAAAAAACCACCACAGAAAATAATACTGCTGGTGACATAAGATAAAATTAAGTCAAAACAATAAATACACATGAAGAATTTAATTTCAAAAGTGCTTTTAGTTCGCGATTATCCCATTTTTCCAAATAGAATTTTCCAAAGGATCACTTGAAAAATATCTTTTTTTTTTTTGCAGAATAAGTCATCAAGATTAATATAATTTCATGAATATGTCAATTTTGACAAAAATAATATTTTGCAGTGGAAAAATGTTTCAACAACAAAAAATCAGAGCAGTGTGCTTTTAGCTCTAAACATAGATCCTACTACTGTTAAGAACATATTTCATTGTCTTATGTCTCAAACTGAATTAAAAAAGTCTAGAGGTTTTGCTGATTCTGTTGTAATCAATCCTGCCAGAGTTGTTATTGGATTTATTTTAGAATCTGAACACCAGTATTTTTCACTGTTGTTTTATATTTTCTTCATTATTGTACTGCTAACAGAGTTAAGAGTATAAGAAAACATAAAATATTCTACCTTGAAAAAATAAAATTATTAAGTTACTGTAAAATTATCCATGAAGCTTTCTCTCTTCTGAATAAACATCAATGACTCGTATTTAGTGGACTTTAATGAAATGCAGGTCTATCCAGGTATGAATTAATTTTAAAATTATGCCAGAGTAAAGCGGGCTTGTATTTACCTGGCTTCATGTGCTATAGAGGTGTTTAAACATGTATCAAAACAAAAGCATGCAAGCATAGCAGAACCAAGTGACACCACAAACGAAATCAGGCAAGATTCAAACACTGCAGAAAAACCCAACCAAACCCAAGCACCACACGTGCCTCGGCCTTCCAGAGCCCTCTGCAAAATTGCTCAGCTGATGCACAGCACAGTTTATAAATCATGCATACATCTTGCAGGCTTCAGTGCAGTACGGACAATAAAAGGGAATTAAGATGCTTAATGAGGTGAGATGCTTCCTACAAACTGGCATCTGTCTTTCCTTCTTTCCTGCACTCTTTGGGATATAATTTCTTTCTTTTTCTTCCTATCTTTCATAATTTCTCCTGCTAACAAGGAGCCTAGCTTTTCCTACTGAAGGATATGATTAGCTACAGCATTAGGCACATGCAAATAATTCATCTTACGATTTCTAGTATGTATTTGTACCCTTCATAACATTACCACCCTCATTGTTACATATGTCAGACAGGTCTGCACAGACAGGCTATCTCTACTATTGTTGTGATATTCCCCCAACCACATGCAGTTAGTTAAAATTCCCTAACTAAAGTTGCCCTCCCTGCATTCAGGGGACAGAAGCCAATCCACCCAGCATTGCCTGTGGGCTCACTGTCCCCCCATTGCCTACGCGTGCCGTTAGACAGCGTCACATATAATATCATGTAACGCATGTCATTAATAAAATGACAAAATAAAACTTGAATTACCACTCTCGGATGTGGTTTACTGGAGCATTAATACATTTCTTGGGCTATTGAAGTCATTCAGCCTTTGCAGTCTTGGCTCACAACACACCCGATGTATTATTAATGTCCCCGTAAAGCACACCCTGTTGTGTCTTAATGCTATGGCATAAGATGCCTGAAAAAGTAAACAGCTATGTAAAGCAAAGAGTGGTGACTGTTAGAGAGATGAATGGGGGGACATTACGGCTTCGCTCACCGTGCCTGTGGCTCCAGCAGTCTCAGGGATGCCTCGGTAACGTTCTGCTGGGTATATTCTGCAGAGGGTTTTTATCTCAGTGTTTCTAAACATCTATTATTTATAAACCATCACTGCTCTGCATGATGCTTCATGGGTAGGTAAAGGAAATGCTTCCTGCCCTGAGGACACTACACTGGCTCCTCCTGGTGCCATGGCCATACACAGTGCCACCTGGGCAGGCAGAGGTGCAGGCAGGGCTGCTGCCTGCCCACAGCCCCTGGTCCTTCTGCACCTACCTCCCTACCCAGCCCATGCCGGCCCGGCAGGAAAGGGCCCAAATAAACCAAGGCAGCAGAGTCACGCTGGGCTGCTGTCATTTCCATACTGCTTATGCAGAGTCTACATCTTAGATAAGCTGTACCTCTCTGAAACAAGTGCTCAGATAATCTGTATCCTCATGTAATTCACTGCTACAACTGCTGCTGCAGCTGCTACTACACAGTTCTCTCCCTCCCAAAACAGCTGCAGATCCAGCAAATTCCTTCGGTGTTGGAAGACCGAGCCAGCGGGTGGGAGGGAGGGAGCTGGGAGGCAGAGATGAAGGGGACAGCTGAAGCATTGTGCAGAGGATGGGAGGGGACAGCAGAGCAAAGGAAGGAGCCACTGCAGGGAGGGCACTGTGTGCACTACCTGACACGCATACAACCCACATGCTGCCGGAATCAAAGCATCTTTTATAAATAACCCCTGGGAAGAAGGTCTCCACAATGACAGCTGAAAAGATCCAAAGCAAAACATACACCAACAAGGCGGTTCTGTACCTGAATATGAGAATTTCCTTGACTTGCTTGATGATGGGTCATAGATGTCCCCAGAATGACTCAGAGAAACCTTTTGGAGAAGTCTGAAACCCCAGAGTCAGGAACTCATGAGAAACATGGACAGTCACCACCTCTGATGTTGCTGATTTCCAGAGCAGGAGGGAGACCACATCCCCAGACAAGCAGAGTAGGATCGTGCCTTTGAGAAAAACAAAGCTGATGAGAGATTGCTCACATTTCTCCTCTTTTTTTTTTTCTTTTTTTTTTTTGGTTAACATTAGTGATTTTGGCTCAGTTTTTGAGTTAATACGCAGTCCTTTGGTAAGGAGACTGTAACTTTCATCTGAATGAGTTGATCTTCTAAGAAAAAGGAAAAACAGAGGGAAGGAGCAGAGACAGATGACTAAAGTTTAGGGGTCAGGCTGCAAAAGAAACAGCCAGTCTGTACGTTCAGTACAGTTTGTGCATGTCACCAGTGGCTGGCTGGGTGGAGCTGGGAAAAAAACACAACCCTGAGCTCTGCATTTGAAAAAGCCCACGGGGTAAAAATATTTCAGATCAGTCAGATCTTGTCATTCAAACCAAGACAAAATGTTGCTGCAAGTTTGGTGTTATTTTAATCTTTTTCCATATTTTTTCCCTTAATTCAGTTCAGTTTGGAATTGAGAAATGCATTTCAAAGCAAAGATTTAACATGCTTGGTTTTTTTAAATGTCAGAAGGAATTGTCTCAAGGCTTTCAAAACCTCTTGCCACCTGCCACTTCCCAGATATTTTCTTGGCTGAAAATTTATTGAGTCTGACTCTAATTTGTTAACAGTTTTTGATTCCCCTGAAATGCTATATCCCAGAAAATTTACTGTTTAACACAAAACAATGTCCATCTGCCCCCTCCTCCGCTGTTCCTGTGGGCAGATCAGCACAATCCCTCCATATTTTGCTGCCCCCAGTAAACCTCCCTGCCAGGCAGCAGGTGCTTCAGCACTCCTGAAACTCCAGCACGGATTTGGAGAGGGGTAAAGCTAGAATATTTAGGTATCCTTCTATAAAGCTTCTTTTGTGCTTTTTATATTGGGGTGGAGCACTGGGGCCAAGTGTGAACAGCGAGGGGGTGAATCCCATGGCTGGGTGCTAGAGGGGAAAAGCCTCCGTGGGAACAAGGGCCAGCTGGTGGCCAGCTCAGGACAAGGAGGCAAGGTGGGGTTTGGAGACTGATTGTAGAATAGGTTTGAGGGGACAACTGCAATAGTCTTGGAGGGAAAGAGATGATGGTAGTTGAGCTAGGAGAGGATGAGAACTTGGATAAGAGCTTTGATGGTCTGGAGAGGGAAAAGCCTGGAACACCAATGGGTTATAAAGAAAAATAAAGGCATGACCTGCTTGGTGAATAAAGTGTGTTGCAAAGCAGACATACCATGCTCCATAGTGTAAAAAATGTTGTAAAGGAACTGCAGAAAAAATGCAATGATTAAATCAATACATTCTTCTCCTATTTCTAAAGCCTTTGCTTCCAGTAGTTTTCTAGTTCAATAATGTATGTGCTGTGACAGATACAGAACAGTCAATATTAACAGTCCCCCTCCAGCTGCTGTTAAATTTATTTTAAAATTTCCACATTTTCATACATGAAGTAGATGTTTAAAATTGATCAGAGTTCAACATATTTATATTAAAACAGATCCTGTTTTATCAGGCAGCTGAAACTTCTGATAGTTAGAGCCATGCCCTTTAGCTATCAATATAATTGTCCTTCGACAGGTAACCAATTGCCACGTATGCAGACTCTGCAGGCAAAAATAAAGATCTTCTCTCCCTGGATATACACCTTCTTTTTAGCCATTTCTGCAAGAGAAGCAGCTCACAAAGCTTCTGCATCCTTCACTCACGAAACCAAATGGCACAGCAGATCAGTACAAAGGGTGAATCAGCACCTCCCATCCCTCCCTGTCCTATTGTGCTGGTCAGTCCTCATCCTGTGCCTTCAATAAAAGCCTGCTTCCAAACAGCAAGGTGGAGAATAAAAGACTGACATCTGTTAATCTTTGTAGTGTCTTGTAGCCTAATCTCCATGAAAATCAAAATGGTGACTTTTTTTTTTTTTCAAGTACCAATTTGGCACCCCCTTACCCACCACGTAAGTCTTCTCTCTATGCTGCCTGCCTAGGGCAAAATTTCAGTGCCATCCAGGAAATCTTGGTCTACTACTACAGATGGCAGGTAACCAACTGCCTCTAATTTCTAAGTTGCCAGGACAAGTTGCGAAGATCACTAAACTCTCAGAGTGACAGGTGATCGATATGCTGAACAATTAGTATCAAATATATAGTAAATGATGCATAATATCATTGGTGAAAAATGTTCTATTTAGGCAGAATGTAGATTGATGTCAGAAAATGCTCTTTAGTGTGTGGCATAATCAAGTCAACTGCTTGATGGATGTACTATATAGTCTATTTACATAGCTTGGCTTCAATACACTTACACGATATTTGCATCAGAAACATATCTATAGTCAACCAATGGGAAAGAATACATGATTTTACCAACATGCTTATACATTAATAATATTACTTGGCAATCTGATGTTTCAAGACCCAGGGTGAATTACTTATTAAAAACCCATATACAGCTATCTGTCTTTATCTTTCTTTCTGTGTGAGCCATAATGGCCCTGATTGTTTTCAAAATTACATTTGGCCAGGATATGACTGTTACATGAAACCTCTTAAACCAATATCATTTCCCTCACTGATAAAATACATTATACTGCTGGGTGCATTGAACTAAACCATTAACGAAGGAAGCTTAACCTAACCTTTGTGCTTCTGACCAGCTGTTAGAGCAAACTAACATTTCAGAAATTGTTTAAAAACTGGAATTGACATGATTATGAATATTTATATTAAGTTCACTCATTTCTTGGAGCTTCTCTTACCACTCTCACTTTTAATGGTTTGAATTTTGCAGGAGACATAGTTACTTGGGAAGATACAAGGAAATGTACTCCATTTAACATTGTTTAGAAACACAGGCCTATGAGAAATTAGCTAGATAAGGTCAAATTAAGCAAGGTCAGTTTTAAAACTGGAATTCAGGATGCATGAGAAAAATCAAATACATGTATTCAGTAAAAATTTGAAAAAAGAGGTGCAATGGAAGTAATGAAAAAACCTCGAGTCAAATTCTTCATAATAATTGTGATGCTGTTTTAATGAACTGTCTCAAGCCATGCCTAGCTTTAAGACAAGGCAAAGCTCCCCAGACCTCCAGGCCAAGATGATAGAGCTTGTATGATAGGAAGCAAGTGATGTAATGTCAGTGAGAAACACTGCTCTCACAAGGAGGTAATGATCAACTAGATCCCAGTGCTCCTTCCTCGCTCCTCAAGTTGCCATCATAATTCTGCTTCACAACAGAGACAGGAGACTGATTATCATTTTCGTTCTCAACAGGATGAACTACAGAGTAAAAGTAAAAAGAAAGGCAAGGATCACCTGTAAACATGAGTAATGCATAGCTTCTGCATAACACTTTTTCTCTTTAGGAGTCCAGTGGCTTTACAGAGTAGGTCATGGCCTGTAAGACCTTGGGTAATGGCTTGTTCATGACATATACAAGTGGCAGAGGTACATGTGGACCATCTCAGGATCATGAAGTGTGAGAAGGCAGAACTGGGGATCTAGAAGAAATGCTGTGCAATTCATTGTATATGCAAACTGGCAGGCACCATGCAGTAGCTTACTGAGCAGCAGTCTCGCCACAGGCATCTCAGCCCGCCAGTCTGAACACCATTTCAGAGGGTTGCCACTCTTAATTTTTTTCTTCCCTTGTTTCTTCTATTTATCTACTCATTTGTCATTTCTGGAAACACTGAAAGCACCAAGTATATCCTGATGTAGAGAGATGTGAAACAAAGCGATGTACTGCTAATTGTAGGAAACAAAAGGTATGTAGCAGCTTCTGTGCTTGCCAGGACAGAAATAATTTTAGTCTGTTCAGCTGCAATTTTATCAGTGTAGATAACCAGTTTATAGCAAGTAAAGCACTGTGGTTTTGCCTTATTTCTTTACTCCCTGCATGTGATATTGCTGTAGCAGAATGGCTCTGCAAGCATGGTGGGAGGAAAAGCCAGAGAAATAAGCTAAAGGACAGCAGTGTCATACAAATACATGGGTTTGACCTGGCTGCAGATGCTCAGTCGATACAATGGTAAAAGAGGGGATCATCACCTGACATCACCTCTTCAGCAGGAGAGATCCCTGCTCCTAAGGAAGATTTCTTAATTGATACAGCCACTTGTCTGTTTGAAACCGGTGGAAAGAGGAAGCGGAGAGTGGTTTTCAGAGAGCTGCAGGAGTCCCTCCCCTCCCTTGTATCACCCTACAGGCACAGCAACACAGCTGAGACAAGGGTGAATGGCCATGCCCATGAGCTTGGCCATTGTCCCTGCCTGGTTTCAAGTAGGTATGGACAGGCCCAGGGTCAGGAAGGTGGCAGGAGGTGGCAGGGAGGAAGAAGCAGGCACCAAGCGGTGCAGGGAGTCTCCACACATCCAGGGCACAGTGAGCACGTGCCTGGCAGGCTGAGAACCAGAGACCCTCCCCATGTCACATTTCCTCCCACGTTCAGAGGAATTCACTCCCTCACGCTGCAACAGAGCAGCACCTGATCCCCTCTCTGATCTCTTCTCCCATCTTGAAATAATGCTCCCCACCCCAAATCTGGCCAACAGCTCTGGCTAAAATGGAGTGATGCTCTTAGTGCTCTAGTTAGTGCTGTCAAGCAATCTGAAATGGAAACTGGCAGTTGTCCTTCCAAATGGCTATAGCTACGTGTAGCCCAGAAGCGGTAAGCTCAAAAATCTTTTTGTATTTTGAACTCCTTCCAGTTTCATTCAGCAGGATACTGGCAGGCCACTTTCTGTGTTAATTATTTCTGTCCTGATTGTCTGGCCACACAGAGCACTGGATCGACAGTATAACACTTCACCATTTGTTAATGCTTCCAACACAACACAGAAAGAAATTGAAATAAAGAAATTTCACCTAGAGACCAATCTCCGAAAGTCAGGCAAGTGGGGAGAGGGTGCCAGTGGAGTCAGAAGAGCCATGTGTCTCCCAGATCTGCATCAATCCTTCCATGATTTCAGAAATCCTTAAGAGCAGAAGAATGACACAGTATATTACTCGTTGGAAAACGCTTAATGGGTCTGATCCTGAAATGAATTACACTGGCTTAAATCTGGAATGGCTCCAACAAAGTCAGAGATTAATCAAGAAGAACTTTTAATGCCTGATTAGGAAAGACTGTCTCTGCAGTGCTGGCAGGTACAAATGAGAGGACCTAGGCATAAAATTACCTCATTGCTCCCACAAATCAGTGAGCTAAATGGCTACATCTTGACATTTGCACTAGCAGTAAATTACAGTCAGGCACAAAAATCTGGGAACAATAAAATGTGGGTGCAAAACTGAGACTAAAAGCCAGAGGGGGTATTTGAATCCAGTTAATACAAATATGATCTTCTAATGCTCTCCATAGCATCACGCTTTTGGAAGAGTACAAGTGAATGCAAAGGACAATGTTGTTCCAAAAAAAACCACCCTGGGAAACTCCTGAATAGAATTTGCACCACGACTTTCCCATCCTTGGCTTCTCATGCAGTCATGGACTACTGTGATATTTCCAGCAAGGGAAAAGGAAACTGGAAAGTTTTCAGTCATGTGAGCTGTCTATGTGAAGAGGAGTGTCTCTCTTTTTATAGCACGCAGAAGCCCAGGTTCTGACTGTACCTGCAGACCAAGGCCTGTCTGAGAAAAAAATTGACACAATGCCACAGCTCTGACATTTTTACAGACTATACTATTGGCTGCTGAGATAGACGTCACCTGAGATAAGTGTATTTCTCAGACAAGTCAGGATCGTCTGTCCAAAATTAAGCATGATTATGTAGGGTCTGAGGCACATGCCCTGAAAAATAGCAAGCACCTACAAAAGGAAACTGAGCACCCTGTGCACACTCTAAATCCATGTAGTAATGAAACCACTTCAAAAAGTGGATGCTAACCAGCAGCCTTCTGAATAAGCCAAAAAAAAAAAAAAGCACAACTGGATCCCTTCAAAACAGACAAAATCACTGACATTCTCAATAAATTTTAAAAACTACAGGTGAAAGACTTTAGTTAGGATGACCCGCCTTCCTCTGAAGCACGAGTTCCTTGTTTTGACAATATGTGGAATGAAGTGGTGGTGAAGAATTCATTAACAAGTTACTTAAAGGCCTCAACATCATTGTTTTGCAGTTAAACGGGACATTTTTTAAGAATACAACTCAGAGTCTTGAAAGAGACCTATACACATACAAGAAGTCACAAATACATTCTTGCTGAAGCCTGAAGAGTCTCCTTTGGAAAATCTAGTGGAAGCATGTTGCTGTGCTGCTGCATGAGGACTGCTGACCTCCCACACACACTTACTGAACCGCTACTGTAGCGAGAGCACTCCAGAAGTTAATCGGGAAAAAGAAAGGATAGCATGGCAAAGTGCCAGGAGCACTGCAGCTTAGGGCTTCTTCACCCCCAATGCTTACATTGCCCTTGAGACAGCATTTCTGAAGGAGTTTTGTGTCACAAAACCTGAAACTTTCCTTTTAGAGCCCCTGCTCCTCACCAAGTAAGTCAGTTGAGACTGTTGGTAGTAGTAATCTGGGTGGTAAGTAACCATGACCACGCGCAGTTGCCAGTAAGGAGGCAAGGAAGCCATTGCTGCCCCACACAGCCCCATTCCTGCAGCCCCATCCCCTACACAGCACACGGTCAGTCCCTGCATCCCCTCTACTCCAAACCCCAATGGTCCCAGCATAGTGGCTGAACAAAGACGTGTGTTTAACTAATACTAAGAAGCAGGGCAAGGCAGTAACAGCACTTACAGCACCAGCAGAGATTTACCTGTGTCCAGCCATGGGCATCCCTGGCACACTGACATGTCAGCCAGCTTCCCAGCATGCCACACCTCCCTGCAATACACAGGGTGTACAAGTAAGCGCTGGCATGTCTGTGAGACAGAGATAAACTCATTAACAATTGTGCAATGCCAGTTTTGGTTTAGGAATTTTGTGGACACTGAGGTTAGAATTTCATCTCTTTTCCCTTCATGGATTTAGCTAAATCTCATCCAGGATTTTGAAACATGCCAGGATTAGAGAACAATCTCTTTAAACATGATCTTATTTCTTACACTGAAATTCCTCCAGCTGGGATCAGCAATAACAGCAACAGTTTTAAGGTTTCCATCTTCATGGAGGCTCAAACTGGGTCTGGGCAGTCTGGGCTTTGACTGACTTTAGCTGAGCTCTGGATGCTCATTGTGGTGAAAGCCAGTACTTAACCGAACCTTCGATCCATCAGTACAAACTGTCTGAGGAGAAACACCATCAGCTAATTAGAGTGTAAGCTCCATTCCCCAGGAAACCTTTTTTATCTCAATGTTTAGGAGTTTGGATGTAGCAGAGTTTCATTGCTATAACCTAATAACAAATAGGGAATATGAGTGAAAAATTGGTCCTTGTGGAACACTTGTGGGCACAAACTTAAAAACACCCTTCAAAAATGTAGCCAGGATGATATACTGTTTATTCACTTACTATAGGAGATATGCCATGCCTCATCCATCAGGTGAAATGAAACCATAACGTTAAACCTCACCCATGGAAAACAAAAATGGTTGCAGCTGCACAGCCGCAAAGTGCAGGTTGGAAGGTGCAGGTTATGCTGGTGCTCCATGTGTGCTTTTTGTCCTCTCTGGCTTCCAGATGCATGGTGTCCCTGTCCCATGAAACTTCCCTACAAGTATTGGCTAATTGGCATAGAAGGATTAATTGCCATGTCTTAGTGTGTCCAACAGACCCTGCTGCACCCAGAAGAGTGCCCAACCAGGTAGGGACTCTTCCTTCAAAAGTGACAGCTTCCAGATCTTGGCCATACCTGGAGGTGCAGCCCACCCACCTTTCGAAGAAGACAACAATGGATTTGGCTGGGTGCAGACCCCGCAGTACCTGGCACGGAGGCTCTCCTGACTGCTAGCTTCTTGCAGGAGAGAAGACTCAGAAGGTCTCACGTCACTGCAAAAGACAAGTCCAGTCTCTCAGCACAAAAACTTTTCTCTCTACTGTCTTGCATCCTTATTCTACCTCCTCTGGCTCTCAGGCAGAAAAAGCTTTGGCCTGACAGCTCCACACAGGTGGTCTGCATTTCAGCCTGGGAGAATAGGAGTGGGTAGTGCAGTGTGTACTGAGCCACTGAAGTCTGGTTCAAACGTACTTCAAAGCTTGTGGAAGCCAACAGGGGTCTTATGTATTGCTACTGATATTCACATCAATCTGGAGCACTTTGTCCAAGTCCACACAGTGGGATCTCTACAGAGTTATAAATAGACCCCAACTCTCAGGACTGCCATTCCCCTACTCTAAGTCCTTCTTACCGTTCCCTGGCTATACCTGACGCTCTCAGATATTGTGTCTTACTTTTCACCCTGACAACAATTCACCTTTATTGTTTCTAAGGAAAAATAAAATATTAATAATTTTGTGTGGACACTGGCTCACGTTTTTGTCATGCTTATCTTTCTTCCCAAGAGCACATCAGGAAGTGGACTGTCAGACAAGCAGCTGGAGGAGAGAATCTTGTCAGAATACGGCATTGCATCTCTGAAATCTCATGGAAATTAATTTATGGATCTTTACCAACTTCCTTCTCCTAGATATCGATACCCTTTTCCAGAATTCCATATTTGTTGTCACCATAGGTTCATTCCATGTCAGCTTCATGCTGTGGGTAGACCAACTCCACACACAGCCAAACCAGGTGTATCTGTTGAACAGCCCAGGACACATCCCATGGCTGGATGCCTCAGAATCCATAGCAATGCTCCTGTTGTTTTCAGTGAGACCAGGACAAAGCTCTGTGTTCATTATACCTAGAGCTCTGCATGAAGTCTAACAGCAGAAACAAAGAAAAAATTATAGTGCAGCTAGTTTTACCCAAATTGTTGTAGGCTTTTATGGAATCATAAAGATCAGTAAAATGGTCTTTGTGTAATATTCCACAACTCCAAACACAATAAAACTAAAATCAATGAACATTGTTTAAAATGAGTGCATACACCTACACAGTTCAAATTTCATTGTGTTTAGACATGCAGTAGATGTTCTGATACATCAACTTTGATTTTCCCTTCCCCTCCTCCCAGATATTCTTTTTATCAGGTTGCCTGTACCAAATGCATTGAACACAGCAGGGGGGAGGGGAAAGCAGTGTTTGGTTTTAAGCTTTCATTAAACATCTGTAGGAGTTAACACAAAGGAATAGTCTTTGAATAACTCTAAAAATTAGGAAAATGTACTTCTGATCTTGACTTCATCCTCATGCATCAATGAATACATTTTAATTTTGTTCATCTTTATTGTGTTTAAACTAAACATTGAAAACAACAACCCTCATCCAACTGTTATATATCATTTCTAATGACAGGGTAGCTTTTGTTCTAAATGCACATGTAAAAAGAGTTTCACTTTAGTATTCCAGTTCTCAGCTCTTCAAGTTAAAATAGTGCTTTACAAGTGATCTCTACTGATAATGATATACATTTACATTAGAATTCCAACTTGATTCTCTACCTTTCATAATCTACATATATCTTTTGTTTTGTTTCAGATACTTTTTCTTGCAGGTTGTGTAGATTTGGCTGCAGTACATTTTTCCCCCAAAGAATATCCAAAAATACTTGTCTGCATAGCATAAAGTTGGAAGAACTGCTTGTCGCAGTCTGCTTAACAAAAACAAGTCCCTTTTCTGTTCGTAGATTATTCATGGAAAGGCAGCCAATTCCTACACATGCTTTCATTATTAGAAATTATTCTGCAAATCTCATAATTTAGGGCCAAAAGGGACTATTAGTTCATCTAGTTTGACCTCTTGTACTGTACAGGTTACTATAGGTACAGTTGTACTGTACAGGTTACTATACAGCAAGACACTAAACTCAAAGATTTCATTAGACTAAAGTATTTAAAGTCCTCAGATTAATTTGTGCTCCACCAGTCAAGAACAAGACATATCAAGTTGCCAGTACTACCTAAGCCCTCTGCAACAGCAAAGAATGATTCAGATGAGACATTCCCAGATTATTCCAGCAGGTAAGGCTTAAATTTAATGGGCAGTAGCACCTAGAAAACTGAAGATCTTAGATGATGCTCTGCACCAGAGCACTAATCTGCTCTGGTCCTGGGGTAGTTAAGGAAAGATTTGGGTCCCTAACCATAAATACCTGGTGCCACTTGACACTTCACAAGAGGTAGCCTGGTGTGTTTGAATGCAGGAGAGCATCAGCACCAGCAGAGAATCACGCTCCCAGGAGTCTCGGGTGAAGATGGCAAGACACACAAGGCAGTAAACCACTGTTTTACAGCTGCAGTAAGTCCCGAGGATGGGATTCAGCTCCATGCTAAGTTACCTAAGTCTAGGTGCCCCATTTGTGCCTATGGGCTTCATTTGCTGTCTGTGTGGATTTACATGATACACAGAGTTCAGGAAGCCGATCAGCCCCTCCAAATGCAGACGCCAATTTTTGGTAAGCTGGCAGACTCCCTGGGCTCCTTTCTCTGTTGATTAGCTTTCCGTTGCCCAGATCTCACCCTGAAAGTCTCTAGGTCTTCAGAAGGACATGAGGAAACAAAGAGTCTAGCAAGAATTAGGCAGGAATGCATGCATTCAAAAAATACCTTCCCAGACCATGAAGGTGCCTGACCTAAGCCCTGAAGCACAAGGGTTACCTAGACACAATCTTAAGCCAAGAAGTGGAAATATGAAGATAATGTTGACAGCAATGCAACCCCACCACAGACCATGACAGGACTCACCAAGGCTCACCATCCAGGCTGGTCCCCACAGCCTCCCCCAGTCTACTCTAGCAAATGGCTTCCTGGCTACCACATAGCGGGTAGTTTATTCAGTATATGGCCTGCCATAGGGCTTCCTGGAAAAGCTGTTCCCCCTCACTGTTACCAGTGACAAGGACAAATCTACTGCCCGTCTCCTAATTATACACCCTCTACCTCGGGCAGATTACAATTGGCCTTAGCAGTTTGGTCCCTGTTTCTTGCAGGCTTTGGTATTTTGTTTCCTAGCAGGCTGACAGGGGGTTGCTGGCCAGTCCTGGGACAGCACAAGAGCCTGCCTGACCCTACTTAAGAAACACTGTTTCTTCATGGCAAACGGTCAAATTTCACATTGTGAAAATCCAAGATGTGAAAATAGTGTAGTTTTGCACAGCTCTCCTCTCAGAAGTGCTAAGCAGAGAGCAGCTCCCCATAGCCCCCATGGCGATGCATTTCCATAAAAAATAGGAATCAAGGCCTTACCAACTATCAGAGCTCTTTAAATCATAGGTAAAACTAATCTATATTCCAATTTGAATAAAGTCTCTGAAAGGACAAAACATGCATGTTGATGGCAGAGAGAAAAAATCGTATGTCTGCTCATTGGGAAAAAAAATCCAAGAATATTTAATGTGTGAAAATAGGACTCCAGTTATGCTGTTAAGAATAATGAAATCTAGGGTGCTAAGTACTGTATGTGTTGCTGTACAAGTTAAGCTGCCTGAGGCAGTTTTAATTTCTCTAGCCAGTTTTTCTGAAATTTTCTTTAATTTACGCTCCAAAGTATTCATCACCTGTGGAGGGACGGGGGAGGGCAGCGCTGGATGGGACAAGCCTCAGAGCTCTTTCCCCTGCAGCCAGAGATCCTGGGGGGAGTGGGAGTCTGCCAGCAGGGCTTGCACGGGTGCCCCAAAACCAAAGTAGGAGCCCAGCACGGTGCTCACCAGCTCCTCTGAAACCTGTTGGGAGCTGCCCTATCTCTGGTGTGGTGGATTTTAGTCACAGGCTCAACTATTCCTCCCCCGAAAAAGAAATACTGTACAGGAGGGAGAGGGGATGTGCCCCTCACAGCCTTGGAGATAAGCTCAGGACCCCAGGGCTAGTACTGACATACACCCAAACACCACAAATCACAACAAACACCATTTGTTCCCAGGGTTTGGAGGGAAGGGCATGGCCAGAAAGGCAGTGTGGGGAAGGAGGGCAGAGGAAGCCTGAGAGTGGAGCAGAACGGACAAGCTAGCACCAGCCCTCACTCAGGCTGCAGGATTCAGTGGTCCAGGGGTTTATCTGGCTGCATAACCTGTAATGGGCTAACCAGAAGTGCTATAGCCATTGTATTGAAGATCCAGAAAAGAAATACCTAAAATATTCTTAAATTGCTAATCTAGGAATTATTATTCTCTTTTTTGAGGCCCTTTGGTCTAACCTAAACATGCCACCTTCCAGCAGCACACAAACTGGCTGCTCCAGGATCTTCAGTCATTTCTCAGCAGAGTAGACGTTATGTTCTTTTCTCTGGGCAAACAAGATGCACTTCGATAGTAACATTTTCAATAGTCTCAAAATAAGTAGCTTGCCATGCAATATCATGCTATTAACTTGCCGGAACATTTCACTTCTCTTTTTCTTTATTCCTCATAGCTACATTCCTTGGCAAGAACAGGCTGAAATTAACTTGTCAAAATTATTAAATTTGAGAGGCAAACACAATCCAAAACTGGATAGGCATAAACAAGTGACAGCAGCAGGAGTATGCATTTTGCGGGACTACACCAGGCACGTTTTCATTTTACTTGTGAACTATGTACTTACCTCTGCAGATTACTCTGGAGCTTGCTGTAGCTTTACTTCCCAGGAGTCACTGAGTTTAAGGCAGTAAGCCTGCCTGCAGAGTCAGGTTCTCTCCGGCCTCTGCCACAGGTGACCTACCAGGGCTTGGGAAAAGGGTCTTCAGTCACCTCTGGTCTCCATTCCGTATCTGCAGCAGGAAAATATTTTAGATTTTCAAATTCTTCACTGTTTGTGATTTACTACGCTGAGCTGTCACTGGCTGGGCTTGGCTCAGTACACAAACTATAGTGAAATAGCTATGGGAGAAACTGGTACATGCTGCAGGAGTGTCCACAGGAGCACCCTGGGCAGCAGAGGCTGGTGATGGCATCCTTGCAGGGTGCTCTCTTTGCTGGGATTAGAGGCCATCTGACCAGCAACAGCAAGAGATCAGTAAGCATTCTTAACTTTACAACAAAGCTGGTCATGCTGCCACCACACTGCCATGCACAGGAAAGGTGCAGAAGGTGGCTCTAAGTGCCCCATTTTACACTTCACCACCACCAGCAACACTGAGTTGAGCCTATCTGTCATCCCTGCCTGCAAGGGGGGGCTTTCATTCCCAGCAAGCAAGGGATAGCTTCCCGAAGTGTGGTCACATTAACACAGATCTCACCCATCAGCAGCCAAGCCTGAAAGCACCCGGTGCCCTTTTAGCCAGCTTTCCATATTTAACAACCATAATACAACAATTGGCACAGCAACTGAAAAGGCCTCTCTTTTTTTTCCTCCCTTCTGTGTTCAGATTTCCCCATGCCCACTGCAATCTGCAGGAGTTTTGAACGGACCGCAGGCAGCAGCCCCTGTCCATCCCTCCTGTCCTGGCCAGGGTGGGCAGTGAAACTGTCTTTTCTTTTGCTTTTTCTTTTCTTTGCTGGAAATAATGGCAGGGAACTGCACTGGGTTTCTGATTTGCATCAGTGGTCAGCAGGCTGGGTGGCCAGGTAGACCTTCTGGATGGCATGTTCTCACCCCATCTTGGGTGCAGCACCAGGAGGCAGTCTGGCTTTTTGCTCTCCCGGAAGGGCAAAACGCACAACCAGCAAAGGGCAAACGCTGATCTCCGACTGTGCCTTTGCAGCCCCCGCCCTGACCCCTTCTGCCGCAAGGGAAGCTCCTCCCCGAGGGGGAGTACTGGAGCTGAGCCAGACCTCAGCCCCCTAATGGTAACATTCCACGTTGTTCCCTGCCAGCCACTGTCCTCTGTCAGATGGAGGGAGGTGGCAGCGGGACAGGAACCTAAAAAGGTGCAAGACCAGGCAAGGGGACCTTCCTGGGGGGCCACTGTTCCCCTCTGGTTGTGTGCCAAGGAATTTACTGCATTCATCCACCTCTGAGGACAAAATGCCTGTATCTGTATCCTTCATCTCCAAGCCCTGCACTTTGCCCAAAGACTCTATTTGGATTTGTCTATACTTAATATACTATACTGAGTTTGGGCACAAACCAGTGTGAAAGATCAGATTCACCATTGGCACAGTTTGGCTTTCATACCTTCTTGATGTTTTTTGCAGTTGTATCTGAATTGCTTGCAAAGATGGACTTCTTCCATGTCCTCCATTTTCCAAACAAAAACTCGGAGTGAAATGGATTGTGCATGTTTTTCTCCCTTTCAGTGCAAGATCCTCTCTTCTTTCCTGCTGCCATCAACAAGAAAATGTCTTCAGAACTTTGATGGAAAGAGAAGACACGTGAGATAGTATATTATTCTGAATGAAGTTTCTGGAGCAGCCAAAGTTTTGAGCTCATCTACTGCTCTCTCTCTTCAGAATCCAACTTGTCCAAAATTTCAACCGTGATGAACTTTCCCAAAACAGAAGCAGCAAGCTGCTTCCCACCATCACATACTTGGCCTGTATCCCGTCTATCCATATGCAGCAGATGTAAATATAATTTACTGGCATAAGCAGCTTTCTGCACATGGCATCTTTCTAAGTCTGCTTTAGTATCCATGTGAAGAAATAAATGATTTTATTGATGCACTGGGAGGCCCCAATAACGCTTCATAATGACCTATAAATAGAGGTCTCTCTCTTAACATGCATTGATCAATAACTCACATAATTATGTCTCGTATCATTTTGCTGAATTGTTAACAATTCAAACCAAAGCTATAATGATTT
This sequence comes from Hemiprocne comata, assembly GCA_020745705.1. Lineage (NCBI taxonomy): Eukaryota > Metazoa > Chordata > Aves > Apodiformes > Apodidae > Hemiprocne > Hemiprocne comata. Next base: position 13,724,712 of record CM036593.1, on the reverse strand, counting down.
CTTATAGACAACATAAGTCTCCCAGGAGCCACATTTTGCTGGCTTCCATGTATTGTAGACCTACCCATATACAGATTTAGTACAGGCACCAGTTGCATCTGTTAATTTAGTACATGGCCTCTTCCAGCTGTGCCCAGTCATTGCAAGTAAAGCATGCAAAGTCTCCCGCTACATTAAGACATTTTTTGGAAAACAGATTGGAGCAAATACAGACAATTTTTTATTTTTTAATTTTTTTTCTATCCTGTAGAAATAAAATGGCTAGTGAGGTGGTGCTTTAATCAGGGAGAAGATGACTATAAAGTCAGAATGAAATATTCTCAGTGGAGACAACCTGTCTGGTGGCAATTGGAAATCCTGCATGTCAGCACATTCATTCTTGGCTTTATCCTTGCTCACTGGATGTGACTCAAAGGAAATGCTGGGCTTCAGTTTCTTCATCAGCAAAATGGGGATAATATTTCCACTTATGCAAGTCAGTTTAAGTGGAAAGCATTGCATTCATGCTAGATAGCTTTATCTGCCAGCACACCACAGTTTTTCACCTTCTGCCTGGAACATTTCATAAAAATCCCTCCACATATGGAACAGAACAAGTATTGCAGACTGCAGAAAATGTGATTTTTAGAGAGCTGACAGTGCCACTTACATTTGTGCATTTCCATGTTTCCAATGCAGTCAGGTTTGGCAACAAAATTCACAATCATCTGGTGGCTTTTATGAAACGAGCTGCCCATACTGCTCCAGTCCTGTCACAATCCCCCTCCACACCAGCCATGGCTCCTGCCCAGGTTGGGGCAGCACCCACATGGCCCCAGCTGCTGCCTGGGCAGCAGGACATGGCTGGCAGGCACTGAGCAAAGCCCTGAGCTTCACACACAAGTTTTGGAGCAGAGACAGATTGTTTAGCACTTTAAATTCCCCGCAGCAAGTCCGTGATGCAGCATTGGTCGTCACTCCACCACTTGCCTCTAGTGGATGGAGGAGAATGATGCTCTAGCACCTTGCTGCTTTGCTTCACAGAAATGGTGAGGCCTGGGGCTTCTGTCCTTCCCATGGGGCCCTGCCATCCCCCAGCACACCCTCACCACCCCATGGACCACCAGGGACAATTCGCTGTACCCAGCACAGAGCTGCACTGCTGAGGATGTGCACAGCTCTGCCTAGAAACTCGCTGTCCCCTTCTGGTTTTCAGTACAGGGCTCTGTGCATGTCAGAAGACTGATCTATGTTCAATTAGTTCAACTTTCTGCTTTCCCTCATATACAAGCTGGGAACCAGACAAGTACCATACATTGCATAGCTATCAAAGAAAGAAGAACTATATTTTGATTACTGTATTTATCTCAGAGAACACGATTAGTTTTTCTGATGAAAATAAATGTAATAAAGGCTAACGGTCTTTTGGTAGTAGAGCCATTAAATCCTCTATCTAAATATGGTCTAGATATCTGGGGTGCAATTAGGGCAACGGCGCTGAGTGCTTCTTGGGATAAGTGTACGGATGCACTCTAACCTGAATCTAATTCTGCTCAAAGGCCAAGGCAGAGCAGCACTATTTGTGTTTTAATGATTTACTAGAAATGGCCAACATTACATTTCTAATGCCTTTTGGTCAACGAGCATGTCAGGACTTGCAGTGCCTCCTACTCAAGACCTAATTGCTTTTAGCAACTCTTTCACAGAAAATACATCATCATCACATGTGCAGTGCACATGTGTGAAGAAGTCAGACCCAAAGCAAAGCAGTGGCTATCAGGAGATAGGAGACACACTACAAGAGCTTTTGTGTCTAACTGCAAAATTCAGACATCAATATTAGGCCTCCACTTGTAAAAAGAGAGCTGAACAAATAATTCAAAATGAATAATTTATTTGATTAATTTTGTATCTCCTTGCCCAGGGAATATATATAAGCCAATCACACCATCTTGAATTTATTTGTTATTCAAATATATTCAGTGACTTTCTTTTCACTATATTTTTTTACTCTATGGATTATTCAGAATATTTAAAATTAAAAATACACAGTTTTCCTATGATTGGCCAGACGTGCCACATGATACTACTTTTCTTCTGTAAGCAAGTGAGTATGCCAGCACTTCTGGAGTAATCCGTATGCATGCAAAATTGAAAATGCAGTTTTGACAAATATTTGCATGTGCATCTTTAGAATTCACTTGCTGCCAAGAAAACTGTCAGTAAAATTCAGCACCTCTTAAATTTTTAAAATGTGAGAACTAAAACATGCCTTTTAACATTTGCATGTATTTTTTTTTTTTTCTTCCCCAGTTTCATCTAGAAGTTTTAGAGCATCGTATTCTCCCTGAGAGGATGCAGCATTACCTGCCAGGACTGAGTTACAGTTTTGAGCCACTCATCTTAGTATCACTTAACTCTGCCAATGGCTGGTTGTCCCCAAAGCATGTAGTTTTCTAAATGGGTAAATACCACATGCATTGCATGCAAAGCTTTCAAAAGTCAGGGTGGTTTTGCCTGGATGGATGATATGTGCATTATTCCAGCATTGAATAATCCCTCAATTGTCATTTGATTCTTATTCTACTGTTAGGAAAAAGCAGATTTTGGAACAACTCAATGAAAGGCTAAATGATGTTAGCATCACATGGGTGAAGGGAAAAGCCAATCCACCAGAGAAAATTTTTTTCTCAACTTTTTGATTCATTAAAAGCACCTGTTAGAGAAGCCCTCATTTATCTGATGTGATGCTTCTTTTTAAGTGTCTCCCCTCTAAGCTGAGGATTCCTGGGAACCTCTTAAGAGTACCTCAGACCTCAGCTCTGTGTATCTGCAAACATTTACAAGCACACCTACATGCTTGAGGTAGCAGTTGCCCAGCTCTGGTGTAACAGATACAGGGGGCTGAATGTACCTGAGTGTTTGCCCAAAAACTAAGATAACTATCTGCAGGATTTATGTGCTAATATATCCTTCAGTTTATCCTTAAAGCAGGTTCTAGTGGAGTCCCTCAGGGGTCAGTACTATCCAATATATTAATCAATGACCTGGATGAGGGAACAGAGTGCACTGTCAGCAAGTTTGATGACACTAAACTGGGAGGAGTGGCTGACACACCAGAAGGCTGTGCTGCCATTCAGTGAGACCTGGACAGGCTGGAGAGTTGGTTAAGGAGAAATTTAATGAAATACAACAAGGACAAGTGTAGAGTCTTGCATCTGGGAAAAAACAACCCCACATACCAGTATAGGTTGGGGACTGACCTGAACCAGAACCTAGGCCAGACAGCGTGGGGTTATCTGCTGGTAAAGACAAGTAAGGGGACTGCCAGTTACCTCTTGAGGATCAGCAAGGACCACAAGTGCAAATATAAAACTACAGTGGGTAACAGGGTATTAACTCATTGAGTAAACAGAGCTGGTGCTTTAGTTACCAAACCAGATGATTTAAATGGCTTAATTTACACATCACAGCAAGCTTTTCATACTGCAGATCAATACATTTGCATAGGTTCTTAAAATAATCAGCAACATGCTCCTGCATATATTTTTAAAATAGGTACAAAATTCCTTAATGAAAGCATGAATGCATTAAGCAGCAGGGTCACAGCTCATTTCTGCAGACAGTAGGACAACCATGGACTGCAGGTTCTCATGGGCCCAGGTGTGAAGCCCTCTCCTGCCAACACATGGTACCCCAGTGCAGGCAGAGCCTGCTGCACACTCACCCCAAGGAGCACAGGAGGAAACTGCAGCCAAGATGCTCCCTCTGTACACCACTGCCCAGGGGACAAGCACGTGGAGGGAGGGACAGATGGATGGAGGTCAACTTCCAATAGGAATCAGCACACTTCTTTCCACATCTTTTCTTGTTCTGGCTGGGATCAGAAGTAGAAGCTCTGAAATGCCACCAGGAAAGCTGTCCTGGCAGTGGAGGTGTGCACAACTCCCAAGAAGGCCTATTCCCACCAAGGTACCAAAGCAATATTGCTAGTTGAAGGTTAAAAACATTTCATGTAGGTATCCTGGCATTCAGATTCTCATCAGAGCCAAAGCAAACCTCAGATGTTGAGTTAACCCCCTAGCTGGCCAGGACAGCTGTAGGGCAGCTTTGCACTTGCACCAGCTCTTAAGCTCTACCCTCATTTTGATGCCCCTACAACGATGACTGACCCTTCCAGGGCTTGAGGAACGGGCACAAGCTAGTGCAGAAAACTTGCAGCTTTGCTGGATCATGGAAAGACACTACACTGGTGGGACAGGAGGGCTGGAACAGGGCTGTCCCCAGACACACCGTGGCAGCAGGGCCACTTCCAGCCACAGCCAGCTGCAGGCACTGCACAGCTCAGGGTCTGACTGCCAGAATGCAGTGCTCAGCCCTGTCCTGCTGTGCTCAGCTCTAAAACACAAGAGATTCCAGATTTTAAAAGATTGAGAAGGAATACTTCTGTGCTTGTAGCTGTGCAATGACTAGGGGGTTTGAAGTTAATTTTTAAGCAGATACTTTTTTCTCCTCTGCTAAAATAAAAAGCTAAGTTTTTAAACAGAAACAAAATGAGGGCAGAGGATGGAAGAAACGGGGCGCTTGTGACAAAAGCACGAGAAGTGTAGGCAGGGGCCTGCTACTTTTACTGCTGGAGCAGGGATGGCCTCTTGCTCTTGGGTGTGCAGAGCCAGGGGAGGGCAGGGGTTTCCCTGGGCTTGGGATGAGCCAGCCTGAGGCACTCAGCAAAATTTTAACTGCTTGGCTTGCTCTCTCCTGTGTTCCCCAGCGTGTTTCATCACACTGTGCGTCACCACCAGGCATCTCAGGGGGCATACTAGCATCTCCTTATTCAGGTGTAGTGGAAGACCTCTTCTGAATACAGAGGACATCCTTTCTGCCCTAGCAAAGCTCCAGATAAGGAGCTGGAGCTGCCTCACATTACCACCTCCCCCCTCCCTGTTGCCTTGTGCAGACTTGTTATCTGCCTCAAGTATGGGAGAAAATGTCCCTCACTGAGCACCAGTGCAGCAGCCCTTGCTGCATCTGCTGGGGTGGGGCCACCACAGCTCTATTTAGCCTTTGCTTCACCTGACTTGCCAAAGTACAGGCCTGGGGGTGGAAGAGCATGGAGGCACCTCTGAAGAACAGCTCAACCCTTCATCCTGATCTCTGCCCTCCATACATGGCCTCATATAGAGCCTGACAGGCTCCTACCTCAGACCACTGTTGCCATCCAGAAATGACACAGAACATTAGAACATTGGTCATAGGCTGGACTTGATGATCTTAAAGGTCTTTTCCAGCCTTGGTGATTCTGTGATTAGTGGATACAGAAGAGGCCCCTATTAAGGTCACGTTTCCTAGCAAGGTACTATCCTGCTGTCTCTCATTTCTTTGCATTTCTCATACTTAATTTGCTTTCTATTTGATTGGGGGTTTTCAATATTTATTACTCATGGCTGAATGTTGGGTTATGGTGTGTCAAACTTGACAAAACTTCAAGCATAGAGAATGATAAAAAGTATCTTGAAAATCATATTTGCCCCTTAATAATTTAATTCTGTAGAAAGGGAAATCAAAGCATCACAAATTGATTGCTGTGAAACAAATTGCAATTATTTCCACACATCCAAATAAATCTACTAATTTTAGGCATCTGACTTCAGGCATTAGATGGAATATGCAAATGCACACGTTGAAATGATGGCCGCGTTTCTAGAGCTGCTCACTTATTTCTCTGTACTTACTAGCTGCTCAGTAGTTTCAGACTGCTATTGAGACATGCAGTAAATCAGCTGCTCTTAAGCACCGCCTGTTAAAAATATTAAAAAGCATGGTTGTAAAGCACAGCTAAGAGTTTTAGCTATCCAACACTGGCTTATCCTTTCTGGAAATGCAGGCTCTAATGTCCATTGTTGCTCTCCCCAAATCTGCTTCCAATTAGGTCATTCTGTTCTAGCAACCATTAAGTAGAGCCCTCTGCCCTGCTCTACCTTTCAGGAGGAGAGCAGCATGCAATGAAATGTCCCTGATGAACACAAGTTTTCCACATACATTATATGAAGTGTATTTGTTCATCTGTCACACTGCTTCACAGAAGAGAAGTCATCTGATATTGTTACTGACATACTAGTCTAGTGTGGCATTTAATATTAGGCTTTATATAACTCACAGGGATGGCAGAGCAATCTCAGGTAATCAAAATAAATGAAGACAACCTGAATAATGCATTTGTTAAATCTAAATAACATACAGTGGACACCTTAAAGTGTTTTCCAGTAAAATATGACTCAGGTGCAATATTGATTGAGAAGATAAAGACAGGTGTTTTCAATTCCTGTGTTAGGGAAGCAGAGAGGACTTTGATAATGTAACAATCATCTTTTGTTATTTTGCTGCAGTCCAATACAGCTAGAATCAATTTTTCATTGTACTCATTTACTGGAAAAGGGGATAATGGCAAGGACAACACAGCTTTAATAGAAAGAATAAGTCATGATGTAATTCAGACGTTGTACTACAGCTACAAGTTGGAAGATATATTTGTATATACTGAAGCAGTGCAAAGCAGCCTGCATGCTTTTGAATAGGAGTCATGGCTCTGCATTTCTATTTATTGGTAGTTAGGTGGAATGATGCAGCATTATCCTGACAGCAATAAGAAGTGAGAACCTTTCAAAGAGGAAAAAAGAGCTGTAGGATTATGAGCAATCTTTATAGAAAAAATAAAATAAAGGGCAATAGTAAAAGGGCACGTTTAGGTCTTCATTAATATTTGTATTTAAGTAAAAATGACAAGCAGAAAAATCCAAAGAAAGGTTAAGTTTACAATCAATGTAATGCTCGTCTGCACAATTGAGATCTTTCTCAAAGATCTCGGGCATTTTTTGATGAATTTTGTGCTCATGGAAAGTACTCAGGAAGATAAAATAAAGATTTTTTTCTGGCAAAATAGATTGCTTCATGACTTCTTGAATGAAACACAAATCTAAGAGTGATAGTGTTTGTGGCTGGATTAGTCTCCTGGGGTTGCATCCAGTGTATGAAATTTCATAGCTTTCCCAAGGAGTTCAATAGTGCTCTTTTCTGTGGTGAGACACTGCTGAATGACCCCTGAAAAAAACACCCCACAGGCCGTGCTTCAGAAACATTATCACTGAAAGCTGCCAGGAGTTAATTTAGCCCAGGTAGAGCCCAGAAATATTCTGCATGGCATATTTCTGAGAAGTGCTCATTAGATGAGCCTAAATCTGAATTTCAGCACTGACTTTGGAGGAAATCAAGATCCAAAGTCAAGCTTTAGAGCTGGCTTCTATCTCTGTAATAAACCTGCAGCTGAATCTCAGCCTCTCCTTTTACTGAGCATCTTCCACAGGAGAGCAGACAAAAGGAGTAAAATACTTCCTTAGAATTTCAGGTTTTTCTTTAAAAAGACTATGGTCTAGTCCGAAGTCCTTGTATGCTGAGCCCACATTCCTCTCTAAGGAGCAAAGAGAAAATGAAGAGTAACAAGAAAAAACAGAGAAGAATTAACCTCTTCCCCAGAAGCACCAACCTCTCACTGGCATTTCCCAGCCACTCTTCAAGCTGATGGGGGAAATCAGACTCAGCTGCATCTCAGCTGGGGCAGAGCAGCATTTCCAGCCTCCAGAGAACACCTGGGATTTACACCACGGCCCTGAACCAACTTTATACAGCTCCTGAGGTGCTGGGAGGCCTTGAGCAAGTCCCTTTTCCCCCTGCCTAGGGAAGCACCTGTTGGTTTATTAGTGGGCAAGGTGCAGGGAGCTGCAGGACGCTGGTCACTGGAAGACCAGGGCATTTCTGTAGGACATGGCAAACAGAAATGCTCCACAATGCAGAGAAAGACCAACCTGAGGACAGCTTGGAAGAGTCACAGATGTTCTGCCAGGCAGAAGCAGAGTCATCCCAGCTCAGCATGGCTTGCTGCTCAGGGCTGATGGAGGCACTGCAAACACCTAGAATCCCAAACACAACAAGGCTGTCCTTAGACAATAACGAGTTTGCCCTAAAACTAAGATTTATTAGCAGTCTCTAAGAAAACATGTTTTGGTTTGGTTTTTTTACACTACTGTTTCTCAGCCATTAGGCTGACACTTCATAGTTTTCTACCCAGGTGCTGCTTATAACCCTGACCTCTGGGACTCACCCTGACACCTGGACTCCCCCAGACAGACCCAGTATGCCAGAAATCTTCCAGCACAGCAAGATTCTTGAGGAGGACACAAAATCTTTGAGCTGAGCACCAGTGACTGCAGATCTGCTGTCTCTAGAATGAGGTGAGGATACTGGTACGAGGATATCTGTTGTGTCTGCCATGTCTTCATAGCCATTGAGCATGCTGCCGTGGGAAGAGAAGCTATTTGAGGTTTTCCCTAGGCTGAGAAGTGATCAGCAAGTCAACAGTCCTATTCAAGAGAGCAAAAATGTAGTCTGATTGCCTGCCTCTGAACCCAGCAAGAACTTCATCTCTGATCCTACAGTGACTCATGTTGCTAGACAATGAAGAATGGTGGCATACCTATCCCCCTTTTCCTTACCATCATAGTCCGTGGCCTCCCTGCCATGCATCTGCAGGGACAGACAGCTATAGCCACTCTTCACATGCCCTTTTCAGGGTCCTGAGGCATTTAGAGGAAGGTGGTCTTGCTCATTGCCTATCCAGCAGCTACAGCATCACCTGACAGTGGTGAATGACCTTTAACATACGTGATATATTCCTTTTAACAGGTAAAGGGAAAACCTGCTCTTCATCTTTATTAGGAAGGGAAGTCCAGCATTCTCCATTTCCCCATCCTTGTAGACAGAGGTGCCTTTATGGGTTAACTTTATTTCCTCTTCACTCCCTTTCCTCACTCTTCCTCTCCTTTATTTTTCAATTCTGTCTCCAGTGTCTTTCTCCTGGTTAAAGGTTTCTTGATACAGATGCCTGCTCTTTACTTTAGAATTACATGGTCCAGGTAGGAATGCTCTGCAAAATCACATCTTTCTTCTAGGGGAGGAGGGGGCATTCAGGTTAGAACTGATCAAATTACGTGAACTCACAAGTTAGATTTTTCTCTTAGTTCTTAGAGGAATCATCTAATCAGCTCTGATCAAGTAACCACATGAGCATGGCGAAAGCCATGTCCTCCCAAACACTGCTCTGAGCTCCCAAAAGGCTCTCAATGCCCTATGTAATTAGAGTTAATTTTAAGATTAAACGTACCACTGCAATAGGAAGATAGGGTAAAATCATTGGGAAACTTTCCATACCTTGGTCCTGTTCCTCTGTGAATGCGGTTGGTGGTCTGAAGCATGTTAGCAGGCACACTTCTGGGCTAGAAAGAGTCAGAGATTGACTTCCTTACATATACAGGTGTTTCAATTTCCTGGCAAGAAAATAAAACTGATACAAAGCACACAAAGGACCCCAATATCTGCAAGAATGTCACTAGTACTGCAATGCATTAAAGAAGATCATTGCAACAAATCAAGTTCCTAAGCGTGACTTTCCCTTTCATGCAGAGAATGGACTGATTCGTTCCCTAAACAATGGAAAATTTTGCAAAGGCTCTGGAACAGATTGCTGTTTGCTCCATTACTCACAGATCAGCTTGCCACATTCAGCAACAAAGGCAAGGGCTAAACTAATCGTATTTGTTGTCCACAATTTATGAAAAAATAATCTAGCTCATAGGAAATGAGGTACTTCAAGAACTTGCTGAAGTGAATGCATTTCTCTGTCAATGTAGATTCAGCTTCAATATGACTCATGATTAGTGCACTACTATTTTATGCTATGTTGATCCACCTAGGAATCACTGTGAAGAATTCATTGGATTTTATTTTTTTTACTGCTATTAAAAAACCACACTTAAGCTGTGCTGTCTGTACCTTGACTGGAGTTACAGAACCCAGGACGACAAGGACATTGCAAATTTTGGGCATGGGCAGGCCTGTTGTATGACATATTGTATCAGTAGTTCAGTGACACAGGTCTGGGTCCTGAGAGGAAAGGAATATTTCTGCATATATAGCATTTTTTTCAACTATGACTTACCCATTTTTGATAAATTTCTTTGGCTGCCACCACTTGGTGCTAGTGGACCATCATGGAAAAGCAAATGGAACCTATTGCTTGTAACCCATTCAATACTATCAGCATCTAACACCAATGCTTTCTGACTCTCAGCTTTAGGAAACCTTCAAAAGGTCAGCAAGTGGCTTGGAGCTGTCTGAAACTGCAAGGGAAGCCTAGTACACATAGATCCTGGAGGGCTCCACATTTGACTTCTTCCCACCACGGAACCTACCAGCGATGTAGCATGAACATGGGGGCTGCTGCTCTGCGAGGAGAGTCCACATCTGCCTGCTCCACACAGATAGCCCCATGCCAAAGGGATTTCATTTAACAATACCCATTCACTGGGGGAGATTTCAGGCTCCCAAAGACCAACTCGCTACATCTTGTTTCAATAGCACTGGGGAAACTACACGAAGATCAGCTGTAAGATGTTGCCAATTGCCCCTTTCCTTGAATCATTTTAGTGAATTTTTGTGCCTAGGAAAAACTATACATAGGAGGACATAATTCTTCAACCTGCTTAGGAAATGGGTGTCGTAAAATAGGTTGTTCACTTTGATCAGAAGAGTAAGTCTTTCAGAGACAAGTTCTGAGGCTCCCAATCACATTGAATATAGTATAATCCTAGGAAAAATCCCATGGTAATCCATGTTTTTATTCAGAACATTTTCAATTTTCATACATCAGATTTTCTTTCATATGACTTATGCTCAGTGATTATAACAGTTTTTGCATATGAAAGAGTAAAAAAGGAGTGAGTGTTATGGTCTACAGAGGAAGGATTGAAGATGGATGGATGTTTGCATTGCTAAATATATTAGAAGTAATTGTTTTTAAAAGCATTCAGGTGCATCTTGTTTTGTTTCAATGTAACTAAAACAGAAGCAACTGATTTGCAACCTGGGATTTGAAATAGTTGATAAAAACCCAGCAAATATTTTCTCATGAAGTACTTGCTCAAGCTGCAGCATCATCCAGTACCTGTTGGGCAAGTGCCAACCTGCTTAATGTCTGGAGATTGATAACTGTTAGGAATCTGATGAACGACAGGCTGAGAAGGTAAACACAGTGCCTGGACTACAGACAGGCCTAGGGATGGTATCCTTAAAAAAAAACAAACAGCAAACCAAGCACAAGTTTTCAGATAATTTAAGACTGTGATCAACAGTTTGCTGTGCTACTCATTGGTCATTTTGGGGTTTTCTGCAAAGAAAAGGTCCTGAAGGCAGCCTTGGTGAGTGCCCACCAATAGCTTTCTTGAAAAAAAAAGCTTTTGTTTTTCATGAATTCTGGACAAAGTCCTTCCTGAGATATCCAGAGAAACCTGAACCATCCAAATCTCATAATAATCCCATATATCCCAACCATCCTCTTTCTCCTGTGTGCTCTAGTCATAATTCCCTGCTCAATAACACACAGAACATTTGTGTTCTGCACGAGCACTGGAGAAAAAAAACACAAACAAAAACAAAGACCCCCCCAGCCTCCTCCTCACCTTCCCCCCCCAAACAAAACCCTTCGCTCCTTCAGTTATTTCACTCTGCATGCCGGGCACAGAAGCCCTCCTGCTCACCAGTGTTTGTCTCTGAGTCCCCCATGCCAGCCCCACAGGCTCCCATGGAGCCAGCCTGGGTTGCTACTGTCCCTCCCTTACGTTTTGGATGGACAGACGTGTTCTCCAAATCCCTCTTCCCTGACAAAAACATAGCTGTACTTTTTGAAGAGTACACTGGTGACATTAAAAACAAAGTGCTTATTCCTCTATGGAGGAGATGAAGCTGATACTCCCAGTGCTGTGAGTCCCACTTAATGTAAGTGCCATCTTGGGGAGACCTGGTCTCCCTAACACATACTGAGCATAGCAAGAAGGCTCCTTCTGTAGGTACCTACTCTAAATTACCTTGCAGAAGAGCTTGCATCTCTTGACTGACTCTACAAGGAGCCTAAACTCCTATTTAGGCTTGAGTGCAACCTTTTCATGGATAAGTCTGGCTGCAGGCTTCCTGCTCAGTAGAGCTACCTAGAAAAATGAAGATATAACTGTGGGTGGTTAGGCAAGCTGATGTCTACAGTACCTGGGCTGTGAGCACAGCACAAAGTAGTCATAGTCACCAGCAAGAACCAGCCAAAGCACCCACCTGAGGCCCATACAGCATGCAGCCCTCATGCCCATGCTACTGGGCTACCCCTTGGTCAGCTGCAGGGGTGCTTACAGCTATGAGGCTAGCCCAAGAGCTGTTGAACTTTCAATTTATTGTACAGACACAAACCTGATGTTATTTCATGGGAATCCTGTGTCTGTCCTGAAGTGAACTGGGAGTGGGAGAATTCACAGCATTTTGCATCTGGATCTTCACCACAGTGTAACTCTAATAGTAAAAAAAGAAATAATCCCAATGAAATAAACCAGATACCTTTCACATATATATATATATATATTTGTATAACCATATGTACACATACACATAGAGCAGCTTGGATGAAAATTTGAATCCAAAGGACTACATAAAATCTGGGTACTTGTGCATTTTTCTTCTGGAGAGCACCAGCACTATTTCATCAGAACAAGCAGCCCAGGGAAAGCTGCTTGATTTTGCTGGCATTAACTCATGCTTTGCTCCCCTAATCTTGTTTTCAGTTTTGTCAAATAACAGAGATGCAGAAATGGAGAATTCTAGCCTAAAAGCCTGTTTCCTCTGTTACAGCAAGTGTTATCCCCGAGGTCAAGGATTGTCTGGATCAATAACATACCAATCTCAGTAGCCTCATTTAAATGGTGAGTCAGTTCACATAATCCAACCACATGTCAGCTGAAAAAGAATGATTTAGCAAATACTTCACAGTCATCTGTTTTTTAGAACTTAGTAAATTATTGGACACCAGTCTATTGTTGCAACTATATATCTTTACACAATAGCCATTTTTCTTATAGCTTTCTCCTGCTCAACTGCTTATTGAGTATTTTTATATATTTATTTTCAAATGCCATTTTAAAATATTCACTGGAATTTTTCCATCTACAGAAATTTTAGGGGACTAAGTGCATTCAGAGTTCACAAGTGCATTTCTCAGGCAAGGCAAGTTCATACAAAGAATTTGGCCGCCCCACTAATTCAGAGCACAAAATGACTTCTCTCCCATCCAGTCCTAACTTAGAAACAGCCTCAGCCTCCTGAGCCAACTACATTCAGCTGGGCTGTCTGAGCCACATATGCCTCTGTTGGGAGTTTTATACACACATTGGTTACATGAACAAAATTAATCTATTAAATTAACCATTTTCTATCAGAGTAAGTAAAATAAATCTCACTGAATAATTACACCTCCTCAGTATCCAAAGCAGCCAAATCCTGCTGGCTGCTGGGACACAAGGAGGGTGGGAGCCCCAGCAGCAGCCCATGGCAAGATCTGGAGGCAGCCAGAAGGGAAACCTGCACTGGAGACCCATCCCCCCAAAAAAACATCCTGCTCCTTTACAGTGGAAAGGGGCAAAGCCCACTGAGATACCCCTCATCAGGCACAAACCTGCATGGCCACAGCTCCCCCCTCTCTCCAGCAGCCCTGAGACAGGCCTATACTTCACCCCATCACACAGCTCACTCCAAGTTTTAATGCCTCTCACTGGAGGAGCATATGAAGATCAGTAGCAGGCCAGGGCAAGCCGAATTACCAGATTTGGCAGGTAAACCTTTTTCTACAGAAAACTGAAAACTCTACTTAGTGGGCTGGAAGTCTTTACTGAATAAGGCACCAAAAATGTCCAAAGTAGTACCAAAAAAAAAATCCCTGGTATCACAAAATAGAAATTATGTATCGCTACTTTTATAACTTCCTCTTTCAGGTTTTGTTTGGGTTTGCCCAAAGAAGATACTGGCAATACTTCATTTATATCTTGTGGATGACACAAAGGCAGAAAAGCAGACAGTGAACACAAAAAATTACAATAAACTCTTTTTCTAGTACATTGTAACTGTGGTATGTGTGTTTAAGGATTTGCTCTAGATCACTCTAGAAAATAGACATGAATTTGAATTACATTATTGATGCTCTCATCTAGAAAATCATACACTCGTGCCAGAGTGAGTCTGAATCAATAGTCTTTACAAACACACATATTTACAATTTGGCCTTCAACAGCCAGCACACTGCACCTGCATTGCCAACAAGCAACAGGCAGCAAAACAGGCCAGGGCAGAGAGCAGCCCCACACACCCCTGTGTTCAGAGTATTTGCCACTTCTGAGGAGCAGAAGGCTGAGCAGGGAATGAGGTCTTTCACACAGCATGTTTCTTGTGAGGCAGGCTTTCAGTGGGTACCACATACATGACAGCATGCTTTCCACTTACACTGTGTGGTACAGAAAAACAGATCCCTTCTTTAAATTGAAGACTTTTGGCCAGCCATCACAGAATGGTTTTAAATGCAGGAAAAACCTAAGGTGATACTGTTAAATTATTGTCAGAGAAAAGAGCAGCATTGGAATGCACATCATACAGCACTGGACATCTGAAGAAGTGCTATTCTTCTCACAGATACTATCTCCGCAGTTTCATGTGAAATAGCAAGTTAAACTAATACTGTATTTTTTTTTTTTTTATTCTAAATGGCTGATTTTACAGCAACATGAAACCTCATGGGAAACAGTTGATGCACAAGGTACTGTCGAAACTTGCCAGCAATAGAATAGTGTCACCCCTTTTCTCAAGCAAATGGATACCAAAACTGACATTAAATACAATGCAGGGTCTGACTAATACTAGGTGAAACCTGGCAAACATTAAACCATGAGGATTTTCAAAGTTGCATAGGTGTTGCAAAATTTGCTAGGCATGTTGTGTTTTCAGCGTGGGTATCTGTGAGCATGTGTTGCACTTGGCATCACAGCCAGGTCACTGCAGCCCTGATTTCCTGCTCATTTTCAGCATCTGTAAATCCTAGAGATTAGGAGCTGCTCAGTTAAGTTATGCTCTTACCTCCCAGTTGGCTGCTGTAGAAATAGCAATTACAAGTTAAATTTTACCATGCTTAACAATAATCCTCTTTTTCCCTCTGGTCTAAGGTCACCAGCCTTAAAAGCAGGCAGCAGACAATTAGAAATGAAGGAATGCAAAGCCCCAGGCTGGGACCTATAGCCTCCACTCCTCCTGCCCTCAGCTCCAGCGCTGTCAGAGGCAACTTTGATGGTGGTGGCAGCAGTGGAATCACAGCTGAACCTCAGAAGTTTTCCATAGGTCCCATAGCTTGTTCATAGTTCCATAATAGCCAGAAAATCTCAACATTGCAGTGTATTTCTGGAAAAATGAATGTCTCAGTCACGTTCTTGATATGGCACCCAGAAGAGCAGTATCACTCTTGAAGAAGCATGTCCAGCTTCCCCAGGGACCAAAGCACAAACCAAAACAGGGCTCAAATAGCTCTGCACATCATGCTGAGATTTTTTTCTGTTGCATCTTCTTTGGTTTTCAAATGTATCTAATTAAAAAACAAAACAAAAACCCAACAAACCAGTTTTCTCCCTTCTTCCAGCTACAGGCATCAAAACTGAAGGCTACAAATCAGAGCACTGTTGTAGCCTCTGGTTAGTAGGTTGAGGAGGCTCACTGTATGATTTGATATCCTGCAGTTCCATTCTACTCTTCCAGAGGCTTTTCTTTTCTAAAAAAACCAAACAAACAACAAATTTGTAAATATGTTCAAAGAACCAAACCATTTCATACTGTAGTTTATACTTGTATTTGGGTGAGTGTATGTACATTTATGCCTATGTTAGTAGTATTTATCTTGCTATCACTTAAAGATTGAAAATAAAATAGTAATTTTTCTTTCTTTCCACAAATATTTCTGTATGGAGCAGTCTGGTAAGCTGCAGGACTTCAGACAGACAGGGAATATTCCGCATTGATCACAAATGGGGTTACAAAGGAATTTGATAACAGGAAGAGTTTCATACATTTGGAATCAGATCATTTAAAGTGATTCCTGTTAGAAGCTTTAAGAGGAAACTGCCCCATTGCTGCTTTGTTTTCTGCCTGCTTCTTTAAATTATACTTTCAGAAAAAACATGCATTATAGCCCTGCCTTACTAATGGTTGAGGAACAGGCACTCTTTGAGCTGGCCTCAAAGAACAAAAATGTCTGGGCCACTTCTGTCTTCTATGACATGAGAAAATTTTTGCTTCCTTTTCTGATTCCTAGGGAACATCAAAACATTCCAGACTCACAATTAAACTTTAAAACAAAAAACATATTATCTCAGTCTTTACAAATAACTTCATTTGTTACTAGATTCTGTCAATTACAAATTTGCCCTGTGAAGAAGGGAAATGGTGTTAAAAATCTTCACCACCTTTTCTGAACTCCACATGGTACAGATTATTTAACAGTCTTGCTGCTTTGTCAATAATAAGGACCATTCTGAAGAACATAACATTCTCTTGCTTTACAGACTGTGTGATAGCACAATGTCCAACTGCTTCTCAGAAGCTACCCACATCACTTTATCTCCCCATCACTCTGAGAAAAAGACGACCTAATCCATTGTTTACTACTTGAGCATCCCAGGTTGTTGTCTCTTCTCCAGCTAGAGAAAACCAAGGATGAGTATATTTCACATGTGAGCTTCGTGCTCTGCAAGGAATAAAAGGTCAAAGGGTAGCAGGCAAAAGCTATTTGCCATTCAGTTCTAATTTCCCTCATAAATTATTAAACAATCCCTTATGCATTTCCATCTTTGATAATCTTGTGGTATGAAGCGTAAGTCAATGGATAAGCTAATTGCAATAAGCAGAAGTGGTATTTAATGCACTGGACACTTTCAATAGCAAAGTAGTTCTAATTAGTGTTTCTAACTGATGTGACAGCAGTTTACAGAGTGCCAAAATAGTTCCTCATTTGTCAAGTGGGTCTGAAGCTTATGGCAGCTTTCTGATCATCTCCCTTGCCGCAGGACCTGAAAGCACCTTCAAAAAGCTTTCTCTCATTGATCTTTAGTCAGATGCTGACTGAAAGGCACACAGCTTTGCCAGAAAGAAGATAGATAGATGCTGCACCAGCATGAAAATGTCACTTGCTTAATGAAAAAGGGTATCTGTTCATAACCTCTCTGTATAGGCGTACACATGCACATACACAAGCCCAAACCCAGAGAGATTGTGAATAGAGGCATTTTTATTAAGTATTTGTGTGTGAGGTACTGCTGGCATAAACTTATGACAGATCATATATGACATACTTATATACATGTATATATGCACAAGTATAACATAACATATGACTGAAATGAAGAGATTTTAAAACATGCATTAAGCTCTTCCCTCCAGACTTTTCATTGTTAGGCAAGCAGTGCATTAGTTGAACTACACCATTCGTTTCAAAATGTCAGAATTTACTTTCCTTGTCTATGAATTTTTCTTCTAATATATTGATAGTTCAGCTATCCTGCTGTTCTCTGAGGGAATAAGTGATGGTGTGTCAGATAAAGAGCAAGTATTTGCTGAATACACTGTCAAGAAAGTTCAGAACAATTTTGCCTTTGTTACGCTTCTTTTATGGCCATCATTAAATAATTTAATTTCATATTGTGGTTAGTTATGGGATAAACCAATGTTTTCCTCTGTAGCTCAGACAATATTTGAAAGGGTCCTAAAAGCATTTATGATCAGGAAGGAAGGGGGATGTCTGAAAATTGTAAATCCACTGTCAAGTAGTCTGTCAAAAGCCACTCTTGGCTGAAATACATGTGCTAGATACCAGGAGCTGGGCTGCTGTGGTATGACCAGAATTCTTTTGATGGCACCAGGTGTGAACCATAATCTTACTTGGATCATGGACATCCACCACTCCCTGCCATGCATGTTGCAGAAATCCGCCAGTTCCTGAAAAGAAGGGGATGTGCAAAGAACTGTAACAAACATCCAGTTGGTATAGATACTGCCGGGCTGCCCATCTCCCCAGTGCCCACACTGGAGGACTTCTGGCCAGGTACCTTGACTCCCAAGGTTGTTCTGGCAGCCAAATGTCTGGTGCAAAGCAGTATCCTTGCCTGACTTTCACCAGCAGTCCTTCCTTGGGAACAGCACTCACTAGCCAGCAGGTATTTCAGAAGTGCTGGGTGGAGCCTCCACCAGTCCATTAAAGGGAGGTTCAGGACTACTTTTGGCTCCCTACCTTAAGTCAGACTTGAGCTATATTCTGTCCTGCTGTCCAGCCTATGTGCTTCCTTAAAACAAAAGCCAAATTGAAAATTAATAATTAGTACCTTATAAGGGTCAAACCAGTTAGAAAGACAAAGAACAAAGCAGAAAGAATACCCATTTTCCAGATTCTAAAGGCCTGGTACAGTCAGGAGCTACTCAACTGATATCAACTCTCCTTTCCAAAGGCTTATACCCAGCCTGAAAGATGACACAGGCTAAAGATGACTTCCAGGTTTTCCAGATTTCTGGGTATGCCCTTAGTTTAATAACCTATAGACTCTTGTTGTTGCATTGCTACTCCAGCACCATGAACAGCCTTGAAGTGAGCATGATAGAAAAGGATGCCCAGCTGAGGATAAAGCCCACTGTCCAAAGAGGTAACCACTCCTTCCCTCTGAAGTCTACACTGCTAAGCATTCCATAGTTTGTAAGTCTGTAGTTTGACTAGCTGAATTAACAGTTATTTCAGATCAATCATGGAGACTGATACAGACAATTCTCTTGCAGGAGACCACAGCTCATGTGTGGAAGGCAATGTCAGTGCAGCACAGGCAATTAGGAGTATGGAAGGGACCAGGTCAGAACACAAGTCAGAAATAATAGAGAGTATGCACTAATTGGAGAAGCTTTTTATTTTATTAGTGCTTCCATGTCAAATTAGTTGAATGGCTTTGGCTCTTGCAGAGTGGCAGCAGTATGCAGTGTGCCCGCCCAGCACAAAGCTGCATGCAGCTTCATGTCTCACTACCTTTGCTTTCTTCTCTCTCTCTGTGCTTTCTGGACTCAGGACCCTGTTTCTCATGCAGCTCTTGTCAGTGTCAGCCTGGTCACCTTTCAGAGCAGGTGATTAAGTTTACCTAGTTAATGAGAAAAAGTTATCTGACTAAGGCAGTATCTGGAAATCATTACTGAGCCACATCATAGCAACTGAACCCCATTAGCTTTGCAGCCTGGCTTCACTTTGGTGCAAGGGAGGCAATGCCTCCTTAAGCCCCCAGTTCTGAAAGATCTGCCCATCCCACCCCCAGGCTCTGCATGCTCCATGGTAAGAGGTGAAATCCATGGCACTTTAATGAACAATATCCAAACAACCAAATCACAAGGCACGAATCTGGTCTGAGCCAAGTGAGCATGGCAAGATAGTGTCACTTCCATCACAGCATAGGCTCTTCAGAGAGGCAGAAGAGCTGGTGGGACAGTCCGTGGTTACCAAACAAGGACTTGCATTTGCCCTGCTTTGCTCTAATTTAAGGCGTTTGCATGGTGGTTTCAGGCTAGGCAGAAGATGACCAGTAATTCTTCCTCCTTTTGAAATTCTCATACTGATTTTCTAAAAATGATCCAGAACATCATGCATCTTTGTTTAGATTTAAAAACATTGCTAGAAAACTTGCTTTTATAATAGCAGTGTGCTCCCTGCTTCTTCTGATGTTTATGGCTTTGAAAAGCAAATACACCGTGGGTAATGGAGTAGGAGAGCCTGTTTCAGACTCTCCTGTTCTTGCTCTTCGTTCCCCAAAAAGCTTTGTATCATACAGGACAGAAGCAGGCAAACCATTGTTTTACCATAGTTTAGGACAGAGTTTGAGTGCTGTATGTTACAGAGGCCAGACACCCTGCTACATAAATTGCATTTTCCATGCTTTAAAAAAAGTGTTATTCTCTCAGACATCCATAACAGTTATCTTCCCAGCCCGTCTTAATTATTGCTCCTGTATTTTAGAATTTGTCCTTTTGTCATTTGATCCACTTACTTTTTCCTCTGATCCCATTTTGCGTTGTCCCAGCGAGCCTCCCTATCCTTTTATCAACTAATGCCCTATACTTTCACACTAATTTCTTACTAAACAATAGCTCTCCAGTTTCTTTTGTAGCTCTAGATCTGTTATGAATATTAATAGCTTCTTGCAAGCTCTATTATTTGTGGGAGAGAGTGCTGGTGTTTGATCTGTGGCTTTTTCTTGAATACACTAGTACCTCTGCAATTGGAGTTTGGGTCCCTTTTATGTTTTCCTACCAGATTCATTTCCATCCTTCCCTTTCATTGCAGAGTTGGAAGCTGTGGAGGACCTTAAAGCATTTTTCTTTATTAAGCAAGCCTCTCATACTGGCACAGTCTATGGTGATTTCTGCCCTCATTGTGGACTATTTCTGTACATTCCCTAAAGGCATCAAGCCATTCAGGTGGTAGCATGTAATTTGTTTTGTACTGTGGAATTCCTGCCATGCCTATATGTATTTAGACCACAGGCAAACCAATAAAGTTGTCATAGAAACAAAGCATTTCATGAATAAATCAATTCATAACAAACTTGTAAACTTCGAAGAACCCACTGTGCTTTAACAACACATCTATTATACATACACACTAATCATGTTTGTAATGAACAATGTATATATACTACACATGTCCATTTGTTTTGTCCTGTTGGGCATCTTACAAACATTGTTAAC
Organism: Hemiprocne comata; assembly: GCA_020745705.1. Lineage (NCBI taxonomy): Eukaryota > Metazoa > Chordata > Aves > Apodiformes > Apodidae > Hemiprocne > Hemiprocne comata. Next base: position 13,704,012 of record CM036593.1, on the reverse strand, counting down.
ACTTTCCTGCATGTTGTGCATATCTCCACAGTATGGAAGGACAAAATTGGATGCTTGCATGATAATGTAGCAGCAGGAATTTTTCTATTTCTTTTTTGATGTGCGAGGTGGAGGTTCAGTAAACTCTGAATGCCTTTTTTACAAGCCAGTGAGGATTGAAAGTATCAGTGCAGTAATTCTTTTTCTAGTCACAGACAACTTAATAGGACTTCATCTACTCTTCATGTAATTAGAAAAAAGCCCAGTCAATGGGAGCCTGGTAAAAGAAGCAGATAATATTGCTGAGAGCTGATAATACAAGCAAAAGTTCAGAGGCTGAGAAAATCCTACCTTCTTTCACTCCAGTTTAGTCTCACTGAAATACATGCATCTGAGGTGGAAATGCTGCTAGAATTCATCATAATACAGCCTTGATACTTCACCACTTTGCACATCATGCTTTCACTAGCACTTGGGTGAGATGGGTGCAAAATACAACCTGATGAACACAGCACTCCATTTGCTTGGGTGGGAATGGAGATTTTTTGGAGTGTCTCAGTCTAACAGTCCTCTGATTTCAAATGGATATTCATGCAATAATGTACTATTTGCTGTGAGTTGTGCAGTGCTTTTGAACTCTTAGCTATCAATGCAAAGCCAAAGGAGAGCTTTTTGCATTTGCCTGTGAGAAACTTCCCCATAAGCAAGATGAAAGAAAAGGAGCACATGTTTCAGGATGCAGGGAGAATAGAAGACATAGCACTCATTATTAAAGAAGAATGGTTAGCATTCAAATTGAGGCTGGAGATCTTCCTGCTGATAGATACACGTGGTTAAGACACAGTCCCATACTAGGACAACCTTATGGGGCCTGTCAACGTGGGGTCTCAGAGGCCACAGCAGTTCCCTCCCCAGCACCATACCTCCTCCTTCAGCTTCTGCAGAGGAAAGGGCAAGCTGAGCTGTTACAGGCAAACACCTATCTGCCTTCTCCATACATTAGCCCCATGGAAACAGATAGGAATAATGAGGTTGGTCTTAAGCATCTATCCCAGAAAGCATGTGCCTGAAAAAAATTCATAACACAACTTGGTAGAGATACATCAGAGCACATAAATCTGCCAGATGCAGGGTAGCATGTCATTCTACTGATCCCAGTAATTAAACAGTAGGTTCATGTAGTATCTCTCTTTTATCCATTAATGTTATGTAAACTTGGTTACAAATATCATTAACTATTTACAGGAGTTATTCTGAAACAGGTAGAAAAACCCAACAAATTGGAGCAATGTGTTTTATAATACAAGTTAAAAAATGTCTCTTTGCTTTGCAAGTCATTTAAGTGCTTTTTCTGGTGTCTAAGATATTCATTAATTGCCTGGCAGTCAAGAATATTCCAAGTATTTATTTTGTTATAGTCTGGCATATATACAGGGAGACAAAGCAGGAATTTTAGAAAGAAAACTCTGCAACACTTTCAGGCAGCCTGTTTCTCTGCAGAGTTCTCCCCTATTCACATGGGAAGTCTACAATAAAGCACTTGGCTCACAGACACATGCTGCAGGTTGGGTGATTTTTTTGGTGTTGTCTAAGACAAAAGGTCTCAGTCAGTTCATGCTATCCAGGAATACACTATAGGGAGCACAACTCGAAAGCAAAAGTCATCTGCTTTGAAATTCACAGTGCCTTCTTTTAACTACATATTTTACAGATATGTTATTTCCATGGAACAACACATTACCCAGTAATTAGGTTCATTTATGGAATCAAATCAAGGCTGTCTACATTTCTGCTGGGTAATGTTCTTCACAAACAACCCTCTCTCTTGGCTCCTCTGATTATTTTATGATTCCTCTTGCTTCTTGTCAGTACAGATTAAAGGTAACACATACTGCTGGGAACAAACAATTTTCCAGCAGTAGCATTTTGTTTTCCTTAATAATTAACAAGTGCTGCTGACTAACCTTCCAGTATAAAATGTGCACCTTATCGAAAGGGAGGGAACACAGGTTAGAACAGCTCACTTGGGATATCAAAATAAGAAGTGTGATTAAAGCATTAAAGATTTAGATGTTGACATTAAGGGATGAAAGGTGGAATTACTGTAAATATAAAACTGTTCAGCATTAAATGGAATGTGTTGCACTTGAAACAGTCTTTCAAAGTGCTAACATTTCAGCATTAATTATTAATAGAAACTGACAGCTCATTTTTAATTTGAGCCTAATGACAAGGTTCCTGAGAGATAAATACAACACACTGGCTCATAAGTCTTGTGGATCTTTTGAAGGGCTCTCTAGGTTGCCCAGGCCCTAATTTGCAAATTCCTCATAAAATAACATGCTGTTCTCAGAGGTAATCCCCCCCCAGTAAGCATCAGCCTGCCCACTGGCTGGGAACAGCAGCAGCATCTTGGCTAGGTGCTGCTTGCAGCACTCCTCCCCTCTACTGAGATCCAGAGGGACCTGGAGAAAGTCCCAAGGGCACATTGCCAGCCCCTTCTCACCCCCCCTTCCCCAGCAGGCAAGAGCTTTGGCAAACATGGCTCTAGTCTTCTGAGTGCTTTTCTTACCAGACAACAAATATTATGTTCACCCACCACTAATCACCAAATGTCTTAAGGGCAACTACCCATCTCCTTTTCTCATTTGTCATCGTTGAGTTGTGTCACCAAAACAATGAATTTTAGGACTCAACTCTGATCCCACCTCAGTCATCATCACTCAGGAGTAAAGTCACTGCCACCAGGGACACAATGAGGACATATGCCAAAAAAAGGGTAGGATCCAGGGCCAGGTGGGGTAGGAGAACCTTTGCTAAAAACTGTTGTTGCTGCATTGCCTCCATTGGTCAGCATGAGCATTTGAAATGTCCTCTATCTACAAAAATATACTTTATTTCTGCTATTGAAACTTTTAAGATTATATTCAATGCAAAAATGCAATTTAGATACAAAACAGAAAAAAATAAATATGTTCAAGAGTATATTATATATAGAAAAGCATATTAAATAGATTTTTTTTAATAGAAATATTTGTAGTAACACCTCAGATGCTCCTTTGGGACATTAGAAATCTGCTAGGAGTGTGAAGCTCTAAATAACCAGCCAGAATGAGGGTCAAACTTAGCTCATTAGCTTTGGCAGGTGTAAAGGCTCATGAGTGACAATGTACTTTCCTTCCAGCCATGCAAACAAATTGCAGCAAGGAGACTAAGTGAAGATATATGGTCTTTGCAGTCCTACAGGGGAGGTGAGAAATGGGGAAGATGGAAAGGAATTGGATGGGGCAAAGAGTGAGGAAAATAATACACCATGTTTTAGGATATGGTTGAGAAAAATGTTCAGAAGTAAGAAAACAGAAGGAACATGCTGATGGTTTTATCTGCTCTTACTGACACATTCAGAAATCCTCAGGGGCTGGAAAGAAATGAGGCAGTTTGCAAGCTGGGCTTTCACTGTGCTCAACCCTGTCGCACAATACGACAGGAATTAACTTGTGTCTATGAAAAAGCAATATTTGGCAAAGAAGGGCACTGAGGCCATGGGGCTGTCAAATTAAAGGACATTCAGAGAAGAAAAGCACTTGTATACCGGTTTAATTCAACCATCAGGGTAAGCGAAGAGTAAAAAAGGGTAATAAGAGAAGGAAGTAAGACATCATTGCTTGAAAATACATTACAATTTTGCTGGAAAGCTTGCTGTTGTGCATCTTTTTTGGGCCTGGCTTTTCTGTTTACTTGGTGCTTTTGTTCTGCATCAAAGAAGTCTGTGCTAGAAGTAGCATGTAAGGGGTATCAAAGTTACAAAGTGACCCTTGGGAAAAACACTTAACTAAAACACTCAGAACTTCACTTCTGGTGCTATGTTGGAGTTAGTGTTCCCTTAGTTCCTTTTTGGCACAGGCAGTGTCTCTGAAGTTATTAACAATATAATTTGGGAAGTGTTTTTTGTTTTGTTAAAACATCTTACAGAGAATGTTCCTGCATGTGATCTCACTACACAACTAAACACCTGTATTCTAGCAAGTGGAAAAGCTGAGCTAAGAAAAGCTTTTCAGTTTATAGACAAAATATAACTGCTAAATTCACCTAAATGAACCATTTAAAGCAATTTGCTTTTCCAGATATTACTCAGGACTATTTGCCGTTTAGGAGTTGTTAGAGAAGTATGAAATATGCCTAATGAAATACAAAGCTATACAAAAGTCAAGGTTTTTTTTTTTATAAGTCGTTCTCTAATGAAAGATGAGGCATTTTCTTGTAAAAACGTTGCCAGTGTGTGTATTTCTAAAGCTTATTAAGAGGCGTACAATAAGAAGCAGCATGATGTTCTCTCTTCTGCTCATTTCCTTGAAAAAGTTCTGTCTCAAGTAGAAAGGGTATCTGAAAAGACTCAGTGAGTGCATCTTCTCTAGGAAAAAAAGATTTCCTCTTCATTTGAAGGTTTGATTCCAAGGATGACAAGGCACTTCGCAATTTCAGCGTGTCTCCTGATTTTTGTTAAGGGACAGGAACAGCTTCAAATGGCCAGCTCCCAAGAATGAAACTTCAGTAAATCTGCCTCACCTCCTTTAACAGCCACTTCAATAAGCTAGTTTCAATAAACACATGTTGCTTGCAACATGAGGACTCACATGCAGGCTGGATAGCTGGTCTGACAGTGCCACCCCATTTCAGCTTACCAAGAAGCCTCTGGGTTCCCTCATCATGTTCTGCACATACATTGATCACAAACCTACACTGCAGTTTTCCTGCATCCCAAAACAAAGGCACCTCCCCTATAAAATGCAGACACATGTGCCCTATCCCAGGATTGAAGGCTGCTCATGTGTCAGTATATTCACTTGCTACAAGGCAGGATTTAATATTTTGGCCACATAACAGATGCATACCAGCAAAAGAGCCATAATATACTGCTTGCATACCTCTTGGAGGCTGCACTGCCTGCTCCTGCAGAAAGCATAGACATCTCATCTTTATGATATTTTAAATAAGGGCAGCAAGTGTTGATTTTACACATATCTTACTACATCAGAGCCCTGCAGCATCCTCTTGAGGTCTTTTAAACTAGCAATGCATACTGTAAGTGATCTGCCTTGCTTGCAGACTAGAAATTATTCCACATTTCTCACCTCTCCTTCCCTTTTCCTAACCTCACAATCACCTCAACTGAACTATAAAAAACAATGTGACTTTGAACAGACAAAAGAAACAGCAAACCTTACTGCCTCAGGAACCACAACCACCCTTGGCTGGCAGAGATTTGAGCTTCTTCCTGACTTTCCCACTAGACAGGACAGACTACCACCAGCAAATCTCACGTGTACTTACAGGGTAATGCCTCATGCTAGGATTTAGAAGACAGCAGCAGCTCTAAGGTCACAGGCAACATTATTTTATTTTTCTAACAAAATATTCATCAATAAAACAAATATGAAGGGTAGTTCTGAAAACAAAGCATTGTGCCCATATTTCTCATTTCTTTTCAGTGATACCCTCTCATGTGTTTTTTCTACATCTGCAGCAAGTTTCCATAAGAGGCAAAACAGCCTCATCAGCTATCTCCTTGCTTACGTTACACAGTCCCCACTCAAGGCCAGACCCAACCTACATCCCTTGATGTTACTGGAGCTTCTCTGATGTGCTGCAGATGGGGATTTGGCTCCTGCAGCTCTGGTGTATGTGATAGCCCTTTGCATTACACGATGCTTTATGGAGGCAGCATTAATGCAGACGTGACTCCCTGCTCTTTGAAAGGTAGACACATCTCCTACAATCTGACTCCAACAATTTATACACCTGAAGGGATCCAACTGAAATGGCAACAGGAGCCTTTTTTATTATTATTTCATCTTGTCAAGATTAGATTAGAAGGTGTGCATTTTTGAAGTGTCACACAAAGGCTGTAGTAGTGGGAGTTTGAAAAGCTCTGCCAAGGAAGGAGAATGCAAACTGCATGTTTGAGGCACTTGGCAATAGGCTATGCAAGTCTCTAGGAAGTGGTGAGGCATGGGGAGGGAGGAGATGAAACCAAGGCATTGCAAGACAAGTCAGAGCCCTGGAGACAGGCAGGAAGAGGCAGAGGGCATTAGCATGGGAGGAAAGGCAAGAAGCTGAGTCCCAGTCTGTGGCATTGGAGGGCAGGGGCACATCAGTGGGGAGATGCCTGGGAGACAGCTGAAGCTTAAGACCTGAAGATTTGGGGTGAAGTAAAGAATATATTGATTTAGTTGGGAGCTGTCAAATAGGGGCAGCAGGTTAAATCATACAAGAGAAGCTGGCAAGGAGAGAAATGGTCCTGTAAACCACAAGAATCAATAAAATAGAGTTTAAAAGGGAAGATGCTGCTTATAGCAATGCTGACTAATAAAAATAGAATGGGACAATGAAAACCAAGACAGACCAAAGCAAATAGAAATCACAGTATAAATAGGAAGTTCTAGTACATATCTTCTTGAAGACCAAAGAAAAAGGCCAACACTCAGCTCGTGTAAACTGGCACAGCTCCACTGAGAGTCAAGGATACCTGCCCATCACTGAGTGAGCCCCAGTGATGCCCTCAGGCTTGTCTAGGCTTCTTGTGCACTGCCCTCAGTACTTTATTAACTGTACAGTTATTAACTGTACACATCTGCAGGCATACAAGGCTAACACCATAGTCTGCCCCCAATCTTAAGAAATGTGTATAAATTGTATTTGAGGTAGGTGGTAGGTAGAAGGGGGAGAAAAATATTCATATTCACTTTTGTCCATTATTGAGAGATGCTCCTGTAAAGAAAACATAAGGAGGTTTATTGTGTAATTGTTCAACACAATGATTTACTGTGCAATACAGCAAAGCTTATCATGTAACTTCATTTTGAAACTCCCTGATTTACTGTGAACACAGCAGAGCTCATCACGATGTACCTGTTCTGTGGGAAACACTTGGCACCAGCTTGGTATAGGGTTTCACAGACCATTAATGATGACTGACAGGTTCATTTCAAATGAGTTATAAAAGAGTTCACTGTACAAAATCATCATACTGTCTGTGTGATATTCAGATATTTTAACTTCAGTGCTGTATAAACACTCCTTACCACCAAGAAATTACCAAACAGGCACATATATTATGAGACTGGATTGCTTTACATTTCTCCTGTGTTTTATATATTATTGTTAGAGTCAGCCTTCACATTTTCACAGTCTAGACATGAAAAATTGAAACATTTCACTTTTCCTTCAGATTGGACTGGTTGAAATATGTACAAACCTCCAACCCAATTATGAAATGTTAAATGCTCTCAGCTTAGGTAAAATATTTTCAAAATCAATCTGCATTTTTGAAGGCTGTGAGAAGTGTCTGTAAAATACAAACTGGGTGTCTGACAAGATAAAGCCCAGCATAAAAATAATGTAAACGCCATTTAGCTAACTGTTCACCTGTTTTCCTTTTGCTTGGCTGGGCTTAGCAGTGTTGCACATTAAGCTTGGACAAATACAACAAACATCTGATCTTTGGAACTACTCTGTCAATGGAATTCAAGTCAGGTACTGACTGCTGCAGGTAAGAGACGAGATACCATCAGATTCGGGTGGCTCTGAGCCAGTGCCATGTTAGGACTACACAAACAACAAGCCTGTCTTTTTATAGAAAGTACTGAAAAAGAATGTATGAAAATACCACTTGAATTACATGAACATTATGTTGAATGTTAAATGCAGAACTGAAGAGGTGATCCAGTAGCTATTACCAAGCCCATTCACTGTCAAGTCTTGCATATAACACAAGGAGAGAAGACTGAGTGCTTATTGAAGCAGTCTGCAGGGGCCAATAGCTATTTTAAATTCTAATTTTCCCCCTCCCCACTTTGTAAACAGTAACTTAGGCTTTACTCAAGATCAGTTCTTATTCTCATTTGGCCACACTATGAACTATCAAACAGCCCAGTGCACATCATCATACAGCACAGCCATTGGATCTCTTCTGTTCTTTAAACTGGTGGATGTTAAGATATGCTTTCCTTTTTCTGGACAGAAGCCAAACCTGTAGTAAGTCTTCAGATGCTCTCCATGCACACTGCACTGCTAAGAACACCCATCTCAGACCTCACGTATCAGAGCAGGCTGCCTTTCCCACTGCTGAGGGGCTTAGAGCAGCCTTACAGGGAGCAAACTACAACTCAGAAGAAATCAAACACCCCACAAGGTAGGCCGCAGCAAAACCCCCAACTCCTAAAGCCTGCTCAGTGCTGACATGAAAAAAATACCAGCACAGCCCTAGGTTCCATACCCAATCTTTTCATGCTGCCTTAGCTGTGACTATCCATATTCAGTCAGGTCTGAACTTGGTAAATGGACACAGACTGTAAAAGCTGCAGCTGAAAATGGCAGCTTGTGTGAATCTCGAACAAATCCATGCTTTCACAGAAAAATTCAACTTAAAGGGGCCCCATAAATACCCCACAGCTGACCAGGCAGCAAAATCAACCTATTGGCATGGAAACTCACACAACCCCAAGACCATGGTGAAGAGGAGGTTTGCTTTACAGACAAGCTAAATTTACTACCAAGGTGTTTCCTGATCACACTACACTAGCCACAGACACAAGAGGAGTCTTAAAGAAATGTGTTTCTAGAAAAACCCAATTTTCATTGTTCCTGATGTGAAAAAGCATTAAACCAAGCCTTGCAGTCTTAAAAGGAAAAACCAATGAGTCAGCATAGCCACAGAACTACCCAGGTTTTCTTTATTCAAGGAATTGGTGATTTACCTTTCCCATTTACCCTGGAAAACACTAGGATTTCTAACTCCTGTGATTATCTTTCAATCACATATAATGCTGAGCACCTGATTCCACTGCCTACAAAGGAGAGCCAAGCATATGCTTCAGTTTAAGCAGGTGACAAACTGTTCCAAGAAAGCAGGGCCCAGAAAGCGTGCAGTAATGTGTGCTGCAGGTGCTTCCAAAGCACCCTTCACCTTCCAGCCTCTTATCTGCTAACATGATTCACTGCTATTTTGCCACTGGACTGGCTGACCTATTAAAAATCTATCTGGACATACAGCTGTACCCTGTGACATACAGTTACCTCTGCTCTGTCACGTTGATTTAGGGAACAGGAATATGCTTATCTGGAAAGGTAAAAATCACAAGGCAGGAAAGGAACAGCTGGCAAGTCTTAAAGACAAAGGGGAGGCTCTCTTCAGACACTTTTCTTGTATAATTTATGCTGTAGACATTTTACTCTGTCTAATTGCCCCATTTCAATCTAATGTCAGTTAATCAATGACTTTGCATAGCATGGAGGTGAACTCTGGATGCAGAACAAATGCATAAATTTGGTCTGCCTTTTTGCAGGCTCTACTTACAGAGCTTCATCTTTTGCATTTGCTTTCTGGAGTTGAAATTTCTTCTTTTGACTCATCCCCAGCAAACACCCACACTCTCCTTCTTTTGAGTCAGTGTTTTTGTATTTTAAAATCATGATTACACTTCTGTAAAATGTAGATTTTTGAAATACCTCAGCACTGCTTTTTACTATTATTGTTTTATTATCTTGCTATATTTATTTGGAAGGTCTGCTTCTCAAGCCTACCCAGGTGGTAAGATACCAGATGTACCATGAAATGAACATTGTGACTTTCTGCCCTACTTCCAAAGTCCTGTTTTCAAGTCTTCCCTTATTCAAAATATTCAACAGTACTTTAAAAATGAAAATATATTGTCCCAAATGCGTGAAGAGACCCACAGGTTTGGTTGGTTTGGGTTTTTTTGTCTGCTAGGCTAATCTATGTAGAGCAGCTGGAAACAAAGACATGTAGAGATTATGCCAATTAACCCCACATGTAAAACAACTGATTTGTCAGGTGCTCCAGGCTACAACTTTATAGAATAAGGCCCATATTTTTCTATTACCTTCCCATTAACACTAAATTTAAACAGACTATTGCAAATTCACTTGTAGATACCCTGAAGGAGGACACACTGCTCCTAACCCAGAAACTTGCCCATCTCTCAAACTCACCCTGTCAGAATCTGGCAAAAATCAGACTTTTTTCACAGTTCCTGAAAAATCAAAACTTTCTGGAGGAAATTTGGAAAATTTGCCAGAGCACTAGTTCAACTGTCTGAGAGTGATCCTTGAAACCAATAGGTAGTTTTCCCCTGTCTTCCTCTGGAAGCTAAGTCATGCCCAGTATGGAGCTGGACAAAAGGATATACTTTAGAATACAGGAGAAATTGATGACACTGCTGTCCATATATTCTTCCAAATAGTGAGGAAACCTCAACATAAGGTGTTTTTTCTTCTATTTCTTCAAATGGCCTACATGTTCAAGCTGTTCTGCTTAATGTCTGAAATAGTGCCACAGGTTTCTCAAAAGCTGGATATTTATTGAGGAGAGATATTTAAGGAGAATTTTAACCTGATCAATTCTGCTACAAATCACTATAGTTCCTCTCTTGAAACACTCCATGGAATTTGGATCAACTTACTGCCTAACACACTGTCCTGAAGAGAGCAAATTGAGACAAACTATCCAGCTTCTTTTTAGTTCTCAACTACCACCTCACCACCCTCTCTCTTTTACCATGACCTGAACAGGAGGCACAGACACCAGGAGGCACAGACACCAGGAGGCTCATGGTTTGACTTACGAAATTCCTGAACAACCACCTGGGTTTGCACACAGAGCAGGCAAGCAAGCAGACCAGCACTGATCACCACAGAAACCCTTTGGCTGCACAGGAGAGCAATGGAGAGCAAGAGCTCAGCAGCAGCCTTGCATCAGCTCAAGCTTCAGCCAGCTGCTTCCCTGAATGAACCACAGCTCCTGTCCCCATGTTTCTGGGACTCAAAAAGCAAGCTGGATATGGAAAACTAGCTCATGCTCACACAAACTGCCTTAGACACAGCCCCAGGATATGAAATCCAGCTGCTTTTTTCTTCTAAAAAAGTTCAGCCTGATAATATAAAACAGAGGATAGAGGGATGGGGTAGTGCAGGTTGCTCCACATTAAGCAAACTCTGTTAACAGATTTATTTACCTTGACTAATCCACGTCTTCTTCCAGCAGGACAGGGAGGCAAAAGCTGAGAGCAGCTTTAGGGCCAGTCCCATAGTAGCTGACAAGGAGAGCAGGGCAGGTTCAAGCACAAGTCCCTAGCATCAGGAAAGTTCATGGTGATAGGGCAGGCCTGAGGCCAAGCTCAGCAATCAACGCACAGGTCAGGGTCATGCACATTCCAGAGATTACTAGACAGGCCCATGGTGACAGTCCAGTTCCACCACCAAACCAGGAGGCCCACATCAGCAGGGTCCATGGACAGGCAGCTGGAGATCAGCACTCTGTACAGCACCACCTAAAGAGAGAGTGATGGCCCAGGGCTGAGCTTAAATAGGGCTCCTGGCCCTTGGGCAAGGTGGGAGGCCCCAGGTGAGTCTGATTAGGGTGATTAACACCTACCAGTGCCTCAGGGCACCTGACACCTGATTTATTACTTCATTTCAGTGCACATTTATAGCAAAGTGTGGGTTTAGACGGCATTATACCACATGCCTAAAAAGAATAAAACAACACCAAAAAGTACCAAAACAAACCCCAGGTACCCTAGTGAAATTATTGAGAGAAGTTTCTATTAAAAATACTGTGATATGGAGTCTTAGATGGGATTTGAGGTTTTATTCAATATTTCCTAGTCAAACTCAGCATTCTGCTTGGGAAGCTACAACAGTGCATGATCAAAACCTTCTCTTATTTACCACAACAGTCTGTTGTACCACATTACATTGTTGCTGCTAGAGAGAGTATTTAATATCAGTTTTGAGCTTGTAAATTACAGCTCTGAAATTTTCCATATGCTTTATCCAATGCACATCGAACTGTTATGTTCATTGATCCAAAATAGGTGGAATTTTCCCTAAAAGGTCTGAGTAAGATCCCACTAACTTAAAACTGCTTTTTCTTCAGTGTGAGCAGAATAAGTCTACCAGGGGATATTTTTTTCTATTGCCAAAAGAGAGAATCAAACTGATTATAGTTTGGCTCACCAGGAAGATGTATAATGTATTTTATCTGCAGTTTTGAGAAAACCCTGTGTCAGAAACGTGTGTTGTAGGTGGAATAAATTCACTGCTGTATAAAATTAGAAATCATTCTGAGATCACATGTAAAATAAACATGGTCAACAATAAGGTTGTTTTAAAAGCTATTGATTTGTGGCAATATTCCTCTTTGAATCATTAGTATCTTATTGATCTAAAAGTTCTTGTTTTTTCAAAGACTCTGATTACAATTTTCTCAAAATATGAGAAAAAAATCTATTGTACCAATTATTTGAGCAATCTGAAGTCTGTAGCATGCATCTCCTTTACAGGACAAAACAGTAGCAAAAGGAAATAAAAGCCAGTGTCAATCTTGGATGAAATTAACACAATTTAAAGCTGCTCCAGGCAAAACAATGAAATCTGTAATTTATCAGCACTGGATAACGCCACCAGGGGAAGTATTTAATGATTAACTACAGTGGGCTGGAGCCTGGGGTGAGGCATGGTGGCTTACGGCTGCACTTGGGAGTGTGTTCTGCCTCAGAGCCAAAATGGCCATTCATGTCCATTGGAGGACAAACCCCAGGAAGGGCTGCCACTAAACCCCAGTTGTCCCTCTGCGTGGGACAGGTCTGGAGTGAGGGAAATACGGAGCTGAGCTCTCACCAGCACCAGATTTGTGAGTGCACAGGTGCTCTGGACTGGCAGTGAAAGCACAGATGTATTGGAACAGCTTTAAATGCAAAACCAATAAAACCGCTCACCATAGGAAGGGCAAAAGCTTCACTGTCACTGATGCAGATTTTATCATCGACCCTTGTAGACACAGGATTTCACACCAAGTATTTTTGCTATAAAGAACTGAAAAGGTGAAAGAGCTACATGCTAGTATTTAATATTGTAGTGTAAGTACTGGCAAATTAGATTTCTGTGCTTCATGGAAGCAATCTGCTTCTGTGACTAAACAGATTTCTGTGGCAGAGCTTAATGATGGGGCTCAGAGTGACCAGGGGAAGTCACGGAGAGAAGTGCCAGGTTTGCCAGCCACCCACAGGGTGCAGAAACACAGACAGCGTTCCAGAGCTGGAGACCAGCAACCTGTCTGTACCCTCGGAAAGAAGGAAAACGGGACTATTAAGCTACTGGAATCACAGACAGGCAAAGCTGATGTAACTGAGAGCAGGCAGCCTTGGGGACGATGTAACATCTTTAGTGAGCACACAGGCACACCGCCCTCCTCCCGCCCGCGGTGGCCGCTGCTGGCCACTCCCCACAGCTCCTCCAGGCCTGTGCCACCGCATCCTGCAGGGGGGCTGTGCCAGCCCAGCAGTGGGGGGCACCTGCCACCAGCAGCCCTGGAGCCACCCGTGCCCTGGCCATGCCCGACAGAGTTTGCTGCTGCCTTGGAGAACTGCGGCCACAGGGGCTCACACGAAGGGTTCACCTCAGCCGGGCAAGATGGAGAGGTCCATCCCAACAGTGCAGCTGCTCTTGGGGGCAGCAGGTGTGACTTTTCTTGTAGCAGGTTAGATGACTGCAGACCTGAAAGGGATGAATTACAAGTAGTATTTGGGAAACTCAAAAAGCTGTTGGCTTTTCCAGCAGTCTGTACTGCTCCCAGTTGAAGCCTGAGCTCCAGGCTTGGCTCTGGCACTGTCAATGTGGTTTGGATGCAGGACCACCTGCACTTGGCCAAGCCTGTTGGCTTGGTCCTGTCATCTACCTCACCACAGAGCTTCAGGACAGGGATTCACGTGGTAGGTGTATGGGACACTCGAGGAGGATGCAGTCACAAAACTTTGGAGCAAGGGTATTTCCTCTCCTGAGACCAGAACTCTCTTTGTGAAGCTACTCCTCTGCATGGTTCTAAAGCAGATGAGCAAGGGAGACACCTAATTCCCTTTATTATGTTTTGTAGCCTGAAGACAGTGGAAGTGTTAAGCCAGAAATATCCTAGATCAGCTTCTGCATCATGGTAATCAAATAGTGCATGAGTTGTTGATTTAATAACGCTTTTTTTGCTATAGAGATACTAAGAGTGTGTAAAATATCTCTGGTTTTAAGTATGATAATCATTGTAATCCATTGGGATGTTAGCTGTGTTACCTTGGTCATTTTGTGTCTGAGTTCTCTTCAAATTTGTCATTTTTATGCATCCTCAGAAATGTTTTCAACTTGGCACATCCTTTGTCATCATAACTGCTGTGATGAACATGAACAAAGTTCTTGTTGTTACAATTAACAAAAGTAAGGCTGTGTCCCTAAAGACTATCTACAATATCTACACACAGATTGTACTGTTCCCCCTCTAAATCTTGCTGCTGACTAACAGGGTGGGTTTTTTTCCCTGAATAATATGTTGTTTTTCTACTTTGCTATTAGCCTCCACGAATGACTGTTTGATGCAGTTTTGTGTCTCCAAGACTACAGTAAACGAGAAACATTTTGTAGAATTTTCTTTTGCTCTTGAATTTTTCAACATGCACATGGGATAAGAATGTAACAAGCCTCCAATAGAATTTTATAATTGGATCAAAACACAGCTCACCCATATATGAGCTGGATTGGTTGTGATAGATGTCAGGAGAAACTCTAAGGCAATACTAAAATTCTTTTATTCCATAACTGCCAAATAAAATAGTACTAAAAGCCTGTGAGCAAAAGCCTCCTGGTTTGGCTGGGTTTAAATAGGAAAAGAGCAATCAGATCGTGGATGGGGCAGCCGTGAAATCAAATTATGTGAAGCCAAATGATAAGATTGCTGTACCATCCTCCTGCCTCCATTTCTATTTCAGTTCTGAACACATTAATCATGGCTAGATTTTGCACCTTGAATCCAAACCAGGTATAAATCCCATCTTTGGGAAGAACCAAAGGCTGAGACGTCTTTCAGCTGTGTGCAGTATCTACATGCAGCTCCTCCAGCTGTCTTTAAGACCATATCAGATCTGGTCTGCCACCTGGATGCAGGACTGGACAGAGTATGCATGTCCTCTTGGGCTTTTTTGCTCTAAAGATGAAATACTGACTTGGCTGCTTCCCAGGAAGACAAAATGACCTTTCCTCAAGGGTCTAAGGAGGGTGCCTGGCCCCACCAGCCTGGGCTGAAGGACCCCACTGGCCCCACACCACGAAGCAGGAGTTTCCAGGGTCCCCCTGCATCAATGCACCCTCCTGCACCCACAAGCTGAGCTGCTGCCTATCCCCAGCCCCACTGCCTGTCCAGCAGCCTCCTGGCACCACAACTCAGCTTCTTTTCTCTGTGCCATATAGACTCCAACCTTGTGTGCTGCTGTATTATCCCACACAGCCCCATGTGTCCCAAGCCAGGGAGCCAGGGTTGGTGAGCTACAGATAGCATGCCTTCCTACACTGGAACACCAGCCACCAGCAGCTGTGTACTGAGCTGCCTTCCCTGTCAGTCCAGGCCCCGTCTCTGTGGCTCCAAAAGCATTGCTGGACTAAGTCAGCAACTACTAAAATGCTCTCATTTCTCCATGAGGCACAAGGTGAAGCTGTGGTGGAGCACCCATTGCCTGTGATAAAACCCCTCCTAGCAGCATCCTTGGAGGAGGCTGACACAGTGTGGTAACGCAGGAGACAGGATGAGCTCATGCTGTGCCGCCCGTGGCGTGCAGCAAAAGCCTCCTCTGTTTGTATTGGCCTTTCCTCAGCGGAGATGTCGTCACTCTGACCTGCAGCCCCCGAGGAAAGCAAACAAAAGAAGGGAAGGCAGAGCAATGGTCAGGTCCTGCTGAAGCCCCAGTGCAGCTTACCATCACCGTGCATGGTGCCTAGGTTTTATGTCAGCAATGCAACATCATTAATTAGATTTAGACTAGATGAGCATACATTAGACACAGTGAGACGCTAGCTTCCTGCCTGTCCATCCTTGGAAGAGCTGGGCACGGTTTTCTTTCCTTATGCATATTCCCTTAATAATATATTTGTCACAAGGATTCTTCCTACACCCATCTGGCATATAGATATTTTTCCAAATTTGTCATTTTTTATGTTCCAAAACCTATTTTACTTCAGATGCTTTCATAATGAAGCAGCAAAAGCCTGCCATAGCTTGATATATGGAGCAGAAATCACATCTGTGCCAGGCTGTTTTCTAATCAGATAAAGCACTGAATACGTGCAGTGCTTTTTCTTCTGGCCTTTGAGTAGAGGTACCTGAGTGACTTCAGGGCTAGTCGAGTCTTGCATTCACAATCAAACTACAAAATCCTAATCTTAATTTTAGCTTTTGGCTAATTTCAGTGCTTTTAAAGCAAAATAAAAAGAACCAGTGGACACCTCTTACCAGGGAGTACTGGAAGTGGGCAACAGGATGGGGACGTCAGTGAGTTTGTTCTTACCACATTTAGTCCCCAGACAGGAGAAGAAAAAGAGTTGTAATGTCCTATTCTCTACCACACGATAGATCTGCAGTGCAAGGAACTTCACTTAGCCCAAGAGAGTCACAGGGAGGTGCTTCTACCCTTCTCCAAGCCTTCACCTGCTCTGCTGTGGCTTGGCTCCTCGCCACCGCCTGGCTCCTTTGCATGCACAAAACCATCAGGCAAGATGGATTCTGCAGGAGATAATTTCATCTGAAGCCACATTAACTCCCCAGACACACTGTCTGCTCCTCATGGTACCTCCCAGGAGAGGCTTCTCTGGCACAGCAGAGACAGGAAGGCTGATGGTTTGTGGCACTCCCCTATGCCAAATCCCAGGAGATAGTTCCTCCTACTTTGAATTTCCTTGGTTCATACAAAGCAAAAGGACAATCTGAGACATTGCTCTCAGTATAGTTCAAAAAAACAGTTTGAAGTGTGAATTTTTCAATATTTGAAGCATTGGCTTTTATGATTTATTTATTGATATTCCAGGACAAGCACCACAGAGCGTACCTGGTGCTTTCTCCAAATATAACAACAATCACTGAATGAACAGAAGTATTTTCATAGACATTTTGTCCATTGTTATGCAGATTTTGTCTCTCTGTAATAACACAAAGATATCAGCAGATAAGACCAAGCATTTTGGAGAAACACTAAAAAAAACCCA
The DNA here is from genome assembly GCA_020745705.1 of Hemiprocne comata. Taxonomy (NCBI): domain Eukaryota; kingdom Metazoa; phylum Chordata; class Aves; order Apodiformes; family Apodidae; genus Hemiprocne; species Hemiprocne comata. The sequence goes on along the minus strand of CM036593.1, from coordinate 13,686,942 downwards.
ACTCTGAAACCTAACAGTTCATACTGTTTCATTTCTGACAATAGTATGTACTTTATGAACAGAACCTGACTTTGTACCGGGTGTGACTCAGGCGTAGGAGATGTGCAGGGATTGCTGTCTCTTATCCCTTGAGTCCACCTTGTAATATTGCTGGTACCCGTGTGTAACAGATAGTGTTGTGCACTGGGCTGGAAGATAATAAATAGATGTGAGCTGATGATTTACAGGAGGGTGCCTGGAACTCCTTGAACCACTAGGGAAGGGAAACTGTGCCGGTACAAGGTTGTGCTGTCAACCTTGCAATAGTTTTTCCTCTCTCCTGAGGGCAATTTCTCCAAGATGTAACTTGCTTCTTGCCTCATCATCTGGAAATTCACAAATCATAGGAATTGTGGTTAATTACTAAAATGGCTGATCCATAGATTCTTAGCTGTCAGAGCCTGGGGGGGAGGGGTTTAATTGTTGTTTTTGTCAGAAAGGATTTCTCCTAAAGTGATGAAATAACTCACATTAATGAAGATTGCAAATAGAAGACTTTTGTGATTATTTCCAGTTGCTGAAATAATTGCTTATTTAAAATGCATTGCTTTCTTATGTGAAGAAACACATATTTCTCCAAACAGCCAGAATAAATTTAGTCCTAAAACATTCATAAAGAAGGATGAATACATATCCAGGCTAACACTGTATGTGATCTCTGATCATACAGTAGTTAAGTTATACAATCACAGTGATTTATGGTACTAAACTGTGGAGCCTCATATCTGCAGGGGTGTGGGTAAAAGGGGTGGAACTCTCATCAATCAAAAGACTATACTTGTTCAGCATTGGAATAATTAAGGCAGACAGTAAAAAAAGCATGAAATAATATTTAAAAAATGAAATCAGAATTTCTATTTGTATAGTGTTATTAAGCATTACAGTGCTGAGCTACCTTTGCAAAAAGCTTTCCTAGAAATCCACTTATTACCTTGTAGCACTTGATGTATGTATTCTTCATGCTGAGTGTTTGTAGAGTAGTTATATAATACACATACTGTCCTCGATTTAAAAAACAGGATTACACATAATGGCCATCTTTCCATTTTATTCCAAAACAGAAATAAAAGAAAAAAAAGAAAGAAAAAACCATAAGCAATTTTGAAGTGCAAATTTCTGAAATTTCAATCATCCTTTTGATAGTGCTTTTCTTCCAATTCACCAATATCAGGTAGAGATTGTTGGGCATAATGAGGGGCTAACACAGGAGAACTATATTAATCAAACAATGTCCAAAAAAAAGTTTAATTAACTGCATATTTTGTAAAAGCCACATTTCATTACTGTTTGTTAGGAAGATGGAAGCATGCACTGGAAACACTAATTCTAATTATTACTTCAAGTGGGAGTTTTTGGCACAAGGTCAAGGAATAATAGAAGAATGTGTGAATCTGTGCTACAGTGTAGCAGTAAGACTAATCATTTGAATAAAGCCAGTTGCTTTTTCTTGGACTGTTTGTGTGCTGTTCAATGTTCTGGATGAATCTAACACAATCAGCCTGTTCTCTGGTGTATATCCACTTCCTGCTGACTCAGGGCAGCCTGCCTCTTCTGCCATTTATTAAAATGAAACATTCCTATTAAAACACCATTTTTCAGAGAGATGACCAAATAGATATTAGTAATGACATTATTAAAACTATTTTGTTTAAAATGAACTGTCACACTCATGTGTTGCAAAGTAACACAAACAAATCTATTTCATTTAGTGAGAGATTGCTTTGAAGAGCTGGATTTCTTTCTTTCTATTAGAAGGTATTGCAGAGGGGATGTGATGTGAGCTTCAGGAAACCGCCAGCTTTTATAGCTATTAGAAAGGAGGAATACTGTTTCTAGTACTCTCCATAGCAAATAATGTATAATTCATGGATTTCATTAAGATGCAAATATGATCCATGGTCTCCTATGTTTATATCTCCTAATAATCTATTAATGGCTTTAAAAGTAAAGGGTAATAGAAACATTTTGTATGAGCAACATTTACTCATGCTTCTCTGTGTTTTTCTCTAATTGTACAGTATAAGCATGTATAGGATTAAAACAGAAACAATGGATATTAATTAAATCTATGTTTGTATCACATAAATATTTATTGAACATAAGGTCACATGCCTAAGAATTTGTGATTCTGTAACGAAAGGCCCTATTATCATTAAAAGTCAACATGCCTTAGAAAAACCTGTGCTGGGGGGGTAGAAAGGTACTTGTATCAAAGCTGCTGCTTGAATTATCCCTAGATTTGGAAATAGTATTTGAAATTTCAAGTCCCCTATCAAACATGGGTGGAACAAGAAAACAAAGAAACACCAGAATAATCTTGAAGACTTGGACTTTCTTTGTAACAGCAGAAGCATAGGTAAGATTTCATCCTGATGCAACCTTGTCTAGCATTTTAGGATCAGCTGCTTTCCATTCCATATTCTACTGAAACTTTAGAGTTGGCAGTCTGAAAATATGCCAAAATCCACTTCTTGCTATTGTCAGAGCAGAGTTTATACAGCATTGGCAGGCAGATAGTTCCAGATTTTGGGTGTTTTTTTCTACTCTGGGCATTTGTTGTTTGCAGGTTTGTGTGCTTTTCCTCCTACTCTCTGCAGTGCCATCTCCCTGCCATTGCACAACCCCCCACTGCCCTCCTCTGCCTCTCCTCCCCTGGCCAGTACCCCAGCCCCAAGGCCAATCCCCTTACTCTTCCCTCCTTCCCCTCTCTGAGACTCCACAGAAAGGATCAGCCCAGGTAGTGATTTAATTTCTGTATTTATCAAAAACCACACACACAGTGCAAGATGGTGAGCACATCTGCTCTTTGTCAAAAAATACATATAAAGCAATGGTGCTCTAGGCAACAATAAACCATTTTAATCAATTAATGGAAAGAAAGTAAAAGTGAGAGTAAAAAAGTCATTCTCTTATCTGCATTCTCGTATGTAAAATCTCTGTTACATCTTCCTTCTCTCTTAAGCACAGAAGAACACTTATGTACTTGTAACCCTTCCAGAAATGAGAATCACCTGAAAGCTACAGCTGCATGAATCCAGGAAGCCGGGTGGTGGGTCCACCAGGAGAGAGGCAGTTCAGCAGTTTACATGCAGTTCATATTGACTTATTCATGTAGAAAAAAAATTGATTTGCTTAGTAGAGGCTACCTGTCAGTGCAAACAAACACAATCACATTCACAATGGAAATATGCCAGTTTTACACAACAAAAAAGCCTGTTGGTACATTCACTTCACAGTTCATTACAGATTTCCCTAATTAAATGAGTATAACAAGTTGATTAGAAGCTCTGAGAAAAGTCAGACCCACTTGTACTGAAAAGTAGGATTCAGAAATAAACTATTCACGTATATTAGACTAAGACGAGCATTTCTCCAGCATTTCTCAAACATTTCTCAACACTTCAGAAAAAGTGACATATTGAACTCTGTTTTACTGTGAGGCTCAAAATGGCAATTAACAGTCCTAAGCTGTGCATAAACCCAGTATGAGCCACGTTTACAAGAACATTGTGTGTGAATCAAATTATGTTATCTTTCGTTTGAAGAACTTAGAAATAATTGCCAATAAGTATTCATGTATAGAATCAGTTTTTTGAAACAAGTTATTTTAATTATTACTAGTGTCAGGAGTACATGTAGGTGATTTTATTAATGTCTTTAGTGAAGCTCCCTGAACTGTAGCTGGTTTATTTCTGTAGGGGATTAAATATTTCATATATCTTTATTATTCTTACTTTCTAATATTCTACTTACTGGTAAATAAAATCCCAGCATTTGATGCTTTTGTTACTTTCATGGGGAGTTTCAGTGTGAAGCACAGTGACATTTTATCATAAACAAATCTGAACATCATGTAGATCTGAGCTTCTATATATCACACCACTAACATAAATACCCTTCGAACTGTATGTTTTTAGAAACCTCTACATCTGTGCTCACACTGGGACCTCTGGTTCAGTGATGTACAGGAGAAGCCCTTCCATGAAGGGATGTGACTGGGAACAAGGGGAGAGAGGGAAAAGGTCCCTAAGAGGTGAACAACTTGTTCCTGAAAAGTGACAGAAATCCTTGCTGCTTTTACGTGATTCAGTTAGCACCTTTTCACTTCTAGTAACTTTTTTCTCAAATGTGGAGTTCCTTGAACCCTCCACATGCAAATTATTTGAAAAATTATCAAACCAATGATATTTGCAACTCTGTCAATAAATGATGCTTAGAAGGTAATATCAAGATATTTGTACACACAGATGATCAAATCTTAACACATATATCAAGCAACCCTTCAAGTCATTGGACTTGTGAATTTGCTTCGTTTTCTCATCCTTAACCACCGAGGCCACACTCCCACTATTTCAAACTCTGCAGTGACAGTCAAGCTGCACAGAGCAAACCACACAGTTCATGACATGCTGATGGGGTGTCCTACAGCTGGGAGATGGGCAAGGCCATGCTCTGCCTGGCACAATCTGCAGTGGATGCTCACGGGCACAAAGCTGCTGCCTCTTCCCTCACACAGAGGCAGACCCAGCCAGCCCTACACCAACAGAACTGCTCAAGGAGTAAGGCAGGAAATGTGAAACAATGCGGCACTTCATGATAATCCATATTTTACATCACCCGGTTCCAAAGGTAGACTAATTCCTTAATATGCATTATCTTGAATACGTCAATCCCATGTGAAGGTTTTACAGACATCTGCAAACATTCATACTTCAAGGAACACAATACCCGTGCACTTTACTGGTGTGATATAAATTAGCAGTTTCCCACTCTTTATTGCCGCAATAAATCCCCACAGAAAGAACTGTTGGTATATACAACAACATCAAAGAGCCTGAAATAGAAGTAGTGAATTGCAGTTATAAAAATAAATTTCTAAAAAGAAGAGAGAAAAGGAGACGAATGTTCTAATCTTACCTTCATCATAATCTTATTAGCATTTCTCAGTGAGTAGTTCAAGTATCAGTCTATACTCTTATGAATCTGTCTCATAAATATGTCAAGTGCAAAGTATAGTTATTTTAATAGTCTGTGTTGGTGGGCCATCATGGATTTAATTAAGAGACAACTAGTGTATGAAATATGACACAAAAGCACCAAACTAAATGGGGAAATGTTTTACTGCAGATTTAAATCAGGGCCATAGAAGTAATGATGATCTGGCCTTAGAAATCCTACTTAAATTTAATTAATGCAGACCAGCACAAACCTGTTCATATAGGATAAAAAAATAGAGGCATTAAAAATAATGATTTAAGCTATACTGTGTTATTTATAAAGACATTTGCATTATCTCCAACTGCATTATGTTATTTATAAATGTGTGTTGGATCATAGCTCTTAAATTAATTTTAAAAGGCTGGAAATGCAAGTCCAGTAAAAATTGTTAAAATATTACTTTCAGCTATCTGTTTTTCATGATCTCTCCAAAATGAAGCCTTATTGAGCTCCTTGCCTTATTTTGAAGGGTCTCAGAACGTTCAAATCATTCTGCTGCAATATTGTCAACATCCTTCTAAGGCTGCGATGAAAACTCCGTTATTTTCCACCCAAAACTCCTCTTTCTCCATCTTCTCAAAAAGCAAGAGCAAAGTCAGCACTGCGAGTATGCAGGATTAGATCTTCAATCACTGCACAGTTCCTCCTGCTGTCATTTTGGTGCACTGTTTTGACTTCATAGGAGATTTGGCAAGATACAATGTTTTTAAGAAGCGATGCAAAAGCACATATTTTCACATTGAAATTCTTCACTATTTATATGAGTTTAAGACTATTTTAGACAGGAAGAAGCCAATAATTCCATGAAACTATTCCAATATCTCAATCCTATCTTGCAAAATCATTGACTGACAACAACCTCAGTTCCACTGAAGTTGAGAGCAAGGCTTAGTATTGATTTATAAGGGCACAGAAGCAGACTCTGAAAATATACAGTTAAGTACATCCCTGTCTGGCTGTAAGAACTGATGCCTCAGTCAACTGTAGGGACTACACTTACACATGATTTTCATGTATAAGACTTCCAATTTAATTCATCTGATCCAGCAGGTACTAGCTATTGCATGTTAGCTTTCTCAATTCCAGGGGCTTCCAGTCATTTAAATTAGAATAACCTTTAATTGGCTGTTGCTCTAGCAGGCAGTTAAAGTTTTCATACATTTTATTAACCTTTTATTACTAAAGGAGAAGAAAAAAGACAGTGGCCAGAAAGCATCATTAAGTGAACTTCATCGTTATTTTCAGAAAACTCAGAGCTGTGGACTCTAGCTGCTCTCCAAACACCATAATTTGGACTGGCAAGAATGTAATAAAAACTGTAAATTGACACAAAAATGAAAGTGCTTGGGAGAAATAAATTCATAACTACTTTTATTTTTTGGTGAAGAAAACATCAAAGGTTTCCAACTCAGCCTGGAAGGCAAAAATGGATAAAAGGATAGTGCCTATAGTTTCAAAATATTTTTATCTTTAATGAACAGTTGAAAATATCCACAAATCTCTTCCAGTATCACTGTATTTAAAAAGCAGTCAAGTCTTTTGTGCCTGACATGTTTATAGTAAATCTATTCTCATCTGTTGTGTTTGCATATATTGTCCAAAAGTTCATCCTGTCTCGGTTGTCTTTTAGTATTCATTAGTATTGAAGTCATTTTTGGAGTAAATGAAGGGGAAAAAAGCCCAGAAATTGAGATAATGCATATAAAGAACCAGACTTCTGATGACTAACAAGAACAAACACCTTTATTCAGCTAAATTCACAGAAATTTCTTTCTTATTGCCAGGGATGAACTAAACAGTATGAATTGTCTGTGTAAGCATACAACAAATAAACATAGGACATCAGCATGAAATTCTGAATAATATAAGGTAATAATCAAATCCCAAATAGGTATTTATATGGACACCTAACTAATCAAATAGCTCCTGTCAGAAGCCAGCTGTGAGCCATCACCTACATATAGCATACCTTTGCACCTTCCTCTGATAGTAAGAATTAGGGTGCAGAAACACAACATCAAGCCAGATCTTTCACCTTCTTCGTCAATTAAGGAGACATCTGTAACAAAAATGAAAAAAGTGGTCTTGAAGAAGTACTGCCACATGGGTACAGCCTGAAACATGGGGCTGGCTGAAGCCCCTGGAGAGGGATGGATGAAGGGGAGGCACTGCACAGCAAAGGAGCCCCCACCTTTCCATGGGACAGAAGGCGAGGGTGCCCCCAGCCTCCAGGGCTTGGCCTGGCTTGGCTTTCCCCTCCATCTGGGATTTTCCCTGGCACCTGCAGCCTGGCTATTGGCTCTCCCAGCCACAGCAATGGGAAGCATCCTGGTGCCCCTGCCTTGCTGTGCTTGGCTGAGCCTTGCGGGTGCTCACAGAGGCAGTGGAAGCACAGCCCACTTCCCGTCGTGGAGGCAGGAACAAACACTGAGCTTTCATCTTCTCAACAAACACTCCCAAATTCAAAAGCTTCCTCTCAGGAATAATTAGAGCCACTTTGGGTGGCATTGTAACTGGAGCATCTAAACACATTTTAGGTTCCTTTTACCACAAAATATTCACTTGCTAAGAAGGACTGAAGATCAAGGACATCATTTGCTGAGTGACTCAAGTAATCAAGAGGTGCATAGGTAAGAAACAACTGTACAGCTGCATTGAAACCAAAGAAACAAGGTAAAACGGAGCTTTCCAGTCTAGATTCCTGTGGAATCAAACCTGAGGATGTGCAGGCAGAAATTTACCCCAGTCTACCCCTGCACAACGTGTTCATTAGATTTTAAAACAACAGGGCGCTGTATCTCTTAGCCTCAGGGCATGTTTTCTGTGTTGCCATTAAAAGTCTTGTTGACAGTGGGGTTTGCTGAAATGCGAACATATGATGCTTTTGCAAAGAGTTGTATAGAGTAACTTAGATTCACAGAAAGCTACCCACACCTCTGTATCAAAAACAATTTGCAGAATTAAATATTTAATAAACAAGTTTTGAGATCTGCAGTGATTAAATTAGTGAGATAATTAGCATGATATTTAAGGTTAATGTTCACAAGTAGGTTAATTATATTATTTCCCAAATTTCTGTTTTCATTTCCCTTGACACATGTTGCAGTAACAGTGAAAGTGAGGCCACACTTGCAGAGATGGCAGGCAAGGCAGCATGTATCACCAAAGGTATCAGAGACTAAACGGTCACTTCTGAGGAAACTTCACTTCAACATACAGTCGCAGAGCCTTATATTCTTCAAGGCCCAGCAGTTCTCCATCTTTTAGGGTGAATTCCCTTGAATAATGCTTCAGATCAGTAAAAAGAATGTTTTCTACAGGCCTTTGGGATTTCTTAGCTTCAAGACTTCATACAGCTCTCTGATGTTTATTACAAAAGAGACAGTGTTTAATGCTTTATACTGAATGCAGTCCACATGCACAGCTCCTGTGTACAAGACTGCAGGCCCCAAGTACTGTGAAGAGCTGAAACTCCCTCTGATTGGACTTCAGTGAGGTTACTTCACATTTATTTTAATGAAATGAAGAGCATAATTTGCTGCAATTATCAGCAGAACGGTTGTAGAGAATCAAGCAGGGAGTCAAGGACTAAAATAAAGTTTTAAAGAACTATTAAGCAGTTATTCATGCAGAGGCACTCTGAGAAACCAGGAAGCACAGCTTTTTACATGGTGCAATGCTCCCGGGCCTCATGTTCAAGCACAAAGGTAACACCGTTTGGAGGAAACATGCAGAGGATTTCTAGTAGCAGAGCAAACATTTTTCAAAGCATCTGAGCACTGTTCCCTCAGAGACTGTCGGTTTGTTACCTCCTCAGTGTACCCTAGCCCAGAGCCAAACTTCCCAAACACTTACAGGAGGGGCTGGTGGATTGAACGCCACGTATGGGGCTGAGCTTCAGAATTTCAACCTCTAAAACAAAGAAGTAAAGACCCAAATACCTCCAAACATTATGGTATTTCACAAACAGATCTTATTTAGACAGCATGTGTAATTTGTAATCATTACATCCATCCTAGCAAACTTTACAAGGATTCCCCTCGTGGTAAACATACGAGGTGTAGGCTGCTAGGGGCCTCCCAGCCTAGCCATACACCCCCAGCGACGTGCAGCCTGGTAAAAAGTTCATGTAGCCATTTTTAGCATTCTTCCATATGGAAAGACATTAATTTCACGTTAGACTCAGGGCTGCCGGAGGCGGCTACGTTGGAGCACCCACGCTCACAAGCCGTGGGGGACCATGTCCCGCCCAGGTCCTCACCATTGCCTGTCACCACACAGCGATGTGGAGGTGCCGTTCCTGAAGATGTCATGCCATCTGCTTACCCTAACACAACCCCTGGTGTGCTTATCCTCTAAAAGAGGGTCTGTTTCTCTCACAGGAAGAGGGCATTCACTGGCTTTTAATTTACACCCCCTTCCCCTCACGTTGACTTTCGGCCCAGCCTTCCCTCACACAGACGCCTCAGGGGCAGCCAGGCCTAGCCTGCCCAGCTCCTTGCTCCCCTCTCATGTGGGGGCCATAAAGCTGTTACTGGGAACGGAACGCAGTCTCATCGCTCTCCAGGGGAAGAGGGAAGCCATGACTGTAAGGGACAGCTGAATAAAATGGTTTGTGTCAAATTTTCTCTTGCAACTATTTTGCTGAGCAAAAGGATGGATCTGGAAGTCTTATCACTATCTTATGATGTGCTTTTATATATACCACTGTGACCATAAAAATCAATCTTCTGAGTAAAAGAAGTCACCTTTTAAAATAGAGCTAGCCACAACAGCTGGTTTTAAGATTCTGCAATGTAAGAAACTCACAGCACACTATGCTGAAACTTTGAACTGGTTTCTGATTTTTTTAAGCTGAAAAATTTTACTCAGCTTTGTTTTATTTTATGTTTTTTTAATGTAATTTTATGTGGTTTTTGTTGTTTTGGTTTTTATTTCAGTACGGTGGTGTTATTTGCTAAATTATTTGATCATTTTACCACAGCATTACAAAACACTAACTTGCTGATGCCTGCTGGACCCTGCTGATAAGGAGGATCACAAGAAAGGAGCTGGTGAAAATCAGTCTCTGTCCTTTAGAAAAATGAGTTGAAGTAATTTCACATTTTTACTTACCCAAAGAGACACTGCAACCATTTATCTTCCTTTCTTATTTATTGTTCACACCACCACAGCATAAACACATGCTTCTCTATCCCACATACCTACTGCCACAGGCAGAGCCCTCTTCTGTGTTATTTCAGTGGTGAGCAGAGGTAGGGATGCTCTCGGCTGCACTGTATTTTCACAAGCGACTGCTGTGAGTATACATGCAAGTAGAGTAACTGATTCTTGAAAGACAGTTAGATATCCAACCAGTAATTGTGTGCACAATTACTGTGATTACACATGTAATCATGGTCATTGTGCTTTCAAATGGTGCATGTGCTATTCTAAAAATTCGCTGCTGCATTACTAAAATTAATGGGAGCTTTGCCATCAATTTGAATTGATGGAGGATCAAGCACTACATATTGTAGCAGTAGTCTTGATATAACCAAGAGCAAGTGCAATTTTTGCACCTAAAATGTGAAATTTCAGACTGTATTGAAATAGTAAAAGGAGGAGACATAGTTTCTTAGCACGTATAGGTAAATGTTCATTATGCATTCATTTCTAAATTATCATTTTTGAACAGGGTTCTGGATTTGATTCAAACTCCACTGACATTAAGAGAAAACCAGGGCTCTGGATCAGACTTCTTCCTTTAATGTTTCCAGTGAGCTCGGGTTCTACAGCTGTGTGTGCTTTTGTTCATGGCAAAACCTTTGGCTTTTGACTGTCTTGTCTTTCAAGAGTTAACCAGGATTTTGCAGAGAAGATGCTGTGCAATACAGTAGGTATGGTGATATGCAGTATTTCATATCTAGTCTTTGTCCATGTTCAAACAATGTGCATTAAATGTCTTACTATTGTCTCTTTTTCAGATTAGTTTACAGCCCTGTAGTTCCAGCTGTTTTATTCTGAAACTCTAAAACCCTATCACTAGGGAGTTCTGTGTAATTGCCCATAATATGCACCACATTATCCATTTCAGGAACTGTGCTGAAAGACAGCAGCAATAAGGGGTTTTCTAAAGGCAGTCTGGTTTACACTAATGGATCTAACAGGAAGGAAATGCAATTTGAAAGAAGCTGATGCATATGTTCTATTGTTGAATATAATGTTTGATTTAATTATTAACTGTCTGTGATGGAAAGTCAGATCCTGCTTGGTTCTGCTTACAGTTTGGTACTCTGTTACACGTAAAACCAGACAAGATTCAGTCTGAGGATTTAAGAGTTCTATGTAAAATACTAACATTTAATTGTGCTTTTATAAAATATCAGCTGTGGAACCTCAGTCACATGCTTCTTTCATACAGCCTTGCTTTCTTTTATCAAGCTAAATATACAATACAGAAGCTGATTCGCTTTTCACTTGCATGAATCAGGAGATTCTCAAAGTTAATGATCTGCTGTAATTATTTAAATAAATATGATCCAAATCCAGTTCATATTCACTGCTGTTCATGACCTATTAATTTTTATTTTATTTTGCATTTCATGTCATACACCTAGCACTGCAGTCAATCTACTGCATCACTGAGGAAATACACAGTGGACCCAAGTGAATTTTTAGGAAGGGGTTAAAATGTGCTAGCATGACTTTACCTATCCTTCTTTTATCAGGGATAGAGGATTGGGCAACCAATTTCAGTCCAATTCTATAACTGGTGTTTTGTGATTTCTAGTAAATTGTTGCATTGTGTTACAAAGGTCCCTAATTCCATGTGTGGGTGTTAACATGGTGTAAAGAATGAATTAATTACAAAGAACTCTTACCTGGAATTCCATTATCCTTTCCTCACTGTGGTGACTCCTATCAAACTCATTCATATAACGTATGAAAGAAATAGGTATTGATGCTAAACTCTTGCATTTTCAGAGGAGTTTCAAGGTAGAAGTCATAGCTGTCCTGCATGATTCAGACAAAACCAATAGTTTAACACCACTAGTAAAAAAAAGGATTGAGCAATATAATTTCAGTTTTGTATTTTGTATCTGTCTGGTGAGATTATTATCTTTGACGCTACCTTAAGCAGATGCAGGACTGGAGTTGAAATTAAACAATAGTAATGATATTTGGAGTGCATCCAGAATGATCGTCATTGTTTGTGAGAGTGGCTTCCACATCACTATTTGATCCATAATTTCTCATCTTTCCTTAAACATACCTTTCTACATGTAGTGCACACAGCATTAGCTCCGTGGGAAGCACCTTCCTTTGCAAACTCCAAAGGGATTGGTTACTTTTGTCAGGAGGGCAATAGAAAGAAATGAAGTTCTCAGGAAATACATTGCCATGCCTCAAACACCCAATTGATTTAGACAGCTGAAGAAAAATTGGAGACCCCTTCCACTGTGCATTTGCATTCTTGATGTCAGTCAGCAGACTTCAGTCAAAGCATGAAAGAGCCACTGCAGCAAAATCTATCTCAGCTTTATCTGGAGACTTCCATTTGTAATCTGGTCTCTGTTGTAAGGATCTGAGAAGATTCTAGGCTTTTTTAAAACCTCAAACATTTTTAATATTTGGTTTAGAGAAGTATCTGAGGGCTCAGATCAAAATGTATCCAGACTGCTTTAGCCCATGGCTTGCATCAGAGCAGATTTCAGCTGGGTCTTTCCTTGGTCAAGAGCATCATAAAACCAATCTTTCTCAGGTTCTTTCAGGATTCCTGCTTTCAGCCTTGCCAGAAAATAACAAATGCCAAGATGTTAAAGTTAACAAAAACCTGCAAAGCAGGTATGAGCTGAGGTCAGCTTTTGTTTTGGCTGAAGCTTTCTCTTAAGTTTCACAGTTACTCCTACTCCTAATTAAAAGTTTATTGAAGCACTTTGCATACTCTAGTGTATTGAAGAAGAAGTGAAAAGAAAAACTGTCAGTTCTGAAAATAGCTTGGACTACTCATGTGTCATTCTCAGTATATGGTGAAATATCCAGAAAAACGTGGCTTACACTGTGGATTGCATCAGGTATCTACATATGTATAAGCAATCCTTTCTCTGCTTTCTCCTCCTGAGGCTCATTTTTACCAAACACATGGTTAGAAATGAGTTGTGCTTTCTGCCATTGGAGTAAGCTACAATGAAGCAAAGCACAAAGGAAATGTATTCCCCTGGCATATGTAGGATCTGCCTGTAGAGCTCAGTGTGAGAATTATGAGCAGACACAGTAACCAGTACACTGCAGGGATGGGGGGGAAGCAGGTTTCTTGGATCCCATGACCAGACGTCAGATAGGGCTACGTATGTGCTGAATGTCAGATCCTTAGTGGATCAGGAATGCTGGCTTCTCCCTCAGGTCCTGGGAGCTCATCCTCCCATCTCACCCAAGCCAGAAACCATCCTGCCTGTGCATCTTCAATGCACCTGAACAGTAAGAGCTGGTGTGGCCAGTTCATTCACTCATTCCCTTCTTCTCTTCTCAATGTGCAGCTCCCTGCACTGTTCATACTTTCTCTCCATCTTGAAGTACTATCCTGTGTTTGCTGGCTTAGGCATGTCCAAGAGGGAGACTGAAAAGGGTATCAGTGGCTACAAGGAACGCCAATTGAAAAAGGGTCCTGTAGAAATCATTTTATAGGGAAAAAAACTGAACTCATGCAGGTGCTTCTCCATTTCTGCTGTGACTCCTCTAGGCAGAAAAACAGGTGAGTTTACTGCATGCTAATCAGGAAAAAGAACATCTGAAAATATGCATCTGCACATGAGCATCTGTGCAGAGTTTCTCCAAAACAGTTCTCAAGTGTATTTTTTTTCCTGTGTGGGCCTCTTTTGTTCTTTGTTGTGCCAAGAGGCTTATTTTGTATAGGTGGAGAGACCCCTATCCACCAGTCATCAGGGAGTGCTATTAATATGCAACATCTTGAATGCATGAGCTGAATGACAAGCTGGCAGAGTTTGAGAATGTGTGGTCCAAGTTTATGTCTCTCCCTGAAGAGGCGAAAAGCCCCTTCCCAAGCTCCCTGCCAAACTGTGCAAGAAATGAAAGAAAGGAGAATGGGCAACCTATTTTTTTGTTCTTTCTTCCTAATATCTTCACACTGTCATTTCTTTCCCCTGGCCACAGTTAATGTGAATGGCCAATTTCACATAGTTTGCTACTGAACTTCAATGTCAAAAACACAATAGCAGAGCTGGTGAACTTTTTTTTTAACTGCTTATGGAAGAAATCTGAAATATTTATTAGATATTTCATACAGACATCATCTTTTGGATTCATGTATTGGTCTTTATCCTCTGTCTCAAATGTCCTAAAATAGTGAGTTAAATTCAGGTCCTGAATTGCAGGCATATTTGCACTTTGCTTTTGTTCACCTAGTGTCACCATGTAAGGATTGACTCAGCAAATTTTCCAGCCTGGAAAAACTTGCTGAGCTTTTTATGTGCCCAAGTAGGAAGAAAGGATACCTGTATGTCTCATTACGGACTCGTTAGAGTTTGATCTAGGAAGAGTAAATGGATGTTTCCTATTCTCCTCACTAGAAAATGGGGAAGGATACAGTGGGAGGAAGAGGAAGAAGACAACCACCATCCCTATCCTCACAACAAGCTGCTGCCTGTGGCTGTTCCTGGCCATTTGCTGGGGCTTAGGAGCTAAAGTCCTCTTGTGCAAATCAGCTGCTCCTGCCAAGATGCTCACCTGGGTCCTCCTGTACCAAAACATGCTGGTCTTTGCCATCATACCACATAACGGTGCTGTGGTTTATTTGTGGAACTGGTGCCTTAGACATGTCTTTGGCCTTCACCAGCTGTTCAGCTTTGGGATGTTCAGAAATAATGGAAAAACGAAGAGCCAAAAATAAAAATTTGCTTCTGAGTCTTCTGATAGAAGACACAGAAGAGCACAGATGAGCCCATCTGGGTCTACCTAGCCTAGCAGCAATGTCTGCTGAGTAAGCAGAACTGAAACCACAGACCCACCCCACAGACCTTTCCTCGGTGCAGCCATTCCCACCAAGTCCATGCAGCCAAGAAAGGAATTTGCTTTCCACCTGTCTGTTGCTGTGTGGAGTTGGGATGCAGTTTTGCTATGCTCAATACCAACCAGTCAGGGCCTTGCAAACCATGAATTTCAGGCAAGCAACTAACTCCACAGCAGTCCTCTCCTGCTGGAGCCTGGCCTGGTCAGTAAGTGGCTCCACCCCAGACTCCACACAGAGTACTAATGGGAACAGCAAACTGAGCTTTTTCAGATACCAGCTGTTACCCTGGCATCACTACCTCCCTCTGTGCATGCCTTTGTCATTCCCTGAATCTCTGCCCACAGCACAACTCTTGGAATGAGTTAAAATTACTTTTGGGATGTATTTTTCCTCTTGCCTTCAAGGACTCATCTGCTTTGTTTTTCCCTCAGTCACAGCAGAACAGAGAAAATTATCTACATGGAAAATGTGAAAAATAGTTTCTATGTAAATTGGAGGTAATGTCAGGCAAATTAATTTGTTAATTTAATGTCTAAAAATAATTTCATATTCCCCATTCACAAATTTATCTTCCTTCTTATGGGAATATACTTTCTTCATATTCGATCCTTTTTTTAACTGCTCCAACCATTTTTCACCATTTTACAAAGCAGGTTCATTTACAAGTGATGCTTATCAATCACTAGAGAAATTACATCAGTGATTCCTTTTTATGAGATTGAAGTCCTATCCCTTTTCTGGGAAGATTATATAGTATCTTCGAAAAGATTCCTTTCAGTTCAGGGATCAGGGCCCACAGGGAAGGTCAGATGAATACCACCAGAGGAGTGAAAGTACTAGCCACAGTACATCAGCTTGAGGAAAAAACAGTTACAGTTTGTGGAGTGATGTGGGACAAGTATAAATAGATTTGCATTTTGTAATGTTAAAAACCCCTTTTAAATACATAGTCTTATAATACCATAGAATATATGACTTTATTTAAAATGGTATCATGCAAACGTTCTAATTCAGGTGAGTTATTAAGAATCCCATAAAAAAGACCATTGATAGGATTGTCCATGCTCATGCAGGAGGGGCTGGCAAAAAGCCCTCACTGATACTTTAAATTTGGGAAATACTGATTGCATCAGCTTGCCCACACAACTAGTGAAAAGACTTTTCAGGATAAGAGTCACCTGGGTAATTTCAACTTTTGGGCCAACACATCTCTGTTGCTGAGTGCATGTAACCTCCCTGAGATCGCAGACTGATGTTAGGCACAGCTCTTCCACACAAGAGAAGATCAAAGCTTTGAATCATACATTCAAGGGCTTCTCACTGAGAGGGACCTGAAATAATTTTAAACAAAATTCCTACTTACTGAATAAACACAAGAGCAGTGCGGATGCCAGCAGCAGATGCTGTTGGGTACCTGGGCTGCTGCCTCAGGTCTGGCCCCAGCTCTGCACAATGCCATGTCTGCAATGGGGACAATTCCAGCTGTGGCAGAGCAGGTGCAGGAGCATCCCCATGAGCAGATGGATGAGCTGCCTCCCATGGCAGGCAGCACCGACCTCTGCCTGCTGGAGATGTTGTGCCTGCAACATCAAGCACCCTTTCCCAAGGCACACTGTGGTGTTTGCAAATTATGACACCTCTGCGTATTGCCAAACTCTTTGCAAACATCCTGTTCTGTCTGTGAGCCACAGTGGCCCCACACCAGCAGGCAGAAATGAAGAGAAAACATCTCCTCAGAGTTAAAACTCACTGTCTCAGCCTTCTGCTCAGCTCTCCTGTGGGGCACATGTCCCCAAACGCCACTCATACCCGCAGGCCAGGGGCTAGTTTAATGACACCAGATAGACTCCACTTACCCTGCTGAAGGTGTCCTCTGATGCCACTACAGTGGGAAGTAACTTTCCCCTGCACTAACTGTCAGCAAGACAGATGTGGATTTCCTTAAAATAATAGAAGCCTGAAAATAAAAGGATATTGATTTAGGCTATCTTGTCAATCACAGGAAAGAAGAACAGCCCAGCAGGCATAATATAGGCAGAGACTGTAAAAAAATGTGCCTTTGTTTCTAAAGACTTGAAGATAATAGTTTTAATGTTGGCTGGATGGACTGTGAGCTTCCAAAAATTTCATCTGAGACAAAATATTTTACTGGAGACAAGCAAGACCAAGAGAACAAGTTTTTCACTGGACAAAACCAAAATTATTCCAACAACTTCATTAGTGCCTTCAAAGGCAACAGCAGGAAAAGCTGAGCAATGTGCTATGTAGCCAGGCTGAGCTTGGCAGGCACCTGGTACCTCTTGCCTTGTGCAGGTCCCTCAGCTGCTATTGGCATTCACATATTGACCAGGTGCCCAAGGACGCTAAAACGTTGAGATACCTGGTTGTTTTGAGATGCTACTGATACAAAAGGTCAGCAGCCTTCCACAGTTTGGATCTTGCTCTGTTCCCCCTCATTCACAGCAGGAAGGATGCTGCCAGCCTCAGTCATGCTGCATCATGCTGCCTCCTCAGGTAACCCCCCAGACCCCACAGCCAGCGCAGGGACTCGCCAGCCCTGCAGCATGGGAAGGCTGCACTGGGGCCCATGGCACAGGGCTGCACAGACCCATGAAAGACTACAGAGCCTTTTATATTAAACAGAGCTTAAAGCTGCAAAAATATTAACACTCGCCGAAAAATAGGAGCATAAAGGTCCTTTAATAGCCCTATACTGCTCTTGCCACAAGCTCTAAGTGCTTAGAGAGGAAGTGACCTTTACGAAATTATTGTTTATGATCTCTCCATGTGTGCGCGTATGGGCACAAAGAGTATTCCAATTTATTTAAAAGGTTACATATCAAAACTGAATATGCAGTACAACCGTGTTATCACATTGTATAGCTTTTACACAGGAAATACAATCCTTGGCATGTATTGCCTTCTAGGCACTGGGGCTGGATTCCCTCCCTATCAAAACAAAAGGTGTAGAAGTAACACAGAACAAAATAATTCATCCTTCTTTTCTTGTTTATAAACTGTCTACAAATCTCTTAGAAAATGCACCAAATAATCCCTGGCTTTAAATTACTCAAAATTTCTTCCAATAAATAATATTGTAGCTTGCAGAATATTTGAACATGGGATTCAAGGTATCCAGGACCTTTGCAAGCGAAGACTGTTCATGCTGAATAATTTAGTTCTCAGTTTCAGAAACCTGATCTGATTTCTTTTGTATGACCCTCTCAAGGTACCTTATGCATCATAAACAATCTCCCCCAGTCCTGCTGCTTGTTAGAGGCACACTGCCTGATGGGGAGACCAACCCAGCACTTCCTGTTATGAGCCCTCAAGCTGACTCCAGTAACTAGGTTGTAAACCACTCTCCTGCTCTGAGGGAATACCTGGGCCTTAGTGTGTACTTCAGTTCTTTGCTCTCCAAGTAAAAAAGTGCCCTGAATCCACCATAGGGAATGTGCCTTTCACTCGATGAGCTAAAAGATGAATCAGGACACATTTAGTCTAGTAAAATAATTTGGTTAGACTCTTGTGCACAACATTGGGTAAACTCACAAAATAAAAACTAAACTATGATGAGTAAGAGCAATTCTAAACTGCAGTTATCAATAAGGACCTCTCCTAGCCCCTACAAGATCAGCAGCACAGTGGGCTGGCAGTTACAGGCCTAAACCTTGCCCAGGGTGTTCCCCCTGAGCAGCACCCTTCCCTCGTTCAAGGTGGATGATCTCATCTCCTCTGGGCTAGCCCAGAGGGTCCTGTGGGCACCTCTGTGGGCTGCTAGCAGCTGCTTCTCCCAGCATCTTCATGCACTGCAGCTCAGGTCAGAACTGATCCCACTAGGTCCATGGAACAGTCAGGCATCCTTTCATTCTCACCTTGTTTCTGGGAATACAAATGTAAAGCTGCCAAGCAGGACATGTACCATCCTCCTGCCTTGCCCACTGCAATGAGTTTCTTCCCCTGCTATGGAAGATCTGCTGAACTGTCATTTCTATTGTATTCCTTAGTAAGAATATTATTTTCAGCTTTGGGTCATCCTGCAACTCATCAGACATGGAAGACTATGCTTAAACTGAGAACTGTTTCATACAAACATCTTACTGAAGTTAGGGCTTCTTACTTGAAGTTAGCTTCTAACTGAAACCACACATTACATTTCAGAGTTCCAATGATAATCACTGCATGTACACCCCTTTTCCTAAGTTACCCCAAACTATCAGCCATTGCATTCTATCATGATTCTTGTGACTTAATTGGCTTAAAAAAACCCAAACCACCAACAAAAAAACAACAACCACTTTCTTAAAATCATTCTACTTGGACACAGGCACTGAACTTGCAAGTGATAATCTCCTGATAGCACAAGTGAGGAGAAATTTGCCCCTAAAATTCACTTTATGCTGAAATAAAATGTTCAGTACACTAAAAATAAATACATTCCTTAAATAGAAATTCGAAAACTGCACCATTTCTTACTTTCTTACATCTTTTAAATTGTTTCTGCTTCTCGATGACTCCCACAATTCACAAGGTAAAGGTTCTCCAAAGCACTCCAACCAGTCGAAAACTTCCGGAAGTCCTTCAGGTATGCAGTCCCATAGAATAGATAGTAAATACCAGGCAACACAATGTGAAATCCAAATCTCACAATTAAATGTATCAGTGAAAATTTATTTTCTGCAAGTACCTGAAAAGTCTAATTGAAAATTTGCTTTTTCAAATATTCATGAAAGATAACTTCAAGTGCTTGTATGCTCCTAGAGAGCACATTCACAAAGAGTCATAGACATGATCAATTTGGAGTTCATTTTGGAATTTAAATGAATATTCATAGACATTTTTAACTATTCCTTTAACTTCAATACAGAATCATCAGCACTCATTTGCACCTAGTTTTTATTAGTGCAAATCAGGATTAAAACATTGAAATCAAAAGTTAAGCATATCTGAAAAAGGCTTAAAGAGAAGAGAATTAAGCCATCCTTTCTTATCTTCAGAATGGAATAAATCTAGCTTCCTTTTTTATTAAAATTGAGAATAATTTGTGATCTTTTGAAGTTATTGTTCTGCTGTCAGCTAAAGCTATTTATATGCTTTGATACTAAACATTCCTTTACATAATGGTGTCTCTTCCTTCCAATCCCTTAAAAATTATTCACCTGCAATACTTTTTTCTTCATTTCCTTGGATTCAGTTTAAATGAAGTTTATACAACTTTCATAAAATGGTCTATTTCAGGCTGGTTTCAAATGTTACAAACTTGAATATTAAAAATTTTTTCACTTAAAAAAATTTTACAACATCAAGAAAAAGAGGAAGATATTTTAGACAATAAATGGAAACAGTTGCGGATCAATGAAATATTGAAATATTTTCCTGAAGAGTAGCAATAGTCAGGCTTAGCCAGTTAGATTACTTACATGCTTCAAGTTCTCATGGGACTGAAGAACCCGTGGGATATGATAAAACAGTAAAATCACATTGATTTGAAAAGCTTTAGTCCTGGAACTTTCTTTTCTTTGTATCTTGTGTTATTCTTTCTCATTTCTAATCTGAACTCAGAAGTCCCTCATCTTATTTGGCTCTATATTTATCTGAAAACTCTGGGATGACCCCTGAAGCTGTTTGGAAAGACGAGACTGTATTAAAGGTCATATATTCAAAGATAGCCTAGGTGATTTAAAAGTATAAAGGTCTATTGACATATAGGATTCAAAATGTCTTAGTCACTTCTAAGAAGGGCATAAATCTGGGACTATTTGGCTCTTTTGACTGTCTTCCTAACATTACTTTGTCAAAGCAATGCACAATGACATACACTGAGTTACATCACTAAAGCTAACAAAGATAATTTTGTTAGAGCTAATCAGGTTTGTGCACTGTGATGCCAACCACAAGCCTTTTCAAAAAGCCACTGATAAACCTGACGCCCATCATTCTTGAAGAGTAACCAATCCGTTCTTCATCCTTTCCCTTGGAAAGCTGAAGCAATGTAGAACAGCATCTCTGAAGAATTTATTCCCCAATATCACCATACCTTCTAGAAGTTACAACTGCAATATCTGCGGATATTGTTTGCATTTATATGGAGCTAGTTGCTTCTCTATAGAAGAATTTTCTGGAAATGAGGGGCAACAAAATGAGAAATCCAAAATGAAGAAGAGTAGTGCTGTTTTCCTTTTTTTTTTTGAACCATTTTTCTTAGATTACCCTAACATCTAAAATCAATATTTTTCTCCCTATTTATTTTCTTCAGTACTCAGCTTCTGGGCATGTTTTATATGAGGCAAAGTGAAAGGCTTGGCTTTGAAGTCACAGAAAACTCACTGGCCAAGTGCATCAGCAATTCACGAAAATACACATGAAGGCACAGAGCAGAGAATTGGTACAGATCAGAGAAACTGCACAAGCTGCTGTACCAGTTCAGCTTCCTTTATTAAAAAGAATCGACAAGCTACTCTGTATTGGAGACTCTGCTATATTACTGACAAAACAACAGGTCAAACTTTATGAGAAATTCTTTTGCTGCCTTTTGTGGATGCAAAGGTCTTTACTTCAGGTGGATCGTTTAACTCCCCTGAGATAAGACATTCTAATTCCATTCAGGGTGACCAGTCTATATCTTTATTTCTTAGATCACATTCACCCTTGTTGCAATAACCACTAATTATCTACAATTCTGCAAATGCAATTGAAATGTGACATTTCCTTAAATCCTTTTCTATTATTAGAATACTAAGACATGCATATACTTCCTAAGCTAATTTATTAGCTATGTCTTAGTTGAAGAAACTGGTTTAACATAGGTTTTAATTCAGATTGCAAAATTCTGCAGTGTCCTATCCCATTCAGTAAAAATAATTTTCCTCCTTGTCCTCTTTGCTTCCTCATTCGCCCCACAGTTATTTACTCAACTCTGGGGTTGTGAAGATCACAGTAGCTGTTAGTCTGCATGAAGAAACTGTTAGATTCACACCAGATACATGATTTGCAAATACACCATTGTAATTCATCTGTTTCTTTAGGCTAATTTATATTTTAATGAATTTGGTCATTGGGAATTGAAGTACTTTAGCTTCAAAAATAGAGCTTGTTGAAAACCTTTTGCTGAAATATATAATTTTCAAGCAGGTTTTCAGCCAGCTCAAATCATTGTTGAGATTCTTTATTTAGTGAACCAACACTTCAATAAATAGGACAGAGATGTGAGTTCTGTATAATAGCTCGTAATTTTGTATATGAAATATAGGGACAGCAGAGAAAGCCATGCACCACGAGGGTAGTTAGACAAGCTGTTTCTAAGGTACAATGCAGTTATAAACCACATTTCGAAAATTATTCTAAAATGACTTTGCCATTGTTTTGTTGCAGGAGTGGCTTTTTTTTCAGAAGAGAATTTAAATTAATTTAAAGATGCCATCAAGGTGTAGTAGACAAGTTCTAGTTAAATTTGGGAAACAGTTACAAGTGGCTCACATGTCAGACAGCTGCAGAAACAAACTGATGGCAACACTGACACGGTGAAAGTGGTGGGTGTCCCAGCCTGGCATCACCAGGGCTGACCTGAGGGAGACCACCTGTATCAAAACTCTCTCAGATCTGAAAGAACAGTAGATCGACCATAGCCCTTACATTGGCACATGACATAGAGTTATGGTGGGAATATCCAGAACTCACTTGGTGCAGTGAATTCAAGCATTAATGACATTTCTTTGGGAAGGGATGTAAGCCTGGTGCACACCTGGTGATGCACTGACTAGCCAGTGCCTTCTGAATGCACAGAAGCTTAAAGGCACTAATTTTTCCCACAGAAAACCACCACATTCGAATTTTACCTAGGGTGAATGTAGTCTGACATCTACAAAAACTGGATTTTTCCATTGGCAACACTCAGTTACAGAAAATCTGA
The DNA here is from genome assembly GCA_020745705.1 of Hemiprocne comata. Lineage (NCBI taxonomy): Eukaryota > Metazoa > Chordata > Aves > Apodiformes > Apodidae > Hemiprocne > Hemiprocne comata. The sequence continues at coordinate 13,663,987 of CM036593.1, read as the reverse complement.
GTTCTTAAAGGAACCCCCCCACACACACCACGGACGTTTTGGAGCTCTCGTTCATTAGCTGGGGATTACTGATCTCGCTGCCAGAAAGCCTGTAGTGTCATGGTCAAGCTGCAGTCGTGTGTGGTGGCAGTTGTTAGCTCTTTAAATAGATTACTTCAGTTTGGATGGAAAGAACATGCAGGTTCAAGATCACAATCAGGAGGATGGGAAAGACAGAATAAGATTAAGAGAGATATCACTAACAAACCTCACACACTGAAAACAATGGCAGTAAAATCACAATGACAGAACAATAATTTATGTCATACCAGTTTGCAAGAACATCTATTTAAAAGGTGTAATCAGATCCCTTTATTATTACAAGGACTAAAAAAATATGCAAAATGTGAAAGTTAATACAAATGCATCCTTTGCTATATTTTAAACCACTAGCATAGCTTTACCCAATTAGAAAGAAATTCATCTTATAAAAAATATCTAATTAGATATGGTAAACTTATTTTATTTTAAAAGAAAGACATTGATGACTCCTAATTACACACATACATGTTCCCTAAGTAAATTAGTTGTTGTCTAAGCCATGATGCCAAAGGTGTCCTTATACAACAGTGTCATCTAGTGGTCAGCGGTCAGGCTCGGCTTCAGCTGGAAGAGGGAAATGGTCAAAAAGAGAATACCATAACTGAATTTTTTGTTTGTGATACACTGTATTATTTCACATAACAAAATACTTCATGCTTATTACGTTCATGTTAATGACAAACCTCTCAGCGTACTAACAGGAGGCATGAACGGACCGATACTGGGACACTGGGGAAGGCAGGGAAGGCCCATCAGCTGCCAGCCCAACAGAAACCAGGGTCGTGCCAGGTGCTCGCTGCCATGTGAACAACAATGACACCTTTAGTCTCGTTCTCTGCATCCAGATTTGTTTCCTGTTGTCCTTTTGGTCCAGATCTATAGTTCAAGTTGGGGGAAGTTTTGCTGTGACTGTAAACACTCAGCTGAGAGCCAATCCCAGCAGGTCCACACTGCCCCACAGCCCCTGGCTGCCCCACAGCATCACCTCACCGATAGCAAACAGGGAACAGAGACCCCCGGCCACCCCCTGCAGGACTGAAGCAATTCAGATCAATTCCTGCACTCAAGTCTGCAGTCCCTCGCAGGGAGCTGTTCTGCCCAGCACCGTACGCCTCCATTGTATTCAAGAAAGCTGCAAACACCTCGATTCCCACCCGCCAGCAAACTGTGCTCTGGGGGAGAGTATGGCCAGCCTGTGCTTCCTCTGACTGCAACACCAGAGCCAAAACACCCAGGGGAATGACTAATTACATTTTACAGACCTGCATCCTGGAAGTAATTGTAATTAATGGGAAACAGAAAAAAAATGATGTGATGACAACATGCCCTAAAAACAATGCATCACCATGGCCCTGAATAACCTGGCATCAGCCGAGCCCTATATCTACCAGTAAATCTTATTTTCTGAAAAAGAACAACTTTATGTTCTAGAACTAGCTGGAAGTTCTGGATAATGACATTGTTGATAAGACATGTAATGCAGGCTTTGGTGAAAGCCATATTTTATAAGGTATATGCCTCTGAGACCCAATACTGTTCACAACAGTCAGACATGCAAACTCAGATAGTATTTGTCAGCTCCTCGTTGTAACAGGCTACTCTTCTTCCCAGAAAAGCACCGGGGCCTGATATCAGCAATCTTGACAAATCAGACATCACAAAACTGTCAAGTTGGCAAGCCGTGATCTTTGAGATAATGAAATAAAATTCAGATTCCACCTCAATTCACAGCAATGCAGTACTAATTCCAAGTATTCCTGGAAGACTTGAGCCCTTATTTCTTGACAAACAAATCTCATAATCAGGATCATTAAACTGGATTAAATTAAGAAGGCCTTTTTGTGTATGTTCTATAAAAAAATTCACAATACATTATACACAGATCTTCAGCAATTACAACTACTATTGTCATATATTTAATATTTCCCCTGATCAAGGAGGAAAAAAAAAAAAAAAGGAAAAAGAATCAGCTTCTTCATCAAGTTATTTTGGAGGTAAGAAATAAATCAAGGGCTGGATTTATGCACCAAACCTGATCTCAACCAGTATGGAGCTTCCCTTTTCCCTGCTGCTGGGTCCCACTTACCCAGCTTTTTCTCTCAATCCACTACTCCTGAGAAGCGCCTCACTAAGTCAGCATTCTTCGACTGGATTGTTCCAGTGATCAATATAGAAAGGCCAATGATTTATTTATAAAGCAGCAATGCAGCACTGCTTGAATTAGTTCTCTTCTGGAAATGTTTCCTATTTTATGCATTTCCTATATAAAAAAAATGCACAGTAAACTTCAGCGTGAATTGTAGCACAAACCACATTTTAACTTTATTCCTTTTTTTTTTTTTTCCTTTTGGAAGTGTTGTGTGCTGGGTTTTTTTAAAAGCTCATTGTATATTGATTTAGCAAGGAATAGGCAATAGCCATATCAATTTTCTCACAGTGAGATGTAATGGTAGAAAAACAATTTTATAACTAGAAACAAAAATGACTGATCTATTGGCTATTATGAGCTATTCTGATTATATTATACATAGACTAAATAACTAATATATATAAATAAAATAGCCAAGTTTAGCATTTTAGATATGCTTTAACTAACAGACAGTATTGTTAACGGAGAGGTCCACATCAGCAGTACATTTTACTAGAAATTGATATTTTGCATAGGAAATGGGATATATGTCTGAGTTTCTTATTATGTTGATAATTATATTTGGAAGAATGAATATTCAGTATTATTATGGCACTTTTACAAATAAAAATGTATCTGAATCTGCAAAAAAACCAGCTCATAACAATCTGGGCACACACTCAAAAAGTAAATGGGATAGAAAGTATGTTTTACATCTTCAAAAAGAGGGATTTTTTTTCCTTATTTTGGGTTGTATGTTTCTTCATAATCATCATTTTGCAACATAATATCAGAATGAAGCACAAAAGGGAATTTTTCTCCAACAATTGGAATTGCCATGGCAACACCCCAGATCTCAGATAAAGTTTGGTCCTGTACCGATACTCACATTAGCATTTGTTTTTGTGCTGAGCGCAACGCTGCCTGTGAAAAGCACTTCGGTCTCTCTAGTTAAGTAGAAGAAGGTGTAATTTGATTATTTCAGAAATGTGAACTGTAAGATTTCAACAACTCCACAGAAAGCTTCATCCTTAAAATCACATATTTTTGAAATGACACAACTCATCGAAAGAAAATTAGGTATGGCTATCAATATCCTGAGCAGTTGTTTGCATATCTAGTCTGAATAATGCTGATTTTTAGTAACTGTTCACTGTCCCCTTCCAGCAGAATTTAACTATCTCAAACACATTAGTCTTTAGTCTCTGTATTCACACATACACATAAATGTATAAAGAAACCAATGAAATTAAGTGATGGCTTTAAGCTACTAAAGAATCAAAAGAGACTATTTTTCCCAGACATCTTTATGAGGATAATTTCCTTACACTAACGCAAAGAATCAGTTGAAGGTAAACACAGACATTTCCTCTTTAGCATTTCAAAATCCTTTCCAAGCTATAAGGAAATCACAACACTTTAAATTACAAATATCCTAGCCTGGCAAATCTACATATTTACAGAGCATACACATGCAAACATATTTAGGATGCGTTAAAATTCAGGAGATTTTTATCCTGCAACACTACTTTGTAGGCTTGCAGAACAACCTACCAGAAACAAAATACAGAGGGAGAATACATGACCATTTGAGCTGAAACCCAATTCCTCCCCAAGCAGAAAACAAAACCAGAATATACTTTCTATCAAAGCAACAAAAACTTCAGATTTCAATTACTGATTTTTTCACATAGTGTAGAGACAAAGGCTTTGTTAAAGAAAAAAAAACAAAACATGCTGGAAATATCTACAAGAACCATGATTGTTCCCAAATAAATTGGCTCACAAATAGACAGAGTGCCAAAGTACTTACTATGAATTTCAACAGTTCTGATGACAAAATAAATAACAATGCAAGATGAGGCTGAAATTCCGTTGCAAAATTAAGAGATTTCAGAAAGATTGGGCAAATGTCAAGAACCATACAAACAAAGCAATACAAATATCTGGTCTTGGTATACTCAAGTAGGCACCAAATGCTCTGTAATAAATACAATTAAGAATATAATAGGCAAAATTTCTGCTGGAAGAAAATAACTCAAACACAAGACCTGTGTCTCATTTCTCTTTAAAGAACAGTTGGATAAAAAGTATCGGCTGGGAAACGTTCTTCCAGAAGCATGACATTAAACAAGGCAATCATGGCTGTCACTGGAAAGATCCTAAATTATAACATTTTATGAGTGTACAGGGTCTGCTTGAAATATATGCTAGTGTTTGAAGTGCTTCTGTTTTCCTGTTCATATTATAGATACATACTTCATGGGTCCAGGATGACAAGCTTAGCACCTCAAATAAAAAAAAAAAAAAGTGGCTAGCTGCAAACTGTAAGGGCAGAACAAGCTAATGACCAAAAGTATATAAAAAAAATTAAAATAAAAAAGCCCATGGCCAGATGCTGTTAGCAGTTGTGATGCTCAGTTTCCAAGCACCCAGCAGAAAGCCCCTATTTACTTGTCCCAAGAGATGTACAACTGGTCTTCACTGAGGATCTCAATGCCTTGAGACACTGGTGTCCTACCTGAGACACACAAGTATATAGAGTTAGGTAAGGAGTGCTTAACCACTTTTGAGGTCAACAGCCTTGACAGTTACAAAGCTCTTGGCAGATAAACCCTGCCTGTCCCACGTGAGGTCCTGAGAAGTCAGCAATGTGCTGCATTAGAAAAAACTCAAATGTGATAAATTTTTAGTATTTACTGGTGAGTACAAGGAGAGAGAAGGGAACTTCTTGCTGTAACTCTTAAATGTTGTTTAACTTTTTTCTTTAGGATATTGATTTCTATTCTGCAGAACAGGCTGCTAGCTTGACAAGGCAGCAAACATCAGTTGGATTAACCTCTGTTTTATGCTCACGTTCTTAACTAAGGAGGCCTTACTTAAGAAAAGGCAAAGCACTTCTGATAAAGCACATCATCTTCCACTTACCCAAGCAAGATGCTTACTTTGTGTGGGAAATAACTGGGATCTCCTTGAAGACATAGCCATATTTTGAATCTGCTTTTCCAGATTTCACACTGTTAGGCATGAATTATTATTCGCTGTGATGAGAGGCAGTAAATGAGTTGAGCTATGAAAACTCAGTTCTGTGGGGACTGTAAACCAAAACAGAAAATTGGGAGGAAGCTGGGAAGACAGACAGCAGCAAGATTACACCACTGAGTGTCTGGGGCTTTTTACACCTCTCCTTGCTGCCCCACAATTCTTCTAAGAGCTCCTCTTTGAGGGGAATAATATGAAGGTAGCTGTGTCACTGGTAGTCATTCTGCAACCACACAGTTGTGATTTTGTTATGCGGAGTTGCATTTTAACAGCCATTTGAAAGCATTATTGAAATATCTTGCTGCTCATTACAACAACTCTTGTACCAGTATTTAAAGATGTAGTCCCCAGGAAGTGCCATTTATTTCAGTGGAGCACAGCTGCACTAGAGGAAAAAGCCTGGGGCATCCACAGCAGCAATAGGGAAGCAGAGGGAATCAGCAGCTTCTGTCTGATTTGAAAGAGGAAACATCTCTTTTAAAGTATTTATTTGCAAACACCTTGCACAGTTACAGACATTTCTAGAGGACTCTCCCATTTGGTTTATTTCTGAAGTCATTTTTCTCCAGGTGTTTTGATTATTATTCTAATCTTTTCCTTTGCAAATAAATCTATTCCTTGTAAAAAAGTCTAGCAGTTCTTTTTTTAGTATCCAACATGCCCACACATGGAGGTTACACACTGGAAAACATATGTCCCTTTTCAACTTGTGCTTGTGCTCTAATAGAGGAAAAGCAGAAAGTCTCTGAAATGTCTCTCTTCCTATGCAACATTGTTTGTTTCATTTTTTCCATTTTAGGAAAACATTACTGAAATGACAATTGGAAACAGCAGTTTCTTTAAACTATTTCAATGAGGTTTACAACAGCCACTGCGAATAGTTATAATTATTTCTGAAGCACAAAAAGGATAAAAATAAAATTCAAGCCAATTCCAAACCCCTCACCTTTGCCTAAAAAATCAGGATCACATTTCTGATGACTCTGAACTTAGTAGGTTGGGCTGGGAATGTGCTTCTCATGCTGTCAAAGTTGTGTGTTGTGATCTGAAACAGGTCACTTAATCTGTATCTGCTGTTTTTCTTCTTCCCTCCTTTCTTAGCTGTCTAATTTATACAGTGAAATACCAGGACAGACTATAACACTCTGCTGCTGATACAGCACATAGAAAAATAAGGCATGATCTTTTAAATACAGTATTCATTATAATACTGGCATTGGAAATGCTTTACTTTTTTACAATTCAAATAAGAACATCTTAGTTATGGAAGTTGCATATACACATGTCACAGAAGCACATCTAAGGACAAGCAAATGTATGAAAATAACAGAAGAATCTGAATTATTATTAAATTTCATGGAGTAAAAATCTGATCATGAAGGACACTTTCTGTATAGTGCATAATGGAGGGTATGGTGTATTCATTGACATTCCTCAAATGTGTACATTTTCAGTGTGTAAAGTTTAATTAATTAAAAAGAAACGGTTGCTAGAGCTCCCATAAATAAAAATCATCAAGATGCCTTTTCCTCTTTTCATCTGACTTATAATTTTTTAATTTCCTTTATGAGATCTCAAGAGAGTAAAGTCCAAACCACCTAGCTGTATCTCTGGCAAAATAACTCACAAGACATGCTCAATTTTTAGAGTCATTAGCTATCTGAAGACATTGTCTTAAGCAGTGGAGTTAAAAAACCTAAAGAGAAAAATAATATATCTGAGGGTAAAAAGCCTTTGTGGGTGTTGATGGAAGTATATGGAGGAAACCAGCAAGTACAGTGGATAATGGAAGATTGCTAGTGCAGGTAGTAGGCTTATCTATATGACAAATTGACAAAGAATGAGGAGGAAAACTATGTTGATTTAATGCTGGCAATTTGAAGCATAGGCTGCACAGCTGTTTCAGACAGAAATACCAAGATAAATTCAGAAGCAACCCCTGCTCTGACAGATTAATAAAATACCAGGAATTATTTGAGCTTCTTAGAGGAAGGGATCACTAAAGAGCCCTTCGAAGACCTAAGGTATTTCACATAAGAATAAAAGAACTGCTCATCCAGCCCTTGCCTCCCTGTTATCTAGAACATGCTTTAAACTGATAGCCAAGCCTTTCTAGCAGACATGAAAAAAATACATGTTAGAAGTGAAGAAGTGGAGAATAAAGTGAATATCTGCTATTGATACTATTTTAGAAGAAAAAAAAAAAGTCAGTGGTAGAGCCTTCAACCAGGACACCTAAGAAAGACTTGCCTAAAATAAGAAAAGTGTGCCATACGGGGTTTTCTGTTTCAACTTAAGTTCCTTAAACTCATTCCTAGCAATAAGAATGTTTATCCAGGTAAATGGAAAATCCAGGCTTTTTTACACTTCAAAAATAAGACTCAGTGTAACCATTTTCACCACTGCTTTAAACATGCCTGTGAATGCTGAGCCCTTCATTCTCTAATCAAATATGAAAGACATTTTCCCAGAAAGAGGAGCTTGGAGAAGCCTAGATCTGCCACATGTTTAGTATGTGGTCTGCATGTTCACTGCTAACAATGTCAGCCTACCCAGCCATTAGAAAAATTATTTTAGCACATTTTACTAATCAGCCAGTCATGCTTCTTGGCTAATTTCTGAGAGAGAACTTGATTTACCAGATTTTTTTGTCCAGTTCCACACAATCCAGCACTCTCAGAAAGGCCCCACTGTGTCAGCAGCTTTCCACTGCCCTGTGCCAGAACGCTTTTGAAAAACAACATGGGTTAATTTATAGACCAAGAAATCACAGCTCAGAGTTAGTTCTTTGCTGGGAGAGAAGCTTGCTATGGAAGAATGCTTAGGAAATGGTAAGACTGTGGGGTACCATTAAAAAAAGTAAAAGTAAAAAAAATACGTAGCTTTGGTAACCCTTCCCTCATCCCCCAAAAGAAGGGAATACTTCTTTGGAATACTTCAGTGTGATGACTCACTAATGAATTATTCACAGAAAGGTAGGACTTGCTTTCTTTCCCAGGGGTTACAGCAATGTCAAGTGAAAACATGTCAGTCTGCCAAGAAACACCAATGGTGTGAAATAATACTACTGGAGATGACACAATCACCCCTCTAATGATATGGGCTCTTTTGATGAGTGTCTCTGAACTACATTCCTACAACGATGCCAGGCATTACCAGTAATTTGATATTTTCCAGCACTATTTTTAACAGTATAAGCACTCTAAGCACTAATTTTAATACTAAAATGGCCTGTGTTGTAAAAATGCCTGTCACCTTTTCATCTCAATTTGGGCAAGAACTGCTCAAACCCCTGTACAATAGACAGTCCCAAAGGGTGGGGAAGGACATAGATTACCAAATGTGACTTGCCTTCTGATATTTGGGTTGAGCCTATTTTTCTTGCAGTCCCTAGATAAGTAGTACAGAAAATGTGGTATTTAGGATGCTTCTTGACAAGCTGTTGGTTCTGGTGGTCAAGAAGGAAATTCCTTTGTTAGGGAACCTATTGGTAAACCTGTTGTGGTTTTTCACCTCATTCACAACATCATTGCTTAAATACAATTTATTTTTTCTAAATGGTTTGAAATTTAAACTTAATTTTATGCATAGTGCTAGTAAGAGGTCTAAAGCATTCACTTTCCAGAACAAAACTTGAAATTCATCTAGTGGACTTAATTCTTATGGGAAAAATCTCTGCAGACTCAAGTGTGTTCTTGACAATCCCTCTCATCCTCAAGAATAAAGTTAAGATCATTTCACAGAGTTAGCTGCATTTGTAAGTCGGTTGAAGGAGAGTCTTACAGAAACTCCACAATCTGTGTTCTGCACCTATATTAAGTTTTGGTACTTTCTAATACAAAGTTGCAGCCTACAACTGAAATCCATGTTTGTGCAAATCTTGATCTGCACATTATGTATCCAAATTAAGTTAGAGGTATGGAATTATGAATGCTAGACTGACCCATGCTCAGACACACATGTCAGACATTACCTAAAGGTACAATTTGTTCAGAAGTTGTGTTCAGCCTGCAGGTGGGGTAAACTGGTCCCTAATAACCCGTGGCCATTGACGAGGATAAGTGTGTGGGCACTGCTCACAGCATGCTGCTGACTGCAGTGATCCTGCCATGGTCCAGTGCTTAGAACCAAAGGTGGTATCAGTCAGGCATTGGCAGGTACAGGAAGGATTCCCTTCAAAACTTCTTCTAAAGCCTCAAGGTTGGACTAATGCACCTATAACCATCTGTATCATTTTTACTTCTCCCTAATCACGACATATTTGCTATCATATGGTGACAGGTATGAGAGTTCATAAGCTGGTCTCGTTGTGGTCAGGAAACTGTTGATCAGCATCCTTCACTAAGTCAGCTGTTCTGCTTGTGTCTCAGTTGCAATGATTCTTATTTTAAAGTCTGTGGACTCATTCCTACTAGACAACCTCAATTTCCCACCACCATCAGCAGCACCACAGAGAGAATAAGACATTTTCTTATTTTTAGGGTCATAAATTTAACCTCTTAACAGTGACCCCATGTTTTTCTTAGTGGTTTGTTTCTGAAACTGCTAAAGGCTGGGTAATTTTATAATGTTTAATATCCACTGCAAGGTCTAGCTCTGCTTGACTTTTGTTCAATTCACCTTATTCTTATGCTTCTTTACCTCTTTTGCATAGATTTATTTGCCTGTCAGTCCTTTCTGCAATATTTTTTCATTTTTGTAAGTTATTTTTAATTATATGGCTATTGACCAGTTAGACTCTTTCTACAGTGTTTCCTTTGTTCTGGATATTAATTCCAGATAGTTTTCAAACTTTTGAGTAAGAAAGTTCCAGACCTCCTCCACATTTCAGTTCCTGAGCTTCTTTGGTAGATTGATTTAATTACTCATATCCATAGAGTATCAAGCTTTGAAATCCTCAGTTACATACCTATTTGTTCTACTCTTGTCATTTAGTTTTATCTCAATCACACACCATACACTCTCCTGTCAGCTCATCTATAATATCTTCATTACTTAAATGAAACCTTAAAGTTGGCCTCTCACCAATGAAGTGAAAAAACTGCCAGCTATTACCAGCAGGAATAAACAGTATTATTAGCATTTTTTCTCCAAGCTATACTGAAAAAGTTAAGTACTTCCATATGCAGGGCTACCCACCCATATGGTCACAACTCCTGGTAGTACTTACAGCTTTAACCATGCACAAAATGTTAAAACATAAAATGCTTTACACAAGATCCCATTTAGTAACCAAATCCAATCCTACAGTCTCACAAAATTAAAATAATTTTTCTATCATACCCTGATTTTTAAGTGCTTTTCATTCAAATTATAAAGCTATATTATTGCTACTTCTTCCTTTAATCTACGTTATAAACTAATGTGCTATTCTATTGCTTTTGATTACCACATCCCATTCTACACCCATTTATCCACTACATTCTTGCAATCCTTCCAACCTCCTTAATTGTATGTATGTATATGTATTTGCATACAAACACTTAAATTACTCTGACCATTAATTTTCATCCAGATTAATCAAAATCCTTTTGCTGATTATAGCATCTAATTGAAGAACTGCTCTGGCCTATTGCTTTTCCCTCCAGCAGGGTCAGCTTCACTTTCCTTGCCAAATGTCCAACTGTTCCCCCCCCCAGCTGCACCAGTGGTCACCCCTACCCAGCTGCAGAGGAGAGGCAGGTGGTGGTGGCACCACGTGTCACCCTCAGGGGTGCACCCATTGGCACAGGGCTGACAGAACAAGGCCCAAGAAGGAATCCATCCCTCACACTGCAGAAGAAGCTGGACCAGACTGGCCTACCTGACTGTTCTTATGCAGATAGTTATTTTTCTCTTCTTGCTGCCCGTGTTTCTGCTTGCTGCTAACTTCATCATCATTGGAAGATACTTGAACTTGCTTTTTATGTTTACAGGAGATAGGCTGGACAATCAAAAAATCTCTCAGCCTTACCCCTCACTTCCTAGTTTCAGACTCATTTTACTAATTATGCCAATGTCAGTCCTCAGAGGCAGATTACCAATGCTCTTTCCTTATTTTCAGCTTCACTATGCAGGAGTACATGTCATTATTTACCTTTGATCATTTGTATCCATTCCACTCTTCATTTTGGTTACCTAAAAATTGACCGATTCATTTGTAAATAGGTATAATTTTGTTGTAAAGCCATTAGCATTCCAGGCCATACTCCATTTTGCTGGAGACTCAGTCCTTCAGCTTCTGTATAGATTTGTAGAATACTTGCTTTTTTGTACTATAAAAAAAATGATGAGAAAAAAATGCTTTATTAACTAGATCATACTTTTAAATAATCCTCTGGTTACACAACATATTTAGATCTTTTTCCTTCCAGGTTTAAGTCCATAGCTACCATGTCTGATGTCACTGTTTCCCTTAGCCTCCTTTCCTCACTCCCTATCAGGCATGTTATTTGCCTTTCGGTGTGCATGTAAAATTTAGGATAAAGTTAAAAGGCATCTGCAAACCAGAACATTTTCATGTGAACCTTAGGCAAATTTCTTTGTTGCCTTGTGAGTAACTTGTATCGGTTCTGCTAGAGCACAGGAATCTTCTTGGAGAATGCTCCTGAAACCCTAAAAAGGCACATAGATATCAAAGGAGATTTGCTCCAGTCTATCCAATAACTCTCATTGGGTAGATTGGACCAAACTCTAACCCATAATAAAGTAAAGAGGTTAGCTGAAGGCAAGAACAGCCTTCTTGTGCTCCAGCACTATATCCAAAATATCTGTGTTGCCTTATCAGGATGAGGCTTCAGACAGAAACTATACAGCTTATCGGGAATTACATCAGATATTTTTGGCAGACTGGGAACCAAATCAGTGTCTCCTATATCTTCTATCATTCCTCCTGGCAGCTTGAATGGCTTTCTGAAACAGAGATACAAATTTACATCAAGGCATTCCTAAGCTATTCCAGCCTGCTGAAGAGCTGAAATAATTCCCAGCTGATTCAAAACCAGATGAGTTTACTACTGAGACCCTTTCCCTACACTCAGCTATTGAGTCAGGCATCAGAGACTGCCTCTTGAATGGGCAAGCTAAGAGATGTTGGACTGGTTGAACGAGTTTCCTTTTGAGCAAACCCCAAGGTGCTCTCAGAGATGTTGTATATGGAAAATGAACCCTTTCCACCAGTCGTTCTCCATTCACTGCTGTTTTCCTTATGTATATCACATGTAAACAAGAAAGGTCCCCAGTCTAAAATGCTAAGCTGTTTCATTAGTTTCATACACAGTTTAGAAATTTGAACAATTTGGTAGAATAAATCATTAAGAAAATTTAAAGAGGAATTCTTACAGAACATCAAATCAACTACTGCAGCATACATGGCCACGGGTGTCAAAAAGGAATCTTGCATATAGTCACTTGCTGTCTTAAGTGATAACGCCATGGAAAAAAACGTATTGTCCTGTTAAGGCCTCAGAAGTTCAGTAAAGTAAAAAACAGCATGCAGCTTTGCTTTGCAGATAAGAAAAATATAGTTATACACCTAAAGTAGACGGAACTGACCTCTCCAATTTCCAAACTTTTCCACACTATGGAGTAGGTTAAGTGTAAATATTGTACTACACACATCTCAAGTTCTCCTAAATTCATTTCTGTTTTCTTAAGTCTATAGCATGCTTCCAGAAATCGTTTATCAGAAAGATGAATAAAGAAGAGAAGTTTCATGTATTTAAGCTTCCATCTCATGTGACAGGGATTTAATTCCTGGGAGCTGGGGAGGTAAACTTACTTTTCCCTGCAATTTCATCTTGCCTAACAACTTTTCTCTTTCTCTTAGTGGAAAAGAAGTGCCAGTGCTGTCTATCTACAGAGTTCACTGTAAGTCACCAGAATACAGTATTTCAATGTCACTGTCCATCCACAAACCTAATTTCAAACACAATTTCTTTTGTCTTAAGACATTGGGTCAATGTCTCATGTGTTCTGCTACCACACCATCCCCAAGTGCAAAATCAGTTGAATAAAATAGGGACACAATTTATCCCATTGTTTCCCCTCTAAGATACAGACCAATCTGGTCTTTCACACAAAAGCAAAAAACCCCTAACAATAGTAATTAAGTAAGATAAAAGTCCAGGAAGCATAGGACTGCTTGTGCAGCTACTGTAAATCACATCTGTTGGAATACTTTCTTTACAGTCTGATCCAGAGCTCTTGCAGATGCAGTCTGACCACACTGTCCAAAGTCACTCTGTGTCTTGGACTAGGTCTTGGCATAAAGTATTGAAATTTCAATTGTTTCCTCTGCTATTGTTTTCTAGAATTTGGCAATGGTTCTTCTCAGTATTTGGAGACAAATACCAATTTTGAAGACAGCCTCTAAAATTGTACACAGTGCAAACACACCCGGACATGCCAAGAGTAAATAAAATGGAAAAAAATTGCTTATTTGGGCTACAGAATAAATAAAGTCTAATCTCCTGTGTACTTGTGCCATACCCCACTCACATGCTCACTGTGTAGCATTCTCACCAGATGTATCCTAAGCAAGGCACGTAGTGGTGACAGAACAGGCAGTAGGTGGTTCATTGTATTTCATCTGCCCTGAGCACAGGGCAACGAATATCCTCCAGCACTCTACTGTCCACTTGGAGCAACTGCTATTTTTAATGTATAAAGATATTATTTGGGGTTAAATATAAAGTAATGGAATAATAGTAAATCAGCTGTCTAGTATACTAATAGTTTCATATGTATGTATGTTGTTAGGAAAACTCTGAGGCTTCCCAAGAAGTTTTGCCCAAGTAGGGAGTACAAGATCAAGCCAAAATGTAAAAAATATTTCATCTACAGATCTATTGCAGCTCTTTTTTTGGACTTAGGCATCTTTTTTTTTTAATGGTGTTGAAACTATTCTGAGCTATTAGCAACTTTATAGCAAATATTGCAAGGAAAAGAAGGATATTCTGTTGGACCAATTGCCATGTTTTCACACAGAAGCTTTTCCACATATTAATATTTTATAAGGAAAATATCCTAAAATGTTGTAAACACAGCTGTTTCCATTCTACGGTTGATGTCTTCTATGTTGGGCAAGCTCAGTACTGACAAAGTACCCTAATATTACTCCTTTGTATTTTTTACTTTTTCATATGCCTGCTTTCCCGTGTAATAATTTTGTCTGATCACATACATTGCTCTTTTGGCAACTTCCAAACCTCACTGGTTTCCAGATTTTTTAAACAACCTCCACTGTTAATTGACATGCGTAAGTTGTTTGCAAGGGCTTAACAACAGCTCCACACAAACTGTGAGCAGCCTTTGCCTGATAGGTTGCAAAAAAAAATAAATCAGTTACACTCTGTGTAAATATCAATAAAGGTATCTATGAAGTAAATTCAGAATTGAAACCTGAAGATGCTGTAGTTACTCTGTCAGGCTGTGTGGATTTCCTTCCAACTCCAGCAGACTATAATTGTTTGCTTAACCTGGATATTGATCGTAGTTAGACTGCTGGCTGACTTCCTTCAGCTGCAATTCTCATTTTGGCAGTTTCACATACATCACTTGTTATTCCCCTCTGCAGCCGCGTTGTTCACATTCTTTCCTCTGGGTCATGATCTACTATCCATGACCATACTTTCATTTCTGCATTATCATGATGCATTGGTTTGTTTTGGTTTTTTACATTTTCTGGTCTCTGTAGAACAAAAGGGGTAGTTTTTAGCAAGAATGACCTTGAACCACTATCCTCTACAATTAATACTGTACGGAGTTTCATGGACGAGGAGAGGTCAGTGACACAAGATAAAAGTGAGAGATTCTGGGGCAGTGTAGCTATAGAATGAATTTTCCACGTTTTATGAATTACTATGTACGTATCATTTTATATCAGTAAGTATTAAAGTGTTAATTAGGTTGCATGTAGATCCCAGTTTTATGTCAACAGCTCAGATGTGAATTTGATGACCAAAAAAAACCTTTCATGTAAAAAATTTCTTAATAGTTATCCCAGTAGATACTAAGAGGTGCATAAAGTTTTTGTCTAAAAAAAGATAAATCTATGAAAACATCGTGAATATGGAGGGTTAATTCCATGACACCGTGCCTCCTGGATTGATTTGAGTAGGCTCACCTACCAGCCAGCTGTCTTTGGTAAAGTTTTTTTAGAGTCATTGAAAACGCCTATGAAGAATAAAATATTACTAAATCCTTATAAAGCAATTCTGAAAAGGCTAATAATCCTCAAAACAATGGCAA
Organism: Hemiprocne comata; assembly: GCA_020745705.1. NCBI lineage: Eukaryota > Metazoa > Chordata > Aves > Apodiformes > Apodidae > Hemiprocne > Hemiprocne comata. Next base: position 13,648,506 of record CM036593.1, on the reverse strand, counting down.
GCCCTGTGCCTACGAGGTCAATGACCACAGGTGTGCACAGTACTTTCAGAGCCTGTGCATTACACTGCAACAGCTGAAATAAAGAATTCTTCAACTTAAATAGGTTATAAACAGAGACCTGTAAATTAGTAACATTGATATCAGTCACTGAAATTTCTTTTCAGTTATTTAACAAACACGACTACACATGGTCACCGATAACAGGTTAACTGAGTATCAATCTATTCCCTTTTACCTGAAGTTTGAAGTTCCCAAACTTAGACATCAAGAAAATAAAAATAACTCAGATTCATCTATCAAATTAATTCACTAAACCTTTAAAGGTATGTTAAATATTAATGTATTAATTGCATAACTTTGGACCAGGAGATACTCTAATATTTCATGCCATGAAGTACAGATTGCTAAATATACTATTCATTAAAACACAAGAACAGCAGCTATTATTTGGAAACATGAAAACATTCCTTCAGCAGAAGAGACAATACTAGATGAGAACAGATGGAGTCTATCTGACAACAGCGCAAAGTATTAAAAAAATATCAATGCTTTCATATCCAATGAAGCTTGGCAACTATTTTTAGATATTATGAAAATTATGAAACCCAATAATGCTTCACCTGGAATATTTTCACATCTAAAACTTGGCAGAGTCACATAACTTAAAAGGATAGCAAGTCTCCAGATATAGATCAGGGCTTTGTACATCTACAATGTCATAAAAATGATCTGCAGCTATGAAAGAGATAACATGATTATGAGTACACTACATTGTAATTTCCTTTGGCCAGTCAGAAAGCAAAGACAGTCTGATAGTCTCTGAAGAAAAATAAGCTTGGAGGATATCCACTGTCTGAGAGATAAATTTTTCAATATTCCAATTAAAGCACCTTCCAAACTTAAACTAATAATAACAACAAAAATAACAGAAGAGCTTAACAGTTACCTTTCAATGAAAACACGACAGGCAGCTGAAAAGCTAAGCAGCTCACAATTTACCTGAGAGTTTTAATGCTCAGACTCCTTTGCCAGTTCAGGCATGGAACACAAATAGTTAACCTTATTTTGTGCCATTATACGGAGCTTACTAAAAAGCTTGCTCTAACAAATGGTATGATATGAAGGCCAGTCCTTAATTCACCATCAAAATATCTTCTGGGTGTAAACATCACGACTTCTGCTCATACACCAGACAACCCTGACAAGAATGCTACTTGACAATGCATTTCAGACCTAGAAAAATGTTCTCATTTGTGTCAAGGTGCTGAATGTCAGCAGATTCACTAATATGCTTATTATTTGCACTGCAGTGGTGGAACAGAGTAAAACACCATGAGCCTTTCATACCACACCACTGCCTGACTAGAGAGCTGATCAAATAAAACAAGATTTAATCCTGTCCATATCACTGTGCAGTTGGTGAAACTGAACAAGTCAACATTAAGTATTCAAGGTGGCATCGTGGCATAAAGGGATCACATGCAGTCTGCACATGAGAGCGAAGGAATTGCTTGGTTCTGCTTCAGTGTTTGTAAATTTAATTTGTTCAAGAAAAAGCAGCTCTGGAAGGGATTACTAGCTAGGATCAACACTTTTACCAAAGAAAAAGTGAAAATGCAAGTAGGAATAATATTGACTTTTTTTGTAACACAAAATAGCTTTTTGGGCTTAAGTGAATAAATAAAAATTGGAGGCAACTGCAGCTCAGTCCTGGCATATGTGAATACTCCACTCAGTGTTCCTGAGTAGGAGAGGATGGAAAGGCTGAATATCTTATGAAAATTGCATAGGTATTTTAAAAACACCCTATTTTACAAAATGTCAAAATGTATTTAGCAAAGTATCGTCCAGTATCGTCTCAGTGATAGCTGTTTTTTTTAAATAAGTGGGGCAATAATATTTGTAGCATAACAACATCCAATATATTGACCCTTAATTCTTGCCAAGAGCTAATTCCACAGGTTCAGGGAAGGGTATCAGTAGTTAAATGCATAAGTCCCAGGAACTCAGAGAACATGGGGCCCGTTGACATAGGTGTGCACACACGCACTTTGGGATGAAGAATAACCAAGATCAACAGTTATTCACTTTTGAAATAACAGTACAAAAGAAAGCTGAAAATTATACCACCAGTACGCATAGCTCTGTACTTACGTTACTTGCAATATCTCGGAATAGCACAATTATGCAACCATTATAAATTGTCTCTGGTCCTCCAGCAAAAAATGAGCAACAAATTCTTGAGTTGGTAAAAAACCTTTTTTTGCTAGATACTACAGGGGGAGACGTGCTGGCAATCCCACCGGGATTCTGTGGGGGAGGGAAGGTGCCCCGAAGTCACACTTACTTCCTGGGCCCTTTCAATAGAGAGTAGGGACAACTGGCGTAGAGGGTGGTAAGGGCAGGTGTAAGTGATAACAGAATGATCTCCTGTTTTGTTTTAGCATGGGTCCATGCAATGATTAAAAATTCAAATAAATCATTAAATGTAAAGCATATTTTCCTAGTGCAAAGGACAATGAATACCTTTTCATCACATATTGGTACTTCAAACATAAAGAACAAAAAGATAAGCACTGCCACTGAGGAATCTAAAAATATGTCTTGTTAAGCTTGATTAATGAGCTAATAAAAAGCTTAAGAAAAAATCTAATTAAAACATGTTGATATTTCTCTCAAACAGAAATAAAGAACCCAAGAGAATGGTAAACCTTCGAAAGATCAGCATGATCCAGATGCCAGTCTTAGTATTTAAGCCTACAGTACACTTTCTTTGACTCCTGGCCCTTATTTATCAACTCTGACGTGTGCTGTCTGGAATTCTGATCCTCAATGAGTTTTCTTTTATTTTGTTATTGCCTCACAAGCATACCATCTGAATTTAAATACAGATGCATTATCAACTCAGGCAGGTTGTAGGTGCTTACTCTGAACAGAAAACCTGTAGGCCTCTGGCACAATGTGTAGAACTTAGGAACAAATAAAGGCAAAAATCAAAGGAAAAAAGTCATCCATCACCTATATGAAGTCAGAAAACAAACTAATTACACTTGTATTATCATTGATGTAAAAAGAACAGAGTAGAAACAGTAGAAAATTTATATTCAGATATTCACTTTTCATCAGTAGCTGGTACCCAAAGGTAAACAGAGGATACAGAAGCAGCAAGAACACTGGAAAGGAACTGTAAAAGATCAGAGATGGGAAGAGCTGTAGATTTGACACTGGATGAGAAGCACCTGCACCACATGGAACTCCAGCCTGCACATTGCAGAGCCTGGAGGTGAGCAGACCCAGATGAGAGCCTGAGGCAGCCTGCAAGGAAGGCAGAGCACCAGAGAAACCCAAGGCTCCTCAGAGGAACAGAGCTGGGCCACAGCAAACAATAGGAGGGCACAGACAGACTGCACAGAGTGGGAAGGAAAAGAAGCCTGAGGATCTCTTACTGGGGCCAGTCGTTATTTCAATAATACAGAGAGTGCCTGTTTTAACTTAGTGAAACACACTCCTCCATCAGCCAGCAACCGAGCACCCAGAAAGGCGAATCCCATCTCCCTCTGGTGGCTGGTCCCTGGAAGAGACCGACCTACTACAGCAATCCTTGTCGGTTAGCCAAAATTTGTGCAATCGCTGCTCTGTAAAGGTCTGCTGTCCCCCAACCCACACAGTTCCCTCTGACCTTTACAGTATTTTGTTTTTAAAGTTTTTTTTCTGTCAAGCTGTGGCTCAAGATTCACTAAGAAGCATGAAATACCAAATTAATTTCCTCATCAACTGAAAGAAGTGCTTAAAGAATGAACACTTTTCAAAATACTTTCATTTGATTACAGGGTTTGCCTTTTCTAATTTGACAGAAAGGGAACCAAGGGTCATACAGATTATGTTGTATCTGCCTTTTTAAGTACCCACCCAGGACTCCTGAAGCCCACATTAACAACAAAGTTCCCATTGATTTCAGACATTTCAGATGCAGTCTGTAAAAACGAAGTGCCTTGGTCTGCACTGTGCAAACATGGCCTCCGGTGCCTTGCCCAGCACCACACAGGAGCTCCGGTGTTCAGCCCAGACGCTGTGTCGCTGAAGCCCACCACAGGTTAGACCAGCTTTCCTCCCCCTCGACCTGCCTGCTCACTTGCTACACAACCCCTGCAACTAGCAACACTGCTCATTGCTGCCTGTTCAACACTGGCAACTTCAAAATCCCCCAATTCTGACGTTTTTACTTCCTGCAGCTTTACTGTTTTTAAATGTTTGGCTCCCCAGTCCTTTTCAGATGTAATGTCTTGTAAGTTTGTCCTCACAAGCTACTGTGAGCCCAAAGTAATCCCTGGCCTCAGATCAGAATGCATACCAGACCCCACGATGAAGGAAGGGGTAAGCCTCCACTACCAAGGACAGAAGGGCTGCCCGAGGCGTACGAGCGGCCGCAGGCGAAGCACGCTTCCTGGCTGCTGCCCGCTTTGCCCAGGGAGAGAGAGACCAACCCAGAGACAGAAAAGTGTGGGTATGCCCGTCGCCGCCGGGCACTCCCGAGGACACAATATGACGGCTCTTAGGCTCCACCAAGCCCTCTGTCCCGAGGCACGGCACACACTTTTTCCAGCAGCAGCAACACTTCCCGAGCCAGCCCTGGCTAACCACAGGCGGCTAACCCCAGCCCGCCCGGCCCTGGACGGCACGCCCAGCCCTTCAGGAACTCCGGAGACTGCCAAAGCTGGAGCTGGTGACACACGAACGCACCCGACGCCCCCACAAAAACGTCCGTGGGCGTTGTGCGGAGGAGCTGCTGCTGCTGCTGCCGCTGCCGCCTCCTCCTCCTCCTCCTCCCCTGACGGCCAGCCTGCACAGAGAGGCTGCGGCCTCAGCTACAGCCCTGTCGCCCTCTGAGGGGCAGGCCCGCAGCTAGGGCCTGACGGGAGGCACAACCCGAGCCGTCGCGTCCCCGCTCTGCCTCCCATTTCCTCCCGGCCTGGCAGACCCACCCCCCGCCCCAGCCGCTTCTACTTTTGCGCACTGGGCGCGCCCTCAGGGCGGGCCAGGGCGGGCCGGGGGGCGGGGGAGCGGCGGGCGGCCAATTGCAGCCCCCCGAGGAGCGGCTCTGGCGGGGCTGCCGCCCGCGCTCGCAGGAAGGATGGAGGCAGAGGGCCGGGTACCGGGGCCGCCGCTCTCCCCACCTTCCCCCGGCGGCGGGGGAGGGGCCAGTTCCGTGGCCAAGGCCGACTGCCCCGCGGATGCCCCCGGCGCGGCCCGGGGGCCGCTGCTTGCCGCCGCCACCGCCGAGGTGCTGGCGTTGGACGATGAAGAGGACGACCTGGAGGTGTTCAGCAAGGTACGACAGCGCCCTCCCCACGTCGGGTCGGGCTGGGCCGGGCCGGGCCGGGCCGGGCCGCGGGTGGGCGGGCTGCTGACCGGTCTCTCGCTCGCCGGCACTTTGCCCCACTGTGCGCCCGTGGGGACGGGACGGCCCCGCCCCGGGTGGTGATCGCGGCCTCTGCCCTTCTGCCCTGCGCTCGGGCGGGCAGGGCAGCTCCGTGGGTCGGCCGCTGCCCGAGGCAGAAGTCGCCCGGGGCTGGGGGCCCCAGGCAGCCCCGCGGCCCCAGGCAGCTGCAGAGCAGGAAAAGGGGGGGGGTTGCTACTTCAGACGAGCTGTGCAAATCGTAACTGCTCTTACCTTAAATCTGCAAAGTAATCTGGACTCGCTGTAACCTTATCACATTTGTCATGTACCATATACGTATCTGTCAACTAAATAAACAGTTGTATTTAGTAATTGCAGTTGTACTTAAATATAAATAAATATTTTCAAGTTTGAGTTTTCTTTTAAAAGATGAAGTCTAGCAGCTTCACATAGGAGGTTAAGGAAGGTAACTTCTGTCATTTGATAAAGGGAAGAAACTGAATGTAACTGGCGATATCGTAGGGTCCACGTTCTCAAAGCACATACTTAGCTAGCTACATGGGCACTAGTCTTTATAATATTGCAGATTTTAATTAAAGCAATGAAGTGCAGTATGGCTACCACATATATTGTTTCTCATTTTTTATCGATTTGGTTAAGACAAGACTTACCTCTTGCCTTCTCAGCCATTAAAGAAGAGAGCATCTCATGGATCTATTGACATTACCAAGGTAGCATCTAAAATATAAAACAAGGACATACAGATTGCTACAGTGGAGAAAAAATGTATATGGGGGCTAAGGCCATGCTCACCTTCTGAGACTTCTAAACTGCTGTATGATAGCATGTGTGACACAGGAGAGAAAAAGCAGATGTTTCCTTTTTGAAAATGTGAGACTGAATGTCTTGAGTAGGACTGATTGTCATATAAATTAACATTGATATTTTTAAAATTTCTGTAAACGGTATGTTTTTTGGTATGCATGAATAAAAGCATTTGAATAAGAGCTTCATTCTTAGCACCTATGTATTTAAACTTTGACTGTAGTAAAATTGTTGCAATTCATGGATTTTAAGGCCAGAAGGGACTATTAAGTGATTTAATGGTCTGTAACATGCAAAAGGTCAGGCTAAATTTTACCAAGTTATGTGTGTTTGTCTGAATCATAACTAGGGTTGAGCAAAATGTTATTTTCTAGAAAAGTACAGTATGTCTTGGTTTGACATAGATGATTCACTGAACTTGCATGCAAAAGCAGTGCTAAAATAAAATTTTAGTTGTTTGTTTCTTATTATGAATCCTTTTGCTTTTACTAGGTAAGCTCAGGCAATTCTGCATGAGGTATCTGCCTATCAATACAGTTTATCAACAGTTATGCTGCTTGCTTGTTGAAAGCCATGCTCCTTGGGAATAAAAAAAACCCAAACAAAACAAGTGTAGTTGATAGGAGTTACTGCTGCTATATGGCTAATGTCTGTATCTTTAGATTCCTGCTACTTGGATTAATACCAAATATTTCTTACCTAAATCTTAACTACTATTAATGCATGCCACACGATAACTTATTCCTTCAAACAACAAAATTTGTCATACTATGTGAAAATACAGCATTGTTTCCAAAGCTTGGACATCTGCATTTAGTGTGTATACATAGACCAGAAATTCACAGTTTGCTTTCAGGTGCAATTTGAGGGCTGACCTTTTGAGCTGATGAAAATTTCTGAGGTTGCTGGGGGATTACAGCCCATTTTTTCATGTTCCATGTATTCAAGAGAAACTGACAGGCTAAATGTTGCTTCAGACTAAGTTTTGTAAAAACTATTATTTCCATAATGTACTGTTTCAGGACCACTTTGTTTTAAATTGTATCTCAATGGAGTTTCTGAGGCCAGTGTCTGTAGGGCAGTGGTGCAGCATTTGCAGGCCCAGCGGAACAGCAGCGACAGTGCAGTGTTCAGTGCCTGACACTGACATCCTCTTCATTTTTCTCAGTTTAGTCAATGAAATGTACCAGCTACCAAAACGGTGAAAAATGAGATTCTTAAAAATTGTCAACATCAATACCCTAAGTTATTACTCAAGATGTAAATACAGGACTTTTTTTTAATGAAAATTCATAGACATTTAAACTGATAGTGTCATAAACAATTGACCCAGTATCCTGTGACATATCTCAAATATTACAGACTAGCATCTTCTTTGGCAACTCTGATAAAGCATTTAATCATGTGACGTGCATTCCACTTTATCCTAGTTTCCATTACCATGGAAAAAGTTCTGGGGTCTTTTAGCAGAGAGAACCTCTGGGGGCTGATTGAAGAGTCACACAAATGCAATGTTTTCAACCTGCTTTCTTTCATTAGTTTCAAAGTAGGGAGAACCCCATGTATTGCAATACTCACCCAGTTAATCTTTGCCTTCCTTGTAAAATGCTGGGACATGACCTAGCATTGACAAAGCTGTCAGCACTTTAGTTAATACTTAAAATCTTTAACAGCTCTTTCAAACTCTTTTACAGTGTTTGTCACATTTCATAATAACAGAAAACTTAATTAGTGTTCTTTCTGGAAAAGATGTGCCACTTCAGACTTGCTAAGAGGCTAAATTTTCTATTATAACAGGTTGATCAAGATTTTGAGACTGATTTATAAGTGATTATTTTTTTGGCCAAGGAACTATTTGGTCTTCCTAAATCTCTCCTTCTTTGAAGAATGCTCCGCCAACTAAGCTATTCTCTTATAAGACAAACTTTGCCACCACATCCTTTATCTTCAAACCTACTTTGGATCCCTGGCCTCAAAAGATTGCAAGCTCTGGATTCTTGCTGGGAGGGAGGGATAGATGGATGAGGCATGGGGGCAATGCTGAGTCCAAGGATCTACGCTCTCGGGAGGAGTGGTGTTGAGGCAAACCCCAGGGTTTAATGCCTTCTACAGAGAGCTGCAGGCTCAGCTGTGTGCTCACCATTCTTAGAGCCACTCCTGCTGTATGAGCATTTTCCTTCCCTTACTTACTTTGGAGTCTTACTGACCCATTGTAGCCAAATATGAGAGTAAAATGGGGTGACTGCAAGTATTAGAGGAAGGAGACCCAGAACAAGGCCCTCATGCTGCCAGTTCCTTGTAGATTTTCTATCTATTCGGTCTCCTGGCCAGTAAATCAAAATGCATGAACCTGTTTGCTGATGGGTACACACAGCTCTGCTGACTGCTGTCAGTAGGGAAAGGACTTGGAAGGGAGAAGGGGTAATGCAGGTAGGTGGGGCTGGGGGAGGTGTGGGAAAGGACATGAGTACCTGGGACAGGACCTTCATTCTCTTTGCATGGATGAAGAGGAAAAAAGCTTTTTTTTTTTTTTCTTTTAAAAAGTTACACAACCCAAGAAACAGAATTGTTTTTCCTGTGCCACAAAACTCCTTCTGCCCTCATCTGTATGCACACAAAAGCAGAGTTCCAACCACAAAATTACAGCTGTATATAAAATAGAACATTATCATCTTTTTTTACCTTTTTTTTCTGGGATGACATCAGAGTTATGTCACACAGACTTCAAGAACTGCTGGAACTAAGCCTGAAGTATCATGAGGATTAAGAAAGAGAAACAGATGCTTGTTTAAAACTCATGGGCATTCATTCCTGTGCAGGTGAACACTAGAGCTGTATTACAACAGAACTGAAGACCTGCTTATTGTATTGATTTTTATTGCCTGTGTTGTGTTTCACTTATTCATAAGCCCTTCCATAAAAAATGCACTTTCAGAAGCCTGCCTGTATAGAGCAATTTTTAGTAGCAACCTAGAAGGAGGAACGAAACATGAAGGTATTAATGACCCATGGAAAATGAGAAAATATGAAACACATTTGCTTTGATCCAATTTAGGCCTTCTAGAGTCATTATTCCTCAAGTTGTATGGCCGTTTAAGTCCCTTACATGCTCACATGCATTTTTCTTTCCCTGGAAATTTCCCTTTGTCTCAGTGCTTTGAATTGCATGGGCTGCTGTGAACTAGCAGTCCTCATTCTTCATGTAGGGCATGGCCAGCTAGTGCTAGTGGGCAGTGAAAACAGCTTCTCTATTTATCCTCCAACATTCAGGACAGTGCTGGCTTGGATAGAAATTACGTGTAGGAACAGACTGAGTAAAAATAAAATTACTTACAGGTGTACAGGTGAGCAGTTATATAATCTTCAAAGCATTGCCATTAGTCCTCTTTTGTCTCCCTGTTCAAAGAACTGTACCTAAGTGATGGGAGGAGAACTGGTACATCAGTTCTTCCCATGCATAATTCTCAAAATAAATTTCTACTCCATATTTGTGGGTGTACGTTGATAAATCCAAAGGAGAGGGATGGCAGTAGGCAATGAAGTTTAAGGTAGGAGAAGAACAGGAGAGGAGAACGTGTTTCAGAGACAGTTTAGATCCAGTTGAATTCGAAGGAAAAAAAGCAACTCACACTGAGCTCAGCAGCACTGCCATGGTGTACTCCTCACCCCCACGAGATCAGCCTCAGGATGATGCTGTGTGTGTAGTTTCTGTGGACTCACTCCCACATCTCCACTCCTGCCACTTGAGCAGTTTTCTCTTCAGCAATATCCCTGTTCTCCTTGCTCCACAGTTAGTGAGGCACCAGAAAGGGCAATGGTTTGCCACTTGTTAGTGTAGCCTAACTACACTTTTAGAAAACAGATTAAAGTTTCTTATAGAAAGACTTCACTACATTGGATTCATTAGAAAAAGTGTATAAAATGTTTGATATTTAAAACATAGTGATTGTTTTCAATTGGCCCAATTTCTTATTTTTAGTGAGGATTCGTTTATTTTGCTCTTTTATGGTGTTAGTGAATTGACTTTTTTTTCCTAGTCATTATATCCTTCAAGACTTTAGATTAGTAGATCTCATCCAGACTTGCATCTAAGAAAGAAAATGAGATTTTTTTACCTGTTTCTAATTTCCACTTAGTTCCTGAGCATTCAAGTGATCACCATTGAACGTACTGAGCAGAAGCAGCTGCTGTTGTAGGAGCATATTCATAGAGAGCTGTGGTGGAAGTGGTTGATGCTATCAAAAAGTGGTTTTCCACTTCACCAAAACAGTGGTTTGACTTTTTTTTTTTTTTTAGAGATTAAGCAACAAATTTATACAGCATCCTTCCTTACTGGTTTTCTTTTTTTAAAAGTTTAAAGTTATGTCTCTGTAATTGTTTTCCATTTCAGTCTTTATTTTAAAATGTATGCGAACTGAAATATCCAATTAAGAAAAAAATTTCTCATTTGGATTTTTTCTTGTTTTCTTTAAAATTCGTTGTTTTTTATCCACCCTGTTCAGGTTATTAGAGATAATTCAAACTTCATAATTCTGGAGTAACTGGCTTCCAATAATTTTAATAAAGCTGGTAAATATCCTACACAATTAGTGGGTGCTTGCTTTCATACCTAACTTCAGCAGTCTTTGGCAAGTTCCCATTCTAGCTGATATTCTATGATTCTATGCATAGCATTCTTGTCAAACAGTAGCATTTTGCTCTTTCATCAGTTTTAGAACAAGTCCCATTCTTGTTTCTTACATCCTCACTGAAGCAAATACTGAAAAGGATAGCAGATTTGCCATGTACTGTATAATTCTTTCATCTGCTCTACGTTTTACCTCTTTTACCAGAGTATTTAAAAGATTGCCATTTTAGTATCTGAGACTTACATGTTTGCATGAGTGTGTTTGTATCTAAAGATATATTCTCATGTCTTATCCATAGGATACATCACTGGTTGAGGTAAACTCATTCAGTCCTTCAATGCCAATATCCCCCTCATCAATGATAAACCAGTATAAATTTGAAGATGAACCAGAATTAAGAGATCTGTTCATTACAGTTGATGATCCTGAAAGCCACATTACAGCCATTGAAACATTTATTACCTACAGAGTAGTAACAAAGGTAAGCCTCATGCCTATAATGCCTCATGCCTATAATGTTACATGTTCTGTATTACTGTTACATTGGTAACAGTAGTAGTATTTTCACTCTTCTTGCTTACCATTCTCTGGGATATTACTAAACTTTCAGATTTTGCCATGAGTTTTAGACCAGTAAAAGTGTACGAAACTGTGCAGTACATTCTGAAAAAAAATGTAATGTAGGTCTACACACATAGGTACTTCATTTTTTTCTGCTGAGAAAGTAGCTTATGCTTCTTCAGCAGCCAAATGAGTTCTCTTTGAGAATAACATTTCCTGCTGTGAACTTCAGCAGGAATACAAAACAGCAGAACGGCTGATTTGGTTCTAAGACACTTTATTAGCCCAAGTATTGATGACTTCTGGATCACTTGCAGGCTAGCAGTCTTCTGCCTTGCATAAGTGTTCCCTGCTACAAAGTCTTTCAATTCCATTCTTTTGTAATTAGTGTCCCCTATCACGTGGACATTTGTTCCCCATTAACAGTTGCCTATGATTTCCGGGGAAACTGCCACAATTCTCCCATGAAAAAGTAATATTAGGAAACAACTAAGTGTGTTTTTAGCTGTCCTGAATACAAAGTATTTACTGGAAATAACAAAGTCAGCCTTGTGAGACTAGCCAGCTCTTCTGGGATTACCAGCAAATATTCTGCAGGCTGTATTTTGAGAATTGCACTGTTAATTTATTTTACTTTGAGCTTTTTTTTAAAGATTAATTTAAAACCAAATTTTCAAATGGGAATTATTCATCCTTAAATAAAAGGAGATATCAATTCTTCATAAAATATTTAAGGAGTAGGAAGAGAGCTATCTTTGTTAGGCTGCAAGCAATAATTTTCACTTTATGCATGTTTTTGTAGACAAAATAACCTTTTTTCTTCAGGCAAGTATAGAAGGGCTGTAAGGTGGATTGGTTTTGCTTTTTTATCTTTTCTATCCTTATCATATTTAATTTGAAGTGCTGGTTGTTGATGATAAAGTAATAGCATTCCTCCCACATACCTTGAAAAATGTTTATTCAACCCTCAAAAATGTTTAGATTGCAAAAGCTTGTTTAGAGGTTTTTAGAATTTACTTGCATTGCACTATAAATCTCTGTGCAACAATGAATGCTAAACAGCATGCATTACTTTAATGAAAACACAGCTCTTTGTGGCTTGATTCTAGAAGATAGAGCAGTGATAAAATAAATCTTATGGTCTGACAAGTTTGGAACACTGTAATAAGCATTTTTCTAGGCATTAAATGTTTGTTGGCAAGTTCTAACAAAGGGCTACAAAACTGGAATTGATGATGGGACACAGAATCCATTAAGCAGTACAGGAAGTGTTATTGCTATGATATGCTGAAGTTTTCAGGCTCTGAATGTGTGGATTGCTGACTAGTGTCAGCAGGTCCCAAGGACATAGCTACTTGTTTGGATTTTTTTTCAAAATGCTAGAAAATGGGCTTTCCTCACTTGTAGATTACTAATAACTTTAAAAGAAGTGCCCTAAATGTAACCGTGATTGATAAAAGGAAAATGCCACACTAAAATAATGATTGAAATCTTTTGGAAACACTGTGGTATGCTAATTATTATGATAGAATCATAGAATCATAGGGATTGGAAGGGACCTCTGAAGATCATCGAGTCCAACCCCCCTCCTGCAGCAGGAACACCTAGGGCAGATCACACAGGAATGTGTTCAGATGGGTCTTGAAAGTCTCCAGAGAAGGAGACTCCACAACCTCTCTGGGCAGCCTGTTCCAGTGCTCTGTAACCCTTACAGTAAAGAAGTTTCTCCTCATGTTGAGGTGGAACTTCCTGTGTTGTTACTTGGTGCCATTTCCCCTCGTCCTATCACAGGGCACCACTGAAAAGAGGAGACTGGCCCAATCTTGACACCCACCCTTCAGATATTTATAGACATTAATCAGGTCTTCTCTTCTCAAGACTAAACAGCCCCAGGTCTCTTAGCCTTACCTCATATGACAGATGTTCCAGTCCCTTAATCATCCTTGTAGCTCTCTGTTGAACTCTTTCCAGCATATCCCTGTCCCTCTTGAACTGGGGAGCCCAGAACTGGACACAGTACCACAGATGTGATTTTACTAGGGCAGAGTAGAGGGGGAGGAGAAACTCCCTTGACCTGCTGGCCACACTGTTCTTCCTGCATCCCAGGATACTATTGGCTGTCTTGGCCATGGGGGCACATTGCTGTCCCATGGATAACTTGTCCACCAGGACTCCAAGGTCCTTTGCCATGGGGCTGCTTTCTAGCCGGTCAACCCCTAATCTATATGGGTGCATGATGTTTTTTCTCCCCTGGTACAGGACTCTACACTTACGCTTGTTGAACCTCATTAAGTTCCTCTTTGCCCAGCTCTCCAGTCTGTCTTGATCTCCCTGAATGGCCACACAGTCTTCAGGTGTATCAGCCAATCCTCCAGTTTCATATCATCAGCAGAGTTGCTGAGGATACACTCCATCCCCTCATGCAGGTCACTGATGAAGATGTTGAGTAAGACTGGGCACAGTATTGACCCCTGGGGAACACCAGCAATCACAAGTCTCCAGCCAGACTCTGCACTGTGGATCACAACCCTCTGGTCTCTATTGTTTAGCCAGTTCTGCTCTTCTATCTCACACTCCCTGAGCTTATCCACAGTTTATCCACAAGGATAAGCCTTATAAGTCACTCTGTGTCCAGTTTAGTGCTTGCTTTTTTTTAATTATTTTTTTTTGTTTATAATAGAACTTTGATTTCTTGCTAAAAGGGGATGTGTTTTGTCTCTCTTGAGTGGTTGATCATTGCCCTTTAAAATTAAAAAGCAAGCAGATAACAAGGGCAAAATAGAATCATCTGTGCACTCCTTCCAGTTTTCTCCAAAATGTAAAACTATTTTGTTCTTTTTTTTTCTGGTATTCTGACCTAGGCCTCTGGTTTTTTCTGCCTCTGGTTTTCAGACATCCCGTGGTGCATTTGACTCCAGTGAATATGAAGTTCGAAGACGATACCAGGATTTCCTTTGGTTGAAGAGCAAACTTGAAGAAGCACATCCAACACTGATCATTCCTGTTGGTTTGCTAAAACTTAAGTTATTTTTATTTGTTTATATGATGGCTACAGTTTTAAACAGATGTTTGAGGTCTTTCTTCAGTTTCTGAAATCTCACAAACATTAAACCAACCTAGTTTGATTAGCTTTATAAGTATGTGATAATTAAAAATCCCATACAGGTATTTCTTACATTTGTAATTGTGCCCTGTGCATTAATTCATGTCCTTCTTTCTTGGTTGTACTGGTATCCTTCTGTTAATAGCCCTGTTGAATGTGGTAACTTTGTAACAATTTGGTATTTGCATGGTGGGTTCTACAGGGTATACCTGTGGTTTTTCCTGTAAATTATAGAACGTATTTTTTTATTTTTCCTTTAGCCATTGCCTGAAAAATTCATAATGAAAGGAATGGTGGAACGATTTAGTGATGAATTCATTGAGACTCGAAGAAAAGCTTTACATAAATTTTTGAACCGTATTGCTGATCATCCAACTTTAACTTTTAATGAAGACTTCAAAATTTTTCTTACTGCACAGGCCTGGGTAAAATGACTTTATTTTTATTTACAGTTATGTGAACCCACGTCTTGTGTCAGTAGAGTATATCAGGAGTCTCCCCAGTTCAGTATTGAGTAGTGTCCTTCCATGGTTTGTACAGAAGTGTCAGAAGACAGGGTGTTTATATGCTTTTGGTAATCATGCATGGGGCCATAAATATTGCTGTACCTTCCAAAGCAGTTGCTGCATTTTGAATTTTGGTGGCAAATTCCCAGTATTTCAACTCTGCATGTTTTTCAGTATACATGTAAGCTTCTAAGATTATATGAAATGTCATCTTTTAAATTAATTACTGTTTTGGCATAGCACTGTCTTTTTCATCTGCTTTTTTTAAAAAAAAAGTTGTACTAGTCTCATAAAGGAAAAATACAGCCTTTGAATTTCCTGTTTGATTTTTGCAAATTGAAAATTGAAGTTTTGTACTCAGAAAAGCCTGCCTCTGAACTTCAGCAAAGGTTATTCTAGCAACATATAAAAAGAGTTGCAAAAAAAATAGATGGATTACTTCTTCCAGTTGGAACATTGTTTGCTTTTCTCAATGAGTTATTTCTGCAATCATTGCTTCTGCTTTCCTGTTAAAAAAGGCTAAACTGCAAACTAGCTAATTCACCCAAATGATTGAAAGGGCAAAGGTTCTTGGCCATCTTTAATCGCCCTTGTGAGAGCGTGAGACATGGCATGCTTGTGCTTGCCCAGAAAGGCTTAGCTGATACATGCACATGACAGGTACAGTTCTGACACTGGCCTAATAATTTTAAAGTAAGATTTATACACAAAAATACATACAGAGGCTTAGGTATGTAGTTTTGTTAAAAAAAAAAAAAGTACATAGAAGTAAACGTGGCTTGTTTTTTTTTATAGGAACTCTCCTCACACAAGAAGCAGGGTCCGGGTTTGCTGAGCAGGATGGGACAGACTGTCAGAGCTGTAGCATCCTCAGTAAGGGGAGGAGTTAAAAATCGTCCTGAAATGTTTACAGAAATGAACGATTACATGGAAACATTTAGCCAGAAAATAAATGTACTAGACAAAATAGCTCATAGAATTTACAAGGAAGAAAGGGGTAAGTAGAAAACAAGTATCAGATTTATTGATTTAAGGAATTAATATATTGGAAAAAGTTTTCATTGTGCCGGGTGAAATATTCTTTCCAGCAAGCAGGGGAACGGGAGATTTGTGTTTATACTGTGCTTTTTGTAATGGTCATTGTTCTGGGAGACCTTCAAGTTAGTTTGAATAGCTTGTTAATAGGAAGAGTTTTAACACGTGCTTGAACTACTTGATAAAGAAATTAGAAAGAAGAAAATGCAGCAAGTATGGTTATCTTGCTACCTGTGGTTTTTGGAAAGCTTGTTTCATACTTTCAGTGGAATGCATGTAAATCGTCAAAGTTTTCTGTCCTGTCTCCTACTGGCATAACACTGTCTAGATGCCAGATCTCTTTTTTTATTTCATTCTGCATCTTATTTCAGTGTTAACCAAGCAGATTTTTTTTTTTAAATAGCTTTGCTGGTGGCCACAATTTCTGCCATGGGAAACTGTGCCTGTTAAGAGTTTTCTTAAGAAGGTTGACTTGATCTCAATTTTTTCCCTAAGTAACAGCAGTTTGCACACCTTCTTGGAACACTAAATTACTGACTTTCTGAGGTTGACCCTGATTTCAGACTAGGCCTGTTCAGTAGAATTTCCACTAGTCAGCACTTGAGGGATTTTATTGTCTATGTAATATAATTTGAAGAGCTGCACTGTGCTCTTTAATATGAACACTTGTGCATTATTGTGCAGTACCAGATCTCAGCACATCTTCACTAAATTGGAGGGGTCTTATAAAGGAAAATACATCTTGGTGAAAAGGGTTCCTTTTGATATTTTACATTTGGGTGAAGATAGCTGGCTGAGGTCCATAGATTCAAGGCATCAGTGCCAAAATATTTCATGGAAGACCTTATCATTTTTGACGTGCTCCCAAATGCTGTAGATTATATCTTCTTTCTAGAATTTCCAAATAGCACTTGGCAGAACACCTGTGTGTGAGTTGCACTATTGTGGGTGTGAACTGTTGATACCTGTTATTCAGAGAACATTCCTGCTTGCAGTAGTTTAACATCATATTATTAATTACATCTCCCATGGAAGATTTTTTTTTTTCCAATTAACATCAAAGAAAACATTACACTTTTCATGGCAAACACCTGCTTTGTGTCTTTTCTTGGACATTTCTCCATTATAAATTCAGCTGTGGTGAAAATGGTGTTTTCAATACCTGACCAATAGATTCACAGTACGCTCCCATGAACAGGAGCTTCCAGGTCATATCCAGCCTTGCCCAAGTTTAGCCCTACCAAATGGCACAGTGAATTCTGGACTTTCTTTCTGCATACAGATTAACAGTTGGCCTAGAGACATAAGAGAAATAATTTGTACGACATCCTTATATTTAGCTTAATAAAGACTACTATAGGAGATAACACCTGCAGAACTGCAGTGAATTCAGTGTGTCTTCTGAAGCTTTTCGGACATACCAAGGCTGCTATTTTCTAATAACTGAGAAAGGTTTCAGAGCATTAGCATAGCAGAGGAAGTCAGGGCAGTAGAAGCAAGTTGGACCGTCGGTTCTTCTGGGCTGCTGTGGCTCCTGTCCTTCTGTATGAAGGCCACATGAAGTAACTGAGGTCACTGGGTGATCTGAATACCGCTCTCCAGGTCTGCCTGAGTTCCTGTGTCCTTTCAAAATTACTGGGGCATTTTTGCTGATAGATTTCCAGGAGCTACTTAATTACAATACAATAATTGATTAGTTTTTTTCAGAAGCAATGAACTGCAGTGTACTTACCTTGGCCATTTATGCGTTGTAATTAGTATCACTTAGACATCTATTAATGAACAAAAAAGTAATATGTGTGTATGTTCCTGTTAAGAGTATTTTAATGAAATGAAGGAATATGGCCCCATCCATACACTCTGGTCGGCATCAGAGGAAGATATAGCAGACTCCCTCAAAGGTGTTGCCAGCTGCATCGACAAGTGTTGCAAGGCTACGGAGAAGCGAATGGCAGGGCTCTCCGAAAACCTGCTGCCCATTTTACATGAGTACGTTCTCTACAGTGAAATTCTGATGGTAAGGTTTCCTTAAGGATTGCTTATGGCTGTGTATAAAGGTTGGCTTAGTCCAGTCATGAACTCTAGAAGAGAATTTGTAACTGATGAAAATGATTTTGCAGTCCCTCTGTTTGCTGTTGTTACTAAACATGTGCAGCAGAGGATAGCTGTCTCTTAGCAGGGAATCCGGTCGGTCCCGTTTCCCTTGCTAATTGGGCAAGAAGCGCCCCTTCCCGAGGAGAAGAGCTTGGTAGTTTTGCATGGCAGGCAGCCCTTGGTAGCTGTGCTGAAATGTCTGGTTTTGCCACCTTCAGAGAGCTCTGCATTGTAGCAAAGAGGCAGGAAGACAGAAAGGTTTGGGGAACAGCAGCTGAGAAAGGCCTCCTCTGGCACTGCTGAAATGTGAACTCATCGAGTAACAGATGGTGTGGGGGAAAAGGAGTGGAGAGGTTTTTCCCTTTCTAGGAGATGTTCCTAAACTATGTTTTTTCTCTGCAGAACAGCAGGGAACTTCCAATCCCTATGCCATTACATAAGCACGTGTTAGTCTTTGCCGTTAGCTGATGCTCTCAGTTCCCTTTATGTACATATTTTTCTTGCACTTGGAGAGAATGTAAAAAAAATCTGACTATGGAGTTGATAAACTCAGTGCTGATGGATAATGAACATAATTAAGTAACTGAATCCAGCATGTCATAATTCCCACTCTGCTGCCTCCAGAAAGCAGAAAATGGGTAAAAACCTCTCTTTGTCTTGGTTTTGGGCAATGCAAGCTGCAGTCTCTGTTCTTGCCTTGCTGCTGGGAGCCCAGCTCCTACTGCCGTGGTTTCTCTAACACACTGTTAGAGGCCATGGGTAGAGCAAGACTCAAGTTAACTCAGCCTTTGCTGGCACCGTGTAGAGCATTGCCAGTTTCTCAGTAAGGCTTAGCTACCGAGAGGTTCAGAATTACTGCTGCAATGACTGCTGTCTTTAAAACAAGCTTCACTGAAAGAGTGGCCATACGGAATGTCCTGTATCTCACAGGTCTCATTATTTACATGTACATGCAGGTAGATGGGGGTGGGTCCTGCTTTGCTTAAAGGTCTGCAGAGGATTTGAGATTACCATCCTAGCAATTGCAGGTCTTCCTCTCTCCCACATCCAAACTTATTTTTCAGAATGTCTAAGTCTGTTACCCATGAGCCATCCCAGCTTTTATGCTACTGAAGTGATGCTGCCTGCACATTGCGCTAGTCTGCAGCCTGGCTCACCCTTTCTCAGGTGTTCTGTTTTGTCCAGAGCACAGAGACAAACTGCAGACAAACCTCAGAGTGACTACCTGACTCTCCATGCACACATTACAACTAGCTGTTGCCCATTGCATTTTTTTTTGCTTGCAGTGTTCCTGATGCAGCACTTGCAACACAGGATTAGGCTGCCATGAGGTCCTAGCCAGAGGAAAATCTTCCTCCACTGGCTCATTCCTGTTCTACAACTGTTCCTTTAATTCTCCGTGGATTTTTATTTTTCCTACAGCCTACTTCCACTTCTCAGGTTGGAGAGAGTACTACTAGTCATGATAAAAATACAAAAGGGGAAGTCACACACTAGTAAAACCTGCTTTCAGAGGTGTTTTTAACCCCTCATCACAGAGACCTTTGTGCGGTGCTGTCAAGATCAGGCACAAATGTGCAAAAGAAGGTGTGGTCAATACAATACAATCCTTGTATTTTCCAGTCTTGGGAGTTCAGCCTTAAACTGGGGAAAGAGATTAATTCATAGCTAAAATATTTACACCTGGACTGGCTCCTTCCTAACTGACTCAGAACAAATCTGGGGTTTGCAGAGAACTGCTGTGCCTCACGGTAAAAACTGCAGCAATAAATGGGTCCACATATAATAATTTGAGGGTTTAGTGGCAGGGTGCCACCAAACATTACACCAAAAAATTGCAGAACTATGATAATGTGCTTTAAAAACACAGTCCCTCAGTTTGCCATTAGAAGTCAGCACTTGTATGTAGCTGTAACACATTAATATTAAAATAATTTGTTTTAGCTTGTAATTTAAGGATTATTTGTGATAAAAGTTGCCAAATAGTCATTAACTCAGTTTTAAAAAAGGCAAAAGAAATAGTAAAAAAGAGAAAGCATTTGTGATACAAAGGAAAACTGTTCCAGACATATTTGTTTTGCTTTTATGCTTGCACTAAACACTTTCTGTATTTATGTAATCAAAAGATATTCTGAGCTATTGAAACAGATTTATGAGCATTAGAATGTATTGCTAATCTATTACTCAGAATTGCCTAAAGTCAGGTTTACCAATCTTTTCTAGTGAATACCTGTTCAAAAAGAAACAACGAAAAATTATTTGAAAATTCATCTCCTAAATTGTTGTGTTTTTTACAAGATTTCAAAGAGAAGTCAGTCAAATGAGATAGCTAGAGAAGGTAGAGCTCTTGTGCCCAGTGCTGTTTCAACATGCCCTACACTAGAGGTGAATAATGAAAACCTCTTTAGTATATGCAGAATAAGCAGTAAAACCAGTTTTGGCGAAGTAATGTCAAAGAAGGTTTTGAGATTTGTAGTGATATATGTCCTGCTTCTGATTTTTATTTAAAAGGACTAAAGCCTTGCAACGTTTCTGCAAGATAAGAACTCCTAAGTGTGCTTTTACAGATGAGGAAACTAAGGTAGAGAGAAATTTGTAAGGCTGCAGTGAGGTCACAGAGCAAATAAGCATTGGAAAAGGAAATGTAATCTGTGATACCATTCCTGTTTTGTCATTTAACAATTAACTTTTCTTCTCCTTTCTAATTACTTTTTTACGTAATACTAAAAATCCAATACATGATAAGACAGTTTTAAAGGAGGTAATAATTACATATGCTGTAAATAAGCACATGTATCAATGTCAGAACATCTGTCATTTTTATGATGAGTTTATCTGGTTTTACTGAACTACATTTGGCACTTACAAAATAATATTGAACCTTAAAGTCACAATTTCAGTAATGACTTTTATACCATTTTTAGTAATTTATTCTACTTTATATTGTAGTTTTTTCTCCAATAAGATGCTTTTGTTCATGAGATTTGGCAACCTCATGTTGCTGTTTTGAAATGTGAATATACAGGAAGTTGAACTGATACTAAGTAAACTGCTTTTTCAGTTTTCCTCATACAACTAGCACTGATACTGTGTATGGCAGATTCTTGTGGCACTGATTTTAGATTTATTAAGATTCTTGAAAAATATGTAAGATAACATACAGGTATTGAAAAATAAGTCTTCATGATTTTAGGATTTTTTGAGGAAAGTCCATATATCATGTCAAAATTATTAAATGGCATCACTCTGTGATCTTGCTTAATTTACTAAATAGCCTTGTTGTTTGATGATTTTCTAAGTAGATGGCAAAAATTTGGTGCGGTTCACTTCTTTTTTTTTTTTTGTCTTCTATCTTAAGGGTGTTTTGAAAAGGAGAGACCAAATTCAAGGCGAGCTTGACTCCAAAGTTGACGCTTTAGCCAATAGAAAGACAGAAAAGGATCTGGTGAGTACGTACAGAAAGCTGAAATCTTCCAGGCCTTCCTTATGCTAACTGCAAAAGACAATCCCCTGAAGAAAGTGCATCCCCTGAAGCCATGCTCTGTAACTGGATGGTGTCTCTGTAATTCTCATACTCACTCTGAAAACGTCTGGTCTCTGTAGCTATGTATGCCAGGCAAAGGCAATCCATGAGAAAGATGCAAAGCTTCAGCAGACAGGCTGCAGAGCAAAGGACTGGTAATAGTGGGCGACCTCTGTGTTTTGTCAACACAGGCTGTACAGCAGCTTATTTTTAGCATTTCTGTTTACTTCCACACTGGGAGTTTAAGACTTGCTGCAGTGCTCTTGTAGCTGCTGCTTCATTGATGTAGGAGAGAGAAAGGAGGTGGTTAGAATGAACCAAGCTGTTCATTAAATGTACCTCAGACAAAAAGTTCTGGATTCTGTTCTTTCAGGTTTCTGTCTTATCTGGTTGAGCCCAGGGCTATTTTTTACTTCCAATAGGACACCTTCATTCATTGTAGCGAAGTCAGATTGTAACTGGTAGCCCATGAGGGCAGGCATCCCCAGAAGTACCAGCAAGGCTCAGCAGGCCAATTAAAAGGAACTTCTGGGATGAGTATTGGTGTTTTTTTAATTGCTGATTGTTTAACTCTCCAGACTAAATAATGTCCTTTTAGCACAATATTAACACAAAGTATTGTGCAGTGTAAATAATATATAAAAATTACTAAATAATAACATTTTAGTACATCAAAGGACAATGTCCTTGACATTTCAGATACTCTTTATTAGGGTTGTCATAATTAGCTTTTATATAAAGATAGCTGTTTGAATAGTTTTTGGCACCTGAAATGCATATTTTTATTTTATTTCTTGTCACTGAGCTGAGTATTACCACTGTCTGAAATCTGTGATGGCTATAGTGTATTCTGTAACCATTTGCTTCTGTGTACTGCAGTGATACACTAAGTAAATACCTATGGTTTTGTTTTTTCCTGAAATAGGAATTTTGTTTACTTATATTGTCATCTCATTTCCTTGCCTTTGTGTTCTCTAATCTGTTTTGGTTCCTTTACTTTCTTTGCTGCTTCTCCTGTTGTTTGTCCTTAGTTTATGTATTCAATTTGAAGCTCTCGTAAAATGCACAGAGGATGGTAAGCTGGGGAAGACCCATAGGCTGGGAGTTGGGGTAGCAGTGGCAGGTCCTAGTCTTCTGCTGCCTGCAGGCCACCATATTCCCATGCTGCCTTGTGAGGGTACGGGCAGAGCTGCAGTGGGCTCCTCCCATAGCCTGTCCATGACCCCAGCACCCCATGCCAGGGGTGCTCCACATGCTGGCAGCATGCGTTACTTGCATTGCATGTAAAAGCACATTAAGAATGATGCTTATGGGTCCCTTCCTACTTGAGATACTCTATGATTTCAAGAATTTATTTTGGCAGAATGAGTGTTATATGTTATTGTGTAAGTTATTGTATGCAGCTAACTTATATTAACTTTTTAACACTGGCATCCCTTTTAATGAGTACTTCTCATTTGTATGGTTTGTTGGCAACCTGCTAAAACCAGATGCATTTGCACAGAGCAATTCAGCAATTAATTGCAATTTTGTGTAGCTTGTTTAGCAGCAAGTCTTACTGCTGTTCACTGTAGGGAAGTGCCTGGCAGAACATATTTCAGAATGTATTTCTGTTATTATCTGAGTCCTCATACAAGGTGCATGCACTCTCTTTTCCTGAACTGCTACAGACAAAAAGGAGTATTTTTCCTTTCGCATAGCATTGATCATACCATGTTGATTTGACAATGAGAATGGTTTACTCCATAGCAAGATGTTTGTACTTGCTTTCAGTGTAACATTGAGATCAATTTTGTGCAATCTGGTCTTTTTTCACTGTTTCTGTGTTTCCAAAACTGTGTTTACTGTTTCGATGAAAGCTTTTGCACAGTATGATTACCCAAGTGTTCAGATCTTTGCTTTATCTTTCCAACCCCTCCATTTCTTACTCATTTCAAAAAATCCTGTTTCTGAGAGCCTGATTCTCCTTGCAGTATCACGAGAGCAGTAAAACAGATGTCTGTTAGTCTAATCTGGTAACAAAATCTTGTGTTCTCTAATTGAGTGGCAGCTGTATCCTGAAGAATTTTTTTCTTAATTAGAAGTTGAAGGCTTTTTTTATTAATGATAGTTTGGTCACAGAGAATGGTGGACTGCTATTTTTAACCATTCGGGTAACTTTTAAATGTTTTCTTAACCAGTTTTCACTATGTTTTAATTGTTATTATGTGTTGAAATATTTTGCTGACATTTCTAACTAGACTGATTTCAGTCATAGGTGGTCATAACATAGGTACTGTTATTGGAACTGGTATCAAACACTGAGTTTGGTTCTATTTGCACATTTCTATTCTTAAACAGAACTCATGTAGCTTCTATGATCTCACAGATGTCAGATTGAACTTGTCAGTGCAACCTAGTAGCCAGAAATTCTGCTGACAATGAGTGGCATGAACTCTAATCTCATTTGAACTACATTTCCACCATAGATAAGGAATCTCAGACTATCATTAGAGCTGATAAAAGACTGTGAGATCTTTAGCATTGGTCATAACAAACATTAAATTATTTAACATTATGCAGCAGGAGAATACACAGCATCCCCAGGGTCAGTGCAGCTGAAACAGGCTGTAATTGCAAATCAAACCTTACGAGATGCCAGGGTCACTGGCTGGGAAAAAAAAACGTTTTCTTGAGCTGTGCTTCTGCCACTGGGATTTTGGAAAACTACTTGTGGTGCCGCTAAAAAACAATCCCTTGTTTCCCACTCCAAAGTTTAGTCCACAAAGAAGGCAACTGTTCAGGGTATGGAAGGTTTGAAGACTGTGATTTTGGAGGCAGGCTCTGACAGATGTTTGGGAGGACTTTGAAAATGAGTAGTGAAGATATTAAATGCTCAATCTGTCACATTCTGAATATATCTCAACTCCAGGCTGAAAAGGGTTAGTATCACCAAGCTGTAGGATTAATTCATGTAGCAGATAGAAATTCAAGATATTTTGCGTAGTTATATAGTGTAAAATGCTGTGTCACTTACCAGGTGATTTGGCTGTTGGGTCAAGTCCCTTTGGCTGCAGGTTGCACAGTTCACATCTGGCTGAGCTCTGCCCTAGCAGTGTCTGGCTCCCACCTTCCTGTCCCATGGTCCGATGTCTGATTAGCACTGTGCTGTCCTTCTCAGGGGAACACTGATGTGAGATTTAATTTATCACACTAGCTGCCTCAGTGGAGATCAATTAAGAAAATTGATTCAATATGATATTTAATTTGCCAGATAAATTGTAACAATTTACACCTTGTTACTGAATAACACACTAGGTAGAGGGTTTTGTTGATACCAAGCCATTCTTCTTTGATTTCTGCTGTCATGGCAGCTGAAGAGGGTGGCATTCATGTTTGTTTTTCAGTTCTGAAAAACCTCTCTACCCGAGATTACGAAGTGTGGCATAATGTTGTCTTTAGGCCTTGAGTCCAACCCTTGCCTTGCAACAACACAGTTTCTTTTGGGCTCTAGAGGATGATGTTTAAACTGCATATCCAGACAGGGATGTTAGAACAGTCTGCCTGTCCCCATCATGTTGTGACTACACCCTGGAGGAAATTCATAGTTCCTAGAAAAGGCAAGACAAAAATAAACGGTAAAATAAATGTCTTAAAGATATGAAGAAAGAGATAAGGGGAAGCTGCTGCAGCCAGGACTTCTAAGTCAGAGAAGTTCTTTACATGTGCAGCTCATTCCCGTATAGGGGATTTTTCTTGCAAAAACAGAAAATGGATTCTACTGCCTTTCCTACTCTAAGTAATCTAAAAATATTCACTGTTATCAGTATTCTGTGTGCGTTCATTTTTGGTATTTGAAGGAAAGGCAATTAACCTGGGACATGCCCAAGATACCAAATCCAGTTGCCTGTAATTCCTTTAAAGGTAATTTCCCCACATGTAAACTTTGGATTAACCTTTTCATATTGACTACAGTGTTCATAGTTGAAATTACCCCTGTCCATAGTTTGATCACTGGTCTGGCTAGATGATTGAACTTAGGGTCTTCAGTAAAGTAGAAATAATATTTTGCATTTTGTTCTTGATTAATAACCAGTATTTCATTAATCTAGAAGTGAAGGAAAATCAGTGTAGAAAACAAGTCTAACTAAAAATGTTTGTTCATCTGTGTATCATGGAATGTGGAGAAAATCCATTCAGGTGAAATTTTCAGCTTTACTAGCTAAGTAGTTATTGGCTACTTTAGCAGTTGAAGGGTTCTGGTGTATCAAACCACATGGGGATCCGTGGTGTGAATTAAGCACTGGGGCTCAGGTTCTGTGACCATTTCAGGCAGTGCTCTTGAGTTTGTGTTTGATGCCAGCAGCACTGCTTCCTCCTGGCATGGTTCAGGCTGGAGGCTGCACACCAAAACTTTCCAGTCCTGCTCTGAATTTTGACATTTCTGCATTCTGCCAATAGCGTAAGCATTCCTTGAAAATCCTGGAACTTAATCCTGGAATCCTGAAATTCGAATCAATGAAAGCACCAGCTCTGCAGAGAGCACCGGGAGCTATCCAACTTTACAGGGGCATTCGATGAGGAAAAAGCAATTTGCCTGACAGCAGAATACAAGGAAGAAGAGAAGGGCGCATGGGACCTGAGTTGCAATGGAAACAATACAAAGAGATTAACTTTTCCTGCTTGATGTTCCTCATTAATGGTGTTTCTTCCTGACCTCCCTCCTGCTGCAGTCACTGTGTATGGTCCCAGCCAGATGAATTTGCACTGTAGCAGCAGCAGATGTACCTCCTTCTGTGACCGGGTGCCAGCCTGAACTGACAGAGCTGATTAGGAAATTACAATAAGTAATGAAATTATTGAGAAGACTAGAAGACTCATTAAAGAGAGGGCCTCTGTCCACTTACTCATTCCCATTAGCTGAAAAGTCACTTTGTGCATCTACAGGAATTAGAAGAAGTATCAGTATAGTAGCCCTCAAGGTTTTTGATCCTGGATCGCTGTGAAAAAGTGTATTCTCTACAGAAGTCCTTTAGTTTATTTTCTTTCTCTGCTTCTGTATTTCTCTTTCCCTCACATGATCACATAGAGGTTAGTTCCACAAGAAAAGATGGCAAGGTGACAGGCGACAAATCAGAAAGTTTGTGCTTTTGATTTCTGCTGTCTTCTTCCCATTCTGGTTTCTCCTGGGGTTATTAAAGGTTCTCTCAGGGTTTTCCCCATTTCTCAGGCCAAATCTAATTTGTATAGTTGATTCTGCTTCAGTATAGCCCTCTATATTTTCTTTTTTAGATGCTTTACTGTCAAGCGCTAGTGATGAGGTGCTGGAGTCTGTAACTTCTCAGTCAATAAAAATATCTTCAGCAGCCATTTAATTCTGGTCTAGAATTTCTGTTATTAATATTTCAGAAATTGTACCAAGTTATTAATTAACAAGAAAATTAAATTTATCCCTGGAGAATGATTTTCTGTGCTAAGCTAAAAAACAGCCTTGGTTCAGCAGTTCTGTTTGTCTGCACTACAATCAGTTGATTTCAATCACTTTTAAAATGATGATTTTACTAATGTAATGTTTACAATTCATGTTTAGTTCTCAGAAGAGATTGGGAAACTTGAAGACAAAGTTGAATGTGCCAATAATGCTTTGAAAGCGGATTGGGACAGGTGGAAGCAAAACATGCAGTGTGATATGAGATCAACGTTCACTAATGTGGCTGAGAATAATCTCCGTTATTATGAAGAGGTAAAACACTTTCTCATAGCAATGTTATTTTTTAATGTATTATTTAGTGGAGAAGGCCATGGCTTGTCTGTAAAGAGAAATTTTTGCATTTTGGCTTAAACCTGCATTAACTTCAGAATCAGTTTCTGTGGCAAGAGGGAGGCAGTTATCCTTAATTTGACATGTTTCAAGCAAAATGTATTTTATTTGTGCCCAGGTGGTTAATCCTGAGTTCCTCATCGACAGAGGGCAGCCTTGTTTTACTAACCACAACAATTTGCACATATTTTTTGGTTCAATGTCAGCTGCTGTGTTTCAGTTTGGAAACCTTTTGCTGTTAACTGCATGAAGAAGCTCTCTGGAAAGCTCCAACTTGTGTAAATGATCTTGTATGAGGAAAACATTTAAATGTGATTCTATTTCAAACAGCACATTCAGGAAGTTCTCATTGTTATTCCTCTAAGGAATTGTCTTTGGAATAATCAGACTTTGCAAGGATAAAGAAGAACAGTACGATTTTGAGACATCAAGATGAAAGCTTATTGCACTTTTTTTTTTTAATACAAATGCTGCAAGTGTGTACAATTAATAAATTGAATCTTTCTATAATTGAAACTTACTACTTCAGAAATATAAAAGTGTTTGAAATTAGGTTTTTATTTTCAACTCAAATGCTATGGCTAATATTCTTGGTAAGAATTCCCTTTTTTATGGGTTGCCCATTAGCCAATGACAGTGTCCTGATTTTACAAATCACTTTGTTAAAACATTATTGAAAAGACAGAGCTCTTGATCATCAAGTCTAATTAATTAGCATACGGTCTGTGAGATGAACGGACATTGACAATCTGTTGTTACATATTAAGATCAAAATATTTTCTGAAATCAGACAGCAATCTTTTGGCATCCTCTCACATTTTCTTCAGTTATTGATGATCTCTGACTTCTATATCAGCAATACGTATGTTATAATGGTGCTAAATATATTGGAATATTTTGTTAATGAATGGTTAGCTAAACTAAAACACAAAAATAATTCTTTGGTTCTCTTTCCTGTCTATAAATGCTTTTTGTTCAATTAGAATTTCAATTCAGAATGCAAAGCTTGGTGCTATACAAGAAATTACTATCATTAAGTCACGAACTGCAGAAAATGGTTCAGCTATCTCTATAACTGCCAGTGTTTTTTCTTAAATAGCCTCTAAAATACTAGTTTGTACTAAACATTAGAACTAAAACATTATTCTTTGTTGGTGCTTTTCGTGAATACTGAAATCTGCATAAAATGTTTTTGCTGTTACATCTCAGCAGATCTAGATTTTTGAAAAAAAATGCCTTATCTTATTGTAGCAGTTGCAATAGAAACCATTGTGCTAACTGTGTCACTCCGTGTTTGCAAAGTGAGAGCTTAACCAATTTTTTCTGTTTTATCAGAAAATCATTACCTTAATCCTGGAATTCAAGATAATTTGATAAAATTAATATTAGATTGGGAGTTTTGATCTAAAATATGCATGTTTATTTGAGACCTGTGATTAATGCTGATGGTTAATTACTGGAGAAGTGATTACTGTCAGAAGCCCTTATATTACAAACTACAGGTGTGTAATGTACTCCTCACAACAGCAGAAAAAGCAGCCCTGGCATCTGCTTTCGCTGTTCAGAAGCGAAACTTCAGGAAGGGAATCTCAGAAACCTGAGAATTAGAATATGATTTTTATGCTTTCAGTAGAAAACAAAATGCTACCTAAATAGTTTGAGTCTCACTCATTAAACTCATGTGCAAACACAGTGCCCATGACTGTGTTTTTTACTTATTCAGTCATTACTTGCATTACTGACATTCTGTCACATGTCCAAAGTTAAATTGCTTGTTCATACTCCTGATGCACTGTTTGATGTTTCCTAGGCCTTTCCCTTCTGTAGCATTCCTCATCATACTTCTTTTTTCTTTTTCCCAAAGCATGCTCCACATATGCCTCCAGGCCTGGATGCCATGGATTCAGTTGCCCAGCTCTTCTGTCCATGAGGAATCATTTCCTGCTTTCGAACTTAGTCACTACCTGCTTCATCTCCTTTCCATAGCTTTCCCCCTCGCCCCAGTTCAACTCCTTTTCTTGCCTCTCCACGAGCAGTGTCCCATTCCCTTCTCTCCAGCAGCGTTTCACTGCGCTCCTCATTATTCCCAGTCTTACTGACTTTATTTCCCAGGTGCACAGCCAAACCAGGAGTCATTCCTCTTAGTGGCCATTCTGTGCATCCCTTAAATTGCTGAGAACTACAGAGTAGCAAGAGACAGACATCTCATATTTTCTGGTGGATTTTGCAGTAGACAATCCAGTTCTCCTAGATTGTGTGACTAAAGTCAGTGTGGTCAAGTACAACACAGCAGTGTGTCAAAGTACAGTAGAATGTTGCAAATGTTATTTCCTCTTTGTCACAATATGAGGAAAATGAACGACCTTACATTTGTTTGGATTCTTCCTTAATTGTAGTTGCCTGAGGATTCTGCTGTCAACTTGTCAAGCATCAATTAGCTACCACAAAAGAGTATGTCTCCCTTAAGCTGAATTAACGTTCATGTTACATGAAGTGCTACTTTGAAATGCTACCTCTAATTATATTTACCTGGATTTAGTAATTCAAAACGAGTAGCTTTCCAATTTATGGACTATCTACATTTAATATACTTGACTAAGAAGTGTTCCTTTGTTTCTACAGCTGTGGCATCACCAATCTCTTTGTGTCTGTCAATGCCTTTGGAAACAAAGACACTAATTAAAGCCCAGTGTTGCAAATTTACAAGGTGCTCCTGTGCAGGCCTATGAGAACGAATCTTTACTGTGATAAGGGACAAGCTATCTTATACTACATTGAAATATAATGTCATTTAGTAGCCAAGAATTACCATCACTGACCAATCATTTGGTATTCCCGTAGATGGTCTCAAGAGTTCATAGAGTTCTCTACTTCCTTTCCTTTGCTTCTGGAAAAGAGTTGAAGACATGCTTAAGTCACTCTGTATTCTACAAAGGCTTAAAGCCAATAACATCCTGTATGAATAATGGCTGCAAGTGCATTGCTAAAATAGGATTTTCTGAAACAATATGAGAAGGTTTTAGTTTTTAAAAATGCAGACCTTGACTCCTATTTCTGAAGTAAATAGCATTGATTTGTCTGGCTTACAGAGAAGAGTTCTTCAATGAAGCATGTGTTAACAGCACACCATTTATTTTATTCCTTTTCTGCATGCCTTAGGTGTGACACTGCTGTCTGAAATAGCACACCTTAGTCCAGAAGAGGCATCTGCCAAACACCTGAAATCACAAACTGTCCACAGGGTGGAGCTTACAGCTGAGAAAGCTGATTGTCACCAGGAGTATTTTCATTAGGTTAGGTATAGATATTCTGCAGAGCCCTAAAGATGCAACATTACTAAAACCAAAACAAGATACAAAGTTAGTGGAGGAGGTGTTGGTATTACTATTTAGCTAGCGTGTCTGAAGTGTTCCTAGTACAAATTAGCAAAACCAAATCAGGCAATGTTGGCTTGGCTCTGGCTTCAAACAGCAACAGCTTTTCTGCAATTCCTTTGTTTTTCTCCTGTGTTTACTATACTAGAATATTTACAGCATCAAAGAAACACTTTTACTTTCTCAGCAAAGAACTTTGTTAACCTATTGTTGCAGTAGCCTTTGATATCGGCCCGCGACACCTATTCTATTCAGAAAAAAGCACTGGAAGAAGTGGCTAAATTTTGCAACCCAATCCAAAGACTATTTAGACATTATAAACCCAGCAAATATACAAGAGTTTGTTTTTCCAGTGCTGATGAGAAACTCTAGTAAGTGCAGAAAGACTGTGGCTTTTTCATAATCTGGGATCATATGTAATTAGCTTTGGCATTGGAAGAACATGATTCTTCTTGTGCATGGATGAGCCTTTGTTTTAAAACCCAGCCTCTAATTTTATTTTTCTTGTGTCAAATTAATCCTGTTGAACCTTTGCAGCTTAATTAGATAAAAATGCTAGTTATCTGTGCTATAGTAAGAGCCTTGTTGGTATTGACACAGCTTACTCTTTTCCAAAAATATAAATAATTTCCTGATTTTCTTAACTATTTCAAGCATAATTTACTTTCTTTCTGTGACCTACATTGTTCTGCGGGCATAAATTGATCCAAAAGATTCATTAGGGCAAAACATTACTCCTTCCCCATTACAGCAACTTCCCTCTAACTCCAAACCCCTCTGTCTAGTAAAAGCTGTAGAAAAATAGATGAGCTTTGTTGTTTGCCCTAGAGGCCTCTGTAGTGATGCATTTAACTAGTCATTTGGTTATGTAGCAAAAAGTTAGCTGCTCATGCATGTTGATCACATCCTACCTTAGCAATGCCTGGGAATTTAGCTAACAAGCTTCATGTGATTTTCCAAATGCTCCCACATGGCTGAGCCAGTGTATTGCTTCAAAGCCAGGATCCATCTTTGAACCCTCAGTCACTTCAACCATAAAAATTTATTTTGAATACTTTTAGGAAGAATAGTGGGAATCACTGGTTCTGTGCAGTCTAATTTTTGTTTCCTTGTACCTAGAAACTGTGAAATTATTTTGTGCCTCTCACAGACACACACAAGACTCTTCAGTTTCTGCTCTAGAAAATGCCATCATAAATGGTATTTTTAATGTATCAACCATGGAAATCAGGGAACTGGATCAGAAACATACACGGCATATGACACACTCCTTCTGTTATCATCCCTACTACATGTTCTATTTTTGAATCTACTTTTTATTTAGATCTGCAATTGTGCTACATGAAAACCTTTTTTGGTTTTTTGCTGTTAGTTTTTTAAAATGATGTTTCAGAACATGTGTGACCTGCAGTAGTAATCACAATATTTTAGGTAAAGTAGCCTTATTTAAGCTCTTCCTATTTCATTTTGTGTATTTAAGCTTTTTTTATGCCTTGTGCCAGGATTTTACAAGGAATTGGATTATGAATTTCAATCCTGTGCACGCACATTTAATTTCCTGGGTTTGGTTTTTCTTCTTTTTCCTTTCTGTCTCCTTTGTGAAAGCTGGCTGATCCTCTATTTAGATCTCCATTTGCAACATCCCAGGAGAATGAAGTAAAATAATTCTGTAATAATGTTGAAGTATACATCACTAACAAAATGTCATTTATGCAGTTCATGCTTCACAATATAAAAGCTTGAGCCTAAGGCACAGAGACCTAGTTTTGTTTTGGTATGGTTAATTATAAAACTTGTCAGCTGTAGCAGCACTGTGATGTCTGACAGTGAAATGAGCCACCATTGCTCTTACATTTTGGAAATGTGTTTTCGTTATATAAACGAGAGTAAATTAAAAACTGGATATCTTGTGTAACTGAAAAAAATGCTTTGCATCTTTGTCTAGAAAGACTTCAGTAGATTCATAGCAGGGAAGTTGGAACTAGATGATCTTTAAGGTCCCTTCCAACCAAAACCATTCTATGATTCTGTGATTGTATCTATCCGGTTAAGCAACATCTTGCGATTCCATTTTAACACGTGCAGTTTGGCTCAGTATTGCAAAGGTAACAGAAAGCCATTTTTACATTCCAGCCAGTGCTGATGTATTTTAATTCACATTACTGAAATTATGGAATTACAAATCATGGAGTTACATGGTATAAATTACACTGTGGTTCAGAAAAAAAAAGTCAGTCATTGCCAACAAAAGACTCTTCAAGAAAAGGTGATGATTTCTTGTCCCAAACCTAGAAAAAGCTTAGAAAAACTGATGTGCCTTGAAGCTTTCTAGGACTGTAATCCAGGCTGGGCTCTAGCAAACAGAAATCTGAGTCTGAGTGCCGCAGTGAAGACAAATTGATAGCAACTGCCTCACTGGCATTTTAAAACCAAGATGCCACCTTCCAGCTCAAGCATCTGAGATTGACTCAGCTGCCACAGTGACACATGAAGTGAGGGAGAATCTAATAATAAAATCTTTAAGGCTTTATACAAAAGGTCAAAAAGACCTTTTAAGTCATAATCAGTTTGCAACATGTGCAGGTCACCATTGATGCTAGCAACGTTTTCACTGTTTTGCCCTGGTTTTAGCAAGATTTCCACATGAATCTTACCATGTTATTCCTCTCTTTTCACAGTATTTCAAACCTTAGATGTGCTCTGAAGAGCAGCATGTTGTTCTTGTGTGCAAAACCAGCAGAAGATAGTTTGGGATTTTGTCATAAAGATCAGAGAAGAAAAACTGGGGAAGTAGATTCATGGTTTCCATAGGGTAGGGGACCTGATATAGGGTGGGGATATGAATAACAGAAGAAGTTTCTAACATGCCTCATAACAACCAAAGCCAATTCAGAAATAACCTCCTGCATACTTTTTTCTTTGCGATCTCTTAGGTCAGTCAGCTGTTTTAGCTTCTCACATTATCTTGCAGACCCATGTCTTCTACTTTTTTATGTCTTCAGAGACATAATCTCTGGTGACTTTTGTTTGCTTTTTCTTGTTACTTTTGTCACCCATAGTTTTATGGGTATCTCTGATTCTGTGTCCTTGTGTCATCATGAATTCGCCCAACTCTGGTCATCCTGCATGTCTTCTGCATTTTGCTGGTTATACTTGAACATAATTCGTGACTCTCAGATCCTCCCACTCGTCTGCTTGCACATAGATATGCAGTAATACCAGCACCTAGGCTCCTTAATGTAGTATCATTGAACCTACATATTTAAAGGCAGAGTTTTGAAGTCATTCACTAGAAATGTCTAAGACAGTAAGATAGCTGCAAGTTCAAGCAGCACAAATGCTAGTGTATTTTGCATGTCTCCTAAGCAATGACAGATGGATGTTAGATATTTCACTGTAGCTGGGTACAGCAAATTACTTGAACAGCTTATGACAAAAGTTTCCACTTAGGAAATGATGCTGGTTTCAGGATACTGATTTAATTCAAAGTTCAGATACATTGAGTATGCTGTCCAGGTTTAAATAGAAAAGAAGATATTTCCTGAGAAATTTCAGAAGACATTTCTTGTGAATATTTCAGATTCTTCATGAAAAAAACTGTACAGTAAGTAGTAAATAAGCTGCATTGTCAAGAGCAGTAGGTATGAGTGTGTAAGTCAAAATTTTATTAGAACATTTTCATTCAAAGGTGTTTTTTAAATAGCATCAAAACAATAAAATTATTGCATTAATTTGCCTGCCCTATTTTAATGACAGACTTGAAACAGTAGAAACCTGGTACTTTGGATAACGACCATCAGCACACCATGGGTTAGCTAGTGATAGCCTTGCCATGACTCTCAACAGTAATCTATGATTTAAAATGGTTTGCCAAGCTGCCAACACTCTTTTAAGCCAAATTAAACCAAAGTCATTTGGGATTTTTTTTTTTTTTTTTCATTTTACTGCCTACAGTCTTGGTGCTTCAAATAAAAAAAACAATAGTTTGTACAATTATAAATACATTTTTCCATGAGAAGAGAAATGCCACTTGTTGTAAGGATGACAATTTCCCCACCCCCTGCCTTTCTTGTCCCATTTCTTCCCTGTTACTCTGGGGAAAAATGAATTCTTTGTGTGTTTAGGAAAAAACTGTTTTAATTTAACTTGGAAAGAAAATTGGCTGTACAATAGGAATCCACAGAGATTACAAGGGAACTGTGCCTGACAGTGTGCTTTCTATTTGGAAGAGATCTTTCCCTGTAACTAAAGGAAGAGATTAAAGAAGAGCATAATTAATGTTAGCATCTTCCGTGCTAACACATACAATTACGATGCTCACACTGTGTGCTTGTCATTATGTAAAAGTGACCTTTACAGCTCACTCAGCATGTTGGCTAACAATCTGCATATCACTGCGCTGCCTAGGAAACCATATTTTGCTCGTACTGTAGTCCCACAAAAGCAGCTTGTGATAGTGTGTATGTATTCTGGTTTTTGTTGGGTTTTTTTCTCCTTCTTTTTCTCCTTCTTTTTCTCCTTCTTTTTCTTGGCTGCCAGTTTTACAGAAATCTACCTGCTATATTCATGTGTCTGTTTTGTGTTTTTTTTTTTAAGTGCCTTGCTACATGGGAGTCCTTCCTAGCATCTCAAACAGTGGATCTTCATGTGGAAGAAGATTCTGAAGACAGGCCTTGAGTAATATCTGCTCAATCTCTGCCTTTTCCGTGCAGTTTTTCCCAACCAAAGAAGTGCTTTATAAGACATCAGATACATTATTAAATTTAACTGTTTAAAATCAGTGAAATGCAGGAAACCAGCTTATTGAAAACTCAGGTATTCTAGTCCTGAAATACATTTTGGAACATGCTATATATTGCTTTATATTCCTTAGCTGTGATTTTCCATATTTTTATGCAAGTCTTTGTATACAATTGTTTTCATAAATACTGCATTATTTGGATATAAAGTATTTTAAATATGTAAAAATAGCTCAATTTTAATAAAAAGTTTAATAAGGAAAGCTTGTCTTCATTCTGTATCCTAGTCTTTAAGAAGTACTTTGGTATTTTAGTGTGCTTGTTATATTCTCTTTGTTGAGTAAATTTACATACTTGTAAAATGAGCTGGTTTAGTCTTCAAGGAGGTCTTTAGGATTATTTCAATAGATTGTGGTAGCCACCAAATGGCAATGTGGTATGGAAAGATGCCAGACATGTTCTGTGAGATTAATGCTGCTTTACGGTACTGTTAATTCAGTTTTCAGTTTGCAGTATTTTACATGTCTACTAAACATCTTCAATTTGACATTTTTTAAAGGATAAAGAAAAAACTGACAGTTCATGAAACAGATGGTTTCTACAATGATAGGATGCTAGTCACAGCACTGATTCTGCCAACACAAGAGCTTCCATTTGGAGTTTGCAGGATCAAACCTTTTACTCCCACGGCTGACTCTCCTGTAGTCCCTAACTTCTTCCCTCCTTGGCTAGCCAATGGGGAAGACAAAGGAATAAGAAAGGAAAAAAGAGGTTTGCATTATAATGATTAGCTGATCCACTCATGCAATATGCATTAAAGTGTTCCAGTCACTGAATTATTACACCCAAAAGGTCCATCAGTCTACATTTGTAATACCTGCAGTTGTTCTCCCTGGTCGTTACGGTTTGAGCAAGCCTAAGTCTGAAAATGAAAAGAGTGACGTGCAGGAATTGTAGACAGCCTAACCACAGCTCTGGCCTTGCAGAGCAGCAGGGCTTCAGCTTTCACCTTCACCTTCTGTGGTGGTAACTTGTGAGCTTGCTCTTGTCAGCTACCTGATGGCTGGGGGTGTCAGTTCCTGAGCGAACGGCTGCACTTGAGTGGCTGTGAGCCTGTCCAAAATGGACGAGTCGGTTTGTGGTTTTGATCTTAAGAAATTTAGATTACAAGTGAGACCTGGAATACCAGTATGGCCTTCTCAGCAACGCAAGGAAGACCGCACTCATGCTGCCCCCATGAAGTATTAATGAAAGCTCAGCTGAATTTTTTTTCAGCTATAAAGCAGCAGTCAAGATGCTTATGAAATTCTGCAGGAAGCATGCATCTCTCCCACCTTGCACAATTCAGAGACGAGAGGCGAGTCGGTGTCGGGAGGCAGGGGGCGCGGTGCCGGGAGGCAGGGGTGCGGTGTCGGGAGGCAGGGGGCGCGGTGTCGGGAGGCAGGGGTGCGGTGTCGGGAGGCAGGGGTGCGGTGTCGGGAGGCAGGGGTGCGGTGTCGGGAGGCAGGGGGCGCGGTGCCGGGAGGCAGGGGTGCGGTGTCGGGAGGCAGGGGTGCGGTGTCGGGAGGCAGGGGTGCGGTGTCGGGAGGCAGGGGGCGCGGTGCCGGGAGGCAGGGGTGCGGTGCCGGGAGGCAGGGGTGCGGTGTCGGGAGGCAGGGGGCGCGGTGCCGGGAGGCAGGGGTGCGGTGCCGGGAGGCAGGGGTGCGGTGCCGCAGGGCTGTGCCGCGCAGCAGGGCTGTGCCGCGCAGCCTCCTGTCCCGCGCTGCTGGCAGCGGTTGCTCACAGGAGCCACGGAAGAACAACGTGCTTGGGCTGTGCTCTTTTTCCATTGTACCCTTCCTACCGTTTTGGGTTTTTTTCACATCAGAGCTTCTATCAATGTGCTTAATGCTTTTTCCCATGCTTTGTTTTCTTTTTTTCCATCTGAACTTTTAGTATTTACCATGATGAGTATCAGTGAATTCCACACTTTTATTTTGTGGGAAAAATCAGTTCATTTTGTGATTTCCTGAACCAGCTACCCAGTAATTTCAGTTAATGCCCTCTGCCTCTTAAATTGGAAGATGAACATTTGTTTCCTATTTGTCTTCCCTGTGCCACTTAAGAATTCACAAACCTCTGGTGTGTCTTCCAAGCACTGTCTGTTTTCCCAGAGGAAAAGCCGTAGCTTAATATAATCTTTTTCAAAAGGCATTTCACATCTGTGCTCATTGTTGTTGCATTGCTCTGTATTTTCTAGTTCTGCTGGAACTGGTTTTCAAAATACAGGCACACCAGAAATGTACATGTTGTCATAATTATGTTTTGATTTTTTTCATCATTCTTCCCTACTAATTGCTAATTTATTTTTTGAAGTACCACTGAATGCTGAGCTGCCACTCCATGGAACTGTCCACTAACATTGACAGCTATTTTGAAGGTTACTAAATAATTTAATTTCCATCAGCGTGTATATATATAGGAGATTTGGCTTTTCCCCAGTGATCATTAATTTGCATTTATTAATATTCAATTTAGCCTGCTGTTTTTAGCTCATAATCTCTCAGTAGTGTATGGTCCTATAAACAGGATTCCAACAAGACAGACAGCAGCAACAGTCTAAATACCAGATAAGTGAAAGTTCCAGAAATTGAGCTTGAACAGGTTTACCTAGAAGGGTATGAATGTTTAAGTGTAACCAAAAATTATACACTGTGCCTCTAGTGTAGGCTCCTTTAAGAAAATGTTAGCTGAGATGGGGAATGCCAATGTGCGTCGTCCCATCAGTTTTACCTGCATGCTCTGCCAGAGCAGAAAGCTGCTCTCTGAGGCAGTTAGAAATTAGAATCATCATGAGAGATTTTGCATCCTTGGTAAAAAAGTGGATTGTGGTTCATTACGTTAATGATTTCTCTTTTATTTCTCTTCCTCTTTAGCCAGGCCATGACTTACAGGGGAAGACTAGTAATCAGTTACATAGAGGTTTTCTTGTGACCATGTTGTTATTTTTCTGTTTGTCTAATAGCACTATCATCATGCAAAACCAAGGTCTATTATAGTTAAGTATAATCAAACATTGCCCTTTCTTGTGTCATGCAAATATTTCTGAAACTTAACATTTTAGAAAGTCTATTGTGTATTTAAACCTATTTCCAAAGATTTTTCTTTGATGGAGTCTCACCTTCCTTAGGCTAATGCTTAGAAAGTGCTTCAACTCTTCGATTACTCAAAATGAATCTGCCTGTTCTTACTGGATTTCCTTCCTGCTGTTTTCAGATAGCTTTGTACAGCTTGTTAGAGCCCAGCCACTTCAAATTTAAATTCCTGAAGTGCCAGAAGTCTGACTAGGAATTTCACTTTCAGCTGCTTACAGCTTAGAGCTTCTGTCTGGAGGCCTCAGCTTTCTTCTGCAGATTTGCAGAAGACTGAAATTAATTAAACACTTAAAAGGCAAATCTGATCTTCAAGAAAAGAAACCAGTGTAAAAATGGTGTGATGTTTTACTGTGTCTGACTGCAGGGAGCATGACACATCAGCTCTGAGTGGTATGAAGTTTCCCGTTCAGTTCTGTGTGGGTTTTGTTCTCAAATTTATGTGAGATCACTTTAAAACCAACATTAGTGCTTTATTATAAAATAGAAAATTCAAACTGCAGTTTCCTAGCTAATCACCACCTATAGAATACAGAACTGGCACAGCTTATCCTTGGTTGCTCTGGCTGCTTCCTTGGGCACACGGAGAAGATGTGACCGAGTGTTTTCTTGGCCCAACAGCTCCATTTTTTGCAGTGATGCCCTTTCTGCCCAGCATCAGAGATGGGACCATTGGCAGGCAGCAGTGAATTACTAGTCAAATACATTCTAAGTGCCTGTGACAGCATTCTGAATTTATGTAAAGGTGCTTGGAAAGCAAAATCAAATAAATATTTAAAAGAAAGAAAAGAGGCCTCCATTTTCTCCAAGTTCAGTGTGCAAACCCCAGCTCCTGGCTAACCACAACCAGCTTCCTTAGACACAAGTGTTGAAGCACAGTTTGCAGGGCTGCAGTGTTTACTCTTCTAGGTCTGTGTCTTGACCATAAAGAGGAAACAATTCCAAGACAGATAAAACGTCAGTTTTTGAGAACGAGATTCCTCTTTATATGTTAGTGTTTCATACCTAGGGCCTGTAAACAGTGCATTTCTCTGTCTTGTTAGACTGAAAACACATCCAAAGAAAAGAACAAAAAGCTTCTCAGCTACCTACCAGGGGAGCTGTCACCAGTGCAAATTGCCAGTAATAAAGGTAAAACAGAGATGGCTTTTATGGGTAAGACATCAGTGGCTCTAAGCATGGAATCGTTGCCTGGTGCAGACTCCATCGCTTGACAAGTGATCAGTAGCAAGATGCATGTTCAGAGAAAAAGGAAATAAATATGGGCATAAAAAAAAAGAGCTGCTGGCCCTTGCTGTTGTCAGCCTGCACCCAAAATAGTGACTTTTCAAAAAGATTTGGGCTTTATATATTGAAATTATTTCATCTGCCTGATAGCTATGGGCAGGGTTTCACTGATAGCATACTTAAAAAAGGATAATGCTGGCATAAATTAATCATGAAACCAACCTTCCAGCAGGAGCTTTGTGGGCCAAGAGGAATATCTAGGGGGTTTATTTCACATGCCCAAATCACACTTTAATATTATATATCAGCACTGCCGACTATATTGCACAGTCAGTCCTTCGCAGCTTTGTGAAGAATGGATGAGGGCAGAGGTGTGTGTAACAGGCTCCTCTGATATAAGTATACTCAAAGAAAATGGCTAAATAAACCCCTTCTGACAAACAAAGGGGCTCCTACCTGCTAGCGGCTGGGGCTGACTTGAGTGACTAGAGGATCAAATTGTACAGCCTTAGCAGAAAGCACCTGGGCAGCAAAATGTTCTTAAGGCACTGCACAGCTTTGAAGCTTTTACTGTGTGAACCAGTTAAGAGCTGTTGATTGGCTTTCAGCTGCCTTCACTCTAGCCCTGCCACCATCCTGGAGAAAGAAAAGCTTTATCTATGCGATCCCACAGAGACAGCTTATTGAATACAGAGTGATTAAAAGAAATGGTGGTTAACAAACTGAACCTTAAACTCCTTCAAGAAACCTACTGTGTCGCTTTTCCAAGCTGCACCAATGTTTGGGTGCAGCCCTGCTGTTGGCAGTGGTTCTGCCTTGCTGGGAGGAACAGAGAGGCGGCAGCTCATCTGAACCTGAAAGGGACAGCCACAAACTTTCAGTGCATTTGGGAAGTTTTGGGGACCTGAAATGTGAAGGTACATCCTGCTTTAGATAATATAGACAATTAAAGAAATACTGAACTGCAAAAGGATGTCCTTGTTTAAAATATAATTGGAAAAACTATCAAAAAAACATTAGTTTTACTACAGGAAAAAAGCCAAACTTTGAGGTTTAAATTTTTTTATCTAGACTGTAACATGACACTGAGTTTTCAGCAGGAATAATTCCTTTGATAAATGTATTGCTTAGAAGGTTACTTAAGGAATAAGCATTATTATGTCTGCATTAATAACCAGTAAGCCATTAACTGTCAAAGCCAAACTAAGAAAATTCCTTAGAATCAAAGCAACGTTGATTACGTGGTGTGGGAAGACTCACAACACTATGTCAGCTTAAAGAGCAACTGAATTGCCTTTTTGAATTAACTTCTTTAATTAAAAATAAGTTATAATATGATTTTTTTTTTACAAAAGTAGAGCATCTCACCAGGCTCTTTTGTAAATTAGAAGAAATAAGATGTTTATTTTTTAATTTTTATTCTAGAATTGCATTCATTTAAATAATAAATCAAGCTTTTAGCAGGAGGTAAAAAAATAGTTTTTAAATGAGAGCTGAGCAAGACACCCCATACATGTACAGCTATGACAAAGCTCCTTACTCCTAAGAGGAGAACTCTTTTTTCACTCAGGTGCTGCATTATTTGTCTGTTGAGGTACAAAACAAAGCCTGAGTTGCTCTAACATCAGCACTTCTTGCCCAGGAGCCTGTAAGAATTGCTTGGGCCGCACAAGGCTGATATTGAGCCCTTAAGGTTGGCAGACACTACCTAAATGGGCAGCAACTCATTGCAGTTTCAGAATCACTAATGCTTTTTATCTCTTTTTACTGCTTGATACTTCAATAGCAGAAGAGTCCAAAGGTCCTATCTAATAAAAGCAAAAGAGGGAAGTTTATACGGGTCCCTTTCAACTTAGAAGTAGTCTAGGACTGTACGAAATAAATGAAAATTCTATGAAAAGAAAAACTATTACAGGAATTTAGTACATCCTCTCCTACTTTTGTCCGCCAGCAATACCTTTTGCAATAAACAGAAAAACCTAGCACATACTCTGCTGGCATAAAGGCTAAAACAAGGTTAGAGAAAGATTGCGTTTGCGAGAAAATAGGTAAGTGAGAATAGCTGTTTGGGAAACTATGTGTTCATTCACTGACAGGACAGTACAAATTTTATAAGCAGATTAATTGTGACAGCTTAACATAGTAAAGTAAGTCATTCAATATTTATTGATGCCTTCCAGCATGTTGCTTTATTCCTGTGATTGCACGTATTTTGTTACCATCTCATTGTAGGGAAGAAAAATAATGGAGAAACAAAATGGGAGGTGCCAAAGCAGAAACAGCAACGAATTTATTATCTTCTGTGATGATGACTGTGCACTATAGCACACCAATTGTTAAAATAATTTTAAAATATTATTGTTTAAAACATTATACAAATCCAGTTCTGCCTCATCTTGTCACGTATGGTAAAGCAAATGAAGAAATAAAGTTCTGCTGAAGACTGAACTTAGAACCTTTTGTTTCTATTAGCCTTTTCTCCATTTCTGAGCTTTTGCTGAATCAGAGAGACTCTCAGTACAGACCAGCATCAGCCCTCAGAATATGTAATACAGAAAGGCAGTACTGGGTCAAACCGGCAGGTCTTAGCCAGCTTCTTTTAGCCAAGGTCAGAAAAGCCATGCTCTATCTGATGTACACCAACAGAACACATTCCCTGGTTGTTTTGGTGGAGTTTTTTCCCTTTCCGTAAGAGCTGCAAAGCCACTTCCTACAGGTCCCACAGTAGTTCCTGCTCAGCTGCTGAGCACTTCACCGAGGTTTAAGCAGGGCTTTCACAGCCACATGAGGAGAGCAGCAGACTGCCCTGAGGAGCAGGTGGCAGGGAGCGGAGCGCTGGGGAAAGGTAACCCCGGCTCTGCGGGCCCAGCGCTGCCCCAGCGCCGAGAGACATGCTGAGGAGCAGAAGGACCTACTGTGCCTTGGCTGCTTACTCAAGAGATTCTGGGAGTGGTACAAAGATCACTGTCATCTGTCACTTGGATTGCAGTCCATAGATAGATTTTAGGATATAAAAGATCAAAAAATAGTACAGAAGGACAAAATGCATTTAATACCGTTAGAAAGATACTTGATTTAATTCTTTAAATTACATTTAGTTTTTAACCTATAACTCAAAACGTTCCTGTTCCTGCTTTATATGGCTTGCTGCCTTTTCCAAATGTATGTCGTGTCTACTTTGTGAGGGCTGGTTTGGGCATTTTAGCTTCACTGCTCATAAAGTCACTGTCTGCAACTTGACAAAGCTGATCAACATTATTTCTATGTATGTTCCTCTGTCCTTAGAAGCATTTGTCTAATGGATAAGCTTTATGGAAAGCAATACAATTTCATATCTGCTTTTTAATACATCATCTCATTTATCTGAAGTATTTATTCAGAACAAATAAAATACAAGGCTGTGAAGATTTCCCTTGGGAGTCTCTCTTCAATAACACAGATCCAGATGTGAGAGTGTTCTACT
This sequence comes from Hemiprocne comata, assembly GCA_020745705.1. Lineage (NCBI taxonomy): Eukaryota > Metazoa > Chordata > Aves > Apodiformes > Apodidae > Hemiprocne > Hemiprocne comata. Next base: position 13,605,099 of record CM036593.1, on the reverse strand, counting down.
TCATTATTAGTGGTACAGCTATTTTATAGCAAGGAACACATGTATAGCTCCACAGAATGGCCAGCACAGTGTCACATGGCACAGCCACGTGCCCACAGATCTGGCAGCTGACATTTAGCTCGCTCATCTGTGTAGAAAGCTGCTCCATACAAGGAACATTTCAGAATTAATGTTAGTTTCTCAAAAAAGTGAGATCAGTTCAGAGCAGAATTGAGTCCCCTGTGTAATTCTAGCCATGCAAATGTATTTACACGGGGCCTCTTCTTTTTTGGTCCATTCATGCATTCTAGGGTATGTGAATATTCCTGATGTGAATGCCGACCACTGCATCATCATGCTGTGATCCAGAACCCAGGGAAAGGAATGAAAAGACCGAAGTAATACAAAGTCTCCCAATTAAGAAACATTCAAATTATTAATAGTATT